>CATQJL010000305.1:7388935-8713302 GCA_958299035.1 Cylicocyclus nassatus | reverse complement strand
AAGCAGTGGTATCAACGCAGAGTACTGAACTGTTCTCGCACAGTCCCGCAATGTTCCCGCACTGTGCTGGGAACTGTGCGGGAACTGCAACTGTGCTGCATGCGCTGCAGCCGTCCCGCACGCGTTTTGAATTGCGGGAGTTGGAGAATTTTGACCGTTTTCAACGGTTTTTCTTCCAGATTTCTCTCATTTTGGCCTTGTTCCTCTACCCCGCTTCTTTTTCTTGGTCAGCAGAACTTTGAGCTCGAAGCGGGGTTGAAGAATGAGCACTTTTTGTCATGAATTAGGGAGTAGGAGCAATTCTGAAGTTGCATAAATTGGGACTTTTCTCTTGTTTTCTGATGAGTTTCCTTTTTGGCCATTCTCAGCCCCTTTCCTTGTGATGAGAAAAGGTGTGAAATTAAAGAGAGTTAAAGAAATAACCTTGTTCTGTTCTATATCCGGGCAGATTGCTCTTTTTGCGCTTGTCCATATTTCTCCATTTTTGCCCAGGCCTGCTTCATTTGTTCTAGAAGGCGCTGGGTTGTCTCGCATCTGTATTGAAAGGGACATGGACAGGTCTCTAAAGCACATGAAGTAGGCCTGAACAAAAATGGCAGAGAAGATGGACGAGCGCAAGAAGGTTCATCTTCCCGGATACATGATGAGAATCTCGTTCACCTCAACTCCGCTTCAAGTTCACAGCTTTTCTCATCACAAGGAGAAGCGGGATAGAAGAAAGAAAGGAGAAGCAACGATATGGAAAAAGGAAAGGGGCGGAGAATGCCCAAAAACGAAACTCATCAAAACAAGAGACAAGTCTCAATTCATGCAATTTCAGAATTGCTCCTACTCCCTAATTCATAGCAGATGGCTATGGAAACTACGCAGGGGCTTCCTGGAACAACTGGAATAAGTCTGTGTAAAAACAGAGCGAAGAGAAAATGGACGAGCGCAAGATCGCATACGCAGAACAGAAAAGCGCTCATTCTTCAACCCCGGTTCGAGCTCGAAGTTCTGCTGATCAAAAAAAAGGAGCGGGGTAGAGGAATAAGCTCAAAATGAAAGAAATTTGAAAGAAAAGCCGTTGAAAACGGTCAAAATTCTCCAACTCCCGCAGTTCAAAACGCGTGCGGGACGGCTGCAGCGCATGCAGCACAGTTGGAGTTCCCGCACAGTTCCCAGCACAGTGCGGGAACATTGCGGGACTGTGCGAGAACAGTTCCGGAGCATGGGAATCGGTATGAACCCAGCCTTAGGAACCGAGCTGGTCTGATAGATCAAATTTCGTCATCGGTCGATATCGGCTTACCGATTTTTTGCAAACTTTGAGTTACAGGTGTACCATTTGATTCAACTGGCTTGGCATCGGCAAGGGCGGGGCTTCGTGACCTAATTAAGGCTAGGTAATGATCAGAGAGCACTCGCGCGAGAGAGACGCAGGTGCGTCGCGGGCGCGAGCGGCCTCAATTAGATCACAAAACCCCGCCCTAATGGTGCCAAGCCAGTTGAATCAAATGTTAAGAGTTGGCACAACGGGTAAGCAGCAGTATGCGGCATGACTTATCAATTTACATGTGTATATAAACAAATATCTGCAATCAGAGTCATCTGTAACCATTCGCGGCGATATTTGGCCAAAATATGCGATCTTAAAATTTCGAACGATTTTCATGAGGAGTGAGTTCGTCAGCTCACAGTTCGGTAATCAGTACAGGTAAGGGCCTAGTTTAAGCATGCTCTAAGAGCACTGCCTCTACTGATTTCAAATTACAAAAAGGAGCAGGTAAGTTGTCCAACAGACACACGCAAAGGGCAGACAAACTTAGGAACTTGCGTAGTATCGCAGCATTCCTCTCAGCATAACTCTACCAAAAGAACTTATGCTGCACAGAGGGCACTATTTCTGTAATCAGCGAGTTCGAAAACCTCTATGGGCCAAGTCTCCGGTCAGTCCAAGATCATCAATATTTCAGCCAAAACCCGTCGCCGAGCTTTAGAGCCTAGAACGAGAAAAAATCAAAAGCCCGAAATCCTCGAAAAATTTGCGCATAGGGGTTATTTAACCTGCTGTTCACGAAAACGCACCTGCTTTGCGTCTTACGGTATGGTTACGGTAACCAAAATTTGAGAGACATCGATTTTTTCAAAATTAAACGGCCTATCTCTCCCTATGGAAAGGGCATCCTTTGCTGAATGTGCTAGTACATGATATTCTACGGGGACAGCACTACTGAACCATTTTTACATGAATCGTCCATGTGTGTTCTTCGCTGAGTTACACCACTATGTACGAATACCCGTCCTCACACAAAAATCGAGCAGATTGAAAACAGAATAGTACGAGAGTGCAGTATATCAGAAGATTCTTCTTGACGAGCTGAGCATCATGCTTTCTTCGGATTTGTATTTTATGCAATTTGAAGGAAGTTATGAAGAAAAAACGAAAAAAATGCGGATCTTCAGTTTTTGCGTTTTCTGTCGAATAATTAGTGTGGGTACTGTACTGGAAAGCTAAGTTTTTTTTTTACAAAAATCGTAGGCAAGATATTCTGACCTAAAGCACACAGAATTGAGCGGAGCTTCGGCGATTGCCTTGATCAGGAAAAAATTTTTACCTGTAGAATGCCAGGCAGCGAGTATCTATTTTGGGACATCGATTTCTCAATCCAAATATATTCGAAAATTTATTTAAACATGCAATAAGTAAACAATTTTTATCCCATACGGAAGCTATTCTTACAAGTGATTTCGTTCATTTGTGCCTGAACTGTGGCCAAACTTAAAGCAATGAAATGATTCTAGGTGGAGCTGTGCAACATGCTGGTAAATTCTCACAGATTAGATGAAAGCTTAACTTTACTGTTGTTAAAAAGTACATAAAGAAAGCGTTCCAGTGATGTGCAGAATCTATATCGATGAAGGAAGTTTAATAGAAAATTGTTCGGTAGGCCTACAAATACGCGTATTATTCTTGCACCAACCTAATAACTTCGTTGAATCAGTCAAAGATGATTAGAAGCAAAAGCATTAGACCATAATTACTAGGGCCTTCTATCTACCACTTTACTCTTATTAACCTTCATGTGAGGGGTGGTTGGTCACAATAGCCCGTAACTTTTAAATTGTTGGCGTTTGCTTGTTTGCTTGGGTGCGAAAACGTGATTCAACTGCTGCTTCAACTATATTCTTCTGAATCATTGAGTCATTGTGCAGATAGTGGGCGTGCTGCCTATGAGTCTTCAGTTATTTCCCTTACATTGCTTCCAACTTGTTCATTTCCTTATTTATGAGACTAACACTTTATCTGGATTCCTTAATGTACCCATGGACTCACCTTCATATTAGTACATTTTCAATGAGTGGCAATCTCAAATGATCAATTCTGAGCAGAAAAAGCTTCAAAATTGTTATTATGAAAATACCCAGGAGGACTAGATTATACAAAGTGACAAACTGATAATTTTCATGAGATTTGGAATTTTGATGGCAATCAATAAAACATGGTATTAGATTTCTCAGACAAATAGTGAAAAAATAGTGCCAGCAACACTCTATCGAATTTACTTCATTTCGCAAACGAAACTGAACATGTGGCTTGTAAGGATAGTGTTTGATTTTCTGATTTGTCTGCATTTCAAGAATACAAGCGAAATTTTGTAGAGTTTACATTGAAATGCATGTATGTCCCATACTTCCCATACTAGGAATGAAACGTTGCGACGGGAAATCTAAAATTATCTTTTGATAGATAGCAAGATATGGAAGCAATATTGTATCTAAATTTTGGCAAGAATAAGAAAAATAATAGGAAAACCTTTAATTGCATCTATGGTGTACTTCTTAGCCTTGCCTGGATAATCCTTATTTTCCTTTCTTGACACTTTATTGAAATGATGTAGGCTGGAGTAGGCAACCTTACATTCTTTTTCCTAATTTCTTTCCAAAAATACCGTGATGGAATTTTCGCACTCGTAAATTACGTAACTCAAAGGTCACGGCTAAAAATTTCGTTGAAATCAGTTCACCTTACATTGTATAGTTACTTCCTTCCTTTAGAATACTAGTCCTACCCCCCCCCCGCTCGTTCTTGATACTTTACGGCAATGTGTAAGCGATACTATGCAAATACTACGATTGCCCCCGTCATAGAAGCTCCGTGGATTTCTTCGAACGACTAATTCGATTGTAGCTTCTATTTTGGTCAAATTTTGGCGTCCTATTTGTTCCTACCAATAAAAATTTATTTTGTGGCTATTCATTTCAGAAGTGAAAAATAGCGCTGCATACAAGAATTGTGGTAACATTAGATCAAAAGTTCTTTACTGCTTTTGGAATTATTATTTTTCGAATAGAAAGAGTAATTATGAAATTGTCACTTGAGGAAGCCATTTGCTCCTTTTTTGCGAAAAAAGTAATAAATCAAGATAAAAAAAGTAAAGTTTAGCAATTTATAGATTGAGCCCCAAAAAATTTCGAATTTGAAGAAAACATGCATATTTTTGGGTAGGGGAACGAAAGCCGCCAGTTCGGGCCGCCTCCACGGACTGCTGGTCCTAGAACGACATGCAACATCATGCAAAAGGACCAATTGGCCGCAAAAGGCGGTTCAAACTGGCGGCCTTCGTCCCTTCACCCTATGTTTTTCGGTACATATAACAAATTTTTGCTTTTGCTAACCAGAAAAGTTTGTGCGGACGTCTCTTACGAAAATTTACATTATTTGAAAAATTTGGCAAAAAAGTCAATGTTTCTGTTATTAGGCTGATGGTTATAAATCTACTTGATTCATGTTTAGGCTAAAAAAAGACTTCTATGAATTCTTTATAATTGGTTTACTAGCTGAAGTTCCAGCTGCATTTTGCCTTCTTCGGACATCATGGACAGCCAAGCGTGGAAGATTTCAAAAAAATTTTCCCCGAGCTATAGTTTTGGAAAGTGTAGGCCATCATATCTAGTTCTAATTGACTAAAGTTTGGTACATATTAGTAATTGACTACTTAGCATCATTTTTGTGACCAACAAAAACAGAAAAATTCTAGCTTGGATTTTTGCTCATATGGTCATCTATTTTGATTAGCCCAAACTTCTGTAAAAAATATTGTATAATAAACTCTCTTCAATAGCATCAAACTCACATCAAGTTGAATTAATATAACCTTTGATTCAGCTGGATTGACGGCTGGAAGGCGGGGCTTTGTGACCTTTTAAGGCCGCTCGTGCCCGCGACGCAGCCTGCGTCTCTCTCGCGCGCGTACTCTCTAATTGTTCTTTAGCTTCAACTGGATCATGAAGCCCCGTCTTCCAGCCGCCAATCCAGTTGAATCAAAGGGTACATCTGTATTGTCGATCATGTAGTATTACCCCAGTATTACTACAGAATAATTATTAAATTCTTTAGGAATTTCGCAAACTGTCATGATAAACTCTGCTTGATAGTCTGCCATAATGAATGTTTGTGTCTTTTTCGCAACGGGACATGTCACTGAGCATAGGCAAACACTTGCGCGTTGTGCACTTGCTGATCCAGTTTTGAAAGAAATGTCTCAACCTCTTGAAATAAGCGAAATCGATTACTTCATGGGCTACTCTCATTTTCGGAATTTTCTTCTCGCTTTACCTTAATTTAACAATTGAAATTTATTTTCTGTATATTTCTAGTTTTGTGACATTTTACAAAATACTGTGCCTATAACGAAATTTGAGCTTTTTTGAGAAGAAAATTAATTTCATTTTTCTGCACCATGAAGATAGTTCGATATATACTGCAAAACTTTTCGTTTATCACCAACTTTTCTAAGTAAAGAAACTTTAAGTTATATCTACAACTTTTGCTTGGTATCTTGATAGTTTTTATTTACTTATTTTATTGAACTCGTGAAATTCTCTAGCAAAACGTGCCCTAAGATCAGAATTTTTGCCATTTCTACCTCAAAGTCGTCCAAAGCAAAGTTTAACATGTGATCTATTCAGATTATGTTTGCCAATAGTGAGCGTCGTATGAATTAAAGTATTAGAAACTTCAATTTTCAAAATTTTCCTCATTTTTAGTACAATGTGGGATGCTGCTCTAATTTTTGTAATTTTCTAATTTGTTCCTGTTTCAGCTAACATATTAATGAGACTTATGATAAGCTGGTTGAATTCTCGTCCATGATGGTAAGTAATCACTGCATTCAGCTACATTTCTAGCTTTCTTCAATATTTTTTTGATTCATCGTATTTTTGAAATTTAACAAGCCAGAAATGAGCCAAACATCCGCAGAGCTTCAAATCTATAAGATCTGTGAATGTATAAGGAAAATCTATAAGAAAATCTGTGAATGTTGCAGAAAAAACTTTCAATTATTGCATTCAGGATCTTTTTGAAATTGAGACATTTTTGAAATTTTTGGAACCGGAGTCCCGCGGAAGTTCCGGGCGAATCTCCGAATCTCACTCTCACCCCGTGTCTTCTATGGCATATTGAGGACCATGATGATTTAATCTCACAGGCGTTCCTTCTCGCACTCTTAATGCCATCATTAATTTTCTGAATGTTTATACAATAATTTCGGAAATTTCGCGAGACACAAAAGGCCGAGCTTCCGCTGGGCGGAGGTACATAAAATTTGTGAGCTCGAAAAAATTTCGCGAAATATGCAGACTTTTCGATTTTTAACTGGGGCCATCCTCGATCGAGATCCAAAGCCCTGGGGAAGTCCCGAATATGTCTTTCAGCTTCGACTTTACCTTTTAAGAAATTTTCAATCAATTAACGATAACTGACGACGCAAAGTGAAACAATCCCTTCGGGACTTACGAAGTGCGAAACTTCCTCAAGCTCTGAGATAATAAGAATTTTAAGGGTTGTGAAGGAGAACTTTCGCCGGATATTAAGATCTTTTTTACTTGAAAATGGGACCATTTTCGGATGAGAACCGGAGTTCTGCAAGTTTTGGTTTCGCTTCAAGTTCTTGGTGCTCTTTGAGAAAATTTTTGGGACCAGGCCGATAATTATTTGCACTTCATCACTTTGGAACAAATAACACTAGTGCAAGATTTGATAGGCCCCAAAATAAGCATTCCGAAAATTCTGCAGGACAGAAGAGTACCAAGCTTCCGCAGAGCTTTCGCATGATGATCGTTTTGAAGGAGAACTTCCGCGCTACCTGTACGAAATTCCAAATGTCTCCAAGGTGTTCAAGGACGACCCAATGCTCGTTGGGGCCATAAAAACAGTGCATCCTAACCGAAGAAGAACCAGATCTGGACGTCTTAGTCATAGAAATGTCGCGTTAACTGCATTTGCTCTCCCACGATCGTATCCATGACTCATGCCGCACGGTGTTCAACGACTGTACGGTTGAGGTGATTTTCGTGCGATCGTTTTTCTTTTGAGTGTATTCACTTGTACTGTGCTATTTATGGCTTGTAATTGCTGGTAAATAGCTACTTGTCCTTATTTCATCGTTTTGCTTAAAATTTTACGATCCAGGGTATCATACATAGTCCCCGCCCCCCCCCCCCAAACCGACATTGTAGTACCGCCAATAATCATACTTCTTTATTTTGCCCCATCGATGCTTCTAAAAAGAACTTGCCTGAACAGAAGTTGTTCCAAATCCACAAGCTAATTTTTCTTAATGATCTTCATGCAAAAAAGAGATACAAAAAACTGTAAATATGTTTGGTGTAGCAGCAATATGATTACAGAAAATAAAAACAATAGTCCAAATATTGATTTGAGATCTTTGCCTTTGAATGCAATGAATTTTAAGTCAGTTTTATGCTCACATTTTCGATTTCGTGAAAATAAGAAAGGGAGTAGAACTTTTTAATCTTTCCTCCCTGTTGTGCGCCCAATTCCTTAGTTTTATCATTGAAGCCTTTTATCATCTTTGTCGCAGTATTCGCAAAACTGATGCCAAACATATTAAATCTTTTACAAAAAGTTTCCTCTGTTATTCTGACTTTTATACAGGGTGCCCCAAAAAAATGTACCTACTGTTTGATTGTAAACTCTCTTGTAATGAAATATTTTGAGAAGCTTTAGGTACCATTTTGTATAGCGAGGTTAAACTTAGATTTACAGTATGGAGCGAATCATCGATCCTTTTCTTTACTGTGAAATTACGGTATGAACTTCCAGCATATGGAACCGATGTGAAATATACCACTTGACAAAATTCTTTTCGATTTGAAAAAAAAAGATCTGAAAAATTGTGTACTATGGTTTTCGCGCATGCCGATTCCAACTGACAACTTTTTACGAGTGTTTTCAGCTTTTCTGACGGTGTAATTACATTTCTGACAATTGCTGGGAATTGAGTTATTACGATTTACCGGGGATAACTTAGGAAATAAGCATCACAATAAAATGGGAATTTCACATTCGAAATCAGCGACATTATCTCTTATTATTCCATTATCTTGATGTAAAATTTTTGGCTTGTTTGTTTTGTTTTGAGACAGGATATGGCTTTCAATGGCCTAAAATCCTTGTCGAAGTTCGTAACGTAATCCTACACTAATGAAGAGCAATAGATGATTCAATCCATACTGAAAATCTAAGTTAAAGGTCCTACAAAATATTAGCTGAAGCTTCTCAAAACACTTCATTACAAAAAAGTTATTTACAATCAAACTGTAGGTACATTTTTTGGAAAACCTTGTACTTATCTTAAATTTGCAAATTTACTGTAAATGTTAACGAAAAAAATGATACAATAGAAAGGCAGCATTCAAATTTTTGATCCATTTGATCGCGATAAGACTCGGATGGAACTCGCAGTTAACAGACTTTTTAAGTTTTCTATCCTAAAAGCAGTTTTGTAAAAAAAAATTGGCTTGTGAAGAAATTGTTGACTTTCTGAGCATACGAGATCTTACAATTTTTTTTTTACTTTTGCGTCATACAATTCTACCCATTTGCTTCATTTGCAATCATCGTTACTACTACTAAACAAATTTTTTTATGAAGGCAGCAATCCGCAGATTGCCCCTATATCTTTTAGTGTGGATTTTTCTCATATATAGCACTCGATAGTGTGCAAAAGAGTTGTTTGTCCGTGTAAGATCTGTATTTACACAAACTTTTCCGCAAAGAGTACTTTGTGCGTGAACTTGTTAGTTATCGTTCGTTTGTGTCCTACTTTTGCTCAAGTAGCAAGACACCAAATACGAAAAGAATTTTTTTGCTAGTCTGGAATTTTTTGGACGTTTCTAAAGCTGATTTTTGTTTAGCAGACATATGCTGTAGGATCTATTTACTAAGAAGGGAAGTCATTTAACTTAGGTCGGGCTTTTGAAATGAGACACATATATTTAGAATCAGCTCGGAACGCTGATTCCGAATATGCTATCCTTAGCTGCGAAGCTTTTCTCTGAAGCGAGTTATGAGCTTTTTTTATATGTGTCATTGACATACAACTGAATATGGAAAGGGAGTCTTTGGATGAAAATCTGCCCAATAAGTGGTGGAAAATCAAAATAACATCAAATTGAGTCATATGGCTTTGATAGGGTATAATACGCATTTGAACCACTACCTAGATGATGATACCGTAGCACGCCTAAGTCGGTCAACACGCAAAATTTGCTCAGGAAAAAGCTCATAACTCGCTTCGAAGGAACGCTTCGCAGCTAAGGAAAGCAGATTTGAAATCAGCGTTTCAAGTTGAATCCCATCATATGTGTCTCATTTTCAAAGCCCGACTAAGTTAAGTGACTTCCCTTGTAAATTCACGAATCCGGCATAAAGAATTTTGAAATTTTTGATTATATTCTTCGAAATCTTCGCAGAGATCTTTCTACAAGTAAAATGATGGCTTTTTCTCAGAAAAAATTTTGAAGAAATTTTATAAATATTACTGTTCTAGAACACATTTACAATAAGCAAATACACTCCCAATCTGACACAGTAGACCATTGTGACGTTACCGTAGCTATTTTTAGCATACTGTAAGTGTGGGTTACTGTGCTACATACTAATCAATTTGCATCAGTGTTGATTCACTTACAAAAATCTACAATGCATTCGGTTTCAAACAAAATTTGACGGATCCCCACAACATTCGGCGGAACCCCTGCGAACAGTGCTGAGTCCATATGCATACCGTAACTTTACAGTAACCATACCGTAGTCTAAAGGTCAAAAAGCACTAGTCCATTTCCTTTCGCACTATCATAATAGGCTGAAAATGCAAATAGAAAAATTCAAAAAAAATTGTGGTTTGTACAACCATGTATAAAACCCACTTGCATACCACATAAGCTTACAGTACCCGTACCGTAATCGTTTGGAAAACAAGAAGTATCTTTTTTCTTCCTGCACTATTGAATGTACACAATATTAAAATGTCATCAAATTAAAAAAAATAGCAAATTGATGACTGAGTAGAAATTCACTAGCTTTTTGTAATCTTACAGTAATTATACCGTAATCTTACAAAATTTGAATGGGGTGTTTCTATGGAAGACGGGCTACAACGCTAGGAATTCCTCAATGGAAAGGAAGTTCAGCAATTTAAGTTTCATCAGGAGTTGAAGTTGGCCTGTTTGGCATCTCTAACTTTTACAATTTAAGGTTTACGGTAGGATTACGGTATGCTAGTGGACTTGCAGAAATATCATGTCCAGGAATGAACACAAAGCGAAAGTCCCTATGTGATCACTTTGCGATTCATCTAAGCTAAATGCTAAATATGTCCCTATGCTGCGGGTCCCTGATCCCCCCCCCCTTCCACCTCCCTCCCCCCTCCGAATAAGTCTTTGTGGGAGTAAATGACTCATGCTCCGTGTGTGCGACGGAACATGGCCCATTTGCAAGGCAAACAACGACCGATGAGTCATATACGATTTTTGTCAATTCGCGCACTATGCTCGATGCAAAAGGAGGAAGACCTTAGCAGGGGGGGGGGGAGGGGAGGGGGGAAGCAAGTGGGAGGAGTTGTGAAGAGAGGGAGGGGGGGGGAACAGTGTTAGACCTTTGGGGATGTACTCTCTGTTATTGCGAATAAGCCGATTACTTTACCTGTAGTAAATTTGAAGCAATAACATTCATTTTTTATTCTATATTTCATGCTCATATTTTCAATACACTATTGGTTGCTTTTTTCATTCTGCGTAATTTTTCATATTTTTTGGCATTTTCCCACTAGTGTATGATTCACCTCCCTCTGTGTCTAGCAATAATTTGCAAGAAGTGGCAAAATTATTCGACGGTGAGTTCAAAGGAGGCATATAGTTCAAAAATAAATAAAATTAATGATTATATGATAAATATTAATGTTGAGCAAATCAATAAATAGTTAAATAAATCACAAACTTAGCGAACCCAAAAAAATTCCACTCATTCTGTTCTTTTTTCGTAGAAATTCCTTTAAAATTACTTTCTTATTGATTTATCGATCCAAACCTTAGTTAATCTTTCCCCTTACACTATAATCTGCTTTTGCAACTTTTCACTTTGTCTCATTCAACGAGATCTCCTTTTATGCAAAAAAAGGTTTCCAAACGTGCTAATGAAATCCATCGTGTAATATTTGTCTAGCAAATAAAGATTTCAATTTCAGCTGTTCCTTCTGTAGCGATACTGTAGCGATAGAGAAACAATGCGAAAAAAAAATTCGGAATTTTTGCAGGATTTACAGGATGCTAGACTTCCGCGGGGCTTTATGATTAAGAAAAATTGTAATTATTGGTAAGCAAGCCTTCATGACAAAATCAAACCTCTGTTTTGGAATTTGGACAATTTTCAAAAGTTGATGATGAAAGACTTGGGAAGTTTTGCAGGACGGATATGTCAAATTTCCGCAAAAGTTCCAATCGTAGAGCTTCTAAATGTCGCAGCGAACTTTGCAAAAGCTTCAACTTTTCTTTTCTTGGGAAAAAACCTATAAAGTTGAAAACAGGGTTTTCAGTTCGGAATTATAAACTTGCAGAATGCTAAACTTTCGAAAATCTGTTACTTGTGAGGGTAAATATCTCTAGAAGACCAGTATTTGTTTTTCGAATTACTACAACTGAAGTTGGAACAGACAATCCAATAAATTTGACATTTTTGAAAACAAATGACGTGCCAAACTTTCACAGAGTTTTGAGATTATTCAGCGGTAAATAGGGTGAACTTCCTCGGAAACTCCTCGCTTTCTTCAGTAGGGGCCGAAGTCCTGCGAAATTTCCGAATAATGTCAGCAGGCTCACAAAGCAAAGTTAATTTACAAAGAGATAACCAATTGTCACAGTGCCAAGATATAATGCCTCAAATCCCACATAAGCTCAAAAACGATCAAATATACCTTGTATGAAACAGGAACTTCTGAATATCTCTAGCAAAAACCCAACCAGTCATTTGATCCAACTACAAAAAAATCATGCCAAAATTTTATTCCACTCCCTAAAAATATCCGCAGCAGCTTGTAGGCCGGTCATCTGCGTTGCGATGACGGATTTGTTTGATTCTCCTCTTTCCCATATTTCCCCATGCAAACACGACGGCGACAAGACACATTTTCATGCGCAACGCGCTTAACGGATGGCCTGCGCCATCGTCGAGCACTTGAAACGGGAAATTTTCTGGAGTTTTTTCCGCTTTCTTGAATCAGTTTACTGATTTTTCCTTCAAATCGATTATTGATCTGGGTCTCTCAGATTTATGCGATCTCATTTTATTACATTCAGTTTTTGACATGGGAAAAATCAAGCCTATTTCATTTTTGTTGTTTTTTATAATACTTAGTTTTATCATATTTGAAAATGCCTTTCACATTTTCATTGCTTTGATTTAACACAAATCCAAGGTCTGATAACTGTCTCAAAATTTTTTTTAAATTTTGAATATCATAATCAAAACTAAAAAGAGTGCAAATTTTAACAAGCCTAGCCGATTATTCTGAAACAACTATTAGGTTGAACCGAAAGTTCTGTCGCACCATTTTCAAAAAATCATAACTTCTTTCGGTCACAACGATTTTGCGCAATTCAATTTTTTCTGAAAGCGTAAAGCATGTAGTTTCAAATAGCTCTCTGGAGAGTTTCCGACATGCTCAGGTTGCAGAGATAAAAATGAAAGAACGAGATCATCCGCAATTCGGAATTTTTAAGCAAGAATTCTAAAAATTCAGAAACTGCGCGATAAAATCCAGAAAAGCCATTATCCTAATTTTTCTTACATTTGATTACTAACTGAGTCAAGTTTGTGCTGATCGAGGTCTTCTTTCAGAAGTTATGAATTTTTGAAAAAAAATGCCAAAAATCCATTTCTTAAGAATTCTTTGGAAATTGATTTTTCGGCATTACTTTTCAAAAAATCATAACTTCTGAAAGAAGACCTCGATCAGAACAAACTTGACTCAGATAGTAATCAAATGCAAGAAAAATTAGGATAATGCCTTTTTTGGATTTTATTGCACTGTTTCTGAATTTCTAGAATTCTTGCTTAAAAATTCCGAATTTCGGATGATCTCGTTCTTTCATTTTTATCTCTGCCACCTGAGGGTGCGGGAATTTATCTACCCAGAAAGGCTTGCCGCATTGTAATTAGCAAGGGATATGAGAGGTCATGAACTGTCAGCAACGCTAATTTGCACCCAATTTGCACCGGAGACAAGCAGATTTTGCTCACGACAGATACGGCATCATCCTACAGTGTATGAAACCGGGATTTCATTGAAATTTAAATTCAAACTTCAGTAGTGAAATTAGTCCAACTAAGGTAAAAATTTGTATTTAGGGGTAATCTGCCATGCTCTTTCCAAATATGATGATGGTTTTGCGTGAAATTAAATCTTGTTTTCAGTATTTTTCTGGCAAAAAGCTTAAAAAATTCATTTGTTTTTCATGACGGTACAGGCTGATTATTGCTCTCACTGCTTTCAGAATAAAACTGTGCACTAGAGCCAGTATCATTAGAAAAAATTAATGGCTAAAAATCATTTTTGAGTATCGGTTCTGAATTTGAGACTGGCGTTTGCCTTTATTTATCGGAGATCCCCATGACAGCTGTTGAGAGTTAGGATCCACTGTTGTATAATATTGCTGCACCAATTGCTGCATTTGAACGTTGAATAGAGCGTTGAAATTGTAAATGCCATCAAAAGACATGATGAGAGTATCGAATACGCGATAGGGGGTTCTGTCTGACAATTTTTTCCTATTTATAGGAAAATTTTAGCCTTAAACTGTTTTTTCGGCCTTTCATTCCCATAAGCATTTTTGGTCATTTCATTGCTCTGGGCGTACTCGTCGGCTCTGTGTTCGCACATCATAATATCTGTCTTTGACAGATAGTCTCCAACCACGTGCATTACAGCCATGCCTATCAATGCTGATACGAGCAAATATTTTATCATTTTAAAATAGAGTGATAATTCAGTAGCTGATCTTTAAGCAAACTAACTGTAGGGTCCGGAATAATCAAATAACACACAGATTTCCATGACAGCTGGGAATCTTTTCCAATCCTATAAACTTAGTTTGAGCTTCATTGAATTTTTTCTTACCTTATTTCGAATTTTACTTCGCAGTTTTATCATTTCTTTCTAGTCTTCCTGGAAATACATTCTTTTTCATTTGTTTTTCAGTTTTATCAAGGTTGCAGTGAAATTTGTGAAAAAGTCAAAATTTCAAAAAAAAAGGTTTCGAAGTTTCCGGCGAAAACATTAGCATATTCGAAAACAGCATCATAACCCTCAAATGAATTTTTTGAGCTTTTTGCCAGAAAAATACTGAAAGCAAAAAAAGAAAAATTTTGAGTTTTCACGCAAAACCATCATCATATTTGGAAAGAGCATGGCAGATTACCCCTAAATACAAATTTTTACCTTAGTTGGACTAATTTCACTACTGAAGTTTGAATTTAAATTTCAATGAAATCCCGGTTTCATACACTGTAGGATGATGTCGTATTTGTCGTGAGCAAAATCTGCTTGTCTCCGGTGCAAATTGTGTGCAAATTAGCGTTGCTGACAGTTCATGACCTCTCATGTCCCTTGCTAATTGCATTGCGGCAAGCCTTTCTGGGTAGATAAATTCCGTTCCCCGCCACCTGAACATGTCGGAAACTCTCCAGGGAGCTTTTGGAAACTACATGCTTTACGCTTTCAGTCGAAATTTGAATTTCGCAAAATCGTCGTGACCGAAAGAAGTTATGATTTTTTGAAAATGGTGCGACAGAACTTTCGGTTCAACCTAATATAATACAAACAATTATTTGTTTTTTTTGTAAAAGAGTGTAATTTAGGTTTATTAGTTATTTATCTACTTTTTTGCTGACTTTCTATGGATCAAATTATAATTTACTTAAGAAGAAAAATTTGTAATTTCATTGTTTCTAGTTTTTCTGGGTTTCTTCATAAAATTCCGGTTTCACGCTATTCACATATACCAGTCAATTCACCTCAGAATTGATCATTGCATATGATAGCAAACAATAGTGCAAAAATTTTGTGATTGCACACTATACGTGGACAAAAATGCATTAATTGATATTTTTTCTACAATTCAATTATTCAAGCATTTGTTATCACAAAATCTTAGTACTGTAATTTTACAAAACTTAAATCATTTCCTTTCTTATGAAGGCAAACTGAGATTGCTTCAACATTATCACTTTCCTAAGTGTCTGGCAAATTCAACTTTTAATATTCAAGATTAAGGTAAGAATACGGTATCCTAAAGAACATCTATGTAATTTTCTGAGGCAAACATAGGAACCCAGGCATATACAGTTTACCCGTTGAGTTACCATGTCCATACATATTCTGCAAGTCAACCTTGGCTCACTCAAATCACGGCTAATTACCATACTCCCTTAATCGCTCAACATGGCCACCTAAAATGTTTTGTTCCATCTTAAATGGCGCCACACGTTAACTTTCAAACTCATCTCGACATGCGACATTTATTGAAAAAATGTTTCGAGATTTCTCGCCGTTTCTCGCAAATTCTCGCAAGGTTAATGAACTTTTGCGTTTTTGAGAATCGTAGCAGAGATGGAGGACAGATTTTCTGTGGCCTATGTCGTTGTCTGTTCGCTTTGGACTATTAAAGGACGTACTCTGCAAGATAGAGGAGTAATGAACAATTTTGCATTTTGGGACTTCCCTAAATTATTTATAATCATCAAAAATGTAAGATATCCACTTCTTTGAGAAAAGCATGCTTCTCGAATAATTTTTGAAAATAGAAATTCAAGGAGACCACATTTTATATGTCCTATAAATAAGATTTTTCTTTGCTTTTTATTCGTCCATCCATGATACTCTCCTTTGAGTCATTAAAAATTGTAAAACATTTGAGTCCGTGGTAGAACATGCTCTTTCATCTGCTGGAAAGCTGCTCGAAGACTTTGTACAAATCTGGAAAAAAAGATATTTCTTGCTTTTTCCTTCTCTTTCAACTCTCTCAATATTATTCGAAAGATATTGTCCTCACTGTAAATTCTGAGAAATTTCTTGCAGACCAGGGTGTCCGGAAGTCGAGGGAAGGATTATTTTTACCGAAGTTTCGCGAATATTAGATGATTGAGACTATGTTATCAAACCCCTTACGCTTTAATGAGCCATTTTTTGCTTTTTTATTTCTCCATGCCTAATCTCTACCAATCCTAAGTGATTTTATTCTCTATCCTTTTCTAAGTGCTCCTCCTCTCAAACTAATGTCCAGAAGTTTCTCGGAAAGAAGCAAACAGTTTTCGGGGATACTATTTTGCCATCAGAAAACAAATGAAGCCAAAATGAAGAAGTTTTAGGAAACCGGAGCCACGAACATAAAAGTAGATTCGTGTAATTTAGCAAAATTTCTTCAGAACTTTCTCAAACGTTCAGCGGAACTTCCGCCCAAGTGTCTAAACTATTGCATGTTTTTGTTTATTTGTCTACATCCCAAATGATCCACTGATTTATCAACAATCCTGCTCCTGTTATTTTTTCGCCCTTTCTTCCTCCCTCCCATTCTCCTCACGCGCTTCTGCATTTACTTAACATTACCAGTAAATAGGTGTGTCATCACTAGGTGATTCATTTGTGTGTTCAGCTCGATGGATGGATGACTCCCTGACAAACAACTCATCTCTTTTCTTCCCGGGTCCATTCCTTTGTTCTCTTTGCTCGTGGAAAGCTATTACTTCCGAACATCTTTGACAGTAGTTTACTAGTTTCCATGGAGAAGCGGTCGATAATCTTATTGTCGCAGATTTATGATGAGCTGAGCTGACATTTCAGCTGACTTCTAATCGCAAACTCGTTGGTTTATGTTTGCAAATCCGATTCATAATGAGAATATAATTTGTTTTTATAGACTCTTCTTTCTTCTTTATATTGTTCTAATTCTTAGATTGCGATATAAATTCGAATTTTTTGCGTCATCATTCTGATTTTAGGGAATTTTCATATAGCTTCTATGAATTTGCCATCTGATTCAACTGGCTTGGCTTCAGGAAGGCGGAGCTTCGTGACCTAATTAAGACTAACTAGTGATCAGAAAACACTCGCGGCGAGAGAGACGCAGGTGCATCTCGGGCGCGAACGGTCTTAATTAGGTCACAAAGCTCCGCCTTCCCGAAGTCAAGCCAGTTGAATCACAGGTTAAGCTTTCAGCCGAAAGTGAGAAAACACAAAACAAACTACGAGAAACTTGAGCTTCCACTCAGTTTATAGAGTTATAATGTTTATAGTCATTTTATAGTGTTATTGTACGCATATTATGCACCATGATTTTTTTGCTATAATTTTTGAAACTAGGGGGCTTCTCAGAGAATTTTCTCTTTTCTTTTGGAAGTGTCTTATTTACAAAGAAGTTTCAGTGGAATAGCAAGATAAAATACATTTTCACGCAAATATCTTTATCTGAAATGAAGAACATTCCTTAATTTTTTATATCTAGTAGTCGTTGAAGGACAAAACTGGCCGTGCAAATTTCGGAACTGCTCATTTTTTGTTTTTCAATTTTCTTTTCATGTTTGTATGTTCTCTACATTCATTTACTTTTCTCTGACTGATGTTTCCCAGAAATAAATTTTTTAGTTAAATTCATTTTTAACTAACTGGTAAACTCGGCTCCGCTCGGCTCTGTCAATAATATATATTCGTAACCAGCATACTCACTTACCCCCTCCCCCGTGCCAACTCCTAGCCTGTAGCTCAGACTTTGCAAAAAAATCGATAAAATCGATATTGATCGATAGCGAAAAACTAACCTACGACACCCACCCCGCCTCCATGTATGTATGCAAAGTTTGGCTGATCGGTTCTTCAGGAATAAAAATTTCTGTTCTGAAACATACGTACACACAGACAGACAGACAAACAGACATTAAAGGCAGCATCTTTCCAATTCCTCAATTTTGAGTTTTTGTCCTTTTTAGCACGTTTTGAGTATGCTGAGTCCAAACCTAAAATTGAACGAAAGTCCCAAATTGTTGGGTTTTGGGATGCCCTTTAAAATCCGCAGTGAAGAGCACTCCTTGCGCGTGCCGGTCAGCCGCGGGCCAGCTGCGAGCCCGTCGCAGGGAGAGACGCATAGGAACGCTGTGCCACTTGGGCACTCTCGGAGCAGGTGACTCACTAACGGCTGAGATATGCGCCTCCAAACTGTATCCCCAGGATCGTATTCGCATGGGTTCTTGGCAGTTTCGCGCAAGGACCCACTTTTTGCGCCATGAATCCATACGAAATACGATTTCGGGGTCCAGTTTCGAGGGGAATATCTTACAAGCCGTTAGAGCACTACCTGAGCTGCCGGTTGGGCAGCGGTTTAGTTAGGGCCCCAAAATTACCATCCACGTGGGACCCATGTGTCCAGACTTGCCTGGGCACTGCTTCTGAGGATTCTGAGGATAAAAAAATTCCTGAAACTCCTTCAACAAATTGTTCAAAAGCCTGTTCTCATGACAACAATGAAACGCGCTGCTTTCTTCCGAAGCTTCTTAGTGAGCTAATTGTTCCTTTACCCATAAAATAGCAGAACACTAAGCGATAGTGATCGCTGCCCAAGAATCTCATTTCTTGAATCATGTCAAGTATTTCATAAAAGTCATTGAGATGTGTGTTTTCTCTTCTCTCGAAGACGATGTCGATCTCAATCGCGCGAAACCTGTGACCCAATGACGGCGTAATGCATTAACTTTCGACAAAAACTTGTTCGGCGCTGCACGGGGCTTGCATTTTATTTTTCATCGGACGCGTTATTGAGTAGAAGGTGGCTGGTTGCTGAGTCACACATTCTTTACATTTATCTACGAACTGGCTTGAGACAGTATAGTCATGAATCTGCCACTTTATTTGGTAAAAATCATGCAATTCAACTGTTACTGTAGTGCTATCAAGTACAAATGGCTCTATCATGTGACTGTATTTCAGTGCCCATAGGAAATTCTCATAATTCCCATAATTTCGTAAGTTTCAATAACGGATACTACGTAACCTTTGTTTCAACTGGACTGCCTGCTGGGTGGGGCTTTGTGACCCAGTTAAGACCGCCGCGCCGGCGGCGCAGCCTGCGTCTCTCTCGCACTCGTGCTCTCTGATCATTCTCTAGCCTTGACTAGGTCACGACATTCCGCCTTCCAACCGCCAATCCATTTGAACCAAAGGGTATATAATATCTCATATATACAGGGTGTCCCAAAAAAATGTGCACACTGTTTGATTGTAAATAACTCTTTTGTGGTGAAGCGTTTCGAGAAGCTTTAGGTACCATTTTGTAGAGCGAGGTTCAACTTAGATTTACAGTGCAGAGCGGATCGCCGATCTCTCATTCTTACTGTAGTACGGTAGAAACTTTGAAGAGGGTTTTGAGCCATGGAAGGCCATATTTTGTTCCAAAAAGAAACCAATACAACCTGAAAACTCTCACACTAGGTTAACTAGAGTTATTGATTCTAAATGTGAAGTTCGCAACGCTTCGTAATGCTTCATTAAAAAATTATGCGAGCTAAGTAGTAGCAGACGTTTTTTAAGTGTTCCTAAAAAGTGCGGTTACACCTTATAAAAAGCTTCTCAACCTCGTAAAGAGTTGGATATTGAATCAGGGTCCATAAAATCCTATTACACAAATTTCCACATTTTTTTGAAAATTTTTCAAACGGCCGCTTTTTTCACAGGGACACCATATGTTTGAAATTTCTACCGTACTCCTACAGTAAGAATGAGCGATCGGCGATTCGCTCTACACTGTAAATCTAAGTTGAACCTCGCCCTACAAAGTGGTACCTAAAGCTTCTCGAAGTTCACCATAAAAGAGTTATTTACAACCAAACAGTTTGCACATTTTTTGAGACACCCTGTATTTGCCTCAGGTCTGCCATCCAAGGCGGAGCCCGGGCAATCTGGATTATGAATTCCCATGTGGGAAATTAATTAGGAGTCTTTATTTGCGCTTACTCAGGCGGCAACTCATATGTTCATTACCAGCCGAGAAACTGGACCTCTCTCGCCCAAACCGTATACTTTTTAGACGGGCCAAACAGTTCCTTGAAATATGTCTGGCCAAAAGTTTTAAATTGAAAATTTTTTTGCAATTAATAACTTATATGAGCTTTAGGCCAGAGTTGACTGAAATTTTCAAAAATAAAATTGTGTAAAAATCCTCTTCCCAAAATGCCTGAACTCTTTGATAGCTACAAATACTGGTCTTCGTACAAAAGCTCATAGCAACCTTTTTTGATTAATCTATAACATTGAGAACTTACAAATGGTTTTTCTAGCACTTCACTCCCTGATTCAATTTTTTAGCGCCATATTTCAGCGGACTTCCGAGGACAGGCTATAATTTACATTTTTTAACTTCAGCGTTACTAAAATTGTCAACCATTTGTCAAGCTACTAGTCCTCGGCGAATAATTTTTGACCACGTATATTTCAACAAATACATGCTTGACATGTGAAATGTCATGACTAGCTACAAAATGTGTATTTGCCTACCCCCTTACTACCAGAATGAATATTTGCACAATCGAAGATTAACTCCTATGTCTAGTGAATAACATCTATGACGCTGCACTCCTCCTGCTCTCGCTGCCATTCCCCCCCCCCCCCCCACCCCGTTTGATTTTCTAAGGAGGGTTTTGTTTTTTGGTGGCAAATGGGACCTAATAAGTTAATATACAGGTATCGCATTGGCTCATGGTAATTTCACAATTCTTACCCTTCCCGCCCTCCCGCTGTACTCCATCTAGCATCATTTTATTCTTCTTCCATCTGCCCTCAATTGAAGGCGTTCTTCATGTTAGAGATAGTGACCTTTGATTCAACCGGCTTGGCGGCTGGAAGGCGGGGCTTGTGACCTAGTTGAGGCTAGATAGTGATCAGAGAGCATGCGCGCGAGAGAGACGCCGACTGCGTCGCGGGCGCGAGCGGTCTCAATTAGGCCGCAGAGCCCCTCCTTTCAACCGCCAAGCCGGTTGAAGTATAGGTTATAACCTTTATTATAAATACTTACATATTTGAACATATTTGATAGGAGAGTGAACTTTCTGTACTCAAATTTTTTCTCAGCAAAAATGGATTTTATTGCTCTTGTATTGCTGTTGCTAATAAGCCCATTAATGGTAAAGAAATCTGGAACTTTTCAGAAATAGAATTTGTTTTGTTTCTTATCTTTTTGATTTTAGTCTTGCTGTGCTGTACAGCTTGTCATTCAAATATATCTCATACCAGTACCCCCCCCCCTCCCCCTCCTCCTCACCAGGGTGGGTCATAAAATTTTTGGAATTTACTTACATGCGTTATAAAAAGGTGCAAGTGACTTCTTTACTCTTTTAAATAGGTAATTGAAATAATTTTTCAAGTTTTTCAAAGATTCGAATTACTCGAGGGTATGGACCCAAAAAAATTTTGAGAAGCGCCCCAAAAATTTTTTCGGAGTATTCAAAAAGATTTTTTGTCCCTTTCCTCCCCCCCCCCCCCCCCCGCCGGACGAAAATCTTGCGAACGCCACTGCTTTATGCCACGATTGAGCGGAATAGATCTGAAAATCTATTTGCGATCTCTTATTTTTTTATTTTTGAATTTTTTTAGTTTTAGTAACTCATTTATATAGCTTTTATCATTTCAAGACCCTGCAGAAAAATAGTTATTGTATAAAGATAAATTGTTTTAATTGTTGCAATTCAAGAATTTAGCCCAGATCGATTCATTTTGCTAAACACTCCAGCACGAATTGTATACTATCTCTCCCCGCCCCTCCTCTCCTCCATTTACCCCCCCCCCCTCCCAAAAAGTGGCTTTAAAGACACTTTTTCGTCTCACTTACGCTAATGTACGCAAGCCCCGGCGAGCTAAACGCGACACTCGGTCACGGAGCAATCTTTTGTTTACGATCAGTCATGTTTTGTAGCCGAGCCGAGTCGTTGAGGCCGAGGGGGTGTCTTTTCACATGCCCCCCCTTGCCGTCTGTATTTGCTCATTTGTCTTCGTTAGACGAAATCGATGCTCCCGTAACCGGTTATCAGCCAGCATTTGCGAAATTCTTCGTGTTGTTTACTTACTTTTTTATTTGTGCATTTTTGCGAAATCTCATGCTTCACCTTTCAAGGAATGATTTTTTTCTTTATTTCTATCAATCATACTATTTTTATTACCTGTCCGCAGCAAATGGCAGGTGTTTCGTGCTGCAGTACAAACAATCTTACGCACAAATAAAGATTTCCTTCACAACCTGGTGATTCTCTTAACTTGCGTCATTTTCTAGCTGTAATAAACGCAAATGGCTAATAATTCTGTACATAGTGGTCAATTTTCTTGAGCAATTTGAAATAACGATAAAATTTTCGAAGGAATTCACAGCTGTCATAGTGAGCTAATCTCTCCCCCCCCCCCCGTAGGTAATTTCCAGCAACTCATTCTTGAGTAATTTTCTACATTAGTTCGTCTTCGAACTCGTAGACTGCCAAAATTTGTGTTGCAACTCACAAAGTTCTCCTATGCTTTTAGATTCCACAAATCGATTTATTAATCTTGATGGCGAGAACTGGTCTCTAGAACAGACTGCTAAGGACAAAGTCTATTTTCAGAATCTTAGTAAAACTTAGCACTTAGTGAATAAATTGTAGTGAGTTTGTGTTTAGTTTCTATGCACAAACACTAATTTTATATTGATTTGAAAGTGACGAGAACTGGTCCCCATAACATTGTTCGATAAAAACGGATCTTACATCTTAGTATATTGTGTACCGTGAGATATGATAGTTGCCTTTCAGATTTGTCTTGTAAGCTATGATTTAGCATTTCTAACTGTTAATTTTCCTGACGAGAACAGGTCCACATGGCAGGTTTTATCTATAAAAAAACTAGCCCTTATTAATTCCGATGAATCATAGGTAATCAACTTGAAATAGATTTGTTGTCAACTGCATGGTTTTTATTTACTTGGGACTGAAAGAATACGAGCGAGGGAGGGGGCGGGGCGGGAGAGCAACTGTACCATAGTTTCAACTTCTTGATTCATTCTACCAGACCTCAAACTCTGATTCCCTCCTGCAAGTGATTTTTACATAATTTCCACGTTTCCTCAGTTTTCGGTATGTTTTCAAATTTTTCATTCCTCCCCTCACCATCTCCCCCTGTTTCAGCTCCGCCCCTCCCATACTCTTGACTCATTGTCTATTGATTGTTCTGTTTTTGGCTGATAAAGGCTCCTTATCAGTCGTGCTTCAGCCTTTCGCACCGGATGACTCAGCCACATATTGCATATTGCGAATTTTCCACATTTAGCAATAAAGTGTGATCGATTCTTGCGCTAGACGTGGCTGGCCATTTTCGTTACTATTTACAGAGAGACTATCGTTGCTTTTTTTGTGTACTAATGCGATGCGAATTCGGTCGAGTGCAATCGAATTTGCATTTGTATTTTCATTCTGTGCAAAATATCATTCGTCGTAATAAGAAATAAATCAAGGAATTTCAAAGGAAGTATTTTCTGCATATCATTTGGCCGCTTTATCACACAGTTTCTCGAGCTTTTTACAAGATTTGCTGTTTCCTAATCTTTATTGAGCTAATACTTTTTACAGGTTCATGGTAGAAAAAAATGATTTTTTTACTAGTTTGAAATTTTTCCACGGAATTTTTAGCTCTTTTGAGCTATTGCCTTATAAAACAAAATTTTTTCTTCACTGCAATTGCTTGTAAAAGAAAATTTACTCAATTTCTCACATCTAATCCTCTGTGGATCATACAAATGTTGTTATTTTGCAACTATTTTCTCTCAAAATTTGATGTATTAAGTAAAAAAAATCTCTTTATTTTAGACAGATCTGTTTTTTGGAATCTCGTCACTGCTGATTAATCTTATTATCATTTTATTAATTGAAATACCTTTGTAATTCATCTCGCATTTTTTATTGCAGATTTTTGCTAATTTTCGCAATATTTCTCTTTCAAACCACATTCGTTTAGGATAAAAAGGGGGTTTCAGCTACATTTTGGCATCTCAAATTTTTTCTTATGATGAAATCAAAAAAAGGAATAAGAAACCTCCAACATTTTATTCAGTTATCAGGTTTTATCTTTTCATCTCTTTAGCGATATCTTCACGCCCTTTCAGCTTTTTTAAAATACTTTTCTGTCTTTTTTTTCTCGTATTCTCCCGCCCAATTTTTTCCAAAATTCTGCTTGTAATTTTTTTCTCTTTCAGAGCGACCCCTTCTAGTATTTTTCAGTACGGATGATTTTGCGATTACTTTGTCTAGTCTTAATGACTAATGCTCAATATATTTACAATGGCGTTGGAGAAAATGGTCAAAACGGTCAGAGCCCCTCGTGGTCCCCGGAAGGAATGGCTAGAAGTGTAGTGAGACAAGTTCTTACTCCATACAACATAACTTCCAGTGTAAGTGACAAAATTTTTTCAACTTTCTGGAGGTCCGAGGGAAAATATTGATTTTTTTTTCAGAACAACGCGGAGACAAACAATGGAGTTACTATTCAATTCCAACTCCGGGGATATTCCAATCCCCAGTCGATTCTACCAAATGGCTGGACATGTGTTTGTCCTCCTGGACACACTTGCAATTATCTGAATCGCCCTCCCGCTTGTTATTTTGGATTCACATTCATCATCTCTGCACCTGAGTGAGTTTTACAGTATGCTTAAAAAATAGAGGATCATATAAATAAGCTATTTAATTTTTATAGCTTTTTCTTTGTTTTCGTGTAAAGCATCGAAGAAATGTAAAAGTTCCCGTTTCAAAAAATGTTTTGTGAAAATATGAAGTAAAACGAAATTTCCCTTTTCGAAGTATGTTCTGAATGTCGCCAGTGTCACAGAAATTCTCGCTTTGGAATTAAAAAACACATTATAATCACAAAACGAGTTGGAAAATATGGCAAATAATGTAGAAACTTACCCAGTTTTTTTTTAACGTCATTTCCGACATAGAAATTCCCGTTACAAAGTTTGCCCAAAAATCGTACTTATCGTAAAAACTTGTCAAAAAAACATCGCAACCACAAAATATTAGGTCATTCCGAAAGTAATTTCGCTTTTTTCAAACGGGTGCCACATCTGATGGAACAAAGGTTCTTAAGAGATCTTGGTAGCGTTCGATGCAGCATTTCATTGTCTTTCTAATGGTTATGAAATTGTTGCAAAACAGTCAATGCGCTTTCAGAAAATAACCAAAATCTGCGACCTATGCTTTTTGAGATAGTCAAGTTTCACAATTTTTTAAAACTTTCATATCAATTCTCAGAAGAAGTCCAAGTGACGGTTCGATAGAGCAAACCTCATGGAATACAGTGCAACATTTTTCTCTTTTTCATAGCTTGTCATACATTTTTAATAGAATTTTAACTGATGCTACCGATTTCCATACTTGGACAGCTAAATCTTAGTAGAACATCAAAAGAAGAGCAGCTCGCGCATTATTCGATGCAGCTTTTTCTCCTCTTTCTGATGGGTATTTTTTGTTTCCGATTCGTTTAGTTTCCGGGGATATAATCATCATAACTCGTTTTTTTTAGGGAGCCCCAGACTGTACCCGAAAAACTCGAAATTTGATATTTCGAACCCGTAAACGCTCACTTGCTTTGTAAAATTAATGCTAACTCATAGTACCATCTTGGTATTCTCAAATTCCAAAAAATTATGATGTTTGATGCGATTGTGGTTGAAGTGGGCTCGCCAAAGTTCGATGGTTCTGCTAAAAAATCTTTTAAAAAATTACGGCGACCTACGAGAAAGGGATAAAAGTAGCACTGTATTCCATGAGCTTTACTCTATCAAATCATTCCTTGAACTCCTTTTGAGGATTGATATGAAAGGTTTGAAAAATCGTGAAACTTGACCATCTCAAAAAGCATGGGTCGCAGATTTTGGTTATTTTCTGAAAGCTCATTGACTGTTTTGCAACAATTTCATAACCTTTAGAAAGAGAATGAAATGCTGCATCAAATGCTACCAAGATCTTTTAGAAACCTTTGTTCCATCAGATGTGGCACCCGTTTGAAAAAAGCGAAATTACTTTCGGAATGACCTAATATATCGGAAACATCGTAATTAACATAGAAATTTCCGTTTTAGGGTATGCTTTGAACATCGTCATCGTTATAAAAATTCGCGTTTCAAAAATTTTGCCCAAAATCATCGTTATTACCATGAAAACCTGTTTCGAGATCTGTTGAAAAAAAACATCGTAATGACCAAATATGTTCAAAAATATCGTAGATAACACAAAAATTTCCATTCCACGTTATGTTCTGAAGGTTGTTGTAATCATAAAAATTTCCTTTTCAAAAATTGATTTGTTTAAAATCATCGAATTTACATGAAAACCGAAAAATTGTTGAAATAATATTGTAATTTATAAACATTCCCCGTTTCATCATATGCCCAAAAACTTCTTACAAATCTTATTTATCATTAGATTTTCCGTTTCAGTATGTTCATAATCATCCCAGTCATCATGAATGTTCCCGTTTCAAAGTGTGTTTTCAGCAAGAGTATGTGAGAAAAGGCACTTTTTTATATGTGAAATCATATTATATGTATGTATTCAATAGAAAATAGAATCGAGTTTTGCTCAACAAGTTTTCTACTGAAAACTCATTCATCTAGAAAAGTACATATATGGTCTGCTGTCTGTGAGCGCCCAGTTTCCAGAGTTTTATTCTTCTTGTTTCTGCCTTTGTGATTAGTTTTTGAGGTTGAAAACTAAATATGATTCTTTAAGTTGTCTTATTTTTGATTTATTTTTGTTGTAAACAACTTCACAGGAAGATGGAGAAAATGTTGTTTGATTTTTTTTCATATTCTAATTTTTAGAAATGTTTCAAGATTAACAATCATGTATCAAACAATCTTTGATTTAACTGGCTTGGCGGCTTAAAGGCGGGACTTTGCGACGTATTGAGGCCGCTCGCTCCCGCGACGCAGTCTGCGACTCTCTCGCTCCCGTGCTCTCTGATCATTACCTAGCCTTAACTAGGTCACGAAGTCCCACCTTTCAGCCGCTAAGCCAGTTGAATTAAAGTCTTTGAATTGTCTTTGTTTTTCTAGCTATTTACAAAACTTTTTTCCTAAAAAATGAGGTCTTTTGGTCTGTAAGTTTTCAAGAACAACCCATCAAAATTTCATAATATGATATTTATCTCTGAATTTACAATTTTAGCACATCCGTACGACATCTGGCTACTGAATTTATTACCCTGGATGCAAATGGTCAGCTTCCAACTTCTCAACAAAGTAGCTGGGATCAAAATTATGTTGTTCAGCTACCGAGTAAACCGGTAAGACATTTTCTTCCTTCAAAAATTAGAAATTTCAATTTTCAACTCGTTCATTAGCTGGAGTTTATCTTCAAATGATATTTCTAGTCCGCCATCGACATTTTTGCTCATCACCTCGGCCCAGTAATCAACCAAGCTGATGGTGCCCTGGTAGCTGTGGATACCCTAACCCATGCGGATACTTTCGTTGTTCCGCTCTCGGACACTCTTCCAGCTGTTGGTGGTGTTCAAAGTATGTCGCAGCGCTATGCGTACCAAGGAAAACTCATTGGGACCACGTAAGTCCTTTTACTTTTCGGGAGAGCGGGGAATGGGATGGGGAGGAGGGAGCAAGCGGAAGGCGGCAATACTGCAAAATGCAAGCAGAGCCACTCGTGCGCCCTTTATCGTGTCAAGACTTGCAACGACCAATGGCAAAACGATGGGGGTGGAGCTTTCTCGCGCGCGAAATTTGAACCTTGATTTTTTGAATTTTCGCAGTCTTCTCTATTTTGATGAAGAAGAAAAGAATTTTCGGAATGACCTAGTAAAAAATCAATAACTTGTCATAAAAAGTAGTAACTATTCATTTTGCTCAATATTTTTAGACTTTATCTTTCCTACTCCATTTCCTGCACGGGTTCCCTAATCGGTCCCAACTGCGATCTCACTTGCACCCCTTCAACGATCAGTCCAAGTGTAGCCGCATGTCGATCGAACATCACAGGATTTTTCTATGTTTGCCAGTTTCTCAATGGTGGACAAGTAAGCATACTGTATGGTTTACTGTACTCCTACTGTATGCCATAATAACTCGGCCTTTAGGTTGATCACTGCAAAAATTGTCCATGGGGAGTCAAGGAAAATACCTATTGCCAGGATGAAGAGGGAGGAGTGCTCAATCCAGACGATGCTGTGAGTGTTTCTTACACAGCTTTTTACTCCCTCCTTCCCCCTCCCCTCCCCGTCCACTGGTAATTTTCTTTTTAGAGCGTTGTGGACACCGGCTACCGTACCGCTACCATAATACTTGGAGTACTCTCTGGAATATTGCTATTTCTTCTTCTCACAGCACTAGCTGCGATTTTCATGCTGTAAGTATTGATTAATATTTTTTTAGAGGATCTTAAGCATATTTTTAGAAGACGCCGACAGCAACCGATCGAAAAGGAAATGACGACATTTGAGAGAAATGGTGGTGTCGCGGCAACTCGTCCACTATTGTCTGCCACTTACCGCGCCGATCAACCGACACCGCTACCGCGATCACAACCACCCAGTTTAGATGCTAGACCAACAAGTAAGTCTATTGTTGTTTATAGTTATCAGGTAGTTGTGGGGGGAGGGGGATTTCAGGGATCTATGAGTCATAAACATATGCTATTAAACATATTTCCAGTATTTATGATAAAAAATCGAAAAACTCAAAAAAATTTTAAAAGTCTAAATTAACTTCGTAAAAAACGCTGGAGAGGAGATTACAGCTTGAGAAAATTCTCGGAAGTTTGAAGGAACCTTTGGAGATATGTCCCTCCCCCCCCCCCCCCAATATGAAAAAAAAATCGTTGGACCACCACTAGCACCGTGTACAGAGGCGCGCGCCCTCAAATAATTAAATAATTATAATTTTTGGGACCGCCACTGCAGTGTACGTGTCTGTTCAATGTAGTCTTAGTAAAAAAGCCTATCAATTTTACATGCTGCAAAAATTCAAGAAATTTGGCAAAAATTTCATGGTTGGTCTGGTACAAAGATTGCTAAAATAATGCAAATACTCATTACCTTTGAATCCAAGATACTTGGAGTAAATTTCTTCTGTCTTCTCATTTGTTGCTTTTTTTTCTAACATGACCTAGAAAATACTTCATTTATTAGTTTTCACATCTTTTTCCAAAATTACTATCAAAGTATCTTTGTTGCTAATTGTGGTATTATTATTATTTCTATTAATGCTCATTTTATCTTCAAATCTCAAGTAACCATTGCTTTTGTAGTACTACTGCCTAGATTTCTTCTTATTTTCTTTCCCTTAAAGTGAAAATCCGTAAAAAGCTATAGTAGAATTCATAGGAAGACAATAGTATATATCCGATTCATTGAATTAATGTAGCTTGCACCCCCTTTTTGACTAAAATTTGCATGTCAAAGGAATTTTGATGAGCAATGCATAATTATGACTATCGTACAAAAACATGACGTGTCTCAAAATTTCTTGACTTCGATGTCTGCAAAATATTCATTATACTGGGGACGAAATTAGTTTAAGCAGATAGTTTTTCAACTTCAGCTAATAGAAAGAGTTTAGTAATTTGTAGGAGGCAAAATGCATCAATCAATAGTTGATTGGATTTGCCATAACTGTAAATTTTTCAAAAGTCACTTGTAGGTTACAGCTCTTATTATAATGGCAGTTATAATATTACGCAGTCATAGTAATTTCCTTTATCGCCTTGGACCATCACTGCTAAATTTTCAAGCTGTTGTTCCCTCTCCGTTCTGTCTCCCAAAATTCATGTTTTCACCTCCTATCGCTCTCACCTGGCTTCTAATCCTACCATTTCTGTAGCGACACTTATTTAGGCACATCTATCCCATGGCATATTACTACCACTGTTTAGCGGTGAGAAATTAGAGCTTTTTGTACTAGTGATGTCGTGCTGTTTGTACTAGTGATTTATTCCTCTCGAGTCCTACTAATTCTTACAATAACAGCTTCCCAGTTGACTCAGAAATACACTTACCAAAGCAAAAAATAATTGTTGGGGTTTTTCAGACCATTGAGTTGGGAAAAAGATGTAAAATTCTTCGGGTTTATTTCAGCATATGAGATATACATATATTTAGATAATCTAAAATAATTTTAACTCGAGTTAAAATGAATGAGACATAAAATCCATTTCAAATTGCTAAGTTCTAGTATGTAACCTATAGGATTGGAACAAACATTTTTTTTTCATCTCAAAAAAGCAAATATGGCGTTGAAAAATCATATACACTCTGTTTCATTCAGAAAGCACCAAAATTCTGACTGCCGCAGCGCATCTGCTTCGCGCTCGCGAACGAGAGATCGAGCTGCATGAGGAGACGCAGACATACTCCTGTCACGACATGTTATAGATGCGGCGCGGCGTGGCGCGAAACACGTTGTCCCTGTTTTGGTCAGCTGATTGGAATAGACTGTTGCCTCTCGAAAGATTTATAGATAATCAAAAAAAATTTCTTTACTTGCACTTTATCGATTTTTTTGCAATATTAACCGTATTCCTACCGTATAAATGCACGGTTCTAGAATAGAATCGCAGGAGAAATTGAGGAACTACCCTTTGATTCAGCTGGCTTGGCGGCGGAAGGCGGGACTTCGTGACCTAATTGAGGCTAGATAATGATTAAAGAGCGAGAGAGACGCGCGCGAGAGAGACGCAGATTACGTCGCGGGCGCGAGCGCCCTTAATCTGGTCACAAAGCCCCGCCTTCCAGCCGCTAAGTCAATCAAATCAAAGATCACTTAATTTTGGTTCTTTTGAAAAATCCTAGGCATATGATCATAGGTAAGCAATCAATTCCAGTTTCCTTACCTGACTTTCATTCTTTAATTGTAACCAAGTAAATTCAGTTATTGATTGATTACAACGCTATTCTTAACCACTGTGATCTTTCTTTTGCCTGCAAATATTCACTATTCATCTGGAAACGCCTACATACTTACATTATAACTATTATCTATGCACATAACCTTACTACCGTAATGCTACGCACCGCTGCCTATTACCGTAATCCCACCGCGAAACACACTAAAAGATAGTGTTCCAACAGTATGATAATCGCAACTTATCAGATTTCAAAATTACATACTTATTATTGAGATTATTCCAGAATCGTCCTTGCGTAAGGCAATGCTGCCACCAACCTCTCTCAACGACACTCGTGACACGAGCTTCAACAGCAGCGATCTAACGCCTACGACGGGAATTAGACCAAGTCGCAGTGAAGTGGTATAACTCGTCCAAGATGACGATGGACGAGTAGCTTTGTCGGGTAATCATCAGTGCTGTGACGTCATCTCATCGATGAGGAGATGATCAGTCACACAATGTGACTTTTCTGTGATCTTCACTTATTCCTTAGTCTAGTCTATTGAGTCCCTTTACTTTTTTCACTCTGAGTTTTATTCTGCTTACTCAAGTTAACTGCCAGAATTTGACTTGGTTATCAGTGACACTAATTTTATTTGCGTTGTGATCCAGCATACTGACTTATTGATTTATTGGCGAGAACTGGTCCCCATCACAAATTTTCAATGCGAAAAGCTATATACTGTACAGTCTGAAACGCTACAGTATAATGGCTATATATCTTTGTTTACGTAAGGCGATTCTGCAACTGGGGACCAATTCTCGCATTTTTATAAAACGTCTTTTTCGTATCAAAAAAATCTTCTCAAAGCTATAATGCTCTTTATAATTCGCGCAAAAGTTTTTATTTCCATCTGAAGTCGAAAAATTTCTTATCGATGACCTTTCAAGCTGTTGAAGCACAATCTTGCATACTGAATAGATGCTTACTTTTTCTCCTCTCATTGTATTTTTTCGCATTTTTTGATTTTTTGTATTTCGCTTAATCTGCTCATTTCATATTCGTGACCATAAGATGACAGATGACTTCATTTACTTACTTTGTATATCTTGTGCTCTGAATTTTGTCTTTTGGTGAGCTACCGTATCACAGAAATCTGGCCTTCTACGGCACTGTTGCTTTTTTGTCAGAAAAAATTTGCCACAGTCTGTCTCATTTGCGGTGGCGCATCTGCCTCGCGAACCCCTCGCGTGGCGTGCGCGGGAGATCGGCTAGCAGCCAAGTTGACCTTATTGATGAAGGGCGTAGCCTCCCGCGAAAGGGACACCACGATTGAGACAGACTGTATATAGTCCGTATCAGTTTGTATTTCAGTTGTTATCTCGCAGCTTTTCTTGATTACGGTATTTCCTAATATGATTGTGCAATGTTATGATCTGTCCGTGTTGTGTGTACATAATAAACAATACCTAAAAATTTTATTTCGTTTTCGATCGATAATTCTGACCAGTATCTGACACTAGGGGTTGATGGGCAGAGCACCTTGTAGAGGCGGGTAGTTGTACGCAGATAGGAAGCGGTTCCAATGAAGATAAATGTCGCGCGCTTATAAGAGATACCAGACGGTGAGAGAAGTTAGAGAGTGCGCGATCAAGTAGACGCAGACAGCTCTGCAATCGCGTCCTGACTGTGCGTGCGACGACTCGCCTAAACTATTGGCAATGTTCATGAATATGTACATTATTACGACCGTTCTAGAAAAATCTACATTTCACGGAGCTAAATTTAGCTACAGTACTCGCTCCGACTGAATCGTCATATGTCAGAAATCATGATTTGCACAAAAACACCGAAGAATAGCAATAAAGGCACAATAAATGGGACGAGTCGCGTCTTTCGCGATGATGAATTGCAGTAATGTCGATCGTTGCAACAACATATGGTACCAGTCATGCCAGCAAAGTCCGTTTTCATGCATGTATTGCGAAAAGCCTCAAAATTAGACATTTGGGAAATAACGCTGAATCGTGAATTTTGCGATAGTCCTATAAAAATCCCTCTAATCTTCTGTAGCCTCTTTTTGCCCTCAATTTCAAAAGTCTAAAACAGCGCTTTTCGCAGCACTTTTAGGCGACGCTCCCTGATTGGTCGACGTCGTTTGTGATTGGCCATGTCAGCAGCAGGGCGGAGCAAAAACGAAAAACCGCAAGAGATCAAGCAAATGTGTATACATATATTTTTTATGCATTTTTGATGCTCGATAAGATGGATATGATTCAGAACGGACAAATTATTCCAGACTGAGAACGGCTAAACAAACATGCATGACTAGGTGATAAATTTTGTCCATCGTCGCGCGAGAAAAACAAAAATTTCGCAAAAGTCCTTTGAAAGGTCTCTTAATCTCTTGTACCCTCCCTTCTCCCTTGGTTTTAGAAGAAATGGCGTTTTTTGCACCACTCGCAGGCGGCGCTCTCTGATTGGCCAACGTCGCTTGTGATTGGCCATTGCGAGAGCTTACACTTTTTCACGGTAAGTGGATGACAAACAAGGACTAGGTGTAATGGTTTGGACAAAGCGCTTTTTTGCCTCAACCACATCAAAGAATTTCTCAATTTTTGCGCAAACAACCTATCTTGAAAAAAAGTAGTTAGTTGAGCTACTGAATATTTGAGTTTAACTCAACTTTATAAAGGAGAAACTCACATTGCAAATCACATTCGAACAGCCCATTTTAACAATTTCATTGAGACTATATTGCTCCCGGAAAGTGTAGCAATAGGAATTACCAATGCCAAGAATTGGATTGCATTCTTCTGCAAAAGCACAGTAAATATTATATATTATATTAAAAGATGAAAATAATTGTTTTCAAAAAATGGTAAAAAATTCTCTATTTATTGTAGCCATTCAATTTTTTTATTATTCTTGGTCTAAGGATAAACAGGATTATGTTTATGAAATACTAAGTAGAGCGAGTTCTGATTTGGAACAATTTTTCAGGTTAATCAGAATTTTCCAGTTTGGGGAGACCAGAGGAGATGTAATCATGTTTAGAAATTGACTAGAAAAATGCAAAAGAAGAGATTATGCGCACATGCAAAAAATCATGGAGTGGAAAATATGCCATTTTCGAAAATTTTCAGAACCTGCTAACCAGACCCACCTGAATCTTGATACTCGTCCTGGCCTACAACGTATTTCAAGCCAGAATAACATTTAATTCCATGAGTAGCCCGAAATAGCAGAAAAATGAACGATGGAACGAATAGATATTGCATTAAACCTGGAAATAGGGTAGTTAAGCTCGTAAATTTTACAGTAAGGTAGTTATTACCTGAAAATTCACTGCTCGAATTTTTCCGTGGTCATGAAAAAATCAATGATCTTTCGTGTAGATTTCTGAACCTGAAATTGCAGAACAATAATCTGCAAAAAGCACTTTTTTGCTGCAAAACTTTTCAAAACAAATTTTTTGCGCATCTACCAGAGCAAAAACCATTTTTATATGGGAGATTTATATATAGCGTGGCAAACAATTTTTGATTACCTTTGTTGTGTCCTGATAGTCCCGAGGTTAAACCGCTTTACGTCGAGAATATTCCCTTTCCAACTGCAGCGGGTTATTTTCACGAGATTAGCCGGGTCCCTGAAAGAAACCGGTTTATCTACACGCAATAATAAACAACACTTGTGTGAGAGAGGGACGTCACAACGATAAAAATTCTTTGAAAGAATTACCTCGAAAAATTGATCTAACAAGATTTATATGTAGCGTAAGATTTTGTAAGATTGTCAATGGTTCCTTATTGCAAGCAAAATGTTAACTAGAACCGTTATGATAGATTTGGAAGCTTATCATTTGACTTGTTGCCGAATTCTATAAAGTTATGGGGTTGAACTTTTATAATTATTGGACTTTTATTTATAATTAAACACCGTATTCTCATTTTTGGCGGATATATTCCTGTGAGAGCATCAAAAAATATAAAAGCATCGATACAATTGAACAAAGCCATAAAAGATTTAGAGTGATGTCTAATGGTATGAACTGAGCAACAATTTCTAAATCTTTTTTTATATGAAATGTAAACAAAATTAGGTACATTCACTTACTCTATTTAAGGTATCTGATTGCTTAAAATATCCGCAAAATGAAATTTTTCTCATTTCTAAACAAACATATGTTCATTATGGAACATACATATTTGAACCTCTGAAAAAGCATTTAAGAACCAGACTAGAGAGAGAGACTTGCTGAATGTAAAAGAGAAAGTTTTTAACGGGAATCAGCAAAAAAAATGCTCGAACACTATCGACTGTACTTGTTTTGCACTCGGCGAAACTCTCTTCTGTGAAGAGCGATCATATCGAACGAATTGTAAAAAAATGCACTATAACAAACAGTTTTGAGCAGTTTTGAGAAACGAAAAAAAAGTTGTGGCACTCAATTTACGCGAAGCATGAAAATTCAAAAAAATTAATTTGCTTATCCTTGAGAATAGCTTTGATTTATTCTATGGTGCAAAAGCTAGGTCCATGTTACCATGGAAATGGATTCTTTGATCGTTTGCTTTGTGCTTTTGATGAAGGTCGGCAGCGATACAAAAGGCAGACGGTACAAATAATCGGGCTTCTGCGTCAAAAAGGGATCCTTAGGCAAAAATAGAATTTTCTCAATCTTGTCGGCAGGAATATTTCTTGAAGATGCGATATTTTTTGATCCTCAGGTTTATTAGACAAACAAAGTTTTTTCTTTTTTTTTAATGTGAATTGTACTATGTTTTTGCGAACAATTTTAGAGTTAACGATTACCCTTCAGAATATAAATTGACAAAATAATTAAAGAATTGCTGAAGCTCTAATTCTATCTTCGCCATATCATCTAACACCCCTAATTCCTGTCTAATTTCTGAATTCAGAAATTCATTGAAAGATCTTTGTAGGTGAATAAAATAGAGATACTTGCTAAACATAAAAATATATGCCACGATATCATACAAATAGCAGCGAAACAAAATATTAGCAAAGCAAAAATTACGATCATTACAATCTGAGAGGAATTTTAAGAGTCCTAAGTAACTGAAAAATAAGAGATCTTACCTAGCGCAAAAATTTTGATTTTTTTTTCACGAGAAATTGCAAAACTTCAGTAGCAAGATGACTATAGCACTATCTACGAATCTTCTAATGCTCAAAGAATCTTAGATAATAAAAAGGTACGAGAGCGATACCTTGGTAGACAACAGCTATACCTGGTAAGCAAGCGACATCATTTGCGTAATCGGATTAGAATCATGCTTATCAGTACACCTAATTACGTTAAATGATGTCATCAAGGAAAAAGTGAGAGAATTTGTGGATTGACCAGAATCAAAAGCCCAAAATGTAAAATCCAAGAGATTTTACATGCAATTTAACTCAATTCTCTGTCTGCAATTTCGAGCGGCATGGAGAGAGAGTTCTTTTTTTTTCACTGTGACATAAGGAACAAAAAAACTTGCTTCAGATTGATATTATTAGAACCTTTCCAAAAGTTGTCGTTTACTTTGAAAAATATGTGAATTTTCGCAAACTCAAGCAGCCTACCAAGCAAATTATGTCAGAAAGACGTCATGTAATTTTCAACACATTGTGGCAATTGAGTAGAGAATGACGTTAGGATTGAAAGGAGAAAAGTAAAATCGGTTAGGCTTGGATTTCCCTGAGGGCTCAAACGAGGAAAGTCTGCACTGCCTAAATGTGACGAAAAAAAGACTTCTGGTTCGTAAGGAGATAAGACGAACTGTGAAATCGATTTTATTATTTCTAAAATCATGTCCATATTTGGTAGGCACAGATTTTTTGTTACAAGCTATAATCAGGAACACATCATAATTCTTGCAAATTACGATTCCAAAAATCATCAAGACAGCAAGAAGTAACGATTCTGAAAATGCGCATTAAAGATCCAAAAAAGGTCTCATACTATACAATAGTGGTTTCTAAATGGAATTCAGCATTTAGTCTTCCGAGATGTGTTACTTCTTGAAAAGTTCGGAGGTAATTTCAGAACCAAACTAGGATTATAATAAGCTACAGTGCTTCAGTAAGGGAGCAGAATCTCCGGTTAAAAAATTGTCTTCGCTCCGACCAGAACAGTCACGAAGTCGAAAACTTGCCGCTGAGTCACAAATAATTATGATTGATTGAATAGGAAGGGAAGAAGAGTTTTTGAAGAACTAGTCACTATAATGAACTAAGGGAGAAATAATGGAGGTTGAGAGGGAATGATGCGGAAAATGGTGAAAGTAAATTTCGAGAAACGATTTGTAAAAAGCTTTCAAAAAAAATGAATATTATTGGACCAACAAAGAACTTATGGTTATATTATTCATTTTAGAGTACAAAAAGTAGAATGATAAAGCTACGGAGGATTTGGGTTGTACAAGATGGAATAAGCAAATTTTAATATTGTTTAGGGATTGATACTTACAATAATCTCACATTGCCAACAAGATTTATTCGGTTTTTTTTCGAAAAGATTTGAAATTTCCGAAATTGGAAACTACAGAAATATGTAAAATTACCAGAAAAACCGAACTTTTGCGTAAGAGAGCAATTCAGCGGCATTGCAACGCTTTTCATGGGAATCGCTGCTGTCGACAAGTAACAAGAACGAGTTGTGTGGTATGATAAATGCTGTGTGTGGTTAGCCTTCCAGTAGTGGTGACGAAAGGACGAAAGGGAACGAGTTGCTGACCGCCAAGAGCATGTGTTACATCAGTGGAAACTATCCGTATATACCTTTAAAATGAACAAAAAAGCTAAAGGAACGGCTCAAAACTCTATTCGAAAAATTCGCGGCCAAAAATCGAATGCCTAAGAAAATAATCAGACTTGCTGTGTCTCTGTTGAAGAAAAATTTAGCCGAAAATTGGCAGAACCAGTACAACAGTTTTAAGTTTTTTCCACATACTGGCTATATTATGCAAAAAGACAGTGGACAGATAGAAGAAATTTAAGGATATTTTAAGAAGTATTAATCTATCATTTGAAGACATATTGATATAGCCAAAAAGCGGACTTCAAAATAATCTTTGAAACTTCCTTTTTTCTTTTATAAAAGAAAAAAAGGATGATTGTAAAGTTGCAGGCTCCGCTTCTGACAGTTTTTGACTCTTCCCAGACATATAACTATATTATACAAAGCATCTGATAGCTAAGAAGGGAGTTTTTAGAACCTTTCTTTCTAGAAAGTTTATAAAAATTATTTGACAATGATGGAAAAAGCGAAGTGGCGACGAAGCGAGATTTTATTTGCAACAATTTGAAATGGCACGACTGTGAAAGTGACAAACACCATAAATTGCCAGAAACGAATGGAAGTTGGCAAGTTTCTTGGAAAACATTCCCTGTGAATGTTCCACAACAACAATTTTCGGAAAAGGAAGACCGATAAAACATCTTGTGATCCAACTTTGAAAATATTTTTTGTAATCAACAAATTTACACTGCTAGGCAGAATCTACATATATTGGTGATAACAAAGGCTTGCAAAATCCAAAAAAAAATTCCTTTGGAGCGTTATAATGTACAGATTTGTATATTAACAATGATTTGGAGGATGTTTGAGTTCAGAGCATCAAATTTTTAATGCTAGAAACTATGTGACATAAAAGACATTGGAGATTACATTCCGTTAATCTTACTACCCATCGAAAAAATCAGCAAATCGAGCAAGGAGGACTCAAAAATTCTTGATGTCTTAAAAGGATCCAAAACTTTTCCAAATGTTGAAAATCCTTCTTTTTCTAGAAGTCTGTTTTGTTCGCGGCTATCAGAATAAAAGCTCATAAAAGAAGTGACAAAAGAACACGTCTAAGAGCTAATGCACTCAAATTGCCACTAATTTTCCGCCATTACGAAGAAAAGGTTAATGGGCTCCGTGTTAGCAAGAGAAAAACAGAGACGATGAAGAGACGTTCTGAGAGCTTGTGAAACTTCATTGTTTGATGGAAATTCACTGTCACCATAAAAACTGTGATAACAAATTCCCAAAAGATTCACAACAACAACAAATCCTAGTGTGAAATGTATAAGTTGTTTCTAAGTTTTGTTATATCTAACGGAAGAAAATTGCATATCTTCTTCAAAATACTTTTCATTGTTTTCCAATTCATGTTAACGTTGTGATTTTGCTATATATGTGTCAAAATTTCAACTTTCGGCGTTTTAAAAAAACTTCTTGAATCATTTTTGGCAAATTCTCAACCTGTGTGACTGATCGAACTTCCCAATTGCCTCATATTACTACTGAAGCTTCCAGATGTCTATAAAAATTTTAAATGTGAAAAACAAGGTCGAAGAAAATTCTTAAAAAATAAAGAACGTGAGGGTTGAAGTGCCGTTACAGAATTACATTTTTATTTACTCATGTTCGTGCCGGCAAAAATGATGCTGTGAATAGTTTCTTATCTTTATAGAATTTTCCAGAGAATGGCGCAAAAAGTCAACCTAAAAAAAGAATGTCTTAGATAAAAGTGCGGAAGTTGTGATACAGTACCCATACAGTCCACAGACACTAGGAACGTGCCTAAAGCTCAATTTTCTGGGTTTGGAAAACATCCAAAAATTATACATGAAGGCGAAGACTCAAAGCGAGGACTGTGTTCAAAACAATGTGAAAAACAATTGAAAAAAATAGATTTTTTGTTTTCCAAATTTAGCAGTCTGTAGGTTTTCGAACCACTTTCAGCTCCGAAATTCCTTATAAAAGCAGATTTTGCTCCTTTTCAGGTCAACAATGAAAATTACACAATAGGTGTGACAAGGCGTTGAGACGATCAACGTCCAACAGTTAGGAAACAATGCTCGGCGTAGCAGTCAAGGTCAGGGACGATTACGTTACACTGTTCATGAATAGTGTGTCCAATAAACAACAAAATCTAGTGTAATCAATTTTGTTCAAATTTTTTTACCCCTGTATCTTCTTGACATCTTCGATTTTTCACGAAGATTTGAGATTTTTGGGCGATTTTGGTGGCTCTTTGCGCAGGAAAATATCGATGTTTCATTTCTTCGTTGTTTTTTTTTAGATATTGCGACTCAAGAACAGTTTGAGATATGCTAATATGAAGAAAAACAAAAAATGCATTTCTAATCTTTCCTGAAATAAATAATACATTAGATGTAACCAAAAGCTCCAAACCTATACCCACCTATATAGAAAATTTCGCCCAATAATTGCAGGAAACGCTTGCTTTTGAACTTTTGAAACCTTTCGAAAACGAAAAAAAACATTCTAGATTTATCGCTAAAAAAGTCAAAGAAAATAGCTTTTACAGATCCTGCCAGTTACATATTGAGCTAGAGTCACTAAATAAACATCAACCAAAGTGCCCTAATCTCAACTCATTGATGATTCATCTCAAGGAAAACTATGACTCATTCTATTACTCACACCACACCATCACAACAACGTAACAAAAAGATGAATTAAGTACTCACAAAACACTTGTGACTTAATATGTGAGACTGCACACATTGCGCGATTAGCGACGACAACCTCACTAGTTAATTTCTAGTGAAACATTTTCTAGCCTAGTAAACTTCAGCAATGTGCTCTACTAACTAATATATATCCCATGAAAACAAAAGAGATGAGGAAACAAGGAGAAATCACCGGAAATGAGCAGTTTTTGATTTTGCAGTTCGTCAATTAGCGCACATAGTGTGCAATAATCATATAAGTTACAAATGACTTGATAGATAAATAATATAGAGATCTACACCTATGATACTATGATATACCTATACTCTATGCAGAACCTAAATGAACATCACTTCATATTCAAAATATACTCATGAAATTTTCTGAGAAGGGCCCCCATTTCAGCGTAATCCGCAATTTTAACGGCTTCCTCAAGTTCTGCCCATTTCCACATTTGATGTTCATGCGAAAGCTTCACGTCGAGGGGGTTCTTGAGCAGGGCAAGCCAGTATTTCACTGTTTTTGGTTTTCCCTTCACCTGAAAAATGTGGACATAGTAAGAAAAAGGCATTTTAACTTTTATAATTCGAATTAGTGAATTAATTAGCGCAACAGTACATTTAGAATAGCACTATTTCATTGACTCATAGTAAAAGTTCCTTACCTTGGTAGGTTATAAACAAATTTGAGAATATGTGACTACTCAAGCGACAATAAAGTAAAAAGTATTTGCTTTAAATTTTAACTTCAATTTTTAATTTTGACTGAATTTTCATCAACTCCAAAAATTTTCGTGAATTCTGCCTGCCTTTACCGCGAAGTGAATTGGCAACCACAGATGAGTCACAGACGCAGACAATGCACAGGCTGCGGCGCGGCGGTGAAGCTGTCTGCGCATGTGTTGCTTATTTTTTCCAAGTACAATCGCTTATTTCGACTGTTTTACGCGACGTTTGAAACTCTATCCTATAAAATTATAGGCAGAATTCAAGCAAATGAATGTACATCTTATTGAGAATGAAGAAATTCAACTTTAGATACTCTCGCCCAGTACCGTACTCTTTCTTCGCGGAATCTTCTCAAGTACGGTAGGGACGAGTGTTTGAAACTGGATTTCTCGAACAAGAATGAATCACATGATCTACCGCTTGAGCAGTGATCTAGTTGAAGACCTCACAACATCAAAACACTAAAAAATCCAGGGACTCGTAGACACGCCTTTGCGTATTAAAATCTCAACTGATCTATCAATTTTTGGTATCTACGAAATTCTCGTGGCCCCTAAGATGAAATTGCTAAAATTTACATCATAGCGCAACGTCTCATGACAATCCTCATATATTTTGAGCTGATCTTGCACCAAACCCGCTTCCTCATTTGTTTCCCGTAGTGCTGCCACCCATTCGTCTTCCCCAGGATCGACGTGACCTGAAAAACGCTGGTATTGCTCGTGGTTTGAGTAAATGATACTTACCTTTGGGTGGAGTCCAGTGGTAAGGAGGATAACTAGCTTGAAGCAACAAAAATTCTATTTTATCCGAAATTCGGCGAAAAACTACCAGACCTGCTGCACGAACTACGTTCGACATGTTCCAAATGAGATCTACAAGTCATAAACCATGGAAAAGGCTAAACGATCTACCGTAATACCAAAAAAGGAAGATGACAAGCCAGGAAGTAGGTGGGCTATAAGGGATCAAAGTTGATAAGTAATTTTGTTCTATTTCCTATAGGTTACAAGCTACAGTAGTCGAAGATGGATCTTGGATAGGAAGAGGAGAATGAACGCACGAAACTTTTTGGCTATTTTTTTTCAGAAAGTTGATTCTGATTTACTGAGAGAGACAGCTACACCTCTCATGTGATTTTTATACGAGGCTACTGAACTCGTACAATTTCAAAAAAAAAATCATCCTTTTGCCAATTAATCTCCACTTGTCCTTGACAGGACTCGGCACAGGTAGCTCATAAGCAAGCTGAATATCGTTTTAGGACAAAAAAGCAAAGGGGGTTTCATTTTTGTGGCCGAAAAGACACAAATTTTGCAACGTTTTTTTTGGTCGGTGTTTCATCTTTTGGAGATTTTTTTTAGGGATTATGGTCTAGGTCAAAGGGGACTTCGTAAAGATTCGCAAAGTCAAGGGGGGCTTCGTTTCTTGCATTTTCAACTAGCCATCTCGTACCGAGCCCTGGTCCTTAAAGGCAGTGGATCAGTAGAATGGACCCTTCTCGAATTTTGGTGGATTTAGGTAGTAGAGCTCTCAAGCACACTATAGCCCAAACCCCGCCTGCCAAATCATGCGCTGAGTCCTGAAAATTGCGCTTCAAAACTCCACCAGCCCCGCCCACTCAATGGAAAGGGGCGGGGCTGGTGGAGATTTGAAGCGCATTTTTCAGGACTTAGCACATGAATTGGCAAGTAGGGTCTGGGCTACAGTGTAACTGGGAGTCTACTACCTAAATACACCAAAATCCGAGAAGGGTCCATTCTACTGATCCACTGCCTTTAACTCATATTGGAACAGATCCTTCTCTGCGGTCATGCAAGACACTTGAATCGCGAAATTCGACTTCCCAGTACTTTTCCAGTAAAAACGTTTTACCAACATTTTGCTTTGGAACTACGGCAGCTTGGAGACTTTCTATGCCATAAATTAGAGAATGAAGAAATTATTATGAAATGAAGGATTCACATCTCCAGGATGATTTTAAATACGCAGTTGATGATTTTAAACAAGATCAAGATGTTACCGTCACAAGCTCGGACTGTGCCAATTAAGAATTTCTAGGTAACGATTCATTCAGGTGAAAATTCAAACATTTTACTAATGAGGTACAATCTCAAAGCCACTGAGAAGAACAGACTACTACGACAAACTTCCAATCAAAGGTAGGAGAATCGCCGAGTAAGCATAAAACAACAAACAGTTAACAAAGCCATAAATCTTACAAACATGAATTAAAGCACCTGATAGGCACAACGATGCTCTTCTAACAAATTACCAGAATTAAAATGAGATTCGAATGCAAGACTAGATGAAAATCGTAATCTGCCTTTGTTCAAATTATTATTCATTCACTTAAGTAGAAACAAAGAGTGATCGGGTCCAAGGGAGACGTGTTTGACATCGTAGGGGAAGAAAACTTGATATGGGAAGTACTGATCTTTCCCATGCTCTAATCCCAGTAGTCCATATCTGAAAGCGCAAACTGTCATAAATAAAAAGACTAGATCAGTAAATCAATAAAACCTTGCAAAACTACAAGTGAAAAGAATTATAACAGACCTATTTTGTCCCCACGTAAACAACCGTCCAGAGGAGTTGACTGCTGCAAGTGAAGTATTCCCCGCGTAGACTTTGACAACCTAAAAGGGTGAAATGAGTATACCCAAGATCAAACGACAAAGAAATGAACCTTTTGATTCTCAAAAAGGGGTTGGTCCATCAAAGTTGGTCGATCTAGCTTCTGAGTAGCAGGCCCGAAACCAAGCAATCCAACTCCCCAAGCATAAACCTGAGCATTCAAAGCTCATACAAACTTATTTGATTGGTAGAAGTCGGTTCAATTGGCATAGAAACAATTTAATACGTTAAAATAACTCACTTCTCCTTTATCGGTATTGATGATGCATGAACTTGCTGTAGAACCAGCTGACACTATCTTACCAGATGAAAATGGGACAAATCGGGAGATATTCAACTTAAAGTAGCTAAATTTGAAATCAAGAACGAATGAAACCTTGTTTCTAACCTGAATCTTATCATTTCCCACTCCAGCCTGCCCATATTCGCACTGTCCCCAGATGAAAAGTTCACCTTTCTCCGATAAAGCTAATAGGGTGTCCGAGCTGCCTGAGATTGCTATAATCCGCTCATCCGCTGCGTCACCTGACAACAAAATTGCTCTAATAGTTCTTTCTGAGCAAGACAAGCACACATTCCAGTTTCAGACACAGCAAGACAAAAACACGCAAAGGCTATGCACTGAGAAAAAAAATTTGGACCAAATTACTACACTAAAAAGACTGAAAAATTATGACGCTGAAAAATATTCGCACTCACCTAATACCTTACAAGGTTTCCATTGGATCCCATATTCTCCATTCGCACATTGCCCATCCTCATTCAAACCAAACGCAAATACTTCACCTTTCTCCGTCAAAATGAATGAACTGTCCAGTGCACAATGCACAGCGGCAACAGGAGAATCACTAGGTATTTCTACTTTTGGAAGCGGTAAGTCCTTCACCTGAAGAAGGCAATCCACGTAAATGCACTTGTTCAGGAGCTCGAAATACTTACCCCGTGAACTTCGCGTCGATGCTTTGGATCTTGACCACACTGTCCATGAGCATTATCTCCAAAAGCGTATACTCCAGATGTGGTAGCTACCAAGGAATGTGCACGTCCAGAAGAAATTGAAAGTACGCTAGTTGCTGCAAAAATGGTAATGATATGCAGCCTAACACAAAGATTGCGTTAGTCTTAGAAAAAATTGATAGAAGAATGTGTATGTAAGCGTTGTATAGCTTGATAATTGTCAACAAGCAAAAACAGATCGACATGGCCTCAAAGAAACAAAAAAAAACTTTTGAAAAAAAAGGAGATTCTGTTGAGATTCCTGCAGGCAAGGAGAAGAAAATAACGAGCACAAATTTGTTTAAACTCACGAACAGGGAGCTGAATCCGTTTTGCGCTGATGTAGTACTCTTGTCCCTTTTTGCCCTCCATTTGAATATGACTAGTGATTTGAAATCTAAATCGGGATGATTCTGGGGAAGTCAATACAAGAGTGTAACAAAATCAAGAAATTCTTCAAAAGTAGAAAATAAAAAGCTAAGTTCCAGCAAACAAAAATTCATGAGCCAGCTCTTGCCTGTTATTCAGCCCTGCACCATAGAGTCTGTCCTTCGAGGCGAACAAAGAGAATCCAAAGCCAGCTGCTACATGTCTTATTCCTTTCACATTGAAATGGCTAATACGCAGTGGTTTATGTGCTTCTTTTGCAGTAACAATCTTATCATTCACAACAAGACGGGGTATAGCCAGTGCTCCCGAGGCAGAAAGGCCACATCCATACACAGCAGCGTTTACCTATACAAAAAAATGAAATACAGCGGCTACCTGTACAAAAAAATGAAATACAGCGTTACCTATACAAAAAAAATGAAAATCATAAAATCCCAGAACTTTCTTTTCTTCTCTTTGAACTAACCTTCCGTTTCACTGCAGCTCCGACTTTGCTTGCCTTTGCTTGAACAACAACTTGTTTCGCAGTAGATCCAACAATCATCAAATAAATCTTTGCAAAGAATAAAGCCTGACGAAAGACAATCTAAAGTTGCAATTTTTAAATCTCTCTGCCAAATTCTCGCCTTTGGAATAGTCTTGACGATAATGTTAGGCTGCTCAGTTGTCCCTCGTTATTTTTCTCTAATACACTTCAGAAGTACAACATATCCTAGTGCAGCGCTGGAGTTTGATGCAAGGCGGGGATTCGCTTCGCTGATTTTCTAGAAATTTCTCTCAAGCCGCAATAGAACACAAGTAAGTCCTATTCGCTAATTCTGCCTTTTCTGGTACATTAATCTTCATATTCGTTGATGGTGAGCAATCACCGAATGACATAACAGTCTGTTCACAGTTTTTCATCCTTTGTTGAGGTTCTCAGGCTATTCCCATATTAGTTTAAAGTTTAACCACTTCTTTGAAGTTCTGCCATACAACTTGTAAATTCAGTCTTTTAAAGGGCAAAGAAGACACACTGAAGAAGGCAAAAGACTAACAATATAGAAGAAGCATTGATAACCTGGGTGTGTAAATATGAACAAGTTTGCTGCCCTACTGATCCCCCGCGTGCGGTTACTGTAACATCGTGTTGCGACGATTTTCGATTGCCACCCACACGTAACGAGCGCCTTCGTTGCCAAAAGCTCCTAAAACACAACAAAAAAATCCCTTCTAGTCCTTATTTCGTGGCAGCTTGTCTCTTGTTCGTAGCAAATCAACTTTCTTTTGATTAAGTTGAGTGAACGAGATTCATTTCCACCCCTCCTTAGCAATAAGATTATTTTTATTTTCAGATCATGTATACAAGATCGAGAAGCATTCCTAAAAACAAGAATTTCTTCCCAGAATTTTCGACACAAAGTCACCGTCGGGATAGCCCCCATAACTATGCACATTCGGGCGTGCATCGCCGCCTTTTAGAAAGACTGATGTAACCGTTCATATCATTTTCCATCACCCATTTTTCTAGAATGTCAGTTGCAGAGCAAAATGAACACCACCGTAATAAATTCGCTCAGCGACAAGCAGGTCTGACTTAATTTTGATACAAAACCCATGTGCTTAAAAATCTATCTACCCATTCATCACAGTTAGAATGGTAAAAGAACACAATATCTGGTAGGTTAGGCAAGCCGATTGCATGATGACACCAACGAAACATTTCTATAATATCCATTTATCATGTGTGCGCAAAACATAAGAGAGAAACTCAATATCAATATTAAGTAAACAAAACGACCTGACTATCTATAAATACTCTAAGTGATAATAGACGTGTCAAGTCTTTTTCGGGTAACTCGGCGAATTCTATCACATACAAGCACGATCATGGAATGGTTGGCGGATCATTGGTAAGTTTCATGCGGGTGAAACTTGCAGTAATACGATGAGGTCCGGGCTAAAATCGAACACAGCTAAGCTAGATAGACTATAGCGAGAAAGATAAGCCGCGGACTCTGAATCTGACCTATGCGAGAACAACACGAATATGGTGGAAAAAGGTCAATTTGGGCATGTACAGAAGAAGCAAAGTAATGATTAGTCAAAGAATTTTCTGTTGGGGTTGGGACCGAACAGTGCCGTACGAATTTGTGGCACAATCTGAAAAAAGGGAAAGAATGAAAGGAGAAACGAAGGAGACATGCCATCGAACATACCTGACTAGCAATTAAATCCAATCGACTTTCTAGTGTGGATGAAACTCTAATTTTTCCAGCCTTTGCGGTCAGTTCGATTCCTCCAGCAGATTCGGGCGACAAATAGTGTTGCTTGTCTATCGTAACCTGAAAATTCTTTATGTATATCATGTAAAGCCTAAGAATAAAGAGAATAGCACCATATTTGATCATTTCAAGGTCCTCAGCACATTTTAGAGGAAAAGTTGGGTAGCAGAAATTTCGAAAATCATACAAAAGATGATTTGAAGAGAAAGTCAGTGATGCTTAACAAAAAGACTATCCCGAGAAAAAAGAAAGAAAAATAAAAAGGAAGTATTGTATGACTATGCCGAAGTACTCATTAAGAGACCCTCACACACCTTAGTTTTCTCTCCCCATTCCTTTTCAAGGGCATCAAGACACTCTGGAAGAAGCTTCTCAACTAGTGGGAGATCTTTTTCGCGACACTGGAGGGTGACTTCTTTCTCAAGAAGTTGTAGCATAGCCTAAACTCAATAGAAATCAGTGAAACAGCCACTAAGTGTGAAAATTATAGCTTTCTAGAAACAAACAAAGCATACCTGCATGATTAGACCCTTGAGAATTGAAGGATAACGAGCTTGATCACCAGAAATCTTCGACAAGTTCATTCTTGCCTCTTCAAGCACATTTCTGATATGATCTTCTCGAGCCTAAAAATCATAATATGAGCCAACGGGAAAGTATAGCCGAAAGTTGGTAACAGACCTTCAGACACATTAGGCGGCCCTCATTGAGGGAGTTTGATGACTGAATTTTTCGCTGCAACTCGACTTGTTTCTCCTTCTTCTCGTAGAATTCCATGATCTTCTGACGTTGTTGTTGAACAAGACGTCCCTGTGAAAATAAAACCGATGCAAAAAAACAAATCTTAAGAGACAGGCTATACTATTCCAGAGATGATTCATGCGATTTTTTTGTGCCTGTGATTCCTCGACTTCCGATGGGCCACACTACTGAGCGCTTTGCAAATTTCAGTACACATTGTTTTTTTTTTCGCAATATATATTGCTACGGGATCCGCAGAACTCCCAGGAAACGCAGAAATTACAGAAACCCCAGGAATAGTATGGCCGGTCCCTAGCAACTCTTCTATATTATCGATGACATTAAGAACTAGATGATGTCATAAAGGCCCTTTTTACTGCAATGAAAATCACTCGAGTAAACCCTATGTAAAAATTGACGTTTAATCTTCTTATCAGCACAAGCTCCAAAGGAAGAAATCAGACATAAGCGGATGGGTAGTTCAAAAAACAAAGACGAAGCACAGGAAAAAAGGAAACATACCAAAGAAGATTCGAGTACTTTAGACTACTGAAAAATGAAAAAGCCAAAAACGCTTTTGCTAACCTTCTCAATGTTGAATTCTTCTTCGGCTTTAGCGTCAATTTCTTCAGCCTTCTCATTAGCCTCCTGCTCGATGAAAGCCATCATGTGGCGGAGTTGCTTCTGTACATCGTTGTCGGAGATGCCCATCTTGTCTGTATACAGCTACGGTTTGACCCTACAATGATCAAATTAAATGCATTCCAAGCTGAAAAATGATGAAGATGTTAGTCGGAATCGAGAAAATTGGAAGAACGCATCCTTAACCAATAGAAATAGAAACTACGGAAAAATAGGAAGAAAGATCAAGTGACAATAGGAGAAGTCTCCTTGCTAAAGAAAAACCGCAATGAAGCGAAAGCAAGACCTCAGCAACTTGCTGAGACAATGCATCACATCATTCACAAATGACATCTACATGAAAACGCTGACGAAAACGACGAAAATCGCGCAGAAATATTGACAAACGGAGACCAATAATCAGAACGCGATCTCGCAAATTTGCGGCCACGGCCAATCGTTACGGGACCGTCAAGCGAGACCGAAGAACATTCCGCAAATGAACTTTTGCTTCCAAACGCACGCCATTATAATAGATTAGCGAGCACTGTTTGGGACGGCCATACTATTCCTGTGACTGCTGCATTCCGGCGATTCCTGTGATTTGCTGGTCAACAATTAATGCGAAACAAAAGCAATGTATGAATTCGCGGTGTTCCGTAGTGCGACACATGACGTATGGCCGGTCCCGTGGTGGTATAGTAGATAAACGAATGTACATAGTCTTTTCTAATAGTTTAGATGGTGGATACGCATTCCAAAAGCCATAAGTTTGCTGCCATAAGTTAGCCATAAGTTTGGGAGTGCTGCAAGTTTCGAGAGGCGCGGCAAGAAATGTGACAAGTTCCGTTAGCTTTCTGATGAAACATTGCCACTGTTTAGCGATAGTGTACTCGATATCGTTGTGATCTATTAGCACATTGGATTGGTCGGTAGCAGGGCCCGGCACGCACTGGTTTGGAGCTTTTTTGGGAACGAAGTCCCCCATGACTTTTCGAAAATTTACGAAGTCCCTCTCGACGTAAAAATTAATAGAAAAATCCTTATTCAACCAAAATAACAATAAAAAAGCGAAAAAAGTGCATTTTAAGCAAACAGAAAACATTTCAACTCGATTGAAGGCTCTGCCATTGGGTATAGCACCATTTAAGTGCTCGGAAGTCGGAACCCTCTTAGGCCAACCAAATCTGTGGCCTCAACAACCCGGCGATGCATTTTTCGCCACATAGTTCAAAGGGACGTATTCGAGGCGCACAGCTACCCTCGATATCATCCCGTATGTCTTCCCTCAACATGACGTGTGGCCGTATTCATCAACGAACCCTGAGGGTTAAGCTTACCCTCCAGGGTTAGTTTAACCCTCAGGGTTCATTGGCCGTATTCATCAACCATAGGCTAGGGTTTACCACGGAACGCGATCTACCCGTATCGATTAACGAACCTGTGGCCGTAATCATCAACGAACCCTATGGTTGATGAATACGGCCAATGAACCCTGAGGGTTAAACTAACCCTGGAGGGTTAAGGCGTCAGTTATGCGTGCGCTGTGCGAACTCACATCACAGAATGCCTAAGTACGCTAAATTTACTTTATACTTCTATTCTTTCACTGTTATAGTAGTATAATCAATGAATAAGCTTCTAGCACTAGTTTTTATAATACATCTCTAGCATATTTGTGCAGCATCCACTCTTACAGCGTGGGTTTATTTTCATGTGTGCATTGTGCCGTGTAAGTTCTTTTGCGTAATTCGTTTTATACCGGGCTTATGCTACTTTTTTAGGGGTCAGTGCGTGTTATCATAAAGGGGTTCTTCAGTTTTGGCACTTGTCAGAGTGGAATGCGCAACCATTTTTCCTCGTTGCATTCATTTGTCACTAAGCTAGGATTTTTTTTCTCGCGAAGTCAGTGTTTCATGTACTTCGAATTTGAACACGAAACGAAGTTGAAACTAGATACTATAACAACTAATACTAAGTACTACAACACTCGTTAATCGTTTTCTATAAAACTACATGCGAGTAAATGTTTGTATGAAGTGCTAGGGTAGAGTTAACCTTGCTCTGAGCTAGGGTTAAATTAACCCTGATGAATCACGTAAGCTTAACCCTCCAGGGTTAGTTTAACCCTCACGGTTCGTTGATGAATACGGGTTAGTCGCTTTCGGGGTAAAATTAACCCTCAAGGTTAGAATTAACCCTCAGGGTTAAGCCTACCCTGTGTTTCATGAATACGGGTTAAACGCTTTCCAGGGTTAAACTAACCCTCCAGGGTTAGTTTAACCCTCGGGGTTCGTTGATGAATACGGCCAGTGGATTACGTGCCTTGATGAGGCGCCGCCTCGCCTCGGGCTCGCGCCACGTTGCGAGCGCATCATTTGGCGCGACGTGGCGCTCAGCACAACGTCGCGCAGGCTTCTCCACGTTCTTCTTGTTGCCACATCACGCCGAAGATGCGCACGCAAACGTGGCGCAAGCCCGAGGCGAGGCGGCGCCTCATCAAGCCACGTAATCCACATCATGTTGAGGGAAGACATATGGGATGATATCGAGGGTATTTCCTTTGGCTCACGTCGTCCTTGGTCAGGCGTTTGTCCGCAGAGCGCGGCAACCTCCTCGGACTTGTCTTGCATCTCCATGACTTCTTTCTTGCATCTCCACTTTTGTGTATTTTCTTCTTTCTCTCACTATAAAAAATCACCCTGTGTAGCATTTCTCAACTTTTGTCTATTATTTGCACTCAGGGTGTCAAAATGGCCAGGGATCTAGAAAATACTAGCTACAGTCAAGTAGATTTTCCGCCTAATATAGTGTGCTTGCAGTTGTAGGTGAAATGCGATAAAATTTGCGCGTAAACAATTAGCAACGCCATGGGTCGACGCTTCCTTGCCGCCTTATTTGTTCCATGCCTGCCAATCCTTAAGGATTGAAAATGGTCTGGTGATACCCAATAGTTTCCGGCTAGAATATCCAACTTGAATTCAAGTTGTAAACATGGTGTTTCCAGCATATTTATCTTGGACACTAGTTTTTTAAAGGGAGAATACTGTTGCGAGTTTACGAACTAGAAAAGCAAAAGCAGTTTTCGTGAGAGTGAGACTCTGCGCAAGTATCATCGTACATTTCAAACGTGCCTACGATTACTTTCTCCTTTCTACGGTACCGTCGGCGTCGCCGTTAAAGACATGCGTCGAAAGTCCCCGCCTCGATATAACTCTCTTGAAAGCCAGATTTCCATAAAGAAAGAGGTATCATAAAGAGCTCACTCCAATATATTCAAAACTGCAACCCTTCAGCAAAACCCTTGCCTTGTCAACTTTAGCTGAGCACAAAGCAGGTGACCGCGTCCTTGATATTGCCAGCTCATTCGATTATACCACTGCAGTGATTGGCGCCAGATTTGGGGTCAGCTGAAGTTGATAATGGTATTCGCAAAAAGTAGTAGCTAATGTGGATAGATTAGAATAAACTCTTTCCAATGATATCTCTTTCTGGATAGGGGAACGAAAGCCGCCAGTCTGGGCCGCCTCCGCGGACTGCTGGTCCTGGGACGACATGCAACAACGTTGCGAAAGGACCAGTTAGCCGCGAAAGGCGGCTCAAACTGGCGGCTTTCGTTCCCCTACCCTCTCTTTCTTTGTGGAAATTTGGCTTTTTACGAAGCGCGCTTTCGACGCAACAGCACGTTTGAGTTTTTTCAACGGCGGCGCCGACGGTACAGTCCTTGAGAGGTGTGGTTTGAGCGGTTGACCAAGATGGTACACAGTTTATTATTGTACAATGGCCTACGTTTCGGCGCTGTCGCCTTCGTCAGAGCCTGAAAGTCGGACTCATCAGAATCTATTCCCTCAGACGTCAACAAAGGACACAGAGTACTATTCGAGAAAAAGCCAATGAAAACCCAGTCAAAGCAACAAGAGCAATACTAACCTTAGCCAGAAGCAAAACGGAAGTCGAGAGACCGCTTTGTACATGTTACCCACAATAGCCCTTTTCATCCTATTTGGATGTGCGGACAAAGAATATATGAGGATGTTTTTGTTACTGGGCTTGCGATACCTTTGTTTTGTACCCTCCGCCTGCAAGCTGAATTTGCACGTTTAGAAACGCTAACCATTCCCCGGAGGGCTTTCCCTAGTGAATACGATGTTTGGCGACTGTTGATTTAGTATGCTAAAGCAAGTTTCTACCTCCGCTTGGGTGGGACATATGACGCAACAGTCGTCTATATACCGACCATACAAAAGGGGTTTACGCTCCAATACCGGCGCTTCTATTTTAGACATGAAAATGATAGCTAAAGTAGGTGCAAGTCGCTGTCCCATTGCTAAGCCCCTGACCTGTTTGTAGTACTGACCCGACCATCGGAACACCGTACAGCGTAAGCATTCGTGAAGAAGGGTCATGATGTTGCAAATACTGAGACCGTGTAAGGCAAGAGCGGCCTGATGCTCCGAAAGAAGCTCGTAGGTAGCCTGAAGTGCAGCATCATTTGACACGTTTGTATACAGCGACGTGACGTCAAATGACTCGATGACGCAGTCCCGGGTGAGTTGCGTGGATCGTAGCCGGTTGAGAAGCATATTAGTGTTACTAAGATGCGCAGGAATATATTTTAGCAGTTGCGTAAGAATTATGTTTAAAAACCACGCTATTTTGTTTGTTGGCCCGCCAACGCCACTAATAATGGGTCGCACTTTGAAATCGCGCGCATTATTTGAAGTTAATCCTACTGCGGGAGGTTTATGGGTTTTGACCAGTGTGTAGAGGACCGGACAAATGGGCTGATCGTTTTTAAAACGCGTTACTATGCTCCTTGGGAGTCCCGCAGATCGCGCAGTTTCCAACCAGACCCTACTTAAGCGGCGGTACTGTTTTCCACACAACGGCGGAGAAAGTGGATGCATTGTCTCTCGGAAACAATCTTCTGTCGCATGGAGAGTACTTCCTTTACTAGCCGAAAGCATCTTGCTGGTACGTCTTTCAGTACTGTCCATGTTCGGCTATCCTTGAACCTCGGCATGGCTTGTCACTTGAGAGGTGTGGTTTGAGCGGTTGACCAAGATGGTACACAGTTTATTATTGTACAATGGCCTACGTTTCGGCGCTGTCGCCTTCGTCAAAGCTTGGAAGTCGGACTCATCAGAATCTATTCCCTCAGACGTCAACAAAGGACACAGAGTACTATTCGAGAAAAAGCCAATGAAAACCCAGTCAGAGCAACAAGAGCAATACTAACCTTAGCCAGAAGCAAAACGGAAGTCGAGAGACCGCCATGTATGCAAGACTATGCCTCAGCTCTACTTATATATGCCGTTGTGACCTGACCTCATATTCAAATCCGCATAGGGATTGATATGGCGCCAGTTCTTTAGTGATAGCGATACACTCCTCCTTTCTATTCATTTTTGGATTTCTGGCGTTTATCCAAAACGCTTCCAACGTTTTGCGCGCAAGGATCTCGGGTTCGAACGACAAGATTTGCACCGCAATTTGAATTTCAGCTTTATCATGGCGCACTATACGATGCTTGCCCAAAGGAGTGGCTGCTTTTAACTTATTTAAGCCGTCTATATGTTCCTTAACGCGACAGCAGAGAGGGCGGCCCGTTTCACCAATATATGTATCGCCGCATTAAACATGTGATAAGATATACAATACCGGATAGCATGCAATTACCCTCCCTACCAAATGGGCACACCACGCAGTTAGGAGTTAGGAGTCCTTCATTACCGTAGCTGATAGTCCACTGTGCGAGCCACCTTTATCGTGGTTTGCGTATGCTTTTTACATCAACATTTGAGATGATGCATTGATGAACTCTTCTACACTATTCAAGCTGCAAATATCAGGTCCATATCAAGGTTAGGTAGGTTGAGCTTGAAGAAAACGAGACATTTGTTTGTAAACAATAAACAATAAACAAGTTCAACCTATCACTGAAAGAAGAGAGAAGATTAGCAAAGGCTGAAATGCACAAATAGAAGTCTAGAGATCCAGTCTGAGGAGGTTGCCGCGCTCCGCGGACAAAAGCCTGACCAAGGGCGACGTGAGCCAAAGGAAATAGCTGTGCGCCTCGAATGGCACCCGCCATACTTGATCCGCTTAATCCACTTGATCCGCTTGATCCGCTTCGCCACTGGTCGATTCAGTGAATTGACCAATAGCGAAGCGGTTGTCCGCTTGATCCGCTTGATCCACTTCATCCACTTCACTATTGGTCAGTTCACTGAATTGACCAATGATGAAGCGGATCAAGCGGATCAAGTATGGCGCATGCCGATACGTCGTTCAGAGGAGACCGCATGTGATTGGAGCGCAATATCTATCAACGCGCAGAACTGCACTATTTTTGGCTCAAAAAAGAGAAGAGAGGCAACGGTTTGATTCGCTTTCTTCACGATATGATAGATTTTTGACCGTTCTGATCGTCCAAGTCAAGAAGGTCCAAAACTTATGTGAACCCTCCAATATTTATGCTCCGAACCAACCCAGTTGGTTTGGTGTTTGTCTAGAAACCAACAAATTCGGGAACGGATATTAGGACACATAAGTTTTTGGAACTTTTTACATAACATAGTTTGGAGTAATATTGTATACACATAACCCAAATTCGGAGCCATGTGATTATTTGTGCGTTGTAAACAAGCCATTTGTTTGTTTTAGTCTTGCGTTTGAAATTCGCGCGCTTGCGAAAGAACACGCTCAACTTGTAAAACTTGACATGTTAGTCGTCTTTTTTTTTGGCGCTTCCTCCAGGACCTTACAAAAACGATAACCCCTTTGCTTCTAACTTCAAAAACGAAGTCCATTTGACCTCAAACCATCTGTGCCGGGCCCTGGTCGGTAGTACTTATTTTCAGCAGTGTCTATAGAACGATGCTCCAATCAACTTGGTTTGTGCCGCAAATCAGAAGGGTCTGCAAAAGGCAGTGCAATATTCTCATACAAACACAAAACAGCGCTAGACCAATTTTCGAAGTTAAGTTACCGAGTTCAAAAGATGGGAATGCAAGTAAGACATCGAGAATTTTTCGAACTGTGGGGTTTTGAGGGCACTTTATAGTTCGTTTGGGACTGGCAAGCTAAATCATGCCTTAAGGGGAGATATGCTACCACATCATCTGAGCATCGATTTCAGTGTTCGCAAACGTCTGAATGAGTTTTGGTGACAACCGAAGAGATCGCTGTTTGTACCCTTCCCGATTCTTTATTTGATGAAAGATATTTCATTCGGAGATTTTGGCAAAGCCAAGCTCAACATCTACATGAAAATGACACACTCACTCGATCTTCGGCTATGCTAGATTATTTCCAATCAGTAATGTCGTTGCCGAGTAGCGTCATTAGAAAATGATGATAATCCACAGCAATCAAGCGCGGAAATCGCAAGTTCGGATAAATAAGAAGTAAAGCTATAAAACAAAAGTATTTCTGCAGGCAGTAATACAGTTGATCTATCATGGCAGCAAGAGGAATGCAACAAATAAATAAAATTTTACTGCGAACTATTTTGCACGTGTTTATAGCAAGATCGAAGTTATAAACGAACATATTGAATATTATTAGACTTTGAATAAAATTTGTGCATAGGCAAACAGCAAGAACTACAACCCGATTTGAACGGAGTAATCAATGACTAAAACAGCTAGCAAAAGGCAAAGCCAATGTAATAACGAATCCAAATTACGTTTTGATTCTTTTCACCATCGTGTATGCATCCTTCGGCTCAACATGCTTGTAGTAATTCTCTTCTATGCCAACCTGTAAAACAAACATATTTGAGCGTTAATTCAGTTGGACTCCAAATTGTATCAAAATTCGACATCCACAAATATCACTACTTTTTGGCATATTAAAGCATTTTTGGAGTTGTAGGTATCGTAATCCATGTAACTAGTACATATGCGTATTGCATGTTTATTATACACCTCCACCAGTGGCGGACCGAGGGGGGGGGGCGCCTTTCAAACTAACCTATATGGGTTATAAAAATGTGCAAACGACTTGTTTATTTCTGTAAACAATTGAAATAATTTTTAAAATTTTTTAAAAATTCAAATTAGCCTTGTAAAAAAGATTTTCCGGGTCGTGGCTGACGCCACGTTCCCTTTTTTCCAGTAGGTGTTGGGGACCCGCAAAAATTTTGAGAAGTACCCCAAAACTTTTTCGGAGTGCGTGGCTAACGCCACACACCTTCATTTGAAAAATTTCTTTGTCGCGCCCCCCCCCCCCCCCCGATCCGAAATTCTGGGACCGCCACTGACCTTCACCCTTATCCAAAGCGAAGTCTATGGTACGGTAGATGTACGGTAGGGGTCAACCATAGATTTGTCTGAGTTTGTTTTAAGGCTAGGTTCATACTGATCCGTAAGTTTCGGAAGAGTTCCAGCGCAGCGCTCAAACTATGCGTTATGCTGGAACAGTTCCGGAATTACGGATCAGTATGAACCCAACCTAAGGGATCCAACATGTTGCTTCGTTGAGTTTCAATAGAAATATGATGAGTGAACATCACAGAATTATCTAATCCGGGACATTGAGCTATTCAACACGTCTATGAAAACCTTTTTTCGGTAACTTTACACGATTCATGACACGCAAAGACTGGGCGCCGTTGCGTCCGGCCAAAATAGTACGTGCATGGGAGAGACAGCAGATGGTGAGAGAGACGAAAGAGCGCTCGATTGGAGAGATGCCGATACGTCCGCAGTCATACAGTAACATAGTACATATCATTCATTCTAGGACTAGGAGACGCGAGACCGCTTTGCACACATTGTCTAAACAAGCTTAATCGTGTACATAGCAGGTTTATACTTGTCATTTATGACTCGCCCACGTTTATTCACTCTTTGGAAACAGGGAAGAACAAACTCAAACATGTTAAGACAATGTCCGCAATGCGGTCACGCGTCTCCGAGTCGTACAATAGATGTTATGTACAGTCTGCCCCAATCGGGATCAGGCCGAACCGTCGGCTGAATTTGCGCGCTCGCAGCGCTAGGGGTTTGCGCTGCATACGCGCGCTGTCGCAGAGAGCGAAGAGATTGAGGAGAGAGCAGACTAGCTAGACGCAGAAGTGGCGCGAAACCCTCGCGGTGCGCACTCCCGCCAAGCCAATTTTGGCCTGGTTAGGATTGGGGCAGACTGTAGATGCATACATACACACCCCTCTTGAATGATTATGCCTCTTTGTGAAGTTACGGTAGGTATATGGTAGAGGATCAAAATCACATGGCTTGGACTTGGTCTACAGGGCGCTATTATTAGACTCTAAAGTGTTTTTAGCCGCTGTGGAATAAGTAGCTTTAGAATTCTGAAGTGATCGTAAAGAATATATCAAATGCGAAAAACGAAAAATGAACGCCAACCTGTTCGAACCCGCGATTTTTGTAGAAATTCAGTGCCGTTTCGTTGCTGGTTTGTACGTGCAGGAAGATATTCTCTATGGTTGGATCCTTGGCAGTCAATGAGAATACATAATTGAGTAGCATATTCCCAACACCCAGCTGCCGATACGGTGCCAAAGTGCCCAGGGTCATTATATACAGCGATCGCTTCCCTTCGAACTCATCTATACGGCAACAGACGGCTCCAACCACGATGTCGTTGACGTAAGCCAGCTTCGACATTTCACCATCAGCCACCACATTCGCGTAGAATTTTGCATTGTAGGGAACGGGAAGAATACAGGAATTCAGTGTTTTCAGCTGCTTGACATTATGTGGGGTCACATCACCAAGTTCCATATCACATCGTCCAGCAATTTTCTTCTTCTTCTTCCCGCTTATGGTCAAGCTTTTCATTTCGTCTACAGGCTCGACAGCTGGCGCCATTTCTGCAAATCGAAGGTTGAAAACAGTACGAAGCCTGATGCTGAAAGGAAACGATTTCTGCGTTCCGTCCATTTCAAAGTAAGTGGATTTGGAATGCACTAGCTAATTTTTGATTATTCAAAGCTTTGGAAACAACGAGAAGGTTTACAACGCAACAAAATACATTCATAAAAAAACAGTACCTAAATGCGAATTCCCAGCTATTTACTGAATGTTGACCGTTTTCAAAAATTCAGAAGAAAATTCATCCCTCTCTTGAATTCTGCAATGCTGCTACGTACTACATTTTGAATGACGGCTTCATAAAATGTATTTCGAGCGGTCGTTTCTTTTGTTTTTTCCTCTCTCTCTCTCTCTCTTCTCTCTCTCTCTCTTCTCCTCGTTTTATCTTTTCTTTGATTGGTGCTATAGTCAGTGAATTATCTGACTGACCAAGCTTTTGAATATCATTTTGGGTTCTTATGTAGACTTTCCAGATTGCTCCCAAAGTAGAACTTTCATTTTTATGATGGATGGCTGGTCAGTTCATCTGAATCCAAAGTATGCTGGTGTAGAAAATGAAGAGCCTTGGAGATTCCATCCATATGTAAATGCTAACAAGAAAGATGACGATAAGGTTGGCTCTTTTGATGGAATAGTCTTTTGTAGCCTTGATATGAATATTAAAGACGTCCACTGTGCCTGCTGTGAGAGATTCTTCTGGAATTGACTGGCTATTCATTTTCTTCATTTTGTCGTTAGTGGCTACGGTGCAAGCAATACTAGCCGTTGGAAGTTACTCTGGTTAGTTTCGTTTTCAGGTTATTTTTGATATAAATAAGCGATCTTGGGGAAATTTTTGTAGTAAGTTAACATTCTGGAGAGAATCTTACGCCTCAGATTCTGTCTCAATTTTATACAAACTTGACCTTTTGTTTTCACTCAATTCTTTGTTTTAGGCGAGGGCAAACCTCCAATGTTTGGTGATTTTGAAGCTCAACGCCACTGGATGGAGATCACATACCACCTTCCCGCGCGCGAATGGTAATCTTTCTCTTTTCAATTTTCTGTTATCATTACTAAGGTTTCTCCAGGTATTTAAATGGTACAGACAATGATCTCCTCTACTGGGGACTTGATTACCCTCCTCTAACCGCCTACCACAGTTATGTTATGGGATTCATGTAAGTCTTTGTGTGCTTTTATATCTCCCGACTTTTATCACAAAAAAAGCACATATTTAGTGCGCACATCATAAACCCATCATGGGTGTCGTTACATACTAGTAGAGGTATACAAAATGCAGCTCACAAGATGTACATGCGTGTCACCGCCATTCTACCTTTTTACATGATCTATGTGCCTGCTGTGCTGTTCTTCATTTTCAACGAGAAAAGCAGCGAGAAGCTGGTGTGTTTCTTTTCCATTTCTATTGGGTTAATTTTCTATGTCTGAAACATGACTAGCCGTTTTTTTGCAGAATGTTCTTCTTCCTGTCTTGTTACTCTATCCGGGATTGTTGGCGATCGACAATGCTCACTTCCAGTGAGTTCTCTCATTTCACATTTTTTTGATTCTTTTATTGTTCACATTTTTCTTATTATATTTTTATAATTCATCTATAATCAACCATTTCGTTTTTAGATACAACAGCATCTCACTAGGACTATTTCTCTTGTCTTTTCTACTCCTTGTTGCTCAGCGACGTCTGCTTGGATCCATAGCTTTTGTTCTCGCATTGAACTATAAGCAAATGGAGTTATACCATGCTCTACCTATATTCGTGTTTATACTGGCGCGATCTCTCAAGAGGCCGATCATGCCGAACTTGATAGAAAGGTATGCTCTGTCCTGGTTTCTATTTTTTAAACTTGATTATAATTTTTTATAGCTTTATATCCGTTGCGAAAGTTGCGACAATCGTTTTGCTTTCATTTGCTTTGCTTTGGTTGCCATTTATTCTCAACGGAACACAAAGCGCATTGGCCGTGCTTGGACGGATTTTCCCTTTCTATCGTGGATTATACGAGGTGAGTGATCCACTTGTTTCATTTACGTTCTATAGCGCTTCTTATCTTGACTGAATTTTCGACTTTGAAATCAGTGGTAGCTTCCAAAATTGAGTGAAGTCATCTGTTCTGAAAAGATATTAGCCTGTCTTCTGCTCACTATAAAATAAACGACTAAGTTACACCTACTGTATCTCAGTCATGACTTCCTGCAGGACAAAGTTGCTAGCGTTTGGTGTGCATTCTCTCCCATTCTTCGCCTGAACAAGCACTTCTCCTTGGATACACAAATCAAGATAAGGTCAGTTGAGCTATTCTATTCTGTCTCGAAACGACATAGTTCATATTATTGGGTTTTCCAACTCAAGCTCAACTTTGCAGTGCTATATCTGTATTACTGGCTGTGGCACCATCGTTATTGCTTCTATTTTTGCGATCTACTACGAAGAATTTCAAACTGAGTCTTCTGATCTCATCGTTGTCTTTCTTTCTGTTTTCATTTCAAGTGCATGAAAAATCCATTCTGCTTGCTGCAGTGTAAGTTTATAAATCGGCTTGGCAATTTTGATGTAAAGAGAACTTTTCAGACCTGCAATGCTATTACTTCCGCATTATCCAGTTATTTCTACATGGTTTCTTCACATTTCTAATACTAGGCGAGTCTACTTACGCACATTTCCTGTGAATTCTTTTCTTGTGTGGATCTATTAATTATCTGATTTTTTTTGTTCAGCATGTTCTCATTGTGTATAAAGGACGGTAATAGCACACTGCTCACGCTCTTCGTGGCTTACTATATTCTATGCGCTCTGATTGTCAAAATTCCCAACAAATCGGCAAGTTTGACGCAAGCCACGAAGCTTCAAAGTGCTTCAGTGAAAATCAATATTACAGCTATTTTTCGCGTGGCATTTGTCCTGCTTAGGTGCCATTGCACTATGTGTTGCGGAATGGACAATCTCTCCACCTGCACGATATCCTCATCTGTTTCCATTGCTGAATGCTGCCTACAGTTGTTCACATTTCCTCGCTTTTCTAGCGTATTTCTATTATGAAATGATCGTTGGTGAATATCAAGTGCTTGCCAGAAAAGCAGCCTAAACTAGCATAACTTGTTAGTAATTTTTAAACTATTATGTTTTCTGTGATAATTTACGGGATTGAGCTCTCTATCATTGTTCGACAGAATGTTTACGCCTATTGAATGAAATTTGTTTCTAATCTGACCATGCCCAGCTTAGAACATACGAAGCCTGTAAACACTTCCGCGTAGCATTTTTCATACTTCAGTTTCTTGCTTTTGCAGGCTATCTCTCATCACACATACTAGAAATTCAATTTTGCTAAATCAAAAATAAAAAAGGAGTTCGAAAATCAAAAGCTTCTCTAGGGACATTCGATCGCTGCAAGTTTATTTCAGTTTGAAATAGGATTTTTGATGAAAGTAAAATTTTTTTTTGGACCTGCATTTTTAGCGACCGAAATTCAAAAAACTGCAATCTGTGTTTGTCCTCCTGTTTGCCATGGTCCAGCTATAAAAAACTTTTTTTTTCAACACTGACAAAAAGCGCATGATTCTTTTTCACTAAATAGTACCGAATGAAATAGATTCACTCAATTTACAGAAACTGTGGTTGTTTAACATTTTTGTGCGAATTATGTTACACCCCGAGTAATGGCTTCGCAATCTCTCCAAGTCAGAGCGTGTCGATCCTAACTTGTGAAAACCTTGAAGAAATAGGAAAGGAAGAGTTTTTGTTACATCTGCAGTACTAGAGTATTGCTGTAATAGGTCTTTGTACAAAAATGGACGTTGTGATTGTTTGATGGAATTTCGGATTTGGTGCGGTGCAAACGAGAAAAGTGGTTTCTCCAAGAGGAGGGAGGCAGCAATATGTGCACATTTCTCCAAGAAATTGCTTAGCATGACTTGCATCCAAGATTTGTTCGACTGGTTTACTTTATGACGGGAATTGTGATTGGCATCTGTTTAAAACTAAATATTTTTGTGCATGAATGAGAAATGTTCATGAATAAAATTCCTCAATAATCTTTAGCAACCGACTGATATGCTTATTTTTCAGAAATACGCTAGTCCCCAGTTTATCTATCGAGATAAAAAAATGCCCTGAGAAAACTATTAACATAGTACAGAAAACAGAGCTACAGGCAAACCTGCAGAGTTAGAACCTGTACCATGTCTACAACCTGTATATGATTAATAAAGAAAATTATGAGAAATTTCATGGAAATGGTAACGAACGTAAAAAATTTTGCAAATATCTTAGAATTGTATACCGAGGATGAATTATGTATCGAGGATCTACCTTCCAACATTTCATTGTAAGACAAAAAAAACTTAGCTTGCTTATATCTATCATTCCACTCTATCATCACTCATAATAAGCCGCTTATTTGTTGGTCTGTAAGTCTGTCTGATACGAAAATACAGTGAGGAATGATTTGCAATTCTTTGGAGCATGTCAGGCTCTGATAGCGAGTATAGTTCATTTTTAATTAGGACTCTTTCACCGCAGTCAACCTGGCAATAATCTAAAACAAAGCCTTCGTATCGTAAGTTTACCATCGTTTCTTGATGGCCAGTGCGACAATCTGCGAAGCAGAGGTGAAGCACTGGTTCAAGGTTAATTTGATTTTTATATGATGTTTATCAAATGGAACAGTATGAGGCTTGTCTACAACTAAATTTATTTGGAGTTTATTATTGAAGAAATGTAGGTAACTGATACTTTTACATAGGTCAGTTGTAAGACGAATTTATCACTGTTAGCTAACAATTGTTGCCTCATAAATTAATTCTTTTTTCTGAAAAACCATTCACTTCTCAGAAGACGGTAATTGACTTTTTTTACCCAGGAAAAGCGGATACCTTTTACCTCTCTAAACCTTCGGCGCTCACTGTTCTACCCCACTCCCACTCTACCCTTTGCTTCAACGCTGGAAGGCGGGGCTCCGTGACCTAATTAAGGCTAGAAAATGATAAGAGAGCATGTTCGCGAGGAAGGCGAGACTGCGTCGCGGACGCGAGCAGTCGCCTCCTAGGTCATGAAGCCCCGCCTTCCAACAGCCAATCTAGTTGAAGCAAAGGGTACATTCCCAGTTAAATGGGATTGGATACAAACTCGGTATGTTACATTTCAAGAGATCTATCCATACATACAGCATTCTTGCATCCTACAATGTGATTTGCGTTTCGGAGCATGTTATTTTGCACTGACTTTTCAAAAATCTGAATACTTTCTTCATTGTGTCATAGTCAAACAACAGAGCATCAAGTTAAGGTTAGAATAAACTGCCAACGGCTGACTCAAGCAGAATCAATGTATGGCATCTCTCACAAAATTTCTCTTTCCTGCTTCGCTGCGGGTCAAAATGCGCTTACTATTTCGACAGTATCTTTTTCGACATGGCTTTCAAAATTGGTTCTACAGGGTGTCCCAAAAAAATGTATCAAACGTTTGAACTTTGATAACTTCCTTATATAAAAAGCTTTTGCGGATCTTGGTGTGCCATACAGTAGAGCTAGCCTCAACTTAGATATAAAGTATAGAGCAAATCACCGATTCCTCTTAGTTGCTGCAGGAAACGGTACGAATTTTCAACTATTAGGTTGTAAAGAAAGTTCCCGGGCACTTTTGGAAATTTCATTTTCAAACGCATTTTTTCAGCGCTCGGTCGCTTTAACGACTAGTTTTTTAAACCGTTCAGTAGAGGGAAGCCTAAACTTTTCAAAGCCGCTTTTGATTTTTATCGATGCCAAAACGTGTCTGATCTGCACATCAAAAAAGCAAACCTTTCCGACCATAAAAATTTCACAATTTTTCTTTCCGCAGCCATTTTTTTTTGCGCAGTTCACAGAATTCTGTCCAAATCATGGGTGATCTGATTGAGAAGTCTGTTGACTACTGACCCGCAGCTGCACTCGAGTTTGGCGTTCTGCGCTCAAAAGTTACAAGCTGTCGAACTTGCAACTGACTGCATTTCTTTTCGCACTGGCGTCGCTTCTGTGGGGATCGCCACGCCTGGATGATGGGTCCAAAAGAAGTGTAAGGCATTACCCCAACAAGATTCGCAGTAATCAAAGATTTGGTCAGCCCTGTACAGAACGAGAAGACTTCAAAGCAACTTACTCGAAAAATGGTGTATTTTTGGGGGCAAAAAAGGTCGATTTTTCAAACTTTCTGGGGAAACTTTTTTTGCAGGAAGTCCTTCAAAAACGTGAATGGTCCCCATAAAGCCCCGGCAGATCTCTTTATAACTACAACATCTGAGCTTTCCAGCTCTCATCCTGCATGAGATGATGCTGCGCAAATAGGCCACTTTTCGCGACGACCTTTTTCCTTTCTGCGCATGCTGGTGGGCCGCAGTGAGGTGCTGAGAAACCAACAAGACAATTTTATGTTGTGGACAAAATTGTCTTTGCAATGAAGCTTAAAGCTTTAGAAAAGAATCAATCTGCTTGAAGTTACAGCGATTTGAAAAAAGATTTCGCAAGTGCCCGGGAACTTTCTTTACAACCTAATAATCTTAGGCGTTTGACAGACGAGAATCGCTTCTAAAAAATTCCTTAAAAAACCCAAGGGCGTCAAACTAAGGTTTTCAGGATGCTAAATCTAATTACAAATGTATCCGCTACCGTATTTCTCGACTTCTCACGGTATGCGCACTGTAGCGCTGAATTTTTGGCTTTTTTCTGAAACTTACTAAATCAACTTTGCAGCTGCAGATACGTCGAAATCAATCAATCAAATCAATCCAATCTTACTAAATCATTAATTGTATCAAAACTGATTTTGCGATTATTGCACTCATTATTTGCAATTATTAAAGAATGAAGTAATTTTTGGAAAGAAGTCAAAAATTCAGCGTACAGTGCGTCTGTAAGAAGTCGAGTAGTACGGTAGCGGATAAATTTGTAATTATATTCAGCATTCTGAAAAGCTTAGCTTGACGTCCTTCGGTTTTTTAGAAATTTTTTAAGGGCGATTCTCTTCTGTCAGACGCCTAAAATTAGTTGAAAATTCGTACCGTGTTTCTGCAGCAACTAAGAGAAATCGGTGATTTGCTTTATACCGTAATTCTAAGTTGAGGCTAGCCCTAGACCCTCCCCCCGGCACCCAAAGATCAGCGAAAGCTTTCCATATAAGGAAGTTGTTGAAGATCAAACGTGCGATACATTTTTTTGGGACACTCTGTATTTACAAAAAGGATATGCATTTGCAGCAAAACATTTATTCTTTTGATTTTGTAACACCTCTGTGGTGTTCCAAAAACTCAAAAAATTTAAAAAAATGCAGAAACTATGCAGGAACTTGATATTTTTATTTTTTTGCTTCATCAATCTTATATATAAAGCTGAATGTCTGTTTGTATGTATGTCTGTATGTCTGTCTGTATGTGTGTACGTATGTTCCGAATAGAAAATTCCATTTCTGAACCGATCCGGACCAAACTTGGCACACATACACTACGGGCCCCGGCGGGTGTCATAGGCTACTTTTCGTCATCGATCGATATCGATTTTATCGATTTTTATCGATTTTTTTGCTGAGTTCACCTACGGGGCTGGGAGTTGGCACAGGGGGGTAATCGAGCATGGGGATTCCGAATACAATATTGGTTTTCAGGATTATCGATTACTTTTATCGATTTTATCGATTTTTTTGCAAAGTTTGAGCTAGGGGGCTGGGAGTTGGCACAGGGGGGTAATCGAGCATGCTGATCACCCCCAAGGGGGTGATCAGCATGCTCGATTACACTCCTATGCCAAATTCCAGCCCCCTAGCTCAAATTTTCAAAAAATCGATAAAATCGAAAAAGTAATGGACGATCCTGGAAACTAATATTGTGTTCGTAATCTGCATGCTCGATTACCCCCCTGTGCAAACTCCCAGCCCCGCAGGTCAAACTTTACAAAAAAATCGATAAAATCGATAAAAGTAATGGACGATCCTGAAAACTAATGTTGTATTCGGAATCCCCATGCTCACTTCCCCCCCTGTGCCAACTCCTAGCCCTGTAGGTGAACTCTGCAAAAAAATCGATAAAAATCGGTAAAATCGACATCGATCGATAACGAAAAGTGGACTGTGACACTCGCCGGGGCCCGAAGTGTATGTGTGCCAAGTTTGGTCCGGATACGGCGGAGCCGGGTAAGCCAGCTAGTCATAAATAGAGAGCAGCCAGAATTTGCACCATACTACTGATTCCAATAAAGCCATTTATAGTCATGGATATAAAGTCAATGTTAACCATCAAAGAAATCTGATTTATTGCTGAAAACTGGTTTAAAAGAGCTTTCCTTTTTTAAGCGTGTGGTATGCAGTTTCTGGAATTGTACCACCTTGTGTGTAAATCGTATAAAGATTTGTTACAAAATAATATATTAATGCAGTCTCGGCAGCACATGGACAACTCTATTTTTGTGAATTCAAACCTGCATTCCCTCGATTTGCTTTCCACATTCGTTGAAAATAACCACAGTGAAGTAACAAGTACCATTTGATTCAACTGGCTTGGCATCGGCAAAAGCGGGGCTTCGTGACCTAATTAAGGCTAGGCAATGATCAGAGAGCACTCGCGCGAGAGAGAGCAGGTGCGTCGCGGGCGCGAGCGGCCTCAATTGCTCACAAAACCCCGCTCTAATGGTGCCAAGCCAGTTGAATCAAAGTTTAAGTGTTGCAAAGTAGCTCGTAATATCCAACATATTCATTGACGATGCTTAGATCTTTATAAAATCTCCATTAGATCTTGTTCTAGAAATTACGAAAATTATACTTTGAAAGTGAAACGTTGTCAATGAACATATCATAGTCTCCCAAATTCGTGTGGAGACGGGTTGCGGTCTTTTCTTGTTTATAAGGATAAGTTTGCTAAACCTCCACGTGACAGCACTGTTTTCAGTACTCTCTCATTAACTTCATCCTTGTAATCAGGGAAATTCCGCAACCCACCTCCACATGAATCTGGGAGCAGATCATACCCTTTGATTCAACGAGACTGGCGGCTGAAAGGGACCGTTCGCGCCCGCTACGCAGTCTGCGGGCGCGAACGGTATCTCTCGCGCGCGTGCTCTCTGATCATTCTCTGCCCTTAATTAGGTCACGAAGCCCCGCCTTCCAGCCGCCAATTCAGTTGAATCCAAGGCTATATGCTGAAGATAGAGCTCCATTGCAACACCTACTCGATCAAAACTATGACGCTCGGAAATGGAAGCACCTTACAAGGTGTAAACAAGTATTCATCCAACACAGTGAAGCCGATTGTTAGTGACCGAACTTTCAGAGTGTTGTTTTTTTCGGCTACTAGGAAGTATCTGCCGAATGTGATTGCTTCCAGCGCCCTTTTTTTTCAGATGTCTGATTAGAGTGTTTTTCACGGAATAAACCTTCGCAGATGGACCAATTATGAAATCTAGTCCACGATGAACTTCACGTGCTTGATGGAGCAATTTCATTGTGATATTCTGTACCAAGCTCCCTATATGAGCAGTATGTTGCAGTTTCGCACCTCCACTCGATTTCTTCAAAATATTCTATTTCATCGTAGCTTTCGATGTATTTCACGAAGTGTTCCATGGTCCTGCAAGCTATTAATGATTTGTATCCCATACAAATGCCGGTATTCCGCATTGCAAATCACTCGCGAATTTTCAACAACCCTCAAGGAAAATTTTTCTGCTATAACCGTTTAGTTTATATTGGAAACCAACCTACACCTACACAAAAGTGAGAAGAACATTTGTCTACAACTAATCGTAAAAATTGTGATGAATGTAAGGTTATTACCGCCTCCACGGGTCCAGCCGCGATAGCGGCGCTCTTTGGGGGTCCTTGAATGTTAGGCTGCGTTCAAACTGATCCCGAAGTCAGGAAACAGTCTCGGCACAGTGCTCGAATTGAGCGTTGTGCTGGAACTGTTCTCGGACTACGGGATCAGTATGAACGCCGCCTTAGGTAGGTGCCAGAGTAAGCGAATATTTTGTCCAACCTGAACAAAATATTCGCTTACTCTGGCACCTACCTTACGCAGATGTGCTCCATTCTTTTCATTCATTACTCATTATATTGTTTGGTGGTTATACTTTCAATTAAGCGGAGACAGTTTTGAGACAAAAGTGATGTATTCAAAATTTTGGTTTGCCTGTGATGAGATCATTTGTAGATAGCTCTTTTCCAAATGATTTTGTTGGATTCAGCGTAAGGCGTTATGATTTCCGGATTTCAAAAGCGTGTAGTTGCACCAGGTGGCGAGATTTGGCGGCACTATAAATTTCGTCGAAGTTCAGCAAAGTGACACGAAATCCTAGAAGTGTGTTACAATTTTTTCATAACTAGTTTTCCTTCACCGTCTTCTGACAGAATTCCTCCTAAGACTGGTACAAAGTCCGATAAATTTCACCATTTGGTGGATCAAAAATCATCGAAATGACATCACCTTGATGTTCATAGTGCATCTTCTGTTTTCTGGGCAAATGGACAAACACCGCATGGACTGCGAAGCAGCAGCATCATCAAAGAGTATTTCGCACTTTTTCACTGGTCGCTAGTTTTTCTCGTCGTTTCCATCTCGTTCCACTTTCTTATCACCGATGCATTTCGACATGCACATGGCGTGGTTCGAACATGCCATGCTGATCTTATTCTCTCGATTGTACTGACTTGTAGAGGTCAGTGAACAGAATTTTCTTTATTTAGCAACCTTCAGCCGTTTCGTAAGGTTAGCGATAGCTTTGCTTATTTGCTTCCAGTGCCGCCTTGAATAGTGTTATTCTTTTGTAATGAAAGTATTACACTTCAAGAATGTCCTAATACTTCAAACTTGCATGGCTCTATTTTCTGAAATTGTGTGGACCAAACCTTTTAGAATATGATTAAGACGAAGCTTTCTGATTCTTTTTCTATTGGCGCCATTATTTCAGACTAATTTACGTTGCTGTTTATATTTATGCCTTCATCTAGTGGTCTGTCCTTTCGTCATTTTTGAAGGGTCTATAAGGGACCCATCATACTACGCCGGAAAAAGCCCTGAAGAGCCAAAGAAGCCCGAAAAAGCCGAAATGTTTTGACGCTAAGGCATGTGTGTTGATTTCCCAACCGAGTCTTTTTGCTTCATTTTCTCTCGTCTGCATCAAAATAATGTCAGAATTCTATCAAAAGTTCGATTCCGCATTCCGGCTCTTTCGGGCTTTTTCCAGCTTTTTCGGGCTTTCTTGGGCGTTTGGGCTTTCCCGGCGAATACGACGGGTCCCTAAGGAAGGATTTGATAACAGCATTTTATCTCAGATCATACGAGAATCCCTCATATTCCAAGTTTTACGGGATAGAAACTTTTGGCAGGTAGAAAGTGGGTGTTTTATTGCGTTCTTGGTGATATTCTCTCACTTCCCTTTGCTACATTTTGTTGTTTCTCAATACATTGTATGTTAATACACGATTTCGGTAGACTTCTTGAGTCTCGCGTTATCTCTCATGAACAAATTGCGCGAAGATACGCTTGACCTTGACATATATGATATCGTTTTTGTAGGTTGCAAACCTCAACATTATACCATTTTTCAATGTTATTTGTACTGCAAATGAGCAGGGAAAGTTCTTTGAACAGAATCATAGGGATCCAGCGGTATTTTAATCTTGGGGCTCGGGCAGAGTTCACGCGATTTTCGCCGCGATTCTTCCAAGGCAAACAGTTACGAGTCCATTGCATACCGATCATCTTGCATTTCGGTTGCGATGGTTAGTCACGATCGCTCGTTTTGGAGAATATCACAGCCGCGATGCAAGATGCAAGATTTTCGCCGCGATTCTTCCAAGGCAAACAGTTACGAGTCCATTGCATACCGATCATCTTGCATTTCGGTTGCGATGGTTAGTCACGATCGCTCGTTTTGGAGAATATCACAGCCGCGATGCAAGATGATCGGCATGCAATAGACTCGTAACTGTTTTGAAAGAATTGTGGCCATGAAATCGGTGAACTCTGCCGAGGCGTTAGTGTTTCATCAGTAACTGCTTTTCTCTTTAGAGCCTCTAAAATTGTTTGTTTTTGAAGAAAAGCGGCTGACCTTTTTTTTTGCTGTATCTGAATCTTACTTCTCAACCTCGCAGTTGCATTTACTTCTGCCCCTCGTGATTTTTTATTGACAGAACTGTGCGGGTAGTGTTTGCTAATTGAATTAGCCAGTCATCCTCCATCATTTTGGGTCTTGAAAAGTTCAACTCTGAATTTCACTTACTTGTTTGCCCCTCTAACAATAAGATAAAATGTGTGATTTTTCTATACTATCATGCTACGATCCCAAATCAAAATTCGTGCATGTATGGATATTGTTCGAGTCTTTATACGCATGGTATGTGCTCCAATTGAGCAAGCTCTAACATACATTTCCAGGATGTCAGTTCTAGAACAACTCAAGAAAGTAACCACGGTCGTGGCTGACACTGGAGATTTCAACAGTTAGTACTGTCCACTTTTAGTTTTGTCCGTTCTGTGCATTTTGTAGTTCAATTTTTTTTCGAAGTAACCATACTAAATTGGTTAGTTACAGGTATCAAAGAATTCATGCCAACCGATGCTACGACTAATCCATCTCTGATTTTGGCAGCCTCAAAAATGGACGCATACGCACCTCTAATCCAAGAAGCAGTAAAGTATGCGAAGGAACAAGGAGCAGGAAAAACGCAAGAGCAGGTTCTTTGTCAATGTGTTATTCTGATGATTCCTTATTTCATGAGGTTCATTCGTTTAAGATACTTGAGCTAGCCATGGACCGGTTATTTGTCATTTTTGGTAAGGAAATCCTGAAAATTATTCCCGGACGCGTCTCAACAGAAGTTGATGCGAGGTGAGTTTCAGTGTAATTCGATAACAAAAGACTGTTCTGAATTTTGAAATATATTTTTTTTTCTCGTACTTTGGTGGTTTATGCTGACAGATTTCTATTTCAACGCTGGTGAACGATTAACTTGTAAAACCAGTTCTGTAATAACCTCTTTAAAAGTATAATGATGTGGACAAACTAGTTTGTTTACTTTCAAATCCTTTTTTTTTTGGTATATCACTGTGTATTTGTGTAGAACATTACGATTTGGATGATCCCTTTGATATGCAAAGCAGATTTGAAAAGAGCATTGGAAGTGCCCGGCGACAGCGCACATTCTTTGACGGCTTCCCCTTTACGTTTTTTCTTTGGTTTTCAGCAGCGCGCGTGCCTAAAAAGTGTAATTGTTGCATTGTTGCGGTTTAGAATGGTTACGGTATTCGAACTACAAATGGCTTGTGAACCCTACTTCTCTCATCTGTGGGCTCATATGTGGTTACTTTTGAAGGGTTAGGAGGTTTCTCATCTACCTCATTTGCGCATGGCTAAGGTCGCATAATCAAAATTCTTTGGTAGTCTAGTGTCTGCACTTTGCAGAATGAAATGTGATCAAAGTTCAGTTATGAATGCTTGCTTTCTTGAGCTCCCCTTTATATTTATCTCTACTTATTTAGGTTATCATTCGACACTGAAGCATCCATCGCGAAATCACTGTCGCTGATTGAACAATATGAGAAACTTGGAGTTTCAAAAGAACGTGTTTTGATAAAACTGGCATCCACATGGGAGGGCATCCAAGCTGCAAAGTATGCAAAATTACTTCCGTTTTCTTCTTTGAACGTTATTAAACTTGCATTCCAGAGTCTTGGAATCAAAACATGGGATTCATTGTAATATGACTTTGCTTTTTAACTTCGAACAAGCTGTAGCGTGCGCAGAGGCGAAAGTGACCTTGATCTCACCTTTTGTTGGAAGGATCTTGGACTGGTATAAGAAGAATACCGATAAGAAGACGTATACTCGTAAAGATGACCCAGGAGTAGAGGTTGGATTTTTTTTTCGTTTTTTACTCCGATAAATTCTGACCAACTTTTCTACAGAGTGTTACACGGATTTATAATTATTACAAGAAATATGGATACAAAACGCAAGTTATGGGTGCTTCTTTCCGTAATACTGAAGAGATCAAGGGATTGATGGGATGCGATTTACTTACCATCAGGTGCGTACTTCAGATTTTCAAAGTATCATAGCTATGCAGTGAGTAAATGAGTTTTTTGCAGTCCCAAGCTTCTTAAAGAACTCGCCGAAGATAAAGAAAATGTTGAAGTAGCTCTTAAGAGCTCTGATGGTTAGTTGATTATTTTCTATAAAAGCTTGTACGTCTTTATTTGGCTTTGATTGTTTATATCTCTGTCTTTAACAAATTGTTACTCTACAAGCTCAGTTCAAGTTTTCTTTTTATGCCTAGCGTATGCTTTTTTTGGCATGATTCTCAGTCTTCTTCCTTAAATAGCCCGAATCGGACTATTACACAGTGCACTCACCAAATTTTTATTTCTGCACCACTATCGATTTTGATCCTGTTTTTGCAACCAAGGCTTTCTTAGCTACGATGGCCTCTCACTGATCGATATTGTTGTGCTGAAAAACGATCATTATAGCCGCATCAAAGGATATTCCACGTATCAGCATCGATGAGAAAACATTCCGATGGGCACTGAATGAGGACGCCATGGGATCAGAGAAACTAGCTGAAGGAATCCGCAACTTTGCTAAAGATGCAAAAACACTTGAAGGCCTTGTGAAGAAGCTGCTTTAATTGTTGGGATGCCGATGTTTTTTATGAAATTAGCCTATAGAAATTTCTATCCGTTGCAAGAAATAACATGCCAAGTCGTTATAATGCTTTCCCTGTTGTGAAGAATACTTTAGTTGTGCTCATTACATACATCATGTGATAATGCTTCACTAGATGATATTGTTTTTTCTTTTTGTTCGCATCATTCCGGTGTTTTTACTTTTACTGTTATACTTCTAGAAATTTGCTCACATGATATATCTGAATGTTCTTTCCAGAGTTTAATGCGCACACTGTTCACAATAAATGCTTGAAAATCCTATATCATCATGTTGTATGGAATTCACTGCTCTCGTGTTTTATAGAAAAAAATGTGAATACATGAGATATGTTGTAAGCCACGCAGGTTTGTCAAGTTCTTTATTTCTGCCTAACGTTTCGGCAAAAATGCCTTCCTCAGAGACCTGAAAGAAAGCCTCGCAGTTGTTTTTCACTCTGTACTGTCAAATTTCTCTTCTCAACTAGCTCAGTTCGATGCCCTAGGAGCAAACACGCTGAGACAATACATTGTAAGTAGCGTAACAAGATCTCCACCAATCAGGCAACAACAGATGCTTTAGATCCACTGGTGGTAATAGACTAGAACTGACCGATATGGACACCTTAAGTAGTAGTGGATACGTTATCTATAAGTGACAATATGATAGAAATGGCATCAAGTCACTTGTGATGGAGAGCTGCTCATTCTTTCCGTTTAGCTTAGGTTCGCGCGAAAGAATGTATGCCGCTTCAAGCGCTTTGCGAGCAGCAATTTTCGACTCGTGACCTAGGATGATGCACTTGATACCGAAGTCATTGCTGTGATGATCTACCTTTCTGTGTTTCCCTAGCGGACTTGACATGCTTTCCCGTATTTTACTAGACAAGTGTTCATTAATTCGCACGCTGAGCTGACGACCAGTTTCCCCTATGTAGGTGGCGTGGCATTCTAGACATTCAATTTCGTAGATAATGCCAAACTTGGTACAGTCTCCCATCCTTCCGTAAGGACAAATGACGCAATCCCTCGTAATACAGGCTGTATCGTATAAACGATTACGCACTAGCTGTCGCTTGATGTTGCTTCGGGGGATGCTTACGAGAACAACATCTTGCTCCAACTGAGCTTGCTTATGCAATTCTGGAAAGCGTGCTTTACCTTATCGGAGATAAATGGTAAACATAATGGGATTCTGGTACGAGCTTGGCTATCACCATTATTTGCGGTGTTTTTGAAATGTCTAGACCTTGATGAGAAGTAGCCATTGGAAGCTGCTATCTCATTTGCCAGTTCGAGGGATTCTTGTCGTTCACTCTCCCCACTGCAGACTTCTCTTGCCGTTTTATACATGCTCCGCAGCACTGCTCGTTTTACGGCCATCGGATGGGCTGATTTCGCGTGTAAGATGATATTCTTGGAGCTCTCTTTGCGATACCATTTTACTCGCATCGTACCGTTACTTAACATTAGCTGGGTGTTCAAATACGGAAGCCAACCGTTTCGGGGAGCTTCTCTAGTAAAACTTATGTACTTTAATTGTTGATTTAAAATCTTGAAACACTCGTCCATTTCGGACTGTGTTGATGTTATAATGCAACAATCATCAATGTATCGGCAGTACATAAGTGGGCATCGTAGTAGCACCGGCTTTCTATTCTGCTCATGAAGCAGATGGCTAGCGTAGGTGCTAATCTTTGGCCCATTGCCAACCCTCTTAACTGTGAGTAGTATATACCAGACCACTTGAAGATATTACAATTAAGACATTCCTTGATTAGAGTCATTATACGCGCTTTACTGAGCCCATACATCGAAATGGTATATCGGTCAGTTCTAGTCTATTACCACCAGTGGATCTAAAACATCTGTTGTTGCCTGATTGGTAGAGATCTTGGTACGCTACTTACTATTGTCTCAGCGTGTTTGCTCCTAGGGCATCGAACTGAGCTAGTTGAGAAGAGAGATTTGACAGTACAGAGTGAAAAACAACTGCGAGGCTTTCTTTCAGGTCTCTGAGGAAGGCATTTTTGCCGAAACGTTAGACCGAAATAAAGAAGTCAACAAACCTGCGTGGCTTACAACATATCTCATGAATTCAAACAATGCCCAGGTTTCATGATCAGAGAACGTATAAAATATTACAAGAAGTACCGCCAAATCTGTTCTCACTTGTAAGCGGAGCTTTGGCGCTCCGACAAAAGATAGCCGTCGCACGTCAATCTCTCATATTTCTCAAACGATGCAAGACGCCTGGAGTGCTACCCAATTTTATCGCGAAGAAGAAGTTAGGAGTAACCTGCAGCTTACCAGAAAGTCACCCCATCGTACAGAAGCTGTATTCGCACATCCTTGCTATTGCAATCAAGCAAAAGCAATACGTCTTATACTCCTCTCTACTCAAGTGTAGAGCAAAAGAAGAAGCATGCCGACGTCTTATGTCTGAAAACAGCTGGAGGAGAATTGAGAGCGAGTCAAAGCGTGTTTGCGCTACTGTACGGTCTAACCTCAAATCTTCACTATGCAAGAAGTTCGAGGAACTTGTGAGTAAACCTAGTCTGAGTCTTAATAGTTGCGGTGGCATACCTCATAATCGATCCCAATCGCTTGCGACTCAGAATGAAACTAACAATGATAGAATGGCTAGAGTTACTGTGTTAGGAGATGTTCGGATATCAAAAAGCGCTACAGAGCTTTTAGCTCTTGGACCTAACTTTGCGCCCGCTCAAAACATTAGCGCGAGCACATACCGAGATGTTGTTGGATCCCTGCAACATCTGAGGGATCAGCTTCGGGTGAAGTTAAGATCTGAAGAGCAGTTACAGCGAGCCAACGTGTTAAGTAGAAGGTTGCTACCGCCTGTTCCTTTCCCGTCATCCTTTTACAAAGAATCTGAACCTTGCTACACCGCAGACGTCAAATTTCGGATTCTTTGTTCAGGCATACTTAATGTCTTGAACAAAAACAAGAACATCAAACAAACCAATTTGACCCATGCGCAGTGGCTTGGATTCAGAGAATTGCGAGGATTGATTGGAAGAGGGATCATCCGCCTCTCTACTAGCGATAAAGGTGGAGAGTTCGTTGTTATGTCTCAACAACTGGACCGTGAGATTACCGAGCGCCATCTCTCAGACGAGACCATTTATCGCCGCACGAGTGAGAAAGAATTTCTTTCTCAGTGCAAGCGCTTAAATCACGTATGGATGATGCTTGGTAAAGAAGCTGGCCTCAATGAAAAGTTTCTCAGTAGACTTAAACTTGACAATCCATGCTGTCCTGTATTTTACAGTCTTGTGAAGACGCATAATCTCTGAGCGTGACATGAGCTCCGTGTCGGCCGCGGTCTACAAGATTCGACCGATCATTACCTGTATAAATGGACCAACCGATAGGATATCATGGTTCTTAAGTAAAATTGCGTTTCTCTACAAAATACCGGCCCATTTGACGAATACCAGACATTTTCTTGATCGACTGCACCATGCTCAATTCGACCAGAGCTGTGCAATAGAGTTATTCGATGTAACGTCACTCTACACGAACTTGTCTAACGGTGACGCTTTACAAGCGCTTTCTGAGCTGTTTGATGCACATGGTTATACCATTTCAATGTATGGGCTCGGTAAAGCGCGTATAATGACTCTAATCAAGGAATGTCTTAATTGTAATATCTTCAAGGGGTCTGGTACATACTACTCACAGTTAGGAGGGTTGGCAATGGGCCAAAGATTAGCACCTACGCTAGCCATCTGCTTCATGAGCAGAATAGAAAGACCGGTGCTATTACGATGCCCACTTATGTACTGCCGATATATTGATGATTGTTGCATTATAACATCAACACAGTCCGAAATGGACGAGTGTTCCAAGATTTTAAATCAACAATCAAAGTACATAAGTTTTACTAGAGAAGCTCCCCGAAACGGTTGGCTTCCGTATTTGAACACCCAGCTAATGTTAAGTAACGGTACGATGCGAGTAAAATGGTATCGCAAAGAGAGCTCCAAGAATATCATCTTACACGCGAAATCAGCCCATCCGATGGCCGTAAAACGAGCAGTGCTGCGGAACATGTATAAAACGGCAAGAGAAGTCTGCAGTGGGGAGAGTGAACGACAAGAATCCCTCGAATTGGCAAATGAGATAGCAGCTTCCAATGGCTACTTCTCATCAAGGTCTAGACATTTTAAAAACACCGCAAATAATGATGATAGCCAAGCTCGTACCAGAATCCCATTATGTTTACCATTTATCTCCGATAAGGTAAAGCACGCTTTCCAGAATTGCATAAGCAAGCTCAGTTGGAGCAAGATGTTGTTCTCGTAAGCATCCCCCGAAGCGACATCAAGCGACAGCTAGTGCGTAATCGTTTATACGATATAGCCTGTATTACGAGGGATTGCGTCATTTGTCCTTACGGAAGGATGGGAGACTGTACCAAGTTTGGCATTATCTACGAAATTGAATGTCTAGAATGCCACGCCACCTACATAGGGGAAACTGGTCGTCAGCTCAGCGTGCGAATTAATGAACACTTGTCTAGTAAAAGACAGGAAAGCATGTCAAGTCCGCTAGAGAAACACAGAAAGGTAGGTCATCACGGCAATGACTTCGGTATCAAGTGCATCATCCTAGGTCACGAGTCGAAAATTGCTGCTCGCAAAGCGCTTGAAGCGGCATACATTCTTTCGCGCGAACCTAAGCTAAACGGAAGGAATGAGCAGCTCTCCATCACAAGTGACTTGATGCCATTTCTATCATATTGTCACTTATAGATAACGTATCCACTACTACTTAAGCTGTCCATATCGGTCAGTTCTAGTCTATTACCACCAGTGGATCTAAAACATCTGTTGTTGCCTGATTGGTGGAGATCTTGTTACGCTACTTACAGTGTATTGTCTCAGCGTGTTTGCTCCTAGGGCATCGAACTGAGCTAGTTGAGAAGAGAGATTTGACAGTACAGAGTGAAAAACAACTGCGAGGCTTTCTTTCAGGTCTCTGAGGAAGGCATTTTTGCCGAAACGTTAGACCGAAATAAAGAACTTAACAAACCTGCGTGGCTTACAACATATCTCATGAATTCAAACAATGCCCAGGTTTCATGATCAGAAAACGTATAAAAAATGTGAATAATTATGCGTATCATCCATACGCATATATAATGCACATTTTCTCTAAGCAAATTTGCATTCCAGATTCCTGATGTGCAAATTAGGCAAAGCTCAAAAATAACAAGCTTTGTTTCAGTAATGTTTGTGCCATGGCGAGAGTTTTGGCTACAAAATTTCTCCTCTACGAAACTGCTAAGATATGCAGGTTTGCGTTTGCCAGAAGGCTTGAGGAGTTGCACACGGTACACTTGATCAGAGGCTATAGATACTAGAAATTTGCTTCGGTCTTTGATGTATAATGAGCCCGCTGTTCACGAGCCTCAGCAGGGCCCAGCATGAGTTCGTTTCTAGGCTTTTTCGGAACGAGGTATCCCTTGACATCCGCAAAATTTTACGAACTCCCCTTTGACTCACAGCTTTGAGTAAAAAACCATCACAAAACAGAATTCGACAAAAAAACGTGGCAGTTTTTGGCCACAAAAGTGATATCCCCTTTGCTTTTTCGCCCGAGAAATGAAGTCCAGCCTGCTTCCATACGCTGCGCCTGCCCTGGCCTGCAGGTGGAAGCTGATTGACATGACCCCCAGTGAAGTATTTTAGAGAAGAGCGAGGTCCCGAATTGAAACCCCGTTAGAGCGCTGTTTTGAGCAGGAGTGATTTAGGATTTGATGGGGCATTGAGATGTAGGAAAGTTCCCAAACTGGTGAAACGGCCTGTGACCATCTTCAACATAGATACCTTGAGGGAAATTATCACTTGGTGCGTCCCCCAATAACGCACCGTTTATGTTCAACCTAAGGGTAAAAGATATACTGAGGTAAGAATTAATTTAATACTGTGGTAATCGATTTCAAAAAGGGATTAATCGTACTCACGAAAGTCCCTCAAAAATAAATTTTTTTTTGAGGTGAAAACCTTGAGGAAAAACTTAGGAATGAATTGGCTCAAGTTACAAATCCAAGGCAAGTCAACCTTGCTCTATGCATTGAGAATTAAAAATTGGAAATTCTTTCAAAAGCTTCAGGCCAACTCAGTTGGCTAGGAAACCCTTTTAATCAGCTAAGTTATTTGGAGCACAGGAATTTTTGACTTAAGTTTACATGATACCGTTTGCAGAATCAATATGTGCATGTGGTCTGTGGTCTTATGGTGCCAATGCCGATCGACTGCGCGCTTTGAACAAGTCATCCATAATTTACTTTAGCATTAATTCCGAATTTCGCGCTCTTGGGATGAATAGTGGAACATGTCATTCAATTTGTATTGGGTTGTTTCAACTGTTCTACCTGTTTTGCACCTTTTATTAAACTGCTTATTTTGGAGAAAAAAAACCATTTCTACGAACGTTGCTAACATCTTTTGAGAGATCATCTTCTAGGTGTTCAAGCATGCTTCCGCGTTTGTAGAGCTTTGTTCATTGCGCGGTATCATCGTGGAATGCCCAGCTAATCATTGGGCCTTCCCAGCATACCAAAGCAGGGGTAGGGATCGTTCAGACCGCGCACAAAGCCGCACAAAGGCGCATGAAAGCGCACAAAGGCGCACGAAGGTGCAGGAGGCGCGTGTGAGTGTGTGTGTGTGTGCGTGTCGAGATAAACGAGACGAGACGAGACGCGCCTTCGTGCGCTATTGTGCGCCTTTGTGCGTCTTTGTGCGCCTTTGTGTGCGGTCTGAACGATCCCTTATTATACAGAGGCTAGCAGACCCGCTGAGATTAGTGTAAAGATCGTTTCGCGGCAACGAGGGGGTATGGGTCATTAGTGTAAAGATCGTTTTGCGGCAACGAGGGGGTATGGGTCCCTCTCCATGGAGTCATAGACTCATTGTCTATCTATCTTCTTATATATAAAGCTGAATGTCTGTTTGTCTGTCTGTATGTATGTCTGTCTGTCTGTACGTATCCGAATAGAAAATTCCATTTCTGAACCGATCGGGACCAAACTTGGCACACATACACTTCGGGCCCGGCGGGTGTCATAGGTTACTTTTCGTTATCGATCGATATCGATTTTATCGATTTTTTTGCAAAATTTGAGCTACGGGGCTGAAGTTTGGCAGGGGATGTAATCGAGCATGCTGATCACCCCCACGGGGGTGATCAGCATGCTCGATTACCCCCCTGTGCCAACTCCCAGCCCCGTAGCTCAAATTTTGCAAAAAAATCGATAAAATCGATATCGATCGATAACGAAAAGTAGCCTATGACACCCGCCAGGGCCCGAAGTGTATGTGTGCCAAGTTTGGTCCGGATCGGTTAAGAAATGGAATTTTCTACTCGGAACATACGGCGGAGCCGGGTAAGCCAGCTAGTATCTATATATTAGCTTATCAAAATATTCGATGCAAGCCGTTTCGTATCGTTTTTGTACTAGTCCGACGGGGATTAGACTCGAACTGATATGATGATGTTTCGTTCGAATTCCCTGTCCATTTCACCGTAATACTATCTCGCTTTGTTTGTTTTTATGGAACGCTTTGAGCGTAGAAATGAAAATGAAAATGAAAACTTGGAAAATGGGTAAAATTATTGAAACTACTCGCAGCCAGTAGTAGCTAAGTAGTGGAGCAATAAGATGTTGTTGTAGAAGCATCTCATCTAATATGTTATACGATTTCGCCTATGCTTTTTGCCCAGAAGCCCTAGTTTGAGTCCGGTACTTCCGTGATTGGCTCTTTCTAGAAGGGCCAAAGAAACAAGGTTTTGGTCAAGTAAGTTCAGACTCGACAGAGCACGGTAGCTCATCGTATGGTGACGACAGAGTCGCGGGTGCAGGGCGATTCGCAGGACTGTAATGCTTTTCACATAGAGCCACCACCACGCGCGAAACACATCTGCTGCGACTATTGCCTAAAAGGAAAGGGGAAGGAGAGATGGCCGCGTGCGTGACATGCTGGGGACGTCATCAGGGTGGCACTGGGAACCGCCTTGCTAAAAGACCGTCTCCCCGGAGTTGCTTGTGCTTTCGCCATTGCGACCAGTGAGACGTTCACCAGTGCTCATGTACTCATGTGACTTGTTTCCCTCGATATGAAGTTACCAGTCATTTAGAAAGTCTTTTCACGTGAGATCGGTGATTTCGCGTGGATGAAACTTTTCGCAGGAAGACAGACAAACGCAAATTCAAATAAGTTTTTGGATTTGTCATGACTTGTTAGTCGCCATAAAGGTAATGACCGTGAGCTACATCTCTGTGCGAAAATCTTCTCAAGCGCTTGGCTAGAACATTGGCAAATTGACCATTTACACAACCAATTCGTTTTGGCGCCGTTTTCGTTATGTAGTAAACTTTCGACCATTTTTCTGGCTAAACTCCATCGCTTGCACATTTGCTTACCAAACTCATCCACGACTCTGCAAAAAGTGTAATACGGACCGAATTTTGCGCTACAGAAGCCAGGTGGACCCGTTTGGCGCGCAATTTCTGAGGGATCCACTCAACGAATCTACTCGTGCTTTTGCATGTTTTATTTTCATGAAGGAAGCATGCGCTATACAAAATTTGGGCTTAGAACGCTGGCTGGAACACGCTCCACGAATTTCGTAACAGACACACACACACGCAGACAAAATCACATAAACATCCTTAGCTCGTTATTATAAGTCATGATAGGGAACAGGGATTAGTGAGTCAGATGCACTAGCTGCTGCCCCATCAAATTTCTATAGATATAAGTGGAATAGTCGTAAGAGCATTGGATACGAACGTGCAGGGAACTTGCTGCTGACAGTTTTCTCATCATTTTAAAAAAAGTTTTATTCAAAGATTGAAAGTATCATTCATTCATTCTCGGACACTTGAAATCAAGTGTACTTTGAATTTTTTTCTGGAACACTCGTTTAAAAATAATTCCAAAACGATTGCAAGGTAGGAAAAGGCATCATTTGTAATGTTGTAATTTTCCGTGCTCAAGTCCAATTTAACTTCTTTCATTGTATGGACCTGATTAGATTTTGTAGAGCAGTTTAACGTTTTGGAGGAAGCGACTGACACCGCACCCCTTCCTTCCAGGAAAATTCTGCGTGTATAGTCGTTCCTGAACGTAATTCATTGAAAATTGTACCATTTTCACTCAAGTAAAGAATCAACATTCATTGTGATGCATTTTCATTGAAATTATCTTAATAACAAACAATGCGATCCCCAGCTGGTTTGGGAACAACTATAAGATTCATGACAAGAATGGTATTAAGGGCTGTTAAGCATCTAGCAGTTCTGTACAGGATCCCAGATGCAAGCATGCACTTCACCTTCATGTTCACATGACAGTCAATCAAGGAACCATGCTTTGTACGGATAAGCTCGTTCCAGTGGTCTTCGTTATGAGTAATTTCAAAACTTCTCGGAATCATACGCCTCCAATTTAGATAACGGGCGAAGATTTCGCCTTAGAACCGTGCTCTCTAGACCATCAACCCAAATGCGTGCCTATCTGAGTAGCCAAAGGTAAGGTAAAGGTTTGGTAATTAGGACTGTTTACGAAGTGAGATTATTGATGAGGTTGTTAGGAAACCTTTTAAATTGTTTTAGGTTCGAGCTTGAGGTACGAGCGGATTCATCTTTCGCGCATAAGAAGCTCAAGCCTGTCTGGCATGAACAAATGGAGTAAGTGGGAGGAAGGGCCAGCGGAGGAGTTTAATACAATAGACGCATCCACTTGAATAAAACTTAACATTTGGAATCCTTTTTGCGATCGGCTGCCATGTACACTCCTCCGAGCACATTCTATGGAAGAAATTCCAGATCGCTGTCTGCGCTTATTGGCTGATGAACACTTTTGTGCACTACATGGAACCGAATATGAATTGAATTGGAATGAATTTGCACATTTATTACAACTGCAATGCGGTGCAGGTAAAGCTCCAGTAATTTGGATTGTCAGCTGCTGTGGTGATTGTTATTTTTAGGAGGCTGCTCGCAGGAGGCTGTTCGCAACGAGAGCTGCACATGGTCGCGGGCGGGGTTTACTCCTTTCAGCCGCATCAGCTGAAGAAGACGGGTCAGCTCCATACGATCCACGGAATGGCAGCAGCGGTGCCGATGGTGCTGCTAAATGCGACAACAGAACAGATATGTACAGCCACTTTGCATTTAAACTCTTAAAATCAAACGGCGGGTAGTCTCCCCTGCTCTAAAAGTTTTTTATACGGCGAAAGCGCGTGCAACTAACAGGGTGAGTTTCACAAAATGTTAACGTCGACTGTCATCAACGAAACTGCAGGTGTTTTTTGAGGCTATAGTGCAGGGCTGCGCTTTTCACCTTGCGCAGGCTTGGAACCGGCAGCGCGAAGTTGGTGTAAAGTCTGGAAGATTTTGGAGGGGCTAGAGGCCCAAAGAAATGGCTGAATTATGAGACATTATCAAAAGATTGGTGTTTCTGCCACGACGTCTACATCGGGAAGTGCGCACTTTCCATGCGCAGCCAGTTGTGAAATACCATCTGGCTTTTACGCCTTATGTGCCGCTCTTGTCGTATTTACGAGAAGCGTGCTATCAGGAAATGTTTGCCAATCTGCGGAACAAGCATGGCATCGAGGAGCTGCGAACAACCAACTTTGTGGAGGTTTAGGTTCTAAGCGCAACTCTATCATAAGTATGTCGTGCAATTTTTGCAGGAATATATAGTATACTCTTGTGATAAGCCTTCATTCTAACAATCATTTGAACACTTTAGTGGACACGGATCATCGTTCTTTGGGGGAGCTAATTGGGGTTCTCGGAATCTCGACAGCGGGGCTGGATCGACATTGACGACGCTGGAAGGGAGACGGCCCTTCTGAACCGTTAGCATTAGCAGCCTAATTACTGCTCGCCTCTGATTGGTCGGCGCTACCGCAGCGCTTGGGTAGGCGAGGGCTATGCTGTGGTTAGAGCGTCTGAATTGGACTGCAAAGGCATTCATTTTCATGATAAAAAGAATCAAACAAGATTTCGACTTTCCCATGAAACTCGAAAATGTTATAAGTGGGCGACTTAAGCTAATTCTTCAGCTTACACGTGCAGCAGCCTTCATGGTGTTTTGTAAACTGGGAAGGGCGGGGAAATCACGAAATGGCCTCAAAAAAACATGCAACTTTTCCAACTTTTTGTTTTTCCATTTAAAGATCGGCGCTATCATTATTCGTGTGCCTCGCTTGCTTTGGAATGCTCAGAAATATCTGAAAGTCTGCTAGATTATAAAAAAGGCTGAGTATAGCGCCGCCCCGGGCAGAGTAATTAGCGCTAGGAGGAGCGGTTCAGAAGGGCATACACCCCGCTGGAACAATACCCTATTTCCCGTGCGAGGCTATCAAGAGAGACACCGTTTTGTAAAATGCAGCGCTTGTTGAAGACATAAAGTCCAAAGCCTTCGAAAGGAGGGAGAGGATAGCGTCCGAGATGAGAGGTTTATTAGAATAGATTATCAGCGATTTACTAGATACCTTTTGTGATCTTCAAAATTTTGAGCTCTCGAGGCAGTATAACTGTGACATTCAGCGATTGGGTGATGAAAGGCTTTTTCGAACAATGTCTGGCTTTATTTCTGATAAAGTTTTGATTGTTATCGCAGTATAACCTATTGTACACGAATTCTGCACATTTGTAAACTTTATTTATATGTATTTGTCATATGTACATATTGTACGGGTAGCGGGTGCCCCAAAATGTATCGAACTTTGATTTTCATTCTTTGCTTATATGAAGAGCTTTCGTGGCCATTTATACATCACATATGTAGAGCTGAGTTCAACTTCAATCAGGCTTACAGTGTGCTAACCTGTCTTCATTACTGTAAGACCACGGTAGGATTTCTTACATATGGGAAAACAACTGGGAAAATGAAAGAGAGAGGGAGAGGGAAAATCAAAAAGAATGAAAATTTGAATCCGCGGTAATATACTAGGCATATATTAGGTTGTCCCGAAAGTTTTGTCGGTTTTTTCATCGCTCACTAAAACTCAGAGAACACCAATCCATGGATGTCTTACGTACCGTTCGATTCAGATTTTCATTCTCTTTTTTACAGCTACATCTGCTCTCTGATCTACCCTGTATTTGCGATGTTATCGACATGGCTTTTCGGGCAGCCCAGCAGTAACGCCAAAGGTTTCCTAAATTTTAAAAAATTTTGCCATGGCGTTTTCAAGGAACGCTGGTGACTTTTACGTAGGGCAAACCTTTGGCTACATTGAGGCTGTTTTAGAACGTGGGCCACGTTTATCAAGTCCGTAATAATTATTTATTTGAGAAAAACCACGACTTTTTGAACACGTTTTACCACGTAAAATTACCGAAAATTCCAAAAAGCTGATTTTTGAAGCAAATCAAACTTGGTTATGTTGCATAAATGATGTTTAATAACAATCAAGTTTGAATTCGCAAAAACTTCAAAAGCTTTCATGCTTTTGCTGCAATTGCGCGTTTCATGACTTAGCCAAAAATCGAGACCTCAGAAGAAATAATTTTTTGAACTCAAAATCAACAAATCAGGAGAATCTAAAAATACCATCTTGTAGCCCGAAAGTTGCTCTATTTGACCCCTACCTGATCTTTTTCGAAACTTTGTAACGAAATTTTCAAAAATTAGCTCAACTTTGAGCAGGTAAAATTGATAGGTGTAGAAGTTCGGCAATTACCAAGGAAAGCATATAACATTATGGTATGGAAGTGCATCCGTAAGAAAGAGAAGGAAAAGCTGCATCGAATGCATGTTCAAACTCACTCAGGTCTTTATTGTGCGTGATTTTACAGTGGTCTGAAAAAACCGACAAAACTTTCGGGACAACCTAATATTTCTATCGCTTGGCTTTTTGAATGTAGTTTTTTCAAACGGCGTAATCGCATTTTTTATCAATGTTCAAAGAGCTGCGTCACGGTATAGTCGGCATAACTCATGCAAGAAGCCTTACTCTAAATGCGAACTTCAAATCTAGATTCTTTTCAGATTGCTTGGCTTGCTTTGAGGCAAACTACAGTCTGCCCCTAGCCCAACCAGGCCAAAATTAGCATGGCGGGAGTCTATGTCGCGAGGGTATTGCTTCACGTCTGCGGCTAGCTGGTCTACTCTCTCCTCAATCTCTTCGCTCTCGCCGACAGCGCGCGTATGCAGCGCAAACCTCCAGCGCTGTGAGCGCGCCAGTTCAGCCGACGGTTCGGCCTGATCCCGATTTGGGATGTTCTGTAGAACCCTCTGTAAGTCGAAACCCTCTTCGAAAGTCCTGCCGTAATCTCGCAATCCTACAAGGAGTCAGTGAATATAAGTCGAAGCCAGCTTCACAAAATGGTGTTTAATTGTTTTATTTGAGAGCATTATCAAAGACCAAAGTTCAATTATTGGGACACCTCCATATCTGTATGTACGGCGTACGCTTATGTGTTTGCAAACAAATAAAGTTTATCTGTAAACACGTCCACATATTGCACAGAAGCAATTATCTTGTAAGCTTTGCCAACCTTCTTTCGCGAAAGCCTGTGCATAATAGGTTCATTTTTCTCTGTACAGGGTGTCCCAAAAGTAAGTACACACTTTTCAATCGTCAATATCTCTCTTCCCAATGGGCCTTTTCTTGCCATTCAAGTGCCATTCTGTAGAGGAGGCTTCAACTTAGATTTACAGTATTGACCGAATCACCGATTGCTCTTCGTTACTGTAGGATTACGGTAAGAATTTCCAGCATGTGGAATCATCGTAAAATATGCCATCTGACAAAATTTTTTTCAAAAGTCTGAAAATTTGTGCACTAGGGGCTGATTCCACTTTTTTTTCGCGCACGCTGATTCCACTATACAACTTTTTACGAGTGTTTTCAGCTTTCTTAACGGTGTAACCACATTTCTGACAAATACTGAAAATTCGGTTATTACGGCTTACCTCGGATAACTTGGGAAAGAAGCATCACAGTAAAGTGGGAATTTCATATTCGAATTCAGCGGCTTCCATCACCATAGTACAAGGGTTTTTGGCTTGTTTGGTTTTGTTTCGAGGCACAATATGGCTTACAATGGCCCAAAATCGTTGTCGAAGTTCCTACAGTAATCCTACAGTAAACAAGAGAGATCGGTGGTTCGTTCGATACTGTAAATCTAAGTTGAAGCCTTCTCTATAAAATGGTGTTTAAATGGCGGAAAAAGACGCAGTGGAAAGAGAGATATTAATGGTTGAAAAGTGTGTACTTACTTTTGGGACACCCTGTATAATGCGGTTGAAACTAACAGCTTTACTTCCCAGTCAAGCCAAGTCACGCAATATTTGGCAACAATCCAGGAGCAAGCTAGCGCACGGAGGCGCGAAAGGCGCGAAGCGGCAACCCTTTAAAGTGAGGTTGTGAGAAAAACGTGGCAACGAGAAACATGACGACACTATCTAATTAAAAGCACTTTCCTCTGGGGAGAGAGATGAGAGCTGCTTACAAAATCTAAACTTGACAATTCTAACTACAATCACGTACAAGAATTTGCAGTAATATGTGCAGGAAAGTCAGTTTACGATGATGATATCACACTTTACATTAGTGCAGACAAAGCATAAAGGTCCGGGCAAGAAACCGATTTTAAGATTTTTCGCATACCTGGGCTTATTCGCTATGCTGAATCCGAAAATACACTGGAGAGCGCGAAAACGGCGGAAAGGGGTCTAACGCCGGAGAAGGATCAGCGGGTGGGTGGGGTCTTCCACTCTGTGAAGTTACCTTCTCAACTTTTGGAGCGATCTTTTTGTTGACCAGTGGCGATGTTAGGACGGCTAGCGGAAGCGAAGGTCGATTCTGAAGCTGGGAGAGTAACTTCAAAGTTGGAAGACCCAACCCATCTGCTGATTTTCCTCCTGACTCAAATCCCTTTTTCGCCGTTTTTGCACTCTATGTGGATTATTCAGCATAGCGAATAGGCCTAGTAAGTAGAAAATCTCAAAATTGATTTTTTGCACGGACACTGCCTATAAACTGGATTTTCTTGATCTCAAGGAATTCTCCTGTACAACCTTTTGCTCTTGCTGGTCAGTTGATTGTAGCCCGAAAATATGAACAAGCATGACATGAGCCTTGTAAAATGGAATAATGTTAACTAGAGAAAACTTGTCTTGTTTGGACTCTATATGAACATGAACGTGGCTTCTTTCGATCATTTTAACATGTCAACTTCGAATGAGCGCCTCAATTTTGGTGGAGTTAACGTATTGAAACGATCATAAGGCAGTTGCTTTGATGGTTCATAAGGGAACAATTCTGGGGGATGCACGATTCATATAAATGCATGAAGATAGACATGTGAGTGGTGCTAATTTTCGAAAGATTGCTGCACAAGTGTGTGAGACGGATAGTATGTGCGTTATTGTGTTCAACTGGTTAGCGGACAATTCTCACCAGCATTTCATGAAAGTCCAACTTTATGAACTAACGTCTCAACTAGCGGAACTATCCGTAGCAGAAAAAGTATAGGCCTACGTGCGCAACATCCACTGGGAAAAAATCACGTTGCTACACAGTGACACAAGTTAGGTAATGATAGGAAAGGTGCTCCAATACGAAACAAACTTTGCCATGTGATCCACATTAAATTCCCTTTTCCCATCAAACAACACATTTTGCATTAGAATAACAGTCGCACTATCTCTATATACAGAGCGAAAAATCTGTGTGTCTGTTGCCTGCCGCGTTCGCGTTCAAAGATATTAGGCCTTCGTCATGCAGCAGCCTGTATGTACAGTGACCGCCAGAAAGTTGCGGACAAGCCTCCCTCCGTTTTTCATCGCTCTTCTTCAGAGGGAAAACAAGGATGAAAAAATGTACTAATTGCATGAGGTGGTAGAGCTCTTCAAGACTACAATCTACAATTTGAGCTTTTTGAGAAACATGTGTTATAAAAATTTTAAGAATTCTTTTCTAAGAAAAGTCCGAAATTGGCCGCGTCACAATGTCGCGGACAATAATTCTTCGAACGCAAAAATTTTCTTTTGAGTCCTATTTTGAAGCAGAAACACAAGTTTTCCGGAGGGGTAAGCATACTACTATGAAATTATTTTTCTTTTTTCAAAAAATAACTTCTAATTTCCTTTATCAAGCCAAACTTCTTCACACGGAAACCCGTTCAAGACATCCCAACAAGCCGTCTGGATAAAATAGATGCTCTTTGCCATCCTCTATGCATCGGATATGTGCTGATGAGTTTCTTTGCTGAAAATGGCCCTTGGCAGTGCTTGCACATGACCCTACCTGCACCTCACCATTGACTTGTACGCTTTGCAGGCTTGTAACTCAGCCGCCAGACACTAAAGAGTCTGCAATTAGGCTCATTCGAGAGAACGAGATTTCCTCTATACGATGATATGCAAAAGAGTTGAGTTTGAGAAATTTCAGAGATTTGGCGGATGGAGTGAAAAAGTGCAGCCTCAGAGGTGATTGGAGTGAAAGCTCTTATGAACACCGAACAGTCTTAGAGCCTCGAAATGGATCTATTACAAGAAGATTGACAGTTTTGAACTTCCAGGATGAAATTGGTAGCGAGAGGAGCTCTCTTCAACTTTAGCTGAAAAGTGCTTAGACTACAACTGAAGCTGCCCTCTACCACCCCATCCGCCAAATCTCTGAAATTTCTCAAACTCAACTCATTTGCATATCTTCGTATAGAGGAAATCTCGTTCTTCCGAATGAGCCTAATTGCAGGCTCAAATATTGACTGCAGGCCGAGTTACAAGCCTGCAAAGCGGTACAAGTCAATGGTGAGGTGCAGGTAGGGTCATGTGCAAGCACTGCCAAGGGCCATTTTCAGCAAAGTCATCAGCAAATGTCCGATGCATAGAGGATGGCAAAGAGCATCTATTTTATCCAGACGGCTTTGTTGGGATGTCTTGAACAGGTTTCCGTGTGAAGAAATTTGGCTTGATAAAGGAAATTAGAAGTTATTTTTTGAAAAAAGAAAAATAATTTCAAGCTTGCGTTTTTGGGGGAAGCAGCCATAACCAGTGTGTAGTTCTTGACGAGCTCTGTATAGTAGTATGCTTACGTATAATACGTCCGGATAATTTGTGTTTCCGCTTCAAGATAGGACTCAAAGGAAAATTTTTGCGTTCGAAGAATTATTGTCCGCGACATTGTGACGCGGCCATTTTCGGACTTTTTTTAGAAAAGGATTCTTAAAAGTTTTAGAACACGTGTTTCTCAAAAAGCTCAAAGTGTAGATTATAGATCTTGAAGAGCTCTATCACCTCATGCAATTATTACATTTTTTCATCTTTGTTATCCCTCTGAAAGAGAGCGATGAAAAAGAGAGGGGGATTTGTCCGCAACTTTTTGGCGGTCACTGTATGTACGTATGAGCAGAATAGAAACTTTTTTTTGAACAAATTCGGAACAAACTCTGCACCCATATATTTCAAAGGAAGCGTGTCGTAGGTTACATTTCGTTATTGATCGACATCAGTTTTAGCGATTTTTTGCAAGTTTCAAGTTACGGGACTGAGAGTTGGCACAGGATGGTAAGTGAACATGCTGATTATGAATATGGTAACCGTTTGTATTAACAAGGCCGGTCGCAACCTGGTGTGCCAACTAGTATTTTTCATGGTTATAGAGCCGTTGACTTATTGTGACTGAGGTCAACCCGCCTCTAACTTCTATAACGACTCTTATCCTGTGAGCATGCAAATCCCTGAATAGAATCATCCTATGAGCCCTTTATATGGAAGAGAAAAGTAGTAGATTATATCACGAGGTGTGCAATCTATCAACTGTAAAGATAGCATGCATTCGGGATACGAATATTATCGCACTAAAGAATAGATACTGCGAAGATTGGAGAAAAACTAATGTGCTTTATTCCATAGACGAGGACCTTTTTAGAGACATTTGAAACCCAAGAGAATAACATCAAACTTTGTAAGAGCAAACCGAAAGTAAAATAATACACAATCCTTAGCAAAATGAAGAAATGGGACGATGCGCAGGCCGTGATGATTATCAAAGCCTTACACATTCGAATTCTCAATTGCGATTTTGAGTTGTCTGTTTACGCAGTTTGCTTCGAAGAGAAGGGTCATGGCGTACAAGTCAATAAACTCCTATGTCCTGGAGCTATGATAGAGGAAGAAACAATGCTCAAAATGCCTTCTTCGCAAAAATGTGTACTGTACGCTACGATTGTTTTATATGAAATGATTATGCGAGTGTCTAGTTGTTCTTAGACTGTTCGACTGTCGATATCGTGCTTTGAATTGCTTAGCCTCTACTAAAATTGAAACTTCTATACTGGCAGAGCCTACGACTTACCGTAGAAAGTCATCTCTTTTACTGCGGACTCTGATTATTCGGCGCTTTTACACTGTGAGCATGGCAAATTATGAGCGGGTTATTTGATTGTAGAGCTTGTAGCTCTGACTTCTTCGCTGAACACTCTTAGCTCCAAAACGGTCTTTTGAAAGAGAATGGGCAAAATCAATGAGATCAGAAAGCAGATCAGAAAGCACGTAACAAGTTTGAACCATGTCAACCTAGAGCCAAGCCTAGAAAAAATCTAAATGCTTGAGAAGTAGAGAAACATCGGATCATCATTCAAAAGATATCCTGTGGCTCCCTTACATTTTGAGTATTTGGGAGAACCACAGGATATCTTTTGAATAGTGAATGGACATCAAGCGTTTTTATACAGAGTTGCTGTACTTTTAGCCACATGCCATAGTTGATCCACTTGATCCGCTTGATCCACTCATCCACTTCGCTACTGTTCAAGTCAGCAAACTGAGCAATAACGAAGCGGCTATCCATTTGTTCCACTTGATCGTCTTCATCAAATTCGCTACAGGTCACTTCACTGAGTTGACCAATAGCGAAGTGGATCAAGCGGCTCAAGCGGATCAATTTTGGAGCGTGCCTTACCTCGAAACAAGCCGAGAGAACGAGAATTTCATGTTATTGCAAAGCAATGCAGGGCTAATGAGTATGAGCATTTCAATGCTACAAGCCTTCAAAGGTGAAATTAGCTCTTTTTTTTTTGAATTTTTATGTTTTGGTTGATTTGAAGGTTCAGGGTGCCGTACTGTTTCGCAGCCGGCTTGCTCCACTTTAAAATGAGGTCGTGCACTAGGAATATGTGAGGGGATGTGAGAAATAATAGAATTATAAAAATGAATCTGTTGTTTCTTCTATCTTACGATCCTCAATAAGGCACAATATTTATCCACCAAATAAATATATTGTTAGTCAATGTGCACGTGGTAATTCTGATGAATTAGAATAATCTACCTCATCAGGCTTAGTTTCATTTAATAAAGTCTTCTTCTCCAAATCAACTAGTGAGAATTCGTTTTTCTCTGTCGTTGTAGTCGTCACCTCACCCTCAACGTTACCTTCAGTCATGTTATTTTTTATTGCTTTTGGAAGATTGCATAAATCCGAATCGCAGCAACAAATTGTGATGTTAAGGGCATTGTGAGTTCGACATCCTTGCTGAAATAGATGAAAGTCGATGGAAGAACTTAGCTCTGCACTAACTACCTTACAAACATCCAGTAATCGCTGCTCAGTGTTTGGTGACTGGCAAGAAGCTGTAATTTGTGACAAGTCATCAGAATGTGACTCGAAGCAGTGGGTCATCTCCTCTTCGCATTCGTTCGGCAAAAAGCTGAGCACCTCATTTCCATTTTGCGTTGATCCCTTAGAACCTGTAAGATTCTCTTACTAGATATATGATGTTGTGGCTTGAGTGCAAGTCGCATTTTCGCCATTTTGAAAATGGATCCCAGGGTTTTACGAGCGCACAAGCTTTACACAGTGCACCTCATCTAGGGCCCGGAACAGCTACCGGTTCAAGCTGGATGTGTATGGGAAGGAAGCAAAGGGTATATTTTTGCGTTCACAGTGGAGGCCCGGAAAAATCGCAGAGAAATACTTTCAAATTGAACCCAACCTTTGAAAAATAAAAAAAGTAGGGAATATCCATTCAGACATCTCCACAGATTTCAACAAGCTAGGAAAGGGACATTACACATACTTTATTTTGAAGGCAGTGGCTGCAAATCGACGACTTCGAAGTAATTCCGTTTTCGACTCCCTGGATGAGATGAATACAAAACTGTTTTGCAGCTCTTGGAGATATCAATAACTTGCATTTCCGGACATGAAAAGTTGTTTTGGAGGGAAACATAAGCCCGTCTTTAAAAAGCGTTTGGCTCGTGAACTCCGAGTGGGTGGAGACACCCAATACACCTCAACGGAATTAGCTCATTGACCGCAGCAGCCAATTTCAAGAAATTGGATTCCGCCCGCAAACAGCAACTTTCACATTCAAAAAAGCTAGTTATTGATATCTTCAAAAGCTGCAAAGCACCGTTTTAGACCCAGCTCATCCATGGGAGTCAAAAACGATGAATATCGCAAAGTTGTCAGTGTGCCGAGCTACTGCTTTTGATCTCGCGCTGGATGAGAAATCAAAACGCCTCGTTCACAATTAAAACGGGTGTATGCCCTTCTGACCCGCTTCGTCCTAGCGCTAATTACTCTGCCCGGGCGGCGCTAATTACTCCGCCATTTTTATAATCTGTAAGAGTTTTCATATATTTCTGAGCATTAAAAAGCAAGCGAGCATTCGAATAACGATAGTGACGATGTTTGAACTATGAAGACAAAAAGTTGGAAAAGTTGCATGTTTTTTTACTGACCTTTTGTGATTTCTTCGCCCTTCCCATATTTCAAAACACCATGAAGTCTGCACGTGTAAGCTGAAGAATTCACCTAAGCCGCCCAAGTATAACATTTTTGAGTTTCATAAGAAACTCGAAATCTCGTTTAATTCTTTTCATCTGAGAATGTCTTTGCAGCCCAATTCCGACGTCTCTAAGGGCAGCATAGCTCTCGCCTACCCAAGCGCCGCGACTGCGCCGACCAATCAGAGGCGCGCAGTAATTAGGTTGCTAATGCTAGCGGTTCAGAAGGGCCGCCTCCCATTAAAACGACCAATTATATGACTCCAAATCTGGCGCGTACGTGCGCATAAGGAACTAGTCAAAGGTTGATTAGAACTTATGTGAATGGAAATTATGCCCAATTATTCCGCATTAGCTTTCATCTGAGCTGGGCCCAATCCTTTCCTCGCAAAACTTTTAAGAGAGGTTTTTTCAATAAACTATTTCTGCATTTTAAGAAGTTTTCAGAGTACAAAATGTTTTATACTCTTTCGTCTATGCTTCTCATAGCCCTCAAAACTTCTCATTGACGGCAAAACCTGCTCCGATCGCAAAGCGCGCCTCGAAGCGAACCGACGTGCGACTCTTTCAATTTTCGCTGTTCACTTTCACTTGCCTTTTTTTTATCAGATCTACTTCAATGTTCCTTGTTTCTGCTTTCTACCAACTTTTTTTGCAGTGCGGAACAAATCCATACCAAGCGAAGAGGGTAGAGATGGAAAGGTGGAGGGGAGAAATTGAAAGAGTTTAGCGCATGCCGCAGTAAGGTGATAGGACTTTTTGGAGTTTCTTTCGGCTATATGGTGAAGAGGGGTTTCTCGCCCTTTGCGGTTTTAGGGTTGAGTGACAGATGTAAAAATTGTAAATAGAGGTATGATAAAAGCCTTAAGGATGGAATGAGTAAGAGTGCCATTATAAAGCGCCAGTAGGCCCATTAAACGCCTTTAGCCGCTTTTGCGCATTGTTCCAAAATCCCATGGTCTTTCCAAAATGCAAAAAGATGGTAATATTTATGATAGCATTTCGAAAACCCCATAAAACCAAGTTTGGACAAGATTTATGGTTTCAAGTTTGAGGCTCTGATACTTAGAAAATGCACAAAAACGGCTATAGGCTGTCGAAGCGGTATGAAGAGAACAAGCATTACAACATGCCGAGATTAAGCGACAGTCGAACTTGGACAACGGTATGAAGGCACCTTAGAAAATAGTGAGGTGCATTGAAAAAGATGACTTCGTAAACTTTGCTCACCTAAGATGTTGAAGAGGTTTAGCTATGACCACCCCTTCCTATGTTGACCGCTTCAAAATTGAACATAAAAAAACCTAAAGTAAGAACCTAAACTTGCAGGAATGTGCTTGGTCTTTTCTTTCGTTTTAGAATACTGCTAAGAGATTTGATATCTTATATCTCCCGCAAGCAAGTACTGAGCTTTCGTGCTTGGTAGCTTACATTTCCTATTTCAATTTGCATTATACCCATTTACAGAAAAGAAAGTTTTTGCTAGCATATAACACCTTGTTCCGTCAAGGAGCAAGATGGTCACAGCAATTATCAATGAGTATTCTGAGTACTAGTTGAGACTCCGGTTTTAAAACGAATCTCAGGAAAGCTAAATTGTAGCTTATTATCTCGTAGCAAAGGTTTCTTTGTAAGTTTCTCTTTCAGCTTAACTGACGGCTTGTTCTCTATTGCAATAAGTTTCATTTCAAGTAAATTTCGTAGATCGGATTTTAATACTAATATCAACTCACATACCCCTCCCACTCCAGCTATAGTACGGTTTGGGCGTGCTCTTCCCCTTAACATTTACCTCTCCGAGTTAATAAAGAGCGAAAGTTAGAGGAAAGTCGGTGTCTAGGTAGTAGGCGTGATTCACTTGTATACGCTATGGTCTTCCTCACAAAAAAAGAAATATTCCTTGTTCGAAAAAAAACTACATGGTGAATACTTCTTACAGCAGATGCGTGGGAGATTAGCAATGAGGTTGTGATATCACAGACATCACGTGGTACTTCCTATTCAGGTAGTAAGCGTGATTTTGTTGTATACGCCATAGTCTTCCTCACAAAAAGAAAAATTACTTGTTCGAAAAAACCATATGGTGATTAGTTCTTACAGCAGATGCATGGGAGATTAGCAATGGGATTGTGATGGAAGTGAATGATAGGAACTTTTGCTAAGCACGCATGATTTGGCCCATTCGCCTGTATCTGACAAGGGAAGGATACTAACTCAGATTCGCCTTTTGAGATGATACACATATATTTTGAATCACCTTCGAACGCTAATTTCAAATATGTTGTTTCTAGCTGCTTAGCGTTATTCCGGAGCGAGTTATGGGCTTGCCGCTGTGAATAATTAACAAACTTCTAAATGTCGTAAGACGACGTATAGATAAGAATCTGCTCGAAAAAAAAGTGCTAGGATGTTGAACTAGCATGAGATTAATTTTTTCGATCTTGAGATGGAGCACTATACAATTGCAAAACCACCTAGACGTCGACACCGTAGCATCTGTAGCTCGGGAGCACGCAAACTTTGCATAGAAAGGAGACCATAACTCGCTTCAGAATAATGCTAAGCAGCTAGGAACAGCATCTTTGGAATCAGCGTTCCAAGCTTTAATATATGTGTCTCATCTCAGTAGGCGAATCTAAGTTAGTATCCTTCCCTTGTGAGTTGCTGCATACCAATTGTCTTTTTCGTCGAAGCGGCGGCGTAATCCTGAGAGCAGAAGAGGACGTAGACGTCGAAACGACGAGAGAGTACCAGACACGTAGGGTGCGCTCTGCTGCTGCGATAGCGGTGTTGAATACGCAAGCGCGCGCTTAGTGTGTCAAAATGTTCGAGATGGTGACTGTCGCCAAAGCTAGGTATATGAAACAATACCATCAGTTACCAACATATATTGATCCGCTCACATCCTATCTCTGTATTCATTGTATGCTCTCTTTGGTTTTTCAAGCTTCCCATTCATGTCAGCAGAGCTATTTTTGGAACTATTTTCCATTATTCGCCCAAATTTTGAGAAAATCCCGAAAAACTTGCTTATTGAGAGCAAATGCTCTGCTTTGAATTCAATTCTTCTCTCCAAAACGTGAGCGTGAGTGCGATCACTCAAATCTTGAGAACTCTCTGGAAATCTCGCTTTGGGCGGTTGCGGCAATGCACATGCTGATAAATTAGAAATTCATCTGATTGTGACAAGATTAAGGTTTGAAACAGCATCTATCGATGGGTTTGCTCCAACCCGCTTACTAGCGACACCTAGGGTCGCTAGTCTTATATATAGCTGAATGTCTATTTGCATGTGTCTGTCTGTGTGTACGTATGTTCATAATAGAAATTCTTATTTCTGAACCGATTCGGATCAAACTTTGCACACATACACTTCGGAGCGGAGCGAGAGTCATAGGCTAGTCGAGCATGCTGATCACGAATACAATATTAGTTTTTGAAATCATCCGTTACTTTTATTGATTTTATCGATTTTTTTGCAAAGTTTGAGCTACGGGGCTGGGAGTTGGAACCGTGGGTGGTCGAGAATGCACAGTACTAATAAAATATTAGTTTTCGAAATCATCTGCTACTTTTATCGATTTTATCGGTTTTTTTGCAAAGTTTGAGCTACGGCCGAGAGTTGACACAGGCGGGGGGGGGGGGGAGGGGTAACTGAGCATGCTGATTCTAGCACAGCGGGAATAGGGAACTAGCAGCTAGAAGTGGGGACACCGGGGAAGGTTTTACAGGGATAGGAATAAACAGTATATCATAGTGTTTTGAGAGGGACGTGCGGGGCTGGGTAAGCCAGCTAGTAAATGAATAACTCTAGCAGCTAAATTATCAAATCACGATACTTGCAAGAAGGAAAGTCTGACTCACCTACATAACATTTCAGTGCGAAGCTTTGAGCATAGAAAGCAGCGAGTACAAGTAGTATTCGCAGCGGCAGTTGACGTTCCTTTTCAATCCTCATTCCTGTGTCAATGTTCTAATTTCTTTAGAGATAATCAACATTCACGACAAATCTACATAGAACAAATCTATAATCGCCCTCAAGCAAACCATTGTGAAAATAGAACCACTCATCAGAAGATACGAAGGATAATTGGAGAATGAATTTCGATGACTGTAATGGTAACGAATGTAATAATACTACTTCATTTTTCCTTAAATTCGGTGAATACAATGAAAACTTCTTCAATTTGTCTTTGGTAAATGTAAACATTAGAGAACGCTTAGAACCGGAATTCACTTGTTTGCAAAGTCTAACAAAAGATTTTCTTCGACAATGAAACACGTGAGTGGAATGAAGAGGTTAGTCAGCTATGATATTTGAGCACTTGAGAGGAGTTCTGGAAAATTGAAAGAATGTGAACTGAAAAGGATAATTATCATTACCAAATTTGGCCATTTTCTCTCATGAAAGCAGTGGGGTTTTATACGAAATGAAAGTGTACAAAACTATCTTGATTTTTACAAACAAACAAGTTTGCATATAGAACATGTAGACCACCTTCGAAAATTCAAACCAAAGTATAGTATAGCACTAAGTTTGGGAGAAAATTTGTTGCAGAGAGTGTTTCATTTTATCCAGAAACGAACTATTTTTGGGTGATCTCAATTGAATAACGATGATCAACCAAAATAAGGCGCGCTAACAAATCTAGCATCATCTGATCCTGAAACAAGCAACAATAAGTGCATGTAGTCTGAATGTGCGTCTGTTGTCTATTGCTGTCTCTCATAAATTTTTTATTTTATATATATAAATTTTTGAGTGAACTATCGCATTCGCCAATGTATTTTTCTAAATTTTATACGAACAAATTCACTACTCTTCGAATAATGGTGACTTCTTCTTTGAATCTAGCAACAATTATCAAGCGTTCAGGATCACATATTGTGATGCTAAAGCGGCAACGAGTAAACAATTTACGATTTACTTCTATAATAACAGGAAGAAATGTTTTCAATTCAAAATGTGTAAATAATCAAAAAGGCTCCGTTTCGTTCCCGCTCTTACACCGCGTGAAAGTATAATATTTACAGACCTTCCCCGGAACTCCTCAGTCAGGGAGGTCTGTAAAATTTGATTTTCAAATACTGACAAGTAATTTGCCTAGGAGCAAAGTATGTCTATGAATTGTTTGGAAAGCCCAGGAAATTAAGTAAGATGAAAAGCTTTTTGAATATAGATGTGAGTAATACATAATTCAAGGATGATTATTATATTAAATTTCTCAAAATTTTGTAGATTACTTACCTTCAAATATACTTTTGATGAATAGATAATAACACTAACTTCAATACATGAGGGTCTTGTATGTAAATACATGAGTGTCTTGTATGTAACCATATTATACGTTGATAATACTCAAAATGAAATTAAATCTTATTAGACATAGACCATTCTCATGTATAGTTCAAGATACATAGTATGACTACCGTTCATAAAGACATTCAAAAACTTCATTTGATAGCTTATTAGTCTATAGTTTGTATTATATTTATATCACATTAATAGGTTGAACACTAAGTTTTGCAACTTTTCTCATAACTTCCCTCTCACTCAACATGGTGCACTCAAATTTTGCCACTGTGTTGGTTATTATGTATACTCTAAGCGCAGCTGCTGTCCTACCAAATTCTGACGTCGCAGTGAGGGTTACGGTAGGTGTATAGTATGAAGGGGAAAAATTCAAAGTTTGACGGATTTGGCTGAAACTTGGCATAGGGATGTTATCCGACATGCTGATCACGAAAGCGATAGTGAAATTGCGTGATAAGGGCTTTTTTGTAGGATTACTGTAGGTGTACGATATGGGTCTCACCCTAAACAAGGAAAAAGGCGTTGACTCAACAAATGAATATGATATTCGCATTCGGCAGGTCAAATAACCTTACTATGTGAAGTCTCGGCGGAATTTGAGCTTCGGACTCTTTAGTCATTGATGGTCGTTCCAGCAGCTCTTGCGTACATTGACTCGTTCGACTTTGTGAGGACGCCAAATCTCGACATGCCCCTGAATTTTGTTTCTTTCAAGGCCAAAGGAGTCAACCTCCAGCAATAATTTGTAGACGAATCCGGATTACTGCGCATGTTGTCTAGGCTGCTAAAGGCTTCATTTTAGCTTGAAACCTCAAAAATTCTCAATTTTCACTAGTTTTCGAAAAATGCTGAAACTTTTCTATTTCGTGTTCAAAATTCAGACAATTTGTGCTCGCTTGTAGCTCACATTGCATTCTACATGATGCCAAAGTTTGAGTGCGCCATGTTGAATGAGAGTGAAGTTATGAAACAAGTTGCAAAACTTAGTGTTCAACCTAATAAATAATAAGAATATTAATGAAGCTTTTAAACATCTTTGTAAATAACATATTACACTGTGTATCGAAATATAATAATAAAATTTGTACTTTTTGAAAAATATATCGTATCCTTACTGGTTTAGGAAGTGATGGGAGAAGCTCAAAATAAAAAACGAGGATGGCAAAGTTTACAAAGCCAGTCAATGTTCAAGTGAACAAATGCATAAGATCTCCTTAGAGAACATATTTGAGGACTTCTTATTACCCATGAGAAGACATTCTCATCAAGAACTAGTTCCTGAACTCTTTCAACTAGTGGTATGGGAAATCTTAAGGAGTATTGAAAGTAGTGGCCTGAAGTAGTTGTGAGTCATGAGTGCCTTCGTCTACTCTACCGACTTGCTGCTTTCTCGACCAGTAAAGTCTACAGATATCGATCTATAATGTAAACAAACAAAGATGACTGCTCGATACATGAGCTATTGATCAACTCGTTGAGTTTAGTGCATTTTTGCAGACAAGTTCACCATAATTTTCATTTGTAAGTTTAGTGCCTGAGAAGTGCTATTTTGGATGGCATTTTCCCTTTCCTAGGAATAAAGAAGGGCCGCAGAGGGAAGGAAGGGGAAGGAGAGAGAACCAAGCGGAAATAGCTTGTTTTTGAGCCAAAGGTCTACTACAAAACAAGGAACTTTCATGTGAGGATCCCTTTATGGCTTCTGAATGTCTACAAAATGATAATGTGATTTTCTATTCATGTCTTGGGCAGTGATTTTCTACCGAGGGAGGGGGAGGGGCAAAAATTTTTCTCAAATGAAGGTGCGTGGCGTTAGCCATGCATCCGAAAACATTTTTGGGGTGCTCCTTAAAATTCTTGCAGGTTCATAACCCCCTGCAAAAAATTTTTTTACAAGGCTGATTTACATTTTTCAAAAAAATCAGTCGTTTATAAGAATAAACAAGTCATTTGCACATTTTTATAACTCGTGTAAGTAAATTTCAAAAATTTTGTGACCCATGGTACTCAGTCGTAGCATAAGTTTTGTTACACTCTAAGAAAATAAGGTTCATAACTTTCTCGAGAAATCTTTTCTCACTTCCAAATTGAGTGGTGGTTGTATCTTCTTAATATTAGGTCGTTCCGAAAGTTCTTTCCGTTTTTTCAACCTATCATAAAAACACATGGAATGAAGATAGAGAAAAGCTTCAAGCGCTATCCGATGCATTTTTTCCTCCTCTTTTCAATAGTCATATTCCTGTGTCGCTTGCTTTTGTGGTCAGTGAGATAATGGGCGAAATTTCGAACCCATGGTTTTTACCATGTCCAGCTTTGGCAATTTTTCACAATTTTCTTTTTTGGCTTTTGGAGAAGCTTCAATAGCAATCGGATAGAGCAAACAAAGTGCAATTTAATGGAATTTTTTGGAAACTTCAACTGGCTTCTCAGTATTTTTTGAGACAACTTTTTCAGAAGTCTTCACTTTTTTGAAGTCACAAAACACACAAACGCTCCGAACATTAGCAAATCTTCGGATTTTGACACTATCAAAAGTCGTTTACGAGTGTCCGCTATTTTTACAAAGTAACTGAGTGTTTACCGCTTCGAAATATAAGATTTCGCGTTTTACGTGCACACCCTTAAACGGGTTTAAAATCAAGAGTTATGGGAATTATATCGCCAAAAATCCCCACAAATTAGGAAGAAAAATACAAATAGAAAGAGGAGGAAAAGCTGCATCGAATGGCAAATCTTGGGGCTAGCAATAGATGCCAAAAAATTCAGTCAAATTGCACTTTGTTTACTCTATCCGATTGCTATTGAAGTTTCTTCAAAAGTCGAAAAAGAAAATTGTGAAAAATTGCCAAATTTGGACGTGGTAAAAAGCATGGGTTCGAAATTTCAGCCATTATCTCACTGATCACGAGAGCAAGCGACACAGTAATATGACTGTTGAAAAGAGGAGAAAAAGCTGCGTCGGATAGTGCCTGAAGCGTTTCCCTACCTTCATTCCTTGTGTTTTTATGATAGGTTGAAAAAACGGAAAGAACTTTCGGAACGACCTAATATTTATATGTCGCACATGAAAAATCCGATATTTTTCAATTTTTTTTGAATTATTTTTGGCAAAGTTCAAACTTGCATTAATGAAGAGCTTAGACATCCAAACTGCCTCCATATTAGTAATAAAGTCTCCAAAAACTCATAAAAAGTTTGAGAATATGGAAAGTAAGAATGAGAGAGTTTCATAGAAAGAAAAAATGGAGATTTCGAGTGGCGTCACAAAATTGTCTTTATTTTTACTGTAATTTACATCTGTAAAGGTGAAAGTGATACCAACAGATAGTCCTTTGTCCATTGTTCATATGCGTCAAATATTAGACTTCGCTAAATTTGGAGTTTCTGAGAAGAAAGTGAAAGTGTCACAAAATTTTTGTAATTGCCTAATAGAAACAGGCAATTTGGTCATGGAAACATGAAATAAGGAAAAATCGATATGGAAAATGCTGGAAATCACGTCTGCATTCCAAATCAGGATCCTGAGTCTGCGGCGTGAAAAGAAAGAGAACTCACATTGCACACGCGCACCCACAAACAGGCGTCAATTTGCCTTTCGGATTAGAGAGTGAGAAGTGAGTGAGGAATGGATACCAGACACTTTATTGTCCCGGTAAGCCTCTAAAATTACATCCGGGTTTGGTGAACATGTATCACATCGGAATAAGAACTTTTGTAATGGACTTGGAAATGCGGTAAGATAAAAAAAAAGGAAAAATGACAGAGATAAGAACTCAAAAATGATGTTGTTTCACGGAGGACTTTCACAAAAGCGGATTCACAGTATTATTCACGACCTCCAACAATTTTCAATTTCCCAGAATACTTCAGACTTCCAACCTTTGAGGAGGCAGCCAAAATTTGTTATAGTACCAACTTATACTTTCATGGAACTCTCACTACAGTCCGATTTCTACAAAGAAAAAAGTACAAAATTTTCGTAATTTCGAATCACACAGTCTTCTCCGGTAGCCTTTCCCATCCCCGTGCCTGCCTTGGCAGTCCATGGATAGAATCTCTAGAATTACATGCAACGTAACAAGGTAAACTGGAGCAAATATAATACCTTGATTAAGGTAATTAAAACTGGACGAAAATTGTTCAGTGCATCAAAAAAGTCTGAAGAAGAACGATGACAGAAGAAAAAAATCAGTTTCCGCCTCTTATCCAAAATATGCAATCAGAGCTTTCGGAGTAGAGCCGAAAGAATAGACGATCGAATTTTCCTGTGCGATATGGGTAAATAAGGCAGAAAAAAATCTCATTTGTACATATCAATGTAAACAAAAATTGAGTTCTCAATGAAAGTTTGTAACGTAGCAAAAGCGCGTTATACAGTGTGATAAGTGATATGTGAATGTTATAAATAGTAATCATATAATAATCATTCAGTGCAAAGACTAGTACCGTGAGAAAGATTGGAAAATCTAGAAATGGTTTATGGCAGTTCTTTTGAAGAAGAGAGATATATCCGTGTAGCGTAGTAAAGCCGACATAGAATGTAAAAGTCATTCACAGCACATGCCAAGACTGATCAAGCACGAATCGTTTTCACATAAGTGTCCTTGGAAAAAAAGGTCCTGCCTGCAGACTGACCGGTCCCTTCGCATCTGGTCGCGGTGGTAGAAGCAAACACTGCTATGTAATCATATAGAATATAAAAAAATGGAAAAGGAAGACCATACAAGCTTTCATCATTCTGAGTTACGTCACCAAAAATCCGGAACGCCGTAGAAAAAATCTGAGATCATCAGTACTTCAGTTTTTGGCCTATTCTTGCAACTTCCGAAAGTCTGTGCTTTTGGTTCCTGTGGAGAATTATGAATTTCAAGTTCACTACAGAAAACGCTAAAATCACTTATTTTGCCACGTTTTCAAAAATAATAAGTTTCACAGAAACGTCCAAACAGCACAAACTCTTCAAAGTTGCAGAAAGTGAGTCATAGGTCTTATGCACGAACGACTCCAAGTTTTTCTGCAGTGTTCCGGATTTTTGGTGGCCTGACTTGAAATGATCGAAGCTTGAATGATTTTCCTCATCCAATTCAAACTTTGCAGCCAGTGTTTGGGAGAAACCGCTAAAATAATATACAAAGCAAAAACTTTCTTCTTTTCAATGAATTTAGAGCAAAGAAAGTGTGTCCGAACAGTGAGAAAACACGATTTTTTGAAAATGAAGCCACAGAACTTTCGGATCGAGTTAATATTCTGAGTGTCACAGAATGCTATGAATGAGGAAAAGATAAGCATTTCTAAGTCTAAAGAGCTATTTTGGCTGTATGCAACTGATCTAATTTGCGAGAGGAAATGAGGGTAGGATTATAGCTGCTACCTTTTTTCAAGGTACTTTCGGAGAGGGTTTTTCGGAGTGTCTTTTCTTTTCCAATGAAATCTATTGATGTAGCTTCGTAACCTAGTTTCCAAGATATCTCTGTTTTCCTTCATGCATCACTACTTTCTTGCAGAAAAATAATGACTGAAGCGTCGATAGAAGCTTTTGCTTCTCTTTTTGCTTGATGAACTCTCTCATCTGTGATATAAACACAAGTTGATGAGAACAAAATTTTGTGAACACTTCGTTGCTCCAACATACTTGGGTTCCAACTACTAAGAAGATAGTTGTTATATCCATTTTATATGCTCTGCGTATTGAGACACGTCTACTTACTTCATTTATTTATGCTTTCATGGTACACCAGAAAAGAAAAAGAAACAAGAAAATATTACCTTCACTATTTGGTTAGAACCTTTCTTTATCTAATTAACATTCGAGGCAAACGTCATTTGTTAAACTGGTCCCTGCTGGATATGAAATATCTCGATAGGATAGGATAGAAATTATCAAATCTTATGTCACCATAGATCATACATCATTAACCTGATTTTGCGAACAAAGGTATTTATAAGGGCGAAAATCAGGCGCATTGCGCCATTATCTGTCACTGATTTTAACCAAATTTAATTTGTTTGCAACATAACTGAAATTTTGTTGCAGGTATGAACTCTCTGCTGGCCTATACAATATTATTTACTATTATGCTTTGTGCAAATGCCCAGTTGGGACTCGGACTCTATGGATCTCCCTATGGATTGTATGGACCTGGCTACGGATTCGGACCTTACGGATTGTACACACCCTACAGCCCAATCAGAACAGCCATAGCAGCATCTTTACTCACTGGTGCTCTTGGCAAGTAATCCCGTCAACACATCACCTTGTACATATAAATATTATCTAATCACCATTGATTTCATCTCTTCACATATTTACAAGAAAACATGAGGTTTCGATATCCTACTAGACAAGGTTGGCGCTGGGGCGCGATATCTAACAATTATGAGAAAAATGAGAGCAACAAACGGTAGAGTGGGCCTATATGTTGTCATGCTCAGAAATAGATTCTTGACCGAGGCATCCGTTTATGATAGAGAAATCCAAAACCTATCTGAGTAGCTATATGCTCCGTAGATGGCCGTCTAAGACAGACTAATTTTGGAAAAGGTATTCGCACTTCACATAAGTTTGCAAAACGTTATACATAATTCTTCCACAAACAATATTCTATGCGTTCAATCCAAACTTGGCATAGGCTGTGCCTACGCTGTAAACAAGGAATCTGTTCATTTCACCGAGCTTTCAAATCTCGCGCGCTTTTCGCAAGACGAAAGGAGCTTGTCAATCTGCCTTTAATGACTACTTTTATTTTCAAATTACTCACATTTTTCTTTTCGGTAAACTTAGCTCTGGCCTCAAATATTATAATGAGGACGCGTGCTTGTGTTCGATTAATCTTAGCTTGTTCTTAATTCAGAGAAACTAAAGGGCTTTGGTAATTAATGAGGTAACGGCTGGCAGCTAACATTCTGAGTGGAACTATAATAAACAATTCTTAAACGTTTAGCAATTAGCATGTAGGTGTTATTTAACAATTTTTGAACGACTTTTGAACAGCACAATCTACCGTGGTTGCGCTCCCAAGAACGATATTCCCTTTGCTTTTTGTTCCAAAAGCGTAGGTCAGCGTGAGTCCAGGTCTATGCCGGTCCTGAGCCAGGCGAAGAAGGACATTCCAGCTAGTAATAAGTGCTATTGTAACTTTGACTTCGTTCATAGTGTTCTTTTCACGCAATCATGCATCCCAGCGGAGATCAAATCAAAGGACCGTAAAAGAAATAGGATGAATCGTAGACAGTGCACATAAAAGTCTGTACGAAATGTTAAGCGTAAAATCTACAAGATTTTTAATGCTGATACTGTAAATTTTTCTACAAAAAGCCAAAAGTCAGAGGATTATCGAGTAATGGGTGATTACATGAGTTTGGTGCACTTAACGAAAAAATTCTCAATAACTTCCTCAAAAAATTTCCTCAGTTCTAAATAATGCGAAACGTTGTGAATTTTCGTACATCACTACTTAAAAACTAAAAACCTACTCAAAAATATGTCTTTTTGATTCCATGAAAGTTCTACAAATCACTTTCGGCAAATTCCCAGCTCAAAAAGGTTAAATTTCCGAACTGCCTTCTTTCTCTGGTAATGCTCCCGAATCCCATAAGAATGAGAATTTCAAAATAAAAACAGTGAAAAAATGGAGGTTGAAATACTCTTGAAAAATTGCGTTTGTATTTTTACAGTAACTTATTTCCGGAAAGGCAAAAATGATGTTAATGGATAGCCATTAATCTCCATATGTCTAGATATGAGACTTTGCCAAACTTTCCAGAAATTTCCAGAGAAAGACGAAGAATTGTAAGACAATTTATATAACAACCAAATATATACAGTGTCCCAAAAAGATGTGCACACTGTTTGATCGTTAATAACTCTCTTTCTAGCATGTCTTTTGCCAAGCTTGAAGCACCATTCTGTAGAGCAGAGTCCAACTTAGATTTACAGTATCGAGCAAATCACCAGTCACTCTTCATTGTTGTAGGATTACGGTCTGAACTTTCAGCATACAGCGTCACTGTGGAATAGGCTTTTTGACGAAATTATTTCAAAAAATCTGAAAATTTGTGTGGCAAGGTTTTCAAGAGTGCTGATTTCACTGCATGAGTTTTCATGAGTTTTTCGAGCTTTCTTGATGGGTATTCACATTTCTGACGAACGTTGGAAAAAGCAGATGTTACCTTGAATCTGAAATAACTTATGAAAGAAGCACTATACCGAAGTGCAAATTTCACATTTAGAGTCAGCGACTTCGACTAGTCCAGTACAAGAGTTTCTGGCTTGTTTGGTTTCCTTTCTGAGGCAAAAATCGACAAAAAACCGCTTTCAATGGCATAAAATCTTCCTCGAAGTTCCTACCGTAATCCTACAGTAACGAAGAGAGATCGGTGATTCGCTCCATACTACAAATCTAAGTTGAAACTCGCTCTACGGAATGGTACCTCAAGCTCGGCAAAAGGCATGAAAACAGGAGAGTTATTAACGATCAAACAGTGTGCACATCTTTTTGGGACACCCTGTGTAATATGTATGTCTGAATAAAGCAGCAATAGCGAGGTAGAATAACTGATTTCTATCAAATGACATGCAAGTAAAATGAAAAATTCTATATCCAGATGTCCGATGTGCAATCTCCTCCTGGATAGCGCATTTCATGTCCAAGATATGGGCCGCCTTCGATGTCACCAAAATCGAACAAAAAGTTTTCGTTAAGCGTCATAGAACCATTTTCGTCCACATCTATGAGCAGCATCTTTGCACCCGTTCTATAAAAATAAAATTTTTTTGGGAGGTGAATTATTAAAAAAAAATTGTACTCTGTCATTTTTGGATAGAATTGTTCATCCCATTTTCGATAAAGTGACGTGGTCACATAGAGTCTTCGTCCATCCAAGCTAAGTTGCAACATTTGTGGACCTCCTTCAATACGTTTTCCTTTGACATAACAAGCTGGTGGGGGTTTCTGCAAATATCCTTTAAGATAATTAAGCGATTGTATAGAAAATCGTGCTCTGGAGAATCACGTAGGGGCCGGAATCGAGAAAATAATTTTTCAGGATTTCATAATTTTGGAGTTCTGAAAGTTCACAGCGCAGCAAAAACAGAATAGATTACAAGCATAGATTACTTTTCGAATATTACTCTGGCATTTTACAAATTAGGAGAATGGCTGCTTCTATAAGGCCCTTAGGTTCTTTAAGACTTTTGAAAGTCGTTTCATTAGGCATGCCAGAAATCCACATATTTGGTGAATTGTATGATGAGATATTTTGAATTTTTGACAATATGAGATTTGCGAGTTATCAATACCCTGAACTCATGAGAGAAAAACTCACCTCAAGCTCTTCATCCCTAAGGATTTTTATTCCACTTTCTTCATGAATGCTACCGCCCACAAATATCTGAACAAAATATAATGAACCTGGCCTTATTTTCACAAATACTCCGATTCAAACTTTGAGATTTTTATTTTTTATTTTTTTTACAATATTCCCAATTGGATCTCTCCGCGTTTGCATATTCAAACATACCTGTCCTGCAAGTCGAATATTTTCTGGGTCACTGATGTCGTATTGTCGTATATCACCATGAAGCCAGTTAGATATGTATAGAAAGCGATCGTCCATAGAAATGAGAATATCTGTGATTAGGGAAGGCATTTCTGGAAGGATCCATCCTTCGACCTAAAGTGGACCTCAGTTACACCATTGGAAAAACGAAAAGTCTATAAACAATTAAACAACAAAAAATCCTCAATAGATTTAATCTTTTGAAGTTTAAAGTCATGGAATATAAAAAAACGTTTTTCTATGGAAAAGGTTGTGGATTGTTTATAATGTATTAGGTTGGCTCGAGAGTTTATAATGTTTTAGATTGGCTACAATACCGTGGCAAGCACAAGCATTATCAATACCTTCTATGAAAAATCTAGATAGACAAAAATTCGACAGCTTATGCCTTCGACCCAATTCAGATCTCCGACTTCCACAAATGTTCAAAAAACCCCCACATGGTCCAATGTCATACTTACATATTTACATACTTACATGCACCGTTTGTATGAAATTTAAGCTTGAAAACAAGAAGAGGTAGCTAAATGGCAAACCCCGCCTCCATTAACTCTAGACTCCTCCCACTTGCTTGAACACTAGCATTATATGCCTTATCCCAGCATTTTCTAGGCGTTTCATCAAGTATTTTCATATATACGAATGTTTGCTGTCATAAGTCAACAGTATCAAGTGAACAGCCTATTTGAAAGTTATGAATCTTTTGGGAACTAGGCGCGTGTAAATTTGCTTTCGAATATGAAATTATTAGGTTGATAAACCTTGCAGCAAATGTTCCGTTAATTCGTAATAGCACATCAAGGGAAATGTTTATTTCTACTAATATTTGGAGGAAAAATTAATCGCATTTTAGTGGTAACGAATCAAATATCATTGTTTTCCTATGGCGGCGATACAAGTTGATAAAAATTGTATATTCTGATTATTATCGGTGAGAATGATGGTCAATTGAATCTGAGATTATTCTGAAATCGCCTGTTAACTTACTTCAGTGAAAGAAACCCATAGTGGTTGAATACCTCTACAAACAATAAATTTGATTTTTTTTTTCGATTCTTGATATCGTTTCAATACATTTCCATTGTATAATCACAACACAGCATCCAAATACGCAAAAATGATGCAAATAAGATTTTTCCTGCTCAGACAACTAACCGAAACTTCCGCAGGACGTTTGGGAAAGTTCCGCCGGGTCACCTGCGGAAGTTCCGTAAGTGCACCACAACAGCAAAAGAGAAGACCTAAGCGAGATTTGAACCTTACTCTATTGACTGTGATCCACCTACTATCCTCTCCACTACGGTTGACATGTTCAATGATGCACTATAGCTGTTGGCGAGGCAACATCAGGAGACAACACATTCAAAACCCTGAGGAAGCACCGGCATGTCACAATCTGCGGAACCGCTGGCATTTTTCGGAAGTTCCGCAGCGCTTTGTAAAAAGGTCCTGCGGAAGTCCCTTTTTTAACCAATTTGACGAGAAAACCTCGCGGAAATTCTCATTTTCAACGTTTCTACTTTTGCAATAGAAAACAAAATCCTGCGAAACCGCTGCAAATTTTGCTTGTTCTGCGGAAGTTCTTGTAAATTGTTGAAGTGAACATTTTTTAATGTGAACTTTCTGCAATCCTGTTACCTGCTTTGGTGGAATTTTCGCGACACACTCTGCCACATAAGAAAAGTTATCACCCTAAAAAGTGGAAAATTTTCTATTTTGGTCCGCACTATTACATATGAGCATTTTCATGAGTTTTCTCACCTCAGTCTCTGGTTTGAGCAAGAAGACGCACGAGCCTAGAGCGCTACCCACAAATGCATAGGGGCTAGTGGGCTCGTGTTTGAATCTAAAAACTGATTAGTGGCAAAGAATCCTTCTTGCTAGGTAAACCTACCTAACTTCAAGAGGAAGAGCCCCATCGCTCATTGGCAATTCGATTGTCTGCAATTTTTCATGTGTTGACCAATCGAACACGTGCAGACAGTGACCGTAATCGCCTAAACTAGCTACCGTATCGATACAGTACTCAAAGGGCAAATACTGACCTTTTGCCACATCTTCAACACTGAAGCCATTTTTGATCACTTTTGGGCTACCCCACTCCGATGAGATCATGACGTCACGACGAGGCTGGTACCAGTAGTCGTAGTTGAAAGGTAAGCTTTTCTCTTCTTCTAACCAACAGCCCTTTGGCTTAAAGGTATTTCCATCGAGTAGGAGGAAATTTCCTTGAATGAAGATATAGTTAAACACTATGAGACAGTTAGACACTATTTTTCATAAGATTGGACAATAACATAATTCAGTCATTTACAGGAAAAAATCTAACAAAAATAAAAAAGGTTTGTGAAACCTTTTCCGTTTCCTTCTGCATCTCCTAATGTGCTAATCATAATATTTCCATCAGCAAGGCAATGAGATGTATGCGGGAATGAAACATTGTACTTGTGAAGTTCTTCTGGTTCGATTATCTGGAAATGAATTAGGTACGTAGTGAGCATAGATTTTTACAGAATCGTCCGGCTTCTAAAAATTTATAAAAAAATCGGTTAAAGGACATTTTCAAAATTGAGTCTTTTACATTCCCGTTTCTAGATTGGCTTAATGGTTGAAAGTGAGCTTTGTCTTACTAATCTATTCGATTATCCAAACTATATTACTTACTTTTAAATTTATCCACAACAGTCATAATCTTTATTTTCAATTATCTATTTATACCGATTTTATTCCAGATTTCGTCTCCCAAACAAGGACTGGTGACTTGATAACGAACTCAACACGTATCTGTAATAATCACTTTACTTGCTTCCTGCGCTGGACTATTTGAAAAACCAATAAAATTCAAGAAAAATTGAAGAAGATTTCTCGCTGATTACTAGCAAGAACTTTGAAATTCTTGAATTTTGTGTTATTTTAGTCTTGATTTTTCAATAAGAGTGCGTTAATGCAATGGATTATTTGGTCATATTTGAAAATTTATGAGCAGATACAGCTTAGTAGATTCTGAAACAATTTATATGGCATAAATCCAGTTCTATGCTGCTTATGCACAAGGTTATGAATTTACGACGACTCAAAAGAGATCCCAAATAATGCACGTCTAATAAGGAGTGGAACTTGAGATTAGCAATACAATGTATCAAATAGCGTCAAGAGCAATGGCAGCAGCTCTATAAACTCTATTATCTCAATTTAAATGAGTCAGACACATCAAGATGATGTCATCGGTAGCGTTTAGCGAAGAAAATAGTGACAATGGATACGGCGTTACAGCGGTTCGGCAATCGCAATCTTCAAACATCGGATAATTGTATGCAGTGCTTGTAATCGGTTAGGAATGATCACTGATCAGAACTAATTATTGCACCAACGTGTGCTAAACGCTAATCAGTTTCGGAAGATCTAAGACTGAGCGAGACTCCTTGATTTCGTGAAAGCACAAACCCAGACCAAGCTATTCCGAGTTTCTGATGACATCAGACAAGGGAACAATGTAGAGCGTAAAAATCTACGAAACGTATTTTTGGCTCACTAAGGAATTCAGTATGCAAATATATTTGAGCAATTTTTGCTGTTCAACTTTTGGAACAAAAAAGAGCGAAATGCCATAGAAAAGTTTCAAACCGCTTCTCATAGTTACAGTAGTTTCACGGCTGACTTCAAGGTCCTTTAAAATCTGTAGCTTTGATGACGCACCTCAGAGGCCCTACTTTTTATAGTGATACTTTTACACATTGTCAAATACGCAACTCCTACTCAAAAGTACAGAGAAAACATTTGTGACGTAATGAATTCGATACTAATAAACTTTGGATATTTTTACATAAGGATTTTATGATGCTCATATAGGTCCCAAAAAATTTTCAATCATTTGGTAATAGGCCGCAAGATCTTCCACTCCTTTCTCTTCTTCTCCATATGACCCTAACACAATTCTCAGGTTTCGAGGATGCAAAAAAGAGTGTAAAATAGCAATAATTGCGATCCATATATGGGCCACATAAAGTCTATATAGTTTCCATGAAAAAGATCCAAAATGTTCATAGATACGATTTTTTTGTACAGAAACGAGTTGCTTTATCCCGCGCAAACTGATGTAATAATCGCATGTGAAAATTATTTTTGCTCGAACCGACACAAGCTTTTCAAAGCGCGTTGTCTGAACTGTGATGCTATTTGTTTGTTCTGATATGTTGGTACAATAATGCGAAGAAAATGTTGACCTTGGCTATTCTTCGACCATCCCAATCCGGTTTTTGTTTATCATAGGTTGCGCCCTTTTATATCTCAAAACCGATTGCATCTTAGCGCATCTCTATACCATTCTTTCTTTAGTCTCAGCCATCTTTTCTCCATAATTTCTGACTCCAAAAAGAACAAAATTTTGGTTTTTTTCCAGATATGAGACTACTACTCGCTCTTTCACTATTATTCGCTGTTCTGTCCTGCATAAATGCACAATGGGGCTACGGCGGGCCCTACTATGGAAACCCTTACTATAGACCTATGGGTTTCGGCAGGCCCTATGGATATAGCCCGTATTATCGCAGAGATCCTGTCAGAGGCGCACTACGAGGAGCGCTTGTCGGAGGATTGATTGGTGCTGCTGTTGGTAGAAAGTAAAACGATATATGAATATAATTGTACATATATGGACATATGATATAATGTTCCACGAATAAATAAATTGATAGAATTTTATGTCAATTTTGAGCTGAATTTTGAAATTCCGAAACAAAACTCATGTTATTGGAAGTTATGGTGAATGGGTAGGCGACTACATGTCGCCGATAGGCTCCACTCTGCGCGGACAACTGATACAAATCGCAATGCCTGTACCGTGTGGGGCTATGTGCTTTGTGGCAGATGTCCGTGTGAAACAGCGACATATAGTCGCTCCCCCCTGCTGGATGCGGTAGGTATCGAGTAGCCTCTCCTACATATGTACACAGGAATCATAAACGTCTAGAAAGAACCGTGTACGGTAATGTTACTGTAGCCCCACAATTCAAAGAAATTCTGCACGAGTCTTCCCCTTTATGTTTACGTAGAAAATGTAAGTTTCAAAAAGAATTTTCAAACGGTAGTCTTACGGTAGTCTATATCACATCCCCGAGAATGGGTGGCGATATTTCTGAAAGTTACTTACATGGAAAAATGTACAAGTAATTTGTTCATACTTGTAGACGAAATAATCTTTAAAATCCTGAAAATTCAAATTATTTTCGGCGGTAACTGCCACCACGCACCTTTTTTCAAAGTTTCGGTTTCGCGGATATAGAGCCGCAAAAATTGTGAGAAGCATTCCGAAAGATTTTTTGGACTTTGTTTTCCCCTCCCCCTCCCCTCACGATGGAATTTCTGCCACCTCCACTGCTGCACATGTAGAAAGAAATTCTGAAGTTACCGTTAGAAAAGCCCTATATAGACGTTTTACGTCTGCGCTAAATTATTGAATAGAAACGCAATGTGGCATGTTTACGGTAGTTGAGCCTATACGTGTATGCAGAGATTATCGATTATCAAAAAAAAATTGTCTAAATTTTAATTGAAAATTCAGTACGGTAGTCTTTCCTATATATCTAAGTGAAAACTGTAAATTTCAGAGCAAACATTCCTAGTCTTAAGTAGTCTCTTACATGTGTATGCAGAAATTCTGAACTCACTGTTGAAAATCCTATGTATGTTTTACGGTGATCCGCGCTCAGTTGTGCAAAAAATTCATTTGAGGAACAATGTTATCCGCGAAAAATGTATAAACTTTTTAATCGTCTTACCTTTTCAATCCGAATATTCCTTTCATCTTCGACATCGACGATGTAGATGCGATCCGAGTTCAGGCATGGCAATATTATGTGTGTTCTGAAATAAATACATCAAAAAATTGATTGAATTCGGCTTTGAGTTCGTGCCAAAATCTAAAAATTACCGTTTAGCTGAAGGTTTGTCATAGCATGAAGAGCAAGCATTCCATCCGCTATGGTGAACTTCATCACCATTGTGTGGAAATACGGCTTTGGACAAAATCTAGAAAAACAAGACGTTCATACACACAGTTTGCACCACCGTAATCCATTTTTATTACAGTACCTGGCAAAACGTCTCGCTATCAGGATCTACGTCTATGGCGGCTAGCATGTCATTGCCAGAGCCGTTGGCATGGGGACATGTCACAAAAAGTACCTAAATATCAGTTTTTTCTGGTTGTTGTCCAAAAAGGCAGAAATGGCACCTTTTCTCTTGGCGCTTTCATAGCCTCCGCAGGACTTGCATATCCAGGACCACAGCATTTTGTTTTTTTACAGCTCATACTGTAAAAATTATCGTGAGAAGTGAAATGCACAGTCCAGAATTGGCAATTCATTGATATCAGGGCTCGGCACGAGGTGGCTTTTCGAAAATGCAAAAAACGAAGTCCCCCTTAATTTTTCCAAACTTTTACGAAGTCTTCTTTGACCCTGAATCATAAACGTAAAAACCTTCAAACAACGAAACTTCGACTAAAAAACGTGACCTAATTTGTATTTTCCGTCCATAAAAAACGATGTTAAGCTTGCTATAAGCCATCTGTGCCGAGCTCTGACTAGATAAGAACTCAATTTCAATGAGTAAATATTTGAAGCGTATCCATTAGCCAAATACGAATTATTTTACTTCAAAAATCCAAGATATCTCGAACCACAAGGCAGAAAATTTTTTATATGTATCATAAATCAAGTTAATTTGTGTTGAGTTCCCAAATCAGCATAAATCTTTGAAAAACAAAAAATAGGATTTTTGTGACATTTTTTCTGTACCCACTTATTTCTGAACATCTTAATGCTAACGAAGCTGAGACGTCAAAGCGAAGTAGAATTTAAATTACGGCTCAAAAAATGGGAAAGTTTTTTTCTCAATTTTAACATTTCGCCGATTTTGTCACGACAAATAGGTTGAATATTCTTCCAAAGAATTAGGTTTAGTTATTTTGAGTAGTTTCATTGAAAGGCAAAGCCTCAGAAGGGCTATAAGATCAATGAAACAAGCCTTAATAATCTTAATAAATTTTCAATCACTCACCTTAAGACTGCAATTACATAATAATTTCTATACATATTTATACAAAACTTTATAGTAAAATAGTGTCGTTTTCCGGCAATACCTCAATCACTTCACCAAATATGTGTATGGAATCATAATGAGATAATCTTTGTTCTTAATTTATTCAATTTATATAGGGAAATGGGAACTGTAAGTGAATTTACCTAGAGTTATAGAATGCGTGAAGGTGCAGCATTGAAAATGTTGAAAATATTGAAGTCTAATATTTTCTTTCATATCTTTTGAATAACAACGATAAGGGAGAGACCAAAACAAGTGAGAAGTGACCGGTGCATCAATAGTTCACGATGATTTGATAAGGGAATAGGTACTCCATTGCATCACATTAGGTGGTTATTGACTTCAACTTGGCAAACTGCCAAAAAGTACAACTGACCTGAAGGGCACTGTTCACTCATGTATTTCTCAAGATGTTGTTCTCTAATCCGCAAAATAATCTTTTTTGATGAAAAGTGAAAGAGAAAAGAACACGACGATTTCGAATTTACGTGAATAAAAATTTGCAAAATATGTACATGAAATCTCGTAAGAGTTCTCAAAATTAGAAAAAATGGGTGGGGACTAAGATAGAATTTTTGAACTCTAATTGTGCTCGGGGTGGCTCAGCTCACTGTGCAGTGATATAACTTTTACAAATTCACAACAGATGCGGATCGGTGTGGGGCGGGGAGGGGGGGGGGGGCGGGGAAATAAGGGCCACAAATTCTTTGAAAGTGGTATTGTAACAACTCAGCTGTCTCTCTGTTTATCCAAATTTCAAGGGCTTGTCCCCCCCCCTCACTCCCTTTTCCAAAAAAATTTCCCGCGCAGCACCGCTACTGGTAGACAGGCTATGTTGTATTATACAAAGTCATTATTCAAATACTGCATTAGATGTACTTTTACTAAATCAGAGCAAATTATGTCTAACTAGTTTCACCAGTAATGAAATTCTAGGAAATCAATTTTTGAAACAGGCGTTCTCAAAAAGAGACATTTAGAATAAGTGTCCTGTGTGCAACTATAAGAGAAAAACCTCCTGTTCTTTGTTAATTGAATCTCTAATCGAACGAGTGGCAGAAAGTTATGAAAGAAGGAAGTTTGCTCGCAAATTAAGCTTGTTTTCACTACTAGGACAATTTCTAGCAGTAATCAAAGGAACCAGCACTACAAAATCAAAGCTGTAAAAAAATGCCCATAGTCAATTTTGAAACAACTGTACAGAAGTCCCAACAGTTGTTTAACAGGCAATAAGAATTGTTTGTAGTAAAGTTGCCAGTTTAACATTTGAAAAAATCTGCCATTCAACACACCTAATATCGAAATATCATCTGCTACTAAATTTGGTAACCTTCGTATAAGTCGAGTTTAATGAGAAAGTCATTTTAAATCTATCATGATTGTCGAGCAATCGATTACGGTAGGCATACTTACACGTAGGAAGCAGTGTATTCACTTTGTACCCCACTTTATATCGCTTCAATGACAATGTCAGCTGCTTCTATTTATCTTCAAAGGCATCTGCGTTGATTCGAACCTCTTATGGCCTATGGGTGGAAAAAGTGGGGGTGGAATCCGCAAAAGTGCCACCAAATCCCGCCCTGCAGAGCTCCGCCTACTCTAGAACTGAAACTCGTCCGTTCAGGATAGAGGCTCCCACAAATCGGGTTTCTTGGAGTTTCGTACCTTTTGCACTTCATATCTGTAAGGGTCAAGACCCCAGAATGACAAAAATATGGAAGACTGGTACATAACAAATTTTCGAAACAACTCATTTTGAAGGCATTGTCGAATTTGCGAGGATATTTCCAACAAAAAAGTTTCTACGCTACTGGAAGTTGTCAAAATTACCCGGGAACTTCTCAGACAACGTTTTGGGTGTGAAAATTCGTTCAAAATCTTTAGAGGAATGAAATAAACGCACATGTATCAAATAACTGGATATGTTGCCTAACAGTTCAGCGGCAGGAATTGAACGTCAGTGGAAAAAAAAGAAGAAATAAAGCTGATGAAAGAAAAGCAAACTCTAGATTGCTGCACCCAGGATGTAATAGTAAATATTCTTTGAGCAATAATTTTCCATACAGCTTCTAGCGGAAGGATTATCAACATAGAAGAACTCCTTTTTTCAAATTTTGGATTTGACAGAAAGCCTATAAAATTTGGTAAAAATTTAGGCAAAAGCTTCGTAACTAAGTTTTGGTGCCAGATCAAACCAAAAAAGTCAGGCAATTAAAAAAAATTTTCATGTATCCAAGTTTTATGCTATGGCCAACAATATCAAAAATTTGGCATGAGACTAATAATCAAACAAAATTGATTGAATGGTGAAGATGTGTGACAGAGCGTCAGGAGGTCATGCGCGGTCAAGACATCGCAAAAGATTGATTTGTAGCAACAAATCTAAAAATAAATTAATAAAAAGAATTAAGAGGAAAAAAAGAAATTGCTACATTCTATGCGTTTGCGCAAGAGACTACAGGATTGCTTAATTTTGGTTCAAACACACACGATTGAAAATTCTTTGTGGGAGGTTTCTCCTAATGCATAATGTGATATTTTTCTTTCAAGATTTCATTCTTTTCGGCAGCTTCATGGTTTAAGCCGAGAGCATGTTGAATAATGATGGGGTGTCACTTCAAACTTCTGTCGTGCTCTCTATTCGTCTGGACCACAATTTTCTGGAGACTACTCAGATTTGTAGCGTCACGGCAATTTTTTTGTGATTTTCGGCTCCTATGGTGACCCTACCGTAACCGCACAGAAAGGCACTTTTGTGGGAATTCATTATAATATTCGTGTTCAGCATGCCGAATAGCCTCTGCGCCAAAAGATCAAACGAAATGTGACAAAACATTTTGGGGCTTAGATATTGTGCTCGATGTATTACATAACTATCAAAATCAATGCTTTTTCCTCATAGAAGCCTACATTATTGAGGAGAACCGTTGCAAAAACTAGAACTAAATGGAGAAGGCTCACGCAAGTTTTATTTCTAAGAGAGAACAATCTGAGAATTTTAGAGCGTTAGAAACAAGAAAACAATCCAAAGTAATCAAAATCATTACCAACACAACAGCAAAAGACCAATAAAACAAGGCGAAGACGTCAATCTCGAGAAATACAAAAAAAAGAGGAAAACTAATCAAACAACGAGAAAATAAAGCAAGATTTAGCTTGCGCTCGAAACACGAACATGCGCGAGGTTCGCGAAATTGCCGGCATCAATGACACCACCTGGTAGGGTAGATTACTACCGGCCCAGGTGATCGCGTGATGCACTACTCTGTCCTAGCGATACTGTTTTGACAATAAACACATATTTATGTTTACTACTATCTCAAACTTCCTATGGCCTCTTCTCGTGTTTTCTTTTGATGTCATCATCCGCTATTACATTTAGCCCAGTTAAAACAGTAAAAGATTTAGTTTTGAATACCAACTAAGAGCTTGATATGGCGAACATCAAGCTCAACAGCGGAATAATTTTCGCATCAAGGAACTCCCTCATTCAAATTTTAGTCCACCAATATATCATTCAGTAATATTTATTGCACGGCCAAACCATCGTAGTTCAACTATATAAACTTGAACCTGATCAACTAAGTACTGAAATCTTTATCTTGTTTTTGTAATAAGATTAGACGAGAAAAAAAGGACTTAGGTTTGAGATAAAATTAATCAGAAGTACATGCTTGTTTTTAAAACAGTAACTTTATTGAAAGTACGAAGTTTCAGGGTTTTACCTTGTTTTGCTAGGATTATTTAACCCTGACAATATACGTTCGTGAATAAGGGTTAATCGCTTTCGAGGGAAAAGTACCCTCGAAGTCGTGAATAGATACGAATCAATCTTCTTGCGGGATATGGTTTGCCTTCAAGAATAGGTTTAACCTTGGAGATTAAGAATACCCCTGGCTTCGTGATTACGGGTTTTGTGCATTTTGGGGTAATTTACCCTCAAGGGTAAGGTTTAAACCTAAAGGCACTGTCCACCCAAAGTGAGGTTGACGAAGATGGTAACATACCACACTAGGACCCCCAATTTGCGCAGCAAGTTGCTTCCGGAGCGAGAAATCCGCTTCGAAAAAGACGTAATCCGGTGCCGGTCACTCCTCCCGGCTGGTCACCCCGCCCACTTTGCAGGTTTGCAAATGACACGCTCGCTGTACATCAGCGCCGTATCCCCGACTTGCACTGCGCCCCTCTCGAGAACGGGGGTTTTTGAGGGTTTCGTGAATTCTCGACTCCAAATTCGAAATCAGGACCTTCAGATGGCCCGTGATAAAAACATGGAAGTCGAGACTTTGGGTGAACGCTGCCTTTAAGGTTCGTTGAAGAATACGGCCACTGGACTGAACGAAAGTAAAGTCGTGAACCAAGAAGAATGAAAGAGACTAATAAGAGGGGCAGACCCCGTACAGTGGAGGTGTTTACAATTGTGAACCGCTTACGATTAATTCACATTCGGCGCAAAAGCATTCCTAAGATTAGCCGATTTTTGTGCGACGTATGTCCGTTTTCGGCTATCCTATGCAGTACCAACGGATTTTTGCGTTTCTTCCGAAGTCCCGATACAGAGTCTGCCAACAGTCAGCCAGCTTGTGCCAGTCCTATGCGTTGCGTTGGTTAATCTTTTTCAAATTCTCTCAACCTCATGATGTATTAAAAAATTGCATAAATGGCTGGGAGCTTATTAGACCTTAATTCTTTTTTGGACACCATTTCCGATTCAACGAACAACACATTGCTTGAAAAAGGCGATCATATGCGCGGGTATTGACAACTGATTATGATGAATCCACATTACAAGAAAATCCAGCAAGTTCATTTAAGTATGTTTCTTTGTGTTCACTATGAGGTGAACCAGTGACTCACTCTTCTTAGGGTTTATTTGAGGGAATAATTCCTGACCTGTTTTTATATTTTTGAAGTCCAATTCCAACACCGGTTAAAATGCGGGGTCAAAACTGCGAAATCAATGACAACGTGGCCGCGGCAGATTACCAGAATTTTATCGAACATTCTACTTGCGCTAATTGGGCAATTCGAGCATCAAGTTGAAAATGTGCGATTAGAACCGCAGATTCTTATTGATTTTATACCTTAGTATTGATCGTGTGGTTCACTTAGAGTTTTTTTTTCAAAGTGATTATTTATTAATATAGTAGATAAAGAAGTTTGATATGAGTTCCATGAAAGTTTGTGCTTTGTGAACTAACGCCACTCACTATTCAAAGAAATCGAAACTAAAGCTTTGAAAGGTGGCCATAAGAAATACAGGTATAAAAATGTAGATAAGCAGGATAGAGTTATTATCTGCTCAGCTTCTCCCATCGCAAACATCAGTAGTATCTACAGACATCACGTTGAAGCTTTTGGCAACAATCAAGGATCCGACTAGCTTGAAAATTGTGTCACATTCTTGAAGAAAGCAGTAAGCTTGAAAGCAGTAAGCTTGATAGTTGACTTTTGAGTGTAAAATTGCATTCTATACAACATGATAGGTGTAAATTTGAAAGGGCTTGGAATATTCAACATACCAATCTTTATTTGCAATCAATAACTGCAATAGCCTAGTTTTACTGCCGATTTTTCTTGCAAACATAGTACTTCATTTTTAAATCGCACGGGATGCTGTTCCAATGATATTCCTTGACATAAACAAGATTCGATGGAGCTTGATGGAACTGCAATCAAATTAATATAAATCTACTGTGCATCTATTACCGTTAACAAGCTTACCTGCGCGCATTTTTCACGATCAGGCAAGTCTGGCTGGTGTTCAGCCCAATTCTTATAGTTAAAGCCGCTTCCGTCTATCCATTCCCACTCATTTTTTGAATTTAGACGAAGACCAATATAGACGAACTCTTTAAATGACTTGATTTTAGAGCCAGTAGAAGTGATTTCTGCAAAATTTTCCCTTGGTAATCTAATCTTTTTTTTGTAAAAAAATGAGCTTGCTGTGGATAAAGTTGTTTTCTTCTTCGCTATGAATGGAAACCAGATGAGCGCCAAATTTTTTACATGACGCCTCCGCGTCATCAAAAGACTTTGCATCTCTTTTTACCTGAAGTTGTTACAAGTAAAAACGTAGATGACATTAATCTGCTCACCATATATTCTCTTCTTTTGAACACTATCCAAACATCATATTCTACTTTCCCAGTACCAGATGCGCTTCTTATTACTGTACTGCGTGAAGTCATGCTAGATTTACGGCTGCGACCGCGTGATCGTGCTTTCCATGTGGAAGTTGTTTTCCATTTCTTAGGTCTTTTTGTTGAGGTTCGCTCACGTGTCCGTTTCGTACTACTAATGTCCAACATGATTTTAGTTATCATCGGACTTCTCATAGGATTTCTGAGAGAATCTTCACGAGAAGTATCAGCGTCAATTTTGCTTCTTCCTCTCACAAAATTGCTGAGAGATTCCTGACGGGGAGTATCAGTGATCACTTTCTTGTTTCTTCTTCTTATAGGATTTCTCATTAGATCCCTGAAAAGATTCTTACGGCCAACGCGGCTGAGGGAGCCCCCAAACCGCGCCGTTTGTCGTTTTTGCCGCCGTTTGCTGCTTTTGCAGCCGAAGCGCACTGGGTCAGACTAATGCCCCTCGAGCACGGCAGCATTAAAACTTAATAACCCTCTTTTTTCAGGTTTTTATGATTTTTCTTTTTTTGTGTTACAGGCCAAATAACAGGTCTCATTGAAACCTCATTGCCACAAGGCTGCGCTTGCCGTTGTTGACAAGGTGCAAGGAGTAATGACTGCATTCAGCTGTTTCGAATGTGGATTTACATTGGTGTTTCCTCGTTTCTTAAAGATAGCGTCCCCTCAAAACGATGGGTGCCGGGATTTTACAGTATTCCGATGGTGGACCCTCCAGCTAATCTATCCGTGAAGTCTGGAGAGAAAAAGCGTTTCTGGGAAGCACAAAATCCGCCTCAGAAATCTTCCGAACTCCGCCCATTTCCAGTCTCTACCCACTACTTATACATAATTTGGAGCAAACGCCAACACGGAAAACTTCGAAAATGTTCATTTTTGCCACTTTCAAGTGCTGAAAAGCTCAGATGTAGCTTCAGCATGGCGAGAAGGCTCCGAAGAGATGAAAAACCAGAGAACGAAATTTTGCCGGGACGCTGCCTTTAACGCTCACTTTTTATGCATCTTGTGGGTGACGCAATTTAAATGCTACTACATTATTAAATGTGTAACCTGAGTGTAAGTTAGAAGATTGAAAAGGAAAGCAAAGAGTTGAGATTACCCCAAGTAGAATATGTTCAGTTTCATATATGTTGTAGATGTCACGGTTGTTTCTCATGCTTACGAACATGCTCGTTGTGAATTGTACAAATGATCTAGAACATTGTAAATACAGTTTTTCAAAGCTGTTAACCAATGTTGGTAGCAAGACTTTATTGTACGAAAAGCCAACGTTTCGGCGGTCCGTCCGCCTTCTTCAGGGCTTCCTGAAAGATCGAGACTTTGAGAACTGCCCGCCCAAACACCGTGTTTGGCAATGGATTTAGTTTGACTATGTGTTGAAGTGGCAGAGTAGATGTTGAAAGCCTGACCTCAGCCTTGCCAGATCGGGATGTAGAGACCGAACGACCAGTACTGCGCTGCAGCTGCGCTATGAGTGAGTATGATAGTTGGTGTCAACAATGCCCTTTATATGGTCATAGAAGATCTCGTATCAGAATCGACATAGCGTTTGACAAGAGAGCAGTTCACTGCTTGTGGCAATGCCTTCATCTTTGCGATTCAATTCTAATGATTTGGACGCTATCCAAAAGGCCTCCAACTTTTTGCGGGATATTAACTCAGACTCGTGCGACAAGATCGTTACAGTGACTTGAAAGTACTCATGACATAACCTTCGATGTGCACCTAAAGGTGTGGACATTTTAGATTTTCGAAAGCCGTCAAGATGCTCTTTAATTCTTGCGCACAAGGGTCTGCCAGTTTCTCCTATGTACTGGTCACTGCATTTTTGACAGGTTATGAGATAAACCACTCCCATTTCCATGCAGTCGCCTGCTTTTCCTGACGGGCAGATGACACAATCAGTGGTCGTGCAGATTCGTCATATACCCGACTGCGGCTAAGTTGTTTTTTGAGATTAGGAGGTGGTATATCTATAACTCCGACGGAATCATCGAGGCCCGCTTGTATTAATGATTTTCTGATAGCTCTGCCGAATTCATCAGTCACGAATGGAACACAGAATGGCATTTTGTTGTCTGGTTCATTCGATCGGTCTGCATTCTTGCCTACAGGTATGCCTTGGTGCACTATTTGTGGGATAGCCGTTAGAATATGCAATCTGTTTGGCAAGGTTAATCGATACGTTGCGCTGTTCAACATTGGACGAAACCGATTTTGCTGTCCTGAACATATTTCCTATCACGGACCGTTTCAAGTTTCAAGGATGCGCAGAGCGGTAGTGAATTAATAAATTCTTACTAGCGGATTTGCGAAACCATTTAGTTACGTATGCTCCGTGAGATAAAGACACTTGGACGTTTAGGAATGCTAGACGATTTTCGTCGGGTTTATCTCCCGTAAATCTCATGTTAGAAGACTGGCTATTCAGAATGTCAAAGCATATGTCTATTTCACTTTGAGTTGGACGTATGATGCAGCAGTCGTCAATGTATCGACAAAAGAGTAAGGGATTACGATCAAGTTCGCGTTTCTCGATTTTTGACAGGAAGACGAATGCGACGACGGGAGCCAATCTCTGCCCCATCGTTAGGCCACGTACCTGCTTGTAGTACCTTCCTGAACATTGAAATACGCTGCAATTCAGGCATTCCTTCAAAAGTGTCATCATTTGTCTAACGCTGAACCCATACATGTTGAGAGCAGATTGATGTTCCGAAAGCAGCTTATACACGGCTTCCATAGCATCTTCATTGACAACATTTGCGTACAACGAAGTGACATCAAATGTCTCTATTGCACATCCTCCATCGAGCTGCGTTGTACTGAGCTGCTCCAAAAACATTTTAGTACTTGAAAGATGGGCAGGCACATACTTTAGTAGTTGTGTTAAGATTAAGTTCAATAGCCATGAGATTCTATCATTTGGGACTCCGCAGCTGCTAATTATGGGTCTTACTTTGTAGTCTGATGGATTTTCAAAGAGAAATTCTGACGCAAGGAGTTTGTGTGTCTTTATTAGCACGTAAAGGACTGGACATTTGGGTAAATCGATCTTAAGATGCGATGTCAGAGCTTTGGGTAAGGCGGGAGAATAGAAGAAGGCAAGCCGTGTATAAGCTGCTTTCGGAACATCAATCTGCTCTCAACATGTATGGGTTCAGCGTTAGACAAATGATGACACTTTTGAAGGAATGCCTGAATTGCAGCGTATTTCGATGTTCAGGAAGGTATTACAAGCAGGTACGTGGCCTAACGATGGTGCAGAGGTTGGCTTCCGTCGTCGCATTCGTCTTCATGTCAAAAATCGAGAAACGCGAACTTCGGTAATCTAATCTCTCACTCTTTTGTCGATACATTGACGACTGCTGCATCATACGTCCAACTCAAAATGCTTCGACATTCTGAATAGCCAGTCCCCTAACATGAGATTTACGGGAGATAAACCCGACGAAAATCGTCTAGCATTCCTAAACGTCCAAGTGTCTTTATCTCACGGAGCATACGTAACTAAATGGTTTCGCAAACCCGCTAGTAAGAATATATTGATTCACTACCGCTCTTCGCACCCTTGAAACTTGAAACGGTCCGTGATAGGAAATATGTTCAGGACAGCAAAATCGGTTTCGTCCAATGTTGAACAGCGCAACGTATCGATTAACCTTGCCAAACAGATTGCATATTCTAACGGCTATCCCACAAATAGTGCACCAAGGCATACCTGTAGGCAAGAATGCAGACCGATCGAAATGAACCAGACAACAAAAATGCCACTCTGTGTTCCATTCGTGACTGATGAATTCAGCAGAGCTATCAGAAAATCATTAATACAAGCGGGCTTCGATGATTCCGTCGGAGTTATAGATATACCACCTCCTAATCTCAAAAAACAACTTAGCCGCAGTCGGATATATGACGAATCTGCACGACCGCTGATTGTGTCATCTGCCCGTCAGGAAAAGCAGGCGACTGCATGGAAATGGGAGTGGTTTATCTCATAACCTGTCAAAAATGCAGTGACCAGTACATAGGAGAAACTGGCAGACCCTTGTGCGCAAGAATTAAAGAGCATCTTGACGGCTTTCGAAAATCTAAAATGTCCACACCTTTAGGTGCACATCGAAGGTTATGTCATGAGTACTTTCAAGTCACTGTAACGATCTTGTCGCACGAGTTTGAGTTAATATCCCGCAAAAAGTTGGAGGCCTTTTGGATAGCGTCCAAATCATTAGAAATGAATCGCAAAGATGAAGGCATTGCCACAAGCAGTGAACTGCTCTCTTGTCAAACGCTATGTCGATTCTGATACGAGATCTTCTATGACCATATAAAGGGCATTGTTGACACCAACTATCATACTCACTCATAGCGCAGCTGCAGCGCAGTACTGGTCGTTCGGTCTCTACATCGCGATCTGGCAAGGCTGAGGTCAGGCTTTCAACATCTACTCTGCCACTTCAACACATAGTCAAACTAAATCCATTGCCAAACACGGTGTTTGGGCGGGCAGTTCTCAAAGTCTCGATCTTTCAGGAAGCCCTGAAGAAGGCGGACGGACCGCCGAAACGTTGGCTTTTTGTACAATAAAGTCTTGCTACCAACCTTGGTTAACAGCTTTGGAAAACTGTATTCACAATTTGAATCACAATGCCAAGGTTTATCGACAATCGAGCACGAAGACTAGAACATCTCTAGCTATAGAACCGCATTACCCACAAAAAGCATAGCGTGGATGAACAGAAAAAGCATAGAATCGCTTTGGAAATTCCTAGCTAGATACAGGCAATACTCCTTACCGTCCTGATCTGCAGTGTGTCAAGGTTACCAGTTTCCAAAGAGTAATAGTTTCAAGCCGATTTGTAATGAAAGATCAACAGAAAACAGCAAAAAAAAACACCAAAAAATGTTCATTGCGCTATTGGGCATCTCGCGCCAGGGACAATAGCCTGAGCCGGTGCAAACGCGGCAGACGACGAGGTCCGCTGGTTCCCTAACATCCACTCCCATCAAACTTGATTCGTGCGCAATCTCTCTATGTCCCCACCTGGGCTCTTGAGCTTGCATATTGTGTTGACGTTCTTCCTCATTTTTCAAGTTAATGGTTTGGTTTTTTCTAACATTGACAAAGTAAGTGATTTCCGAATTGACCATCACAACTTTAGGTACATTCCTGTACTGAGTTATTGGATGCCTCATCCTAACTATATTTCCAGGCTGAACGGTCGTTTCCTTTTCTCGACATGCAAAGGAATCGTGATAAACACACCTTTATTTGCCCACCATTGACGGTTGAGATAAGTGCAAGCAAAACAAGCAGCATTTGTAAACCCTAAGGTTTATTGATGAAGTACAGTAATCGAAGAAGTGGACAAGGTTGCTTAGCAAACGCATATGCTACACTGTGTACTTTATACTATGCAAACGTTTGCTATATTGTGGGAAACTTGCAATCATTAAGTTGATTGCGATTTTATGGATTTGTTTTTCCTGTTCTGTACGATTTCATGACGGGAAACATTTTATCGATACCGATCGCTGATGCTAGTTTTAACTTAAGCGATTTATATAAGAATTTTTTTTATAAACACCAACGTGCGATGAAAACTCGTGTAAGAATCAACTTATACAAAAGCAAATAGCCAGTTTTTCTTAGCTCAAGCAAAGGTTGTTCGCTATCCTCCGGACAGCGAGAAATTCTTAGCCGAATTTTTTATCCTGACCGAAGCAAGCGTAACTGAAGCTGTCAAGACTTTGCTGAGCAACGTAACCCGGACGGACGAATGCGCATAAGACGTTGAGCGAGCGGACAGTGGAGACCCAAGGAAAGCTAATTCGTCAATTTTTGCTGTCGTCAACTGCTAATCCTAAAAAGCAAATCTCATCAAAACAACTAGGCTACAAAAATCACAAAACAGTGAATGAATGGTTTACTTGTTTTTTGAATTCATGTTTCACAGATATTTTTCTCGACGATTGAGCAAATAGAGTAGGCAAAAAATGAGCAGAATATAACTGAATGTTGTATACCACCAAACCAGAAATAATATTTATTATTATATTAGGTCGTTCCGAAAGTCATGTCGCTTTTTTCAAACGTACGCCACATCTCGTGGAACAAAGATGTGTAAGAGATTCTGGTAGCGTTTGATGCAGCATCTCATTCTCTTTCTAATGGTTATATAACTATCGCACAAAATTGAATAACGTCTGAAAAAATTTTCGGAATCTGCGACCCAGTTTTTGAGAAGGTCGAGTTTCACAGTTTTTCTAAATTTTTATAACAACCCTCGGAAGGAGTCCAAGTAATGGATGGATAGAGCAAACCCTACGTTTTCAGAGCTCGTCATAATTTCTGTATAGATTTTTTGATGGAAACATTGAATCTTAGCAGGCTCGTCTCAGACACAAATGCATCAAACACCAAGAAATCGTCGGATTTTGAAACTTGCAAAAATGGATATGGTTTTACACTAATTTTACAAAGCAAATGAGCGTTTACCACTTCAGATCAGCAACTTTCGAAAATTCCGGGTACAGCCGGAGGCGCCCTGGAAAATCTGAATTATGATGACTTTATCTCGGAAAACTTGATGAATCGGAAACCAAAAACAACTGGTAAAAAGAGGAGAAAAAGCTGCGTCGAGTGACACACGAGTTGCTTGCCGGTTGTTGTTCTGTGAGGTTTGAGTTGACCAAATATGGAATTGGATTGCATTTAAAACCGATTCCAGAAACTCTCTTCGGAGATTAGGTACAAAATTTTTAGAAAATTGCCAAACTTGACCATGGCAAAAAGCATGAGTCGCAGATTTTGTCAATTTTTCGAAAGTTCAATAAAATTATGCAATGAAATTACAACCATTAGAAAGAGGATGAAATGCTGCATCGAATGCTCCTAAGAACTCTTGAGAATTTTGATTCCATGAAATGTGGCGTTCATTTGAAAAAAACGACATTACTTTCGGAACGACCTAATATATCATTTATTATTTATTATTATTATTTAAAAATTATTTTTATTATTTATTATTTATATTTTTTATGAACACCAACGTGCGATAAAAATTCGTGTAGAAATCAACTTATACCTCAAAATCAAATAGCCAGTATGTTCTTAGAAACCAGGTAAGTAGAAGTCTAAATTTTTTTCTTCAGTTTTTTTTCAATTTCACTCACACACTCGGGTTTATACATAGTATAAGCCGTAGGGTCGCCAGCAAGCAGGTCAGCCGATACATTATCAGCTGCTTCTTTCTGGCTGCAGATCTACAGAACACATTGTGGTAGGAGAATGACTCAAGTAAGAGATGAACTCCACAAGACATGCAGCGTTTCTCAAAACTCCTGCCACAATCTTTAATGATATTAGGTTGTCCGGAAATTAATGCAGGTTTTGAATTTCAACCGCAATAAGTCGTACATTTTTCATTTCTAAGTAGGTTGCAAAACATTATTCCATAAAACAAAACAAGCTCTACAAGACAGCTATCTTGCTTCAGTAACAGCTCTGATCCACCCCGAGTTTTGAGTCAAAAACTAAAAAGATTCAACTGCTCGAAAAATTGAGAAAAATCGTAACTCAATTCATAAAAATCCTACAAAAATTCTATTGAGAAAAACCGTGACTCAGTTCATAAAAATCCTACAAAAATTCTAACTTGCTCACATAAACACAATACACATAAAGCATCGATATACACCGTTGCCATATTTTTTTCTCTGTTGGAAATCAAGAAAACGGAAATTTTCGTGCGTTTGCCAAAGTGGTGCTGTGCTGTTCCTACGTAAGTAGTTGTATACTACAAACCTCTAGAAGTATAAACATAAATTTCCAGCCTTCTACAAATTTTGGTTCTCGAGAAATATGAATTTTAGCTAGGACCACACGACTAGGGAGAACTGTTTTCGATATTTCTCGAGAACCAAAGCTTGCAGAGAGCTGGAAATTCATTTTGTACTTCTACAGATTTGTGGTATACAACTACTTATGTAGGAACGGCACAGCACCACTTTGCAAATGCACGAAAATTTCCGTTTTCTTGATTTTTAACAGAGAAAAAATATGGCAACGGCGTATATAGATGCCCTATGTGGATTGTTTACGTGAGCAAGCTAGAATTTTTGTAGGATTTTTATGAATTGAGTTACGATTTTTCTCAATTTTTCGAGCAGTTGAATCTTTTTAGTTTTTGACTCGAAACTCAGGGTGGATCAGAGCTGTTGCTAAAGCAAGACAGCCATCTTGTAGAGCTTGCTTTGTTCTATGGAATATGTATGTTTTGCAACCTACTTAGAAATGAAAAGTGTACGACTTTTTGCGGTTTAAATTCAAAACCTGCATTAATTTCCGGACAACCTAATAGATTGATCACTCTTCTCTGTAAATCTTCCCCTTTTTAAAATGATTCAAAAATAAAAATCTCGCTCTCCTGCACTCGCCAAAAATTTGCTTCATTTCAACAACTCATGAAAGTTGAGATAGCAAAACACCATAGTTTTCTAAAGTTGAAGAATACCCATGATATCGATGTGCACCACAAAAAACTAACAAGGGAATGGTCAGAAGTCGAAGTGGCCAATCCATACAAGCTGCATACCATTCGATGCAGCATAGAATGCCGATTTCAAATCTGTCTTCGGTATCTGCAGAGCGCCTTTGTAAGCGAAGTTATGATCAGCTTTAGTGCGAAAAAATCTTATACAAAAATTGCGAGATTAGGCACATTATTGCTCTTTTCGCTCACCTTTAGGTACTGACCATATGAAGTGACCTAGTTGCATGTTTTGGTCTTGCACTGAGCCGGGTATGGCTCTGTACGGCCGAGTTTGCCCTTTACACACATAAATTCTTAGCAAAATGATGGCCTTTAACGGGTCATAATTTTGTCCACAAAAGCGCTCTGCAGATGCGAAAGACGGATTTAAAGTCAGCGTTTTATGCTGCACCTAATGGTATGCAGCTTGTATGGATTGGCCACTTCGATTTCTGACCATTCCCTTGTAAGTTTTTCTCTAAATCAATTTAGATAGCAATAAAATCGCTTGTATCAGAACTTTTGCAAGGAGTCTTCTGAGAGTGAAAAGTTACCGAGATAACGAGGGGTTTCTCCCAGAAAAGAATACGACTGGCACCTGTGACTCTGTTGCACTATCTTGCCACGATTTTCAGCAAGTTTTGGAAATACGAAAATAATCAATCGATTATCTTTTGAAAGCGAAAGTTTTGGCAACGAATACAGGCCTACATGCAGCTTACCGTATTCTTCAAAATAAGCAGCCTGCGACTCCTAAAACGAAAATAAGTATTTTCTGACAACGTTTCTCAAGATATCTACACAATGCCACCTTTTAAAGGTTACCTACAATGCGCCACTTATAAGGACTGTCAAGAACCTGCAAAAATCAGTCCATAAATACCTGATTGAAGTGCCCCATGCGCTGCTCACAGATTGATATCTATCTGAAAAAACGGTACGCGGGAGTCACCTACACAAGCAAAAGCTAAACTGCTTTTTCTTTTCTCCAACCTTCAAGCATTTCAAAAGCAAAGCATAGAACTTCAGTAAATTTAACCAACACACGGTAAAAGGCGGAAAAGCAGTTTGTAAAATTAACACACTCGAACAGCGACTCCATCTCGTCGTTACAACACTCGACACTCATAAATGCCTTTCAAAATATGCGTGACCCTTTCACCAAAACATGCTTAGGACACTCAGTTATGAAATTTGACAACTCTTCAAAGCATGCCACCATTGGGAATTCTAAGAACAAAAACAGTTGTTTCCTACACAAAACCAAAGGGCAACGAGCTATAAAGTTGGAGAAGTTGGGTGAAGGGATAAATTCCACCCTTATATATTCGCAGTGATATCGATGCAAAAGCGTCATATTTTTTTGGACTCAACCACAAACTCCGTCAAATAAATAAAAATAAACTGAGACTGTGAATTGTATTTGATGCAGAATTTTCTCTATTCAGCATCTAAGTTTGCGATGCGACTCATACGCGCGCGGAACTAATCTACGAAGCATTCACTTTGTTTTTACTGTGCCTAAATTACGCTAACAAGTTTTATATTTAAGAGTTATGAAGTAGCTTTGATAGCTAGGAAACAGGACAAATTTTTCGCAATTAAAGCAAATTCACTAATGTGGCTTGCTTTTCCAAAAGTTTCTGACATATACCCTAATTTCACACGTATAAGACGCGGGGATTTTTTCCAAAATCGACCAGCCTAGACAAGCCAAAGGACTTCACAACCAAAGGACCCTATAACGTGCTGTATATTGCTTGAGAGAATCGTGCGATGTAAGGATTTCTTTCCGGAATACTGAAACTGCTGAGCGGCTCGCTTGAAAATTCGAAAAAGTGCGCCTTATACGCGTGAAATTAGGGTATATTTCTTTGAAATGATTAATTATTAAACTGAAATGGTGAAAATTATTCAAACCATTCGATGCAACTTTTTCTGCTCTTTCTAACAGCTATTTTTTCCTAACGAAACATGCGAAATTCGCAGATAAAAACGCCGTTCTTATTACAAATGCTGCTGTTCTACTCTTGATTTCAAACTTCATGTTTTGGAGCGATAATTGCTCATTTGTGGGGTAATTATTAACGATATCGAGTATTGAAATAAATTAGAGATTTTTCCGTGTTTGGTGCAACTATGTGCCATGCGTTTTTTTTCAGAGCTCAATATTTATAGAAAAGCGATCAGTGAGATTTAAATCGAAGCTGGAAAAAGTACATGTACTTTGCTGGCCATTGAAGCTCCTATAAGTCTCAAAAGTTTTCGAAGATAGGAAAGGTTCGGAATCTTCACATTTGTAGCATTAGACGCATCGCGGACGCTGTTGGAAAGAGGAATAAACTCTGCATAGGATACAGCTTGAAGAATTTGATTATACTCGTTTGAAGAATTTTGCTATTGGGCTGAAAAAATTGACAAAACTTTTGCACCCAACTTTTGAAACTTGTGAATTGATACAGACCTCTTGCGTCGAAAATATAAAACATCTATCCAAAAGTTTTTTTGAAGCTGTCAGTTTAGCAGAACACCTTTGTTATTTATGAGATTAAATATCCTGTAACACACATCAACTTGCAGTAAGATCAAATGGGATAAGAATTTTGAAAGTTACTTTTCTACGTAAAAGAATGCAAACCACAATACTCTCACTTTAGAAAGAGTAAATGATTTGAAAACACCTCTAAAATTATGTTTCGAATGTTATAGATTTGGACCACTTCCGCCATATGACAAAATATTCGCTTTAAAAATGGGTGGTGCACTCTGCGTGATCATGACCCACTCTGACCCTCTGATTGACGGAGAGTCGCTTAAACTTTTGTTATTCTAATACTTCTGACACTTCTGTAAGATTTATTAGGCAAAGAGTTGAAAGCAGTAGAATTTGGTGATGTTAGATCCACCGTGCACAATTACTCTGCCAATGAATTTTTCAACTCTAATGCTGCAAGTGCGCCTATGAATTCCAATAATTCGTGCATAACCACACTGTCACGCAAACAAAGTGTCAATCTAAATCAGAAGCTTTGGAGCGTCAAAAATTGTGTTTTATGGCTCAAAAGCGAGCTTACTCAGTGGTAAGTTGAGGCTCTTTTATCATCATCAATAACTAGGCAAACTTTCTCGAACCGCCAACCGCCGCATCCATTGTTAAACTCAGCGCAACTTAAGACTTTATCGGAGTAAAAAAGTGCTTAACAATTCTGTGTATCAATAGCACTATCAAACGTTTTGAGTCTTTATGCACTTTGAAGCAAATAATAAGAAACAATTTTTCTCTTTAAAGGCGCTAGCTCCAAAGTGTAGCAGATGTTTCAAATTTTGATACTATAGCTGTACAAAAAAATTTAGATTGAAAGGATGGAACAGTGCTGGAAAAAAAATCAGGTGGCCTTATAGCTGATCAGCCTTCAGGACAGGCTTTTTCGAAATTCTATTTCTCCGCCAAAATCAATGAAAATGAGCCGTTCTGGCCATGATGTAGGTTGGGAGACGGCCCTTCTGAACCGCTAGCGTTAGCAGAATAATTAGTGCGCGGCCTCTGATTGGTCGGCGCTTGGGTAGGCGAAAGCTATGCTGTCGTTAGAGACGTCTGAATTTCCCACGAAACTCAAAAATGTTATACGTGGTCGGCTAAGGTAAATTCTTCAGCTTACAAGTGCAGACTTCATGGTGTTTTGAAAGTGGGAAGGGCGAAGAAATCACGAAAGGCCAGTAAAAAAACATGCAACTTTTCCAACTTTTTGTCTTCATAATTCAAACATCGCCACTATCGTTATTTGTGTACCTTGCTTGCTTTGGAATGCTCAGAGATATTTGAAAACTCTGATAGATTATAAGAAAGGCAGAGTAATTAGCGTCGCCCGGGCAGAGTGATTAGCGCTAGGACGAAACGGTTCAGAAGGGCATACACCCTGTAGTTTTGGTCTACGCGCAAAATAGTAGTTCTCAAACAGTTCCATTCACTCTCTCTGTAGTGGCTTTATAGTCCATGGCCAGCACAAAGTTTTGGTGCAAGACTTATTTGCAGACCTACAAGACATAAGAGCAAAATCAAGGGTAGTTCACACACTTGAGTACTGTCAATGCTAGAGGACAAAAACGAATTTACAATCAAGTATATGTCTTTACGCAACTGTTTGCATAACTCGCATAAACCACTTTCTCCTCTCCTCTTCCCCCTCTTATCCGCGGTCTTTGAAGGCAATGTCCAAAAGTCATCTTTGAGAAACTCCCTTACCTGGGGCCAGCCCAGGGCCCATCACGAGTCGGTTTCTAGAGTTTCTGAAAACGAGTCTCCCCTGACTTTCGGAAGTTATACGAAGTCCCCTTTGACCTACCTACTTAGGAAAAGATGAAAAGAAGCAAGATTTAATAGTCTGAAAAAAAAACGTGAGATAAGAATGAAAATCCAAATTGGAGCTGAATACTACGCATGCACAAGAGTCTGGCATTGGAGCGCGATATTTAACGAAGCGATTCATTCAGAAAGGCAAAAAAGGCAGGAAAGGCAGTTATATGAAAATTTTTTCATGCTCAAAAATAGATTTCTGACCCGGCAATCCGATCATGATAGAAAAATCCAAAAATTATGTGAACTGACAGGAATATATGCTCCAGACGATCTCAGATCGTCTGGTGACCGTCTGGAGACGGACCAATTTAAAAAAGGTAAGGCTTTACATAAGTTTTCAAATATTTTTGCATAACTCTTTTGCAAATAATTCTCTATATATACAGTCAGTTTTGGTGTCATATGATTCTGTGTTCGCTGTAAACAAGCAATTTATTTATTTTAGCCTTGCTTTCAAATCGTGCACAGTTCTCGGCATACACGATAGAGCATGTCAATCGTGTGATAACCTGTTCCATAAACGTGATCTAGTGGACAAGAAACACAGTTTAGGGTTGTTTCATACTGCAGTCGCTGCAGCAACGGCAGTCAATCGATCGATATCTTTTGCCCGCGCCCCATATGACTGCAGTAGCTGCAGCGACTGCAGAATGAAACAACCCTTACAAGCTTTAAATGCGCAATGGTCGTGCTGGAAGGGTGAAATTCGATAAATTACTTCTTACTGGTTCCTTGTATAAAAACTTCGAAAATGTCGAAAAGTAGGGATTGTCCTATGAGCTTCGTGAGAATGCACCTATGCTCAGAATTGCCTGTATCCCTAAAGAGGATAGAAGAAGTTAAAGGATTCCGTTATTGTGGCAGATAACCTGTGCAGGCAAAATTTACGACAGTATTACGTTCAGCTTCGCCGAAGCCTTGTGGCAGAAACACTGAAAATCACGAATCGACCAAAAATTGCTTTTGGCGGTATACTGATCCGCGGTTTACGAAATCACAGTCGTTATCCTCTGTATGGTTCCACAACAAATTACAGCGAGGAGGATGTTGCCTTACCTTGTGATTCCGATAATTTAAGAAACGTTCTTCTCAATTCATTTGCAAAGAACTGGTGTTCGCATGTGTGGCCTTCGCATGTTATTCTGGCAGCACCTTGCACCAACTGATCTTCGCATGTTATTCTGGCAGCAGCTTGCACCAACTGACCCACAATCCTTCGAGCGGCTCTTCGAAAAACCAGGCAGACTTTTTGACATTCGAATTTGTGCTGCTGTTTCCATAATTCCCTGGATATGTAAAATAGCACTTGAAGAGCTTTCCAAGCTTTTTCTAGTAATTTCTTGAATGTACAAATTCTTGATTATTGTACAAAAAAGAACTTTATTCAAAAAGTGCGATATTTGGCGCAGATCCTTAGGCTGAAAATCATGTTTGGTTCACAGTTTTTTTGAAGTGAAAAAATTAGAGGTAATTTGCATATATATGGATAGAGCGTAAAAATCTCTTTCACATATCGCTGTCAGGAGGGCGTGCAGGAGTTCCTAGCACCTTTCCTCGCACCATCCTCGCACGAGCATTCACACCCAGGAGGGTTCTAGCACCTCTGTGCCTCAGAGGTCAAGCCCCGCCCATTGCTCCACCCAATTACTGGTCTCATTGTGAGGTGTGCAAGCAGCGAGAACATAGATTCAGGTATTAAGCTAATGAGAGAGATTCAGGTATTAAGCTAATGGAGAAAAACGAGGAACCTAGTTGTCATTTCCCAAGTGAGGCGGCTTGGAAACTTCTGCTACTTTCGAAACATTGAAGGACCTGGTTGATCAACTGTACATTTTAGTCATCTGAGTGAAGTAATTTATCATCGGGAGTTTGAAACCCAATTACCTTCTCAACATTAAAAGGACCTATTTTCAAAGAGTGTATCAAAGTTTCCGAATACGCAACTGAACGCGCTCTCAAACAGTTAGGGTACCTTAACACATATACTTTTCTACTTTGTCTGCCATCATCCGAATAAGTTTACCAATTCCTCTGATGATCAATAAGATCCAAATTATTAAAAAGAAATTTTCAAGCGCAGTATTTCCTATCGATGTACTAGAATAACACCTTCATCGCATAATCGAAGAGCTGGCTAACAGTTCCAAATACGACACTAAATTTGCAGTCTATGGTAATTCGTTAGTTCTCTGTTATATTATATACTGTGACTTGAAGACTCATAACTTTTTCTTGATTTATATTAACACGATGTGCCTCACAAACTTACTCAAGCGCGATTACAAGTTTTCAAAGAAGCGTCATTTTAATCAAAAACATGAGCAAAAATAATTCGAAGTGCTGGGATTCAGTTGCAGTCATTAACGGATCTAAAACCTATCGAAACCTAGATTTTTTTGTTTCTCAATTTAAATTCTATTAGGTTGCTGCATAAGTTCTGTCCGATTTGAATTTTCTGAGTTCAAAATGCCATAACTCTTTTCAAAATCAACATTTTTCCAAGATTTTAGTTTCTATGTGTTGACTAATTCCTTGGCTATTAGATACATATTGAAACCTTCGAAAATCCTTGTAAAGGAAGGAGCAAGAACTCAAAAACTTCACAGCGTTTTTCTTCATACCTGTATTTTTTGACATGGTAGTGCTCCCTTACAAGAATTGATAGGCATCTTGTCCAAAAATGGATAGATAGAGATTTTTTCGCAGATTATTTACGGACATAAAACAGCCCATAGGGTCTGCGTTGCCGAGAGATTTTTTTGACCGAGCAAAAAAGAAGCCACTTTTTGACCTCGCCTCACTGCATGTGTGCATACCTATTTACGAGTTATGAAAATCTCACAGTCAACATGAGCGCCGAAAAGAAACTGGTGGGTGGTCTCTGCTAGCCCTTGCTTTACCCTAGCACCTCCAACTTTGAAGTCGTCGATTACTTCTATTCGCAGAAAGTTATTGATTGTAAAACATCTAGACAGAAAATTAATGTTTGACAATAAATTTCACTAGCAAGACGTTTTCTTTAGGAAATTGAACTTATGCGTATGCTAGCCTGTTACACCCTTATTCCGCAACCAATTGAAAAACTTGATCTAAAGGGCGCATTATGGAGATTCTCTCGCAAGAACATATTTCTAGGGTGAGAACGTACCTCGACCACTTGGAGATTTTAGGCCTCAAATCTCCTCACACTAAGAAATTTATCGAAATTTGATATGCTTTAGAAAGCGCAAGAAAAGCGCTTTTTTAATGATATTAACAATATCGCATCAGAGATGAAATCCTCTTAGAGCAGCTGCTTCAAACATAAGGCAAAAAATTTCGGACAGAACTTATGCAGCAACCTAATATTATCCTCATATCCAGTGAAGCACGCCTCACAGTGCGTGTAAACATTTTAAAATGAGGGCACCTAGAGGGAGGAGCGGTGGGCGGAGCCGCCCTTTGACCTTGAGAAGGTGTGATGTCCTTCAAGGAAATTCTGGAGGTGCTGAGTACTCCTACGAGGAAAAGCGGCTAAGCTTTGGGAACTCCTGCCACGCCGCCCGACTGTCAAAAGTGAGCTCATTCGATTACATTGATGAGAAAATAAATGATTTGTTTTCTAATACTTGATGCTCACTTTCTGCTCCAAAGTGTCGGGACCATCAAACTATTCGAATTTAGTGACAGTGCCCTTACCCATTGCTGCGCCGATATTTTTGGTAAGCTCATGTTTTAGTGCGACGGTGCTGCTCAAAGAGCTTGGAATCTAAGCTGGCCTCGAATCTCTTGAACGATGAGCTTAGATTCCAAGTGTTCATGAAAATAACATCGTGTAAAGGTGCCAACCCATAGACTTCGATCGGAAGGCATTGTATCTACTAACATCTGCCAAGACTTGAGCATCCAAGTAAATTTTTTTCTGTTCGGGAAAACTGCATTAATCTACTAACCAAAATACTTTATTACCCTAATATTAGATGGCTAGAGATGTACCTTAAAGGCAGTGTCCGGGTTAGATGGGGGGTTATGGGATTTCACTGCCGCGCAGAAGTACCCCCCTTGACATGCCCAACAGCCCGATCGCGGGCGCATCTCATCAAACCGGAAGCGAGAAAATCGCTCCGGAAGTGGGGAGAGTGACGCCACGATCGGAGGACCCCGCCCATCGAGGGATTTCCCTCCAACCATGCAGCAGCTGCGGTTACGAGTGTGCGGGGCTGACCGTAAGCTGGCAGTTCGTTGGGAAAAAGCACTCTGCGCCTTTTTGCTAGCAGTTCTCGCGTACTTACTTTCGTTCTCTCGTAGTACTTCCTTAGGGTTCTCATAAGTGCTTGCAAATTTCATTAGTATTCACTGAACTTGTTTCTTGTGTGAATCTTGTCGAAAAATGCTCCAGAATCAACTGGGAGTTTCGTTTCCTTCTGCTCTTCGGCAACGTTAAGCCATTTTACATATTCCTGAGATATTCTGTTGTTTCGTTATGATCTAACTATTGTATATTTTGCTGATACAGATCGTACCACTTTCTATTATCTGTCATTCGCGCCATCTTGCGCCTCCGACACCGTATCACTGCCCTGGTGAGTTCTTTTGCATTGTTTTTAGTTGTGCATTTTGGATACTTTTTACATAATCACTAATCGTTCTAGTTTGCGATGTTTTTTGCTTTCGCCAAGACCACCACTCTTCCTTTAGTGGAGTTCGCGTAGGACGCTTTAATCAGAGGTAGCCGTTTTGCCGACCTCTTCAATCGTGCAACTATTTTCTTTTATAAGCACTTTTGTTTCATATTGTCTAAGCTTATAGCTTACTAGCTGGCTTACCCGGCTCCGCCGTATCCGGACCAAACTTGGCACACATACACTTCGGGCCCCGGCGGGTGTCACAGTCCACTTTTCGTTATCGATCGATGTCGAATTTACCGATTTTTATCGATTTTTTTGCAGAGTTCACCTACAGGGCTAGGAGTTGGCAAAGGGGGGGAAGTGAGCATGGGGATTCCAAATACAATATTAGTTTTCAGAATTATCGATTACTTTTATTGATTTTATCGATTTTTTGTAAATTTTGACATGCGAGGCTGGGATTTTGCACAGGGGGGGGGGGGTAATCGAGCATGCTGATTACGAACACAATATTAGTTTTCAGGATCGTCCATTACTTTTATCGATTTTATCGATTTTTTTTGTAAAGTTTGACCTGCGGGGCTGGGAGTTTGTACAGGGGGGTAATCGAGCATGCTGATCACCCCCCCCCCTGTGCCAACTCCCAGCCCCGTAGGTGAACTCAGCAAAAAAATCGATAAAAATCGATAAAATCGATATGGATCGATGACGAAAAGTAGCCTATGACACCCGCCGGGGCCCGTAGCGTATGTGTGCCAAGTTTGGTCCGGATCGGTTCAGAAATGGAATTTTCTATTCGGAACATACGTACAGACATACAGACAGACATACATACAGACAAACAGACATTCAGCTTTATACATAAGAAAATAGTGTTTCTGTTGCTTAAAAGTTTCTGAAAAGCTGCAGTTATACTTGTGATTCTGCATGGTCGCAAATGGATGGAGGTTTCTCTCTTGTCAATCTTACCAGCTGTTTTTGCCCCACATAGCTCTCATCGCTAGGTGAATCAATATTTGGCTATGTTAGTCCTTCAGTTATGATTTTGTCTCCAGATTGATCTCGGTGCATCAATTTTCTGCATATTTGCTGTGCTTCCACATTTACGGTTCTTCTGTTCGTGGCTTATCTCGCTGCACAAGCATTTTGCCTTTGGAATGGCCAAACAAGGATTGAGTATCTGTTGGTAAGTTCAAAATTACACTCCACTCTTGAACAACTACTTATTTTGATGTTTTTTATCTTCAGGAGATTCACGCATACCAGCTCGTCTGTTTGACAGCCTTCGCCAGTATCTTGGAACTCGTTGGTCTCTGATTTTTATCAGCCCATCCATTCCCAGCCCGCTACCATTGGATGGAATGTCCTTCGTGACGAGATCAAAGAATTGACCGATTCAAAATATCTTTATGTACTTACAAAGTTCTTTCGCAGAGCACCCTTACTGTTTGAGTTGTATGATCTCTATAAATCCAAGTCCATTGCTCGAACTTTCCCTTGTATATATCCCTGATGAAAAAGAATTCTAATAAATACAAAGATCGCTCTGAAAGATACTTAACAGCGAACACATTTTTTAGTTCTGAGATTCCTGCTTCCACTATGCCTTTCCAAACAGAGTCTTTTGAAACAGCGACTAAGTAATCAGGGCATTTCTCAAATACTCTTACTAGGAAATTGTTCTTCTACGAACACATTGCTATGCATAGATTTATGATACAGAACAAGAACAAAAATAACAGCAGGTAACACCAATTTGAAACTATATGGAAACAAACTTATACAAAACAATTCAACAAGCTCTTCATCACCTGCCACAAGTAATATATAGAACTGAACAGAAAAACGACAGCAATAACAAACAGATGAATAATGCTATCAGATCAAATCTGAGTTCAAATTCTTATCAGAGAAAGATTTGAACAAAAAAATTGTCTACTGTGGACAAATGAAAAAAGTCTCTACTTCTTCTATCTAGGAAAATATCTACCATTATCATAATTAACTACTATTCTACTTTCTAATAAAAAAGATTTACAAGGACAACTTTACAATCAAGTTCGAGACTACTTTTTCACACAACCTGGGTGAATCCAAGATCCTACTTTCTCACTGTTGCTTTCGAGACTGCTCCCAGCAGGTGCTCGAAGTGATCGATCATACGCTTGGAAAGCTAAAGCACACAACATTATCATACTCTAAAAATTGACAAAAAGAATCACCCACATTCTCAACATTGCTATTTTTATGAGCGCTCCAGGGCAAAGCTCGAGGTGATCGATCACTTTCCATCAAGAGCTAAAACACAAAGCAAATACTGACATACTCTAGGTAGATGAAAAAAAAAATGCCAGAATCACTCACATTGCTGTCGTCAAAACTCGAGACAAGTATTCGAAGTGATCGATCATTTTGCGAACTGAAAAACAGCAACTAATAGTTACTCAAAATAATATATATAGGAAAATTACACACTTTTCCACCATTGCTGTTTTTGAAGTCTAGCAAGTGTAGTGGCTGCTTTCTTCGCATCGGAAGACTGAGAACATAGACTTACTGATATACTCTATGCGTGAAATAAAAGACTGAGTTAATAACACAGTAAGCAATGAAAAACAAAAGTAAAGTATTAAGATTACTGACCATAGAGAGTAAACACATGTAAGATCGCGGAAAACTCACTCTGCTTATTGTGTTCTCTGTTTTTTTCCACTCCAGCAGCGTCCAGCTTGAAAAAGTTAGAATCTGAAACAAGTGCAGTGCATGTGTAGAGTAAAGCCAAACGGTCATGAAGTTAAAGGGCACGAGGATGAAGCAGGAACGACAAAAGACATCAAAGAAGAAAAAAGCACGAGGAATTAGCGCCCAACGACGCTCCAATGTACTATGCTGACGCTTCTCTGACTCTGCACGGGCCAGCCGATACTCGTCCGCGGTCAACTTGGAGGGCTTCCGGAAGAGCGCTTTTTCGCCGTTTTCGCGCTCTCTCGTGTGGATTTTCGGATTCAGGATAGCGGAAAGGCCCAGGTAAGCAAAAAATCTCAAATTCGAGTTTTTGCCCGGACACTGCCTTTAAGGATGCCAAAGACTTGCATGGAGACATACCAATACAATAAAGATGTGCTGTATGTACATATTTCGTCAGCCTCAGTCAATTCATAAATTTACAAATGAAATTCATAAATAGAACGCCTTGTAGAAGACTGTAGCTCTTAAGAATCGTTGTCAATCCTATTTAGGTTTAGGCAAGGGACATACCTCACGCGATTTCAGTCGCCACGCTATCTGGCAATTTGCCATATGTCTTCAAATTCAATACTGGAAGACCTCAAATGCACTGCATGTATAACTTTCGTAGGTTGATAAAATGCTCCCTCTTCCGTACATTCAGAAACCCCGTAGGATGAGTTATGAACATTTGGAGTATTGCCAAATCGCGTGGCGACCGACTGAAATCGCGTGAGGTATGCCCGAGGCCTTAAAGTGTCGAGAAAATAACTGCGTTTGGCACATTCATCATAGTTTTTTCCAATCCTCGATCTAAATCCTTATACCCTTGGATGCTTTGGGTCGGTGCATAAGTTCTTCCCGTTTTTTGGACTTACCCGCAAATCCCGTAGAGAAGATAAACAAATACTTGAAGCAGTGACCGATGCACAATTTTTTCCTCTTTCTAACGGCTTTGCGACTATCTCGACGAGATCCGAGGCAATCGCGAAAGCATACAGCTTTTCGTTATTACCTCTCGCGATGATGTGTTTCCAAGCCTGGAGAGGGCTACCAAAATGAGCACTATTTTCGTTGTGTACATCAGGCTATAGGGCATTTGAAAAATCGTGACGATGGCGCGACCGCGCGCGACACGCGCGCATTTCCAGGCAACCGCATTTCCCCGGTTCTCATCTCTTCTTGACTTGTTTCTTTGCTTACGTATGGTAGTACTAAATACTAGAAGCGACTGAGCAAAACGCCAAGGCCTTTGTATAAGTGTTTTAGGCTCGTATGGGCGCAAAGACCGCAGTCAAATCACGATTTAAAAAATGACCCATGAAAGCTGTTACGAATTTAATACCGCCTCAATCTACGTGCTCTTCCCAAGTTCGGAGTTTTGCACCAGAAACGGAACACTAATTAAGAACGAATGAAGAAGAAGTATGAGTTGAGTTCCATCTACTCACACTTCCCAAATTCGGTGTTTTTATCAGAAACGGAACAATAATTAAGAACAGAAGAAGCAGTATGAGTTGTAAGAAGTAAGGGAACGTCCAAAAACCAAATCTCATTAAAACACGAAGAAATCGCGATCTCCGCAATCGTGATAATAATATCTGTTCTTTCTGGAGAGAGCTCGTCGTATCTACGCAGCGACATTCTGAAAAATAAAAAGAGAACGAAGAAGAAGGAACGCACCAAGGAAAACACATCTTTTAAGCACGACAAACATGAAAAGCTTTATTCTTGAACCTAGCTTTGAGTCTGAAATTCTCTTCGTCACAAGAAAAAGCAAAGTGCAAGAATGAGACGAAAATGAGCAAAATGTGTAATCGAAACCTTTCAGAAAAAAACGCCTGATTCGTGTCGCTCAAAAACATTTGCGAGCATCTGCAGCACACTGGAACACTTCCAGCACAGTGTGAGAACTATGCTGGAACTGTTCCGGATCTTCCGGATCAGTATGAACTCAGCCTATGATAACACGCAGCTTAGTGGCTTTCACGGTTTGCAATCAGCAGGTTTTTTGAATAACTTCTTCTATCAAAACACTACAACTCTAACTTACGAGGGAGGTCCGCAGGTCGAAGTGGCCTCTTCACATGAAATTGACACGACTATAGAGTGCATCGAACACTGGTTCCAAATCTGTCTTTGTTATCTGCCGAGCGCCTATGGACGTTGAGTTATGAGCCTGTGAGTTGAGAAAATGAATGCATAATTGGAACGAAATTTGTCAGAAATTGCTTAAATGGCCCAATGTTACTTATCAGAACACTCCATTTGAACATTACTTGTGTCCAAAACACTCATAGACAGCGCTGCTCTGTTTGAGCGAAGACAAAATTTGAGTTTATCTAGATTATGCGTTTTCATTTTTCGCACCAAAAAAGTCTATCTATCTCGGCATGCAGAGGCGCTCGGCAAATAATGAATTCAACTGGAATCACCGTTTGATGCTCTTCAAAGTGGTGTAAGACTCATATGGAGATGCCAGTTCGACTAATCGGGCCTCTCTTGTTAGATGCAGGGTTTAGTTTCTACACTATCTCGCCTCCTTTGGTAGGGTCTTATCTTGTTGCACATACCCCCAGAAGGACAATCTGAATCAGCAAAAGTTCGTTTACCTCGATTTTCTAAAAACTGAGCCTTTTGCTGGTTTGTAGGAGAAGATTGCATCTCAGATTCGATGATGCATTTGAAAATTTATGTGAAGGTAATATTTATCTCCTCCATCTGCTGTATGCAATTTGACTCTGACAAGATGAGTAATTGGAATGAGCCTGCTGTTAGGAAAAGTGCAAGAGCAGAAGTACAAACGTTGTTATCCTCAACATCAAGATTTACTCGGTCTCTCCAAAGCGTGAATTGCGCTTTAAGAACGTTGCAGACTCTTTCCACATGTGAGCGCACAGTTCTAGTACCCTATTTTCAGGTGTATAAGCCGCACTTTTTCAAATTTTCGCCCGGGCTGCTCAGCCACTTCTTTGTGTTTTGAGAAGCGATCCTTATGCCGCACGATTCTTTCAGACAATAAGCAGCACGGTATAGGGTCCTTTGGATGCGAGGTCCATTGATGTGTTCGGGCTGATCGATGTAAGCTAGGACCACCCCGCGGCTTATACACCTGAAAATAGGGTATTTACAACTGACGGAGAACAACTAGAAGGCAAACTGTAGAGAATTTTTAACGTAGTCAGTAGAAATTTTGGGTCGGTTAGTGGTGAGGTTTTGCCATTTCTCCCAGATTTCAAGCTGAATGTAGTTTTCACAGCTGCTAGCTTTTATACCCTTAGTTAGTCAAACTGCCATAGAGATAGACTAATCCGCGCTCAACTGAATTTTCCTCAGTAGAACACTAACACGAGATCCACTCATGAGAATTTGGATTGTACATGCACAGAATATTTGTATAAACTGTTATATCATTGCTTGCCAAATTGCTTGTTGGTACTTCCTAGCACATGTTACGAACGCGTGATCCAGATATTTTGTTCAGTACACTGCAGAACAAATATGAAACTATTGCTGTTTTGGTTATTCCTTTGGGAATACATTTATGATTAAACACTATCAAAAAAGGACAGGAAATAGGCCGTAAATGCAAATGCGCCATGTTACACAAGAAGCTTGCTATCGCACGAGGATTGCTAAATGCGTACCGGATTACAAGCCAAGCATATTTCAACGATTTGTTGTAAGCACTTAAATGTCCTTTAAGCTGCTGTAGGTCGTGAAAGATTTGCTCGAGTATGACGGGTTCTAAGTAATGCTATGACCGGCTTTCAATGGGAATATTAATTTGTTGACTGTTTCCAATCTGCGAACCCGCACAAACCGACACGTTGGCTGTAGAACCTATAATATCGACTGCTTCGATTTTTACTGCAAGTTTCAGATTTTTCATGACCCTACACAAAAAATTCAAAAATTGTATTTCTTTTATCGCTATTATCTACAGAGCGTATACCAATAGAAAACCGCTAAGACAGTGAAGAGCATGAGCTGCTTTTTCAGATGAAAATGAAAAACGCAAATCGGTTTAAAAAAACCAGAAAATACGAATTTTTGACAATGGTTTGAACAAATTTTCGGGCCAACTTAATAAAAGCGTATTCACTAGGAAAGCTTATCGATTGTTTACAAAGATCCAGAAATGTTCGGCACCGGATCCAAACTTGACGACGTGCAGCATGTCAGTTCCACCATTCAGCCGACCCTCCACCTAATTACTCTGAAGTTGTAGACCAGTCCTCATTTTCGTAAGGTTACTTACAATTAGATCACTTTCTAACAGCTTGCTTGTCCAAATCTTATTTTTGAACAACCTTTAGTTTCGATCTCCTCCTTGAAACTTCAGCACAGCTAGAACAGCCTTTTTTCTTCACTCCTTTTCGTGCAGTGTTCAGTGGATCGCCAGGTTTTAGAATACCACAAGGGCCCGTCGAGGACTTCCGACTTATACAGAGCAAGATGCTCATGTACTTCCATGGACAAGTATTTTTGAAAACCCCAACTTCTGGCAATTTGTAGACGGAAAAGACAGATCCAGTAGTGTTATTCTAGAGCCACCAGTGTCTATGCGGTTGCTTATACTGCTCTTCAAAAGTAGTCGCATCATTCCGGATTCAAAAGAACTGAAAAAGTTTCTCGGCTTCAACACGAAAATTTCAAGAATTCTGAACATCTCTGACATCTTTTGTTCTTCCTAAGTATAACTTTTGATTAATAGATTTTGTACAACAAACTTGACAAAAATGACTGACAATCACATATGCAAGTAATGTCATTGTTTATGCTTGGTCTTTTTCTTTCATTAACTGTATAGTGCCTTTTTTTTCAAAACGGGGTCGAGAAAGGCGACTCGTCAACGCATTGAAGGCCCGTAGTAAACCCCTCATCCGGGCATCTCTCTCGACGCGGACCGGAGTTGAGGTCATCGCGCTTCAGTCCAGCATCCAGTGAGCTATTGATTTGGATGTGGATCACTTTCTAGACATGATAACCACATGTGTTCTCAAAAAACCAACAGCTTGAGCTGGTCTGGTCAAACGGATAAGCGATTGGAATCACACGCGCGCGGTCGTGGTTCGACACCGGCTAGCGCCACAACTTTTGCTGCATCGCCGGACAATCTTTGATAGCGGCCACTGTCGAAAAAAATCGATGATGACCGCTAACAAGGATATCACTTAGGAAATGGACAGATAAAACAAAACTGACATATTTTGACGGAGAATTCATGAAAAACTGAAATTTTTGGAACATGAATAAAACGTGATAAATAAGTAGATTCTCTTCTAAAGTAGTTTTTACAAGAAACTAAGATTGCTCTGCAAAAAAAAGAAGAAAACTTTTATCCTTGCTTTTGTCGCCAAAATCAGCTGTTCATCGATCCTCCCTTTTCGGGCGCCGGTATTGTGCAGTTTTGCGCCGATTTTTTCTGCATTTTTTGGCAAATTGTGTGTATCGTAAGTTACTCAGGAGCAACTTATGTTAGATGCAGTCACCTCTTGCCTGCGTCTCCTCTTCTACACACTATTTGGATCACTCTAACATCCGTTCACGTTGAGGTGACTTGAACGTGAACTGATGTGGAAGAGTTGACTGCGGCAGGTGGACAGATGGTCAACTATCAGTTGACTTGACCATCTTATAGCATGGGAACGTGGACGGTGATCAGTTCACCTCACCTAAGGTGAACTGATGGGATAAGTTGAGTTTACCTCAACTGATCGAGCTTTACTACGGGCCGAAATCTCGAGAAGTTACCCCTATATTAACATTTTCGGATCACAGAACTCAGTCACAGCCAAAATCAAAATGAAAAATCAACCAGAAATGCGAGAGAACTTATCCCACTGCCAAACAAACAAAACAAACAAACAAACACAAATATTTTAAAAGTAGTGCTGACCAGATTTTGACTAAGCGTTTTCTCAAACGGTCCATTTTATTGAGTAGATTTGAGTCGTATTAAATCTATGTAATATTGAGCCATCTAACAACACAGATAGCGGGCTTACTCACTTGCCAGCTAAAAAAGTAGCTTTTTGCGCTTCCTCCGGATTTCGTAATCTATTAATCAAAGCGTGATTTTTATGCATTAGAGAAATGTCTTCTCGAATCAAATTTTCTTCATTCGAGAAAAGGAAATATCTATAATTGAAATTTTTACAATACAGTACACAATTTTTTAGAGAACTCGGAACGCTTTTGCTTACAGTACTTACGGTAGTGAACTATGCTGTACTGTGCAAATGAAAAAGGTTGAAACTTTCGTCATATTCATTTAAACGCCGCATACTGAGTAAAAGGAGCAGTGATGTGCTGCCAGGGCTATAAGCGAAATTCATAACTGAAAGACAGCGTTTGCGTAGCTGTATGACTTTTGTTGTAGGGATCCATGAAATACTAGGTCCAAGTAAACTCAAAGTACCTGTTTGTACAAATCAGCAATAATGTACCAATATTTTTTATTTACATATAATTATGGAACTGAGTACGACCTCTATATTATCAAGCAAATGCTGTGCCAACCGTTACAATTTTGGGCAGCTTGAACAACCAACAGTATAAAAGACTAGCAGTCGCACAAGTTAGCTTGTGCTCCAGATGGGAGCGATCCTAATATGGATCCTAACAACGTAAAAACTTTTGTCACTTTTGCTTTTCTGTTCTTGTACGTTCTCATTTAAGTCTATTCTTTGGCACGGCAGCGCATTCGCCTAGCAGTGCTTTCTGCGACAGCTAGCTCTACTGCATATCTTATTATTTATACAGTTACAGTCCTGCTAGTGTCAAACGATACTTTGCTTGGCGGCATTTTCGCATTGTGAAATTTTTGTTACATTGACCCAACCAAATCACGACGTTTTTTTTATGAAATTAAGTCAAATGTGCCTCTCATACAAATTGACGTTACGACATATGTCCTTTGTTTAGAATTTTGGTGTTTAAAAACTCTTTGGTTACGCTGATTTGCAGGTATACCCATCACCGAAAAAACGATGAGAATCTGGCTGCTTTTGGTATTTATCCTCGTAGTTTGCGTCGAGGCAGGATTGAAAAGAAGAGGTAATAAAGAAGATGAAGGAAATGAAATACAGGACATCATCTGCAATTGTACGGCGTGCGTGCACCGTAGAATGTACGTTTGAATCTTATTTGAATTTGGAAGCCAATTGCTTTTGCAGAGCTGAAGGAAAAATGGAAGCTCCATGGCCAAAACACAACAGATCAAACCCTGCCTGTCAGTGTAAGGAATGCTTTGAAAAAACGTGCGTTTGAATCATGCTGCTTTATGCAGGCGCACAAGAATTTTATCGTTGCAGAGAGAATGAACGAAACAGTATCTCGAGGAGAATCGAAGACGCTCTTGTGAGATTTTGTAACTGGTGTGGACAAAGTGAGCTCAGTATTGGTCAAGAAAGTGCAACGGAATTTGAAAATGGCATACAAGACTTCCAACAGCCATGCCCATGCCCCCGGAGAGGGTGAAATAACATACTTTCGTATGCTAATGCATAAAGTTGTTGTTGCACTTGGTCTACGCAGATGAAAACAAGACTTCAATACACAAAAAGAAGAGTTTCGTCAATTCGAGGGATTGAAAAGACTGATACTGGCACCTTTCCGGCATTTGCGAGTGCTTCAAATTTCTTATTCAAGAGTATTCCAACGCCTTAGAAATTTTTGAATTCAGTTAGATATAATGCTCTTTAGAGTCATCTGTTGTAGAAATAAGAAAATCGTTAATTTCTGATTGAGTTGGAGCTAGAGAATTATAAAAAGTGTCAGTCTCCTTATGCGATAGAAGAGAATTCATGAGCTTTGTAAGTTGACACTTGCGTTTTGACACGTAAGGGTTTTCGGGATTGTTTCATAGTAAGAATTTTATATCAGTCGTAAACTGTATGGTCAAATTTTGAACTCGAAACTCGCAAAAACATTCTATACCGAAAAAGATAATTCTTGGGCTCTGTGTCGACAGGGGATCTTCCTTTTCATAGCCAGACGCATACGCAGAGAGATTGCGCTGCGTTTGCGGTAAAGGGTGCGTAGAAATACAATTACACAGTTCATAAGTGACCATTCTAGCAACGGTGCAGTCATGCTTGTAATAATTGAACTCTAGAGAAAAATTGCCACATTTGCGAGCACGCGCAAGGGCTTTGCGATGCGGATGCGCACATCCACGACTGCGAAAAGGGAATGTACCATTGACACAGATTGTATAAGCACTATTTTTGTGCAATTGCACACATTTCATTTAGCTCTTACAATTTACACTAAGCTCTGCAATAACAAAGCAGTACCGACGCTCCTTCATTCTATTTACCCTAAAATCCCATAAATAAGAGCGGTTTAATTTACCGTGAAAAATGAATTGGAAGAAAATGAAATCGAAAGCAGTCACCCCTCTAATTTGATGGATGGATAAACGAAAATCGGAGAAGAAGTTTAGAAGAAGCTCCGCCCCTCAACTCTAAACCCCGCCCACTTAATAAACAATTCACATAGAAATTCCGAAATTCCGTTAAAATCGCTATTTTTCAAAACCGCTCTAATCTATGGGATTTTAGGGTAGTTATTTCTATTCTATTGCAAAACCTTAAGTCAATCTGAACCACAACTGAAGCACATTTCTTTGAGAATAATTTCAAATATGAGATTGTTGCTTAGCCTATTATTAGTATTTGCTACCTTATTTTGTCCGAATGCCCAGTGGAATTACGGATGGAAACCTTATGTGGCGGCTATAGTGGTCCGTTTTGGCTGCCAAAACGGATATTATAAAAACATTGTAAGAGCCGCAATACGAGGAGTAATTGCTGGAGCTCCCATTGGTACTATCGCTGCCAGTTGACAAATTATTATTATTCGAATTTTGACCTTTTCTTACCGATTGTGTGTATCAGTGTGCTTTTTGCCGAATTTGCAAATGAAACCTCATCAAGAATGTGCGGTTTTTTAGATAATTTTCGAATTTTCGAAAGCGCTGTAAACGATTCGAAGTACAATCATGGTATCCAGAATTGAGTTGAAGCAATCTGTAACTTTTTGGATCTTTACGACGGCTACCAAAGTTGAGTCCTTACCCAAAGATTCGCAGAGATCAATAGAGTAATCTTCTTCAATGCTTGTATAGACTCGCATGTATTCTGCTTACATTGGACTGGTCACCGTATTAATCATTGGGCAGTGAGTGAGAACTAAACACTAGTTTTTCCTTTTTTCGACCAACATTAAATAAACAACAAAAGAGTTAGGAAAAATTATAATTAATATTTGGTGCAAAATTAATTTTTTTCTATCCAACATCCAAGCCTGAAAGCGGATTTCTGAGTAGCATCCAATGCAGACTATCAATTGTTCGGTTACTTTATTACTCATTACTTTTACTAATTTTTCAATTGCCTACGTCACCATTTGCGTGACAAGTATTGAAAATAAGTGATCATCAGATGGAGCACGGGCGATTGCGATTTATGGATCTTTCTATAATCCCTTTGTAATGATTTTCTCGCAGAGAATCATGATGAAAGTTTTAGGCGAAAACGACTCATCAAACTGGAAGAACTGCGAATTCAAATCTTATTACTACTAATATGTCTCTACTTTCTTCGTCCTTAGTAAATTCTGTATGATATTTATTTTGCAAAAGTGTGAAGCTGTAATCCTATACGATGATTTCAAAAAATGCATATTTGGGTCCAACATTCAGACTTCTCCTAGGTCAAACGGCTTCTTGAATACAAAACACATTTGAAAGCATAAAACTACCGTCTCCTTGCGATGCATCTTATAACATGCAATTTTTTCGACGTTACGAGCCAGGAAGAATAAGAATTTCGGTGTGACCAGACGAAAAACAGGTGAATACTGTCTCATTTTTGGTACTCCCGGAATCAACGACTACTTACAATGGAATGGTCAGAAGTCGAAGTGGCCAATCCATACAAGCTGCATACCATTCGATGCAGCATAAAATGCTGATTCCAAATCTGTCTTCCATATCTGCAGAGCGCTTTTGTGGACGAAATTATAAGCCGTTGAAGGTCATAATTTTGCTAAGAAATTGTGCGTGTAAAGTGCAAACATGGGCCGTCAAAGCCATTCTCGGCTCAGTGTTGGACCGAAACATGCAACTAAGTCACTTCATATGACCCGTACCCTGTTAGCAATCTCCTTCCAAATTGCCTTGACTGACTTTGCTGCTGTTTTGATTGTTGGAATTTAATAGTTTGGCATATAAGTTTTGCAACTAGTCTTGTAACTTTTCTTTTCTTGACATTTATTTGTAAATATAACGTAGATTAAATAGTAGCCCAAACGTGCGCAAAGTTTGACTTTTACTAACGATGTAAAGAAATTTTTTCAAAAGCAGGTCAACTTCCAAAAACACAAGTGTCTTAAAAACAAAAATAAAGCCGTTCCCAGTCTGAACTCAAACGCATCAAGCTGGAACCGTACAAATCAATAGATTCCTCTATCAACAATCTGAGTACGGTTTCGGCTTGATGTTTTCGATTTAGACTAAGAACGGCTTTAAGTTTGTATTTAGAACCATTAAAATTTTGAAATTTGACCTGCTTTCGACAAATGCGCAGATTTTCTCCATTTCGCTAACAAAAATCTGACTGTTCGTTCACGTTTGTAATCTGCTACCTAGTCTACATTATGTCCAGAAATGAATGCGTCAACGATCAAAAAGAGAAAAGTTACGAAATTAGTTGCAAAACTTATGTGCCGACCTGTTACCTCAAATCATCCAACAGAGAATAATGCATATTTTCGATTTATGTCCCAAATATGGGCTACAAAAAAAAACAAGCAGTTTCAAAAGAGAAGGTGATCTTGGATTTCAGTGCACATTTGCTTGCTATAAATCGGCAACAGAGACTTCAGAAGTCTTTCGCTTTATCCTAGAGAGTGTTCCTATCCAAGTATGCCAATGCCTGAGTTGTCTTTCGAACTAGTTGAAATATTTGGCACTGTCGAAATACCATACGTTACTATTAGGTTGTCCGGAAAATAATATCGCATGGCATCCCAGCGCGACAGAATGACCACAAAAAACAGCGAATGGGGTATCATTTGATAGAGCAAAACAAGCTCTACAAGACCGTTTACAAATCTCCGCGGAAATCGTGCTCCACCTGAAGTTCGAATCCAAAATCTAAAAAGTTTCCGATATCCGAAAAATCGTATCTCCGTTCATAGACCTCTTATCGATCTCCAATTTGCACAGGCATGTACTCTCTACAGCAGACATTCACCTATATAGTTTGTCTTATTTTTCAATGGCTACAGTACGAGAAATAAAAATAGGTCAAAAGTGCGAACATGTCACGTTTTTCGGGTTTTTTTTTTGCAAACACTTTGATTTTTTCGAAAACTAGCGCTTGTCTGAAGCTAAAAATTCACGGTTGTACTCCTAAAGGTTCATATTACAGAATCATCCGTGTGAGAGAAGCTCAGAATTGTTTTGGTAAAAATGTGCCGAATTTCGTTTTCTCAATTTTCAGCCATGAAAAAACCGCGAAATTGTGCATACGAGTGTCTCGCATAGTGAGTCCCTGCGTGAGCAACTTAGGGGTTCCCAGGACTTTTCTGAAGGAGACAAAAATTTTTTCGTTATTTTAGACCTTTAGTGCCTTATGAAATATGGCAACTTCACGCAAATCAAACCTGGCGAAAGGCTCGAGCTTCATTTTGTAGAGCTTGGTTTGATCTATCGGTTGGTACCCCATTTATACTATCATGCTCACCCTGCCGCGATATTGCATGTTAAAATACGATGCGACATTATTTTCCGGACAACCTAATAGTATAGTCATACGCCTAATAGTGAAGCAGCCCCGGATGCGCGCCAACTGTCGGAGTAGAAAAAAGAACATTTAAGGTGTAGATATGCCTTTTCTTTCACATTATTTTTTGATTATTTTTATCATTCCTGGCTTCAAATTACCTCTTGTGCAGGCTCGGGCAGGGTTTCCAAGAAAGTGGGCGAGTTGGCCACAATGGTGATGGGGATGGTGGCAGGGGTGTGATTATCCAACTTGTTTGTCAAGCAGTCTTTCTCATGCACTTCGTGCATGAAAAGGCATTTGGAAGGGAGGGACTGAGGGCGAAGTTGTAAAAGGGGCGTGGCCATCAACAACTCCGTCATCGGCACTTCATCGGACTTCGTCGGTCCTTTTTCGTCTCGACGGAGTGTGTTGATGGAAAGACTGTAGATGATCTCCTTCATGGAGCCGCCGAACCGCTGCAGGACTTTTCTATAGGAGTCTACGGGGCTATCTAAACCCCCGCCCGTCCAACAATTTCGATTAATACTCAGCTGTTTAGAAAAAAATTGCGCATAGTTACCTTTTCTGTTTGTTTTTCTATGCATGAATAAATAGTATCAATAGTAGTGTGTCCTTTGGAAAAAAACTATTTTTTTGGGGGGGGGGGGGACTCAGTGTCTAGAGCTAATTTGTTTAGGGGTATCATCGACCGATCGATGATTCCTGATACCCGTGCCATATGACGTCATAGCCGAGTGGGCGGGCCATGTCTGCCATGCGTCCACCTGGGAGGTCTCACCTCACTCTTGATCACACGTTGACCACCCAAGGTCACAATCTCACGCTCTCGGTTACAGTAATCCCAATAAACCATTGAACCACCATTCTTGTTCTCTATTTCACCGTAATACCTAGCATACCGAGGCAAAACCCCTCGAAGAGTCTACACCCGTTAATAGGGGGTTAGGAGCATAATTGGGGTTTAGAGCTTAGTTAGCGCCAGCTACAGAATGCCAGAAAAGGCTTTGGGGAATTCCGGCGCACAAAGTTCGGTATGATCGAGGGCCCGAGTTCCGAACCGCCGCTGGGGAGAACCCGGACGGTACCGAAATGGCTCACCGGATGGATCCGCACCGTTGTCTGAGTAGTGAATCAAGCTGCCATAGAGATGGACTGATCCCCGCACAGTTAAATTGTTGTGAATAGAACACTAGCGCTAGATCCTCCCACATGAGAACTGGGTCGCACATGCACTGAGCATTTGAAACTGTTGTGTCATAGCTTGTTGATACTTCCTAGCACATGTTATTAACGCGTGATCCAGACATGTTGTCCTCGTATATTGAAAAACAAGCATGAGACTATTGCTGTTTTGGTTATTGCTCTGAGTATGACTAACACTAATAAGAAAAGAAGAGGTAGGACTTAAATGCAGATGAGCCATGCTACACACGAAGCTTGTTATTGCAGGAGGACTGCTACATGCGTACCGGATTACAGACCGAGCAACTTTCAACGATTTGTTGTAGAAGCACTCAAATGTCCTTCATGATGTATGCTCGTGGGAAGATTTGCTCGAGGGTAGTGGTGATTAATGTTCCTTCACTTGGGACCTTGTAGACACCTTGCAAACTTAAGCGATACGAGATGGTCTGAATGTGGGACACTTAAAGTTGTCGCTGCACTTTGTCTACATAGCATACTGTTGTCGACTAAAAAGCACTTGACAAGATCGTGTGGAGAACTTGGATTTGAGTACTTTAACACGTTTCGAAACGGTGCTGCACATGGAGCAGCACACGGTTTTGCAGGGTCTTCTTCAACTCCACAGTATCTTATTACAAATAAAGTTAAAAGCCTATGCTCCAAGAGTAACACGAGTAACACTGGTAACATGGGTAAAACAGGTAATGTAGGTAAAAACCTAAGGGTGACCTTCAAAGGACTTCAAATTTGTTTGAAACTCTGAATTTGGAACTTATTAGGTTGTTACATAAGTCTTGTTACACTTTAAACTCTTACGGCGATAAGTCATACACCTCATATTCTCTACAGGGCTCCAGCACACCATTCGATAAGGCAAGGCAAGCTTTACAAGAAGGTGTGCAAAAGTTCGCACTAGCTTTGCCTCTGCTCATGACTTCCCTGGAAAAGTATTTTGAAAATCCGAACTTCTGACGATTTGTAGACGGGTTTATCTACAAGGTTTCAAAGTACTTACTTTTGCGTCGATTTTCTGTGAGCGACCACTACTCGAGAAATCAATCACTTTTAGCTCCATAAAAAACACTTGCAGATATGAAAGACGGATCCGGTAGTGTTATTCTAGAGCCACCAGTATCTATGCGGTTGCTCTGCTCTTCAAAAGTATTCGCATCACTCCGGATTCAAAAGAAGTGAAAAAGTTTCTCGGCTTCAACACGAAAATTCTAACAATTCTGAAAATCTAGTTTTGACATCTTTGTTTTTCCTAAGTATAACCTTTGATTAGTAGGTTTTGTAAACAAACTTTACAAAAATGACTGTCAATCACATACGCAATGTCACTGTTCATGCTTGCTCTCCTCCTTTCATCAGCTGTATAGTGCCTTTTTTCAAAACAGGGTTGAGAAAGGCGACTCCTCATCTCGCATTAAAATTCCCAGAAGTTACCCATATGTTAACGTTTTTAGATCACAGAACCCAGTCACAGCCAAAAATAAGGGAAAAAGTCAAACATAAATGCGAGAGAACTGATCTCACTACCTAACATATTTTATAAGAAGCGGCGACCCTACTTCGACTGATCGCTTTCTCGCTATGGTATTGAGCATATCTGAGTTGTAGTAGATCTATTTATTATTGAGCAATCCAACAAACACAGCTAGCGGGATTACTGATTTTGATCTATGAATCATACTGCAATTTTTATGCACTAGAGAGATTTTTGAATTTTCAATTTCCTTTATTCGTAACTAGGAAATACTTATAATGTACACAGTTTCTGAGGAACTCGGAACACTTTTGCTAACCACTAAAAATAAGAAACTTCGTGGTAGTTTGCAAGAAAAGCGGTTGTCGTTGTGTTCATCTAAAGGCCGCTCAGATCAAAGAAAAGGAGCAGTGAGGTGCTACCAGGGTTATAAGCGATGTTTATAAATTTATAAGGTCACCGTTTGCGTAGCTGTATGATTTTTGTTGAGAGATTCCATGAAATACTAGGTGCAAACAAATTTAAAGTACCTGTTTATTCATCAGCAGTAATGTACTAATTGTTTTTATTTACATACAATTATGAACAGAACTGAGCACGTCCCTCACATCAGGGAAATGCTGTGCCAACCGTTACATGTTTGGGCAGCTTGAACAACCAACAGTATAAAAGTCTAGCAGTCGCACAAGTTAATCATTGTGAGCGATCCTAATATGGATCCTAACAACGTAAAAATTCTTGTCACTTGTGCTTTTCTGTTCTTGTACGTTCTCGCATGCGTAAGTCTATTCTTTGGCACGGCAGCGTATTCGCCTCGCAGTGCTTTCTACGACAGCTAGCTCTACTATGGCATATCGTTATCATTTTTACAAATTCGTTCCCCTTGGTGTCAAACGATATTTTGGGTTGGCAGCATTTTCCACTATGAAATTTTTGTCACAGTAAATCACCCAAATTACGACCTCTTTACGATATCAAGTCAAATGTGTCTCTTATACAGATTGATGTTACGCGTATGTCTCTCTGTTCAAGAAATTTTCTGTTCAGCTATTCAGTTAAGCTGGTTTGCAGGTATACACCTCACCGAAAAAACGATGAGAATCTGGCTGTTTCTGATACTTATCCTCGCAGTGTGCTCCGCGGCACCAAGGAAGGGAAAAGAAAATGTTCAAGAGCTTTGCGGCTGTCCGAATTGCAACGGCACTAAAGTGTACGTTTTATGCTGCTTTATGCAGGCGCACAACAATTTTATCGTTGCAGGCACCCCCCTCCGAGTTTAACGGATAGATTTTTGGGCTGTTTGGCTGCATGTTGTATTGCCTGTGGAAGTTGTCTCGATGACCATGGTGGTTCTGCTGGTGTACCCCCCATGCAATAAGGACCATACTTCCGTATGATTACACTAAAGTTGTTGTTGCACTTAGTGTACAAACATGAAAACAAGACCATAATGTACAAATTAAAAATAGTTCCATCACGTTCAAGGTTTGAAAAAATTAATATTGGCATTCCCTTTCTCGCACTTGTGAGCTTCGAATATCTTATTCAAAAATATTCCAGCGTCTAAAAAGGTTTCAAAATCGGTTGTGGTTATAGTGCTCCTTAGAGTCATCCGTTAGAAGGAGAAATAAAGCTAATTTCGATTGAGTTGGAGCTACAGAACTGCTAATTTTGATTGAATGATAGCATACTCAAAGAGAACAAAAAAGGCAACCGTAAAGTTTTTGGCGCTGAGGAGCCAATTCATCCAGCTGACCCCCTCGTCCACCTTTTTTTGCTTCACATTCCATTTTTTTCCGTGGTATTTCTGATACAGCTTGTAGAGCAATGTTATTCAGAATACAAAGCTTTGATAGAAATTCTTATACGTAGTTACTCTAAACTAATCAGAGATGTTAGTGGAGATTATGTTCTAAAACACTGCATAGGTATGTTTGGGTGGAAATAAGAAAAACTCATGAGTCAACTAGTCAAAAATGAGGTTTTGAATTAGCCATAATACAACTATTTTTCTAGAAAAAATCCATAGAGTGTCAGTCTCCTAATGCGATAGAAGTGAATTCAATTCAAGAGCTTAGTCTTGTGTCTTGATACGAAAAAGTCTTAAAAATTAATTTTTGAGTTTGATTCCAGTCTTAAGCTGTACAGTCAAATTTTGAAAACATTTTCCGAAAAAGATAATTTTTAGGCAAAGTTCAGCAACTACGCTTTGTGTCAGTAGAGGATTTTCCTTTTTGTAGCCGGAGCATACGTTCGCGAAGGGATTGCGCTGCGTTTGCGGTGCGTGCGAATACAATTACACAGTTTATAAGTAAATGTTTTAGTGAGGGTACAGTTATGCTTGTTAGGGACAAAATTCCCTCTTGTTTGTGAGCGTTGCGATGGGGCGCGGCTTTGCGATGGGGCCCGATCCAAGATTGCGAAAAAGGAATGTACCATTGACACAGACTGTATAGGTACTATTCTCGTGCAGGTGCACACATTTCACTGTAATTTTTATTATTATCATAATTATCATAAAGTCTTCTGCCATCCAAACTGAGCTGCAGCATGTGGACCACCTTCGATGCATTTACCCTTTGCATGTAACGCTGGTATTATCTTCTAAAAATATTTCTACGTAAGATAATGAGCAGTAAATGAAGACAGTTTTGTTCGAGGTTCACTTATGGTTAGGTAAGATCGATAGCGAAGACATTTTTCCATAAATCCGGCGTAAATATTCTTAGCGCAGCAAAAACATTCTGACACTGGCAAACAAATAGTTATATCTGATTTTAAAACTTTTTTAGGAGCTCAAATGGTTTAAAGGTTAGGATGAAATAAAGCAACGATTTTACAATCAGGAGAAACTGGCCTTATGTTGAACCACGCAGATTTTCTTCTGAAATTTTGAACTATTTCACTCATCAAAGGAAGCACATCATATTGTACTTGCACAATTCTTACACCGAAAAATAGAAAAAATAATTTCAATAATGAAACTACTCGATCAATATGCTTTTTGCAGTGGCGTACACCCAAGATTTCCGTTCGAGGGGAGGGGGAAAGGGCGATAAAAAAATTTTCTGATGAAGGTGCGTTACACGCACTCCAAAAGATTTTTGGTATGTTCATGCCCCCCCCCCAGAATGGGTCGCGAAATTTTTGAAAGTTACCTGCATGAGTTATAAAAATTTGTAAGTGTTCGTACTGTTTATAATCACCCCCCTCCACCTCGATAGGCCACTGGCTCTTTGTTATGTATATCAAAAGTAGTATTCTATAGTAGATTTTGAAAAAAAATATGAAACAAAATCAATAAGTCGAATTAGAAAGAGAGACATTAATCGCTACCAACTCGTCAAAGTCAAAAAAAGAAGTTATGAAACCAAGATCTAGAACAAACGATTTTAGTAGACGTTTTAGCGATATCAGCAACCAAAAATCGAAAAATTATCTCTTGAGTATTTCACTTAATTAGCTTATATCGCTGCCATATGTCCTCAAGAGATTTTGACACTAGCATACTTTCAGAGCACAAGTTTTCACTCTTCTGCCAAATCAGAAGATTTTATAAAAGCTGAAGAAGGTAACAGAATTCTAAGAATTTTAGTACAAGAATTATGCAACAGTTTAATACTTTATAGTTTTTCAACCGAATCTTTCAAATCTTTGGAAATTTTTTGCACTAAAATGTACATCACCAAAGTTTCCAGTAAGTCCAATATTGTCCACATTTCTGAGTCATACAGTCGTACGTCGCCGTGAAACCAGTTGGAAGCATAGAGATAATGATCGTACATAGAGATTAGCATGTCAGTAATCATAGAAGGCATTTTTGGGAGCACCCAACCTTCTACCAAAGAAGAACTTTATAAATTTGAAGTAGCGAATATGACTTGTAAAGACGAAAATACGAAAATCCTTGGTCGTTTTTGAAGCTTTTTCTAGCACTAAAGAACAAGAATCCTGCGAATGAGTGAAGGTAACAGCGGAAAAAAATTTGAGATAATGGGGGAAATTACAAGTGAGTAGATTCTCCGCTTGATATAGTGTGCTTGCGGTGCCAAGAAAACTGGGTAAAAATTGCGCGTGAATAAATAGCTACATCTGTAACGCGGGTCATTTGCGCGCGCAAAACCGGCGTTACCGGCTCGACTCCCTTTTACGCGCAAACTTTGCCGCATTTTACTACAACAAGCAGACTAAATCAAGCGGAAAATCTACTCGACTGTACAGGAAGAGAAACACACGTATTTTGTGATGGATTTGAATTTGAAATCAAAAGTTTTCCTGTAAAAATCACATACCTTCAAAGGAACTCTGGCAACGCATTTCGGAACTACGACGAGTTGTCATTCTAAAATACTGACAATGGGAATCACACTAATGTAGAGGCTAATAGAGTTGACTGCAAATATGTGCTCTCGCGGTGAGGACAGCATCTGCGCGGAAAAATGCTAAACCTCTGATCCGATAAGTTGCCTGCAACTCTTGTAAATCTTCGACGTTCAAGCGTAAATGCCGTTGGCAACGCAACTATACTATTATATTTTACCTGTCGAATCTTTCAAGCATGATAATCTTCCCTATCTCATTTTCAGGCTTCAATAAAAATATGCTTAAACCCAAAGCGCATCCCACGAATGCATAAGAGCTCGTCGGATGTTCAAATCTGAAGGAGGAAGTCTGACCAATCATAAGGCTAAAGAGTTGTCCCTGCCAGTGCTGTGCCAGCGCTGTCCTCACTCCAAATGGTATTTCTAGCGTTAGTACCTTGGTACAGGCTGGCAAGGTGCTGGCAGGGCGATGGCAGCACGGCGTTGGAACAGGGGTGGCCCAAGTCACACAAGCAACTCTGAAGCGTGCCTCAGAGTCATCATCGTAGATGCATTATAGTTCTGTCAATCAAGTAAATAGATAACTCTTCTTCTATTTTTTATTCTTTGGGGTGAATTATCTCTATTATTATTATCCGCATCTCCGCAGGTGCTACTATCTGCTAGGCAATGACAAATACAAGTTGAAGAGACATTGTAGTTTTCCAGCGATTCTGAGTCAATCGTGAGAAAAACTCAAGATGAAAAAAAATGAAGAACTTATGATAGCAAATTAATTTAGGATTACAACAATCAGGGCACTACAGGGTGTCCGTAAAGTATGTATACACTGTTTGATCGTTAATATCTCTTTTCTCAAGAAGTCTTTTGCCTTGCTTCAGGTACCATTTTGTAGAGCTGGCTTCAACTTAGATTTACAGTATAGAGCGAACCGTCCATCTTTCTCCTTTACTGCAGGATTACGGTAGAAAGTTGAGAGAGGGTTTTGGGCCATGAAAGGCCATATTTTGACTCACAAAGGAGACAAAACAGCTTGAAAACTTTTACACTAGGCTAATTAGAGTTGCTGATTCTAACTGTAAAGTTCGCAACTTATTGTGATGCTTCATTGAAGAGTTATGCCAGGTAAGAGGTAGCAGCCATTTTTTCAATGTTCCTAAAAAGTGCGGTTACACCGTTTAAAAAGCTTCGCAATCTTGTGGATAGTTGAGTATTGAACTCAGCGTCCATAAAAACCTTAATACACAAGTTTTCACTTTTTTTGAAAAATTTTGAAACGGCAGCTTTTTCCACATTGACACCATATGTTTCAAGTTTCTACCGTAATCCTACAGTAATGAAGAGAGATGGGTGATTCGTTCTATGCTGCAAATCTAAGTTGGAGCCAGCTTTACAAAATGGTACCTGAAGCAAGGCAAAAGACTTCTTGGGAAAAGAGATATTAACGATCAAACAGTGTATACATACTTTACGGACACCCTGTATATCTCACGTGTGGAAAAGAACGCTAATCGGTTGAAAAACCAGAAGTTAGGAACTTTTGAAAATGTTGCAAACAAACTTTCGGGCCAACCCAATAAAAGCGTCTCCAGCGGGAAAGCTTATCGGTTGTTTACAAAGATCCAGAAATGCTGAAGTGACACCGGATCCAAAACGACGTGCAGCAGGTCAATCCAACCATTCAGCTGATAGTCCAGCTAATTGCGACCTTGTAGAACAGTCCTCATTTTCGTAAGCTTACTTATAGATCATGTACAGTGTTGAACTTGCTCTTCACTTTTTTTCGTGCAGTGATCAGTGGACCGTCAAGTCTTACTTACCACAAAAGCCCTTCAAGTACTACCAACTCATACACAGCAAGATGCTCTGTTAGTTCCATAAAAAGTATTGAATTGAAATTTAAGCTTTTGATGATTTGTAGGCGGGTTTATCTAAGGCATCGATCATACCTATGGCGACTCCATCGTAACGATTCTCATCGCTGGGGCATAGAATGTCTCGGATGCTCTTGTACTAGGTTGGACACAAGATGCTCTTGTAGTAGGTTGATGCAAAAATAAGGCCGTTTTTGCGAGTTCACATAACGTTCTATAACTTTTTGAAAAATCCACATTATTGATTGCTGTAAAAGCAATCGAAGCAGCAAATGTTTTGCAATACAGCGCACTTCCGTCTATACTCATATCACAGGCAGAAAAAGATGGATTATAAAACAAGAACATTTTCCCAAATTCCTGTCCTTGCTATGTCATAACTCCCTTCAAAAATTGTTAGTCCAAAAGATGTGCCTATCTTGTAGCCGCAAGCCTGTGGGACAAAAGATAAAAAGGATTTGAAAAGAGAAGATTTGCGTAAAGTAAAAATCAAAATTCATATTTGTTATTTTTTCATTATTTTTCGGTAGGTCCCATAATCTCAAATAATAGAATTTTTTGATTTTCTGGGTACAGGACAGCTGGATTTTTTGCAATTAGTGTCAACAGATTGCCCTGCCCTTAGACATACAGTAGTGAGCAAAACTTTGGCGATTGCCTCTTACAAAAAGAAACTCATTGGTCATAAAACCCATGTTTAGGCAACGATATGTCAGTCTAGATAAGAAGAAACTAAATAGTGCAGTGAACCTCTGGCTTTGGATGCGGTTATTTGAAACTCTGTAACATTTTAACAGGTGAGGCAGGCAAAACCAACAGAAAGAAGGCATGAAGAGGCCTTCTCAATGCTATGCTGAGTTTGTATACTTTTGCATCAAGCTAATGATTCTAGGCAAGATTTCAGAGCACTTACTTTTGCGTCGATTTTTAGTGGGCAGCCAGTACCTGCTAGAGGAAACGAGCTTTCTAACTCTATCCAAGCACCTGCAAATATAAAACACAGGCCAATAGTGTTGCTCTAGAGCCATCAGTATTTATGCTGCTCATTCGGTGGCTTATTCTGCTCTCGAAAACCAGTCGCATCATTCCGTTATTTAGAAAAATTGAAAAATCGACCTCAACACGAAAATTCTAAGAATTCTGAAAATCTCGTTTTGACATTTTTTCTCCTCCAAGCATGACCGTTCATTACAAAATTCGTACAACAAACTTGCCAAAAATGACTGTCAATCAAATATGCAAGTAATGTCACTGTTCGTACTTGCTCTTTCCTTTCACCTTACACCTACTGCATAATGCCATTTTTTCTTCAAAACTATGTGGCAAAAGGCGAATCGTAATCTTGCACTAAAATTTCGATAAGTTACCCACATGCTCAGCGTTTTCTGATTATAGAACCTAGTCACAGCTAAGATCAAAGGAAACAACCGAAAATGCGAGAAAATTGTCTCACTGCTCAACATATTTTATAAGTAGCGGCGACTTGACGTTTGGACTAATCGTTTTTTCAAAAAGGTCCATAGTACTGAGCATATTTGAGTTGTGGTAAATCTTTCTGATATTTAGTTCCAACAGGCACAGCTAGCGGGCTTACTGATTTCGATCTATAAATTAAAGTGTTTTTATGCACTAGAAAGCTTTTGGATTCTCAAATTTCCTTCATTCGAAATCAGGAAATATTGGGATTGCATGCAATTTACACATCTCAAGACACTTCTGCTAACGGTGCTTACTGTAGGGAACTTTGCGGCATTGGCAATGAAATGGTTGAAACTTTCGTTATATTCATTTGAATGCCGCTCAGATTAAGAAAAAAGCAGTGAGGTGCTGCCAGTTTATAAGCGACGGTCATAACATATAAGGACAACGTTTGCGTAGCTGTATAATTTTTGTTGTACGAATCCATGAGATACTAGGTGCAAATAAACTCAAGCGGTCTATTTATTCAGATCAGCAATAATGTAGTAATTGGTTTTATTTACATACTAGCTGGCTTACCCGGCTCAGCCGTATCCGGACCAAACTTGGCACACATACACTTCGGGCCCCGGCGGGTGTCACAGTCCACTTTTTGTTATCGATCGATGTCGATTTTACCGATTTTTATCGATTTTTTTGCAGAGTTCACCTACAGGGCTAGGAGTTGGCACAGGGGGGGAAGTGAGCATGGGGATCCCGAATACAACATTAGTTTTCAGGATCGTCCATTACTTTTATCGATTTTATCGATTTTTTTTGTAAAGTTTGACCTGCGGGGTTGGGAGTTTGCACAGGGAGGTAATCGAGCATGCTGATTACGAACACAATATTAGTTTTCAGGATCGTCCATTACTTTTATCGATTTTATCGATTTTTTTTGTAAAGTTTGACCCGCGGGGCTGGGAGTTTGCACAGGGGGTAATCGAGCATGCAGATTACGAACACAATATTAGTTTTCAGGATCGTCCATTACTTTTTCGATTTTATCGATTTTTTGAAAATTTGAGCTAGGGGGCTGGAATTTGGCACAGGAGTGTAATCGAGCATGCTGATCACCCCCCTTGGGGGTGATCAGCATGCTCGATTACCCCCCTGTGCCAACTCCCAGCCCCCTACCTCAAACTTTGCAAAGAAATCTATAAAACCGATAATAGTAATCGATAATCCCGAAAACCAATATTGTATTCGGAATCCCCATGCTCGATTACCCCCCTGTGCCAACTCCCAGCCCCGTAGGTGAACTCAGCAAAAAGATCGATAAAAATCGATAAAATCGATATCGATCGATGACGAAAAGTAGCCTATGACACCCGCCGGGGCCCGTAGTGTATGTGTGCCAAGTTTGGTCCGGATCGGTTCAGAAATGGAATTTTCTATTCGGAACATACGTACATACAGACAGACAGACAGACAGACACATACAGACAAACAGACATTCAGCTTTATATATAAGATAATTATGAACAGAACTGAGCACGACCTTCACATTATCAAATAAATGCTGTGCCAACCATTACATGTTTGGTCAGCTTGAACAACCAACATAAAAGTCTAGCAATCGCACAAGTTAGCAGTGCTCCAGATAAGAGCGATCCTAATATGGATTCTAACAACGCAAATCTTGTCACTTTTACTTTTCTGTCCTTGTACGTTCTCACATAAGTAAGATTCTTTGTCACGGCAGCCATTCGCCTAGCAGTGCTTTCTGCAACAGCTAGCTCTACTATGGCACATCATCCTCATTTATACAAATTCGTTCCCCTTAGTGTCAAACGATATTTTGGGTTGGCGGCACTTTCCAACATAAAGTTTTTGTTACAGTGATCCACACAAATCACGACGTTTTTTTACGAAATTAAGTCAAATGTGCCTCTCATACAAATTGACGTTACGACATATGTCCTCTGTTCAAAATTTTGGTATTTAAAAACTTCAGGTACGCTGGTTTGCAGGTATACCCTTCACCGAAAAAAACGATGAGAATCTGGCTGCTTCTGGTATTTATCCTCGTAGTGTGCGACGCGACAAAAGAACACAAAGGTGCCTTTGAAAAGGATAAGCCAGTAAAGGACTGCAACTGTGTGCGATGTGAAAATCTTAGATACGAGAAAGAGTACGTTTGGATTATATTGCTTTATGTAGGCGCACGAAAAGTTCATCTTTGCAGGAAATGCCGTGGGAGGATCTTTTACGAGATAAAACAAACAATCATTTGCTGCTGCACACCTGATATCGACGGCAATGGTGAAAATCCCACTTTTATACCCTGCGAATAATGCATTTTGAATACGATTGTAAACGCCGCACATTCGTATGGTAACGCATAAAGCTGTTGTTCCATTCGTCTGTGTTGCTGAAAACAAGACACGAAAAAAAATTATCGCGCCACGACGGTGCGAAAAGAAAAATAATACCCGCATTCTTTTCACTTGGGAATACCTTAAATCACTTCGCTCTGATTTGTGCAGCAAGTAATCAGCATGCTCACTTACCTCTCGTACAGATGCCCTGCCCCTTAACTCATACTTTTTCAAAAATTCATAAAATCGATAAAGATCGGTAAGAAAAAGTAGCCCTCAACACCCGCCCTGCCCAAGTGTATGTATTAGGTTGGTGCAAAAGTTTTGTCAGTTTTTTCAATCCATCGGCAAGCACGCTAGAATGAAGATAAACAAACACTTCAAAGTGTATCCAGATGCAGAATTCTTTCCTCTTTCCAGCCGCTAAACTCTCATTGTGTTTCTTTGCGAAAGTGACGAGGTATTTACTAGAAATTGCAACCACTCGTTTTTACCATGTTCAACTTACTTTCACTGATTTTCAAAATTTTTGTATGAGACTTCTGGAGTAGAACTAATAACCAGCAGATAGGACAAACCTTTTGCCAACAGAAGCAATTTTTTATAGCCCTACAGCTTGTCTTTCAGAATTTCTACGATTTATTTTCTGAAGTGACCACATCTTACATTCAGCCTATATTAACCTCGTAGAACATGAAATGTCAAACACTTCAGTGACCGTTCGATGCAAATTTTTCTCGTCTTTCTAACACTTGTCTTTCTTTGTAGAAACAGGCAAAATATGTGGGAAAAGTCGCACTATCTCTCAATTTCAGGAGTGCGCACTAACGTATCCTATGTTCCAAAATCTTCATAATTTGAAGCGAAAGTCGCTCATTTACTTTGTAGTGGTAGCGGTAGTAATAATCGAGTGTTGAAACCTTAGTATTCTTTAGGTTTTGCAGTGTTTGGTGCAATAAGAGGTTATGCGATTTTTCCAAAACACAAGACTTTTAAAAAATTATTTAGCAAAAATCTGAAAAAGCAGCTGAAAAAAAATCGCATAAGTTGGCAAAAGGTTTGACCTATCTGGAATTATTAGGGCCCCTCCAAAACTCTGATACGAAAATTTTGAAATTCAGTGAAAGTTGGACATGGAAAAAACGAATGGTTGCAATTTCCAGCGACTACCTCATAACTGTCTCAACAAAACACAATGGGAGTTTAACTGCTGGAAAGGGAAAGAAATTCTGCATCGGATACATTTTGAAGTGTTAGTTTGTTTCCGTTCTAACGTGTTTGACGATGGATTGAAAAAACTGACAAAACTTTTGCACCGACCTAATATGTCAAGTTTAGCCCGGATCGGTTCTAGAAATAAATCTAGCTTTACATAAGATTACCAGTACAACTCGTAAGTTTTATTTTCGGTCCAAAGTTCGCTGCTTTGAGCTATGCTGGCATATAAAAAGCGAACTTCGTTGGAACCATACAGAAATTATGCAAGAAAAGCGTTATAGAGCAATTCGTCCATATTATGGTGAATCAGCAGAGGAATAAATTCTTTACCTTCAACAAGAGCTGTGGAGGAAACAGAACTCAAACCCAAATATCTGAAGTACAGTCTCCTCCTGGGTAACGCATTTCGTGTCCAAGGTATGGACCACCTTCGATGGCACCGAAGTCAAATAAAAAGTTTCCGTTGAGTTTCATAACACCATTTTCGTCGATGTCTATGCGTAACATCTCTCCTCCAGAACTAAACAGAATAATTTTCTTGTTGTTAATAACGATCACGCCCTTCGATTACTTGATCAGTTTTGGATAGAACTGTTCAACCCATCTTCTATAGAGCGAAGTGGTCGCATAAAGTCTTCTGCCATCGAAACCTGAGCTGCAGCATTTGTGGACCACCTTCTATGCGGTGACCCTTGATACGCAAGGCTGGTGGTGGCTTCTGAAAACATTCCGTAATATGAGCGATTGCATAAAGACAAAGCCTTATTTTACAAGTTCATGTAGGCGAAATCGACAGCGTGGAAGTAATTTTTCTTTGGAAATTTGGCTACACAGCAAGAATTTGAGAATTCAAGAGCTGTGCTTTTTTTTCTTGGATCGTGGCTCCTTTTAGATTTTTCTGGAATCTTGACAGTCATGTTAAAAGTCAACAGCCAACACTTGAGCTTTATGAATTGCAAACCATTTTCAGGCCGTAGATTACATAAAACAGAGGGTTCCATATGTAAGTGCACACTATACAATCGTTAATAACTTTCTTCCCGATAAAGTCTCTTCCTTAGCTTTGAGTATCATTCAGTAGAGGAGGCCTCGACTGAGATTTACAGTATCGGACAAACCACCCATCACCCTTCGTTACTGTAGGATTACGATAAGAAATTCTAGCATACATCAGCATTGTGAAATAGGCCGTTTGAACAAAAAGTTCCAAGAAATCTGGAGTTGTGAAGCAGTGTTTTCAAACATGCTGACATCAGACATCTATGGATTTTCAAGAATTTCAAATGGTCCAATCAACATTTATGAACAACACTGAAAAAAAACGTCGTGGCTGCTTACTTGACATAACTCATGGAAAAAGCCTTGCGGTAAGGTGCAAATTTTATATCAGTGATTAGCGCGACTCAATTTAGCCTAATGATAGAGTTTTCGGTATCTATTCTGGGCCAATATGTAGCTATTAATGGCTCAAAACTCTCTTCAAAGTTCCTATTGTAATCCTACAGTAATGAAGGGAGATGGATGATTCGCACGATACTGTAAATTTAAGCTGAAGCCTCCTCTACTGAATGCTTCGAAGCTAAGGAAAAGAGGAAAAAAGCTATCAACGGTCATAAAGTGTGTGCTTATTTTTGGGGCACCTTGTATTTCAGCGTCGGGTGTGTGACTGCGTACTTCTCTTAACAAAAACTTCCAGTGTGAAAGTTACCTCGAGTTCTCATCCTTGACAAGCTTTACGCCACTTTCTTCATGAATGCTACCATCTATGAATATCTAAACAACATTCAGTTAATCACAAAATTTCATCAATTTATTTTATAGTTTTGTAGGCGTTTTCTGCATTATGGTACATAGATATCACCACCTTTTTCAAAGGAACTCTAGCAACACATTTCGCAACATATGATGAATTGTCATTCTAAAATACAAAACCTTACAAATCGTCTGGGAAGTAGGAAAGAATATGTGCTGCGGTGACTACAACAATTGCGCGGAAATGTTTGCTATGCTTGTGAAAGCCGACAGCTTGCGAAAAGTCAGCGTAATAATTTGCCATACGAGGGCGCTGCCATTGTTTACGCGCAAATGTTGTTTGCAACGCAAACACAATTATAGGTCATCTTGCCGACCTCATTTTCAGGCTTTGGTTAGAATATGCTCGAGCCCAAAGCGCATCCTACGAATCCATAGGGGCTGATGGGATCGTGCTTGAATCTAAAGTACAAACTTTGAATTTAATACTTCTAGAGAGCTAGCGTCCAGAGTTGCACGTGCAAACAGGAGCACTGCTCTAGCACGGCCTTGAGCGGCGGTGGCACAGCGCCAACACGCGCACAACTCTGGACGCTGCCTGGTAGCTGTGACTTTAGAAGAACAATCGCAAACAGCTGATTAAGAGTTTGAAGCCCAATATAAATTCTGACCTATTACTAAGGTTACCCTCTTCTGATTATAGAATCAAATTTTACAGCCGCTCAATTCTCGGCCTTGTAGAATTGTTCTAATGAAAATGTGAAATCTATGAAATCGCAGCTAAACTTTTTCTAGAACATTTTCAAAAAATTGTGTTTGACTGTTTGAACTGACTAACGAAATGATTTTTCATAATGTACATACATAAAACGGAAAACGAATCCAAAGAATTTTTTCTCTCCTCGGGACTTAATGATCTTCATAAATTATGTAGGATGTCAAGAAAGCCGAAATCAAGTTCTTGGCCAGGGCTCAGCACAGCTGGCACCGGGTCAAGCTGGATATCGTTTTTAGGGCGGAAAGCAAAGGGGATCGTTTCTACAGGGGCCGAGGCGGAGAACTGCCGCAAAAATGCCGCCGGCATGCCATTGGCAAGCTGTCCATCAACAAACAAAGGCGTTGTTTTCAGCCGAAACGCAATAATATGACATTAAATTTGGTGTGTGCATGCGCGTTGGTGGACCGGAACTATGGGCCAAAAATTTATGAAAATTTATGTGAATGAAAGCTGTGCCCAACTTTTTTCTGAATTAGCTGGCACCGTGCCAGCTGGGTGCCAGCTGAGCTGGCACCGACACTTTGCTCACATAAGTTTTCATACTTTTTTACATAAAATGTATCTACACTGTAAAAGAACATACGGAGAAGAAACAGTTTCATAATGTTCTCTTTTCAGCGTTTTATAGCAATTTGAAAACCACTCGGTCCGCTCCGCAGTCAAAAAATCGGCTTTTTCTGCTTCTCAAGATGTGATTCGACCACTCAGAAAGCTCAGAAAGCTGTAAAAAGCTCTTTCATGAAATCAGAAATGCATGAAAACACTACTACATTTTTTACATAATATAAAAATGATGACGGGTTTTCAAAACAGGTCAAAAGGGACTTCGTACGAAATTTTCGATATCAAAGGGGACTTCGTTTTGAAATATCCCTGGTGCCAGCTCGTGCCGAGCCCTGTTCTTGGCCCCTACCTTTTCCAGTCGAATATTCCTTTCGTCTTCAACATTTATGAAATAAATTCGATTCGAGTTCAGGCATGGCAATATTATATGCGTCCTTAACCTTATTCCTTTTATAAGTAATCGATGTGAGAAGTTCTACCTTTTAGCTGAAGGTTTGTCATGACAGGACGAGCATGCATTCCATCCGGTGTGATGTACTTCATCGCCAATGTTTGGAAGTACGGCTTTGGATAGAATCTGTGAAAAAAATTGCGAAAATTTTATTAAATTAACTTTCATTGAAATCATACCTGACAAAATGTCTCACTTTCTTCGTCGACATCTATAGCAACAAGCAGATCATTACCGTTACCAGATGCATGAGGACATGTGACGAACAGTACCTAAGTAGTGGATGGAAAAAATTTGAATGGTGGGGAAGGGGGAGGGGGTAGAGACAAAAGCACCTTTTCCTTAGGTCCATGCGCTGCTTCCTGCGGACTTGCGTAACCTGGCCCACAGCATTTATTGCAACTCATGCTGAAAAACTGTTCGTCTAGTTTTTGTAAGCCTAGAATGCAAAAAAAAATTAAAATTGAAATTTTACAAAGCCTATGGCACTGCTTGAAGCTGGATCTCAGTAATAATAGAGAAACTGCAAATGTGGAAGGACCCATTTGAGCTTACAAAAAGCCCCTTGCTCGGAATTTGTGAGGTTAAGATGTAGATAAACTCCATGAATTTAGTTGGTCGGGGAATTTCACCACATCACTTCTATAATTTTGTTTTTTTCACTTCTAGCATTTTTGATACTACTTCCTTAGTTTTTTTGAGTAAATTTATATGTTTTTTGGGTTGTTTCTAGTTGAAATTTGAGGCTTTCAATCGCAACTTGAGAAATTTGTGTGTATTTTACTTGTTGTTTAATGACGCTATTTGTTCATTTCTTTCTTATTTATTTCTATGAAGGGAATTCATATGTTACTAAGATTGTTTATTATCAAATTTTCATATAATATTGTATCGCTTAGCGTTAATCAAATATGTTTATTACAGGGCTTTTTTAGGCTATATTGCAAAGAATGAAAGAAAGAAAATACCCACAATGTAAGAAAGGATCAATTGTTTCCACAAGCCTTTCGCTAAAATTCAAAATATAAAAAAACTATAAAATTGAAATTTATCAGGACCGTAGACGCACGTATACAAATAGAAGGATGAGAAAACCAAGAACCAAGAATTAGAAAGAAGCCCACCGCACAAAGCTACCCTAAATTTCGTCAGCGAGAATATCATAGACTATAAGTAAAATGATGAAGTTGCTCAGCAGCTGTTGATCTTTGATAAGACAAGAAGTCATCACGTATCACTTACTAAATTTAGCGTTCTGCGCCCACAGAACAAAGAAAAGACAATTGCGGAAGTGAAATCGAAGATGAAGTTGTAAACTGATGTCTAAAAAGCACTTGATGGCAGGTTTTGTATTATTTTGTTATAAAATGTGCTTGGAGAACATTATTGCACTTTTCTAACTAATTTCTATGCACTAAGGAACACTTTTGCTCCATAATGCCCTAAAATTGAAAGTAATGGCTAAAATCGCTGACGCACACTGTTTACTGCAGAGATCTTGCAAACATTGAAGCCGACACATGAAAACAAAAATGATAAACAAAAAAGTGGAAGACAGGGGTGACTCCAATCTGGAGGATGCAGTTGTCTTTATTTCAGTACCAAATTCTAAAAAAATATCGATCATTACAGAATGAAGCAGTTCTACGTTCGTATTCAAAATATTCCAGCGCCTTAAAAGTTTTCGAATTCAGTTGTGGATAAAATGCTTTTCAGAGTCATCCGGTAGAGAGAAAGAAAATCGTAAATTTCAGATTGAGTAGGAGCTAAAGAATTGCTAATGTTGATTCCTCTGATAGTAAGCAAGAGAAACAAACTCGAAAAAATATTTTATTCCGAAAAATAGTTCTTAGGCAAAGTTCATTCTGTGTCACTAGAGAACTAGACTCTGCATCAACAGAGGACTTTCTTTTTCGCAAACAGACGCATACGCTTCGCGAAGGGATTGCGCTGCGTTTGTGGTGCGTGCAAATACAATTATACAGTTTACTTGTAACCATTCTAGCGGTGTTGCAGTCATGCTTGTAATATCTGAGCTTTAGAGACAAAATGTCAACTCGCTTGCGAGCAATGCGCAATGGCTTTGCGATGCGGGCGGGCAGATCCACGATTGCGAAAAGGAAATGCACCATTGACAAAGACTGTATAAGTGCTATTTCTATGCAAGTGCACAAATTTCACTTAACGCTTATAATTTACTTTCCGCTCTATTGTAACAAAGCAGTATTGCCGCTCCTTTACCGTTGTAAGAACAGGTCCTTCTTCAACATTCGTAGCGCTAACAGCATTAAAGTTCGAAACATTCCATTAAGTCTGTGTTTTTATTCTATTGCAAAACTTCTACTCAGAACCACAACTGCAGTACACTTCTCTGAGTATCAGTGTGCTCTTTGTTGTATATGGAAATAAAACCTTAACAAGAATTTGCAGTTTTCGATCCGGAAATCATCTTGAAAGCTTGTACACGATTCGAAGTACAATCATTGTAGCCAGAATTGATAGCATTCTTATGAAACTTTTTTGGATCTTGACGATAGCTACCAACAAGAGCGCAATTCTTGAACATCAAGATTCGCCCCCTAGCGTATAATTTTCTGCTTACGTTTGACCGATCACCGTATCATGATCATCGAGCAATGAGCGAAAATCAAGCACTAGCTTTCTCCTTATTTCTACCAATTCTGAGTGTATAAGAGAAAGAGTAAATGAAAAAACTTATTATCATTAGAGGTACTTAGTGCAGCATTATTTCTTCTATCTAACATCCAAGCCTGAAAACGGATTTCTGGATAGCATACAACACAGACTATTAATTTCGTAAAGTTTACTTTATTTTCCAAGTGCCTATCAGATTTTGCGAAACCTATATATAAAGCTGAATGTATGTACGTTTGCCTGACTGTCTGTGTGTGCTTATTTCCGAATAGAAATTCATTTCTGAACCGATCCGGAGCAAACGTTGCACAAATCACTTCGGGGCGGGGCGGGTGTCGTGAGCTACCTTTCGTTAGCCATCGAGACCGATTTTATCGATTTTTTATCATTTTTTTGTCCTTAGGACCTTTATCCGAGTCAAACGAGTGCTTCAAATTCGGTGAAGAAGCAGTTTTCTAAGCAATGTGACTTTTTATGCATTTTAGAGCAAAAGTGTACTTCGAAAGTGCTTTTCAAAAGTCGGCAGTTCCCATGTGTAGCAAATGTTCCATATTTTAATGTTGTGTATGTAAGAAACAATTTAGATCTAAAGAATGTAGTAGTGATCAAAAATGGGAGGTAGCTTTGTAGCTGTGGTCAGCCTTCGAGATTTTTCAAATTTTTCAATTTTTCTTAGAAAAACATAAAATTTGGAGCCGTTTCTTAGTCAATGATATGACTTTTGTTAACACAGAGAGTAGTGGTTTTTCAGATGAATTCGAACAAAAGAGGGCAAATTATAGTGGTTTTTAGGGCGTCTCTAAGGCAATGACCAGCACTGTAGTATACATTCGAAGGGTTATCTATCGTGGAAATATCCATGATAGTAGTGATATAAGTTGTGTAAAACCTGTGAAAAAATCTTTTACCTTTTTCTTTCTAATTTCACGTTCAAAACGTTTACTGTTAGTGCAACTCAAAAAATCATGTGGTAAATGCTTGTTCCAACATTCTTAACGTGCGGACAAAAAATTCACGTTCATGCAATACGAAATTGTTTTTTTTTATTTCGCCCACCATTTGTGTGAAGTGAATAGATAGAAAATGTATTAGTTCTACCATAATTGGGTTTGAACACCCAGTATTTGGAGGGCTTCAGTGTTTCACCTCTCAAAATCCTAAAACCCAAGACAAGATCGTGCACAACTCTACGATACGAGAGACGTTCAAAATTGAGCTCAAACGTTGTTCATAAGTTAGAAGTGATCGATGATGTGCATAGCTTCGAAAACAACGATAAAACAGTAGTCTTGTATAGATTTTCTGAACGTTTTCCAAGGCTACGATGTGTTTCTCAAGGACGGGCTCCATACATGGCTTGCGTCGATCACAGGAATAAGAAGAGCTTTCAAAGTTTCAATGGACTTTTCTTATTGGCAGTTTTGATAATTCCGAAGATTGTATACAACATGGAAAATGCTTGAGACGTGAAGGATATTATCTCTGGATCTGGCTACATTTTGGAATTGGTCACAACTCCTAAATCTGTGATTGATGTTCTGCTGATAAAACAAACTCCATCATACTCATAATGGCGTTTTCATCGTCGCCAATATGGAAAACACGGCTTTTAGCAACATTGACACTATCCCATTTCCGCACCAGTCGATCATGAGATCAACAAACGTGCAGAGCTTTTCTGACCTGCTAGGATTACTGTCACTGAAATTTGAGAAGACTATGTGAAGGAAAGAAAATTTATGTTTTTTTCTTTTCACAACCACCTCAAATGGCTGTGGCTGTGCAAATGGCCGGAAAGGAACCTAACTCCGAAAAAAGTTTCCACACCTTCAGTTCACATAACCTTTTCATGATTTTTCATACATAGTCCTAACTCCCCATTATCCATCCACACCCAGTTCTGATGCCATTTCATTTTTTTCGCTGTAAACAAGTCTTTATCTATTAGGTTGTTACATAAGTTTTGTTACACTCGACTGAAAAAATGCTCATAACTTTCTCAAATGATTTTTCCTTGCCTCCAAACTATGTGTAATGTTGCAGATTTTTGATATATATATGCCACACATGAAAAATCAAATTTTGGATTTTTTTGAAATTTTTTCGAATTATTTTTGGCAAATTTCCATTTTTGGTTGATGAAAAGTTTGAACTTCCAAACTGCTTCAGTATTACTACCAATGCTCCCCAAAGTCCATAAAAAATCTAAAAATGTGGAAAAGAAGAATAAGAGAATTTTTAGGAAACAAAGAAAAAAATGAAGGTTGGGGTGCCTCTATAGTGTTGCCTTTATATTCATTGTAAGTCATGTGGTGAGGGCATAAGTGGTGCCAGCAAGATAGTCCTTTATACCTTCCCCATATATGCCGGATATGAGGTCTTGCCGAATTTTCTAGAGTTTTCCAGAGGAAGGCGAAGAAAGTGTAACAAAACTTATGTAACAACCTAATATTTTGGGGCAGGTTTGAATTCGCGCGCTTTACCGGCGAACTTGTTGAAACAGGAAACTTTAGTTTTTGCAGGGATGGTTGAGGCAGGAATGACTAATTGCGTCCTGTATAGAAGATGAAAGGTGACGTAAAAGGAAAGAGCGATTGTGTGTGAGCGGGGAAGGGGGGGGGAGGGGAGGAGCTGAGGTTTTTGCTTAAAGGCAGTGTCCGGGCAAAAACTCGATTTTGAGATTTTGTGCTTACTTGGGCCTATCCGCTACGCTGAATCCGAAAATGCACATTGTAGAGCGCGAAAATGGCGAAAAACGGCTCTAACACAGGAGGGAAATGAGCAGGTGGGCGGGGTCCTCCCCACTGCGAATTCACGTTCCCGGCTTCCGGAGCGACCTTCTCGCTTCGGGTTTCAAGTCAATCATTCGCACGTGGCCGCTAGCGATGTTAGGACGGCTAGCGGAATCGAGAAAATCGCTCCGGGAGCTGGGAGCGTGAAATCGCACTGGGGAAAGCCCCGCCCACCTGCTGATTTCCCTCCTGTATTAGAGCCCTTTTTCGCCGTTTTCGCGCTCTACAATGTGCATTTTCGGATTCAGCGTAGCGAATAGGCTCAAGTAAGCACAAAATCTCAAAATCGAGATTTTGCCCGGACACTGCCTTTAAACGATATCTCCTTGTTTGTTAACTTAAAACGATATCCAGCTTGCCCTGTAAGACACCTTTTTCGAGCCTTGGAACAGCAGTCTTTCTAAGGTTTCGGGCAGTTTACGCGATTTCATCGTCGCGATTCATCGCTACAAGACAAGTGTTACGAGTTCATTGCATGCCGATCTTCTTGTATTTCCGTTGTGATAGTCAGCCACGATTCATGTTGGAAAACTATCACAACCGAAATGCAAGAAGATCGGCATGCAATGATATTGTTACAGTTGTCCTGTCGCGATCAATCGCGACGACGAAATCGCGTGAACTCTGCTTATAGGTGGGGTGTAAGGGTGGCAAACTTCAAAGACTTCAAAATTATTCGGAACTCTGGATTTGCAATCTATTTGCTTGCTGGTCGCAGATATAATACTCGTTTCACAAAGTAAGTCTTATTGATTAACAAGCAAAGATGCATGCTTTTCGGGAGCGAATTCTCTGTCCAAAACGTGTTGACCTGCTGAAACACTTCCATTTACGATTCCATTACAGGTGCACATAGGCGCACGAACCGTTAACTGAAATCATTTTTCGCTATTTGGAGCAACAATGCCATGCAGAAGCTTTATCAAAATCCTTCATACTTCGAAGTAAAGGCTAGAAAGTGCGCCAAAGTCTTAAAAGGCCGGAAAGAGCTAGAAACGGAGCTGGAAAACGTTAAAGAACCCTCAGAGTGCTAAAATCGCCAGAGCGCCTTTTTTCGCGTGCGCAACTTCCGACGCTGGAATTTAAGTTTAAAGACTTGTTCGGCACCAAAACCAATCCAGCAAATAAACTCGATGTTTCTTAAAACTTCAAAATATGAATCGCTGTGGTGACGTTAAACGCAACTAGAGTATCGTCCATATTTTCGCAACAGAGAATTCAACGCTGCTTAGTCGCAAAGATACAGTCGAGATAAATAACGATTATGCACGATCATCATCGCAGTAATTCTCTGCAGGTAAGCCATCTTTCGGCGTTAACCAAGATGAACTGAGATTTTTAGTGAGGTTAAAATAACTAGATATGCTCGCAACTCACGCTGAGTCTTTTAAGGAGGGACAAGGATTGTTGTATGGTGTACTTGAGCCTTCGGGCATATACAAGACATTGCCATGAGACATGTGATAATTGTACTCGTTTTACCACTGAACGATGTTTTCCAAACTACGCTAGAACGCATATTTTGTCATTGCGATAGGAATAATTTTGCTTTCTGGTGCTGATACTATAACCGGAGAAAAAACAAAAACAAGAAAGTCCGCGTACTATTATCAAGTTGGCCCGTAAGTTCGTTCGTACCATTTTCAAAAGTTCATAACTTCTTCTGGTTTTTCTAATCAATTTGCGCATTTTTATCTTTGTTTGATAAAGCAATTCATTCTCTTTGTAGATATATCTTTGTTAGAGGCTTTCTATTGGGCATACACTGCATAGAAGAAGAGGTAGAAAAAAGTTACTCAAGTTTTGATTATTCTGTTTAAGGTCATAAAAAACTTGAAACTTGCGGCAAAAATTGGAGCAGTCGATTCCATAGGTTCTATTACAGGCTTTTACAACTGTGCAAAGTTTGTGCTGATTGAGCGTTTCTGTGGAAAACCATGATTTTCGAGCAAGCCATAAAAAAGGACAAATTTGATTTATTGTGGCATTTTTCTCAAAAATCATAATTTCTAACAGAGACGCTCAACCAGCACAGGCTTTGCACGATTGGAAAGAGTTGATAGGAGAACTTATAATACCTATTGCCCCATTTTTTGCTGCAAGTTTCAGATTTTTTATGACCATATACAGAAAACTCAAAAATTGAGTAATTCCTATTACCGCTCCTATCTATACAGCGTATGCTCAATAAAAAGGCGCTAAGACAAGGCTATAAAGAACAAGAACATGACTTGCTTTTCCAGATAAAAATGAAATCACTCAAATTGGTTGAAAAAACTATGAAATTATGAATTTTTGAAAATGGTGCGAACAAACCTTTGGGCCAACCTAATAAAAACGTCTTCACTAGAAAGCTTATCGATTGTTTACGAAGATCCAGAAACGCTTAGGTGACACTGGATCCAAACGACGTGTGGCATGTCTATTCAACCATTCCGCCGATAGTCCACCTAATTGCTCTGAAGTTGTAGACCAGGAGTGATATCCACGAAAGTCCCTGCGAAATAGACTTTTCGTGCGAATAAAATGGACTTAATCCATGCGGTGCGATAAGATATCGCATTCGCGAATCCATTCATTCCATACAAAAATGCTCAAGCAAACCTTTCTCCAGCTTCCCTCAACCTGTTTACTCACTCTTGCAAACTCATTTCCACCAAGTGGTCGATATCTGACTAGGCTGACCTAAGATTACTGTGTCAGTCACGTAGATATTCTATTCTTTCCCACACCATTACACTCACAAAATAACATTTATTATCGATGACTTGCATCTAAATCACCTCCAAGAATAAAATTTATATGATATCCATGTCTTCGCTTCTCGAGAATTCTATGGATCTGCTTTAAGTCAAATTCGTATGTAGAGCTTTCTGCGGAAAGCAAACTTTGACGAGACTTGAATTACAGTCTGTGGATCTAAATGCTTATCTCATAAGAAACCCTGTACTACACTACAGCCCAAAGAGTTTTGCACTTCGGAGAAACTACGAATCTGCAAAAGATTTGCAGATTGCAAAACTGCAATCTGCAAATCTTCGCAAATCTCTACTTTAGGTTTTCACTGTCTCTCAGCACTAATTTTATATCTCTAAGTAGGCGAATGTATGGACTATTGCTAATAGGAAATTTCTCACAGAAATTTACTTGCTAGCTAGAGCCATTTCAGTAATTCTTGCGATCAAATTCAAAATCGCGTTTAATGCCGTCTTTGAGGTTCGGTTCTGCGAGATTAGTCAAAAGATATTTTGAGTAAACGCAAATCTTTTTTATTTTTGAATACAAATTATGAATCTAGTGGATAATGACTTGAAGGGTTAACAAACTTTACTTGACTTATATAGGAACTTTCGCATAGACCTGCTATTCAAAGGCTTATGAGTTTGTTAGCGAATATTTTAGTGAATTTAACATTCTTCCATAATTATTATAGCGTTTGCATGAGTTTTGAAAGAAACACTCATTTCAGACTTTATAAAAGACATAAAACTTTTTCCACTTACTTGTTACCTCAAAATAGGCTACGAAACACATTCTCGAAAAATCGCAATCAAAAATGTGCAAAAAAGTCAAGAATGGCCTTAGTCCCAGCTCACTTTGCTGGGAGTGAAATGGACTTTCAAGCCCATTTAGAATGGAGATAAATCCTATCTTGCCCCATTCTAAATGGACTTTTCGGCTGATACTTTCGCAAGTTAGAGCTCAAGTAGGGTTGAATCGTTTCCATCACATCGCTTTGCCTCGTGGTTGCGATGAGATAAAAATTTTAGGATGACTAGTGAAGGTAGATTCCGACCAGTTTCTACCGCGAACGAATAAAATGGGGCTTGAAAGTCCATTTTCCTCCATTATGAACTCGTGGATATCATTCCAGGCTTCATTTTCATAAGCTTACTATTATATAATTAGACCACTTCCTAACAGCTTGCTTGTCCAAACCCTAATTGGACGACTTTTCTTCGATTTTCTCCTTAAAACATCATCGCACCCAAAGCAGTTTTTTTCTCTTCACTCTGTTTCCTGCAGTGGTCAGTGGATCGTCAGGTTTAGAATACCACAAGAGCCCTTTAGGGACTTCCGACTTATACACGCAGAATGCTCATGTACTTCCATGGCGAAGTATTTTTGAAAATCCGAATTTTTGGGGATTTGTAGACGGGCTTATCTACAAGCTTCAGAGTACATACTTTTGCGATTTTCAGTGAGCGACCATTACTCGAGAAATCAATCGCTTATAACTTTATCCGAAAAAAAAAACCACTTGCAGATATAGAACACAAAACATAGTGTTATCCTGGAGCCACCAGTAATTATGCGGTTGCTTATTCTGCTCTTGAAAAGTACTCGCATTACTCCGTGATTCAAAAGTGTTGAAAAAGGTTCTCGGCTCAACACGGAAATTCTAAGAATTCTGAAAATCTCGTTTGACATCTTTTGTTCTTACTAATTGTAGACGTTCATTAGTGGTTTTGTACAACAAACTTGACAAAAATGACTGACAGTCACATATGCAAGTAATGCCCATGCTACTCATGCTTGCTCTTTTCCTTTCACCATCTGTATAGTGTCTTTTTTCAAAACTTGGTTGACTCGTCTCCCAGCATCGAAATTTCGAGAAGTTACTCACTTGTTCAACGTTTTCTGATCATAGAACCTAGCCGCAGCTGAAATCAAAGGAAAAAATCAACTACAAATGCGAGAGAACTTAACTCACTGCCTACAGCCTAACATATTTTATAGTTTATACTCTCTGCTGATGACCAAATGATTGCCCCTGCCGATATTTTGAATTAAAATCTTTCTATTTTAACTTCTGTATCTTCTCTTTTCTTTGGCTTCATTAGACATGGCATTCGATACATATAGTTCTCCCCATCAAGTTTTATCTGTTTGATTTATTCTTCATGGCTACACTAGTTTTAGGACCTAGACAAAGTAGGCCCGCTTTCGGCTTGAGCCCTTGATCGTCGGATTTTTACTATACTTACACTTCGTCCAACGTTGGCTTGGGTCCCACCCCTTTTTGTTGTTCCTTAGTAACAGCTTGTTAGGCTTGATCGCTTTGCATATTGCTATCTTCTCTCCATCGGAGTTCTGCCCTCTCCCCAGAAATTGGTTGGGCGAGCTTAGTCATACTATCATATTTGGTGGCTTTGTCATACAGTACATTGCGTAATCTCAATACCCGCTACCCAGCTACAGTTGCTTATCGAATGATTCAAGAGCACTTGTGCTGCAAGCAGGGGGCATGAGGCAGACTCCATCGAGATTCTTCGCCTATGACATGATTCCGTACATGGTCTAAACAAGCTTATTTCCCTTCTCTTTATACAACATTCGGGGGCTGGACTTAAGCTGATTCAATAGATGTTTTTTTTGTGTTACTGTTTTCCTTACTACTGAATGTATCTTGAGTTTTTTTTTTTTTCATTGACTGTGGTCATGTGGCACGCGTTTTGCGTATCAAATAAAAAATAAAAAAAATAATAAAAAAAAAGTAGTGATACCCGACGTCTTAATAAGCCGTTTTTTCGAAGGACTAGTGAACCAGTAAATAAAGGTGCTAGATTGTCCGAGCGCTATGGTAGTAGGTCTATTTATTATTAAGCAATCCAACAAACACAGCTAGCTTATTGATCTTGATCTATGAATCAAATTGTGATATTTATGCACTAGAGAGCTTTTTGAATTTTCAAATTTCCTTCATTCGTAATTAAGAAATACACAATTTCCAACTTCTTACTAAGCGTAAACGTTCATTAGTAGATTTTGTATAACAAACTTGACAAAATGACTGCCGATCACATATGCAAGTTATATGATTGACAGTCATTTTTCTCATGCTTGGTTTTTTTTCCTTCACCGACTGTATAGCGCCATTTTTTTCTCGAAATTCTGTTTAGAAAGGCGACTCCCCATCTTGCATCGAAATTTCGATAAGTTACCCATGTTCAACGTTTTCAGAACATAGAACCCTGTCACAGCCAAAGTCAAAGGAAGAATTAACCAAAAATGCGAGAGAACTTATCTCACTGGCTAATATATTTTATAAGGTAGTAGCGACCCGACTTCGACTGGTCGCTTTCTCGAGAGATTTATGGTACTGAGCACATCTGAGCTGTAGTAGATCTATTTATTATTGAGCAATCCAATAAACACAGCTAGCGGGCTTACTGATTTTGATTTATGAATCATACAGCAATTTTTATGCACTAGAGAGCTTTTTAAATCTTCAAATTTCCTTCATTCGTAATTAGGAAATACTTTTTTAGAAAGCTCGGAATGCTTCAGCTACTCAGACAATAACTCAGGCGAGCGGCGGGCCTTAAGGCTTTCCGGGCGAGCGGCGTGCTTTGATTTGTGGGCGTGGCTTTCTTGCGGACGAGCGGCGTACCCTCGCTACCGAGCTTGCGAGCGGTGGATCTTGATTTGACCAGCGGCGGCCTATCCCCGCAAGCGGGTGGGCGGCGTACCATTAACACGTTAGACTAACTTGCCATCATTTCTATGGGCGAGGCATTCTCATTTGGTGTTATAGCGGCTTGAGGGCGGTCAACTAGCAGTGGCCAGCAACAATAAGCAGGTAAGTGTGCTCAGACAATTATGGCGAGCATCTGCCAACCAGCCACATGCCCATTCCGAGGGCGCGCCTATAAGGCTTGATACATACCCGGCTGCTTAGGGTTGTTTCATACTGCAGTCGCTGCAGCGACGGCAGTCGATCGATCGATATTTTTTCCCGCCCTAATATGACTGCAGCTGCTGCAGCGACTGCAGTATGAAACAACTCTTAGGTATGGACAAAATCAGCGAGCAGCGAAGGCAGAGCTGCTTCGGCTGATCAGCGCTGCAGTCGGCTGCTTCTTGAGTACTCGTTGAGTGCAAAACCATACAAAATATCTGCCTATCGTTAGGTTTTCTGTTCGTTAATATCATTGTAATATCCTGTTTCAGGCTGAGATAACCAGGGCAATTTCAACATAGACGGCACGATGTATGGAAAATGCGGAAAGGAATGCTCCAGATACTAACGTTACTGTTAGTGTGCACAATTGCTCAAAGCGATGAAAGATAGACGCGAATCCCCCGTTCAAGCAGGTTCCTACAAAGATTTCATGACATTTATGAAAACACCAATCTAGGTCAGTCTAGCGCAACTAGCTAAGGACTGGGAGAGAAAAAGAAAAGGGAATGCATATTCATTAAAGGTTTCACAAGAATCTAGCAAAAACGGATGAAGAAAGAGAGAAAATTTTGGATGAATTAATGGAGCAGCAAAAGGACTGGCGGCCACACCTCTTCAGATGCCTGCAAATGGCGCTGTAGTCTAAGAAAATCGGTTTCACCATTCTACATATTGTTTATCAAATTTAGGCGAGTGTGCAGTACAGTTTCCACTCGGGGGAATGGATACCTAGCGACGTGAGAACATTACAGCAAACAGACAATTTAGTGATTATTTTATGTGCTTCAGCGACAAAAGCGTGCGGCAACAGGAGGTGAAGATGCCTCGGAAGGTGGAAGAAAAAGATTGAGAAGATTCTAGAAGAAGATTTTTTGGCAAACAGCGAATTTTTGACGTATGTGTAGATGAGGGCTTCCACCTTTGCACCTTTTTTGCGCTCATGAGAATTTGATATTGTTGTTTATTTCGTTGATATTTATTTTGTTCCGGTTTATTATGTCGTGCTGTTTCAATTCATGACGCTGAGCATGCTCATTGCATTTGCTTTTGCATGTGGTTAGCTTTTCTAATAAAATATAAAACGTTACAATAATTGTTTGTACATATCTATCTCAAGAATTTAGGCGTTAGCATATCTGCCATAGCAAAAGAAAAGAGAGATTATTAACGCAATGACAGTAAGCTGTCAAATCCGTGCAGTCTTCAAAAGAGGCATATCTCTAGAGAGAGAGCGGGACAACATATAGATATTGCCCGCCAAAGGCACTCCGCTCGTCCGCTTTGATGCGAGCGGATGAGCGGAGTACTTTTAGCGGGAAAGTGGAGCGAAGTACGACGGTCGCCCGCTAAGGATACTCCGCTCGCCCGCTAAAGGTACTCCGCTCGCCCGCTCTATATCTCTAGCGGGCGGGCCGCGTGCCTCTAGAGGGCGAGCGGCGGGAGGCATGATCGCCCGCCCGGTAGAGGCCCGCCGCTCGTCCGAGTTATTGTCTGAGTAACAGCACTTAAGATAGGGACTTTGCGGTATTGTGTAAATGAAAAAGATGAAAATTTCCGTTATATTCATCTAAACGCCGCTCATATCAAGTAAACGGAGCAGTAATGTGCTGTCACAGCTATAAGCGGAAATCGTAACCTGTAAGGACAGTGTTTGCATAGGTGTATGATTTTTGTTGAGGGAATCCATGAAGCACTGGGTGTAAATAAACTCAAAGTACCTGTTTGTTCAAATTAGCAATAATCTACTAATTGTTTTATTTACATATAATTATGAACAGAACTGAACACGAGCTTCACATCATCAATTAGATGCTGTGCCAACCATTACATGTATGGTCAGCTTGAACAACCAACATAAAAGTCTAGCAATCGCACAAGTTAGCAGTGTTCCAGATGGGGGCGATCCTAATATGGATCCTAACAACGCAAATCTTGTCACTTTCGCTTTTCTGTCTTTGTACGTTCTCATAGAAATCTATTTTTTGGCACGGCAGCGCATTCGCCTAGCAGCGCTTTCTGCGACAGCTAGCTCTACTGCATATCTTATTGCTTATGCAGTTACAGTCCTGTTAGTGTCAAAAGATATTTTGGTTGGCGGCATTTTCGGCAATGTGAAAGTATTGTTACATTGGCCCAACCAAATCACAACGTTTTTTTTACAAAATTATGCCTCTCATACAAGTTGACGTTACGACATATGTTACTCTGTTTGAGAAATTTTGGTGTTTGAAAAACGGTCTAGTTACGCTGATTTGCAGGTATACACATCACCGAAAAAACGATGAGAATCTGGCTGCTTCTGATGTTTTTCTTCGTAGTGTGCGACACGATAGGAGATTTTACACAGAGGGATATGCCAGATCCCAGCTGCGATTGTTATCGGTGTACTATCCTTAGGTACGTTTGAATCATGCTGCTTTATGCAGGCGCACAATAATTTTATCGCTGCAGGGAGAAAGAAACTAGCTGCTGCTTTGGCTGCCTTGGCCGTAAAGAAAAGAAAGAAAAGATAGAAAAGGAAAAAAAGAAAGAAAAGAAAGAAAAGAAGGAATCATCCGAGGAATTTCCGCCATTCCACAACGGAAGAGACGATTGCCAGTGTCGGGAGTGCGTTACAATGATGTACGTTGGCATCATGCTGCTTTATGCAGGCGCACAAGAATTTTATCGTTGCAGGCAGCAAGAAAAAAATACATTCAAGGAGAAATTGCGTAAACATTGTCTATCATGTCTCTACACCTGTACAAATACCGGGACACGCGGTGTATGGGAAGAAGAGAAATTATACAATTTTGAGTAACCAACCTCCGTATGATAACCCATAAAGCTGTTGTTGCACTTCTCAAAGTAGATAAAAGACCATAATACACAATAAGAAGAGTTTCTTCACGTCAAGACGGCTTAAAAAAATTGATATTGCATTCTCTTTCTCGCACTTGCGAATACTTTGAATTTTCTATTCAAAAGTATTCCAACGCCTTAAGGATTTTTGAATTCAGGCATGTAATGCTTTTCAGAGTCATCTGTTGTAGAGATAGAGAAAAAAGTTAATCTCTGACTGAGGAGCTAAAAAATGCCAATGTTGATTACGCTGATAGTAAACCCAAGGAGAATAAAAATAGCTTATTGTAGAGCTTGTGCGCTCCTCTTTCTTTTTCCATTTTTTCTAGCAATACTGCTTAACGCCATGTTTTTCACAAAATCGGCTTTGATAAACTTTGCTTATTTACCTAAAAACTCTCTCATTCCGCTCTAGTTAACCTAATCAGAGATGCTAGTGGAGTCTAAATTATTATGAAATATGGCAAAGATGTTTGGGTGGAAACAAGAAAAACTTACGAGTCTACTTGTCAAAAAATGGGGATCTAAACTAGCCATAATATTTTTTCAACTATTTCTTTAGAAAAAATATGTAGTGTCAGTCTCCCTATGCGATAGAAAAAAATTCGGGAGCTTAGTATATTGGCACTTGCATTTGACCCGGAAGAGCCTTCATTATTGATTTTTATTGTAAAAATCTAATCTCACTCGTAAATGTACAGTCAAATTTTGAAAACATTTTATTCCGAAAAAATAATTCTTAGGCAAAAAAGCAACTACCCTATTTTCAGGTGTATAAGCCGCACCCTTTACACTCTAAAGGCGCACACCCAAAAGACTGCCTATTACGATGGGGCGCATTAAGTGAGAGCAATGTGCGAGAAAGCGACCGCTTCACGAGGCACATGCGCAGCGGCACGCTTGGGTCTGCTCGCGTTTAGACCAAAAAGGGTGCGGCTTATAACCTAAAAATAGGGTAAACTCTGCATCAAAAAAGGATTTTCTTTTTGTGGCCTGACGCGTACGCCTCGCGAAGGGACTGCGCTGCGTTTGCGTTAGTAAAAATACAACTGCACAATTTAACTGACCATTCTAGCGGTGTTACAACTTATTATGAAAACAGCGACCAAAAGAGAAGCTTGTCATGCTTGTAATAAATGAGCTTTAAAGACAATGCCTACTTCCTTGCGAGCGTTGCACAAGGGTTTGCGATGCGGGCGCGCAGACCCACGATTGAGAGAAGGTTCATCCAACTGACACAGACTCTAGAAGTGAAACTGAGCTCATAACTTAGGTGGAAAAAGCGGGTTCCGGCGTATTATCCGCAGCAGAACGGTCGGAAGGCCATAACTTTGTTCAAAATCATTTTTACAAGTTATTGTGCTCATTCTTGAAAGCTACTGGCACAAGGAATCAGAAGAACATAAATTTTTCAAAATCGCCCGTCTACAAGAGAATCAACACTATCGCGACGGAATTTCCGAACAAAACGCAGCGAAATCAAGAGTAGCACGGTTTGGTGGGAACCAAGTGTCGTAGGCGATAGTGGTGTCGATAATAATTTATCCACAGACGAACCCGGTGATGAACCGGGGGAGCAACCAATACATTCGGGGGCTCCTTATATAGGTAGTAAGGCGGAGCTGACCCGTGCACAATCAGACTGTCCAAGAAATATACACAAGAAAGGGGATGCCGCGGCTTGGCGCGGCCCCTGGAAGATAGGTGCCACTCACTGCTGAGTGATACGGCACTTAAATATCAGCGATTGGGGAATATAGCCTATGGGGAATACCCGTAAGCTATAAGGATTATAGAATTGCTGAGGTTGATGATGCTAAATCATCAACACTCCGGGCGAGCAAGCAAGAAGTTAATCTGGTAGGCACAAATTACAACAAATGCATAGATTTGTATAGATTTAGACATACTTATGGGAGCTACACACAGAAGAGAATTTACGGTGAATAGTTTTGGTGGTTGGTGGTTGCTGTTCGTGGTGTAGCTTCATTCCTCGTCCACGTTTTTTCTTCCTCATCGGAACTGTCCCCGTGCATTTCGAATCATCAGAATCGTTAGCGATGATTGTCTCCTTGACAGCCGGCGTTCTCGTGATTAGATGTGCGCGATGCTTGATCTTCGGCATGTCCACCATCTTCTTCTTAGTTGTCGTCGGTTGAGGTGTTGTAGCAAGAGTTCTGTTCGCAATCCTCGTGTTGAAGCTGGAAATGGAAGAGCCTGATATGCAGCGAACTTCGGTCAGCCAGCGTTGTCTGTCTGCCTTAGCCTCGCGGTTGAAAGCAGCTGTCCGGCTTTTTCTCTTTTTCGGTAACAACTTCGTTGTCTTTTGAGATTTTATTTTAGCATGCGCTCGGAAGATTCTCCTGTTGATTGCACGTGTACTTCTTTCGTTGAAATTAGTGCCCGTTTTCTTTGTCGTTAGCCATTTGGCGTGTTGTTGAGGGTGAGGGGCAGATTTGGAATGTTTCTGCATCGTTGATGTACAACCAAAGGTGTCGACGATCTCTGTGCTCACACTGGTATGGCTTCTACCGGATATGGCATATCCAAAGATGGTTGGGGTTAAGATGAGCCCCGAGGGAAGCTTGAGCACTGTTTCGGTGTGAACAGTGAGGAAATTAAGAAGATCTTGTCCAATAAGGAGATCGGGTGAGACGATCTTATGGGTGAGCGTATCTTGAGCCATTGTCAAGTTTCTGGTGGAAATGAAGCGGACATCTGCATCTGTGAGATGTGCTGTATGTAGTTTGGCAGTCAACTTCTCTTTCGTGTGCACTGATATCTTCTTCAGCTTCTTCGCGTTGTGAAGGCTTTTCAAAGTAATTTGTACTTCACTGGAACTGAATGTCTCTTTTAATTCTCCCATTCCTGACGCGGTGAATGACGTCGTTTGGATGACTGGCAGCTTAAGCTCTTTACTCAGTTTTGATTTGATGAAGCTTCGCTGGGCGCCAGAGTCAATCAGTATTGTTATGGGTTGATAATCCCAATCTGCCTCGTTGAATATCATTGCTGAAGCCGTTTGAAGTACGCTTTGGCACATGAGTGGCAGTTTGCTTGAGCTGTAGACTTCTTGTCCATTTCGCTGAGTTTGTGCAACGTGTACTTCACTTGCTTTGCGATTATCGAAGTTGGTTCTTTGCAGTATCTTGGAGACCTTCAAATGATGATTGTAGCTAGTAGGAAAGTGAGACTGCTCGAGATATCCTTTCTCTTCTTCCCATTTCGGATCGTCATGACTTGTGTCCTGATGGTTGCTTGTTTGAAGGGTACTCGAAGTGAGTGTCTCCATCGTTAACGCAGTCGTTTCCCGCAAAGAGATGATGTCGTCGATCGTGTCTAGGATCCTAGAAACATCGAATTGATCTCCACTTGCGGCTTCCTTCTGTATGACGGTTGCGCAGACGTCTTTAGGAAATTTGGACAGAATCATTCTGCGCCAAATTCTGTCTGCGCTCATCTTCATTCCAGTTTGTTCCAAGTGGATGATCCGTGAATTGATTGCTTCGAACGTTTCTCGGCAACTTTCGGGACTGTAATTTGCTCCTTGAAGTCGTTCGATTTCGTTGATGAGTATGTCTGCCATGTTGGCAAAGCGATCGAAGTGTTTCTTTAGAATGTTGACGGCTGTCTGATAGTTGTCTCCGACAACAGGGATGCAGTTCAAAGCAGCAGCTGCTTTTCCTTTGAGCGCTTGCTTTAGAAAAAGGAATTTGTCGCCATCCGATAAGTCCTCGTCGCATTGAATAAGTGAATCGAACACTGCCCAAAAACTGTTGAACTCTCTGAAGTTGCCAGAGAATGTAGGAATAATTTGCTCCTTGAAGTCGTTCGATTTCGTTGATGAGTATGTCTGCCATGTTGGCAAAGCGATCGAAGTGTTTGTTTAGAATGTTGACGGCTGTCTGATAGTTGTCTCCGACAACAGGGATGCAGTTCAAAGCAGCAGCTGCTTTTCCTTTGAGCGCTTGCTTTAGAAAAAGGAATTTGTCGCCATCCGATAAGTCCTCGTCGCATTGAATAAGTGAATCGAACACTGCCCAAAAACTGTTGAACTCTCTGAAGTTGCCAGAGAATGTAGGAACCTCTAGGAGCGGTTTCCGAATCCTGATCTGGCGTTCACTTCGTTCCGTTGTTGAGCCTCTTCCTATCTCGCTGTCTGGCTGACTCGGATTACTAGGAGCAGGCGTATGCAAAAGTGTCGTTTGCTCCCTCAGTTCATGTTGTCTGAACTGTATTCTGTTTTGCCATTGAACTGCTATCACTTCCAGATCGAGTGCTTCCAGCTCCAAATGCTTGCTAAATTCAACCATCAGCTGCTCTCGTTCCTTTTCTTCACTGCGTGCACTGATGTACTCAATGGCAGCGTTGAGCTGTGTTTCTTGCAATTTCACAGCGTTTTGCAAAGAACTGAGGAGATTTGTTATTACTCCTGCCTTTTCTTTGATATATTCTTCACATTCTGCTTTTGTTGTTGGAAATGTGAAGGGGACGTCTACGTTCTCCACTTCGGACTCGTAGGATTTTACGAGCTTGCAAGCGTTGTTGATTTTGTGTTTGAAGAGTTGAAGAGCGGCCATTTTTGCTATACCGACTTCTATTTTCTTCTCTTTCTTAGAAAGCTGGTTGCTTCGAAGGTACAAGTTAGCGAGGCTTCGTTAACTTGTAGACGTATCTTCTGGTGATCCGTTGAGTAGAGGCAGTGGTGCTGGTCTCTGAGTTGCAAGCGTGCCGGGGTGGCTTGAACGCTGTGCTGACGGTAAGGTGGCTTGGACCTTGACCAGATATGGATTGGGTTCCAATCCTCTTAAGTCAAGAGTTCTTGGTCGAACTTTGACTTTTGGCAAAATGAGCTCTTGTGACTCAAGTTACCTTCCTTTTAAATCTCAATGTACTAATCTCCGGTCCTTGGATAGGATTCGCGAGAGATCAATGAGATTGATTGGAAATTTGCACCCACAAAAATTTGTTCCGCTCTCTGGATCACTTACGAAAAGGATTCACAGAAAGTTTCACGGTCTTATGTGGTTATGTGCTGCACTCACAAAATTTGTTCCACTCTCTGGATCGCTTACGAAAAGGATACACAGAAAGTTTCACGTATTAATGTGATTATGTGCTCCACTTGACTACTCTTTCACTTTCCGGATCACTTACGAAAAGGATGCACAGAAAGTTTCCAAGTTGTCTGTGGTTGTGTGGTAACACAGATTCTTTCCCACTCTCTGGTTCGCTTACGAAAAGGATGCACAGAGAGGTTTCAAGAATAGTTCACACGACCGACTGATTTCTCCTACACCTCTCTGGATCGCTTACGAAAAGGATACACAAAGATTTTCAGATAGTCGGTTGGTTCTTCTTCCTGCCACGCGGGTCTTGTGGCCTCGATTCCTCCGGTTGCAGATGGAATACGAGGTGGTTTCACTGGTCGATGCACCAATTTGGTGGGAACCAAGTGTCGTAGGCGATAGTGGTGTCGATAATAATTTATCCACAGACGAACCCGGTGATGAACCGGGGGAGCAACCAATTCATTCGGGGGCTCCTTATATAGGTAGTAAGGCGGAGCTGACCCGTGCACAATCAGACCGTCCATATACACAAGAAAGGGGATGCCGCGGCTTGGCGCGGCCCCTGGAAGATAGGTGCCACTCACTGCTGAGTGATACGGCACTTAAATATAAGCGATTGGGGAATATAGCCTATGGGGAATACCCGTAAGCTATAAGGATTGAAGAATTGCTGAGGTTGATGATGCATAAATCATCAACACACGGTCTTAACTTTTTAAAATAAAAATCTCTGATTTCAGTTTGTATTTTGAAATGTTGACATCATAATGGTTGAAAAGACATGACAATCTCTGAAAATACACTTTTTCAGGTGATTTTAGCAGATTTGCGATAGAAAAATCGCAACCAAACCGTCGCAACTGCATAACAACTTGGGAAAATGATTTTTTTTTGATTTTACACTCTAGAAGTTCCCTAACATTGCGATGATTGCCAGCATATACGATTTTTGAGAAAAAAGTTATGGGCTCAGTTGTAGAATTTTTCGTGCAAGTGCACACTCACTTAATCCTTATAACTTACATTCCGCTCTGCAGTGACCAAGTAGTACTGACTCTCCTTTATGTTGACTTTACAGTCAATTCTACGCATAAACAAAAATAAGGTTTTTTTCAGCATGTGATGCTTAACATTAAACTCGAAATCCATTTAGTCTACTTTTTATTTCTATTGCAAAACTTCTAGTCGATCTGAGCCACAGTTAAAGTACATTTCTCTGAGAATAATTCCCAGATATGATATTGTTGCTTACCTTGTTACTAGTGTTCTCTACCTTATTCTATGCGAATGCCCAATGGGGATATGGTAACTTATTATAGAATTGGCGGCTATGGTGGTTCCGGTTTTGGCTACGGTCATACGGATAGTATGGTAGCCCTATAAGAGATGCAATACGAAGAGGCATTGCTGGAGCCCTCATTGGTGAGCGTAAAATACCTTCATTATTATTGTTCGCATCTCCACATGTGTTGATCATGATGTTACCATCTGCTAGGCAAGACAAGTATGAGGAAAAGACACACTGTAATTTTGCAGCTCCGGGTTAGTTATTTGAAAAATTAAGGTCCTTAGGATAGAACATTGATTGAGAATCTGAAAACAACGCTCTACACACCAGTTCACTATATCTCAAGTTTGGTAAAAAACTAGTTTAGGTAAAGAATCAACACAAGGGTCATTCTCCAGATTATATAGATTTATCTGAGCTTAACCTCAGCTCGATCTCAGTTATAATTTGTGAAAACCGTGAAATTGCTTGATCTATCAGATCGTTCGAAAGAAGGCGTTTTTTTAAATAAATGCCACATTTGGTGGAAGAAAGATATCTAGGAGATATGGTAACAATCAATGCAGCAATTCATCCCTCTTTCCAACTGTCATAAAATCCTTGCAGCACATTAGATGAGCTCTCGGATTACCAAAATCTGCGACCCATCCTTTGTAAAATGATCAATTTTCATAATTTTTCTAAACATTTATTTCAGTGTTCGATAGAGCAAACTTTAGAGAATACGGTGCAACCTTTTTCTCTTTTCCATATTTCGCAATAATCGTAAAAGGTTTTTTTACCAAAACCACCGGATTTTGGCAGGCCTACGTCACACAATCACATTAAAAGTCAATAGTCTTTCGGAATTTGAAAGTTGCAAGATGGTGCTATGATGACACTAAACTTTACAAATCAAATGAGATCTCACGGATTCGAAACAACAAGTTTCGAGTTTTTCGGGTGCAGCCTGGACGCATTCAAAAACATGAGTTGTGATGGTTTTTTCGCGAGTTTCTACAAATCGGAAATAAAAAACACCGTTAGAAAAAGGAGAGAAAGCTGCATCGAACAGCACCCGCGCTGCTCTGCTTTGATGTTCGAAGAGGTTTCAGCTGAGCATTTGGTAGCATCAGTTAAATTTCCATTAAAAAGTATGACGACTTATGGAAAGGAGAGAAAAATTGCTTTGCATCCTGTAGGGTTTGATCTATGAATATGTTACTTGGACTCCTTGCTCAGACATTCGCAGTTAAGTCCCGCCGGAGATCCGCCCACAAAATAAGAATTCGCGAGAAAACCGGGAGTCTTGCGCGACTCCCGGTTTTGTCCCGACTTTCGGGACAATCCCGACAGTTAAAAAGTGGCGGGAGATTACCGGGAGTCGCGAACATCGATTTTGACGCTATTGCGCGTCAGTATCGATTCATTCCTATTTTCACACAGGCTGTTTTTCCTCGTACACGGCAGATTTTCTCGATTTCACATCTTTTTACTCTTTGACTGACTTGTATGATCCAGATCCAGGTATATCGTGCCCTCCACAAATGCTGCTACCCCTTTGGTGTGCTCTCATACCAGCCGTGTGTGGTAACATGTTGGCAACGCAGCAAAAAATGTTTGCAACATGCCACAACATGTTGACAGAACATCTTAGCCACGCCAACATGTTGTGACATGTTGCACCGCAGCAGCACCGCTTCCACAGCAATTTTTCCATTTACGCTCGTGCCGTCGTCGGAGGTGGTTGTGTTCGCAACTTCCGATTAGATACCTCCAAGTTATTTTTAGTCTGTACTGCACTTATTGATGTTTTTCAACTTGTAGTACTGCACCTAGCTGAAGTAAGCTAGAACATGCGTAGTAAATTTGATACTCCTAAATTTCGCAACGGGTATAAACTGGAGTTACTTTGCTAGTGTCATGTCATTAGACAGCAACATTAGCATGCTTAAACACCAGTCAGACTTCACTCAATAGCGCCCAGAAGCGCAAAAACTTTTTTATCTTTCCTCACACTTTTCATTTCTCTCACACGTTCCGCGCTAGCCTGAAAGCGCCAGCACGCTTTCTTGACACGCAAGGCTACCGCGGGACGATGTTAGGGGAGCGTATTGACGCCTTTAGGCTAGCGCCGAACGCATGAGATCAGAGACGAGGGATGTGAAGAGAGATCAAGCACATTTAAGCTCTTTTGGGCCCTTTTGAGCAAAACGAAGTCTGACGAGTGTCTTGGCTATTGCTAGCAATCTTTTGAAGAATATAGCATTTTTCATCATTGCGAAAGGCAACGAAGTTACTTTACCCGCAGGACATGTATTTGAGCGAAAAAATTTCACGAAGTCCTGGAAATTCAACGGATTTCCTCCATTCAAGGTTACCTATTGTAGTTGTTATCGATACAGCAGCACTTACTTTTGTTTCAGAATGTTAACATGATCGAGTTATTCGAGAACTGGACGCGGCCATCAAGGGCACACAAGAATGACCATTTTTTGTTAATGATGGATTTTTATAGGTTCTATTTTTTGCATGTAAATGAGACTAAAATTTCGAGTCTATCCTGATCGAGAGGGGCGCACTTAGGCATGCCAGCCAAAACAAGAAATCCAAAACTTTGCACGCAGACAATCCGGTAAAAAGGGAAGATTTCCGCATCTGCAGGACCTGCCCGAAAGTCTGGTCACATTTTTGATAAGTGAGTGATTGATGGTCTTTCTAAAAATTCTAAAATAGATCTTCCAGATTTCGTTCTTGATGGTGTTGGCCTCTACGCAGAAGAACTGCTGCTGAGTGCTACCGAATGCGCGCGGCAAAGAAATAGGTATAGATAGAAGTGTTTTTACCCCTTGATATCTCATTGATTTAGATCTTGGCTGGGCCTAGGGAACGACGATGAGGCTAGGACGAAGACAGACGTTTGACAAGTTGTCGGAGGCGAGAAGCTTAATGGATTAGCACGAGTGGCTATAGGAAGAGCTTTGTGGGTTTCTTTTGAAGATAGTCTTCATGAATCTATTGAATTTGAAGTTCAAAGGAGATGTGCGCGCCTACCATTTTGATGCTGATAAGGAGATGCTGTTGCCACCCTCGGTAATATTCATATATGATTTTTCAAATTAGTGTTAGATTATTATTTTTTCCAGAAAAGGCGTTTTTGCCTTACTACCACGCAAGATTCTTTGGCGCACGAGCAGGCTAATGAGTCGGAGCATGAGCAAGACGAAGAGATCGAAAATATGAAGTCGATTTGAATTATGGATTCAATCTCACACATTGATCTCGACATTCATGTTTTTTTCTGTTAACTTAGTTATAGTGATTTCAATGTTCTTTTTTTTTTCACGAATGCTAATAAAGAGTGTTTTTGAACTCTGTGTCGAGCACAGCACCTTTGTGAGATGTTGTAGTACAAATTTTTGAAGGAGAACCAATTTTAGAAAAAACCCAGCGGAAGCTGATCGCATCGCTGCTATATCGCGTCTCCCGCAGGAGACTGCAGTCTAGAGCGGGAGTCCCGCCGGTGACCGAATCGCGACATTATCGAAACTCCCGCAGGGGCTCCCGGTTTTCTCAGTAGAAAACATGTCGGGACAAAACCGCGTGTCGCGCCGCATTAGCCCGAACGAAAACCAGGAGTCCCGGTTTTCTCGCGAACCATTTTACTTGTGTCCCGCAGTCATTCCGGCGGGACACAACTTTTTCACCGGCGGGACTTAACTGCGAATGTCTAAGTGGGAGGGGTGGTATGAAAGCTTAAGAGAAATTGTGAAACGTGACCATTTCAAAAAGCATGGGTCGCAGATTTTGGTAAATTTTTGATTGCTCATTGATTGTGCTGCAAGGTTTCTATAACTATTAGAGAGAGGATAAACTGCTGCATCGATCCAAGATTCAGAAATTTCGCTACCAAGATCTATTAGAAATCTTTGTTCCACGAGATGTGGCTTTTATTCGAAAAAAGCGACATTATTTTCGTAACGACCTAACAGATGTGCTTATTATTTTCTTTCAAAAAATATTGATTTTACTAACTTACAAAATGGTGATTATTCGTATAAACATACATACAGCCTGTGTCAGCAGTGTACTCCCTTTCCTATGCGGGAATCGCCACGCCAGATCGCGCAGCGTTCGCGGTATGACGAGATGCATCGTTGATTGATGGTCCGCATGCAAGACTCCGGGGTGCGGGTGTGTTGTTAATACGCGAAAGAGAGCTCATCATCGACACAGAGTGTACATGAATTATATGGGAAAACGGACCTAAATGTCTTTTCCTTCCTGAGAACTCGATAATAGTCCTTATTAATTTTGAGAAAGGTGACAAATTTTAAAAAAAGCTGTCCACCTTGGGTATCAAATGTTTTTTCGTTTTCAACATTAATGAAATAAATACTTGAATTCAGGCATAGCAATATTATATGCGTCCTTAATTTCATTATTTTATTATTAAAATTGAAAAAAAATTAACGAATGGAATTTGGAAATTATTATGTATCTTATCAGAAATATGTATTTATTTTTCACTAAAACGAAGTGACCCCTAAACATCTCTTTGGGACGTCTCCTCTGGCCTTGCTGCCTCTCGCCCGGATTACATACTGTAACGATCCCACAAGTAATGGGCGCCCAGGCCCTTATGCCAGAGCTATAGGTACGAAGAGCGCTTGCATGGCTGTATATTTTTTGTAACGAAATCAAAAGTGGGTGCAAATAAACTCAAAGCGCCTGTCTATATTAAATCGTTTCAAAAGTGATTCCGCTTTTTTCAAATGGGCACCACATGTGATATAACAAAAGTTTCTAAGAGATCTTGGAGGCATTCAATGCAGCATTTCATTCTCTTTCTAATGGTTATGAAATTGTTGCAAAACAGTCAATGAGCTTTCAGAAAATAACCAAAATTTGCGACCCATGCTTTTTGAGATGGTCAACCCCCACAATTTTTCAAAACTTTCGTATCAATCCTCAAAAGGAGTTAAAGTAACGTATATATAGAGCAAACCCTACAGAATACAAAACTACTTTTTTCTCCTTTCCATAGCTTGTCATACATTTTTAACAGAATTTCAACTGATGCTACCGATTTCCACACCTAGGCAGCTAAATCCTCGTAGAACATCAAAAGAAGAGCAGCACGCGCAGTATTCGATGCAGCATTTTCTCCTCTTTCTAACAGGTGTTTTTTTGTTTCCGATTCGATTAGTTTCCGGGGAGAAATCATCATAACTCATTTTTTTGGCGAGCCCCAGGCTGTACCCGAAAAACTCGAAATTTGATATTTCGAACCCTTAAGCCCTCACTTGCTTTGTAAGATTAATGCTAACTCATAGTACCATCTTGGTAGTTTCAAATTCCGAAAAATTATGATGTTTGATGCGATTGTGGTTGACGTAGGCCTGCCAAAATCCGACGGTTTTGGTAAAAAAAAATCTTTTAAAAAATTACGGCGAATTACAAGAAAGAGAAAAAAGTAGTATTGTATTCTGTAAGGTTTACTCTATCGAATCTTTGCTTGAACTCCTTCTGAGGATTGATATGAAAGTTTTGAAAAATTGTGAAGGTTGACCATCTCAAAAAGCACGGGTCGCAGATTTTGGTTATTTTCTGAAAGCTCATTGACTGTTTTGCAACAATTTCATAACCATTAGAAAGAGAATAAAATGCTGCATCGAATGCTTCCAGGTTCTCTCAGGAACCTTTGTTCCATCAAATGTGGCGCCCGTTTGAAAAAAGCGAAATCACTTTTGAAACGACCTAGTATAAGGACCGGCAATAATATTGATTGCTAGTAACTAGTTCATGGTGAACAGAACTGAGTACGACCTCCGTGTTATTGGACAAATGCTGTGCCAACCGTTACATGTTTGGGCAGCTTGAGAAACCAACAGTACAAATGTCTCGCAGTCGCACAAGTTAGTATGTGCGTAAGATGGGAGTCCCAAGATACGGATCCTAACGACGTAAAAATTCTTGTCGTTTTTGCTTTTCTGTTTTTGTATGCTCTCATATAATCTGTTTTATGGCACCGCAGCGCATCCGCCCCGTAGTGCTTGTGCGACAGCAACAGGGTGATAGCAAAGGCAGTCTCGGGTTGCACTGCTCGGGCTCCGCGCTTCCGCCTTGCTTAGGGAGCAACGCCTTCACTAACATGTTCTCTGACGATTTCTCCACGCCTAATTAACAACTAAAGCTCGATGCTGAGCCCCCTCCATGCTCAGGCTAGGAAACTGACCAGAGATCACGTTCGCAAACTCAGGGTGGGGTAAAAGCAAAGTGGCCTCGCGGAATCCAAGGTGCTGGTGCACCAGACACTAAGTTGAGATTGCCTATACTTTAACTGTGGCATATCGTGAAAAAATAACTACATAATTGAATTATCTGTATCATGTTCTTTTTGGTTGCTCCTCATTTTTTGACAACTACCAAACTTTAAGTCAAGTCGGACGCACGCTTTGTGCATGGATTAAATAGGGCTTAGCAAGTACTCGAAGATTTAAAATGGAGCAAGCATGAATTTGTTGAAGACTCACATATTCCCTTTCGGTAGTGTGCTTATTAACCAGTAGCTGGTTTACCCGCCCGGCCCTGTCAAAACACTGTAATAAAGGTCACATCCCTATGCCTTTACAGCCTTTCCCTGTGCCCACTTCTACATGCCAATTTCCTATTCTCGCTGTGCTAATAATCAGCATGCTCACTTACCCCCTGTGCCAACTCCCGATGGTTGTCCTCAACAGAGGCAACCGATGGTTGTCCTCAACAGAGGCAACCGATGGTTGTCCTCAACAGAGGCAACCGATGGTTGTCCTCAACGGAGGCAACCGATGGTTGTACCGATGGTTGTCCTCAACAGAGGCGACCGATGGTTGTACCGATGGTTGTCCTCAACAGAGGCAACCGATGGTTGTACCGATGGTTGTCCTCAACAGAGGCAACCGATGGTTGTCCTCAACAGAGGCAATCGATGACTGTCCTCAACAGAGGCAACCGATGGTTGTACCGATGGTTGTCCTCAACAGAGGCAACCGATGGTTGTACCGATGGTTGTCCTCAACAGAGGCAACCGATGGTTGTACCGATGGTTGTCCTCAACAGAGGCAACCGATGGTTGTGCCGATTGTTGTCCTCAACAGAGGCAACCGATGGTTGTACCGATGGTTGTCCTCAACAGAGACAACCGATGGTTGTACCGATGGTTGTCCTCAACAGAGGCAACCGATGGTTGTACCGATGGTTGTCCTCAACAGAGACAACCGATGGTTGTACCGATGGTTGTCCTCAACAGAGGCAACCGATGGTTGTACCGATGGTGGTCCTCAAGAGAGGCAACCGATGGTTGTACCGATGGTTGTCCTCAACAGAGGCAACCGATGGTTGTACCGATGGTTGTCCTCAACAGAGGCAACCGATGGTTGTACCGATGGTTGTCCTCAACAGAGGCAACCGATGGTTGTACCATGGTTGTCCTCAACAGAGGCAACCGATTGTTGTACCGGTGGTTGTCCTCAACAGAGGCAACCGATGGTTGTACCGATGGTTGTCCTCAACAGAAGCAACCGATGGTTGTACCGATGGTTGTCCTCAACAGAGGCAACCGATGGTTGTACCGATGGTTGTCCTCAACAGAGGCAACCGATGGTTGCACCGATGGTGGTCCTCAAGAGAGGCAACCGATGGTTGTACCGATGGTTGTCCTCAACAGAGACAACCGATGGTTGTGCCGATTGTTGTCCTCAACAGGTTGTACCGATGGTTGTCCTCAACAGAGACAACCGATGGTTGTACCGATGGTTGTCCTCAACAGAGGCAACCGATGGTTGTACCGATGGTTGTCCTCAACAGAGACAACCAATGGTTGTACCGATGGTTGTCCTCAACAGAGGCAACCGATGGTTGTACCGATGGTTGTCCTCAACAGAGGCAACCGATGGTTGTACCGATGGTTGTCCTCAACAGAGGCAACCGACGGTTGTACCGATGGTTGTCCTCAACAGAGACAACCAATGGTTGTACCGATGGTTGTCCTCAACAGAGGCAACCGATGGTTGTACCGATGGTTGTCCTCAACAGAGGCAACCGATGGTTGTACCGATGGTTGTCCTCAACAGAGGCAACCGACGGTTGTACCGATGGTTGTCCTCAACAGAGGCAACCGATGGTTGTACCGATGGTTGTCCTCATCAGAGACAACCGATGGTTGTACCGATGGTTGTCCTCAACAGAGGCAACCGATGGTTGTACCATGGTTGTCCTCAACAGAGGCAACCGATGGTTGTACCGGTGGTTGTCCTCAACAGAGGCAACCGATGGTTGTACCGATGGTTGTCCTCAACAGAGGCAACCGATGGTTGTACCGATGGTTGTCCTCAACAGAGGCAACCGATGGTTGTACCGATGATTGTCCTCAACAAAGGCAACCGATGGATGTGCCGATGGTTGTCCTCAACAGAGGCAGCCGATGCCGATAGTCGTCCTTCCGTTTCGTTCCTCAAATAGAGGATGTACCGTTTCGTTCCTACCCTCAGACGGTTTGGCTAAACAGGTCCTAGGCTTTCCCCGGAATTCATCAGTAAGGAAGGAAGCTCGACTGGATCTGTTCAGCTTCTTGTTTGTCCCACCCACCTGCCCTGACCTCCGCTGGCCGCCGTTTTTTTGGGTTTTCGTTTTGCCATTTTTTTGGGTTTTCGTTTTGCCATTTTTTTGGATTTTATATTTTCCAATTTTCTTGGATTTTCCAATAGAATGGCATGCAATGAATAAATACTGTACTATACTACAGCATGCAACTATGTTAGCGCCCTGGGATACACTACGTTGGCTGTGCTCCCTTCGGGCGCATACATGTACAGGTTCGCCGGACTCCCGACCCTCGAACACGCCACGTACAGCTGACCATGCAAAAAACAGGGAGTTTCCAGGTCTACTCCTACTGTTCGCAGAGACTGTCCTTGCGCTTTGTTGATCGTCATAGCAAGTGCAGGCCTAATCGGAAACTGCACTCGCCTGAAGTCAAAGGGCATATCGGAGGAGACGAAAGGGATTCGTGGAATATGAACGACTTCGCCTTTGAACTTCCCCGCCAATATGGTCGCTACTATGACGTTTGGCATGAGATCCCTGACGCAAAGCCTTGTACCATTGCACATCCTCGGTGGGTTGATGTTACGAAGGAGCATGATTGGCAAACCAACCTTCAGATCAAGTCTGTGAGGTGGTATCCCATTGAGCTCGAGTGAATTCAAGAACTCAGTGGGGAAGTAAACAGCCTGTTCACGCTGAACCATGGTATCAAAGGATGTGTACGTTGATACCGGTCCAGGTAGGCTGTCTAGAATCTGAGCATTGATAGAATTCACTTGCTCATTTTTGGGTGCCAGAATTGCTCGCTCGCAAATCCAGTCCCCATTGCTGAAGTTGGTGGCAATGTTTGGGAAGACCTTTTCGATCAGTTCTCCCACCGATTGAACCATATTGCAGAAGTCTGGAGGAAAGGTAATCCAGCCAGAACTTGGTTCAACCGGAATTCTGCCTTCGCCAAGAAGCAACAGCTGTTGCGCAAAGCTTCGGGCAGTCTCATCGCCAAGGAGGTGGACTCGCATGTTCGTCGTGAGATTCAGCGATCGAACATGTTTCCAGAGAGGAGAAGCTTTGAGGCAAGCGTTCAGCTCATCTGCTGGAGTCGACCGCGGAATCACTGGCAGAGTTTGACGAAAGTCGCCTGCCAGTAGCACGACGGCCCCACCCATTAGCCTGTTGCTTTCTCGTATGTCCTGTAGTGTGTTGTCAAGGGCTTCTAGGCACTTCTTATGCGCCATGGTGCATTCGTCCCAAACTATGAGTTTGGTCTCTTGTAGCACCTTGGCTTTCCCTGTGCCTTTGCTTATCCCACACACTGGGTGCTCTACATGAGCAATATCCAGAGGAAGCTTGAAGGCTGAATGAGCGGTTCGGCCTCCTTCTAGCAGTGTTGAGGCAATCCCCGAGGATGCCACTGCTACTGCGATTCCTCCTTGTCTGCGAAGCTCGGCAAGTAGGAGATTGATGAGAAACGTTTTCCCTGTTCCACCCGGAGCGTCGAGAAAGAGTAGCCCACCCTTGCCACTGGAAATCGTGTCCAGAACAGCACGGTAAACCAACTCTTGATCCTCCGTAAGAAGAGGTCTGTTAGACTCTACAAATGTGGTCAGCTGATCGGCATCATAGGGCCTCTCTCGGAGAACATCGCTCTCGAGTGCCTGGTCATCTCCGCGTATTGGCGACGGCAGACCGAGGTCTCTGAGAGTTTGACCGGTCATCGACACGCACGTATCCTCAAGCAGTATCAACGCTCGGTTGAATATCTGGGGAGAGTAAAAGACGTCTACAGAGGGTGCCCCTCTGCGACATTCCCTGAGTACGTCTTCACTCAGAGCCTCTTTGTACTTCTCCCAGAGTGCTCGAGGATTTGACGGTTGACAGACTGTCAAGATGATGCCGAAGAGACTTCGCAGTGAGCAGCGAAACTTGTCGTAGCTGCTTCTGCGAGAGTTCTGTCCCATTGCTGATCATCTTCAAGCAAGCCAAATCTTTGGCATGCTTCTCTGTAGGTCTCACATTCCTCTCCATCGATGGTCTTCAATGCTGCGAATGACGTCGGTCCTCGGATTGTGTGAAGCAACATTCTGAGGTAGAAGCATTCGGCTTGATTAGGGTGTACAGTATATACACGCGCTAACACATCCGCTTCTCTGACGTCCTATCCGGGAACTTCGGCTCCTTGCTTCCTTCTGGCCCACTTCTTTGTTGACTTGTTCCAAGTATAATATCTTGGAACTTCTGAGTACAACAAAGTCCGCGCGAACGGATCATGTTGGCACAGAAGGAAGAATGCCGTCAAAGTTGTTTGAGGTGGTTGCGCAGCTCTTTCCTGCGCATTATCAGCCGTGAAGTAGACGCGTTGTCCATTCTCTAGATGGACATGTAGATGGGTGACAGGTGGGTAATGTTCGTGTATCCCGAAACCCAGGATACGCCAAACTGCCTCGTTGCTGCTTATGTACCTGCTATACTTGGGGAAATTCGAAATTTTTTTCGAATATTCGAATATCGAATATATTCGAAAATTGAAAATTTCGAATATTCGACTATCGAATATTATTCGAAAATTGAATATTTCGAATACTCGACTTTCGAATATTATTCGAAAATGGAAATTTCGAATCGAATAATATTCGAATATCGAATATCATTCGTTATTCGAATTTCGAATACAGTGCTGGCCATAGCTATAAAGCCACTTTAAAAATCACCGTATTTTGCCCTCTCTTGCTCATAGTTGCCTGGAAAACCACTATTTTGTGCGCAAACTAACATCATACCATTGACCAAAACGGCTCCCAATTTTATGGATTTTGGCCGGAGAAAAATTAAAAATTTGAAAAAACGGGTTCCGAAGGCTGGTCACAGCTATAAAGCCACCTCTCATTTTCAATCAGTACTACGTTTTTTGAATCTCAAATTTTTTGGACATATACAACATCAAAATATGAAACATTTATTACACTTGGAAGAAGTCGCCTTTCAGAAAGAAATTTCGTACTGCATTTTTTGCTCTAAATTGCATAATAACTCACATATTTGCAAAAAAAGTGCTTTTTCACTGAATCTTGAAGCGCCTGTTTGACTCGGGTGAAGGTCCTAGGATTTGCTTAGCCTTTGCAATGAACGAGGTGAAAAGTGCTGAATTCAACATTGCGTAGTCGCTAATCTTGATAAACGAGCCTCATCTTACCATGGTGTAAGAACCCTTCTGAAGCGCAAAACTCGATTTCTGACGCGCGAAAACTTCTGGTTGGAAGTTGACACCTTGTCTGCATGGCGACGTACTCATGCAGAAGCTGTCAGGTTTTTTTTGCAAAGACCTATTTGCCGCATTGAAGTTAGAACGCTTTGTCTGCAGTTTGGTTGTGCACAGTGTATCTCACAAGACTCCAAATTTCACTGCTTTGAACTCCTCATCAAGTCAAATCTTTCTGAACTGTCGGGAATAGTAGGATTTTGAAGTTTTGAGCGTTTTTCCGCTCCATCGAGGTGGTTAGAGTGGGACATGATTAGACGGAGTGCACCACTCATTTTTGGAAAAAAAGGCGTCCAAAGCGGAACCAGAATCCTCAGAGTTATAATGACGTGCAAGCTATGCACACGAGTTTATCGTTGTACAAGCGACGTGCTGAGCACGCGACAGAGCTTTTCGAGCTTAGAACTCAAATTCTGCGGTTCAAAAACTCGTCTACCTGGAGGTGGGCTCGTTTATAATATCAGCGACTACGCAATGTTAACTCAAGCGCTTGTCGCCGTATTCATTGCAAAGGCTCGACAAGGCATAGGGCCTTCATCCGAGTCAAACGAGTGCTTCAAAGTTCAGTGGAAAAGCAATTTTTTGCAAATGATGTGACTTATTATGCATCTTAGAGCAAAAGATGCAATACGAATCTTCTTTTTGAAAGGCGACTCCTTCCAAGTGTAACAAATATTTCATATTTTGATGTTGTATATGTCCAAAAAATTTGAGATTCAAAAAACGCAGTTCTGATTGAAAATGAGAGGTGGCTTTATAGCTGTGACCAGCCTTCGGAACCCGTTTTTTCAAATTTTCAAATTTTTCTCCGGCCAAAATTCATGAAATTGGGAGCCGTTCTGGTCAATGGTATGACGTTAATTTGCGCACAAAATAGTGGTTTTTCAGACAATTATGAGCAAGAGAGAGCAAATCACGGTGATTTTTAGGGTGGTTTTATAGCTATGGCCAGCACTGTATTATACGGTTCTCGAATGTTATTCGATTTTCGAATATCATTCGATTTTCGAATACTGATCGAATAGTAATTTATGTCATTGAGACTGCCTATGAGAGGCCAAAACATTTAAGAATAAGTTGTTTCATGCAAGTGTCAAGAATAGACACTTTCTTAAGTTACAATTTTGGAAAAACGGTTTAGTCGTGAAGTGATTTTTTTGTACTTCAAAGAAGATTATTTGATTGCGGTGATATACAGGGGTCCCAGCTGTATGTAGATCTGTAAGCTGACATCAACTTAGAGTATGGAGCAATTTATCAGTTTATTCAATCGATTTATCGCTTTTCACTGTTGTAAAATTACCTTAAGATTGAGTAGGGTTCCGAAACATCAAGAGCCATTTCCCCAAGGAAAAGAATAAAAAGGCCGAAAGTGTTGCATTAGACTTTTAAAGACACTCACTATATGTAGAATTTGCACTCAACCGTAATGCATTTTTCAAAACTTACGTCAGGTACATCGCAATAAGTGTTTTTTAACGCTTTCCAAAAATGTGGCCATATGAGAAGCTTGAAAACTCGTGCGTAGTAAAATTAGCGTACGTAACGCTGCTACACAGATTTTAGATTTTTTGGGGGAAATTCTTTTGGATGTCTTTACAGTTGGTCTATATGCTGAAAGTTCCTTCCGTGATAACTCACAATAATGAAATCATGGGTGATTCGCCTTCTGCTGTATTTGTAAGCTGAAGTCATTCCTACTGGATGTTACCCAAAAATTGGCAAAAGACTTCGTGAGAGGTAGCGATCAAACGGTGTGTAGTTACTTTTAGAAAACCCCGCATACGCCATGCATATCGAATTTTTGAATATTCGGTGCTTATCAAACTTCCGAATAGACAATTTTTACCAAATTTTGGAATATTCGGTGCTCTTCGAATGTTCGAATATTCGATGGACATCGAATGATCGAATTGATGACCATCGAATATTCGACTATCGAATAATATCCGAGAGTTGAAGTTTCCGAATATTCGACTTTCGAATAATATTCGAAAACGAAGATCTTCGAATATTCGACTATCGAATATATTCGATTCCTGGAAATTTCGAATATTCGACTTTCGAATTTTATTCGAAATCTTAGATTTTCGAATATTCGACTTTTCGAATCATTCGCATTCGAATGATTTATTTGAATGATCGAATAAATCATTCGAATAAGATCAGATCGACAGCATCATCTCGGCGGAGCTTCCCAGTCGAAAAGAGGATCCTCTTCTATTCGATGTTGTCCTCAAAAACATGATCCATGGGCCATGCGGATCACTAAATCCGAGGTCGCCTTGCATGAAGGACGATCTGGGCGTATTTTCTCCTTCAGCCACACTAAGATGTGGGCATGCGGAAGACTGCGTTTCTGCCATTCCACGGTGTACAACCAGCAGCGAGTGTCTACGTAGACGTGGCTCTTCGTTAGCACGTCTATAAGCTTCGTGAGCTTCTGATTGAAGACTCTCGCCGTGATGTCGTGGCGGTCAGAAGGCGCTTCACCAGGGAAGAGCTCTTCCGCAATTTCGGTCCACGCCGAGTTGCACGTGAACGTGATGAACAGATCAGGACGCCCGTACGCTCTAACGTAGGCCATTGCGTCCTGAGTGTACTCGTGCATGTGGCGTGGGCCGCCCGTGAAGGAGGATGGTAGTATGACCATTTGCCCGAGGTCAGTGACATTTCCATCTCCGGCCACGGCATCCCGCAGGTGGATGTAGTCGTCTGCACGCAGCTTTCGCTGATTGCGTCGAATGAAGAGGAGCCGTTCACTCTCAATCTTGGCGTACATGTCCACGAAGAACTGGTGAAATAGTTGGCGACATTTCACGACGTGGTTGAAGGACGTGGACCTTATCCATGCGATGCGCATAGAAATCCATAGCCGATACCCTCTTATTGGTAGGGGCACCAGTGCTAGGATTCCTCTGCCATAGTTCGAAGTGATACCCGTCTACCCCATCCCAAAACATGAGTGGGTATTGCAGGGCATCGTACGACCTATGGGTTTCAGAGATGCGCTGCAACGTTTCGGAACGTTTTTGGATGATAATGTCACGCCCGTCGCTGTCGTCTTCGCCAACCAAGACCCACCGCCATCTCGCTTACAGACGGAGCGTTGAAGCGTCGTTCATGCTGACCAGCAGGCCTCCTGTCAGCACGGATAACGACCTTATACTCGTCTGTAGGCATTCGGTCCAGGTTGGTCTTGAAGTCCTTCACCAGATCGTTGTGCTGATGCAGCATTCTTTGCAGCTCTAGCACGACGTCCGGCCTTGTGCCACAGATGATGCCGCAACGTTGATCCGCTTGCAGCTGCTCGTTGCAGACGAAGTGCAGCTGCAAGAACTTGGGGCTATCATTGCCATTAGGAAGCAGGGATCCAACTCTATGATAGACCTGTCCCTGCACCTTAAACGTTGGCATGAAGCCCTGTTCCTCAACTCAGGCATGGCGACCGTGGTGCCGAAGGACGTCATCTGGAAGCACGCATTGTACTTCCTGATGTTCTGCAAGATATGCCTGGACACAGCACTGGTGCCGGACATGTATGAACGAAGCGGCTCAGGCGGCTCACGTAGAGGCGGAAGGTCGACTCTGCCGCTGGAACAGCACATGCCAGGAGGTTCGGCTCTAAACTTCTTGGCTTGACACTTGCCACATACGACGTCCATCTTTCCGATTACTACCTTCGGATGGGTCGAGAGTCGACCTGGGCATTGTAGTTCAATGCCGCGAAGTGAAGCTCTACTCGCCTAGATGTCTGTCGAGCGTGGACATTCGAACGCGATCACGTTCGAGCCGTACTGAATGCGCTGCACCAGCTTCCGCTCTTCGTGAAGCCTCAGTCCTCATTCGACTGCTGTCGAGTCGAGACTCGCGCTCTTCAGCCGTCTCCTGAGATCTGGCTTCGGCGTGTCTGACTCGGTCGTCATCGAGTCGAGAACCGCGCTCTTCAGCCGTCCCTCGAGATCTGGCTTCGGCGTGTCTGACTCGGTCGTCATCGAGTCGAGAAACGCGCTCTTCAGCCGTCTCTTGAGATCTGGCTTCAGCGTTTCTCGACCGCATATCTTCAAGTCGAGAACCGCGCTCTTCAGCCGTCTCTTGAGATCTGGCTTCAGCGTGTCTGACTCGGTCGTCATCGAGTCGAGAACCGCGCTCTTCAGCCGTCTCTTGAGATCTGGCTTCAGCGTTTCTGACTCGGTCGTCATCGAGTCGAGATTCACGACTCTTGAGACTCTGAGGCTCTCAGAGCAGCAAGCCGCAGGCGAGTCTGCGAGAGACTTGCTTCACGCTGTTCCAGCGTTTGCGTTGCTCTCGCCTCGGCTATTCTGGCACGATTGCCTTCTAACCGTTTCTGGCGCTGCTCCGAGGTCTCAGCCTCTCGTTGATCCCTGGCCTTTTTGGCCTTGGGATCAACTCTTCCGATGGATGCACGCTTCTTGGGCGGCATCCTGTGATGAGAGCCTTTAGGCTATAAGCTACTCGGTACCCGAGATATGGGAGCCTGTCGGCTTCTCGGTACTCGAGGTAGAGCCTTTAGGCTTCTCGATGTTCGAGATTGAGCCTGTTGGCTTCTCGGTGCTCGGGATGGAGCCTGTTGGCTTCTCGGTACTCGAGGTGAAGCCGTTGGCTTCTCGGTACTCGAGAAAGAAAGAGCCTTTAGGCTTTGTCGCTTGGTCCTCAGATCTTAGATCACTTATCAGGTCCTCAGGTCCTTAGATCTTCGGTCCTCGCTTGGTACTCAGAGCTCTCGGTGGTTCGGTGGCCGCCGGCTAGCAGAGGTGAGTGACCGACAATGCCGAGATCGGCCGCCTTATATACCCCTCGAAAAGGGGCGGGGCCGGCTGTGATTGGTCACACCAACTCGGAAGGGGCGGATAGTTTTTGTATGGAAAGCCTATACTTAACCATACGAATTGGACCGCCCACTTTGGACCGCCCTTTGCCCCGCCCCCTTGGAGGGGTATATAAGGCGCCGCGGCTCCAGTCATTTCCGGTGGTTGCCTCGTGCCGGACGGTTGCCTCACTCGGAGGATAATCATCGGATGCCTCCTCACTCGAAGGACAACACTCGGTTGCCTCCACTCGGAGGACAACCATCGGATGCGTCCTCACTCGGAGGAACAACCATCGGATGCATCCTCACTCGGAGGACAACCATCGGATGCGTCCTCACTCGGAGGAACAACCACTCGGTTGCCTCCTCACTCGGAGGACAACCATCGGATGCGTCCTCACTCGGAGGACAACCATTCGGTTGTTGTCTCCACTCGGCGGTACAACCATTCGGTTGTCTCCACTCGGAGGTACAACCATTCGGTTGTTGTCTCCACTCGGCGGTACAATCATTCGGTTGTCTCCACTCGGAGGTACAACCATTCGGTTGCCTCCACTCGGAGGTACAACCATTCGGTTGCCTCCACTCGGAGGTACAACCAGGGTAAAGCGGGGGGTGCGGCACGCCGCAAGGGGGGGTCGTAAGGGGGGGGGGGGTAGGTAGGGGGGGTCGTATCGACCCAAGGTCAAAAGCGGTTTCTAAGGGGAAATGACTGCAGCTAAGTTCTTAGATGTGCTACGCTCTTTCCCAACTACCTCTGACAACTCAGGTTCAATAATTGAGAGGAATACTAAATGGAGTCTGGAGCGCACTTGTACAAGCTGTGTGACTAAACTGACTTGATGAAAGCGCTGTTGAAATCCTGCAAAATTCAAGTTCAACGACACAAACTTGCAGATACCGTATGCCTACCGTAACCTACCGTACCTCTAATCAAGCATAATTGTCGTAATCCGCGTGTCGAATAACCCCTTTGCGCCAAGTTTCAGCGAACTCTGAGGTCTCCGAGCAGTAAACAATCTTGTATAAAGCAGTAATTTAAAACATGATTAACTTCATCTTAACGGTGAGTAAGCTGCCTCTTCTTGCACTCAATACAAAGCACTACTCCTTCTTTGTCCACCTCAGGAATCCCGCTTCAGAAGACCTCCAAACTATTGAATTAGAAGCAAACCAAAATCGCTTTTAGCTTTTGATCGCTGTGCTTTCACCAAATATTACTCAGAGCTAAGAAGACGAATCAGGTTCAAAACATCCCTATGGAATCTACGAGGTTTAGGCTATTGATTCATATAAATATTGTCCGCTAAAAATGTTTTTTTGATATAGTTAGTGGCCTGCGGCACCCCCCCTCAAAACCTGCGGCTGCCGCAGGTTTTGAGGGGGGGTGCCGCAGGCCATTAACTTACCTTCAAAACGTTCAAACAGCTGCCTTTTTCATGTCAACCTATAGATCCATCCTTCCTCTCTCCGTAGTAGCTGCTTCCCCTCGAACCTTCTTCTACAGAAGGAGATACATATGGTTTTTGCGAACCATATGCTGGGAAGTGTGGCCAAAAAATATTGGGTTACGGTAGTGCTCGAAAATTGTCAAAACACAAAGCCGCGAGATGCGAGTTTTTGAAATCTGCGAGCTAAATTCTCATCTTGTAATGTGCTGTTTTTTGGGCTTCTCTCTTTTTTTCTCGCTTTCCTCTCTCTCTCTTTTCCTATCTTTCTTCACTCATTTTCAATCACTTTCTCTTTATATTTCCAGGGCATGTAATGACTTGGGCGAAAGCATTGAAGAAATAGCAGGTCGACTATGCCCACCATTAAAGCGACGGCGAGCTCATACACCGGATTGTCATTGGAGAATTTGCAGATTTAGTCCCGGTAAATTTTCAGTTTCACCTGTTTCATTTGATGACGGCGAAAATATTTTTGTTAGGTCGAAGTCCTGCAACGTATGGAAGAAAGCAATCGTTTGCGGTTGCAAAGAATTGCTGAGCGTTTTGAATGTCAACAGAACCTAACCTATTCGACGCAGCTGGTTTCGTAGAGCGGTTTTGACAAAGGTAAGTTTTGTAACTAAGAAATTTTCCAGGTAACTGACGTAATTTTAGATCAGATTACTCTAGGATTATAATGTATTTCTAAATGTACCTCAGTATAGTGCTTTTGCATGGAAGGATATGCCTAGCTTACTGCCCTACTCTAAAAAGGTAAGTGTATTTTATACTTCCTTTTTTGTCTGCCTACTTTCCGTCTCTTTTCGTATTTATTTTCGCGTTTTTGTATAAATTCTTACTGTTGACAACTAAGTGATACAGCAATCTATCTTTGAATCTAGGCAATCTTTCTTGCTCGGGATTGAGCGGAAAGAAACGTTATGATTTTTCTAGGCGATAGTCGCATTAGCGCTTTTTCAAAAAGTTTTGAGACTTGTCGTTACAGTTTTTTCTCTTCACCTACGTGTCATCCGATGTAGAGACCTGTACCGGCTTTTATCAAGTGATCTTTCTCGTCTGAGTGTCTCAGCGGTGTCTTCAGGAGACAGCGCCAAAATTTTGAACTGCTCTGACTTTTCGGATAGTGCGTCATGTGAATCTGTTACTGAATTAGGTGAACAAACGCTCGAAAGAGAAACTCGCTCCAATTGTTTTCGTTACTTCAGGAAGACTCACTCAAAGCTCGATCTTTTGTATCTTCTTGAGCCGTAGCAACTAGACTTACCTTTTCTGGTACTCGTTACGGTTAGGATGCATTCCTGTAGTACCATCTCTGGATATCGTGCTTCCATTCCAAGGTCAGCGTTTTGTAGTATGAGCAAAGGATAAAGTTTAACCTTCACCTTTCCAGATCATATTGACTGGCGTCGCGCCTCGATCCGTGTCCCACTAGCTCGATTCCCCGAGTATCACTTTATTCTGCGCTCTTTCGAAATGGCAGAAGTATTAGAGCTACGAAGGATAGGACGAGTCTACTTTGAGCGCTATTTCATGGACCAGAAAGGTTTGTTGCAATTTTTGTTGCTGTTCGTGACTGTTGTTTACATCTTTACATCTTTTCATACTTTCATGAGAACTTACTTGCTTTTGTGCTTCGTACCAAATATTAAATTTCCCTCCAATTTGATTTTCTTTGTAGCTGGGCTAGAGCCCTGATTGCTTCGCTTCGTGAGAAGTTAGGCGTATCACCTCCGGAAACTGTCAACAAGGTGAGCATTAACTCTTCTTTGGTCTTGTGAGTCTGGAAATTGTTTCTATTTGCGTATGTACCTAACATTGCAATTGCCACAGAGTTTTGTTATGCTTATCTTTGTGTTTATTTTTTCACTTTTCATCTAAGTGAATTTTCGTTCTATGAAAGAAATAATATCACATACTCTGATCTAGTGGAGGCAATTTTGTTCTTATTTCGAAAAAAAGTCATGGTTATCTGAGAGAGTATGTCGTAAACTTTTTTTTTTTCACGGAAAGCTTAGCTATGATCTTTTTCTCAGGCTGTACCGCTGTTCAACGACTCTTTCATTGCTCCAATACTTACGCCCATCAATTTGCAACCTTTGGATGATGAATATCTCGGTAGGGTCTTCCACACATGTTAAGTTTGTGACAACTTCCTTTCAGGTCCTAGCGAAGGTGCTGTCAATTCGGGTTCTTTCCTTCACAATTTCTCCTCTTTCACTATGGTGTGGGCTGCTTCTTCTTCTTTTGGTGTCTTTTTTTTTTCGAATACATGTGCAGCTTTAGTAAACATATCTTTCATGGAACAGTATTGGTCGGCCCTGGAAAGCAATGGAAATCCTAGCACACTCTGTAGATCCCCCCACCGAAACTGAGTTTTACTCTGATTCGAGTGTAGGTGAGTTCTGCAGTGTATTATCAGAATGTACGCAATATGTATGGTTAATTTAGGATTTCGACCAATTGAGCCTGGGTTAGGTGTAGAATTTAGCAGAGCCCTTGGAGGTAACCGCATCCGTGAAATGTTTACAGGTAGGTTCCATGGCTAATTGGGGGGGGGGGGGGTAGGGAATGGAGGGGGGTCGTTCCGAGGTCCGGCCCGGAGGGGGGGGGGGGGTCGTATCCGACGGTCGTGTGCCGCACCCCCCGCTTTACCCTGGGTACAACCATTCGGTTGCCTCTGTCGGACAACCGAGGTTGTAACAAAAATTGAACCACTGGCTCAACAACTCCGTCGAGGTGAGCCATTCGGCCACCTTAGTCGAGGCGGAACCCGCGGTTCACTTGCTGAAAGCGTACGGATATATCAACACTCGGTGAAACCGGAATTTTACAGAAAAATCAAAGATGTTTGTATCTCGTCTCAGAGACATCCTGGGACCTTGCATCAAAAACATGTATATGCTAACTTTTGATGGCCAATCCAGCGGTGCTACTTAAATATTTTTTTTCTTTCTCATTCGAAGACGCCATCATGATTTCCTCTCAATGAATTCAAAAAACCCCTGGAAGAACGGTTTTTTTCCTAAAATATTTTTGTATGTTTGACCACATATACAATGTGTGCATGCAAAAATTCAACAATTTGTCTAGGTCTATTAGAACCTGAAATCGAAGAGTGTTTCATAAATAAAACATTTTTCAGAATACGCCAAAAAATCTCCAAATCCAGACTTCGCCAAAAAATCAAAATTGTTGTGATTTTAAATGATCAGTGTACTCTTTCAATACATTTGATCCTGGCATTAGCACTCGAATTATTTTAGGGAGGCTGTTTTGTAATCAGCGCACTCGCTTATCCCTTACCGAAATCCAATCCCAGACGACAGGAGAAATATTTTGATTCAGGAGTGAGGATGATATATAAAGAATAGCTCGCTTGAATAAGCATGACCAAGTACCAACTTATATCTTTCTAATCCAAGGCTCTAAAAAACAAAGTATTGGGTATTCTCACGAACCGCTACTACATTCCGTAATCAGCATGCTCAGTACCCCACTGTGCCAACTCCCAGTCCCGTAGCTTGAACTTTGCAAAAAAAATCGATAAAATTGGCAAAAGTAATGAACGATTTCAAAAAACTAATTTTGTATTCGTAATCAGCATGCTCGATTCCTGTGCAAACTCCCAGCCTCGCATGTCAAAATTTACAAAAAAATCGATAAAATCGATAAAAGTAATGGACGGTTTCAAAAACTAATTTTGTATTCGTGATCAGCATGCTCGATTACCCCCCTGTGCCAAATCCCAGCCTCGCATGTCAAAATTTACAAAAAATCGATAAAATCGATAAAAGTAGTGGACGGTTTCAAAAACTAATTTTGTATTCGTAATCAGCATGCTCGATTACCCCCCTGTGCCAAATCCCAGCCCTGTAGGTGAACTCAGCAAAAAATCGATAAGAATCGATAAAATCGATATCGATCGATGACGAAAAGTAGCTATGACACCCGCCGGGGCCCGAAGTGTATGTGTGCCAAGTTTGGTCCGGATCGGTTCAGAAATGGAATTTTCTATTCGGAACATACGTACAGACAGACAGACATACATACAGACATACACTCAGACAATCGCCGGGGGCAGGCGGGCACCGGAAAAATAGATTGCTGATCTCTCGCACCCCGCTCGCGGATTTTTTGGAAAGCAATCAGGACTTTTCGGAAGACCGCTCGCTGAGTCAGCGGATTTTTGAGAGGCCGCCTGTTGAATTTTTTTCGCTCTTATCTTTTGCAGATATATTACTGAATCTCTGAGAAATCGAGAACTCAGCAAGCGGTCTTCCGAAAAGTCCTGATTGCTTTCCAAAAAATCCGCGAGCGGGGTGCGAGAGATCAGCAATCTATTTTTCCGGTGCCCGCCTGCCCCCGGCGATTGTCTGAGCATACATACAGACAAACAGACATTCAGCTTTATATATAAGATATGGGGGAACATAATTGGGGAGGGGACCACCGAGCGACCGGGGAGTGTCAGCTCATCTGGAGATTCCGGGCACCGCCCAGTTGGCGTGGAGACTGTCGAACCATCTAACTATCTGCGTCTCGACAACTTAAAGTCAAAAAGAGTACGTCAAGGAACATAGCAATATTAGCAACCAAAAATCGAAAAATCACTCCTTGAGTATTTCATGTAATCAGCTTATATCGCTGCGATATGCCTTCAAGAAATTTCGACTCAAGCATATTTCAAAGCGCAAGATTTCTCTTCTCTACTTTGTATTCGGAATCCTCATGCTCGATTACCCCTCTGTGCATACTCCCAGCCCGTAGGTGAACTCTGCAAAAAATCGATAAAATCGATAAAATCGATATCGATCGATGATGAAAAGTAGCCTATGACACCCGCCGGGGCCGGAAGTGTATGTGTGCCAAGTTTGATCCGGATCGGTTCAGAAATGGAATTTTCTCTTCGGAACATACGTACATACAGACATACATACATACAAACAGACATTCAGCTTTATATATAAGATTATTCGTAATGCACATTAAGTAAAAATAATAATAATATAACAATAAATATATAAAAATACTGCACACAATTTTCTACAGAGCTCGGAACACGTTTGCTAACAGTCCTTACGGTAGAAAACTTTGCGGTAAAGTGCAAATGAAAAACTAAAACTTTCGTTATATTTACCTAACGCCGCTCAGATTGAGGAAAAGGAGGAAGAGGTGCTGCCAGGGCTATAAGCGATGGTCATAAACTTATAAGGACACCGTTTGCGTAACTCTATGATTTTTGGTCGTACGAATCCATGAGGTACTAGGTGCAAATAAACTCAAGCGGTCTATTTATTCAGATCAGCAATAATGTACTAATTGTTTTTATTTACATATAATTAAACAGAACTGAGCACGACCTTCACATTATCAAACAAATGCTGTGCCAACTATTACATGTTTGGACAGCTTGAACAACCAACAGTATAAGAGTCTAGCAGTCGCACAAGTTCGCGTGTGCTCCAAATAGGAGCGCTCCTAATATGGATCCTAACAACGCAAATCTTGTAACTTTGCTTTTCTGTTCTTGTAACTTCTCAGATAAGTAAGTCTATTCCTTGTCACTGCAGCGCATTCGCCTCGCAGTGCTTTCAGCTATCTCTACTATGGCATATCGTTATCATTTGAACAAATTCAAATGATAACGATATGCCAAATTCGATCCCGTTAGCCCCGAAGGATATTTTGGGTTGGCAGCATTTTCGACATCGTGAAATTTTTGTTACAGTGACCCAACCAAATCACGACGTATTTTACGAAATTAAATTTTACGAATGTGCCTCTCATACAAATTGACGTTACGACATATGTCCTCTTTTCAAAATTTTGGCGTTTAAAAACTCGTTAGTTACTTGGTTTGAAGGTTTACCCATCATCGAAAATAACGATGAGAATCTGGCTGCTCCTAGTAATACTTGTCCTCGGAGTATACGCGGCACCAAAGAGACAGAAAGATGAAATGAGCAACCAAAACGAAATAATCAAAGGAGGAGGATGTCATCACAATCCTGAGAAACATCAAGAAGGAAACCCTGACTGCGTGTGTAGAAAATGCATCGAAGAATGGTACGTTTCAATTACGCAACTTTATGCAGGCGCAGCATAATCTTATCGTTGCAGGGAGGAACGAAAAAATACACCCTGGCAGAGATTTAAAAAAGAGTGTATGGCATGTTTCCTCACCTGTACAGGCACTGGGCCATTCAGCGTGTTTGATGACGACAAACTATACAATTGCGAGTAACCAACTTCCGTATGATTACACATAAAGTTGTTGTTGCATTTGGTCTACACAGATGAAAACAAGACCATAATATAAAAATTAAGAAGAGTTCCATCACATCACGTCGGTTTGAAAAAAATGGATATTGGCATTCCCTTTCTCGCACTTGCGAGTTTCTTACTCAAAAGTGTTCTAATGCCTTAGAAATTTTTGAATTCAGTTGTGGATATAATGCTCTTCAGGGTCATTCGTGTTAGAGAGAAAGAAAATCGTAAATTTTTGATTAAGTTGGAGCTAGAAAATTGCTAATGTTGAAATGATAGTATAATGATAGTATATACTAATGATAGTATACTCAAAAGAAGAAAAAAGGCAACCAGAGAGTTTTTGCGCTGAGGAACCAATTTCTCCAGCTGACCCCCACCCCCATCTTTTTTGCTTCATATTCCATTTTTTTCGTAGTATTTCTGATGCAGCGATACTTAAAAAGCAATGTTATTCAAAAAACAAGGCTTTGATAGAAATTATTACACTCAAATTCTCCTATACCGCTCTGGTGGCTTACGTCTAAACTAATCAGAGATGTTAGTGGAGTCTATATCATGAAACATCGCATATGTTATGTAAAAAATGAGGTTCTAAGTTAGCCATAATATTTTTTCGACTACCTTTTCAGAAAAGTGCTTAAAGTGTTAGTCTCCTTATGCGATAGAATTGAAATCGGGAGCTTGATGTTTTGGCACTTGCGTTTTGTTAAGGAAGAGTCTTAGAAATTAATTTTTGAGTTTGATTTCAGTCGTAAGGTGTACAGTCAAATTTTGAAAACATTTTCCGAAAAAGATAATTTTTAGGCAAAGTTCAGCAACTATACTTTGTGTCAACAGAGGATTTTCCTTTTCGTGGCCAAAAGCATACGCGTTGCGAAGGGATTGCGCTGCGTTTGCGTTGCATGCGAATACAATCACACAGTTTATAAGTAAATATTCTAGTGCTGGTACAGTCATGCTTGTAATAACTGAGCTCTTACCTTTCATGTAAGGATGGTGTTGGCTTCTGAAAACATTTCTTGTAGAATAATGAGCAGTATATAATGACAGTTTTGTTTTAAAGGTTCACTTAGATAGAATCGTCAGCAAGGACGTAATTTTCCATGAAATTTAGCGTAAATATTCTTAGCGCAGTAAAAACATTCTGGCATCAACAAACAAATAGTTGAATCTGAATTTCAAACTTTTTACACGGGACCTTAAATGCTTTAGAGATTGGGTGAGCAACAATTTTACAATTAGGGACGACTGGCTCTATGTTGAGCCACGCAGATTTTTTTTTTGAAATTATATATTTTAATCGTCTAAAGAAGCACATCAAATTGTTGAGCTGGCACAATTCTTACACCAAAAAATGGAAAAAAATTATTTTAGCACATCAAATTGTTGAGCTGGCACAATTTTTACACCAAAAAATGGAAAAAAATTAATTTAACGATGTTTGAACACATTACTCGATTGCACAGTATGCACTTTGCAGTGGCGTACCCAGGATTTCCGTTTGAGGGGAGGGGAGGGACAAAAAATTTTTTCTGATGATTGCGTTGGCCACGTACTCCGAAAATTTTTTTGATATTCTCTTTTCGCGGACCAAAACCCCAAAATTTTAGAAAAAGGGGGCATGGTGAAACTAAAATGCATTTTTGAAAAATTTAATACTTTTTTGATTATTTATAAGTATGAACAATGTAGATAACATTCAAAAATTTTGCGACCCATTCTCGGGGGGGGGGGGAAGTGGGGAGGTCGAAAAGAGTAGTTTATGAAAACAAAATCTCGCAGTCTAGAACAAACGATCTTAGTAGACGTTTTAGCAATATTAGCAACCAAAAATCGAAAAATCACTCCTTGAGTATATCACTTGAGCGGCTTATATCGCTGCCATATGCCCTCAAGGAATTTTAACTTAAGCATATTTTGAAAGCGCAAGATATTACTGTTCTGCCAAATCAGAAGATTTCATGAAAGCTGGAGAAGGTAACAGAATTTTGAGAATTTTGGTGCAGGAATCATGCATAAAACTAATTTTATGGTTTTTTGACCGAATCTTTCATCTTTGGAAATTTGTTGCATCAAGATGTTTATCACCAACGTTTCCAGTAAGTCGACTATTGTCCACCTCTCTAAAGACATACTGTCGTATGTCGCCGTAAAACAAGTTGGAATTATAGAGATAATGGTCCATAGACATTGGCATGTAAGTAATCATAAAGGCATTTTCTGGAGTACCCATTTTCTAACGTTAATGAGCTTAAATTTAAAGTAGCGAATACGACTTGTAAATATGAAAATATGAAAATGCTTGGTCATGAACAAAAATCCAACTAGCGAGTAAAGCTGATTACGGAAAAATTTCAGATAATGAGGAAAACTACAAGTGAGTAGATTTTCCGTTTGATATGGTATGCTTGGGGTGTCAAGAAAACGGGGTGAAATTTGGACGTGAACAAATAACTACGCCTGTGACGCCGGCCACTTGCGCGCGCAAAATACCGGCATTACCGGCTCGGTTCCCGTTCACGCGCAGACTTTACCGCATGTTACTACAAGCACACTATATCAAGCGGAAATTTCACGCGACTGTACAGAAAGAAAAACACGCTATTTTATGATAGATTAGAATCTGCAATTAAAAGATATCTTGTGAAAAACCCACACCTTTCAAGGAACTCTAGCAACGCATCGCAACATAAGTTGTGAGTTGTCATTCTGACATACAGAAAGTCACCGTAATGTAGAGGCTAGCATAATTGTCTGCGAATGTGAGCCCTTGCGGTGAGAACAGCATTTGCGCGAAAAAATGCTATGCTTGTGAAGTTGATAAGTTGCTTGCAACTCGCGCGCAATCCTCCAACATTTGAGCGTAAATGTCGCTGGAAATATGCTAATTTTCCCGTCGAATCTTCTAACCATGATAATCTTCCCTACCTCATTTTCAGGCTTCAATAAAAATATGCTTGAACCTAAAGCGCACCCCACGAATGCATAAGGGCTTGTCGGATCATGTTTAAATCTGAAGTATAAACTCTGATTTCACCAATCATAAGGCTGCTTCCAAAGTGGTCCTTGCCAATGCTGTGCCAGCTCTGTTTTACTGCCATGCCAGAATCTGGTCAATCAGTAAGAGCGTTTCGAATTTGTGGCATCCCCAGCGCTACTATATCCTTGGCACAGACTGGCAAGGCGCTGGTGGGTTGATGGCACGGCTGGTCTCGCCTTTTCTTGCCTTTTCCTGATGTGTAGCGGGGTTACATGATACTTACTATAATATTTATTATACAAGTTATATACAAAAGGAAAAGGGAAAGGGGGAACAGGGCACCGGCTCCTGCCAGCGGGGGAAGGTCACTGCCAGAGGTTCGCTATCTTAGGCCAACCTCCATCGCGAGCAGCTGTTGGGTAATAGCTGCGTACTGACATGGCACAACGCCGTACGAGCAACTCTGAACGCTGCCTGAGAGTCATCAACGTAGATCATAACAATGATCAATAAGTAGACAAATAATAAATAAGTAACCAATCAAAAATTCATAAAAACATGCAGTCTAGAATCGCTTAACTGAGAATATTAAACCCAAGAAATTCAAATACTTACTGTACTTCAAATGGTAGAGGTCCCCTCTTTATTAGTAAATTGTTTTGTTGTATGTATTGTTGTTGTTGTTATTGTTTTGTATATTGTTGTTGTTTTGTTGTTGTTTTATTGTTATTGTTTTACCTATTGTTTTCAACTTTTCATGTGTAGACCACTCAGAAATGTGCATGAAGTGACCATAGCTGCCCTAATTTTACAAAAAGCAAAATAATAGAGTGAAAATGCCAAAAAGTCTCTTTTGCCAAATCATTTGGGTTAAAATCTTCTTTGATCCGTTTCGGAGTATGCCATTTCGAAGAGATCATGACGTCACGACGAAGTTGAACCAATAATCGTAACAGGACGGTACACTCTTTCGCGATCTTCTAGATAGCAATCCTTTGGCTCAAAAGTTTTACCATCGATAAGGTGGAAGTTCCTGGAACAAAAAAAGTATCAAAAACCATCAAAATAAAAATTCTGCGGAAATCAGATGATACAGCAACAGTTTTCGCTTCCACGCGAAGATTCACCCTTCTTCTATTTTTTTTTTATTTTTTGGGGCTGAAACATTTTTATTATTATTATTCGCGGTACTTTTCCGTTATTCGGACCCATTTTTTCAAAGAAGGATAACGCTTCTTTCTTTGCACTATATTTGGCCCCACCTTGACAGTAAAGAGTGTCAACCTTCTGCCACGTGTCAAGAAAATTTTACATGCCATCTACATGTTTGACAAGTTTTACCAAGAGTTTGTTTTGCTCTACCTAGCAACATGGGTTCAACCTGTTTTTGGTCAATAACGACCCCATTTTTGATTGAACAATTTCAAAAATGACCATTGTAATAATAATAACGTCACCCTCTTATTAACGAACATACTAGATATGCCCAGAATAGAGAAGTAAGCCAGGGTTCCATCATTTAAGCGGCGAAACAAGCAGCAGCGAGGTACTACAAGCCATCATTTATAGACTTTCCTGGCTAAACTCGCATGGCGGAAAGTTTGAAGAGAGATACATTCTTGAATCATTGCTAGAAGCAATCAAGATATTCTAATAATGGTTCTAGATTATTTTGTTATTCTATAAATCAACTGAACAGCTTTTAGTGATTACAAATGCCCTTATACCTCACCGGAATTGATTTCGAAAAAACATGTCAAAATGGACTAGAACGTGTCAATTTTCCCCGACACGTGGCGGGGAGGCAGTCCTCGTAGAATTTATAAAGAGTTGTACTTACAAGGGAAGTTCACTTAGTCGAAGTGGCGATTCGAAAGGAGATCTATACCAATGGATAGAGCTTGAAAAGCTGATTACAGATAAACTTTCTATATCTGCGATGCATTGTTCTGAAATAAGTTTAGGCTTTTCTAAAGCCGAATTTTCGTGTATTTTGAGTCGCAAAATCATGATAATCGCTACACAAAATGTGCAAGCTTAGGCAAACCACCTGAGAAGCATTGTGGGTCTAATTCGAATTCATCCGAACGTTTTCGAGTGTTTTTCGACCATGTTGTTTCACAGGCCGTCATTTCCTTCCTAGATCGCACTTCCATTGTATATACAAAAAAGCCCATAATCTCCATCTAGAAGAATGCGTTGCAGATACTGAAGATATGTTTGAGAACATCGTTTTACGTTCTATTCATTGGTAGTTTCCAAAAGGTTTCCTACGGGACGCGTTTTTCTAGATGGAGGTTATGGGGCTTTTTTGTATACATAATGGAAGTGTGATCTAGGAATGAAATGACGACCTGTGGATGAACAACATGGTCGAAAAACATTCGATAGCATTCGGATGAACTCGAATTAGACCTACAATACTTATTAGGTGGTTTGCTTAAGCTTGCACACTTATGTGTAACGATTATCATGATTTTGCGACTCAAAATGCACGAATATTTGGCTTTAGAAAAGCTCATAACTTTTTTCAGAATGACGCATCGCAAATTTAGAAGGTATATCTGAGATCAGCTTTTTGAGCTCTATCCACAGGTATAAATCTCCTTCCGAATCGCCACTTCGATTAAGTGAACTTCCCTTGTTAGACTACAGAACGTATTTTATAAGAGCCTTATAAGATAATGGGTCCGGATAACGGAAAGTACCTTATTCGCATCTGTGGAGAAAAACGCAAATCGGTCGAAAAATCAGAAGTATGAATTTTTGAAAATGTTGCGAACAAACTTTCGGGCCAACCCTATAAAAGCGTCTTCAGTAGGAAAGCTTATCGATTGTCTACAAAGATCTAGAAATGCCTAAATGACACCGGATCCAAAACGATTCGCAGCAGCTCAATTCAACCATTCAGCCGATGGTCCACCCAATTGCTCTAAAGTTGTAGACCAGTCCTCATTTTCGTAAGCTTACTTATAAATTACTTGCTCATCCAAGCTTATTTTTGCACGACTTTTTTAGTAATTCCCCTCTTGAAACTTCACCGCGCATCCGAAACGGTCTTTTCTCTTCACTCTTTTTCGTGCAGTGATCAGTGGATCGTCAGGTCTTACAAGGGAATGGTCAGAAGTCGAAGTATCGAATGGTATACAGCTTGTTTGGCCAACCAAACAAGCTGTATACCATTCGATGCAGTATAAAACGCTGACTTCGAATCTGTCTTTCTTATCTGCTTCCCGCATCTGTGGACGAAGCTACAAGCGGTTTTATTGTGAAAAAATCACACATATAAACAGCGAAATTGAGCACACTGTTGCACTTTTAGCTCAGCTTCTTTCTTTAAAAATTTGAAGTACGCTAGCTGCATGTTTTGGCGCAGTATTAAGGCGAACGTGGCTCTGCACGGCTAAATTTTCAATTTTACGCGCAATTTCTTGGCAAAATAATCGTCTTTAATGGCTTGTAGCTTCGTCCATAGAAGCGGGAAGCAGATAAGAAAGATAGATTCGAAGTCAGCGTTTTATACTGCATCGAATGGTATATGGTTTAGTTTGGCCACTTCGACTTCTGACCATTCCCTTGTTAGATACAAAAACCCTTCAAGAACTGCTGACTTATGTATACACAGCAAGATGCTCTTGTATTGGGTTGATGCAGAAATAATAGCCGATTTGCGAGTTCACTTCAACGTGTTGAAACTTTCTGAAAAATCCACACTTGTGATCGCAATAAAAACCATCAAAAGCAGCGATTCTTTCGCAATACAGCGCACATTCACATATATTAGGTCGTTCCGAAAGCAATGTCGCTTTTTTCGAATGAACGCCATTATTCGTGGAATCAACATTTCTAAGAGACCTTAGGAGCATTCGATGCAGCATTTTATCCTCTTTCTAATGGCTCTAATTGCACTGCATAATGTTTGATGAGCTCTCGAAAAATTACCAAAATCTGCTACTCATGCTTTTTGCCATGCTCAAGTTCGGCTATTTTTCTAAATTTTTGTACCTAATCTCCGAAGAAGTGCAAGTGGCAGGTAGATAGAGCAAACACTATAGAATACAGAGTAATTTTTTTTCCCTTAGCTTGCTTCTCAGAGTTTCTACAACCAAATTCTCAATGCCATCAAATTTCATATTTAGTCAAGTCAAACCTCACAGAACAACAACCGGCAAGCGACTTCGGCGTCATTCGATGCAGCTTTTTCTCCTCTTTCTAGCGGTTGTTTTTTGTTTCCGATTCAACAAGTTTTCCGGGACAAAATCATCATAATTCAACTTTTCCAAGGCACCCCAAGGTGTACCCGAAATTTTTGAAAGTTGCTAAACGGTAGCGGTGAATGCTCGTTTGGTTTGTAAAATTGTTGTCAAACCATAATCCATCTTTGTAAGTTTCAAAATCCGAAGACTTGTTGGCGTTTGATGCACTTGTGTCTGAGACGAGCCTGCTAAAATTCGGTGGTTCCATCAAAAAATCTGTACAAAAATTACAACGAGCTCTGAAAAGTGGAAAAAAGTCGTGCTGTTTTCTGTAGGGTTTGCTCCATCCATCCATTACTTGGACTCCTTCTGAGGTTTGTTATAACATTTTAGAAAAATTGTGAAATCTGGCCATTTCAAAGCATAGGTCGCATTTGACTCTTTTCTACAAGCTCATTGACTGTATTGCAACAACTTCATAACCATTAGAAAGAGAATGAAATGCTGCATCAACTGCTACCAGAATCTCTTACATAATTTTGTTCCACGAGATATGGCATACATTTGAAAAAAGCGACATTACTTTCGGAACGACCTAATACTTACATCACAAATAGGCAGAAAAAATGGATTATAGAACTAAAACATTTCTTTAAATCCTGTTTTCGATGTGCCATAATTCCCTTCAAAAATTGTAGTAAGATGAGCTGCCTACCTTGTAGCCGCAAGCCTTAGGATAAAAGAAGATAAAAGGGATTCGAACAGAGAAGATATTTGCGAAGAGAAATAAAAATCCAAATTTGTCAAATTTTTGGACATTCTTCAGTAGGCCTCAAAGTCCCGATTTATAGAATTTTGTGATTTTTTGAGTACTAAACGGGTAAATTTTTCTGCAAAAAGTGTCGACAGATTACTCTACTCTTGCGTTTCAGAAGTGAGCAGAACTTTGGCGATTGCCTTTTTTCAGAAGAAACTTATGGGTCATAGAATGACCATGTTTAGGCGCCGATATTTCAGTCTAGATGATTTGAAAGAAACTAGTCAAGTGTGTGTAATGTAGACAATTTCTTTCACATACAGTATCTAAATTTCTGAAGAAGCCCGTCTATTCGCATTTGGATTATTGAGAAAAGCGAATGCAATTAAACTTCAAACTTGGATGCGGTTATTTAAACGTCTGTAACGTTTTGACAGGTGAGGAGCCCACATCAACAATCAACAAGTGGAGCATGAAAATACCTTCTCAGTGCTGTGCTGTGTTTGTTTCAAAAAAATGAGAATTGACTGAAAGAAGCTGGCCTGAATGTTTGAGAAAACGGCCAATTTTTTTCTGCATCGACCTAATAGTTTCAAGGGAAGATTTCAGGTACTTACTTTCGCGTCAATTTCAGTGGGCGGCCGCACTCGAGGAAAAAATCCTTCTAACTTTATCCAAAAAAACATCTGCAATTACAAAACACAGATCCAGTAGTGTTGCTCTGGAGCCAACAGTATTCATGTAGCTTATTCGGTTGCTTACTCTGCTCTCGAAATTTAGTCGCACCATTACGCGATTAAGAAAAATTCAAAAAGATTTTCGCCCTTATCTAAAATTCTAATGAAAACCTCGTCTTGACTTTTTTCTATAAGTATGACCGTTCATTAGTAGATTTAGTACAACAAACTTGACAAAATGACTGCCAATCACACCTGCAAATAATGTCACTGTTCTTGCTTGCCTTTTCCTTTCACCTACTGTATAATGCCGTTTTTTTTCTTCAAAACTCTGTGGGGGCGACTCCTCATCACGCTTTGGAATTAATCAACTACTTATTCATTACTCATAAGTTACTCATATGCGCAACGTTTACTGATCATAGAACCCAGTCAGAGCTGAAATCAAAAGAAAAAAATAACCCAAAACAAGAGTACCTATCTCACTTCCCAACATACTTGTAAGTAGTGGCGACCGAAGTTTCGACCAATCGTCTTCTCAGAAAGCCTATGGATTGAGTATATATGAGGTGTGGTAAATCTATATAATATTGAGTCAACTAACAGACACAGCTAGCGGGCTTACTTAATGCCATCTAATGTACTATAGCTTTTTGCGCTTTGGATTTCGTAATCTGTGAATCAAAGTGTAATTTTTATGCACTAGAGCGCTGCCTTTTTGAATCTTCAAATTTTCTTAATTCGAAATTAGGACATATCTTACATATAAAGCTGAATGTCTGTTTGTCTGTCTGTCTGTATGTATGTATGTGTGTACGGTATGTTCCGAATAGAAAATTCCATTTCTGAACCGATCCGGACCAAACTTGCCACACATACACATCGGGCCCCGGCGGGTGTCATAGGCCACTTTTCGTCATCGATCGATATCGATTTTATCGATTTTTTGTAAAATTTGAGCTACGGGAAGCAGTGGTATCAACGCAGAGTACTGGGGGTAATCGAGCATGATTACGAATATAAAAGACAGGGCCGGGCGGAGCCGGGTAAGTCAACTAGTGATTTATAATGCACAATAAATAAAAATGATAATAGTATAATATAACAATAAGTATATAAAAAATACTGCACACAATTTTCTACAAAGCTCGGAACATGTTTGCTATAGTCGTCCTCCCCCCATTAGACACCTAGTGGAGGAATTTGAATTTGAATCAGAGCACACCGGTTGCAGAGGAGCGCGCCACCTGCAGCCCTTACTTCAATCATAAACTGATTTTTTTGTGTTTTTCCGACGATTCATTGTACTTTTTAAATGTTAACAGTTTTTTTCAATCAGAATGGAAAACTTTGTTGCCTGTAAGCGAAACTTCATGCTGTTATGCTCCTTTCAATTCTGACTCCAGGTTGAGTTTGAAGAAACGACTAAGTTTGGAAATATGCTAGTGAAAACTTTTTCGGTAAGTGTCCTGAAGCTGCTCCATAAGACTTCTTGCCCAAAAACTCTAACCTTACCTGAAAACGGGGCTGAAGAAATGAGCATAGAAGTATGAAACATCTGACCAACAACAAACTCGTCGATTGTGATTTGAAAGGGTGACTAAAACCAAAAAGAATCACCATGCAACGACGAGAAAACACGAAATAATACTCCATGAGCTTAAAATGAATGTAAGTGTGCCGCGCTCTGCCGCGATCGGCATGTTCTAGTTCAAATTCAAACTCGTCCACTAGGTGTCTAGTGGGGGGAGGACGACTATAACAGTGCTTACGATAGAAAACTTTGCGGTTCCAAATGAAAAACTAAAACTCTCGTTATATTCACCTAAACGCCGCTCAGATCAAGGAAAAGGAGCAGGAGGTGCTGCCAGGGCTACAAGCGATGGTCATAATTTATACGGACAGAGTTTGCATAGTTGTATGATTTTTTGTGAACGAATCCATGAGGTACTAGGTGCAAATAAACTCAAAGAGCTTGTTTATCCGGATCAGCAATAATGTACCCTAATTTTACGCGTACAAGGCGCGGGGGATTTTTTTTCCAAAATTGACTAGCCCAAATACGCCAAAGAACTTTGCAGCCAAAGGACCCTATGCCGTGCTGTACATTGCTCAAAAGAATCGTAGGGCATAGGGATCGCTTTAAATGCTTTGGAGCGGCTGAGGGGCTTGATTGAAAAATAAAAAAGGTGCGCCTTGTACGCGTGAAATTAGGGTACTAATTGTTTTTATTCACTTAGCGCAGTTATGAACAGAACTGAGCATGACCTTCACATTATTAAACAAATGCTGTGCCAGCCACTACATGTTTGTGCAGCTTGAACAACCAACAGTATAAACTTCTAGCAGTCGCACAAGTTGATGAATGCTTAAAATGAGAGCAATCCTAATATGGATCCTAATAACGTAAAATTCTTGTCACTTTTGCTTTTTTGTTCCTTACTTTGGCACGGCAGCGCATTCGCTTCGCAGTGCTTTCTGCGACAGCTAGCTCTACTGCAGCATATCCTTATCGTTTGAACAAATTCAGTCTGCTAGTCTCAAAGGATATTTTGGTTGGCGGCAATTTCGACATCGTGAAATTTTTGTTACAGTGACCTCACCAATTCACGGCGTTATTTACGAAATTAAATCAAATGTGCCTCTCATAAAAATTGACGTTAGGACAAATGTGTCCCTCTGTTTACGAAATTTTGGTGTTTAAAAAACGGTCTAGTTACGCTGATTTGCAGGTATACACGTCACCGAAATGAAAATTTTCCTCTTTCTGGTATTTATCCTCGTAGTGTGAGACGCGGGAAAAAAGGAAAAAAAGGATATGCCAAGACTCGGCTACGAGTCTCAGCTGTGCAATTCCCTTAAAGACCTCAAAGCGTACGTTTAGATCATGATGCTTTATGGAGACGCACAATAATCTTATCGTTGCAGGGAGAAAGAAGTTACCGGCTGCTTTGGCTGCTTTAGCTGCTTTTTCAAGAAAAAAAAGAAAGATGGGGAGGAATTACCAGATTATGTACCGCCATACCACAACGCAACAGACCCTATCTGCCAGTGTGAGGAGTGCTTTTTATTTAGGTACGTTTGCATCATGCTGCTTTATGCGGGCGCACAATAATTTTATCGTTGCAGGGAGCGAGAACGAAATAGTCTCGGAAGGAAACTGGAAGACTGTTTCTTGGAATTTTTGGAGTGGCTCGGAGATGACGGTCTTGGTGACGGATTTGCAAGGAAATTCTTAAAAGAGTGCCAGCGGTAATACCATACTTTCGTATGCCAACATAAAGTTGTTGTTGCACTTGGTCTACACGGATGAAAACACGACCATAATACACAAAAAGAAGAGTTTTATCAATTTGAGCAATTGAAAAGACTAATACTGGCACCTTTCTCGCATTTGCGAATGCTTCAAATTTTTTATTCAAGAGTATCCCAACGCCTTAAAAATTTTATTCAGTTTAGTTATAATGCTCTTTAGAGTTATATGTTGTAAAAGAAAGAAAATTGTTGATACCTGATTGAGTTGAAGCTAAAGAATTTCTAATGTTGATGCGATGGTAGTTTCAAAGAGAACAAAAGGGCTACCATAGAAAATGGTGCATGAGGGCCGATTCACCCAGCTGCCCCTCCTCTTGTTTCTATTTCCAATTTTTTTTCATGGTGCGTTTTGCTATAGCGATGCTCAACGCCATGTTCTACACAAAATCGGTTTTTATAAACTTTGCTCATTTGCTCGAAACCCCTCATTGTGCTCTAGTGACTTACAGCTAATCTTATCAGAAAAATTAATGGAGTCTAAACCATAATATTTGAGTGGAAATGATAAAAACTTATCAGTCAACTTGTCAAAAATTTGGATCTAAACTAGCCATAAAATTACATTTTTTCAACGATTTTTTTAGAAAAAATACATAAAGTGTCACCCTCCTTAGCGATAGAAGAGAATCCAGATCTCAGCATGTTGGCACTTTCGTTTTGACAAAGATTTCGGAGTTGGTTTTCATAGTAAGAGTTTGATTTCAGTCGCAAGCGTATAGTCAAATTTTAAAATCGTCTTATTCCGGGAAAAATAAGAGCAGAGTCTGCTTCACGTATGCGCTTTAGAGGCAAGATGCCCACTCGTTTGCGAGCGTTGCGGGCGCGCACATCCACGATTGCGGAAAGGGAATGCAACCTTGACACAGACTGTATAAGATGACTGAGCTCATAACTCGGATGGAAAAAACGGTGTTCGGCGTATTATTCGCGGCAGAACCGTCTGAAGCTCATAACTTTGTTAAAAATCGTTTTTATAAGTTACTCTGCTCATTTTTGGAGAGCTACTGGCACAAGGAATCAGAAAAATATAAACTATTTCAAAATCGCCCGTCTACAAGAGAATCAACACTATCGCGGCAAATTCAAATCGCACGGTCTTAACTTAATTTAGAGTAGGAATCTTTGATTTCTGTTTGCATTTTTGAAATGTTGACATCATAATGGTTGAAAAAACATGACAGTCTCTCAAAGTACCCTTTTGGGGAGATTTTAGCAGATTTGCGATAGAAAAACCGCCACCAAACCGTCGCAACTGCATAACAACTTGGGAAAGTGATTTTTTTTCTAATTTTTTGTTTTATAAGTTCCCTAAAATTGCGATGATTGCCAGCATAGAGTATTTTTGATAAAAAAAAGTTTTGGGCTCAGTTGTACTATTTTTGTACAAGTGCACACTCATTTAATCCTTATAATTTACATTCCGCTCTGCAATGACCAAGTAGTACTAATGCCTCTTTATGTTGACTTTACAGTCAATTCTACGCATAAACAAAAATACGGACAGATTTTTTTCAACATGTGGTGCTTAACATTAAATTCGAAAGCCATTTAGTCTGCTTTTTATTTCTATTGCAAAATTTCTAGTCAGTTTCAACCACAGTTGAAATGGACTAGATTTGCAATAGAAATACAGAAGTACATTTCTCTGAGAATAATTCCAGATATGATATTGTTGCTTACCTGGTTATTAGTGTTCGCTACCCTATTCTCTGCGAATGCCCAATGGATATACGGATGGAGACCTTATGAAATTGGCGTCTATGGTGGTCCCGGCTTTGGCTACGGGTTATACGGATATCGTAATAGCACTGCAAGAGGTGCAATACGAGGAGCAATTGCTGAAGCTCTCACTCGTGAGGGTAAAATACATTCATTATTATTATTCGCATCTCGTATGTGTTGATCATTATTTTACCATCTGCTAGGCAATGACAAGTACGAGGGAAAGAGACAATGTGATTTTGCAGCTCTTCTGAGATTGTCTGATAAACTTAAGGTCCTCAAGATAGGAAATTAGTTCAAAATTAGAAACCTACCAGTTCTACCAGTTCACTATATCTCAAATGGGAAAACTATAGGTAAAAAATCATCACAAGGGTCATTTTCCAGGTAATATAGATTTATCTGAGCGTGGCAGCTCGATCTCGGCTATAATCTGTGAAAGTCGTGAAAATGTTTCTTATAAATGTGCTCAATTTTTCTTTTGAAAAAAATAAAAATCTACACCATACAAAACGATGATCATTCCGTATAATACATACATACAGCCTGTGTCAGCAGTGCACTCCCTTTCGCGACCAATCGCCACGCCTGAGCTTCGCGCTGCGTTCGCGGTATGAGATGATGCATCATTGGTTGATGGTCCGCATGCGAGGCCCAGGCTTGTGGGTGCGTAATCACTACGCAAAAGGGAGCCCATCATCGACACAGAGTACACATCAATTATATGGAAAAACGGACCTAAATGTCTTTTCCTCCCTGGGAACTCGATAATAGTCTTAACTAATTTTGTAGAAAGTTGACGAAATCAAAAAAAACGCCTTGTTTAACGAATATTCTTTTCGTCTTCAACATCAATGAAATAAATTCGACTTGAATTCATGCATGGCAATATTATATGCTTCGTTAATTTTATTATTTTGTGAGTAAATTTGAAAAGAGATAGCGAGTGGAAATATGTAAATTACTACGCATCGATAAGAAAATAGGTACTTTTTCTTCACTACAATAACGTGAGCCCTAAGCATTTACTTTGGTACATTTTCTCTGCCGTGCTGCATCTCGCCCGGGTATGTAAAGCCGCGTCGCGGCAATTTCTAACTGCCACCCACAAGTAATGCTTCCCCCCCCCCTTCCCTCTGTCAGAGCTATAGGTATGACCATCAATTGCATAGCTGTATATTTTTCGTAAACGAAACCAAAAGTAGGTGCAAAAAAAAACTCAAAACGACTGTTTATATGTGGACCGGCAATAATATTGATTGTTAATGATTATTTCGTTTTGAACAGGACTGAGCGCGATCTCCAAGTCATTGAATAAATGCTGTGTATTCTAATCGCTACTGTTTGGGCAGCCTGAACAACCAACAGTTTGAAAGATTCTCAATAACACAAGACAGCGTGTGTTGAATGAGAGCGATCCTAACATGGATCCTAACAACGTGAAAAATTTCGTCATTTTTGCTTTTTTTGTATGTTCTCATTAAGTCTTTCTATGGCCGGCAGCGCATCCGCCTCGCAGTCCTCTGCAACAGCCAGGGTCAAGCGAGCTGATGCGATCCGAGACCCTCATTTACGACCCCCCCCCCCCTCATCTACCTTCCACCGCCCTCCCTCCTTCACTTCCTTTTGCGGTAACCTGCACGAATGTCAATCTAAATGCCTGTCAATGGACCTCAAATTATAGGTCAGAGAAAGATAGCTAATTAGAAATTGAGAGATAATGCAAGTAATGCTTCACCACTCAAAAAAACAAATAATTCTACTAGAGTGGATAAGTAGTAAAATTTTACGAACTGGCTATGCTTATTGTGATAAAATATGAATGGAAAGGACATCATTGACAAAGCAGAACATCGATTTTGATTTGAATGGTAATTAAGCTGTACTCTACCTATAAAAAATAAAATAAAATAACAACCAAGAAAAATTCAGCAGTACGCGGTTCACTTCAGTCATTATAACTGACTATTTTATAATAACTCCTTTTCTAGTGAAGGTTAATTAACTTTTCTGCTGTTTATGGATGTTCGGCGTGATTCTTTCATGGTCCAATAGTAACGAAGGATACAGACTGTGGTTCTGGAAATTAGAACGTTTTAGACTCTAATGACAGTCCCGTTTCTATCCACGTACCAGACAATATTTTTCTGCAAGGAGAAAAAACGATATCTTTGAAGCGCAAAAATTGTTTTCGACTAAAAAGCTTACTATCTATCTTACACAGATTCTCCTGCGAAAAAAAGCCGTTCTAGCGCCTTCCAGAACGAAGCTAAAAACGTACATTAGCACGGTATTTTAAGAATTCGTAACTAAGGACAGGGAAAAACTGAGAGGCTGCAATGAATAGGCTGTGTAGTATTCTGCCTATACTATCCATGGAAAAGTTTAAGCCATTGAGGAGCAGTGAGCTCGAAAAAATCTAGATGCGACTCTCGCGAATTTAGATGCGATCCTAAAAAGCAAAAACTGGGATTTTTAAGCTTGTAATTTTGTAACTCACCGGAGAAGTTATGAAACAGCCTAAAATTTTTATGGCAGAAAGTAGAAGGACGGCCTCGTAACATAGCAAGATTGCAGCGAGCAGGCCTCCATAGCGGCGAAAAAATTTAGATGCGACCCAGATACGAGACCCCTTTTTTCATTTTTTGTCGCCACATATAAAATTTTAAAAAAATCCACAGGCTATGAAATATAGTTAGATTTTGCACTTTCTAGCAGTGCATCTTCAAAGTACAGGTAAATTGTATGGGCCCTCGAAAGACATGACAAAAAAGTTTCAAAAATTATCGGTGGTCATTGCTGGTAGAGATGAGCGCTTTTGTCGAGAGTGTGAGACTTGAGTGATGCTTCTGAACCAGAATTTCCAGGCCAATTGGTACAATTAACATTCGTGTCACTCATATATGCCTAGTGTTTGAGCTTCTAAAAGTGTCGGAATCTTCGGTCGTACTTGTGGCCAGCAAGTTCGATCCCGTCTGCGACACATTTTTTGCAAGGAGAAAAAGCTGTTTTTTGAAGAGTAGAGAATGTTTGCGACTAAGAAGCTTATTTTCTACACTTCACACTTTTTTGATTCGGACCACCCTCGATTACCCCCTCCCCCCCACCGCCGGTGCCCCCTTTACGCCCCGTTGCGACAGTCGCAACACGCTTGACCATGGCAACAGCAACAGGTGATCTCAAATGCAGTGTCGGGTGCAATAGCAGCTCGTTCCTGCACTTCCGCCTCGCTTAGGGGTTGCAACACGTCCTATTAGTTCTATCATAAGTGGATTTATACCCAGTACTTGGAGGGCTATGTTTCTCCAATGAAAATCCTGAAAGCCAAAACAAGATTCTGCACAACGTTACGAAACGTTACGATACGAGAAACGCCAAGATTGAGTGTTTTCAAACTGTTCGTAAGTTGGAAGTGATCGATGATGTGCATAGCTTCGAAAACAACGACAAAACAGTAGTCTTGTAAAGGTTTTCTGAACGTTTTCCAAGTCTATGATGTGTTTCCTCAAGGACGGACTCCATACTTGGCTTGCGTTTTCGATCACAGGAATAACAAGATCTTTTGAAGTTTGAAGAAAGTTTCCTTATCGGCAGTTCTTCGAAAACTGTATACAAAATGGAAAATGCTCGAGACGTGAAGGATGTTATCTGTAAATGTAGCCAAAGTCTGGAATCAATCATGACTCCCACTCTGATTGATGTTTTGCAGACAAACTCCATCATACTCATAATGTGCTTTTAATCGTCGTCAATACGGAAAACGTTGTTTTTAGTAATATAGAGAAAAATACGCCAATTTCCGCACCAGTCGACTATGAGACCAGTAAAACGTTGCAGAGCTTTTCTGACCTCACTGTGATTACTATCATAGTAAACATATAAAAAAATTATGTGGATGGAAGAATTTCTTAGTTTTTCTTTTCACAGCCACCTCAGGTGGCTGTGCAGGTGGCCGGAAGGCCACGTAAGCCCAAAATTTGCCACGCCTTCACTTCACATAACTTTTTCATAATTTTTCATACAGAGTCCTAACTCCCTATTGCCCATCCACACACTAATTTATCATTTCATTTTCTCTTTGTTGTAAACAAATCTCTTGCCTATTTCTGGGCAGGTGTTGGTTAGCGCGCTTAAGCGCTTAACCGATTAACTTGTTGAAACAAAAAAATTTATGGTTCTTGCAGGAACCATTAAAGGCAGCGTCCGGGCAAAATTTCGCCCCTCATTTTTTGTCGTTCTAGGGCCTTTCCGTGGCCCTGGTTACAGTTATAAAGTTCAAATTGTCCAGAACCCTCAAAAACCCAATTCCAACCCTGTTTTGAAGGCGCGGACGAGTTTCGGATTGTTCCTCGGCTCGCCATCGAGGAGGAGCTGCAACTGTATGGGTGCAGTTGTAATCCATGTCACTTGAGTATCGTCCACATCTTCGCAACAGAAACTGCTTAGTCCCAAAGTCAGTTGAGAGGTAACGATTATGCACGATCATCGTCTCTTAGCGGGTAAGCCATCCTTTCGGCGTTGACCGAGGTGGACGGAGATTTTATGTTAGGTTAAAAAATAGATATGCTTGCAAATCACGTTGAGTCACTTCGAGGAGAGGGAAGGATTGTTGTGTGCTGTACTTGAGCTGTTGGACATGATTAAAACATTGCCATGAGAGATGTAATAATTTCATCCGTTTTGCTAATCCACAATGTCAAACTATGCAGCGCAGAATTTGTCATTGCGAAGGGCATTCTGGCGCTTGTCGACGAAGTATGAGGGTTTCTAAAAATACAATGACCGGCTTTCAATGGGAGTATCATTTTGTTAGCTGGTACCAATCTTCGAACTAGTAAAGCAAACTGATGCTCTAAAATTGTCTGCAAGAGCTGACAGGTTCAAGAAAATTCGCCTACTATTAATAGGTTGGCCTGCAAGTTCGTTCGCACATTTTCAAGAATTCATAATTTCTGGAGTGGTAGTAATATGGTCGAAACCAACGAATGATGTGATGGTTTAATCATGATTACATCGTGGTAAGCATGATCATCTTCTTACGGCCGTTCAGTTCGCACGGTCATATAAAATTATGAAACATGCAAGTTACTTTCGGAAAACCATACTTGTTTCATGCTTGTTTCATTCTAAACCAAACTATGAATTAATCAGCAGGTTAACACCATTGTTTCCTTATCAGGTAGAGTAATGAAAATAGCATCTCATTTCATGAGACGCAAACGTGAAACCACCATATCATATTCCACGTTCGACTATTTCTGAATCTTGGCATAGTGTCAATTACGATATATGATGTTAAGCTTTCCAAGATTGATAGTTTCTTCCTTTATTGCCAGTAACAATTAACAATCAGTACGGTCTACGTTTCGGCGAAGATCGCCTTCTTCAAGACCTGGAAGCGAGTCAACGTGTGCAGTAATTCACTCCAAGGGTAGACATACCTTCAACAATACTGTGTAGGGTACGCCCACCACTCTGACAACGTGTCAGACCACTACTCGCTGTTTAGTGTGATGGAATGAACTTTCCTTGTATGGTCAGACTCGAATCCACACATTTGTAGGAAAGGGGCGAGTTCATTGCTGACGGCAACCCTTTCTCCTTTCCTGTTTAGTTTAGGACATCTGCATGATATCCAACAAGCCTCTATGGCTTTTCGCGCGGCAATATTCGTTTCTTTGGAAAGAACAGATATGCTGATGTCAAACGCGATGTCCTGGTGGGAAAGTTTTCGATGTGCGCCTAAAGGCGTGGACACTCGCGATTTTCGCATTCCATCCAAATGTTCGTTTATTCTTAGGCACAACGGTCTTCCTGTTTCTCCAATATATTCTTCACCACACATTTTACAAGTTATAAGATACACAGTACCTCGGCACATGCAATCTCCCGGTTTATTGGAATTGCATACAATGCAGTCCGCCTTCACACACGCTTGATCATGACTTCTATTGCGCACTAGGAGCTGTTTTAGGTTCGGAGGCGGGATTTCGACAAGTCTTAGCGAATTTTGCAAGCCGGATTTATATATGCAACTCCTGATCGCAGCGCTTAACTTATCAGATATAAAGGGCATAAAGAATGGCACTCGATCGTTGTTATGGCTGACATCATTGAAAACTTTGGCACTACGACAATCGCTTTTGCTTTTCCGCGGCAGGTAACCATTTGCTTGTGCGATTTGGAAAGCCTGCTTAAGTGATGCGGACCTGAGAGCGTCATCAGAAGACACTCCTTTTGCTGTACGTAATATGTGTCGGATAATGCTAAGTTTCATTCGGATCGGGTGTGCAGAGGAGAAGTGTACCAGTATGTTTTTATTGCTCGGTTTTCTGAACCAGCTGGTTTTGTACTCTCCTTTGTACAAGCAGATCTGGACATTTAGAAAAGGTAGCCATCCCTGCTTAGCAGTGGCGTACCCAGGATTTCCGCTCGGGGGGGGGGGGGGCGCGACAAAAATTTTTTTCGAATGAAGGTGCGTGGCGTTAGCCAGGCACTCCGAAAAAATCTTAGGGGTTCTTCTGAAAATTTCTGCGAGTCCCCAACCCCTAAAATCTGGAAAAAGGGGGCGTGGCGTCAGCCACGCCCCCGAAAAAATTTTTTTTACAAGGCTAATTTGAATTTTTAAAAATTTTTAAAAATTATTTTAATTATTTACGAGTATAAACAAGTCAATTGCACATTTTTATAACACATATAAGTAACTTTCAAAAATTTCGCGACCCATTCTCGGGGGGGGGGGGGGGGCGCGCGCCCCCCCCCGCCCCCCCCCCTCGGTACGCCACTGCTGCTTAGGTGTTTCTCTCGTGAATTTGATGTCAGCCATTTGATTATTTAGTATGTCAAAACATAGGTCCATTTCCGCTTGCGTGGGGCAGACGATGAGTGTGTCATCGATATACCTCAAGTAAAGGATAGGTTGCTCTTGAATATGGGTTCTTCTATTTTCGACATAAATGTAACTGCTAAGATAGGTGCCAAACGTTGGCCCATTGCGAGCCCGCGAATTTGCTTGTAGTACTGTCCCGACCAGGTGAGTGCGTCTAAGAGCATTTGCGAATCAATTCGCTCCAATGCCAAATCACGCTTACAACGAAAATTCTACAGGTTGTTAGCAAGTAGAGAATCATCCAAAACTCAAGTGTCGTCCACCAACCCTGTTCTGTCAGACCAACAAAATGCTGTTTATACTGATAATCATGAATTCATTCAATCGCGAGTAACTATTGTCGGCGGCGCAAACATATCGGATAAGCCTGTTCCTTGCTCAGTTTAGGACCAAGCTTTTCGCCTGCGCAATCAATATGTCCTGGTGTTATGCGCAAAATTGTAGGCAATTTGCAACAAGTTCAAGACCGCTTACGATACAGAGCAAAGCTAGAACAACAAGCTAAACCAAGAATGAGCGTGGCACTGTGGCACTGCCTGCGATACCGTTCCCATCCATGTTCTACAGACTAGAAGAGCCAATACCTTCCATCGACTCTGCTTTTCAAGTATTTGCCACATCGGTCTTCACTGTACTAAAGCGCTATAGCCACACTAGTCGGGTACTTAACCTCACGCCATCACAGAGGAAAGGTCTAAAGGAACTTCGAGAGCTCTCAGCTGCAAACATCAAAATTGGAATCACAGATAAAGGAGGTGAATTCATAGTTATACCGAAACAGTTGGAGATTGCCATAACGCAGCAACATCTCTAAGACAAAACAACATATTGCCTGTCTTCTAAAGAAGAATTCACAAAGCAATATAAAAAGCTGAACAGACTCTGGATTCAGATAGCGCGAGCAGCAGGTCTTGCTAAGCAAACCGTATCCCGCCTGAAGATTGATTTACCACTATGTCCTGTGCTATACGTCCTCATAAAAACACACAAATTACCATCTGACCTACTTAATCACGAAATCCTTCGGATTATAAAGTTCGCTCGATCATAAGTAATGTCGATGGTCCCACGCACAGGATATCGTGGTTACTCAATTTGATCTTAGCGCAACTACTACCATACATCCCCGCGCACTTAGCCAACACAAACGCTCTGCTTGACCATTTGAAAAATACTAGATTCGGTGAGAATGACGTCATTGAATCTTTTGACGTTACTTCACTCTTCACAAATGTTTCAAACTCGGATGCTTTGCAAGCCGTCTTCGAACTACTGACCGAGAAAAGCAACAGCATCAATTTCTACGGCTTGAACATCCAACAAGTCATGACATTGTCGAAGGAATGCTTAGTTTGATTTTTGAATGGTCGGGACAGTACTACAAGCAAATTTGCGGGCTCGCAATGGGCCAACGTTTGGCACCTATCTTAGCAGTTACATTTATGTCGAAAATAGAAGAACCCATATTCAACCGCAAACCTATCCTTTACTTGAGGTATATCGATGACACACTCATCGTCTGCCCCACGCAAGCGAAAATGGACCTATGTTTTGACATACTAAATAATCAAATGGCTGACATCAAATTCACGAGAGAAACACCTAAGCAGGGATGGCTACCTTTTCTAAATGTCCAGATCTGCTTGTACAAAGGAGAGTACAAAACCAGCTGGTTCAGAAAACCGAGCAATAAAAACATACTGGTACACTTCTCCTCTGCACACCCGATCCGAATGAAACTTAGCATTATCCGACACATATTACGTACAGCAAAAGGAGTGTCTTCTGATGACGCTCTCAGGTCCGCATCACTTAAGCAGGCTTTCCAAATCGCACAAGCAAATGGTTACCTGCCGCGGAAAAGCAAAAGCGATTGTCGTAGTGCCAAAGTTTTCAATGATGTCAGCCATAACAACGATCGATTGCCATTCTTTATGCCCTTTATATCTGATAAGTTAAGCGCTGCGATCAGGAGTTGCATATATAAATCCGGCTTGCAAAATTCGCTAAGACTTGTCGAAATCCCGCCTCCGAACCTAAAACAGCTCCTAGTGCGCAATAGAAGTCATGATCAAGCGTGTGTGAAGGCGGACTGCATTGTATGCAATTCCAATAAACCGGGAGATTGCATGTGCCGAGGTACTGTGTATCTTATAACTTGTAAAATGTGTGGTGAAGAATATATTGGAGAAACAGGAAGACCGTTGTGCCTAAGAATAAACGAACATTTGGATGGAATGCGAAAATCGCGAGTGTCCACGCCTTTAGGCGCACATCGAAAACTTTCCCACCAGGACATCGCGTTTGACATCAGCATATCTGTTCTTTCCAAAGAAACGAATATTGCCGCGCGAAAAGCCATAGAGGCTTGTTGGATATCATGCAGATGTCCTAAACTAAACAGGAAAGGAGAAAGGGTTGCCGTCAGCAATGAACTCGCCCCTTTCCTACAAATGTGTGGATTCGAGTCTGACCATACAAGGAAAGTTCATTCCATCACACTAAACAGCGAGTAGTGGTCTGACACGTTGTCAGAGTGGTGGGCGTACCCTACACAGTATTGTTGAAGGTATGTCTACCCTTGGAGTGAATTACTGCACACGTTGACTCGCTTCCAGGTCTTGAAGAAGGCGATCTTCGCCGAAACGTAGACCGTACTGATTGTTAATTGTTACTGGCAATAAAGGAAGAAACTATCAATCTTGGAAAGCTTAACATCATATATCGTAATTGACACCATATCATAGTTTAAAATGAAAAAGTACCCCCGACCACTTTTCCGTTTAAAACAAGATGTGTTGGTTTTGCAAGTTAAGAAGAGTGAGGGAGATTATTCTGCAACTTACTATGAGAAAGCTTACTTGTTTACAGCTTAGATAAGGTTATAGGAAGGTGCAAGTCTGGAGACTGAACTGCAAATTTGGTAAAGTGCAATGATTGCCGACAAGCATGAGAATGATTGGAGTTTCGATCTCCTCCAATGACTTTGCTTTGCAAGATAGCATTTCGAGGTTTCCTATTGGTTAATTCGTGGTTTCGTTGGGAAAATGATGTGAAGCTGCTAATTAGCTGGTATCATGAAAATACAGTCAACATGATGGTTTCGACCAAGTTACTACCACTCCTGGTTTTCATTCATATCTGAAAAAGCAGTTCATTCTCTTCATGGAAATATTTTAGAGGCTTCCTTTTAAACATGTTGTTTTGTGTTATTGAACCAGAACAGAGATTGTTACAGACTTTTATTGGCTTACGTTTCGGCCACTTCGCCGTCGTCAGAGCCTGAATGGGACGATATGCAATTCGCAGACTACCCGAAACAAAGCTTTTCAAACTTACTTACTTAGATACTTAGATGGCCCGGCTTCACGTGACGTGCGGGTCCCAGCTCAGAAGTTTCCATTTCTCCCTGTCCCTCGCTTCTGACATCCACGATCTTCTTGGCTGACGTCGGTGGCTACGTCCACGAGTTCCAGATGCAAAAATCGTATCCAGCTGATTTCTCAGCTGGTCCATCCGTTCCACGAACACGTCTGCCCATCTCGTTGGTGGTCTTCCTCGGGGACGTTTTGCTTCGCGAGGAATCCACTCTGATGTTCTTAGTGCTCATCTGTCGTCTGTTCTTCTCATGATGTGACCGGCCCATCGATGCTTCACTTTCGCAACGTAATCCGCTGGGTCACGAAGACGGGACATTCTCCTCATATCCGTACTGCGAAGTCCGACGAGATGTTGTTTGTGTCGGGTCATCCTCAGAAGACTACGCTCTAGCGCTCTGTGGGTGGTCCTTAAAGCTTTCGACGTGGCTACGGTGTCGGCCCGGCCCAGGTCTCAGTTGCGTAACAGGGCGCCGGAGAAACGGTTGAGTCGAACAGGTGGGCGCGAAGCTCCGAGTCCGTCAGTTGGTCGGTGGCTTCCTTCAGAGGCCCGAAGGCGGTCCAGGCTCTCTTCTTCTCCTGTTTAGTTCTTCCCTCAAATCGTTCTCCATGTTCATCGAACGTCCGAGATACACGTAAGAAGACGTCTTCATAATAGGGGTGCCTTCCAATTCCATTTCTGCATCTTCGCAAAGAACGTTCTTCATGAACTGAGTCTTCTTCCGATTGATTCGCAATCCGATCTTCTTACCTACTTCGTTCAGTTCCTTCAGCATCGTCTCTGCTTCAGTGATACTGCTCGAAAAGAGAACGATGTCGTCCGCAAAACGAAGGTTCGACAGGAATCTCCCATCAACTCGTATGCCTCTCTCGTCCCAGTCCAGTGACTTCATCACCCACTGCAAGGCCGCGGTGAACAGCTTCGGCGAAATTGTGTCGCCTTGTCGAACCCCCTCCCCAATTGGGATGGTCAGGGGGCGATGGAATAGCTGCATCGCGTTGTACAGTCCTTGTAACAGTCGGCTAACGTCCTCACGTAAGCTGGGTCCACTCCTTGATCGACTAGCGCAGAAGGATGGCGTTGGTTTCGACGCTGTCAAAGGCTTTCTCGTAGTCGACAAAGGTTAGGACGAGAGGCAGTCGGTATTCCCGGCAGACTTCTATGACCCTCGAAACCGTCTGGATTTGGTCCATGCAGCTGAATCCTTTGCGAAATCCAGCCTGTTCTTGGGGTTGCGCTTCTTCCAGTGTCCTAGATATGCAAGCGAGGATAATCTTCGTGAGCTTGTACAGCACACTCAGCAGGCATGTTGGACAGTAGTTCCGAAGATCTTCCCGTTCAGCCTTCTTGAAAAGAAGGACGGTTCTTGATGTTCTCCACTGGTCGGGAATCCTTTCCTTCTGAAGGTAAGTTGTTAGGTGCGACGCGAGGATCTCGTGTAGACGTTGTCCTCCAGCTCGCAGAAATTCGACGAAAAGATGGTCTGGTCCTGGAGCCGTGGACGTCTTCATGGTCTGAATCGCTGTGCGCACTTCAGCAGGTAGAATTCGTGGTGGTACTTCTCCAGTGGGAACAACGGGCATCGGCACGGGTGTTGATGAGCGGAAGAAGTTGGTAGAAGTTCTTCGCGATAGATTCCATCTTGTATCGGGAAGAAGTCGGAGTCCCGTCTTCGTTCAATAGTGCAGCCAGCGGTACGCGATATTCACAGAGGTCCCTTCGACACTTCTTGAGACTTCGTCTTCCTTCGGCTGCTTCCAGTATCTTGGCTTGCCTGTATTTCCTGAGATCCTCCTGCAAAGCTGTTCTGCAATTGGCGTTGGCTATCAGTCGCTCGAGATGGGTTGCATTCGGATCCTGCCTCAGAAATCTTCTTCTTTCAAGCATTTCCTTGGTGGTCTTCGAAATACGTTCAACATTCTTCTCGGAAGTGACTGAGGCGCACTCTCCGCAGGCTCGCAATCCTTTCAGAAGCCGGTCGTAGTCGTACATTGGGTCCTCCTCGATGGGCCAGTCACAACTTGATATGAGCTCCTCCAGCCTGTTACCGTCATAAACGACATTCTTCCTTCTTGCGGCACTGTGGCAGACCTTCTTTTCCAGCCTTCGACTGAATCGTACCTTCGCTCGAAGGAGGCGGTGATCGGAGCCACTGCAGAAGGATGGAACTACTGAGATATCGAGCAAGCTCCACCTTCGGTTGGTGAGAATGTGGTCGATCTCCGCGTGGGTCGTTCCGTTTGGCGATTCCCATGTCCACCGGCGATGTTCTTTCTTCATAAAGATGGAATTTCCATGGAAAAGTCGTGCGGCGGAGAGAAGCCCAACAAGACGGTTGCAGTTTTCGTTCCGGAGCCCATATCCAAACTTCCCGATCCTATATTCCTTTTCCAGTGGCATCCCGATTTTCGCGTTGAAGTCGCCCACAACAAACTTATAAAAGGACTTCTCGTTGCGGACGATCTCCTCCACATCTTCGTAGAAAGCATCTAGTTCTGATTCGTCAGCTGCTGATGTTGGAGAATAGCAGTTGATGATGCTGATGGTCTTCTGATGTGGAGGTCGTAGTCGTAGGATGCCTAGTCGAGGTGATAGGATCTCCTGCGAATTGACAAGATGGACGATAGATGGGTGGACGACAAAGCCGACGCCTCCCACGTTTCGTGATGGAACCTTTTCACCACGAATGATGAGGGTCCCATCACTCATCTGTCGCACGTCCTTCTTCCTGGACTTCGTTTCCTGCAGAGCGATGATGTGATAGTTGATGTGCTCTGCAGTGTCGAGAAGAGCGTGGAGGTCGGCGTTTGTGGAGACTGTCCTGGCGTTGTAGGTGCAGAGCATGAGGCAATCTCCATGGCATGTCGTCCGGGCAGACGTGTCGTTTTTGTCCAATCCGAAAGGCGCCCTGAGTACCCTGACATCGTTGTTGCTACCACCCGGCGCCGTAGGCGGGATCCGATGTACAGGGTTTTTTCTAAATTTTTTCTAAGCTTTTCAAACTACGCAAGCAAATTCAAAAGTCAAAGAGTGTAGGCATCTATCTTCTCTCGGGCGATACTCACCCTCTTCCGTCAAACTTCTTCTGCAGTAGGAATACCGCCGTCTAGTATGGACGTAGATGCACAGTGGATGACATTTTCTAGAAAATTTGTCCCATACATGGTAGCAGCTCACGATGATACCGAGACATTCTTCTTTACGATTCATTCCGTGGTTCCGGGCGTGAATGTGATAAGCTTCCAGGGTCTTGCGAGCTGATGTCTTTTGTTCATGCGCCAAGATTTGTACTTTAACTTTGAAATCGTTCCCTTCATGCCTCTGCACTATGTGAGTGCCTAATGGCGTTGAAAGTCGTGACTTCTCTTTACCATCAAGGTGTTCCTTAAGCGAATACATGATGGCCGAGCAGTTTTACCTATGTAATCATCAGCGCATTCCACACACGTGATGAGATAGATTACTCCAGAGCTCATGCAGCTTCCACCTTTGATCAGGCAAATTACACAGTTCAGAGTGGTACAGTCTCGATAGTATTTGCGGTTTCGAACCAGCATACGTTTGAGATTATCTGGAGGGATGTCCACTACCGAAAACAAATTGCTCAGGCCCGTTTTCCTCAAACATTGCCGTATTGCTTCAATTACTTCATCGTTAATAAACGGCATAAGAAAAGGAACCTTCTCTTTATCAGCCGAAGTCAATTTCTCGTGTGCCTTGCGATACAGGTTGCGATGCGGCATGCTGTTGTTATAGCCATTAGAAGTCGCTATTTTGTGGGCGATGTTTAATGATTTTCTTCTTTTCTCAGGACCAGTGCAAACTTTCGATGCTGTGCGGAACACATTTTTCATGACAGCGTACTTCATGTTGCGGATAGGCCGAACGGAAATGGATGAGAATATTTTTATTGCTTGGCTTTCTATACCATTTCGTTGTGGAAATGCCGTTGGCGATGTTGACTTGGACGTTCAGAAACGGCAGCCATCCATGAGTTGGTTTTTCCCGGCTAAGCTTTATTTGTTCTGATTGTCGATTCATCAGTGCGAAGCATTCATCAATTTCTTCTTGATTAACGCAAACGATGAATCAATCGTCGATATATCGACAATCAGAGCAGGGGTTGCAATTCTAACACGGGGTTTTTCAATCTTGGCCATGAAAATCATCTACTTGTAGGAGCCAAACGTTGGCCCATAACCAATCCTCTAATTCGCGAGAAGAACTCTCCTGACCATTCAGAAACATTACAATCTAGACAAGCTTTCAGCAAGACTTATATTTAAGCGATGTTTAATCCGTAGAACTTGACGTCTTGCTCGTGTTTTGACAGTAGCTCAAGAACTGCTTGCATTGCCGAGTCAATGGATACGTTGTATAAAGGGCATTAACGTCGATTGACTCCATGGCGTAATTGCTGTCAATGCATAGTTTTCGTAAACGGTCTAGGAACATCTGGGTGTTCGGCAGATGAGAAGGAATGAACTGAAGCAATTGTCTTAGTGTAGTGTGCAGGAACCATCCTACTCATCTGTGGGACCTCCCACGCAACTGTTTATCGGTCTCACACTGAAGGTTGCGGGGTCATCAGATGTTGAGTCAGCGGATTGGATTTTGTGCGTTTTAATAAGTAAATAGAGCACTGGGCAGGTTGATAAGTCGGTCTTGAGGCGCCTAATGATGATGGTAAATTAGCTTCGCTGCTCGTCGTTCTGTGTTCAATTTGCGGTATTGTTTTTGAACTCATCAAGTGAGGATTTTCGATAGAGAGTTTGATCTTGTAAATGTCTCTCTGCGAGCGCAACATCCAAACGATGAGAGATTACCACAAATTCTTTTGAACATATGCAGAGATAGAAGCGGTGAAAAGATTGACTCAAGTTTAAATTTTCTGTGTAAGCTCACAAAAACCTGAAACTTACCGCAGTAGTCGGAGAAGTCGGTAAGGTTCTATCGACGACTCTTACAACTCGAATTTTGTGCTGATTGAGCGTCTCTATGGAAAAGTCATGATTTTCGAGCAAGCCATCAAAAGGCGAATTTGATTTACCCTCATTTCTGGGGTATAAGGCGCACCCGCCGCAGCGAAGAATGGCGCGAAAACGCTTCTTGATTGCTCTCCAAATCTAGCAAGCTGAAGAGCTGTGATTGTTCTTCATATAGAACATGCCTTCAGATACTTTTTTCTTACTCTTTTCAGAATGTATACTTTAATATCGTTTCTACATGTGGGAAGAAGTCATACACAGCTGAAGTTGAGCTGAAAGCAGTGGACTATGCGGGAGTGGCCCAAGCTTGACTATATTTCCATGTCGAAGGATGATACATAAATGTCAGGAGTTGCGAAAGAACCAAGAGAGCTTTTAGAGGAGCTCCATCAAGATGGCCGGTACTGGAAGAAGAGTTGAGAGTGTGGATAATTGAACAGCGGGATCAAGGAAGAAGAGTTACAGCAGTTAGATTCAGGACCAAAGTTACTGAAGTAGGACAGAGGCTTGGATACGACGATTTTACCGGTAGTGCTCACTGGTGCCACAGCTTCATAAAAAGGAAAGGGTTTTCTGTCAGGCAACGAACCAGTGTTGGCCAGCGCTCCCGCCGGATGCTGCAGCCAAATGGTTGACTTTCACAAATTTCGTAATAGAGAACACACTGAATGTGATCCAGCAAACTTAAGAAATTTTGACAAAGTTCCTGTCCCATACGACGTAACAGGCAACCGAACCACTGAACTTACTGGCAAGGATGACGTAGCAATCGCAACGACGGGTCATGAAAAGAAAAATCTGACGGTCGTTTTGGGTGTCACTGCGGATGGCAACAAACTCAAGCCGATGCTGATATTCAAACGCATTACCATGCCCAAAGTGAGATTTCCAGAAGGAGTTGCCATCAAAGTGAACCAGAAGGGTTGTATGACACAATTATGAATGGATTAGAGAATGCTGGTTAACGAGACTCAATGCTGCTCAAGAACCTACCGCTTAATGCTTATTTTTAATTTTGCAAGGTCGCACTTGAGCGATGAAGTTAAAGCTGAGGTTGAGGCGTTTCCAAAATTCATCTATACCAGGAAAATTGACAAAACATTTGCAACCCCTTTGTGGTCATAAAAGCCATTCAAGGACAATCTGCGGAAACAGTGGGACGCTTGAATGGCAGATAGTAATCAGGTGGATTTGACAGAGGAGGAAAAAGGAAGCTGCGGCGTTTAGAGTTGATTGCCGAATGGGTACTCCACAGCTTCCAAGATGTCAGCGTAGATTTGGTTCTGAATAGATTCAACGAAGCCTTGCTAACAGATGTGGACACAGATGATTTCAATGACAGCTTCTCGTTAATGAATCTTGTCAATAATGATAACGTAGGTGCTTAGATTGTATTATAATTTTTCTTTTGGTATGGTTGTTCTTTTTTCTCATAACAGTCGATAGTGTTTACATGATTCTTTCTTTGTTTTCAAAGGTGTTTATCGGTGCTACATCTGTGCTTCCTTTCGTTTACAGTAAGCTACTGATATTGGAGTGCTTTCTTTACAATGTTAAATGTTACAGGCATTTTGAAGGTGCTATTTTGGTTCTATTCTTGTTATTCTTGAAGAATTGAAGAGTAGAGATTTGTTTTGAAATAAATCACTGTGAGCGTAGATCAGCAAAGAACGGCAGCAAAAAGCTACTGCTGGGTGAAAGAGATTGCTTCTGCTGCTTGTGCGGCGCCGTGCATCGCGAACGTCATCGCACATCAGCCCTAGCGCGGTCTACTGCGCCTTGTACCCCGGAAATTAGGGCATTGTGCCATTTTTCCTCAAAATCATAAGTTTTCACAGAGGCGCTCAATCAGCACGAACTTTGCACGGTTACAAAGATTTGGCTGTAAAACCTATAATACCGATTGCTCCGATTTTTACTGCAAGCTTCAGATTTTTTATGACCCTACACAGAAAATTCAAAATTTGAGTGTCAGGTTGTCTCATAAGTTCCGTCCGTTTCATTTTCCAATCGCAATAAGTCATAAACTTCTCAATTCCATTCTAGATGAGCTTCGAGGTACCATTTGATAGAGCAAGCAACCTCTACAAGATGGTGCTCTTGCCTTCGCATCAGTTCAAATCCTTTTTGAGTTTGAAGCCAAAAAGTAAATATTATATATCCAACTGACCGAAAAATGAAGGAAGAATCGTAACCCTGTTCAAAAAAATCCTAGAAAATTCCTAACTTGCATACAAATACACTATTTACAAGACTTATATATATATATTCTGTTGCCGTATTTTTTCCTTGAGTAGAAATCGAGAAAACGAAAATTTTCATGACTTTGCCAAAGTGATGCTATACTGTTCCCACATTGGTAGTCGTAAACTACAGACCAGCTGAAGTACAGATATGAATTTTTGGCGCTCTACAAACTTTAGTTCTCGAGAAAGATCGAATCAGTTTCGCTTATTAGTTGTCCCATACCAAAACGAATACTATTCCTGAACTAAAGCCTTTAGAAAGCAGAAAATTTACGTCTGCACTTGCGGTGGTCTTTAATTTACGACTACCAACGTGGGAACAGCATAGCATCGCTTTGGCAAAATCGTGAAAATTTTCATTTTCTCGATTTTTCTGTTCAAGGAAAAAATAGGGCAACAGAATACATAAATGTCTGATGTGGATAGTATATTTGTGAGCAAGTTAGGGATTTTCTAGGATTTTTTTGAACAGAGCTATGGTTTTTTCTTCATTTTTCGGTCGGCTGGAATTTTTAGATTTGGCTTCAAACTCAATAAGGATTTGAACTGGTGCGAAGACAAGAGCATGATCATGTAGGGCTTGCTTTGCTCTATTAAATGGTACCTTGAAACCAATCTAGAATTAAGAAGTTCATGACTTAATGCAATTGCGAATCAAAACAGATGAAACTTACGGGACAACATGATAGTTTTCTATTACCGCTTCTATCTACAGGGCTTACCAATTTAAGCATCGGGTGCACCAGCATCTCCACTCCCGCGCTGGACTCTGCGCCTTTTCCTCCACATGATTCCTAATCAGTTCCAACCGATCGAGGCTCTGGCTTTCCCACCATGCTCGACCTCGGAAGTGCTCAAACATGAACCGGCGGGCGAACCGAGGCGAGAGGCGCAGAACCCAGCACAGGAATGGAGATGCTGGGGCACCAGACACTTCAATTCATAAGCCCTGTCTACAGCGTATGCTCAATAGAAAGCTGTTACGACAACGCTATGAAGAGCATACTTGCTCTTTCAGATAAAAATGACAACACGCATATCGGTTGAAAAAAATCAGAAGTTATGAATTTTTGAAAATTCTGCGGACAAACTTTTAGGCCAACCTAATAAAAGCGTCTTACTAGTCTCCTCTTACTACTATTTATCGATTGTTTACAAAGATAATCTTAGGTAACACCGGAAACTTGACGACGTGCCGCATGTCTATATTTAAAGCTGTAGAGTGTTCCCATTTCCGTATGCTTACTTGCAATTAGATCACTTTCCAACGGCTTGCTTGTTCAAATCTTATTGTTGAACAACTTTTTTAGTTTCAATTTTCTTCTTGAAACTTCACCGCATAACCGGAACATATTTTTCTCTTCACTCTTCGTGCAGTGCTCAGTGGATCGTCAGGTTTTAAATATCACAAGAGCCCTTAAAGAACTTCCGACTTATACCAGCAAGGTGCTCTTATAGTTCCATAGAAAAGTATTGAATTGAAAATTCAAACTTTTGGCGATTTGTAGGCTGGTCTATCTACAAGATTTCACACTTTTTTGCGTCGATTTTCAGTGGGAGGCCACTGCTCGAGAAAACAATGAATTCTGACTCCATCATAAAGCACTTGCAGATATAAAGCACAGATCCAATAGTGCTCTTCTAGAAACATCAGTATTTATGCCGCTTATTCGGTTGCTTACTCTGCACTCGAAAACCAGTCGCATCATTCCGCGATTCAGAAAAATTGCAAAAGGTTCTCGGCCTTGATGCAAAAATTCTAAGAATTCTGAAAATCTCGTTTGATTTTGTCTCCCTCTAAGTATGACCGTTCATTACTAGACTTCGTACAACACAACTTGACAAAAAGCACTTGCAGATATAAAGCACAGATGCAATAGTGTTCTTCTAAAAACATCAGTATCAATGAATGTCGTGTACGATCATCATCGCAGTAATTTTTAGCATGTAGGCCATCCTTTCTAACTGAGATGGACTATGATTTCATGTTAGTTCAAAATATCTATATATATATATATAAAACTCAAACACTAAACCTTTGTTTGTAAGGATGTTTGTGGCTTATAGACTCCTTTGTATATGAACCGAAGAGGCTGAAATTCTCTCCCCTTTAAACAAGCCACGGCGCAGAAGATAGGCTACTTTTCGCGACAACTCGCTGGGTCCCTCCATCGATTTAATGATTTGTTTACTTACATCTAGCAAAATGAAAGCTACATCATTTATTTCTCCAAGTTAAGTAGTAAGGGGCGGTAGAGATCATTTACATTTCGCGGTGAGGAGGATGCGGTGCCACGAAACGAGGCGGTCAAGAAGAAATGCAGATTTACCATGGATCCCACAGGAGCACTGCAATCAACTCGGAGATGAAGCAGGAGAAGAAGAGAAGATATGAATCAAAAAATATGAAGAAATGGTAAGCATTAAGACGATTTGGAAAAGACCCTAAGCTTGGTCCCTCGGCCCGGGCGGGACCGGGGACCGCAGCTAGTAACCATATACGCTGACAAATCACGTTGAGTCATTTCAAGGAAGGGCAAGGATTGCTGTATGGTGTACGTGAGCCGTTGGGCATGATTAGCAGACTGCCATGAGAAATGTGATAATTTCACCCTTTTTGCTATCAAATAATGTTCTCCAAACTATGCTACAGCGCAGGATTTGTCATTGAGGACAATTCCGCATTCCTACGCTTGTCAACGAAGATGACGGGTTTCTAAAAATAGCATAACCGACTTTCAATGGGAATACCATTTGTTGACTGGTACCAATCTTCTAACTAGTAAAACAAACTGAACTCTGAAATTGTCTGCAGGAGCTGACAGGCTCAAGAAAGTTCGCGTACTATCACTGGGTTGGCTTGCAAGTTCGTTCCACCATTTTCATAGATTCATAAGTTCTGATTTTTGTTACCGGTCTGCGTATCACCATTTTTCTCTGAAAGAGCAATTCATTTTCTTTATATGAATATTGAGGATTTCTATTAAGCATACACTGTATAGATAGAAGCGGTAAAAAATTGCTCAGGTTTTGAATTTTTGCGTATGGTCACAGAAACCTCACACTTTCCGCAAAAATCGGAGCAGTCGTACCATGTGGTACCATATGTTCCATCACCGGCTTTTTCAGCTGTGCAAAGTTTGTGCTGATTGAGTCTCCATGGAAAGTCATAATTTTCGAGCCATACAAAATGGCGAATTTGACTTATTGTGGCATTTTTCTTAGAAATCATAAATTTCACAGAGGCGCTCAATCAGCACAGACTTTGCACTTTACAAAGACTTGATTGTAGAACCTATAATACCAACTGCTCCCATTTTTCCTGCAAGTTTGAGAATTTTTATAAACCTTACACAGAAAATTCAAAACTTGAGTAATTTTATATTATCGCTCTTCTCTCTATACTTGTATGCTCAACAGAAAGCCGCTAAGGCAATGCTATGAAGAGCATGACTAGCTCTTCCAGATATAATAAAAAATACGCAAATCGGTTAAAACCAGAAATTATGAATTTTTGAAAATGGTGCGAACGAGCATTCGGGCAAATCCACTTAAAACGTTATCACCAGAAGCTTATCGAATGTTCAAAAGATCTAGAAACGCTTAGGTAACACCAAATCCAAACTTGATGACTGCAGCATGTCTATTCCCACTCAGCCGATCGTTCACCTGACTACTCTGAAGCTGTAGACCAGTCCTCATTTTAGCAAGCTTACTTTTAGATCACTTCCTTAGATCACTTCCTAACAGCTGGCGTCCGAATCTTATTGTTGAACGACTTTTTTAGTTTCGATTTTCTTCTTGAAACTTCACTGCACATCCGGTACAATCTTTTCTCTTCACTCTCCTTCGTGCAGTGGTGAGTGGATCGTCAGTTTATAGAATTCCACAAGAGCACTTTAGAACTAATACACAGCAAAGAGCTCTTTAGTTTCATAGCAAAGCATTAAATTGAACCTAGTACTTTGAACCTAGTAAAGTACTTTTGGCGAGTACTTTTTATCTATTTACAATCATAGTACGTACGATTATAGTATTATAGTACGAGTACTTATTGTTAGTTTTGCGTCGATCAGTGGGCGGCCACTACTCGAGGAAACAATCGCTTCTAACTTTTTCCAAAAAACCACTTGCAGATATGTTATCGCAGTCCTGCGAGATGTATAGCTGTTGCAAGGGTGGACGTATAACTTGATTTTGCCCTATCTGCTCTTCGGAAGATGGTAGAAAGCTCGTTGTGTTTGAAACGGCAGAACCGCGCATTATGTCTCCGATATTCTACAGCAAAGCCTCTGTTTTGCATTTCGCTACAATGAGAAGAATACGGAAACTCTTCTTTTCGGGGAGAACGGTAACTAGAGCTGCCTCCCCTCAGCTGACGAAAGACCAGAATGGTCATTGAAGGGCCAAGCACGCGTCTTGGCTCAAGCTCCGCTCCTCCGAACGCGTGCTTGGCCAAATGCCAAGCGCGTTGCGAAACTGCAAAACTCCATATTGGAATCTGGGCTTGGCAGAGGTAGCTTATAAGCAAGCTGGAAACCGTTGGTACAAAAAGCAAAGAAGATGTCGTTTATGTCGTAATTAGGTTTTTTTGAATCGATGTTTGGTTTTTGATCAACTCGAATATTTCAGATAAGGGTCAAAGAAGCCTCGAATTTTGCGAATGCCAGGAAGAACTTCGTTTCTTGCATTTTCGGAAGGCGACCTCCTGCCGAACTTTGACTAGAATAAATTGGGAGTATGCTCGTTTTAACTGCTTAGAAGAATATAAAGAGCCTCTTTGTCCGATTAAACGTGACTCGCCCTCCCTTCTGGCTCCCCATCTCTCATACCCTACTCTCAAAAGCCTATTTAGCAAAACTTCTTTTCCTTTCAAAAAGACTTTACTAGAGCGCCCAGAAGTTCGCATGCATTTATTGTAGTTTTTGACTATGCGTAATCTGACAGACCAAATCCGCAGAAGGCCCCGGCGGAGTGCACCTACCCCTCCTGTGGCGACTCGGTGGGCTCTTGCACCTAGATGCTACCCGAGGCCTGATGCTCGCCCGGTACTAAACGACGTACCTAGCCTACTGCGCACTAACGCGCGACCAAACAGAACATAAGGTTGATTAAGTGGTTTATCCTTATGGCACTAAACTACAGTTAAAATAGATGAAAAAGAATACTACACTAAAGCAAAAAACAAAGTACTACTGCTACTAAGTTGAAACGGGAGACGAGGGCCCGTCCCATGCTACCGATGCGCGTCTACAAGTAATCTCAAAGAAATACATGAGGCTCTCGAGGTTTTGCGCAACAAATCCACCGCGCCACGCCAAGGTGTAGATGACGGCACGTCCCCTCCTGCTCCTGTAGATGATTTCCGGTTAGTACTAGGCGCGTCGACTTGCGCTAACAAAAAGGAATCTATTTTCCAATCCAAAGAACATCCGGCTCAGCTGCTCTTACAAAAAAAACAGGGGCAAAGCGGCTGAAACGTAATTCGAAGAAGAAATGAAATCAATCAATAAAAACGAAGACGGACAAGGGCACCAAGGCGAGGCGCCGCCGCTTTATATAGCCGCCTGGCTGGCAACGAGCCAATTAAGGAGAGGTCCGGAGATGATCGCGGCAACACGCGTCTCGACTACCGCAATCGTCGCCGGATAGCGCGGGAACCGATGCCCCCGGCCTCCGTACTTCGAGGAGCGCCTTGCATCGCGAGACGCGACACCTCCCCCTCACACTCATTTTTTCCTACTCTAAATAGCCTGAGTAACCGTAATGAAAACCGTATTTTCCTCTGCAAAATTGCCCCAAATTCCCCACTAACCTCAAATCTTTCAATATTAAAGTTTTTGGGTCGAATTTTCGACTTTCGCCTTGCTCTCTACCTGCTCCTTTCAATAAGCCACTTTCACAAGCTTCTCCGACTGGAACCTCCCAACTCGTGATTTTTTATTTTCTAGCAAAGGCCCGAATTCCCCTTTAGGCATCAAAAACCAAATTTTTAAGCCAAAGTGTTCTCTATATTTTTGTGAATCTCAATTTTCTCCTTCTTTCGACATGCTTTATTTTCGAAAATCAATTACATAGCGGCTTTTTCCCTGAAATTCTTGGTACAAATAGTTCGCTCTCTCTTTAGAATCTTGTCAATAGGAAGACATCTCTTTCTTCCTCACTGTTGGTCACAGTAGTTTGAGTTTACCCTACTTCTTCAAGGTGCTCTCCAATGGCAGCCTGGAATGGTACTAATCGATGCTAACATTGGCTGGTAAGTATTCTTGATTGCACTTGGGCTGGGTCCTCGATCAACACCATCAGGCAGTCAGCACAGACAAGCCAGCCCATGCAGTTAATTTTGCTTTCTAGATCTACTCATATCATTGCCATACATTGACTTTCATATCATTAGGATCTCATTATGCTTTGGTATTTCATGCTCAAATATTGCGCATACAGTTGCTGTGATTATCTTGAAGATGCATTTGTTGATAAAGGTTCGATTACCCGAGTTTGAGGTAATCTCCCGCATCAACTCCAACAGTTCAAAGCCCCGGGCAATAACGAGCAGAGTACACCAATCATAATTCATTTCATGCTTGCTCTTTTCTTTTCAACTACTGTATAATGCAATTTTTTTCAAAAATCGGTGGAGAAAGTCAACTCTTCATTTTGCATTGAAATTTCGATGGGTTACCCTCATGTTCAACTTTTTCGGTTCATAGAATCCAATCAGAGCCAAATTCAGAGCACAAAATTAGCTGAAAATGCGAAAGAACTTTTCTCACTGCCTAACATATTTCATAAGTAGTAGTGGTCGAACGTTTCGATCAATCGTTTTCTCAAAAGGTGAGTATATTTGAGTTGAAATAATTCTACAAAATATTGAGTCATCCAACAAAAACAACTAGCGGGCTTACTCAGTTGGCAGCTAATAATTGTAGCTCTTTGCGCTTCTCGCGAATTTCGTATCGTAATCTTGATCGAAGTGTAATTTTTCTACTAGAGAGCTGTTTTTTCTGATTTTCAAATTTCCTTCATTCGAAATTAAGGTATGTACAAGCAGGGCACGGCACAGGTGGCTTAGCAAGCAGCTGGAAATCGTTTTTGGGGAAAAAGCAAAGGAGATATCGTTATTGCGGAAGAGCATAACGTTGTCTTTCGATCTGCGGCCGGCACGCTGCCGGCATGCCGCCAGCAAATAAACAAAGGGTTTGTTTACAGCGAAGTGAAGATGAAATGACACCAGAATAGGTGTGTAGATGGTCAATGGGGAGTTAGGACTAAGTATGAAAAATTATGAAAAAATTATGTGAACTAAAGGCGTGCTCAACTTTTTTCGGAGTTAGGTGGCTTTCAAGCCACCTGGATAGCCACCTGAGGTGGCTTAGGAAAGAAAAAGTCATAAATTTTTCCTCCCTCACATAATTTTTGTACTTTCTTTACATACTTTTCATCTACATCCCAAACCCTACAAACTGGTTCCTAAACCGCCTCAAACCCCCTTCTCCCCGCTTAGTTGTATCCCCTTGAAAATTTTGAATGGCGGCGGAAAGGCTGCTCTAGGCGCGTATTGCTGCACGATGGATACATCATGCCTCCAATCCGAAGAATATGAATATCATCGCGTGTGCTCGATGATTCTTTTACTGTTGCTTTGTTCCGTTCCTTTTCATGTATTTTCTCTTCGAATTCCTCGTGGCGTATGTCGTAATTTTATTGAAGTCAAAGGGGACTTCATTTTTCGCAAATTCGGGACGCCACCTCGTGCGAGCCCTGGTCTAGGGTCAAAGGGGACTCCGTAAAAAATCGAAAAGTCAAGGGGGACTCGTTTTTTGCATTTTCAGCTAGCCACCTCGTGCCGAGCCCTGTGTACAAGGTGTCCCAAAAAATATGAACACTGTTTGATCTTTAACATCTTTCTTGCTTTCATGTCTTTCACCGAGCTTGAGGTACCACTCTGTAGAGCGAGGTTTAATTCATGTTTAAGGCATGGAACGTCTGATCTTTCTTCGTTACTGTAAGATAGCGGTATAAATTTTCAGCATATAGCGCCAGTGAGGAATATAGCTTTGGATTAGAAAAATTTCAGAAAATAAAAAAAAATTGTAGCAAGGTTTTCAGGCGTGCTGATTTTACTACATATTTTTTAAACAGTTTTCCGAAATTTTTCAATGGTGTAATAATCACACTTCTGTCGAACAATGAAAAAAAGTCGCCACTAAACATGAAATAACTTATTGAAGAAGTACAGTGAAGGTATATTACATATTTAGAATCAGCTATTTCGATCAGTCCAGTGCACGAATTTGTGGCTCGTTTGGTTTTCCTTCTGAAGCGAAAACCGCTCTAAATTCTCTAAGATCCTTCTTGAAATTCCTACCGTTATCCTACAGTATTAAAGAGTGTGATAATTTGCTCCAGCTGTCAATCTAAGTTGAACCTCGCTCTACAGAATGGCATTTCAAGCATGGCGAAAGACATGAAAGCAAGAGAGTTATTAGCGATCAAACGATGTTCACATTTTGGGACACCCCGTATAATTAACAATTCATAATAAATGTATAAAATTATAATGCACACAATTTTCTAGAGAGCTCGGAACACTTTTGCTAACAGTGCTTACAGTAGAAACTTTGAGGTAATGTGCAAGAAAAATATTAAAAGTTTCTTTAAATTTGCCTAATCGCCGGTTGGATTAAGGAAGAAGCAGTGAGGTGCTGTCAGGGCTACAAGCATGCTCGTAATTTTTGAGGAAAGCGTTTGCTTAACTCCATAATTTTTGTTGTACGAATCCGTGAGGCACTAGGTGCAAATGAACTCGAAGGGCCTGTTTAATCAGATCTTTAATTCAATTATGAACATAACTGACACGACCTCCACACTATCAAACAAAAGCTGTGCCAATCGTTGCATGTTTGGGCAGCTTGAATAACCAACAGTATAAATGTCTCGCTGTCACTAGTAGTGCAAGTTAGTATATGCTTAAAGGCAGTGTCTCACCAATTTGGTCGTCGAGATTTTTGCACAAGCCTTTCCGTCCCTGTTTAACTCAATGTAGGTCCAAAATAGCGTAAATTGCATGAAAACCCCGTTTTGTGGAAGCAACGGGGACGAGTTGTGCCTTTTCAGCCTAGCCTTCGCCACATTGGCAGCAACACTGTGGAGGTGGGCGCCGACTGGAGGAACCACAGAACGCGTAAGGGAAGCGGGAGCGTCGGCCGTGTGGGCCAAGTCGCACTTTGCGGCTCACTTTGACGGCAAATTTCTTGACGTAGGGCCCGGATCGAGTCGAACTTGAGAAAGTCGCCTATTCATTGGGTTCTCTATCAAAATACATGGAGACCCGCATTCCAACTTTGGTGAGACACTGCCTTGATGGGAGCGGTCCTAATATGGATCCCAACAACATAAAAATTCCTGTCACGTTTGCTTTTCTGTTTTTGTACGTTCTTTTATAAGTCTACTCTTTGGCACGGCAGCGCATTCGCCTCGCAGTGCTGTTTACGACAGCTAGCTCTACTGTGGCGTATCGTCCAAATTCGGTCCTGTTAGTGACAAAGGACATTTTGGATGCCCGCATTTTTCATTGTGAAATTTCTGGTACAGTGACCCACCCAAATCGCGACTTCTTTATGGCAGCAAGTCAAATGTGTCTCATACAAAAAATTGAAGTTGCGGATATGCCCCTCTCTTCAAGATTTTACTGTTGAAATTTCCAGTTACGCTGGTTTGCAGGAACATACATCACCCGAAAAGATGGGAATCTTGCTGCTTCTGGTATTTATCCTCGTAGTGTGCGACGCGGCAAAAGGCCCAGACTTTACAAAGCCAGATCAGCCACATCCCAACTGCGATTGTGAGCGGTGCAAGGACCTTAGAGCGTAGGTTTGAATTATGCTGCTTTATGCAAGCGCACAATAATCTTATCGTTGCAGAAAGGGAATACCAAGTAAGAAGGAGGGATCTGCCGTGAGGAAACTCTTCAGTTGTCTTGCATGTTGTAACTCCGAAAAATTAGTGGAAGCCGATGCTACTAGCGAATTTGAATTTGATGGACTCAAGAAATATTGACGATGGCGCGACCGTGCGCAACACGCACGCTCTTCCACCACATTTTTTTGGTTTCTATCTCTACTCGAATGGTTTTTCTGCCTACTATGATAGTATTTGACTGAAGTGACTGAGCTGAGCGTTGAGGTAATGCCTGTTTGTATGGGTGTTTAATAATCCTGTGTGCGGAAGACCGCAGACAAAGTCTTCGTCACGATTTTAAGAATGACCTATGCATTACCAATAACCGTACTATCGTATGATAGCACATAAAGTTGTTGTTGCACTTAGTCTACACAGATGTAAACAAGATCATGATAAACAAATTAAGAAGAGTTCCATCCGTCGAGACAGTTTGAAGAAAATTGATATTGGTATTCCCTTTCTCGCAATTGCGAGTACTTCAAGGTTCTTATTCAAAAATATTCCACCGTCTAAAAAGTTTTTGAATTTATTTGTGGATATAATGCTTTTCAGAGTCATCTGTTGTAGAAAAAAGAAAATCACTGAATTCTGATTGAGCGAGGATTATAGAATTGCTAATGTTGATTGCGCTGATAGTATACCCAAAGAGAACAAAAAAAATAACAACTATAGAGCTTGTGCACTGGGGAGCCAATTCATCCAGCTGACCCTACCCCCACCTTTTTCTGCTTCATTTTACTTTTTTTTTTCTCACGGTGTTTCTGCTACAGCGATACCGCAGCAAAGCAACGTTAATCAGAAAACTGATAGAATTTGTTATACTCAAAACCTCTCATTCCGGTCTAGTGACTTATATTTGAACTAATTAGAGATGTTATTGGAGTCTATGTCATGAAACATCGCATAGATAGGTTTGAGTGGAAATCAGAAAAACTTGTGATTCATCTTGTCAATAATGGGGTTTTAAACAGCCATATTATTTTTTTCAAATGTTTTCAGAAGAAGTATATGAAGTGTCAGTTTCCTGAAGCGATAGAAGAGAATTCGTGAGCTTAGTATGTTGGTTTTTGGTTTTGACATAGAAGAGTTGGAACTGATTTACATGGTAAAAGATGGATTTCACTCGTGAGCTCTGCAATCAAATTTTAAACTCGAAAAACACTTTGTTCCGAAAGAAAAAATAAACCGCATTTTGTGTCAAAAGAGACAAGAGACAAAATGCCCACTCGCTTGCAAGCATCGCGCAAGGGTGCGATGCGGGCGCTGATCCACGATTGCGAAAATGGGATGCGCTATTGACACAGACTGTATCTTATATATAAACTGAATGTCTGTTCGTGCGTATGTCTGTATGTCTATGTGTCTGTCTGTACGTATGTTCTAAATAGAAAATTCCATTTCTGAACCGATCTGGACCAGACTTGGCACACATACACTTCGGGGCGGGGCGGGTGTCGTAGGCTAGTTTTCATTATCTTTTTCGTAATGTTTGAGCTACGGGCTGGGGTTGGCACAGGAGGGGGGGGGGGGGAAGTGAGCATGCTGATTACGAAAATAGTATTGACAAGGCAGGGAGGAGCGGGTTTGCCAGCTAGTAAGTACTATTTTTTCCGTAATTGCACACATTTCACTTAGCACTTATAATTTACATTCCGCTCTGCAGTAACAAAGCAGTATTGGCGGTCCTTTATGCTGACTTTACAATCAACTCTACACATAAACAAAAATACAAACAGGTTCTTCTTCAACGTGTGTAGAGCTAATAGCATTAAAGCTTGAAGCATTCCACTTAGTCTGTCTTTACTCTATTGCAAAACTTCTTTTCAATCTGAACCACAATTCAAGCATATTTTTCTGAGAATAATTTCAGAAATGAGATTGTTGCTTAGCTTGTTACTAGTATTCGCTACCCTATATTGTGCGAATGCCCAGTGGGGATACGGATGGAGACCTTATGGAATTCGCGGCTACGGTGGTCCCGGTTTTGGCTACGGGTCGTACGGATATTATAATAACCCTATAAGAGGTGCAATACGAGGAGCAATTGCTGGAGCGCTCATTGGTGCAATTGCTGCCGGTTGACAAATTATGTTGGTCGAAATTTGTCCTTTTTTTAATCAATTGTATGTATCACTGTGTTCTTATATGGAACGTATATGGAAATAAAACCATTGTTGAATATGTAGTGATAAAAAATGTGCAGTTTTCGATCTCGAAATCATTTTCGAAAGTTTGTACACGCTGAAGTATTAGATTGGTGCCAAGATAATGTCCGTTCTTCTATGACCATTTTCCGAACAACTCTTTTTTCCATCAGAATTTCCTTTTCAACACACATTTTACACATCATTAGAAAGCTTTCTTCATGAACTTCTTAGCAATGGTGCAATTAAGCCTCTATCTTCATTTATTAGAATTTACTCAGCATTTTGCACCTTGAAATCGAAATTCTGTCAAATTTCAATTTCAAGTGCGGGGGTGCAAAATGCTGGGTACTCTGGGGCCATAATTCAGACGCGAACGAGCGAAGTTTTTTCGAAAACATAGTTATTGCTTGAATTAAGGATTGTTTACTTATTGCATGCTCAAGTAAATTTTTCGAATATATCTGGATCAAGAAATCGACGCCCAAAATGGATACTCGTTGCTGGCATTCTATGGTTCGAGAATTTCACATAATTAAGGTAATCACCATGTTCGCTCTTTTCTGCAAGTTTGAGGTTGGGAGATCTTGCATACAGTTTTTGCAGAAAAATTTAGCTATTCGGTGCATGAAAATCTCCAGATTTTCTTAAGTTGGGTTCTTTAGGCTTACCGCAAATAGGCTAAAGAAAGTGAACAATTTCGGAATTTTATCTTCTCTTTCGCAGAATTCCTTCTTGGAGATTTTTTTAGAGACACTTATACTAATAGTCTGCGGCTACAAAACTTGTAGGGAGTTGTGATCTCTCTAAAACAGATTATCCAAAAGAAAAACTTTTGGTTTCTTGACGCATGTTTTTCTTCGCGTTTGCAATATCAGTATGGGCAGGTACATGCTAGGTGACTAAGGGCTCGCTGCTTTTGTTCGTTTTGACGACATTCAAATTATGGGCTCTGAACAAAGTTGTAGCTTTTCAAAGTGAAGCTTTACAAAACGGAGATTATTTTTGCACCAACCTAGTACAATAATGGTACAGGTTATAGAGTTCTTAAACAGACTTCCGGCTCTTCACGATACCAATAAGAGAGTAGTTACCAAAACTAAAGTTTGCGAGATCCATGATGTATTATTTTCTTCGATGCTTAAACAGACATGTTGCATAAATTATGCTTACATTTGACTTAAGACCATAACAATCGTCGATCAATGAGTGAAAATTGAGAACTAGCTTTTATTTTTTCCTGGAAATCTGAATGAACAACAAATCTCGCAAAAAATAAATGGGAGAGATTACAACCGTTAGAAATATTTGGTGCACCACTGTTTTTTCTTTCCATGATCAAAGCACAAATACGATTCTTTGCGTAGCATCCAAAGTAGACTATTGATTTCGTGTATTTATTAGGTTGTCCGAAAGTTGACTTGACGAAAGTTGACTTGACGACCATGACTTTTTGAGCAGCTCAACAGTAACGCCAAACCTTTCCTGAATTTTCAAAATTTCTGTCCTGACCTTTCTAGAGAGCGTTGGTAGCTTTTATGTAGACCAAACCTTTGGCTACATGGTATCTATTTTATATTACACGGGAGACTTTTATGAAGCCCGTAATAATTATTTATTTGAGAAAACCGCTGCTTTTTGATTACTTTAACACGTAAAAGTACCGAAATTTCCAAAAAGCTGATTTTTCAAAGCAAATCAAACTTGGATAGATTGCATAAATAATGTTTAATAACAAACGAGTTGCAATTAAACTTCAAAAATCATATTTTTGCTGCACTTGCATGTTTCACGACTTTGCAAAAAAATCGAGAATTTCGAAGAAATAATTTTTTAAAGCTAAGAACAACAGATTAAGAGAATCTAAAATGACTGTCATATAGTCCGAGAATTGCTCTATTTGGATCATGCTAAATTCTTTCAAAAACTTTGAAATGAAATTTTCAGAAATTAGCCGAACTCTGAGCAAATAAACATGACAGGTGAAGAATTTTACCAATTATCAGAAAAGCATACAGGATTGTTATTCGAAAATGTAACCACAAAAAAAGAGAAGGAAAAGCTGCATCGATTGCATGCTAAGGCTAATTCAGATCTTCATTGAGCGTGGACTTATAGCTGTCTGAAAAAACCGACAAAACTTTCGCGGCAAGTTAATATTTTTCAAATGTTATGTCGAATCTTGCGAAATGAGTATCAAAAAGAAGTGATCATTAGATGCAGCAAGGATTGCGCTGTGCACAGCTCTCTTGATAATCTTGCGATGAAATTCTCACAAGGATTCATGATTTTTGAAGATTTCAGCATACGAATGCGAGATTTTTTTTGCAACCCAAATGTCTTTGGTAAACTGTCTGTAGTAAATCCTGTATTTTGACCTGTGAAGTTACCACCCTATACGGTAACCTTTGAAAAATCCATAGTCATCTCGCTTTAAGACCTCATTGGGTGAAACGGTGGATGGAGGGTGCAAAACACATTTAGAAAGCACAAAACCACCTTTTGACGCACCTTAAATTTGACTCAGTACCAAAGCTTTCAAAGTATCTTCTTCTTGCTTTTCTGAAGAGGTTTCGCATGAGATTTTCAAACATTCTTTCAGTCTTGTAAAGTTTAGCTGACGTTACTCAGATAACTGACGGAATTTACGCAGAACGTTTGGAAAAGTTTAGCAGAGTTATCTGCGTGCCGCGGAAGTTCGAAAAAGATGCGAACCACAAGGCACCTAGGCAAGATTCGAAACTTGCTCTATTGGCTACGATACTCACTCTTTATCCTTTACACCACAGATGACATGTTCCACGATGCATGTCAAGTTGTTGGCGAGACAACATCGTAAGAGACAACAAATTTAAAAATCTTTGGAAGTACGGGCAAGTCAAAGTGCTGTGGAAACCGCAGGCGTCTTTCGGAACTTTCGTAGCGTTTCGTAAAAGGTCCTGCAGACTTTTCCGTTTTCAATCAGTCTGACAAGAACATCCTGCGGAATTTCCCACTTTCAACATTTCCACTTTTGTAATATAATAGTGTACAAAATCCAGCGGAACCGCTGTAAATCTTGCTTGTCCTGCGGTATTTCCGGTGAATTGTCCGAGTACTCCCCGAAATCAACGATTACTTAGCACATCCTATCTAAATTGTCTCAGACGATCTTGATGCTGTTTTGTTTGTTGAGGTTTACCTAAATCCAACCAGAGAATGATCCATATTTTCGAAATTATCCGATCAGTATTAAAAATATAGGCATTCGGAAAAACAAGCAGTTTGAAAAGAGGTGGTCTTGGGTTTTAGTGCACATTTACTATAGAAAATGTTATTCGACAACAGATACTTCAGGAGTATTTCGTTTTATCCTAGAGTGTTCCTATTCAAGTATGCCCATGCCTGAGTGGTTTTTCGAACCATTTGAATTGTTTGTTACTGTTGAAATACCATACGTCACTATTACAGTCATATGCCTGGTAAGTGAAAAGCAACCAAAAGACAGGTTTTTCCCGCCCCGGATGCGCGTCAAAAATCAGAGTAGAAATAGTAGAAACATCTCAAGACATTGATGTGTTTTTTGTCCATTTTTTCGAGTTCTTATAAATTTTCATTTCAAACATACCAGTCGTACGGCAATTCCAGGCATGAGATTATTGTTAGCCTGCTTCTTATTATTCGCTATCATCATTAGCCTAAATGCACAATTCTACGGTGGCGGACCGTATGGTGGAATGGGTGGCTATGGTCCTGGCATGGGTATGGGCGGCTATGGTCCTGGCATGGGAATGGGAGGCATGGGAGGTTACGGAGGAGGATACAATCAGAATCCCATCCAAGGAGCATTACAAGGAGCGATGGCTGGCGCTATGATGGGAGCAATGTCCGGCAAGAAATAAGAATTCTCCCATATGCGATTTTGTATATATCAATGTTTGTTGTATTTATAAAATCAATTTTACATTTCCCAAAGTCTTGATTTTGCAGAAAACATCTTTTATGCATTTATTAGCCGAGTCCGAAATTTCCTTTATGACTTACTCATTCGAGTCCCTATAATTAGTATGCCTTCGACGGTATACGATTTTCTGCCACATACTTGTGTGTATGATTAGATATCTTATAGTTTTGTGTATGAGTTACAGTCACATTACTTTAAGCATACGGTAAGATACATGATCTACCCACAAAGCTCGCTTTGAGATAGAAACTCACTGAATGTATGACCACCATCTCCCCCTTCCCCCCCCCCCCCAAGAACCGAGAATGGGTCGCGAAATCTTGGAAGTTACTCAAATGTGTTATAAAAATGTGCAGGGGATTTGTTTTTACTTGTAAATAATCAAAATAATTTTTAAAAAATAAAAATTCAAATTAGCCTTGTAAAAAAAATTTTTTTTGTGCTACATCATCTTCAAGAAACGATTTCTAAACATAGCTTTACTCTATTCCAGTGAACAAAAGTCGCAAGGTTAAAAATGCAAGAAAAAAATCAATCAAATTTCTGTAAGTTCAGACAATCTCATAAAAATCCAAAAACATTACAAAAATTACGGCCGAGAGTGTCCCTGTAAAAAGTCGTGATTTTTATGATTTTAAGGGTCTTTCACGAAAACATAATCGCTTCCGATCAGTACAAATTTTGTTCATCTTTAGAGAGGGACAATAGACAGCAAAAATACTGGCGTTGTGAAAAAATTCCGTTTTTAAGCAAATACCTTCAGAATTTTTCGTTGTGTTGCTGAAAAATCAATTTTGAGAGATTTTCATAGGTTTCTAAATCTACCATTTGCTTTTACCAATTAATAGCAGACAGTAGTGTAAAGAGCATGATCTCTACTTTCAAACAAACCTTAATATCAAAAAATCTATCGAGATGCAAGATGGTATGTTTCTTCAGAGAAGATGTGAACGAACTTTCGGACCACCCTTATAACACTAATTTTCTTTAACCAATAGATTTTAGATTTCAGTAAGATAAGTACTCTACTTTTGGTCATACTGAGAATGTGGAAAATAAGCTCAAAATTTTGTTAAAAACTCATCATCATCAAAAAATTGTAGCTGCGAGGTTTTACAGCGTCAATAAATGTGTTAGGATATTTTTGATTGATGCGAGAAAAGAACAGCAATCATATCCACAAAAAATTAGGAAGAGCCCTGGTGAGGACTAGTTCCTGCTTGAAAATTAGGCGTACAGGAATATCTCTTTTAAAAAAAAGTAAGCAATTTCAAAAATAATTTTCTAACCAAAATTTAAACCAACTCAATGTTGCGATAAATTTAATGACAGCAGCCTTTCCGAACAGGAGCGGCACCCTAAATTCCTGGCAATAAAAATAAAGGTTTTCAAAATTCCCTTTTTCTACCCTAATGCCCTACAAACGTTGAAGGCACAATTTTATCATGTTAAGGAGAAATTGCGCGCCAGCGCAGTGTACGACGCGAAGTTCACGTGCTGGCTCGCCTTGCCTTTACGCTACAGCACCTGTGATGACATATAGCTGACGAGACCTATTGTGCGTGATGGATAACCCTTTTTAGCTGAGGTGGCAAAATAAACTTAGAAAATATTGAAATGAAAAATAAAATTAATTTCTGTACAGGGGTTTGCGACAGAAATGCTAGACTCAAAAAACTTACCTTAAAAAGAAAATATTTCTTTGGTCTATATTGAAAAAGTGTGCAAGGTTTCCTGTGCTTTGATATCTTCAAAAATGTCGGCATATTTTTTGCATCAAAATTTTTAAATTCCGTTATTTTCTCCAGCTCCAGTAAAATCTTCTGATTTGACACTTAACAAAGTAATGAAATTTCGCTTGTGCTGAATCAGAATTCTTTAATGGCGTATGGCTATGAAATAAGCAGATTTAGGAAACACCCAAAAAGTGATTTTTCGATATTTTGATCGCTAAGTCTGCTATAAGCGTCTATCAAAATTTGAATTTATTTTTGATCTTGGTATTGTGAAATATTTTTTGTCTAAAGCAAGTTGGTAGTAATCGGATGTCTCTACGGACCATCACGAATCTTAATTTTTCTCAGTTCTACATGGATTCGTTTGCCAATTAATATAATCTAAAATGTACTATAAAGTACTGCGCTTGATAAACAAACAGAGAGCATATTGTTTGAGTTAATTGATTCATTTAAGCATTTCAAACAGATCTTCAATTGTGCATCATCCTAATGGAAAGTGCAGCTAAAGGACTAAACCGATATTTTGCAAGCTGTGGAATGTCCCAAAGTGCTAAGAAAGAGTAGGCTAGAACTGAAGCATCTTTGCTACCCAACCAGTGAAAAGGCACACGTTTGGAGCTGATTAAAGTTGTCCAGGTAGAAAATCACCTTCGAGTTTTCAGACGTTTCCGACGGTTCTCTGCCTGCTAAATACTAATCTGTTCATCAAACCGTTCAAATCAGAGTAATCAGAATCTTGATTAGACTAAGTTCGAAAAAAATGGAAAATATAAGTGAGGATCTGTTAAATTTCGGTAGGTAGTTACACTGAAGCTGAGTGAAGTAAAGGATTCGGATCATTGTTAGTTTGGCCTTTTTCACACGCTGGAACTCCTACTCTCCTAACAATGAGATATAAAAGAGAATTATTGTTAGAATTCTGACAGCTGACAACGAGAAACAACTTGATCAGATTGTTGACAATTACCACAGTGGAAGATGGCGGTTCGAAAATTTCACCTGAAGAAAGTTATGCTGTAAAAAGGTCACGAAAACAAAGACGATAACAATTCTATTAGGGTGAACGGTAAAAAATGGGACACCTTGAGAATAACTGCAGATTTCTCAAGGAAGAAAAGTGACTGAACTTTCCAATTTTAATGGATATTAGAATAAATTTTTCTCTTTCAGATAGCACCTATATAAGGTCATTTATGTAATTGATAATTTTTATACTTGCTAAATTGCAAAGTTAGTTACTTCGAGAAATTATGATGTTTGAGCAGTATCGGCGCAGTGAAACATGTGAGACCACCCAAAGTACCACTGCTGGAGTGGGTGGTGGGACAGTCACCAAACCCACGACGGCTTGGTGGCTTTAACTCTTAATGTCAGGAGATATGCCCATTAACAGCTTCGAGAACAAAGATACGCGTTATTCAATTCTTTGCAGGTAAACGCATGATTTCTAGATATCATCTGATAGAGCTTTTTACGCTCTATCCATCCATATGCAGCTTACCTCAGATTTTATCTATCTTCGGAAAATATAGGGCAAAACATGATTTTTTGGTTTTTTGTTGCACCAAAAATAGCTATTTTTCAGGTTTTTTCGATTTTTTCTTCTGAAATTGAAAAGAAATCTCACGCATTTAACATATCGTTCGAAAGAGCATGAAGAGCTCTTTCGAATGGCATGTCGTTTGCTTCACGACTTTACGGTAGAACAGCGCAAGATTGAGGATTGTTCAAAAAACCCTGTTCGAGTTCTTCACGGCGTCACGTGTAGGGTAGTGGAAGAGGAGCGTTAACGCGTTGTCAGAATAATAAGCGAAGGTCGCCCATGTAAGCGACGTTTAAGTTGCCGCTTACTTGCTGTTGCCCGAAACAAAAAATTCCAAAATGTAACGAAAATTAAGCTGTCCCATTTTTTACCGCTCACCCTAATATTTGAGGAACTTTTGATTAGTTCTCCCCTTTCGTTCGCTCCAACCTGCACAATTCAGAGGTTTGAAAAGTGTAAAAAATCCATGCTTTATGTGCTTAAAATCATCTGTTATTGATAAACTACCAAAATGAATGAACCACATTATTTCTATAATAGTTTTTTTTTCTATTTTCAAAGCTGTCCAGTTAACCGAACATGTAGTAAAAACATTTCATAACACATGAGCAAGCGAGCAAGAAACTTTTGGAGTGAGCTTGAAAATTTAAATCTGGGCCAAGCACAATGTATCACGTGGTCCCACAAGGGAGTCACTGGATGAGTACACTGTGTGCGCACGCGGTCGTCAGTGTGCTAGTAACAGATCTGCTGTTATCGCATAATACATTTTTAGGGGCTGGCACGAATGCAAATGGATACGTGAAAAACGAATTCATCTTCGCCACTTTCATATTCTATGATTTCCATCTTGATCGCGCCAGCTGCATATGCGGTTCGTTTGGGGCGCACTTTCTTCCTTGAGAATCGTGATGCTATTTGAGATCCTAACAAAGAGGAGGAGTTTTGGAACCAGATGGTTAATATATAGTAAACTTTGGTGTAAAACAGATTCATGTGTAGATCTGTTACGACAGGTGTACATCAACCTTGGGGTAGAATTAAGCGTATAGGTTGTTTGTAAAATTGTGACGACGAATTTGACTGCGGGCCTTGCGCACTCAGGAGCTGAAAACACTCATAATAATAAGGCATCACCTCAACTTTTAGCTTAGTCACTTCCAAATGCTATCTAAATGCTGTCATATGTTAGTAGAAAAACCAGTCGGGTAGAAATGAAAACCAATGCCGTTGCTGGAAACTGCGTGCGTGTCGCGCGCGGTCGCGCCATAGTGTAAGCATTAGTAGCAACTGTAGCCGTAGGATTGTAAACATCAGTAGATACGCGATGATATGCGAGAGATTATAGTCCATCTGTTCAGGGCGTGATCAAGCAAGCCAAGCTGTGGGGAGTCTAGCGAGAGACACGATACCGACAGGCTGCCCGAGTTTCCCCTCCAAGGCTGATGCCTACCCGACTAGCGAGCTACATCTTGTGTCACGGATCATCGTTACCATTATGTTCACTTGCCTTATATGGAATTCAGTTATTCTTGTTTCATGGTATTCACGATTAATAGATAAACTGTTAGTGTGTCTGGTGTTCGGGTAATTACCAGCCTGAGCTGCTCCCACGGCGCATACGTTGAGTGGTAGCAGCGAGTGATTCCGCCGCCACGGAGGGAAGGTGAGTTTTTTCGGTAGTCTTTTTAGTTTGCCCTGTTGGGTTTCCCCGTCGGTATCATACGATTTCTTGAGAAAAGACAATTGTGATAATAGATTTTTTGGTCACCTTTTCATTGATCTAGGGCCCAAATCGAAAGGTGGTAACTCGGTAACTTACCTTGATTGATAGCATAATTTTCTTTTCCCAAGCAACTTTCTTGGGTGTTTAAGGGCGTCCGTAGAAATTTAGAGTAGTGCGCGCAACTAGTGGTGGTTTGTCTGGACCGAGTGGAAATAGAACGCCAAGGAGGTGAGTACTGGTTTGGTATTGTCCCAGCGTATTCAGAAGGTATACGGTGTTCTCCCCGGGTTGAGGTTATGTTTTCTCGCGGATTAAGGACTCGTGTTTTGGCTAGGCGTTCGCCCAAAGTGAATTGCTTTTGTGTTGCCGGCGGCTGGGAAATGTGTTTGGTGGAATCCACTAGAGTTGACTCGAGGTAGTTTCGCGAGGCAGCATCCGCTTGAGGGTTGCGAGAAATTTACTCGAAAGGATTACATAACGGCCGTATCAGTTTGGATCCCTTTTTGACACGTGTCACCGATAAGTCGGGTATGTATATATAATATTGCCAATTTAGTCCGAAATCTACGATTCTTTATATTTTATACTCGCCCCACGTTATTTTTGTATTGTATGTAAGTCAGTAATGTATTAGGGTGAACGGTAAAAAATGGGACAGCTTGATTTTCATTACATTTTGGAATTTTTTGTTTCTGGCAACAGCAAGTAAGCAGCAACTTAAACGTCGCTTACATGGGCGACCTTCGCTTATTATTCTGACAACGCGTTAACGCTCCTCTTCCACTACCCTACACGTGGCGCCGTGAAGAACTCGAACAGGGTTTTTTGCACAATCCTCAATCTTGCGCTGTTATACCGTAAAGTCGTAAAGCAAGTGACATACCATTCGAAAGAGCTCTTCATGCTCTTTCGAACGATACGTTAAGTGCATGAGATTTCTTTTGAATTTCAGAAAAAAATTCGAAAAAACCTGAAAAATAGCTATTTTTGGCGCAACAAAAAACCAAAAAATCATGTTTTGCTCTATATTTTCCGAAGATAGATAAAATCTGAGGTATGCTGCATATGTATGGATAGAGCGTAAAAAGCTCCATCAGATGATATCTAGAAATCATGTGTTTACCTGCAAAGAATTGAATAACGCGTATCTTTGTTCCCGAAGCTGTTAATGGGCATATCTCCTGACATTAAGAGTTAAAGCCACCAAGCCGTCGTGAGTTTGGTGACTGTCCCACCACTCACTCCAGCAGTGGTACTTTGGGTGGTCTCACATGTTTCACTGCGCCGATACTGCTCAAACTTCATAATTTCTCGAAGTAATAACTTTGCATTTTGGCAAGTATAAAAATTATCAATTATTTAAATGACCTTATATAGGTGCTATCTGAAAGAGAATAATTTATTCTAATATCCATCAAAATTGGAAAGTTCAGTCACTTTTCTTCCTTGAGAAATCTGCAATTATTCTCAAGGTGTCCCATTTTTTACCGTTCACCCTAATATTACGTGGAATGTCCCTCGTTCATGGTAGTCTTGCAAGCAGAGTATTCAATCAATCAAGCTTCTAGCATGAGCCGGTCTGATCGTAAGCTTGATAATGCATGCCATCTTCACGCTCTTCCTCTGCGCGAGCTGCCGCTGCTACTTTCAGTACGGGTGAGTCATTTTCGTTTTTTATTGCTTTCTTGCAAAAATATGTTTTATTCCGTTCTCTTGCTTTCTAATAATATTATTAGTGTCATAGTCGCTTCATCCTTTCTCTCATTCTCATTTTCTTCATTTTTCCGCTGAAGAAGGCAAAATTACTCCTCGAATCACATTTTGGACATTTTTCCTAATGCTTAAGTCTGAAAATCACGCGTGTTTGCGTCACTCTCTGAAAGAATTGGTTTATTTCACACCGTGAGATCCTTTTTCTGTTTCTCGAAATTTTTTAAAAATTTTCCTCTCTTTTCTAGTTTTTGAAATTTTTTTGAAATTTTCCTCTCTTTTCTACAGTTTTTGAAATTTTTTTGAAATTTTCCTTTCTTTTCCACAGTTTTGGGAGCTTCTTTTTCTACATTCGCAACCACATTCCATTTCGGTCTCCTCTTTATTCTAGTTAATCCTCATTAGTCTCTTCCCTAGTAGTACCTAGGTGATGCTTACTAAATTTACGCGTGTTCGCGTCCATGTCCAAAATAACACTTTGTTTCATATCGTAAGCTCATTTTTTCTAAGAGTTTCCTACATTTTTTGGAAGCCGTTCTTCTTACATTCTCAAGCAGCTTTGGTGTTTTTCTCTGCCCCAGCAGATCCTGGATTGGGGAAAGTGTGAGATCTATCGAAGGTCCGCCAAGACTTTCGATAAATCTCACACTTTTTCGAACTCCTGGATAAAGTCGTTCACCCCTTCCAGCTGGTACTTCGTTTTGCAGTACTTTCAAATCGACAATTTTCTTTCAGTCCTATATGCATTCCTTTTATCCATCTTTTCTCGGTTGCAAATTAATACGTGACGCTTACAGTCCTAGTAACCTTTGGGAACATTGATGAAAAAAAACAACGCATTGTCTACTGGCTGCAATTGGTTTTCGACTTCTATAGCGCGTTTTGTTCAATGTCATGACCAAATCTTCAAATGCTCTTACTCGCTCACTCCGGTTAGGCATGACCTTATTCACTGGTTTACAACCCTATGCTTCCTGTTCCATCTTTTGTGACCGTGCTTTCCAAAATTCAAACGAATGCTTCAACAAAAGTTTTACTCAACTGGCGCGGAAACTACTTGATGTCGGTCATAGTAATTTGGTCTCCGGTATATTTCTTTCGGCAGCCTCAGAAACAGCATTTTGACATAAAACCAATCTTACTCTCCCGGCTCATTCCTTAAGTATTATATTCCAAACACTTTTCCTCCCGATGATGACGACTATATATAAGCGCAAACCTCTTAGTATTTCCCAATCTCCTAGGATTTTGTCTGTTTCATGCCGAGAAATCGACTTGCGCGGTTATCGCGCCACGCTTTCATTCAATGTACCATTTATTTTTTGTACTAGTATAGGGTTGCGTCCATCCCGCAGTCCCGAAATACCGCCAATCAAAAATACCTTCAAATGAACAAAACTACTGGTAATATTGGGCGCCATCACGCGTGTTCGCGTCTATACTAGGAATAGTATTTTTATTTCATGCGGCTTCGGCATGCGGCTTTCTCGTGACAATATTCAGTTTTCGCTTCTCCAAGAGTTTTTTCAATATCCCATTGGCCATAACAATGTTGTTGTAAGGCTCCCATCCCTGGGAAAATTATCGATAACACATCAGTACAGTAACTTTGTCAACATAGGTAGGGGCGTGAGGAAGCACACGGTATGATCATATATATAGATAAGAGCTATGAGAAAATACCACAGTAAGGCATACATTCCTTGCGGGCGTGGACAGATAAAGGGAGCAGATAACGAAATACAAGATAAACGCCATTCTGATTTTTCTCGGCGTACTTGCCTCGCGCGTTGTGTCATAAACATAGATCATATCTTTTAGAAATCTGCATGTAATATAAGATAAGGCGCGGGTATATAAACTTTTATATAGCATGTTCTGCTTCATCCCAGCATTCGCGTTCACCCTCACGTCTACATGGGCCCCTTTACTCGCTCGAAGGCACGCATGGAGCAACCGTCAACGGGTTCCTCCAACCCCCCGGGAACCCTTGAGACTGTCAAGTCTAGGGGTGTACGGGCCCTAGCTTGATGTGTAGCGGTACAGGTTGGTATTATATATATTTATTATCTACATATATTACAAGATAGGGGAAGGGGGAAGACTGACTAGGCAGCCTTACGGGGCGCGGTCGTAGGGGGTCACTGCTCCTATCTGACCTTCTCGGCCAGCTCACGGGAGAGCAGCAGGCGGAGCTTAGCTGCGTCCCGACATCTCCATTCCTTCAGAAAGCTCGTCCTCGAGCTTGTTCGGCTGTTATTGAATGTCTTCCGAGTTACGTGTGTAAAGAGTACACGTGTTACGGCGAGACCATAAGGAACTTCGATTTGGTACCATTATCTTCTGCTTGATTGAGTAGAGGAGTTGGCTTAGGCGGACTGGATAACCAAACACGACCTTCACCTCATCCTAGGGGTATAGAGTGAGCTTGTCCTCAAGCGGAGAGATATACGGAATGAACGATGTGACGTAGGGGACTGCTTGGAAGAGGCAGTAACATGTAGTTGTAGGAAGTGAATAGGCGTGTTATATTCTCGGAAATCGACAAAGGGGATTAGTTGGCGTGGAGATTTTAGGAGTATAATGTGACCGGTATTTGAATGTTGATACGAGGAAGTTGTGGGTTGGAAGGGAACTTGTTGAGAACATGTTAATAAAAAAAACAGCGTGGTGAGCAGAAATTATATAGAAACCAAAAGTATTGGGCGATATTGGATGACATTAGTGATTCTGAATTATATTTTACATGAAGTAGTTAAGCAATATGTGATATTTTAGCAAGTATAATAAAATAAGGCATTGTATAATATGAACCGAGTGACATATAGTTATACAGCATATAAATAATGCGATCGATTAGAAAACGGAGAAGAAGATTTACATGCAGAATTGAGCACAACAAACTGTGTTTAATTCAACATAGTGGCAAATTTTGAGTGTTAGAGAAAAGGGAAATTTTTTTTTCGCTGCCTAGAACAAAATATTTTTTCCATTCTTTGAACTGCCGTTTCAAAGAAATTTGTGCTTATAGATAATCGCAGCGGTGCGGCAAAATAGGTGTAAACAAACTCACGTTGAGAAATATCCCGGCAGCAGAAAAAATAAAACTCTGATAGTCGAATTTTTTCCAAACTGAGTTTTGCGTTTGAAAATTGTCTTGCAGTCTTGCGACGAAATTCAAGACTACATTCGTGAACAAAACAAACGTGATATCGTTCATGTTCTGATGTTTCCTTTTTTAATTGTTTTTTTTTTGAAAAAAAAGTGGTTTTTGGAAGCATTAGCCCATTTTCGACATAGACAACATGAAAATGCAAACCAAGTTATACAAAATAAATTAATAGTACATTTTGGCATAGTAAATTATACAAACAGAACGTTTCCACTGCAGAAACTATGATATGTAGTTTTTGAGTTATAAGTGTAAAAACTTCAGGGGAAATGATCCTAACATCATGTGTGGTAATTCACGACTAATTTGCAATCTAAGAAAGCTATCTATGTTTCTTCAACGTCCAGATCCAATACAGAAAATTTTATGGTGTGATTGCTCCTGAATTCTGCTGAAATCTGTAAAGGAATCATTACCATCCTTTTCTAGGGAAAAATAAAAACTGGGTGACGTGAAATGTTCTAAACAGTTTTTTTTCATTCCCAAGAATGATTTTCGGTGCGACAAAAAAACTATGCCTTCACTGCTTATTGTGGCTTCTGCTAATCATCTTTCAAAAAAAAAATGCGATCATTGCTTTCAATCAGAATATCCATCTGGATATCTCAACATGTTTAGAAGCACTGAGGATTTTTTTTTTGACAAACAGCAAGTTTTTTTTGTAAAGAGTTTCGGTTAAAAGAGAGAATTGTTCTCTGAAAACAATCTCCATTCAGCTACAAGTAATATTCTCTGAAAATATTCTTAAATGTAGTTTTGAAATGCTACGTTCAACAACGTAATGCAGACTTGGTTTGTGCAATTGCACAAAACTGGAGGAACTGCTATATTCCAATGTTCTTACCAATAGTGTGTCCACTTTTTTTTTCTTGAATCTGAATACTTTTGCGCATATTTTGGTAAAACCTCAGAGAACATGAAGAGGTCTCATCTAATATCTGAACGAGTACCTCATGATGTACGGAAAAAGTTATTGAGGACAAACTTCAATCACATTGAGGAAAATTTATCTCAACTCTCAAATTGAGAAAATTTGAATCTCGAAAAAGAAGAATATTCACGTCTGAACATCTCTTTTTTTTCATTGCCTCAGTGCGTGAGAATCAGAATTTTAGAAATTTTAGATTGTGCACTTTTGTTCATCTGTTCTAACAAGAACTTGTATGCTTCGTGTAGAATTTAGACGTTTAGAAGGAAAGCTTGGCCGAGCTTTGATTTCTGTCGGTAAATTCAGCGGATGCGAAAGTTTCATTAGCGATTTCATTTTTTTTCCATTTTGCTGGCTCTAGTTTGGCGAAAAGCTCAATTAGTGTTCGTTTTTTTTAGCAAGACTTTTTCATTAAATCAACTAAACTTTGACTTGCAGAAAAAAACATGCCATTTTGCATTCAAAATTGGTTCTTCTCATTCGCGAATTTAGCTCGATCATGAGACTGATTGCGTTATGGAAGCTTTGAATCTGCAGAACTGTTAGTTCTTCCTTTCAATAGAAAAAATTTTGATTTTGTATCAAGTGAAATGAACTGTGATTTTTTTTCAGAGAGAACAGATATTTAGCAATGGTTTCAATTGTCAAATCATTCTTCAAAAAAAGTGTTTCGTGATGCTTGGGAAATGTAAAAAACTGAATTCAGTGTATTATCCTTTTGAAAAAAAATAAAGCCTTTCATCTCATAAAAATGTATTTTTCAGAATTATAAAAGCGCTGGCAAGCAAACCGAATTCGAGGATGCTTTGACGCATGAATAGACCCTGTACGTTATGAAAAATTTGACTTGTAGCCCCTAGAAAAAATTTTGATTTCAAGTTGAGATTCAAGATTCGCACTTTCAAAAACTGCATGCGATATTTGATACATAACTGGCGAGGTTTTTTCGATAAAGATCATGTATGTAATTGGTAAAAATTTTGAAGAAAAATATGGAAAAAAAAGAAAATCCTTCTTTTTTTTGAAATGCAACAACTTATTTCATGTTTTCATAGGTCTGTTGAACTGGTTGTAAGAGCTGAGAGAATGCTATTTCGAAAGTGGATGTGTAATCATAATAAAGGCCGAATAAGCGCTTCTGTAGATTTTTTTTTTATTTTGGGCTTCTGAGGTAAAATTCTGTAATATGCTGACGGTTTTTTCAGAAGAAATTTCAAATACGTTTGAACAGTGTAAAATAAATACTAAGACGCATTTTGTTAGAGTATCTCAAATGTGGAAAGCGGTTTGATTTAGTTCAAGTGGTGTTTTTCTTATAGCAAAAAATTCATTTGACATAAGCAAGCTCTGATACGGACAAGATTCTGTTCAATAATGAGAAGAAATTCCTAGCAATAGGATCATTGGAAATTATGGATGAGAGGTCCAATTGTTTCCAGAAGCTCTGAAGAGTTTTCAACTCAAGCAGAAAAATCTATCTCATTGTCAGCGAGAATTTTCTCTGAATCTCAATTCCATATTTAATACAAGTATGATAACCAAATGAAACTTTTCCTCAAATCTAGATAAAGAAGAAAGCACACATTTCCGAAAATATGTATGAATAATGAGGAGATTTTCTGAAGTGGTAAGATTAACTTAACTGAGACTAACAAGATTCGCGAAATTGAGCTTTTTTTTGTTTTGAAGATAGTATGCAACTATGCGTGCTAAAGCAAAATTCTGGTGCTCCTCTCTTTTCTTTTTGTAAGGTGATTGAGGTGGAAAATGTTTTGTTAGACATTGGCACTGCATTATGAAGACTTCGTGAGGGAAAAACCAGAATCGGTCAATTGATGAAATTTCGTTAGTCGTGCAAAATTTGAGTTTCTTGAATTTCCAAAAACTGAGTGAAAGTGGTGGTCCTGAGCTGAATTATGCGAGCAGAGTTGTATAGTTGCGTATTTCAGATGCTTGGCTCCACAAATATAGCCTTCATGAGATATATTTTGAATTTTAAATGAAGGATATCTCGGTTTTTTTTCATTACTCGTAAAAGAATTCAAAAAAAAAAATCTGCAACAGCCTGTCTACGGTATACCTATCGAAGAGTATTTACTGAAAGAAGGTTTTGAAGGTTTTCCGAGTAGACCTAGTAGAAGCAAGCCACATGGATGAATCAACACTTACAAAACGTTGAAAGAATTACTTCCTGAAGGTTGCATAGTCAAAGAATTTTTTCCTTCCTCACTTGTGGAATAAAATCTAAATTTCAGGATTTTAAGGTGAAATTAGCTGTATCGTAATTTTATTTCCAAATTTTTGAAAAGATTATATATAGCGAATATGATAATGCTGCGATTGTCTCAATAACCGACATTGTCCACCTCAAATGAGTCTTTGTAGTTGAATATATTTTTAAGGATTACCAACATATAGCTTTTTCTTCAGCAAAATTATAGTGTCAGACAACCAAAAATTAGTTACGGATTTTTTTTCTTTTGCAATATAAATTTTTTTTTAAAACACTGCTCAAAAGACGTTCGGACGACATACTGAAAAATACAGTCAATTTTGCTTAAATTTTTCTTCCCAAAAATTAGCTTTGTCAAAAAAAATGTGAGTTATAAGTTGGGTCTAGAAGTTACGCATCTAGCGAATATCGACTTGATTTGCACAGAAATCTTGGATTTGGGGCCAATAAATGCAAAGTGGTAATTGTTCCTTTTTTTTTCAAAAATCGTTTTTTTCAACAGCTATATGCTATGCTCAGCAGTTGGTAAAGATTCTCATTATATTTTCGTGTTTTAAAACAAATTTCTTGAGTGCAATACGGAAGCGCGTTTGTTTGACTACTTCAGATTCGGTGGACATACTACTGTAATTTTTTTTTCGCCTTAAACAGCAGCATAATTGTCATCAGACTTTTGAGGCACGCCGACTGTTCCTCATAGTAGAGGCTATAAGAACCGACATGATTAACTTAAAAGAGACAAATAATTTTTGCTTTTGTTTAGCACGGCGACACACGAGATCTGACCTACGCATGGGTGATTTTTTTTGCGGTGTATGGTCAGTTATCAACACGGAACTATTGCAAAAGCAACGTATAGCAAATCTAACGTTAGCTGTGCAGTTCCTCTCGTGTCTTGTTAGACGGCGGCTGTATTGTGCGATCAAATGTTCACTACTAGTCTCCGGATTGACTTGTAAGAGGCACGCGCCGAGACCGATGGTTGATGCATCGGTGTGGATGATATAGGGTTTTCCTAGAATAGGAAGCACTAAAACAAGCGCATCCACTAGGGCATGCTTTAATGCTTGGAATGCTATTTCTTACTCCTTGCTCCAAAAAAAAAACTGCATTTTTTTATGCGCAGTTTGTTCAATGGATGGGAAATTGTAGCAAAACGCGGTAAATCTTCAAAAGTACGATCCTGCACTAAGAATGATTTGAGTGCTATTATTATCTGTGAGGCGCGGAATATCACCAAAGCTGTCGAAATTTTTTTTTATTGATCTAGACGTGTATCATTTTCATGAAACAACAAACAATATAATTAGTGTTGTGTATAGTATGAATATTTCTAAATATTTCAAAAGGTTTGAAGTGGTTTTGTATTCGACAGCAGAAGGTAAATATTACGATAATATAATTTGCGTAAGATATACGGCAGCGGGACATCGGGCACAACTGTTGTTGTTGGCAGTATAAGTTGCATAAGAACAGACGCTAAGGGGTCATATTGTGCAACTGCTGCTGTTGGACGTATACCATGATCGTAGAAGATTAGGTTACGCAATTATTAATCCTGTTCCAAGGCTTATCGCGACACAAAGCAGACGTATTTGCACTATCGCAGCTGAAAGGTCATAGCGCTCAAATAATATTAATTTGTCACAAAAAAAATTTGTCGCGGGTCACATGCTTACAACTTGCGAGGGCAGCTGCGTTGCTCTATAGCCAAAGAGGGTCACCGCGCGCGGACAGTAGCACTGGGTTTTGCTATATTTCCTGAGAGGTCGAAGCATTACGTTTTGTCGACACTTCCCAGCAGAAGTTATCTGCAGTGGGCCAGCAGATTTATCTTTCTGGGTCTAATACTGCAGTTTTTTTAAGCTAGCGATTGCGAACAAGTCCATTGTCTAATTATATTAAAAAAAATAAGAAAGTTAACAAAAAAATTCACGGAATCACGGTTTCACGGATTCACGGATCACGGATCACGGATTCACGGATCACGGATCACGGCATCACGGATCACGGCTGCTAAATGCGCTTTTTAAATTCACGGATTCACGGAATCACGGATCACGGAAAATGCGAGCGCTTTACGAAAGAAAGAAATTGACAAAATGGGACTGTTCGCAGGACTGTATAAATAATTTTTATTTTATTTTATTTAATAATTTTTTTCTTTCTGAAAAGGTTAAATATTTGACTCACACGGAGATTAGATATTTCACTCACACAGCTAATATATTTGTGCAACATAAAAAAAAACACTCACACACAATTGTTCGTTGGTGACGTCCATAGCGATCGATCGAATTGTAGAAGTGGGAGGAGGGGGGGGGGGAATAAATTTTTTTTTGAAACCCATATCAAAAGTGAAGATGAGAAAAAATTCTAGAATTCTTTAAAAAAAGGAATCTTCCCTGGGACCTCCATGTCAAGTCTAGGGGTGTACGGGCCCTAGCTTGATGTGTAGCGGTACAGGTTGGTATTATATATATTTATTATCTACATATATTACAAGATAGGGGAAGGGGGAAGACTGACTAGGCAGCCTTACGGGGCGCGGTCGTAGGGGGTCACTGCTCCTATCTGACCTTCTCGGCCAGCTCACGGGAGAGCAGCAGGCGGAGCTTAGCTGCGTCCCGACAAGACTATCACGGCACCTCTATCTTCGGCCTTGGCTTCCCTCGAAGACACCACCGTTGTTCATGGACGGGACGCCAAAGAACTCAAAAACGCTACGGCGGAGGCCTTGATTAACGCATGGCAGGACGCAAGAAAGACAACTGCGCAGCTGGCAGAAAAGCTGGAGCAAGGTAATCTGGAGCTTCTGGAGGGAATTAACCAATCCTTCGCGACGGTAGATTCCCGTATAGAACAGTTTCCTCTGATTGCATTGTTGCCCTGATGGGCTCACATCGAGAATTACACCCTTCTCGGGTACGTCCAATTCGCAATCATTTTCACTGTGGTTGCGGCACCTAGAGGACTCAATGCGTTTGCGTAGGATTGTTCAGACTGAAGACAAGGCTAATTATTTAGTTGCGCATTTGGAATCTGTTGCTAGAGAGAGAGTGGAGACACTGTCAGAAACCGATAAACTTAATTACGAGGCGATCGTTGCTCTTTTGCGTAAGCATTAATTATTATTATTACGAAGGACCGAAACAGATGGCAGATGCGAGACAGGAGTTATCTACATGTCGACAAGCCGCGGGTGAATCCATTTCCGCTTTTGCTTTTCGTCTCTTGAATTTGCTGCGCACGGCAACAGGAAGATCCTTCTCTCAGTGATGAATTGTTTCTTCAGGAATTTTCGCAACGATTGAATTCAGATTTACGATTTTATGTGAAGTACGCCAATCCAAAATCTTTCGAAGCCGCGGTAGCTGAAGCTGAGCGGGTGAAGAATTTGCTGGCCGAAGTCTCCAAAGATCGGCTTATTCATCCTTCCCATACATCTTTACCGGTGAGTGTGAGTGCATCGAGCCTTTACCTCGCCCTACGTACAATTCACCTGTGCGCAATGAGTCACGTTCTTCTAGCCCGCTCCGTACTCGGGGCTCATATTGTCGAGAAAGCTACCTGACTAAGAGAAAACCCGGCGCTAACCGCGTACGTTTCCAGGACCCACCGGCACGAAGGTTGCAAGACGATTTTGCTAACGAGATTTACTGCTACAACTGCGGTGTTCGGGGACACACAATACCGGAGTGCCCATCAAGAAGGAGGCAACGTCAACAGACAGGTAGGTTCGCATCACATTTTCTGAGATCGCGCAGCCCTAGGCCATCATTTCGTTCTCGCTTGCCCGCATTTAACCGTAGGCTTTCTCCTAGCCTGCTTAGCATTTCACCTCATTCTCATTCTAACAACGAACAGTTAAGTTAAGTTTCAAAAGGAGCTTGACGACCATATCAATAAATTGTTGAAAGCAGGCAGGATAAAAGAGAGCGATACGCCTTGGGTACACAACGGATGAAACAATGGAACGAGGATCGTCGATTCTCTCTGAACCTATCGACTTCGACATCGATTCACCCAAAGCAGCGTCAACTGCACAGGGAGAGCTACCACAAGCATCAACCAAGTAAGTTCTATTTATTTATCCGTATTATTGGCCTTTTTCACATTTCTTTTTTCCATTTCTGTTTTCCTTTTATTTCGGTTATTTTGCATATTTGCATATTTATTATAGTCCTGCGCCTTCCATGGCCGTGAGGAACCCCTCACCCGTACTGGTGGCTCAGCCAAACAACCCGCTGCAGCCTTTAGAGCAGCACCGTCCCCGCCCCCCCCCCCCGTGTGATTCCCCAGCCCCCTGAGGAAATTCCCGATGACTTTTGGCACCCCCTCATTCACGTGCATCCTTGGGGTCGTTTGGTCCTGCCTCGAAATTTGAACTGCTCATCCCTTCGGGAGCAAGACATCACCAACAAGATGCCTGACCAGGATTACCGTCATATTCCGCACTCCGGATATCTTCGCCATGAGTTTGCCAAGTCTCTCTTTCCTTATGTCGACCCGTCTCTCATCGGCCTGTCTGAGCGAATTTCGGTTATCGAGTTGCAAACCATAGAAGCCGCAGTTGCTTTTCGACATCAGTCGCAGATCATCACAAACGAACTTATGAGCGGAAACTATCGCAGCATCGAAAATACCCTTCCACCCACACCTGCCGGTAAAAAGCCAACTCTCCTTTTACCTACACTGGTTCGCCACCACCGACCGGTGTTATACCAGGTCGTCGCTGTCAACCGAGGGCGAGGCGTCATCCTCGAATCGAAGGATTTCTTCGTCACAGGCCCCGATCGCCTCGAACTCAGGTGTCTGCTTCTTGATCAATTCGCCACCAATATACAATCCGTCAAACGCGGTTTCGACAAAACACTCGTTTCGGTCAAGGATCTAGTTTGGGTTTACTCGGTCGAAACATCAAATCAGGCCTTGCGCAACCCCCAGGCTGCCTGGGAGAGCGCACGATCTCCTCGTTCTTACACGTTGGATGACAACGCCAGATTCTTTTTCCGCGTAGCTGAGTACGCCTTCATCACACCCCAGGAATCACACACCGTACTCGGTCACGTCACTAGTAGAGTTCTCTACCGAAACCAACTACCCTGTCGATTTTCCGTTGCCTTCGCTAGAGCCCCGGACACAGTCATTGTTACACCTACTATCTGCACCTTCGACATGGATCAAGTGGTCGATGACGAGATGTTATCAGCACGGTCAAGGCACAACCTTTCCACAGCGATACGTTTCTCGGAACCGGCCGCATCGGTGGATGCCAGGAAGACTCTATGCCAGTTCATTCGCGATACTGTGCCCTGCCACCTGCACGAAGGCATCCTGCCTCTATCAGTCAGCAAGTTAGACACATCCCAGCGGTTATGGCTCAGAGACTATGACAGCACATTCGATAACTTCCCCCACAACCAGTGGCTCGCTTTCGACCATATGAATCAGATTTTCAGCTCTGCTTGTTCAGCGTTGGTCGCCTATAAGTCGGAAAGGGACGATAGACGTTCACATCCCATCGAAGCGGTGATCCGCTCTACTCAAATATTTCCATTGCAAATAGACTTCATCCTCACGGGCATGGTTTCCGAATGCGGATGGGACAGGGGGCGACTAGTAGAGTTCTGGATCAAGGGAGACCCTCGCACATTCCGTCTTACTATTCATCGAACCCGGCTCAACCTCGTCAGCCGTGAATTATCAACTACAGTAGTATCCTTCGTGGGCATATTCAACATTGGTAAAAGCAGCGACCCGCTGCGGACGAAAAATAGAAACTACCTATTACGTACCTGCGGCCGTCCGCCTCGGCAAGATCGGCATCGCGGCCGAGCCCGCATACGAGATCGTCTCACGCATGGATCTTTTCGGCCCAATTCGAGAAGGCTCGCCGGCGCATCGGATGCTCACCGGTTATACTCAGCCACGCCGTCTTTGTGTTCAGCACTACCAGAGGACCGCATCCCATCTTTACCGCATGACGCCCCCACCATACGCGTGAACAGCTCTCCCATACTACTCTCGCAAGACCAGCAGAGAGCCATCGAGCTCGGATGCTCCAACTATTCGATCGTAGGTATCCAGGCCGCCTACGGCACTGGCAAAACCGTGGTGGGCGCGATCATAGCAGCACGCCTCGCTTTGCTTGACAACCACAAGATAATTGTTATAGCAGCCACCAATACTGCTGTCGCCCAATTCGCAAGAACTCTCCTCTCATTTACAGAGCTCCCGCAGTTAAACGTTGTACGCTTCCTCTCGGACGCCGCAGCCGCAGACGACCGAGATCCGCTTCCAGTGGACCTGGACAACATCCTTAAGAGATTAGGGATCGACTTCGCCGCATCTCTAGGACCTCAAACCCAAATCACCTGCCGCCGCTTCCGGGAAGGTCGTGAACGCCTGGAGCGCTATCGCGACCGCATCGATGAAGAGTTCACCGAGGAGGAACGCGAGGACTACATTATGGCAGAAAAGGGTGTATTTCAAACTATCGCAGATATGATTACATTGATGTTCGTCCACCGACCACCGCATGTAATTTGCATAACGACCGCCTCCCTGCTTAACGCCTCCGGGCCAAAAGGAATCTTCGAAAACTATTTCCCGGATTACGACACAGTCATTTGCGACGAGGCATCACAGGTTCCAGAACCCGTCTTTATCGCAGCCTCCTGCCTCAGGCTCGACACATATGCATCGGAGACATGCATTACCTGCAGCCGCATATTCGCTGCCCACGCGCCAGCACCCCGGCCAGATAATGTGCACGTAGTCTAATGGAGCTCCAGGTGAACGCTCGGGCAGTGCCTGTCGCATACCTAGTCACGACGTTTCGGGCACACCCTCAATTGAACGACCTTCCTAACATGTTCGTCTATCAAGGGACACTCCAGAACGGCGCCACTGCGGAGGAACGATCCCTCCTCCTGGACCATATGCAAGTACCGGATGGTATTACCCCATTCCTCTTTTTGAATGTCGAGGGCACTTCTGTGAAGGCACCCAGTCGATCATATTTCAACGCAGCCGAAACCGACCTCTGTCAAACGATCGTAGCCCGTCTTTTGAGTCGGCGCATAAGCCCAGCGGCCATCAGCATTCTTTCTTTTATAAGGAACAGATGCGACGCTTGACGGACTTCGCACACGAGAACCACATTGAACTGGCGACCGTCGATTCGATCCAGGGCAGGGAGAAAGAAATCGTCATTCTCCTGACTACGCGAACTCACTTCGATCCCGCATCCGGCGACTTTCTGAACGACCGAAACCGTATGAATGTGGCCATAACTCGCTCTAGACAGGGTCTGTTCGTGCTGGGCCATGTACATTCTCTACGTCGGATCAACTTTTGAAATTTGGTACTCACTTGGGCCGACGAACGGCATGCCGTTATTCCCGCTCCCGAACTCGATATATATTAGGTGGGTCCAAAAGTTCGTTCGCCAGATATTCAAAAAATCATAACTTCCTTCCTTCTCGGTGAAATTTCTTGAATCAACTTTTGTTCGAAAGAGGGAACCTTTTTCTTTACAAGAGTGTCTTTGCCATGAAGTGGCTTGCGAAAGTTTGAGAGTTAGAAGCAATTGTATAAAATTACTTAAGATCTGCTTTTTTAAGCTGGATTACGAAAAATTCCAAAAAGCCCAAAAACGTCACAAAAAAGGCGGGAAAGCCAAGAATATAGGTTCCGTGACTTTTTCTTTTTAGCCGAGCGAAAATCGGACTAATCGAGAGCAACTTTGATTTTCATAATATTTCCGGATGTTCAAGTCTGCGTTTCTCACGAAAATCAAAATTGCTCTCGATTGGTCCGATTTTCACTCAACTAGAAAGAGAAGGTCTCAAAACCCATGTTCTTGGCTTTTCCGCCTTTTTTGTGACGTTTTTGGGCTTTTTAGGGCATGCTCAAAAATTGGAAAACTGATGTAATGCTCTTTAATTGTTTATAACTCTCGATCTTTTCCGTTTTAATTCGCGGGAAAGGCACTATAGTAAAGAGCATAACTTTCTAAATCATATAGTAATACTTCCGGAATTTTTCGTAACCCAGCTTAAAAAATGCCGATCTTGACTAATTTTATTCAATTGCTTTTAACTCTCGAACTTTCTCACGCCATTTCATGGCAAAGACAGTACTGTAAAGAGAAAGGTTTCCTCTTTCAAATAGAAATTAAATCAAGAATTTCCACCAAGAATGAAGGAAGTTATGATTTTTTGAAAATCCGGCGAACGAACTTTTGGACCCACCTAATATATCTGCCTCCGGCACAACGGTGAAAATTTTACATTTATTTTAGCCTTCCCTAACAATGTTTTTTCTAGCTTCAAGTCCGAGGACGGACTTATTGGTAAATAGGGGAGGTGTAAGCATTAGTAGCAACTGTAGCCGTAGGAAAGTAAACATCAGTAGATACGTGATGATATGCGAGAGATTATAGCCCATCTGTTCAGGGCGTGATCAAGCAAGCCAAGCTGTGGGGAGTCTAGCGAGAGACACGATACCGACCGGCTGCCCGAGTTTCCCCTCCAAGGCTGATGCCTACCCGACTAGCGAGCTACATCTTGTGTCACGGATCATCGTTACCATTATGTTCACTTGCCTTATATGGAATTCACTTATTCTTGTTTCATGGTATTCACGATTAATAGATAAACTGTTAGTGCGTCTGGTGTTCGGGTAATTACCAGCCTGAGCCGCTTCCACGGCGCATACGTTGAGTATAGTCACGGTTATAGTTAGCACCGAATATTCGTGTTCGAATAATTTATTCGAAATATTCGACTATTCGAATATTCGAATAGTCGAATAAATGAAAAAGACCTATATTCGAATAATTCGTCATTCGACGATTTCGAAAAATGACTTACTCGAATATTCGTTCATTCGAGTAGTTTTAAAAGATAATTATTCGAATATTCGAATATTCGAACAGTGCATTATTCGAGATTAGTCGAATATTCGATCAAGTTCGGTTAGTCAAATATTCGTTCATTCGAATTTTGGAATGTGCCAATATTCGAATATTCAAATTCGAATAAAATGGAAAACGAAAGTCGCATATCGTATAATATTCGTTCATTCGGAGAACTTTCGAAAATCAAATATTCGATATTCATTCATTCGAAAAATTTTCGAAAATTGATTATTCGATATTCGTTCATTCGGCGAAAATTTCTATTCGTTGCAATTATAGTCACGGTGCTCCGAATGCCCTATATCATTATATTGGGGTTTTTGCCACCCTAGGGTGACAAAAAAGCTGAGCACGCTTTCCATTCAAATGGTTTCTCAGATAATTGCGTTTGTACTGTTATTACCTACTCCGCATGAACACACCAAATTTGAAGCATATTTCCACCGGTGCGTTGCGCACCACTCATTTTATCAACTCTCAGTGGTGCGAGTATTTCAGTGAAAAGCATACCACATCCTCCCTTTGAATAAAATCGAAGTTTTCGAAGTTTGTTTCTTCTAGCTTTTGTCCACTTAGATAGAAATTTGATGCACAATGACTACTGTGCACTGTAAAAAATGTGGTTGTTAACTACTTTAAAAGAATCTTGGCTTTATTGAAGCGTGCCTTGAGTAAGATCGTGTTTGAGCACGTCAGTCGTGTATTCACTTTCACGATACCCCCTTGCCTTTCTTCCTCAAACAATTTCTAACTTGACGTTTGCCATCCTCGTGCTCAGCCCTGTACATCTTGCGTTAGCGCACTAAGCAGATATTTTAGACTAACGCATGAGCCAGTATCTGCACAGGAACGCGGAGAATCAACCAGGCAGGGTCACAGAAACATTTGTGTTGAGATAAATGTTATGAGAACATGACTTTACTTATTTTCACAGGTTTTCTTGATTATGTTTATTGACGACTGTACACAAGTTAGCGGTTGAAGGCGGCCGCCGTTTTTTTTCCTTGCCGATTTGTATATTTAAAAATGCGCCTTTTCATGCTGGTTCTACTACTGTTTTCCATATCTGCAAAACAAAAATATGGATGGAGTTACAATTATTTGTTCAAGAATGAATTGAACTACTGCGCAGGGTGAAAATCGTTAGTAAAATTTTTCTTTCCTCTTCAAATGCTGGATATGATTTAGATAGGTATAAATACAACGTTACACCTCTCATGCTTCTCCTCAATAGCTTCAAATGGTAAAATAGATCAAATTGGGTGATTTTAACTAACTAACGCAAATTTTTTACAAAAAAGTTCATAACTGCCTTCAAATGATCGTTTCGTAGATTTCGAGCACAGATTTAGAATCATCATTTCGAGGTACACCTTATGGTATACATCGCATTCCAAATGGCCGGGGTCACCAAGTATCATTTCCTTGTTAGCCTCGTATGAGTCACAGCACATTAGGTGTTCTCCACACGAGTGCGACCACTATGGTGTTATCCTTTTCTAGATAATCTTTTCTCTTACTTTTGCGGGGGTCTACAGTCACTGGTTTGATTTTAGCACGTTTGCGCTTGTTATTTGCTAACGTAAAGGTTTGATTGCCCAAGTCTGAGGTAATACTCGAACCGCACTCGCACTTTTTCAAAACCCCGCATGGTATCTAGGTTGGTGACCCAATATCGATTCATATCTGTTGACCTTTATTTTGGCAATGATAAACTTCGAAACAAGGGCGTTTCAATCTCAAGTAAACATCGTAAGTACAAACAAATGAATAGATATTCTACTGTTAGTTTTCGAGCTTAGATTGTGCTATGCTATAATTGAAAAGCGTCTCTAACGGCAAAGAAACCGATCTCAGGGGACTTTCAATCTAGAGCCAAATGTCGGAAGTACAATCTCCGCCTGGGTAGCGCATTTCATGAGCAAGGTATGGTCCACCTTCAAGAGCTCCGAAATCCACCAAAAAGTTCTCGTTCAACGTCATACCACCATTCTCATTGATGTCTATTTGTAGCATTGAAGCTCCACTCCTAGAACAGAATTGTTTTATTTTTTGAGATATTGTGCACTACAATAACTCACTTCATTTGCCTTGGGTGAAATTGTTCGTCCCATATCCTGTACAACGATGTGGTGACGTAAAGTCGTTTACCATCCAAACTCAACTGCAACATATTTGGACCACCTTCGATGCGCTTACCCTTGACGTAGCGAGCAGGGGGCTGTTCCTGAAAATGTTCGACACTGATTACATTATAACTGCTTTATGAAATGCCTTTTTTTGAAATTGCTCGAGAATTTTTCAATTTTATTGTGCTTCATTCAATTGATTCTATAGCTTCTATCATACAGTTTACCTTGTGTGGAATATGATAATTACGAAGCAAGGACAAGACGCCAAACATCGACATCCCGTTAATGCGCTTACAGAAATTTCTCTTCCCTCCCCCACCTTCCCTAAAAAACTTGCGATAGTCATTTGATACTTTAAGTTACACCAGGACTATTTCCTACGCCCTGCGCATCAAATCTAAAAGACTAGATTATTCACTCAAAGCGCAGATCCCACAAGACGAAGATCAAAGATGAAAACACTTGAGCTTACATCCCATTATCTGTTGGCTACCGAGATGTATGACAACAAAGCGATAAACGTCAGGTGCCATGAAAATCGGGTTGAGGCATTATTGCGTGCAAGCTCATGCATAGCATATGCAATAGATCAGATGATTCTTTCGTGACCGAGAATTCAACTCTGAACTCCAAGTCAGACTCTACGTTCTTCCAAGAACTATCACTAGAAGGCAACGTGTGCTTGAAAAGATTACGAACCGAAAGTAAAGAGCCGCGCATTTCGGCCATAAATGAGATATTGAAGCGGCGCTTAGTTAAGCTAAAGCTCAGCTCCCCAATTAGTATGCATATAAGATATTCAAATACGTTCCATATTCGAGTTTTTGTATTAAAAGACTGATAACATTACGAAGAAGATCTACCAAAGACGAAACCAGTCTGGTCCAACCAAACTGTCTCACGAACAAAAAACACCCTCAAATCCCCCGTAAAGCTGTCAGTATATTTTGGTGTGTATTTTGAACTTGTATCCCAACAAAAACAAAGACCCGTAGGTAAAAAGCTTCTGTTCAGTGCAACTCGGCTGGGAGCGGGCCTACGTTGAACGAAGGAAGCCTCACTCTGTCGTCCAGTAAGCCATCGATCTAAATGTGGATCGCCTTTTGGACATGACAACCATATACGTTCCTAAGAATTCGAAAAACGGCTAAGCCCCTGGGAATCTAAGAGTGCGGTCATGGTTCGAGACCTGCTAGTGTCAAGCGTTTTACTGCAATGCCCGGCAGTCTTTGATATCGGCCACGTTCGAAAAAGATGATGACCGCTGTCAGAGGTATCACCTAGCAAACGAGGATATCTATAAAGCAAGTTCACAACATTTTGACATAGGAAGGATGGATTTGCATCCGTTGCATTCAAGGCTGTTTCCTTGGAGATCAAGCAAGATATGCAAGAAAAACTAAAAGACTTTTTTCCCAATTTCTTGCCTGGCTAATAATCGATCTCTCACATTTCTCCGAGATTGTGCACTTTTGCGCGTTCGTGTACCGCAATATAAGTCGTACTTACTCACGAGCAACTTACGGGAATTTCGAGTGATTTTCCTCTGTTGCACACTATCTCCCTCGGTTCACCCTAAATTCTGCCCTCGGCTAAATGACATTCTGTTAAAAGCAGTGTCCAGGGTAAACCTAACCCCCTCCGATTAGTGTCGATCCTGAAAGTAGGCCCCAGAAAAGGGGCATCTGCGTTGGTCCGGTCTTCTAACGTTGTCTCTGAATGGAGGGGGCCTGAAAGTCCCTGGCTGGACGGAGTCTGATATCAGACTCCGCCCACCAGGGACTGCCTCCCTACACGTGTTGACATGGTAGTGAGCAGAAGCTGCACACTGCACACTGCAATGCAACTGCACCCATGCAGTTCCGAACTTCAAACTCTCCAAAATTCACAAAAAACCCGATTCATGGGGACGCTGTCTTGAGGGCGCGGAAGAGTTTCAAATCGCTTGTCCCCGTCGGTATGGGACGAGCAATTCGAAACGTCCGCGCCCTCAAGACAGGGCTCACAGAAATCGGGGTTTTTTTGTGAATTTTGGAGAGGTTTGAAGTTCAGAACTGTAATCAGGGGCACGAAAAGGCCCCAGAATGACGAAAACATGGGGGGGGGGGGTCAAACTCTGGGTGGACGCTGCCTTCAGGTTGTCCGCGGCACTTAGCCGGGCGGTCTTCTGACAGTTCAAATGACTATCCTAAAGCACGGAAAGATGGGGGGGGGGGTAGTATTAGGTTCATCCTAGGAAGTTCTTCTAAATGATTAATCTCACGATCAGGTCAACTGAGATCATAGGGATTTACTGCGGACCATTTACCTCACAAATGTTTACCGGTAAAAAAATGCGATAACAAGAATTCTAATGAATGAACTTGCTTGCATTCCATCTCCTTTGACGATTTTGACTCCACTTTCTTTGTGCAGGCAGCCAGCAACGAAAATCTAAATAAGTAAGTACGAGAAAGTAACAATTCAAAATTTTTCACAGTTTAGGGTATTTTCACGAAAGTTCCGACAGCATAGGCGATTCTACATATCAATGTCAACATTTGCGGGAGTGAGCCGGTTCTTTCACTTCATTACCGTTAACTCAAGAAATTTCTTTCAGAGAGATACAACCAAAAAGGCAATAACAGTTTTAATTTACCTGTCCAGTAAGTCGAACATCTTCAGGATCGCTAATATCGTACTGTCGCACATCACCATGAAGGAAGTTGGAAGCATAGAGATAATGATCATCCAGCGATATTATGATATCAGCGACCATTGGGGGCATTTCTGGTAGAAGCCATCCCTCTACCTAAATTAGACATTTCCATAAATCAACTATTTATCATATTTGACGACTATTAAAGACTCAATGCTGTAAGCTATAGTTTGCAAAAAAAACAAAGTACATACCTCTATAGAAGGAACTTTTACTGCACATTCAGCGGTATACTGCTGCGAGCCCTATAAAAATAACAATATCATTTAATTTGGATTGGAACATAGGTCTTGCACCAAAACTAGATAAATTATAAAATTCATTTAAAAAATGTCTATTCCACCATCTCAATTAGTAATAGAATATTTTTTCTGTGGTTTACAATATAAATGATGTCGTGTTTTATTACGCATTTGAAAAATATTATCTGGAAAGAACCAAAATTAGAGGCCCGGTTAATACAAATTCATCTCACCATCAGAAGGTAAGTTATGGCATTGGAAATAAAATCGAATTCAGAGGTGCTAGACATTCCAGCATTTTTAACACCCAAAATCGAAAAATTGAAATTCAAGAATTTGTGTTTATCAGCTTTTATCGCCGCTGTCAAAACAGCAATTTTTGACCTGACAATGAGTACTAACAGAAACCGAATGATTCCCTCTTCAGCTTAAATTATAAGGGACCGGATTCACTAGATTTGGAAAAACTTATGGAACCTTCAAAAATTTTGATGCAAGACTTATATTACGGCCTAATACTTCCAAAATAATAATTGAGTAGAAAGATCCGTTTCGGGCTGCAATATTCACAAATTTGCAAACTATTACCTCGGACTCGGGCTTGAGTAACCATAGACACGACCCAAGGACAGATGCAAAAAAGGCATAGGGACTGTTGGGGTCGTGTTTGAACCTAAAATGTTGTGAAAATTTTCTACTATGTAGGACTTTCTCAAGTAATACTATTAATCTACCTTAATTATCAAAAAGAGAGCAGAAATTCGTAAATATTACCTTATTTCGAAGGGCATAGATCCACCAAGCTCTGGCAATTCTATACTTTGTATTTTCTCATGTGTTGACCATCTGAACAAATTCACAGAAAAGCCGTAGTCTCCTATAATGGCAGTATTATGGTAGTATTACGGTAATTACGAGATGGTTCAATTCAGCGCTGTACCTTTCATGACATCCGTAGCATGGAATCCTTTCTTGACCGTATTGGGTCCGCCCCATCCAGTGCTGACCAGTAGGTCAATTCTGGGCTGATACCAGAAATCATAGTTGAATGGTACGGTATTTTCATCATCCAGGTAAGTTCCCCTCGGTTTAAAGGTGGTACCATCAAGCAGGAAAAAATTCCCTGAAGGGAAAAATTTGATCAATTTTCTGGACAGCAAAGTCGATAGAAGGAGTACAGGGTCCTATGGTTTCTTTTTTGAGCAAAGGGGCGGAGGGAGAGAAGGAGGGGGCAGGAGTGGGGGGGAGGGACTTATTTGAACCATTTTTTACCTTTATTATTTCCATTTGCATCACCAAGCGTACTTATGATGACGTCACCAGCAGCTGTGCAATGTGCTGTATGTGGCATGGAGACATTATAGTCATGAAGAAGTGCGGGCTCGATTGTCTGCAATTACAGAACTGAGTGCTTCCGGCCTGGAATCAACTATAGCCTCTCTCCTACCACTTCTAAGTCTAGCTTTCGTGGATCTTGAACGTTTACCACGTAGATACGATCGCTATTCAGGCACGGTAATACCAAATGCGACCTGAATCGGCAATTTATGAATAAATTTGCATTCTTCGAAAAATCTTTACGTGGAAGCTTTTGCCAACCTCTTCGCTGAAGGATCATTATGACATGATGAACAAGTGTTCCAGCCACAGTGATGCACTTCATCACCGAAATTCGGGAAATCAAGCCTTGATAGAACCTAAATTTGCGAAGTGATCAAGAGGAAAAGTTTGAGGAAAATAGTAGACTTTATGTTTACATGAGAAAAACGCGCAAAAGTTCTTTTCAGAGTATAACAAAAAGTAGTCGAAGTAAAAATGCTGCATCTTATAGATCGTAGGAGTAGGTTAGGTTCTGAGAGGAAGAATTTTTTCGTGCAACTCTGGTAAGCTCCATTGGCGATTATCCCCAGTATAAACTGGAGATGCAAAAAATTATTATCGTGAAGGGGGAGGTACAGAACTTTTTTGGGGTGCAGAACGTGCCGCTGTAGCAAGTCCGAGAGAATTCTGAGAATAATTTCAAACTCAAGAACTACTGTTATCCACGGCAGATGTTATTGGGAATTTTTGGATTTTTGTGCTACGTGGGCGAAAAAAATTCTAATTACAAGTGGCCTAAGCTTCATTGTGTCTCTTGTTGATATTGAATGGTTTCTTACTAGAATGGCACAACTTGTGTCTGGAAAGCAGTAATTTGGCTGAAAAAAGATTACGCTGTTTTCGGTAGATGACGCAGATGCGGCGGTGGAGGAAGGAATCAGGATAAATGAAAAGTACAAAACGCAATTTCAGAATGAATCAGAATTGTCTTCGATGATAAATGACTCAAGATATTCCATACTTAGTTTACCTGACAATAAGTTTCACTATCTGGATCAATATCGATGGTGCACATCATATCGTGATGACTGGGTTCGGTATGCGGACACATGACGAACATCACCTAAAGAATTTTCTATTCGCCAAAAAAACTTTTCCAAAAGGTCACAGGCCACCTTTTCTCTTGGTCCCTTCATAGCATCTTGTGGGGTGGCGTAGCCTGGGCCACAGCATCTTTTATGCTCCATGCTGAAATAATTCCAACAATATTAAACAAGTATGACGTCATAGGGCAAATAAGATACTTTCGAAAAAATGATGCGCAAGTCTTTGAATTTTTTTCAAATGATTGCGATTACGATGTCATAAGGCAAATGAGAGTGTTAAAAAATTGAGTGGAAAAGATCTTACAACAATGCTCGCTCCTCGGATTTTTTCAGATAAACAATAACGGCGAGGGTACAAATGAAAAAATTTCAAAAAAAAAATGTTCCACGAGGAGAAGAAAACGGTTGTGAAGCAATACTCTTCGGACTCGACAAATTGTGGCAATTTAGAGAACAACTGATCGTCTGTTTGGCCGCCTCGGCCTACTACTGCTCCTTGTTTACTGCCGTCGGTGGTGCTTTTCGGTCCTCTGTAAACAAGCTATCGATCTCACTTGTGTAGAGATGATGAAGGAATGATGCGCTTATGCAAAGCACAAGGTAAATGAGGAATGATCTTTGGACCCTAACTGACCAGAAAGTGTGCAATCCTCCGATTTTGAGGGTATTTTTGGCTCTAAAACTTTAGAAAAGTTTGTTTGTCTACGATAACACCCCTTCATCCAGCCCTCAGGCGAAAAAACGGCTCATTCCTGGATATAAAACAAGTGATTTCGTTGTCGTTCTCAATTAAAAAAAAATCATAGTCAACAACTTTTTACGCTTCCTGCTAAGTGAGTGATTTTATCTCTGAAGCATATACAAAGGGAAATACCTGTACGAGAGGTAAAGGTTCTTGGTGAATGTATCTATTTGTTAGATGAATATATTATATGCACATATGTAAAAAGTAGGACACTACGAAAATGCAAAACTAATACGGGCATTTGCCTGCGCGCTCAATGGTCAAGGTCAAATGATAACCAGAAGACATGGGTCAACGACAGGAGAGCCAATTCAAGAAAATCTCGAAATTCCATGCTTGGAATGCAGTTCAGAGTTCCGTTTTTTGAAGAACGGATTTTGGTATGTCTGCGAATCCCCGAAGTACCCATAATAGCTTATGACTGCTTTTCAAGAAGAATTATTAGGTGGTGCAAGAGTAATGTCCGTTTCTAGACCTATTTTAGCACAACTTTTTTCCTTACAGATTTCTTTTTTTGGTTTTGATTCTGCATATCATTGAAAGCTTTCTTCATGTACTTTCCAAACTGGTGAAATTACATCCGTGAGAAATTCACCAGCATCTCTCACAGGTGCACTTAAAATCGAAATTCCGTTACTAACTTCCTTTGCCACAATTCAGGCGTAAATAGACGAATTTTTTCGAAGACACAGCTTTTGTAGAGGATGAATATTGTTTGTTGTTGTGTTGTGTTGTTGTGTTTAAGTAGATTTTTCGAATACCTGACGACGCCAAGATAAATACTTGTTGCAGGGATGCTACTGGACAAAAATATGATTAAGGCAATCGCCAAAGCTTCGCTCATTCCTGTAAGCTTGAGATTAGAAAATCTCGTCCACAATTTTTGCAGGGACTCAGCTATACAGTGTATAAAAATTTCAATTTTTCAACTCCAAATTTTCATAATTTGGGACTTGCAAGCCTACCAGAAACAGGCTCAAAAAGGTGGACAATTTTGGAATTTTCTTTCCTTAGATCCTTTCGTTAAGATGTTTTCTGTACATTCATATACTACTTGGTTGCGGCTACAAAATGAGCTGATTATCAGCTATAGGATCAAAACTCGAAAGGAGTTGTAAGCTTTCAAAACCGAGGCCTTCAAAGGAGAACCTTGAGGATTCTTGACGCGTGCTTCTCTTCTCGTTTGCACTATCAATATGATCAGGTATGCGCTAAGTCATGGAAGGCTTCCTGCCTCTGATGGTCTTGACTATATTAAAAATATGAGGAATGAACGAAGTTATAACTTTTCAAAGTGGAACTTTTCAAAACAGACATTATTTTTGCACCAACCAATACAAAGCAATGTATATTGCAAGAAGACCTCCCTCTAATCTTACATTTCCTCCAAGCATTTGAAAGTGACATCATTTTCGAGCACGAGTTTTAGATTCTCAATCAGTGTTTACGTCACTGATTTATAACAAGTAGACATTACAGCGACGTCCATCTCATCCTAAAATTACAATCCAATTGTAATCACCGTTTTTACTGAGCATATCGTCACATGAGAAGCATTGGCAGGTAAACAGATTAGTATGCTGAAGTTGAAAGAGACTTTCGAAATTGGTTAAATCATTGTAATCGAAATATGCAGTCTTTTCCCAGAACCTCGTTCTCTTCATTTCGAGGAAATCTCTAAACAGATCGCGTTTTGCAGCTGTCAAGATCTTTGAACTTTTGTTGGGCATGATCTATGTAAAAAAACGTTTTTACCATAACTAGCATCGCAACGCAGCATAAAATTTCCATAGCTTGTTAAAAGTATACCATTCTCAAGTCCATGGTCAATACTGTTCAATAGTATATAACTAATATAACTAATGAGTGAAACTACATTGCTGCCTGGTTCGGTTGTTTAGTGAATCACAGACATTTCAAATTGGCGCAAAATAATGCGGGTTTTGCGTGTTCTAACTTTGACATGCTATAACTTTCTAAAAAAATCTGGATATTTCAAAGTGATCAAGACCGTCAGAAGCAGCAAAACTTATGCAATGCAGCGCATATTATCCTACACTCATATCGCAAAGAAAAAATAGATTGATAAACAACTCGTTTATTCCAAACCATAAACTACTCCAGAGTTTGTCAGTATCTATGACGAATAGCCCATCTTGCAGCCGCTAGCCAGTTGTACAGAAGAAGATAAAAAGAAGAAGGGTTGGGAAAAGAAAAAAGAATAGACCAATTTGTCAGCTTTTTTAAACATTTTTGTAGGAGTGAAAATCACAAATTATGGACTTTTCAATTTTCTGCATATTGGAAAGATAAACGCTCCTGGAATAACTGTCAAGAGGAACTTTACCCTTAGGCCCCGGACAGACTTCACGCGATTTGATCGTCGCGATCTAATCGCCGAGATTTCCATTCATTTTCATTTTACATTCGAAAATTTCGGGCTGGAAAAGTATCACAACCGAAATGCAAGTTGATCGGCATGGAATGATGTTGTAATAGTTGTCTTGTCGCAATTCAGTCGCGACGATCAATTCGCGTGAAGCGTGCCCGGGGCCTTACGCTTACAGAAATGAGCAAAGCTCTGGTGGTTGCTTTCCTCAAAAGATCTATGGGCCACAGAATGGCCTGAATGACTACCCGATGTTGCGGCACTAATATCTTCGTCTGGATTATTTTTGACAGTAAAGTGTATTAGGCAATTTCTATTGCAATATTGTAGTTGAATTTGAAAAAAAAAAAAACGTCAACGCTTGAATCCTGATCAGAAAAGTATACAATGAAATTCTGTTTTCGAGTGCTGTTGTTTGAAGCTTCACAAATTTTCAACAAATAGAGTCAGAAGCTCCTTTTGACCATGGAGATAGAGCATAATAAGAGCTTCATGATGGTGCGCTAGGTTTTTTTTTTCAACAAAGAAAGTTTGGTGGAAAAAATTCGTATCGAAATAAGGGCTAGAAAATCGCATTACTATTGCACGGACCTGATAGTTAGGAATTATATAAAAAATCAGCTGATGAATATTAGGCTCAAAGGCAGTGTCCGAGCACGATCGGAGTTTTGTGATTTCAGTGTCATGCGGACAAGCCACCCCTCCCCCCCCCCCCCCCCCCCCAACACTGCGCAAGTGCAGGCCATAACGTTTGACCAGAAACGAATAATTCTGGAAATTGGGAAACTTACGCTTGGAGAAGAGTCTCGCCACCTGTAGTTCTGCCCTATGCAGAGTACGCACGCCGTCGTTGAATGTCGTATGGTCTCGCAGCGACTCTGCACTCGGCCTTGGCGAATATTCTAGTCGTCCAAGTTCAAATTGTAACGGTGTGATAACCACTGCCTTCGCAGTTTTCGCGCTACGCGATTCGAATTCAGCTTTGCGGTGAACTCTAGGTAAGCGGAATTGCTAGAAATCAAGGCTTTGCCCGGACAATGCTTTTGAGCAAACCGTCAGCCCTAAGTAAGGGGCTCGAGCATAAGTTGGGCCTTCTGTCAGGCCAATGCCCAAGTCGCGGCGCTGAATGACGCTTCAAGAGCGAGAAAATCGCTGGCAACGAGGATCTCAAGGCGGCATGCCCCTCCGGTAACGCCCGTCCTACCGTACTCGCCAACCATCCAATTCAGAGAACAGTCCCGCAGGGGAAGAAGACTTTATGTCGCCGAAAAAGGGCGGTCCCCGCGGTCATTTGCGACAAATACGCATCGTTGTATATGCGCGGACATGTGTTCCTGTAGGAAGTCTGCGCGGGACTCATCCACATTCGGCGACACATAGTCCTCCATTCGTCCCGCAGAACAGCCGGAGGCTCTCCGGACGGGGATTCGCGATCTTCGCGGATTGTCACTTCATATGGAATTAGGGTGAGCCAGAACGACAAATACATGGCAATCGACTGCTCAGATAATGCCGGGGGCAGGCGGCCATGCGATTTATGGGCAGGCGGGAACCGGAAAAATAGTTCGCTGAATTCTTGCCGTCCGCTTGCAGATATTTGGAAGATTAGCGAAATTTTGGACGAATGTTTGGAGAACAATCGCGGTTTCCTCATAGACTAGTTGCGGCGCAGTGGCCGCATTCTCGCGGACTTTCCACAAGAAATTTTTGCAAAATATGCAAAAATTCATGCAAAATGCAAAAATGCACCGCACGGTCCTTTGTGGAGGACCGCGCAGCCCCCAGGTACTTTCCGCTGAGAGAAAGTACCTCAAACTTAAGTGATTGAACCAACGGTTGACACCTCTGCCACACAGAGTCTTACCTGTGCTCGACGTAGGCCCGAAACTGCGTAAAAAGAGTCCGAGCGCCTGTTGAAAGTTCGGCCAGCGTTTGCTGAAAGAGATTATTTGACGAGTTTCGGGCGCCTGCATAAAATTCTGTGTTGCTATCCCCTGGCAGAACATTAGAACAGTAAAGGAAGTACCGCTCGCTGAAGGTTTGGCCACGCCCCAAAATTCTGCCGACCGCTTGCAGAAAAGCGCGAGTTTGCGGACCGCCTGCCCCCGGCGATTATCTGAGTGGGTGGGAGGTGCCTCTGGGGGCGAATCCGTGTCGCAGCAGGTAGAGTAGAACAAAGCGGCAGTTCTATAAGTAGACCTTATTATTTGCAGGCTATATAAGGGCCGACCTTCAAATTCAGAAAGTCAAAGGCAGCGTCCAGGCAAGTCTGGACTCATGGGGATCTCACGTAGTTAGTAATTTTGGGGTCTTTACTAAGCCACTGCCCAACCGGCAGCTCAGCCAGTGCTCTAACGGCTGAGATATTCTCCTCGAAATTGGACCCCGCGATCGTAATTTCGCATGTCATGGCGCGAAGCGTGCGTCCTGCGCGAAACTGCCATGAATCTGTGCGAATACGATCGCGGGGTCCAGTTTCGAGGGGAATATCTTAGCCGTTAGAGGACTACCTGCGCTGCCGGTTGGGCAGTACCTTAGTTAGGGCTCCAAAAGTACTTTCCACGTAAAATTCCCATAGGTTCAGATCTGCCTGGACGCTGCCTTTAATGCATCGTTTTTACCCGGTTCTCGATATTTTTTTTTACTATTTACATCTCTTTTTCTTATTTGATTTTCTTATTCACCACTTTTTATGAGGGCAGATATAACAACCTCCACTTTCCAGGCTCTGTCATAGACTTCGAAGGTATGACTGTCTTTTCCTGTCCGTTATCTGTACATCTGATTTATTCACGATTAGAAATGTAATATATCAGCTCGAAATTTTTGAAGAAGAAGCACTTCAGTTTCTGTCAATTCTGCGCTGCTTTATGGAAACACAGTAGTGTGGCGAAAGAACAGCAAATAGGAGCTTCAACAGCCATGCGTGCGAGTTGTCCTGCCAAAAATTTTACTCAATGCATTCAGGTCAAGTACCTGCTGTTAGTGCCAGAAAGATGACAATAGTTAAATGTGTGGTTATATCGAGAGCAAAACTGGAATGCCAGATCGCTGCTTACAAAAACCAATTTTATCATGTTTTATGAAATCAACTGAGTTAGTCAAGAGGGTGCCTCATCATCATTAAGCCATGGTTTAGAGAAGATTGGTTTATAAGAGAAAGCCAGCATGAACTATAGCTTGTACCGGCCATATGCGTTCGTGCAAATCTCACTCAAATCTTAACTTATCTTTCAAATCTCATCTAATCCAATCTTACTAATCTTAATCTTCTTTGTTATGTTATGATGATACTTGAGAGCGAGGAAAAACGCAGGAAGCTCGTGCACTGATTTTGAATCCTCAGCGGCTCTTCAATTAGCTCTTCAATTAGCTTAGAGTATGTGCTCCAAAAGGACGAATTTGCGCGACATAGTAAAACAGTCGCAGAAGTGCAGTGCTCAGTCATCACTATCGTTCATTTGACACACACCCGTTCGAGAATCAAGTCTTAACTTCGTTCACTCCTGTCTCTATAGTTAGGAAGAGTTAACTCGTTCTTGTTTTACAGTGATACCTTCCTTCTCAATTATGCTACATTTTCCAGCCACTTACATGATGTTAACAAGAACAAGGTACGGCTGCACTTGCAGCATGGCTAGAAGCTTAGCAGGGAATGGTCTGGAATCAACCCAGCCATATCAAACATGCTGTATATCGTCGGACTCGTCTTGAAACGCTGATCAAAAATATATGTTTACTGTATGCCATTCGATTATATGGGAAGAGTTATGAGCGTTCAAATGTGCGATTTGTCAAGTGGTCTGTGGCGCATGTCACGAAATAGGTTTCAAAAACACTTATTTAGGTTTTTGGTGAATATGCTTCTTCTTTGTAATTAAAATAACCATAGCCACTGTAAGTCCGCACATAGGTGTCTCAAGAAATTACATTCGTCAAAGTCCGAAAAATTTCTCATACTTAGATGCTCATAACAGCTCCCATAGTCGCTTGGCAGATAAAAAACAGATATTTGCAATGCTTTAAGACAAGTCCGATGATATACAGTTTGTTCGGAATGTCTGGGTTGAATTCTGACCATTTCCTTGTTAGTTCGATCCGTCCAAAAACTACATCTTAAGGTAAAGGTCTTATGATACCATCATCAACTTCTGCGATATCGCCTTCGGCGGTCACGTCATCGGTTTACGCCAAGTTCGCGAACGTGTTCCGTGCATTTTCACAATCTTCAGTCGCTGAAGAAAAAGCACGAAAGCTCTTCGATTTCTTTGTTGCGTAAAGGCAACTTGTGTCGTTTACGCGCCTTCACACATGCAGTATAATAAATAGTCTTAACACATTCTCAATGAAATAGGAGAAGCGTGCCGGTATTTGGAATCTAGTGAGAACGAAAAACTTAGCTGATAGACTAATCAATTTAGTACCAATTTATGTGGCATGGGATGGCAACAGCTGGAAAAGAACGAATTCATTCGAAGCTTTGCATGGATCATATCAGTCAGTAACGTGAACTCTTGGTGGGTCGCTCATTCTTCCCAACTACCGTCACCGCAGATGTCTCCTTTGCCTTCAATGCTTTCTTCAAAGTGTTGATGAAAAGATAGTGGTCAAATAGGTTGCGATATTGTTTGCTGTAAGAAGAAACACTTACAGTTACATATGGAAGTAATCAAGTGGTAAACCTATTGAAGTAGTAAATGAAGAAGTTTGCAGCAGTAGACAAGTTTAGGAACGTTCCAGTTAGCCAAGTCCTATTCAGCTCGTCCATATTGATTTGCAAGATAGAAAGCACTACATTCACAACCCCGAAGCTCACAAAACTGAGGGCGATTGCGGCAGTAACTAGTATTAGTGAGCGATAAATTCCACGCATATGTTCTTCACCTAAATGAAACTGTTTACAGCGAGCACTATGGACAGAGTGCTGCACTTGTAATAATGTCTTAAGTGTACTTAGAGCATCCACTAGAGATGCTAAAGGGTTGTTTATCGGCGAAACTCACTTACTGATACTTTCCTCACTTTACGGAGAAAAAAAGCGTAGCAGATCACTGTGGTAACATAGAATGCAACGACTCCGTTCATCAACAATTTCTTTGTCGCGTCATCCATTGCTGCGTTGATAAGGCAAACAACCATGCTAGAAATATCTGGTGGCTATGGCTATCAAGTTGCCTTTGACATGCATTTCACTTTTTCAATAAAGTAAAACTTGATGGCGAAACTTTTTGCGAAAGGGCTCGTACTTTCCGATCTAAGGCATAGTTCACGCGACTCCGGTCGCTGTGCGATTCGGCACTGTTCATAACTTGTCGTCAGCACATTTTGTTTGGGCAGGACATTATCTGTTCGCAATAAATCATGGAAGCTATGCGCCTGTGTTTCGCCTGTGTATCCGCTCACGTATGCATCTGGCATACTGCCAAGTCGCGAAAGCGTCACGTTTAAGCAGATCACGTGAGGTGTACTTGAAGCCTTACGGGTTTGACACATATCCGATCTGCGAGCGCATGTTATGTTATCATTCCTTTCAATTTCGTTTTGTTTTCAATTACTCAGCAAAAGCAAGAAAAGTCCTATAAGTTACCCGTCTCTGTGCCTGCGGATAAACGCAATAATCGTTATTATAGAGGATATTATGGCTGCTAAACATATAAAAACTCCGATATACAATTTTTTATGGTCGTTGATCATCTTGTAACTGCAATAATCGTGATCGAAATAAAAGTTGAGCCGTGCGGCTCATTCCACAAAAGTAGGGTAAAAGATATACTTACTAGAATTTCTGTAGCGACATCAACCTGTCAATGGCTACAATGAGATGGAAGAGTGTGGAGAAGCACATTCCGAAGACAGGGACTAGTTGCCATAAAATGCAGCTTTCGCGGGTTATCACATGATTTGGATATCTAAAATATCTGCGATTCTTCAGACGAAAGAAGTTCTTGAGGAACTCACACTAAATATGTCATTGACATATTTATATTAGCCATGATGTGGCCAACTACACCTAAAGATACCAGAGCGATGAAAATATTGCACGGACTACGTAGAGCACTGAAAACAAAACAAAAAGGACCATCACTTTGATTCAGAATTTTTTGAGCACTTACTCAGATCGGATGGTGATGTAGACTATACATGAGTTTCCAATGACGCTGATAGATGGGACAATAATGTAGTAGATCTGATAGAATAATGGAAAATGTACTTCCATTGACTTGAACTTCTGTAAATCGCCTGAGATTGGGATGTGAGTTTGGCTGTATAAACATTTTAATGCGCCTTATTTTGCGCGATAATTCATGAAACATAATACACAGATCGCAAACCATTGGATAGTCTACAATGTAGAAAATTCAAGAGAAAGAGCTCAATAAAGATACTTAAAGGCTTTTCTTCTTTTCTTTCGCCCTCCTCCCCCCTCCCCCACTCCCCACAAGAACTCCTCAAGACAAAACAGAAAAATGTCAAAGTAAAAAATTCTCAATCATTGTCGACGCTAAACTTCGCACTGTCGAGCTGCGAAGAAATTGAGAACTGGAAAGAGAAAGTGTCATGTACGCACCTCATCATGTAATTGTGCAGAATGGGAAAGTAAACAGTCACGGTGACGTCTACAGAGAGGAAATCTGCACTTCTGAAATTCATCACGCCAAAGGAGATGAGCGTCTGCACAGAAGGAAATACGGCTGGTTACGTAAAAACAGGAAGATAGCCAATGAAAGGAAGGAAGAAATCATCTCTTGCAGCGCTTTTATGCGATGTCAAATCTGGATATACAGAGCTTTCATTTAAAAATCAGTTAGGAGCCTCAACTAAGGCACTGCTCAAACGGCAGCACGAATCTTTTTAAGGTCGAGAAAATTGTCTCCAAGCTTGTTTTCTACCGTATCCAGAACGGCTTACATCGACTAGCACTTCTTCGCGCGGGGAGCCACAACAATGTGGGAGGCCACGGTGTGAAGCAAGCGTATCTTTCGAATGCATTTCTGCGCTGCGGCTTGGACAGCGCCTTAGTTCATTTCATTTATTGCATAGGCTCACCCCATGATGATAACGGAACAACAAAAATTTAGAAAAAAAACGAAAGAAGAACACAACGAAAATACAGGCTCATATAGCTATGATAGCTCGCAAACAACCCGAGTTAGTAACATTATTTCATTCGAAGAGTTGGCTATCTTTATATCGCAGAGGTTGATGATGGTATCATAAGACCTTTACCTTAAGATGTAGTTTTTGGACGGATCGAACTAACAAGGAAATGGTCAGAATTCAACCCAGACATTCCGAACAAACTGTATATCATCGGACTTGTCTTAAAGCGTTGCAAATATCTGTTTTTTATCTGCCAAGCGACTATGGGAGCTGTTATGAGCGTTTCACTGTAGATAGTGAAACGGCCTTAGACGAAATCGTCTTTGCAGGGAATAAGCATTTCCTGATGAGCTTATCCATGTCATTATGACACGACAGTGAAAAAATATCTGCGAACTTTGTGTGATCTGGAGATTGTCAGTTTTTTACTTTCCCCTCTTGTATCAGAATAGATAATCCTAGTGGGGATAAATGCACAAAAACCAAGCCGCAATAACTGTATGCAGTCTTATGTGTAATGAGAAGGTAAAACTTACGCCTTCTACAGGCAAGAGATTGAAGCTTTAATGATTTTAGCCATACCATTTGATACAAGATCATATCATAAAGATAAAGATAGCCAACTCTTCGAATGAAAAGTTCGCGCATGAAGCTGTTTTGCTCTCCATATAATTAATCGTTTTACGCGAACGTGGATAACTTATAACGAACCATATTCCACCATAAGCCTAATAAATGACTTGTAAGCTTTCGAAAAAGAAATAGTGTCATTGATACGAAAGCCCTAAGCAAGTTGTATACTGACCTTGTGGCTTTATCTGCTATCACCTTGCAGCAGTCGTCAAAAATGAGGTCGTTTATGACCATCAAGCCCAGATCTCTTATATTATAGAATTTTTTATAATACTTAGCTTAGTGAAAACACACGTGTCCAAATTTGACTCTTCGCTGCCTCTAGGATCGTATGCAGGCTACAAAGGGTGTTTCAGAGAATGTGAACTTCGTTTGGCCGTTAACAACTCTCCTCGATGTCGTTTGCCAGTCTTTAGGTGTTCTTTCCTAGAGCTGACTTCAAGGTGGATTTGATTTATGAAGTGAATCACCGAGCACATGTTTACACGTTTTAGGTTACTCAAAGTCGCTGATTACAAATATGACATTTGCACTACGCTGTGGTGCTTCTTTCGTTAGTTATTCCAGACATACCGTGATTACTGTTCTCTCGATTTTCGTCAGGAATGTGATTACACCTAGTAAGAGACTCAAAAAACTCGTGAAAAGTTGTGTAGTAGAGTCAGCATGCATGAAGCACTGGTACAAAGATTTTTTTGGGAAATTTTCTCAGACAGTCTACTTCAAAATGCTTCTGCACATAAGAAGTTCAAACCGCAAACTCACAGTAACGAAGAGCGGTTAGTTATTCTCCTTCTACCGTAAATCTAAACTGAAACAGCTCTACAGAATGTTACCCGAAAATCGGCGAAAGACTTTGTTAAGAATGTTATTAATGATCCAAGCATGCACATATTTTGCACATCCCGCACTTGCAGCCGCTGCACAGAAAGCTGATAAATGAGCAGGAGCCGCGAAGCCAAAAGCTTGTACCAATGCAAATCGCTATTGTACAAGTTGTGCTCTCATGTCGGAGTACCGCGCGTGCTCCGCAATCTATTGTCAGTCCGTGCTGTCGACGGCGCGACGATACATATCTACCCCATTCTCAGGTGTACAAACGGCACCCAAATTGCTCCAAACGCTTAGACTTTGGCGCGCCGCTGCGCGGATGCCCGCCAAGCGGTCGCTCTCTCTACTATCTCCGCAGTCAACCGCCCTATGGCACGTAGTCAGGGTGATGCTTGTACACCTGAAAATAGGTCACGTAATTGCGCATATTTACGCGTAGAGGACGAAACGTTTTTTCGATATAGCAGCCTAGCCCTTGCATATAATAGTAGACAAACTTAGCTTTTCTTTGATTTCGCTCCTTGCTAGGCTTCTACTAATGCTGTATCTTCACCAGCTCATTCAATGGGTGTTGAGCTTGGGCAGCCTGCTGTAAGTCAAAAAGCTTGTGTTCCCTTCAAGGAGAAGTTTGATTGAGTAACCGCCCGTAAGTTTGCCTGTATTGGTCTTCAAAGAGGGCGAATTACCGGAGCGCGTTCAAATTATCGGTCATTTGCCATTAGTCTCATGTATTAGGTCGTTGCAAAAATAATGTCCGTTTTTCTAAACATATATTCCAAACGACTTTTCTCCTTCAGGGTTTCTTTTTCGATACAGATTCTGCACATCATTGGAAAGCTTTTTTCATGTACTTTCTAACGGTGGTGAAATTAAGCTTTCATCTCATCTGTAAGATTTTCACCAGCATTTTGCACAGCCGCAGCCAAAATCGATATTTCATTTCTCCAACTTTCTTGGCCACATCAGGCGCAAATAAACAAATTCTTCTGAAAACATAGCTACTGTATATGATAAACATTGTTTACTTATTGCATGTTTGAATAAGTTTTTCGAATATACCTGAACTGACAAATCGAGCTTCAAAAAAGATACTCGCTGCCTGGAACTCTATAGATTCGAAATTTTTCCTGATTAGGGCAATCGCTAAAACTTCGCTCATTTCTGAAGGCTTAAAGTCACGACATCTTATCTACAGTCCATGCAGAAAAACTTAGCTATTCAGTGCATGAAGAATTCCAAGTTTTCATAGTTTGGGACTTCCAAGCCTATCACAAATAGGCTTAAAAAAGTGAACAATTTCGGATTTCTATCTTTTTTATTTCGCAGAACTTCTTCGCTAAAGTCCTTTTTTACAAACGTGTACTGCTGGGTTGAGTCTACAAAATAAGCTGATTAGCAGCCATAACAACAAAACTTGAAGGAATTTGTAATCTTTCAAAAACGAGGTTTTCAAAAGCAAAACTTTTGGTTTTCTAACGCATGGTTTTCTTCCCGTTTGCGATATTAGCATATGCAGGTGCGCCTTAGATTACGAAATGTTTACTGCATCTGATGGTCTTGACTGCATTCAAAAATATGAAGACTGGACAAAGTTATAGCTTTTCAAAGTGAAATTTTGCAAAACGGACATTATTTTTGCAACAACCTAATATAATATAACGGGTCAATCAACAAATTGCCTATCATGTCGAGATTTATTGGGAGTTCGGTTAGAAGATTGGATTATTTTTGAGTCTCTAAAATTTTTGTAAGGAATCCTGTCATTTGATTGTGGTTTCTTTAAGACCTCAACCATATTTGAATTGCCATCACGTTATAAAGTGAGATATCTTGCTAACAAAGCGCTCTTGAACACAGGAGCTTGACGCGTGCTGTTGCAGTACATCATCGCAGTCATTCGGAGATAAACATCTCTTGCTAGCACTTTTCTAACTGTAAATACTAGAGCCAGGACAGGCTTACACTCTATTCGCCTTTTCTTTCATTAATTCATACTTATATAAAACTCAAAATTATTAGGTTGGTGCAAAAGTAATGCGCGTTTTTCTAGCCCTTGTTTCGAGATGACTTTTCTCCATCGAATTTTCTCCTATGAAACTTATCCAGCATATTATCAAGAAGCTTCTTTCATGCTCTATTCAACGGTGGTTGAAAGAATCTTCTAGCCTCATTCGCTAAAAATTTATAGAGCTTCATACAACCGCACTCAAAACCAGAATTTCATTGCACTTACTTTTTCGGCCATAATTCAAGCGCGAGTAAAGGCAATTTTTTGAAAATTTAGCTACTGTATGTAGTAAAATTTTTCTAGCATGCTTTACTGTTTTGATAGAAATTACTGACTCAAATCTCGGCGCCTCAACGTGAGTGATGGTTTTGGCCATTCTGTGGCCCATAGATTTCCTTTGAAGTGAGCAATCGCCAAAGTTTTGCTCATTGCTGTAAGCGTAAGGGTGGACCTACTGTTGACAGTTTTTGCAGAAACGTGGAAGCTGTTCAGTACACAGAAAATCAAAAATCTCCATATTTTGGGATTTTGAGGGCTACGAAAAAATGTCGAAAAAAGCGGACAATTTTGAATATTATTTTTTTCTTTTTCGCAAAATACCTTATTTGTGCCCTTTTGTACTTTTTTTGTACTATTGGCTTGCGGCTACAAGACAGTCAACTTATCATTTATACCGACATATCTTAAAGGAAGTTATGATCAGTTAAAAGCGAGGTTTTCGAAAAAAAATTTTTTTGCTTATCAATCCATAATTTTCAACCAATTTGCAATGTTAACATAATTTAGTGTGCGCTGTATAAGGAGAGGTTTGATACCTCTGGTGAACTTCGCCGCACTAAAAAACATGAATTTTTTAGAAAGTTATAGCACGTCAAATTGAGAACTCGCAAAACGCGCATTACTTTTGCACCAACCTAATAGTAAGTATAGACGATTTATCGCACGCAAAAACTGGGCACCAATGCCTCAGACTAAGACAGTGCGTGATAGGAAGAGGCAGCAGGCGGTTAGAGAAACGAATGTGCGTTTGATCTGAGAGACGCCGACAAGGTCCGCGATGGCGACTATCCACGTGCCATGAATCGCCTACACATGTGGTTATTATGTTACAAAAAGTCTTTCTGGGTGGATGGATCGGGCCGAAATTTGTTCACCTACAGATAAGCCACGGTGAAAAACACAGGCTACTTTTTGCGGCAATCCGCCAAGCCCTTCTTTATTGATTTGTTGGCTTACATTTGAAAGAATGGAAGCTTATTTAACCATTTCTCGTTGTCACGTATACAAAAACAAACCCAGTTTTATTTGTTGATCAACAGGATGCAGTTTTTACCGCAAATGCTATCACAAAAACTCACTATGCCAACTACTTTTTTAAAGTAATGTTGCTGAGCTGAGATAGGCAAAAACTCTTTAAAGGTACTCGGACGCCTGTTGAGTTGTAGAAGGAAACATCTGTATCAGCCGAGCCTACAACTATGCTTCGTATAATGATAACGAAGGAAGACGATTGTGTCGGAAAAGTAAAGATTGATTTTTGAGTATCTAATCGCGTAACAATGAGAACACTGTGCACCAGTATGCAGAACGAAGCAACTCCGATTGAGCCATGTGCCAGGCTTACGTTGTACACTATATCCGGGCCGGCCCCACCTATCCGTATCATAAGAAGGCCCCGACTGTGACGTTCTCAATCAATTTACGTCACTGAAAAGGCAGTACTTGGCAGACCTCTTTTCATTTGTTTCTATGAGTTTAGCTTCTCAGCGTATGTCCAAAGATGTCAGAAAATAGCTTTTTGTACGAAGAAACATTGGAAGGGCGCCATTAGAATTTTGCGAGCTCTAACTGCTGAAGTTCCAGTGGACGAAGTTACTTCACCTAATTTGCTGCATTTGCTAGGCTCGGGCAGTCAAACCGCTCTTCGAATGGAGGGAATCTTGGCATAGCTGTCTCATCAGTCTTCGAGGCAGATAACACGACAAAAGCAATTTTTTTCATTTCCGGAAGCTTCATGCACATTCGCAGACACTTTAAATCCGGAGGCGCAAGTATGTTACGAAAAAAAATTAAAGTGCAAATCCACCGAGCCATACTCTCTAATCTAAACGCATATGCCGCCGGACAGTAGACATTAAACACACAGGGCTATCACCCGGGTTGTTGAAATTCGTTGTTTATTTTATCGCCAACATTATCGAAAACATCAAAGTCGTACTTTAGCACTCAAGTGATCTTTCTGAATATCATCTGGAATTCTTGCGGTTTTCTCATGATACCGAACTTGTTCACTTCTTCAGATGGTGGCTGCCCTCCGATGCATTCGAGAGAATAACGAAGAAGGAGGTTGCCGAGAATCTGTAAGCAGTTATTTATTTTGAGATTTTCGCTTCAACTACAGGTATTGAGATGTTGTGATGATTATGAATAATATATAGGTATATTTTACCAAGTAAAGTTCAGCCCTGGCTAATGCTTCTCCCAAACACACTCGCCGACCAAGTCCGAAAGCAATCACCATTGTGGCTAAAGAAGGATCAGAGATGTACCTGGATGGATCGAACTGAAAGCTTACAGGATAAAAAAGGAAAATTGAAAGACGGGTAGATAATAATTGCTGACCTTTTCGGGGTTTGGAAACTTGCTCTCATCGCTCAAGATTAGTGATAGTTCTGCCGATACCACTGTATTTTTTGGCACAGGATATCCGCCAATCTCGGTGTCCGAGTCGGCTAATCGGAAGATGTTTATGTTTAGTATCGATGAAATCCGTTGTATCTCCTGTAGAAGAATAAAGAAGACCATGTTGATCTGAGAATAATATACCGTGAGTGTAGCAACGAAATACGGTGTATTCTGCTTATCAGCTAGTGAAAGAGGTCTAGAGCCTCCAGTGACTTTGAGCAGTTCTTCTCTTGCATCGGTTACGACCTAAGTACTGGCGTCTTAGTAACTGTCTTTAGGCCACGTTTTTCCCCATAGAGCTTATAATCTGTTTATGAACTACTATTAAACGGACTCGATTTGGAAAAGTTAAAAAAGAGTGCCCAAACAGCTTTACCACCCACCTTCGGATTTCTTAGCAAGTAGATCATCGCCCAACACAAAGTTGTCGACGTCGTTTCTTGTCCGGCTATCCATAGATCCAAGATATTGACGACGAGTGATTCATCGCTGAAAATTTTGCTTTGCATATTGCATAGTATTGGGACCCCATATTTGCAACTTGAAAAACGAATTGAGTAAGAGCGAAAAGGGTCATGCTAGTGTGGCTCGCTTTTACTTAATTTTTTTTGACTAAGCAGCGCTTTCGCAGTACTGGGAAAACATATGCTGAACCCCTTTGAAGGTGAACCGTGGTGTGCGAGCGGCCTAGGGCGCCTGAAACAGTCCTGGAAATCAGGGCTTACTGGCCCCTATTAACTCGAGCCCGGTTCCGACATGCCATTGTAACTTTGTAGTCATACTGCGCCGGGACGAATGGTCGGCACTTCAAGTTAGTGTACTGATTGATGTAGTAAGTCGCAGGCTTCAGCAGTTTCCAACACCTAAATGTTTTTTGTAGAAATTTTCTCCGAATTTTCCAAGACTGATCGAATTCACTTCGGAAGCAAGCAACCCAGGTCTCTGTATGTAATTTTTTTACCTGCGAAATATCACTACGACCTCCTCCACGACCCTCTATACGAAGACGTGGAGGAGGTTGGCGCAACGAAAAGTCCTTCTACAAGTATGTTGTGGGCGACTTCAATGCAAAAATCGGGATGCCACTAGAGAAGGAATATAGGATTGGGAAGTGTGGATATGGGCTCCGGAACGAAGACGACAACCGTCTCGTTGGGTTTCTCTCTGCCGCATGACTTTTCCATGGAAATTCCATCTTCATGAAGGAAGAACATCGCCGGTGGACATGGGAATCGCCCAACGGAACGACTCACGCGGAGATCGACCACATTCTCACCAACCGAAGGTGGAGCTTGCTCGATGTCTCAGTAGTTCCATCCTTCTGCAGTGGCTCCGATCACCGCCTCCTTCGAGCGAAGATACGATTCAGTCGAAGGTTGGAAAAGAAAGGCAGTCACAGTGCCGCGAGAAGGAAGGAAGCCGTTTATGACGGTAACAGGCTGGAAGAGCTCGTATCAAGTTGTGACTGACCCATCGAGGAGGACCCAACGTACGACTACGAGCGGCTTCTGAAAGGATTGCGAGCCTGTGGAGAGGGTGCCTCAGTGAATTCTGAGAAGAACTTGAAATGCATTTCGAAAACCACCAAAAAATTGCTTGAAAGAAAAAGATTTCTTAGGCAGATTCCGAATGCAACCCATCTCGAGCGACTGATAGCCAACACCAGTTGCAGAACAGCTTTGCAGGAGGATCTCAGGAAGTACAGGCAAGCCAAGATACCGGTAGCAGCAAGCTGAAGGGATCTCCGTGAATATCACGTACCGCTGGCTGCACTATTGAACGAAGAGGGACTCCGACTTCTTCGCGATATAAAATGGAATCGATCGCTAAGAACTTCTTCACCAACCTTTTCTGCTCATCAACACCCGTGCCGATGCCCGTTGTTCCCGCTGAAGAAGTACCGCCACGAATTCTACCTGCCAAAGTGCGCACGGCGATTTAGACCATGAAGACGTCCATGGCTCTAAAACGAGACCATCTTTCCGCCGAATTTCTGCGGCCGGAGGACAATGTCTACACGAGATTCTCGCGACGCACCTGACATCTTACCTTCAGAAGGAAAGGATTCCCGACCAGTGGAGAACGTCAAGAACCGTCCTTCTTTTCAAGAAGGGTGAACGGGAAGATCTTCGGAACTACCGTCCAATATGCCTGCTGAGTGTGCTGTACAAGCTTTTCACGAAGATTATCCTCGTTTGCATATTTAGGACACTGGATTAAGCCCAACCCCAAGAACAAGCTGGATTTCGCAAAGGATTCAGCTGCATGGACCACATCCAGACGGTTTCAATGGTCATAGAAGTTTGCCGGGAGTACCGACTGCCTCTCGTCCTAACCTTCGTCGACTACGAGAAAGCCTTTGACAGCGTCGAAACCAACGCCATTCTGTCAGCGCTAGTCGATCAAGAAGTGGAACCAGCTCATGTGAGGACACTAGCCGACTGCTGCAAGGACTGTACAACGAAGATGCAGCTGATCGCCCCCTGACCATTCCGATCGGGAAGGGGGTCCGACAAGGCGACACTATTTCGCCGAAGCTGTTCACGGCGGCCTTGCAGTGGGTGATGAAGCCACTGGACTGGGATGAGAGAGGCACACGAGTTGATGGGAGATTCCTATCCAACCTTCGTTTTGCGGATGACATCGTCCTTTTCTCGAGCAGTATCACTGAAGCAGAGGCGAGCTGAAGGAACTAAACAAAGTAGGGAAAAGACCGGACTGCGAATAAATTAGAAGAAGACTCAGTTCATGAAGAACGCCCTTTGCCAAGATGCAGAAATGGAATTGGAAGGCACGCCTATTATGAAGACGTCTTCTTGCGTGTATCTCGGACGTTCGATGAACATGGAGAACGACTCGAGGGAAGAACCTAACAGGAGAAGAAGAGCAGCCTGGTCCGCCGTCGGGCCTCTGAAGGAGCGAAACGATGGGCCGCATCGTTAGAATAACAGACGACAGATAGACACTAAGAACATCGGAGTGGATTCCTCGCGACGAAACGTCCCCGAGAAAGACCTCCAACGAGATGGGCAGACGTGTTCGTGGAACGGATGGATCAGGTGAGAAGACAGCTGGATACGATTATCGCCCTTGGAACTCGTGGACGCATCCACGACGACCACCAAGAAGATCGTGGATGTTCGAAGTAAGGGACAGGGAACAATGGGAACTTCTGTACTGGGGCCCGCACGACACGCGAGGATGGGCCACTAAGTATCTAAGTAAGTACTGCGAAATTTTCAATCTTATAAGATTATTTTTACAAGGCGTGTCTGGCACTACCTCTAAGCAATCTATGAAGTGGATTATGGAAATAGCGCTCTCTTCCTTTGGAAAGTACAGGTCAAACATAAAATCGTGACAATGGCTTTTCCCGCTCGCGTGGCGTACGCGGTTTTGGGCAACTGTTTTCTTTGTTTAATAATATTGTGCAAATGATAGCTACAAGATAATTGTGGTGATAAACATTGCAGTAAAGTGATACCTTCTTGTATAGGTGCTATATGCTCTTATGAAGTTTGGACGCGTGCAAAACCAGTCGAATCAGTTTCGCTACTTTATGAATGCCTATAGCTTCCCATCCATTCAAAAATATTTCTCGTAGTACATTAGGTGCGCATGTTTCAAGTGACACAAGAAGAGTTTTTTGGTCAAAGTGATCTTTCTGAACAAAACTTATACTGTTGTGAAGAGCATTGAACGCTGATTCCGATTTTGGAATCAATGTCTGCCGTGCTCCTCTGGAAGCTGGGTTTTTGGAGCCGAAAAAGAACACAGAGATTGAGTAAATTTAACCGTAGTTTCCAGTGCCCAGATACAGCTATGTTGTGTACAGTCTGCCCCAATCGTGATCAGGCCGAACCGTCGGCTGAATTTGCGCGCTCGCAGCGCTAGGGGATTGCGCTGCATACGCGCGCTGTCGCAGAGAGTGAAGAGATTGAGGAGAGAGCAGACTAGTTACCCGCAGATGTGGCTCGAAACCCTCGCGGCGCGGACTCCCGCCATGCCGATTTTGGCCTGGTTAGGATTGGGGCAGACTGTATACGTACAGTCTGCCCCAATCCTAACCAGGCCAAAATTGGCTTGGCGGGAGTGCGCACCGCGAGGGTTTCGCGCCACTTCTGCGTCTAGCTAGTCTGCTCTCTCCTCAATCTCTTCGCTCTCTGCGACAGCGCGCGTATGAAGCGCAAACCCCTAGCGCTGCAAGCGCGCAAATTCAGCCGACGGTTCGGCCTGATCACGATTGGGGCAGACTGTATACTAGACGGGTACACTTCGCATGAAGTGCTTTGAGGTTCAACGCTAGACCATTTGAGCTATCCCAAAACTTTGCTCCGATTGCGCTTTCAGTTTTTCAAAACCAACAAAGCCTCATAATTCAGCACGCTGAGGCACTTGACAGATACCGAAAACAAATTTGGCAGCGTTCGTTGATCTTTACAAAAGCATGAAATTCATTGGAAAAGGCCAATTTCGATCAAAAGGACCTTTTGTAGGCCTAAAAAATGGTGGAGAGATTACTCGGGCTCCATTATTGCAGACTTTGGCGGCGCAAGTGACTTACTCGAATGAGGTGTCTGTGACACCATCTTTTGCGTTTTCTTTTATCTTCTGAATAAAAGCATCGGTGTAATCCTGGGGCTCAGCATCAATAATGTGGTTGCCATTTTCTATGGCATGCTTCCTGCAAATTTTCAAATGATATGGCAACCATGGGATAATCGTAGACGAATTCAGCCTTTCTTCGTAGTAGTAAATACCTTTCCTCAACCTGTTTCCTGATAAACTCTTTCATATTCAAAATGGGTTGAGTCATTCTCTTCCACCTTGTATTCAATACCGGGACTTTTAGCATCCACTTGCTAGCAAAAGAATCGATAAAAGACAAGTCCTCGACAAATTCGTCCATCTCTTTTTTATATCTGTAGAACTTCATTTCCTCCTCCTAAAAATGAGCACAATATGAAACTGTGATATTGATTTTGTTGGTTCACCTCGTCTACGGGCATTGAAAATAGTATTCGGTTGATAACTCCACCCACTAGACGATCAAAAAGATGGAAGGGATCCACAGGTGAGCCAGAAGGCAAATGGTCAATTTTCTCAAATCTGAAAGAAGTAGTATGGGTTTGGTAAGTGGTACAAGACAAATGATGACAGATGACTGCGCGCTAATGAGAGACGGCCCTTCTGAACCGCTAGCACTAGCAGCCTAATTACTGCGCGCCTCTGATTGGTCGGTGCTGCCGCCGCTTGGGTAGGCGAGAGCTATGCCGCTTTTAGAGACGTCTCAATTGGACTGCAATGGCATTCTCATGCTAAGAATCAAACAAGATTCCGATTCCCATGAAACTCGAAAATGCTTTATGCCTGCGGCTTAGGTAAATGCTCCAGCTTACACGTGCAGACTTCATGGTGTTTTGAAAACTGGGAAGGGCGAAGAAATCACGAATTGCAACCTTTCCAACTTTTTGTCTTCATAATTCAGACATCCTCACTGTCATTATTCGTGTGCCTCACTTGCTTTGGAATGTTCAGAAATATTTGAAAACTCTACTAGATTATAAGAAAGGCGAAGCAATTAACGCCGCCGGGGCAGAGTAATTAGCGCTAGGACGGAGCTGTTCAGAAGGGCATACACCCCGCGCTAATGATTGATATCAGGGGCAGTAGTAACCCTTCCCCTTCCTTACATGGCGGTAGGTCTCGCCAGCAAGTCGCTGACACTTTGACATGAGATATGCAAAAATTAAGATTCCACAACCCGTCTAAATCCCTACTATAAAATTCCTGGATGAAGATGCCACGGCAACCTTGAAGAGACCAATTTCGAAGTCGGTTTCGCAAATAACCCTATAGACAAATCACAAGGTTAGGAGATGCTGCTTGCAACTTCGCGAACTAAGCTGCGGCCGTTTCTCTACCATTTTTATGCAACGAGGTAATGCACGAGTGGACGATTGCTTTGCGCATCTGCGCTGGAAGTCGTTGTATGCAAGTTCAAACGCGTGCGATGCAAGAGTTTTGTGGCGGTATGCCTGCTGTCAGTCTGCGCGACAAAGTTGGCATCTTTTCGCGATATATGCCCATTCAGACATCTTTGATGCCATCAGGTAGGGTAGATTACTACGGGCCCAGTGAGTTTAAGTCTAATATTTTCGTTTTGTGAGAACCAAATTGAAAATTTGATTAAGTGCTCTATGCACTCGAAGGCGTCAAAAAAATCACGAGAGCACAGTAAATGTCGTGTTATGCCAAAATAGGTTTTTGGTGAATATTTATTGGACCTTACGGTTTCGACAGTCTCGTCTTCTTCAGAGGTCTTGGATCCACCGCATTCTAGTAAGTCCGCACAGATAGTCAGTAGCGGACGTTATGTGACGTCCAATCCAGATCCAAGACTTCTGAAGAATACGAGAATGTCGAAAACGGTAGGTCCAATAAAGATCCACCAAGAACCTGGTTTGGTTGTGTAACACACGGCATATACTGACACTTCATAAAATGTCCATGTTGGGAGGTCAGAGAACATTTGATCTACTTACGAGAGCACTTTTCCAGAGAGGGGAGCATTTGGTCTGCTCATAAGAGCACCCTCAAAGTCTCTACTAAGTTGGGTAAACCAAAAGGTACTCGACAAGGCTCAAAAAAATTATCAAATCAAGAACAGAATCAGTTCGATATCAGGCAACAATTCAAAAATGACTGAAGAGTTCCTCTGTAACCTTATTTTTCAAGTTTTTTTAATTCTAAATGCAGCATTTACCTCATATTAAACTCGTCCATAATTCGTTCCTCCATCACATTTCGACTTACTCCCAGATTTCTTAGCACATATAATGAGAAACGACGTTGTTCTTGCCAAATCTGACCGTTTGAAACGATCACACCGCGATCGCCTGGAATCAAAAATTTTATAGGGGTGCTTTTTCAGGCCCAAATTAATGAGGACAATCAATCTTCCGCTCATCTCTATAGATAAGGTTTTCTATCTCAAACAGAACCAACCTCTTCCCTCAAGCATCAATGCTGGGCTCCAACGATCCTGATATTTTGCTCCATATCGGACCATAGCCTCTTGGCTCAAGGTGTAATCAGCTATGTGTACTGTAAGAATTGGTCCAAGCCAAACTGTGAAGACTGGCCCATACTTCTAAACAATTTAGATGCAGATGAAAAAAGTGAAGACGGCAGAAGCGGGGCGGGGGGGGGGGGGAGGGAGAAGGATCAAAGAATAATAAGCTGTAGTCATCATTTTCGGTTGAGAGAAATCTTTACCTTTTTGATGATCTTGAATGCTCCAACAATGCCCCCATACTTCCATGCATAGAGTGCAAGCTGTGGAAGATTACCAAAAAAGAGCACAGGGTATGGACCTGAAGTGATGAGATTTTGAAATTCTTCCCAGCCGCCTATTTAAAGACAGCGTTCATCCAAAATTTTGCCATCCATGTTTCTGTCACTTTGGGGCTTTCCAGTGCCCTCTGATTAGAAATAATAATGCAATGTGTGCAACTCCCAAAAACCCAATTTCTAGGAGTCCTATCCTGAATGCGCAGACAACTTTTAGTACATGGGTGGGCGGAGCTTGATAGGGTGGACGTGGCTTGATAGCAATTTCGTGGGTTTCGGCTGGGTGGGCTGGACAAGAAGTGCTTAGAATTTGCCCGAACGCTGCCTTTAGTGTTGGCAGTATAAAGCACCTGGCGGTAATCGTGCAGTCTTTCGCCATTGATCAGAAAGGTAGTAGATGAGTACCATAGTTATTACAATTTCTATTAGCATCTTGATCGATTCAATTAATAAGTAGAATCTGAAACTGGGATCAGAATTGAAACTTGCGAAATTCAAGGAAAATTTGGCCCGCTTCAGGAAATTCACATAAAAGAAGTAAATTGAGATTCTTATCTCAAACAGAACAGAAATCACAAAGCGCTAGAAGTTGATATGGTAAGTCATTACTCAAATAAGCGTTCGCTTATGCGTGAAAGTGGCCGGCAGTTTTCGTAAACAGCTATTATAGTTGTTTTTCTTTGTTTACTCAGCACCTGATAAAGTGACAAACCAGGCGCGATCAAATTCTCAGTTCCTCACAATCAGTCACATCCTCGAAAAAAGCGAAGCATAGTCTGTCCATATTTTTTCAGTATGGGGTCGGTAGTCTTCCCATAGTTTTTTTGTGATGATTGAACTCAAAAAACAATGTGGAATATTCAAATTTTTTAAGGTCAAAAATATGTGGCTATTTAGATCTTGATTTTCTTTCGGTATTCTAGAGTATACAACATTATATTGAATGTCCAACTATGATATTTACTGCTAAATGAGCCATTAAGAATAAATAACTTTAGATTTACAGTTCACCGTGTAAATAATAACTTCTAAAGAAACAAAACACTCAATGTCACTGAACCCAAAATAGTGCCCAAAAAGGAGTAATTTGTAAGTTTCAGTAAAATAGATATAGAGAACCAATGCTAAAGGGCTCATTTGCTGCTACTTCTAACATAAGTAACGGTTGAGACTCACAATCAGTCTCAACTTTTGCAGTATTTTAGTTCTTCACATTTTTTCGTATGTCACTTCGATATCTGAGCTCGTTTCAAGCTTGAAGCTTCAGCTTGAAGATTTTTCAAAAAAATATTTCTTTTTCTACCATACTCTAAAAACGGCAAATTCTCACAATTTTTCTCCACAACTTATGCTGATCAAAGGCGAATTTTTCGCATGCAACTCAACATCTGCCGTTCTCAGACAAGTAAGGCTGTATTCAGAAATGAATAGCATGGTATGATACAATATAATGGATATTCAACTGCTTGAGAAACAGTTTTTTTATGCCCACCTTCACCGAATACTACAGGCCAAGATCGAAATAGATGATGCTATCTTGTAATAATTTTACCAGATTCTGAACCAAATCACTCAGTGAATCTACTCAAACGTGTAAGCAAAGCAAAGAATTAACATTTGAAAAGGGGAATAGGCCTAACGGGAAAGAACAGGGCTCAGCACAGCTGGCACCGGCTCAAGCTGGATACCGTTTTTAGGTCGGAAAGCAAAAGGGATATCGTTTTTACAGGGCCGAGGCGGAGAACTGCCGCAAAAATGCCGCCGGCATGCCACCGGCATGCCATTGGCAATGTCCATCAACAAACAAAGGCGTTGTTTTCAGCCAAAACGCAATAGTATGACACCAAATTTGGTGTGTGCATGCGCGTTGGTGGACCGGAACTACGGGCCAAAAATTCATGAAAACTTATGTGAATGAAAGCTGTGCCCAACTTTTTTCTGAATTAGCTGGCACCGTGCCAGCTGGGTGCCAGCTGAGCTGGCACCGACACTTTGCTCACATAAGTTTTCATACTTTTTTACATAAAATGTATCTACACTGTAAAAGATTACATACGGAGAAGAAACAGTTTCATAATGTTCTCTTTTCAGCGTTCTATAGCAATTTGAAAACCACTCGGTCCGCTCAGCTGTCGAAAAATCTGCTTTTTCTGCTTCTCAAGATGTGATTCGACCACTTAAAAAACTCAGAAAGCTGTGAAAAGTTCTTTCATGAAATCAGAAGTGCATGAAAACACTACTACATTTTTTTACATAATATAAAAATGATGACGGGTTTTCAAAACAGGTCAAAAGGGACTTTGTACGAAATTTTCAATATCAAACGGGACTTCGTTTTGAAATTTCCCTGGTGCCAGCTCGTGCCGAGCCCTGGGAAAGAAAGTCAAAGACGACTTAAGGAAACTTTCTTCCAACTCTTCATTCTAAAACAGATAGGATTTAGAAAATTGAATTAAGTGCAGAATTGAGATCCAAAGACTTTTTTGTGCCTGTTAGACAGATACAAACAATACAGAATTGTTGAACGAAAATAAGAAGCAAGCCGAATGATGAAATAATCAGAAAAAAAATCCATAAAAAGAGTTCATTCAGGCTGATAGAATGAGCTCTAAATCAAATCTATCTACTATATGAGCCATGATCTTCTTTCTTCCTAGATCTCTCATTACCTGTAGTGCGGAAAAAATACTATACAAAAAATGCAATTCTACTTGCTTTGTAGCCTTGCAGCTGAAAAACCTTGCAAATATCTGCAATTCTAGATTCATCTTATTTCATTTAGTTTTTGCTATCAATGAATGCTAGGCTCGTGCTAATTTGTATCTAGAAACCAAGGCAACGCAAATGGTATTTAGCTTATCTACAAATGGAAATGATTGCGTTCGTTTTCACCTGCTTTCCACCTTCGCGAAAGTTCAACTTTTAATCAAAGAAAACCTAATTTATCAAAGAGATTGGCCCAACGGCGAAAAGTGGTGGAAAACTTGTGTCTATAACAATCGACTAGCGACTACTACTTATCACTACGAAAACAGCTAGCAATTTGTTAACAACGACGGTTATTGACGCATACCCGTCTTCGGCAGAGGTATTAATTTGCAGTCAAGTTAACCAGCATCGATACTATAGAGCCATTTTGTTTGAAATCATTAGCAGATTCTCGTTGTAGCTCATCTAAAATTTGTAGCCCAGGCATGCAAATGGATGGTCCCTCCATCAATTTCTTGCATTTGTTGAATAAGAACGATCTTTACAGAAGTAAAGTTCAGAAAAATTGTCATGTCTGAATCTTGAAAATGAAGAAAATTTGCAAATTTTGCTCAAAAAAAGCCGTAGAAGAGATCTGCACAGAAAAATTTGAAACCACAATGGTAGTGTTCTGAGAATTACGAACGCTAAAATAAATCAGAGCTAAAAAGTCATAAATGATCATGGAAAAAAGAATTTACTGAGTTGTTCCAGATTATCGGATTAGATATATTCTTTTTCTCTATTTTTTTCGAATTAGAAAAAATAGGAGAAAAGAAGTTTTCTAGAAGTATTGCTCTCCGAAAAGCAAAAGGAAACTAATTTTTTTTACGACTTCAGGGGGGGGGGGAAGATAAGCGGTCTTCTAAGAATTACGCTCCTTGCAATAGTTCGGGAATTTCATACAGCGTGTCCCAAAAGTAAGTGCAAACTTTTTAGTCATTAACAATTTTCTTTCTACGGAGCCTTTTGCTTACCTTCAAGTACCAATCGGTAGAGCAAGCTCCAAATTAGATTTATAGTATCATATGAATCACACCCATCTCTCTTTATTACTGTAAAATAACGGTAGGAACTTTGAAGAGGGTTTTGGGCCATCAATAGCTACATTTTGCCTCAGAATGATATCTAACGAGCTGAAGATTCATCGATATGCTTCGTTAATTATGAATATGAAATACTAAGTCAGTTATCGACAATTATGACAAAACTTTTCTCTTCTAAGTTATGCCAGGAGCGTTTTTCAAAAATGTGATTAATCATTTGAAACGCTTCAAAAACTGAAAAGGTAAAAAGTTGTCTAGTGGAATCAGCATGTTCGAGAACATTGAGATACGTCTTTCCATATTTTTTGGGCATTTTTTTCCAAATGCCCATTTACAATGGCGCTGTATGCTGGATCATATCGTAATCCTACAGTAATGGAGAGAAGTTGTAGCCTGCTCTACCGATCGTTACTTGAAGCTTGAAAGGCTTTGTGGGAAGAAGTTGTTAACAATTAAAAAGTTTGTACTTCCATTCGCACCTCTACAGAAAAAGTGAAAAATGTCAAAAGATGTGAACTACAAAGGAAAGCTTTCAAACAATGAGTATCTTACCCGAGTTTCCAAAAATATGACATTCACGAACTTGTACCGAGAAAAAAACTTCAACGTTTATTTACATGCTTAAGTACAATATATTCACTTCTATGCTAATGTACCTGAGAAAAACAATTGATATAAATGTCGAGATCATTCGGACCATTCAAAGAATTTTGTCAAACAAAATTCTAAAGCTTCGTGGTTTCCTCAAAATTCCAAAGTCATTGTCTTCCGCTGCTGACGGTGGTCCGTCGACACCGTTCAACGAATAACGAAGCAGGATATTGCCAATGATCTGGAATATGAAAAAATTTCAGATAATAATTGGTTGTCATACTCGTTGTGGTAATCACATTTCGTTCAAATTCGGATATAAAAAAAAGAATGTATTACCAAGTAGAGCTCAGCTCGCGCTAATGATTCTCCGAGACATGCTCTCCTACCCAAACCAAATGGAGCAACCATTGCGGCAAGAGAGGGATCGTGAATAAATCTGGACGGGTCGAACTGAAACTCTACCGTAAGGAGCAGGAAAAAGGGATAGAGAGAAAGGCGGGAAAGATAGATGATAACCTTGTCTGGATTTGAAAATTTGCTCTCGTCGTTGAGAAGAAGGCATAGTTCAGCTGATACTACGGTACCTCTGGGTACCGGGTATCCACCAATTTCAGTGTCCGCTTCGGCCTGTCGAAAGATATTTAGTTTCAGGATTGATGCCAAACGTTGAATCTCCTCAAAAAGAAAGCACAAATAACATTCATGCAGATTAGGTTAGACTATAACATACAGTGATCGTAGCAACAAAATAAGGTGTTTTGGGTCGGTCCTTGACGGAAAGGGGCCTAGCTCCATCGGTTACTTCTAGCAACTCCTCCCGTACTCGAGACGCAACCTAAAATGCTGAAGACCTTTAACTTTTGTAAGAGAATGAATAAACGACGACATCTAATAGTTGTGCTTGTTCTAATTCTTTTTTTCGAAGAGGCACAGAGTTTTTCCAATGAAAAAGAGTAACTTGAGCACTCAGAATGAAGGCTTTCTTGGTTTTTATAATCGTGGCGAGGTTATAACTACAGCACTGGAAAGCAGGCATGGCAATAATTGAGCGCTTTTTTATGAATATATTTTTTAACAGAATATTCGAAATTTTAAAAAAAAGCATTGTTGCACCTCTAGACAACTTCTAAAAATTCCGAATGAGTGGGGGGAGGCTAATCTATTCTTACAAAATCTTCACCTCAACTTATCATAGAGAACCTACTTCTGGGTTTCTCATCAAGAATACCATCGCCCAACATAATGTTGTAGTTGTAGTTTCCATTCCTGCCATCCACAAGTCCAAAATATTGACCACAAGTGATTCGTCACTGCAAGAAATATAATACAATCCATTTGGAAATGTGTAAAATATGACTTACTCAAATGAAGTATTTTGATAACCATCTTCATCGTTTTCTCTCATTCTCTTCAAAAAAGCGTCAGTATAATCCTGGGGTTCAGCGCTTAGCACATGGCCGCCGTCTTCTATGGCACGCTTTCTGCAAAGAACAAATTTCCAATGGAAGTGGTCTAGTAGCGAACCCCCCCCCCCCCCCATTCTCCCTCTCTCCCTCCCAGGATCGCAAGATTCTAAAAGATTTTTTGCGTAAGTAGCGAAATTATGCTGGTATACTTTCAGCATTCAGTCAGAGTAAGTTTGAGAAAAATAGGTTTGTAAAAATGCAAAAATGCCTAGACGGGTGACGTCACATCTCTTACTTCCAAAAGTTGATTAATGCTTGCGAGATGATTGCGACGCCATCGAGAATTTTTGAGAGGACAGCAGTTATTCCCAGCCAAAAAGTGTCAATGGAAATCAACAGAGTCTCGTTGCTTGCTTGGGGGGGGGGGGGGGGGGAAGGTGGAGACCTTTTCAAGAATGGGTCGAATGGATCACCTGCTGAAAGTTGCCCGATATATAGATTTGTGCAAGTAATCCGTTTTCAGTTGTAAACAGGTATGATAGTCATTTATTTTTCGTTTTTTCTCTTTTTGGATTCTATTAGAATTCCGGAATTATCAGTCTGAAAAAATGTGAAAAGCATCCCAGAAAATTTTTGGAGAGTGTCCCATCATCCGGAAAATTTGTGCACCTCTTATTGAAAAATTCCTGACCGCCACGCTAGTTTACAATCCGATGGTGTTGGTAAGTTATTTATCTGCTAGTGGTTTTATAGGGGTGACGGCTCAGTGAGCGATATTTAAAAGAAGTAATGATTTGAGTTGTGATTTACTCACTACTACGCCATAATCAACAAGTCATGCAAATTTTTGCCATCTACTTCTTCCAAAAACGGAGGGAGGGGGGTAAAGAGGAGATGAATCTGCTACAGAAGAATTCCAAGTAAACTTACCTTTCTCTTACTTGATTTTTGATGAAATCTTTCATGGTACGAACAGGTTCGAGAGTTCTGCTCCATAATCGATTCACCACTGGAATTCTGAACATCCAGCTTTTGAGAAGAGTGTGGTAGAATGCGAGCTCCTCGATCCATTTGTCCATATTCTTTTTGATACTGTAGAACTTGAGCTCCTCCTTCTGCAAATGCACAATGTATGAAACATTGTGGTTGTGCATAGAAATGTTCACTCATTTACTTCATCTACTGGCATCGAAAAAAGCAACCGGTTGATAATTCCACCGACAAGACGATCAAATAGATGGAAAGGGTCCACACCCGAACTGGGAGGTAGACGGTCGATTTCATTGAATCTGAAATGTCAAAATCTTATGGTACCAAAAAATCAAAATGATTATCAAAATATCTTCCAGCTCTGGAAAAACGAAATGATTTCTATTTTTTTCAAAGCAGTTTTTTTATGAACGATGCAATTTACCTTAGGTCAATCTCATTCATAATTCGTTCCTCCATCAGATTTCTACTTACTCCCAGATTTCTCAGCACATGTAAGGAAAATCGTCGCTGTTCTTGCCAAATATGACCATTTGACGCTATCAGACCACGATCACCTAAAAATTGGCAAAATGAGTATACGCGATAACTAGAAGAACACTTTTTTATTCTTCAAAAATCTGAAAGTTATTCCAAGATCCCATGATAGAGATGAGATGTCTGAAATAGATAGAGGGGTAGGGCAAAAGTTTACTCCCACATATTTTTGATGGGATTCACATAACAACTTGTGAGCCTTTGAACCAGTTGGAATTTCGATTGTCTATTTCTTCACATTTACTCAATGGTTTCATATTGGTGTGGTTATCAATATTATAGTGCGCGAAATGAATGAAAATATTAGTCTTTTTGAGTTTTTGGCTGGTTTTTAGCTTTTGAGTATAAGAAGTAAGAAGAAGATTGAATATTTTATAAAACCTGGGATTTTCTGAATATGGCTTGAGGCTAAAATATTTAGTAGCAAGAGAAGGATTGTTATACAGCACTGGCAGTGCCGCTTTTCAAAGCTGCGTTTTAAACGCATTAAAGTGCCGGAAGTGCCGCAGTGCTATAACTTCTTTCAGGTTACTCCTGTCGATCTCTGGTTAAAATATTTGGAACCAGCGCTGTCTAGTGCATCCGCTAGTATGTTTGAAAATTGAAAAATTCACAATTTTTTTGTGCCCCACGGCGCAATAAACGCGATATTGCGTCGAAAGAGCCGCATTCGAATAACTTTCCACAAAACTATTCTTTTTGATTCCCCTTGTTATATTTGGACTCAGCACTGAATGGTCTATCCGACAGCATGTTCAAAATCTGAAAAAGTCAATTTTTTCATGTGCCGCAGGGCACAATAAACGCGTTTTTGCGTCGGAAGTGCCGCATTGTCATAACTGCTTTCATATTTACCCCACAAGAATCTTGTTTACACAGTTGTCATCAGAGTCCCTTGAGCTATCCGTCGATGTGTTTAAAAGTTTGAAAATCTTCATTTTTAGTGACACACACGTTCCAAATCTTTTTGGTCCCTTTTTTTGCACTGATAAGCTGATAACGACCTTCAAAGTAATCGTACGAAATTCTGAACAACATATTTGAAATCAGCTCTTCGCAAGCTATCCAATGATGTGTTTGAAAACCTAAAAATCTCAAATTTTTTGTTTCCGATTTAATTGGTCCCTCATGGTGGTATTATTAGCTAGGCTGGCCCCGGTCCCTGGCTGCCGTGACCTAACAGTATCGATTTTTGTTATCATGATAGGTATGGTAATAAAATACAGTACTAAGACTACACATTGACTTACACACACCAAAAGTAGCATATAGTGAGAAATGTACGAATCCTCGAAGAAAGTTTAATAGATAGTCGCCCAGGTTGCTTAGTATTATTATTTTGTAATCACTTCACAAGAAAAATTTCGAAGATCAGCTCATTTCAACAATTTTTACAACTGTTGAAAATCGCAGTTTTTTCGAAGCCAATCGATATCTGGATGGCGTTCGTTGGTTGACCACTTCGCACCTTTGGATATGGCTGTGCCAGCGGGATGTAGTGCATCTGAGCCACTTTGGCTGGTTAAAATAACTTAAATACAGATTATCCAACTCTTATAATTCCAGATAGCACGTAACTTGCAAACGAACATTCAGAATTATTTTTCAAAGGTTCCTTAATTATAAATATGTCTTTTTCGAACATAAAAAGCCAAATTATAGAGTACTGAAAGTGAAAAATTTAGAATTATGGTTATAGTTATGGATTATAGTTAAGTTATCTGACGAATGTCATCTAGATATCGATTAGTTTGGAAAAAATAATTTTTTGATTATTGCTGTCGTGATCCACAATAGGTCCCGTTTAATGCTATGCTATGAGTCTTTAAAATAGTACCAGATAAAATGCATTGACTTAATAGGTGTCTGAAGTTACCACTTGCTGAGTTTGGCGGTTTTTGATGGAAATTCTAAAGAAATATTCACGAATTTGCTATCAATTGCACTCTCATGGGTTCTTGATCTTCGAAATTTTTCTTGTGAAGTGATTACAAAATAATAATACTAAGCAACCTGGGCGACTATCTATTAAACTTTCTTCGAGGCTTCGTACATTTCTAGAACGTTATAAAACATCAAATATGCGCTATTTAGTGCTCATCTGACAATAAAAATCGCGCCTCTTGTCATACACCCGGAGAAATGACTGGTTTGAAAATTCAAATTAGAGATCATACGATTGACAATCTCTGGATCGAAGCAGAAGTTGGAAATCATCGTTTCCTACTGCCTGAAATTTGCAAATTTTAGGGTTGATTTTTGATTTTTAACGACTTTCAAAAATTGAAGTTCATAATTTCAAAAATTTGAATCTCACTATATGCTACTTTTGGTGTGTGTAAGTCAATGTGTAGTCTTAGTACTGTATTTTATTACCATACCTATCATGATAACAAAAATCGATACTGTTAGGTCACGGCAGCCAGGGACCGGGGCCAGCCTAGCTAATAATACCACCATGAGGGACCAATTAAATCGGAAACAAAAAATTTGAGATTTTTAGGTTTTCAAACACATCATTGGATAGCTTGCGAAGAGCTGATTTCAAATATGTTGTTCAGAATTTCGTACGATTACTTTGAAGGTCGTTATCAGCTTATCAGTGCAAAAAAAGGGACCAAAAAGATTTGGAACGTGTGTGTCACTAAAAATGAAGATTTTCAAACTTTTAAACACATCGACGGATAGCTCAAGGGACTCTGATGACAACTGTGTAAACAAGATTCTTGTGGGGTAAATATGAAAGCAGTTATGACAATGCGGCACTTCCGACGCAAACATGAAAAAATTGACTTTTTCAGATTTTGAACATGCTGTCGGATAGACCATTCAGTGCTGAGTCCAAATATAACAAGGGGAATCAAAAAGAATAGTTTTGTGGAAAGTTATTCGAATGCGGCTCTTTCGACGCAATATCGCGTTTATTGCGCCGTGGGGCACAAAAAAATTGTGAATTTTTCAATTTTCAAACATACTAGCGGATGCACTAGACAGCGCTGGTTCCAAATATTTTAACCAGAGATCGACAGGAGTAACCTGAAAGAAGTTATAGCACTGCGGCACTTCCGGCACTTTAATGCGTTTAAAACGCAGCTTTGAAAAGCGGCACTGCCAGTGCTGTAGAAGATTTTTTAGCACGCTATGTTTTTTCACGTCAGTTGCAAAGGTTTGCAAAAAGGGGTGAAAATGGAGAAATGAAGGACACAAGCGATGCAATCTTCGAGTGGAGAGCTCTTTACACGAAGTTGTTTAGCACATATATGCGAATTTTTCTAAGATCTAGGTAATCGTCAAGAAGTCTTTTCATCTTGATCCCAGCATAATGCAAATGACCTTTTCTGTAACAGATAGTCAGCAAACTTGTTTAAGTTTCAGAATGTTAGGCGTATAAAAAAAACTAATACAGACAATCGAAGCAAAAATCGATTCAGAAGATACTGACCTCTTCCCTCCATCATTATTGCTGGACCCCAGCGATTTTGAAAGTTCATCCCATTGCGTACCATAGCTTCATGGCACAAAGAATATTCAGCTATATGCACAGTAGGAATAGGACCAAGCCATAGTGTAAATACAGGCCCATATATCTTAATATAAAAGCTAATAAAATGTAGATTAGAGAAGAAATTTTGCAAAGAAAACTAGAGGTTTACCTCTTTGATGCGCTTGAACCCTGGAACAATGCCTCCGCATTTCCAGGAATAAATTGCAAGTTGGAAGATGTTTCCAAAAAACAGGATAGGGTAGGGTCCTAAAGTACATTTTTTTATAGCGCAGCAAAAAAAAGGTGTAAAAAAGTGCACCTGGTGGTAGTCGAGTAGTCTGACGGTATTGATCAACAAGGTAGTAAATAAATAGGGCCAATAAAATAATTATTGCTAGCATGGATGTACAGAGGAGAAATCAAATTTCAAAACCCTAAAGACTACCTTCAAAGAATAGAGGAGATATTGAAGTAGATGTGTCGATATGTTGCCGTGCGATTTTGGACGCGTAAACAAATTCCCACGATCACCTGGTGTTTGATGCTTTGAAGTCCGTTAGAAGAACAAACATTTGTCTCGGGGAAGCCCAACGATCATGCATCATTGAGACTAATAAGGAAACAAATTTGGTAAAAAAATATCATCTTGGTTACAAAAGCTCTTCAATTATTCCTTACTTACACCTCAAAATTGATTATAGGGAGAATTTTAGGTGAAAAGGTAAGAATCTCTTTCATTGTCGCATAATGTAAACAAATTTTTTCAACATGGCAGTGGCGGTCCGATGGGGGAGGGGGGGGAGAGGTCACAAAATGAAATTTATTTACAGGGATTATAAATATGGTAACTTGTTTGAACACATAAATAACTACAATAATTAATGAAAATAAAAAATTCAAATTAGCCTTGTTCAAAAAATTTTCGGGAGCGTTGCAGCCGCCATACTCACTTCTAATATTTCGAGGTCATGGACATGCAAAAATCTTCTCTAGCATTCCAAAAGGTTTTCGGAATGTGTGGACGCCAGCATCTTTGTTCGAAGAAAAATTTTTGTCTTCCTCTCCCCCCCCCCCCTCCCTCACCCTCCTCCCTGAACGGAGCCCTCGACCGCCAGCGTTGGGGATATACGGTATCGTTTGAACCCAATTATAGTTGAAAAGTAGTTTCGGTGTACGTTTCAATACAGTAATCATATTATCAACAATATATACAAAGGGTATGCTGAATGTGCCTATTACGATTTGTCTGAGAACCGTCCTTCTTAAGAAAAAAAGTCTCCTCAGTTGTCAAAGTGAAAATAAGAATTAGTGCAGATGACTGTACGGACAAGGACGTTGGTTCTTGGTCAAGAGAAAGCGAGTCGATTGAAGTAACATTTTGGACCGTTGCTGTACACAAGCAAAAAACACAAGCTATCGACCTAAAATGAAAAACATGGATAGGATGTCTACATCAACATCTTGGAATTGTTTTGATCACCAATCGCATGTGACGAGAACGTTCCATTCGCGTTCCGGGGTGCGTTCTGTATTGAGGGAGTGACAAATATTGTTCCTTCTCACTTGTTGAACTTGCAGTTCAAGGTTGTCTAGTAGAAAAGTACTATTGGATTGATGCAAAAATAATGGCCGTTTTTCCAAGCCTTTTTTTTCAGGACAACTTCTGCATCAAAATTTCTTCTTTGAAACAGACACAGCATATAGTTGAGAAGCGCTTTTCATGCTGTATCTAATGGTGGTGAACCTTTTGGCTTCCAGCCTCTTTTAAAGAGTTACAGAGCTTCATATTATCGCATGCAAAATCAGAATTTCATTGCACTTAATTTTCTGGCCAGAATTCAAGCGTAAATGAACGGCGCTTCTCCAAAAACTTAGCTTCTGTACGGCTCAAAAAAATTGTCTACATTGTCCACACTCAATTACTTTCTCTGAAATTATCTCAATTGAGATATCGGCGCCTCAACATGGGGTAACTCTTGTAATCATTCTATGACCCATAAATTTCTTTTGAAAAAAAGCAATCGTCAAGATTTCTGTATACGTTAGGGTAGGGCATTCTGTTGACAGTTTTTGCGAAAACAAACAATTGTTTGGTATAGAAAATCAGAAAAATCTATAATTTGGGACCTCGAGGGCTACTGGAAAAATGTTGAGAAAACTGGTAGTTTTGGACTTTGATTTTTCGTCTTTTTCAAATCCTATCCAAACTCCTTCAATCTTACTTTGTTCTACTGGCTTTCGCTTACAAGATGGGCATCCTATCATTTATACTAACAAACGCTGCAGCGAAGTATGGCACGCGCTATACTTGATCCGCTTGATCCACTTGATCTGCTTCATCCACTTCGCTAGCAAACTGACCAATAGCGAAGTGGATGAAGAGGATCAAGTGGATCAAGAGGATCAAGCATGGCGCGTGCCTGTGTACTTGTCAAGGACAAGGTTTTGGAAAAAAAAACTTTTTTGCTATTTACTCCATATTTTTCTGTCCGTTTGTGATTTGAGCACAGGTGAATATGCGTTAAATTGCAAAAGGCTTGATGCTTCTGGGGATCTTTACTTCATACAGTAATGTGGGATTTAGGGAGTTATAGCACGGCAAAGTGAGAACTCGCAGAATAGCCATTATTTTTGCATCAACCTTAAAATGCAAAATGTCCCAAAATAATGTGAGCACTGTTTGATGTCAATAACTCTCTTGCTTTCACGTCTTTCCCCGGACATAAGGTATTATTCTGTAGAGCGACGGTACAACGTAGAATTATAACATGGAGAGAATTTCCTCTTTCTTCGTTACTGTAGAATTACGGTATAAACTCTCAGAATATTGCGTCACTTTGGAATAGGCCTTTAATTGAAAAAAACTCCAAAAAATCTAGAAATTTGTGTGACGTTTTAAAGCGTGCTAATTTCAGTACACAACCTTTCACCAGTTTTTGAGCCTTTCAATGATGTGATCAGATTCTGACGAACATTGGTTAAAGAGATGTTACCCTAAGCCAAAAATAACTTATGACGGAAACCACAGTGAAGTGCAAACTTCATGTTTAGAATCGGGGACATCGATTAGTCCAGTACAAAGTATTTGTTTATTTTCTGAGGCAAAAATCGCTTTCACTTCCCTAAAATCCTTCTCAAAGTTTATACCGTAATCCTACAGTAACGAAGAAAGATCGGAAATTTGTTTCATGCTGTAAATCTAAGTTGAACCTTGCTCTACAGTATAATACCTTGAGCTCGGCGAAAGACTTGAAAGCAAGAGATTAAACAGTGTTCACATATTCTAGGGACATCCTTTATAAGGCTGGCGCGAAATTTCTGTGTGATTCGGAAGAAATTCGAAAACTTTCCAACTAGTTGTACCAACTAGTTGGAAAGTCTTCGAATTTCATTCTTGTCGTGTCGCTCCTCGTGTGCGGTCGGTTTTTCTTTTGCTGTGTACATCCATTCTAGTTTTCTATTTTTGCTGCTATTCTCTTCTTCCTTTGTTTCTGTTTTTGAGATTTGGCTGCTCTGCATAACCTTATCTCTTTTCCAGTGGTTCTTTTCCTGAATTTTTTCCCGTTTGGTGGTTTCCTTCCTCCTCTAGTGTATTGATTTATTGTTTTTCCAATTGAATAGAGCAGAGAGATGCCAGCCAGATCTACGCGTGCTAAAAAAGCCTCACTGGTCTCTCCTGCAAATGAGTCAGTGAATGTTCAGAGCGGAGATCTGTCTGCCGACATTGATTACAGTCAGATGACCGCTCCTGCCCTACTCCATTGCATTAGGGAGAAAAATACTGATCCTGTAATCGGCAGAATGTTATCTCTTCTGTCCGATAAATTACAGGAGGAGATCCACAGTGCAGTGGAAGGTGAGAAGCGGTCTAGGAGCGTTGTAATCAGTGGGGTATCGGAACCACCCGAGGGCCTTAGTGCTAGTGAAAGAGCTGCTGATCTCAAGAAAAAAGTCGATGATATTTTTAATGTTCTTAATGTGGACTGTAGCGTGAGTGAGCTATATAGGATTGGTAAGAGTGAGGACCTCGTCCGCGTTTAGTTAAAGTGGTTCTCCCCTCTAAGTTTTATTGGAGGTCTGTGTTGTCCAGCGCCCACATCCTCCGTTCTTCCTTTCCTAACATTTTCATACGTCATAGTATGACGGAGGAAGAACGGAGGATGGAATATGACCTGCGCCAACAGGCCAGAGAGCGCAATAGGGGACAAGCAACACGTGAATGGGTTGTCTCTAGGGGGCAACTCAAGCGTGTTGCTGAAATCCCCCAAAGGTCTTTGGGAAACCACTGAATCCGCGTGGTATTTGAGAAAATTGAACTGTTTTTTAATCAAATCTCGCAGTATTGTAAATAAGATAGACCACCTCCACTCTTTCCTTTGCCGACATAAACCAGATTTGGTATTTATAACTGAGACATGGCTTACCTCCAAAATACGAGATTCTGAAGTTGTGAATGATTTGCCCTATTCTGTCCATCGTACAGATAGGTGTAAAAGAATCGGGGGAGGTGTATATTGCCTTGTTAAGAATGATATTTGCATTGAAAAGATAAGTCATTTTACGGTATCCAATATCGATTTGCTTTCCGTTCAACTCTTTTGCCCCTCCAGCTACAGCCTACTTAAGTTCATCAACATTTATCGTCCTCCGAGCAGTACACAGCATGACGATGAACAACTTGCTGAACTATTGATCAGTCTCATATCAATACGATTCGAAGCTGTTGTTTCATTGGGAGACTTCAACCTCCACGTTGACTGGAAGCTTGATCAAAGTTCCAAGCCGCTATTTAAATTTTTCAAAGATTGTGGTTTTGAACAATTTGTTTGCAAACCAACTCATGGTAATGCAACTTTGGATTTGATCTTCTCAAATACCCAGAATATCAATGATCTTGCAATCTATCCTCCTATTGCTTCTGCTGACCACAATGTCGTACGATTTCAAGTAGAAGGAAGCTGTTGTGGTAAAGCATCGTATCCAATTCCTGACTTTCCCAATTTCGACTATGCAGGTCTTAATGAGTACTTTGCAAATGTCAACTGGGATACGATTTATTATAACTGCTCGGGGCTTAATGAATATTACCAAGCTTTTTGTTCAAAAATTTATGAAGGCTTAAGTAGATATGGACGCCTAAGAATTTTTGGATTCAATGACATTCGCTATCCTAAACATATAGTTGCTCTTATTGGCCAAAAACACAATTTGTTCAGTAAACTGAAAAAAAGTATGCTCTGATTTAGCCTTTCATTTAATAAAGTTTCTATCAAACTTTGAACGTAGATTACCAAGTAGTAAAAATTCTAAAAAACTATTTGGTTATTTGCGGCATAAGCTTCAGAACAGCACTGTTCTCCCCATTCTTTGTGATGATAGTGGGAACAGCTATGTGAATGACGGTGAGAAAGCAGAAGCGTTAGGCAGATATTTTGCAAATGTTTTCTCTGTATCACAAGATCTCCGAGATGATTCTTCTCTTGACCGTTCTGATCTTCCCCAAATTTGTAATACTATACATTTTCGGTCAGCTGATGTTCATGCTATTTTGGGGTCTCTTAGCTCATCATGCTGAGCCTTACGATGGTATTCCTCCTATTGTCTACGGGAAGGTGTGCTGACTCACTTTCAAAACCTCTCTCTGAGCTATTCAATCTTTACATTGATTTTTGTGAAGTACCCAGTTTGTGGAAGGAAGCCATCGTTGTTGCAATCCCAAAAACTGGATCTGCTTCTACAGTATCTGATTTTCGTCCCATAAGTCTGACGCCCACTCCAATCAAAGTTATGGAAAAAAATCATCAGAAAGAAACTGTTTCGTTGGCTAAGAAATTTCCATCCAATACCTCCTGAGCTTCATGGTTTTTTATCTGGTAGGTCAACTACTACTAATCTTGTTGCAAGTGTTTTTGATTGGAGAAAAGCCCTTAATGCAGGGTTATCTGTCGATGTTGTCTATGTAGATCTATCGAAAGCATTCGATAAGATTCCTCACCATGTACTATTATCCAAATTACAAAGCTATGGGATAGATGGAAATTTATTGCAATGGTTCCGATCTTATTTTGAAAATAGATTTATTACAGTCAAGGTTGGGCAGTCCTTTTCCAATAGATATCAATGTACTAGTGGAGTACCCCAGGGTGGGGTACTTTCGCCTCTTCTTTTTCTTATCTTCACTCTGGAGCTACCTTCCCTTCTGACTTTGGGTGGAGTGAGTGTACAGATTTATGCGGATGACATTAAGCTCTACGTCTGTTATAGAGAAGAGGATCATCATGCTATGCATGCTGCACTTCAGTCATCCATTGAAAGATTGAGCTGGTGGGCAATGCGTAATGGTCTTTCTCTGAATCCTAGCAAATGCTCCTTTCTGCATTTTGGGAGAACAAGACCTTTCGATTATGAAGTGAATGATTCTGTTTTGAAATGTGTTCATCGGTCAGGGACCTAGGTGTTTTGATTGATTCCCAGTTGAAATTTACTGAACACATTGATTATGTCGTGCAAATAGCGTACTCTTCGCTGTTTGCTATTTCTCGCAACATTCATACATGTGATGAAAACACTCTCATCAGACTGTATAAAGCCTGTGTGCTCCCTCATTTGGAGTATTGCTCTCAAGTATGGAACCCCTCATGTAGAAAGGAGACCCTAAAACTTGAAAGGGTTCAGCGAGTGTTTACGAAAATGGTCCTCTATCGCAAGCTGCGAAGTATATCCAGAGAAGACATTCCATCTTATGTGGAACGCCTTAGAATGCTTGGATTGAAATCGCTGGTGAATAGAAGGATAGTGGCTGACTTAGTCTTTTGTTTTCGTATATTGCGAAAAGAGGTTGATTTGAGAGCTAGCAGGTTTTGGATCTTTAGACCTGCTAGTTGTAGACGTGGCTTCTTTAATTTACTTTATCCTAGGTTACAAAAGAGCTTCTATTCCGGTCTTTTCAACTCATTATTCTATCGCTGTGCACGCTGGCTCAATCGACTACCTCCCAAATTATTAACCGCCAAAAATAGCTGGGCTTTTAAAAAAAGTTTGCTAAAGATTGATATCCCTAATATTTTGCATTGTGGGCCGTACCTCTGTTGATACTTTTTTATTTGTTTCAAGTCTAATTTAGGCTTTTTGTTCAATAAGAACAGCTTACCAGTTGGATTTCGCAAGACCTTACTTTTGATTACTTTTTTTTCATTACTTTACCTTTCTCGCATCTATTCCTAAAAGTGTTCTTTTCTTTTTCAGGTTTTCTTGCGCGGCTTTGGAACCTTCATTTATGGCCTGGTTAATTTATGTCTGTCTCATTAAGTCAGCTGGTGGTTGTGCGTTTAGTGGAGCTCGCTTCCAATCGCTTTGTGCTCTCTCTTGCCATCCGTGCGCATTTCCGATTCAATCAGTGCATGTGTTCAACATGTTCTACTTTTTTTCTCTGCTTTGCTAGATTTGTTCTTCTACTAACTTGACTAGACCATGTAGTTATGGGCCCAGCCTTGTCAACTTATTACTATTCATACGGCTTGCTGATTCTTACTACGCTTGCTCAACCTACTTTCCTGTTTATACTTGGAGTTCGGGACCCTCCCCAGCAAACCGTGTTGGGCGGGGTTTGCCAGTATACCCGCCACCCTAACTTCCGGTTTGCTTTTATGAATTATATAAAGATCGTTCCTTGCTGGCAAACGAGGGGGCATGGGTACTTTTCCATAGAGTCTATGCTAGCACAAGATAACGTGCAGCCGAGATACAAGTCATGCAAGCTTATCATCACACTATTACTACATTACTTTTCTGTAAGTCGTTTAGACTGGGCTTAGGACGACGTGGTGATTTGTTATTTGTTGCTGTTGTGTTCCATGTTTGACTAACACTTTATTGTTTTTGATTTGAGACGCCTCGAGCGTATGAATGAAAAAAATGAAATGAAAACTAGTGTACCTAGTGTAACTAGTGTACCATTTCAAATATGGCGTTTCGAATTTTGCTGTTTTGAGTTAGGTGCCAGAAAACTTCGAAGAGATGATAGATAGCCCCAAAAATTCTGTAAAATATACATAGCAGTAGCATACAATGCTGCGCCAGGCTTCAGTCTTGCATGAATCTGCAAGAAAAAAAATGTCATGGAAATACAATACTGCAAAAAACATCTCCTCATTACTGCACTTCCAGCAAGAAAAACTGACGTTCCAAAAAACGTCACAATGTTTTGGATATGTACTATGTGATATAATTGGTTTCAAGCTGTGTTTTGATGAAGAAAATGCGGTAATGAGGGGGTTCTCTGCAAAACAATATTTTTCATAAAATTCGTCTTTGCATTTTTGTGCGAGACTGAAGCCTTGCGATTTTGATTATGACGGCAGAAATTTGCGGAGACCAGCTCTCTAGCCCCAAAAAATCCGTAAAAATTTCTCACATGGCAGCAGTTTACAAGTGGCGTACCGAGGAGAGGGATCTGTCCCCTCCCCTCCCCGAGAATGGGTCGCGAGGTTTTGGGTACTTACTATGAATCTAGAAATGTGCAAGAGACCTGTTTACATTTGTAATTAATGAAAATGATTTTTAATATTTTTAAAAATTTATTTCAGCTATGAGCTTGAAACTTTTAGCAAGCATACCAAAAATTGTCTCGGAGTGCGTGGCTGACGCCACACACCTTCATCAGAAAACTTTTTGTCATGCTTCCCCCCCCCCCCTCCGGAACGGAAATCCTGAGTACGCCACTGTTACACTGAATAGCTATGTTACTTTCGCGGCAACCTAATACAAGGGATATGCTTCGAAGCTATTCATTCTTTCAATTTACAGCATTAGGCTTTTTCAACCAGCTCAACAAATTTCTTCTGGGAATTTTTTCCATAAGTTGATGGGATTAATTGCTTTTCAATCTTGACAACAACTCAATATCACATTTTGGCAAATTTGACTTAGGCCCGTAGTAAACCCCTATTCAGCCCAACTCGGCTGGGGGCGGGCCTACGTTGAACATAGAACGAATCAGCCCGGCATCCGGTGAGCTATTGGTTTGGTTGCTGATCGCTTACTATACATGGAGATCTTGTGGGCTCCCAAAAACTCAACACCTTGAGCAGGTTTGGTCGAGCGGCTAAGTGAATAGGTTCCAACTCAGACAATCGCCGGGGGCAGGCGGGCACCGGAAAAATAGATTGCTGATCTCTCGCACCCCGCTCGCGGATTTTTTGTAAAGCAATCAGGACTTTTCGGAAGACCGCTTGCTGAGTTCTCGATTCCTCAGAGATTCAGCAATATATCTGCAAAAGATAAGAGCGAAAAAAATTCAACAGGCGGTCTCTCAAAAATCCGCTGACTCAGCAAGCGGTCTTCCGAAACGCCCCGATTGCTCTGCAAAAAATCCGCGAGCGGGATGCGAGAAATCAGCAATCTATTTTTCCGGTGCCCGCCTGCCCCCAGCGATTGTCTGAGAACGCGCAAAACCATGGTTCGGAGACGGCTAATGGCAGACTTTTGCGCCACCACGGACAATCTTTGATAGCGGCCGCTGAGAAAAATCGATGGCGACCGCCATCAAGGCTATCGCCAAGCAAATAAAGGGATAAAACAAATTTACCATATTTTGGCGAGAATATCATGAAAAACCAAAATTTTGGAACATAGAGCAAATGAAAAATCAAAAAATCCTTGTTGAAGGAAAAACGTAGCAAGCTCTGGAAAAAAAGAAGAAATCCAAGAAATCCTGTTTTCTTGCTTTTCTTGCCGCAATCAGCTGTTCATTGATCCCCTCCCATTTAGGCCACCGAAATCGTGCAGTTTTGGAGTTTTGCAGCGCAAGAATACGTCGACTGAATTTTCCTGTAAGTTACTCACGAGCAACTTACGGGAAATTTGTCTGATTCTCCTCTTATGCACACTATCTCTCTCGGGTCACCCTAAAATTCAACCTCGGATAAGTGGCATTCTGGTGAACTGACTGTGACACTTGACCAGACAGTCTTCTGACTGTTGAACTGACTATCCTGAAGCACGGGAGGGTAGGCGGGATTAGGTTCACCCGAGAAAGTTCTTCTGAATGACTAATCTCAAGTCACCTGAGATGATTGGAAGTTTACTACGGGCCTTAAACTATTTACAAGGGGATGGTCAGAACTCGAATAGCTATTTCTAACAAACTGCACAACATCGGATGCAGCATTCTTCTTTCAAAAATACATCAACGAAACATTCATTTGAATCTTCTGCTTTCTCTTCATCCATTCTTCATGCATTACCACTTGAATCACGAAGAATAGGAAGATTAGTTATGCAACTCACAGCGAATATAATCAAACAAACTTTTTGTGGGATTTTACTACAATCGAGTATAATTTGACAGAAACTTTTTCCGACGTATATAAAAGTCAGTGCATCCAAAAATATGTTTTTGGTCTTTGAGGCACAAATATGTTTTGGGTGCCGGAGAGCAACAAAATTACCACCTTTAGAACATTTGAATCCGCTTAGATTTCCAGACTCTGGCGCAAAAACTTCGATAAAACATCTTTTAAATGAACAGTTTTCAAAACGAGCACCCTGTTTACAATAAAAAAGAAGTCATTAAGGCTGGAATAGTCGAAATTGTTGAAGGCAGGAATAGGATGCATAGCTTGAACTGGCAACCCTCTCATCTTGATTCTTCGACATTGTGGTTGGTAGAAGCTATAGGTGGGTATTTTTCAGTATTACCTAGAGTTAAAGGCAGTGTCTCGGCAGAATTTCGTTTTCCAGTTTTTCACCTTTTCGGAGCCTTTTCGCTGGAATCCATTTCTGGGCTTTTAGCGCATTACAAAGGCAAAAATGAACTTTTCCGAAGCTTTCCAGATCTGCATTCAGTGAAGAAGTGGGCGGAGGCGGTTTCTCCGGCGTATCTTCACTGTATTCGGACTGAAGAGCTTCGAAAGCTCCTTTTTGCCATCCTCATGCGCTGACAAGCCCAAATATGGGTTCCCTATGGCAAGAAGGCTCCGAAAAGGTAAAAATCTGGAAAACAAAATTCTGCCGAGACACTGCCTTTGAGAAGATTCGTCGGTGAATATAATGCTTACGGCGTGAAAATGCGGTAAAATTTGTGCGCGAACAAATAGCTACGCCTGTAATGCGCATGCTTTGCGTGCGCAAAATGCCGGCATGACAGGCGTACTGCTTATTCACGCGCATTTGCCGCTCTTTCTCGGTGTCGTAAGAACACTTTATATCCATCATTTACGCGCCTTCCTGTGCTCTCATGATGATAGCTTTGAAACCCACCATGCGTGCTTGGTATCATGAATATACTGTAAACCACATATCGGAATTTTGGGAAAGAATTTTCACACAGAAAGAAATGCGAATTCAAACCTTTTACTGAACTCGCTTTGGCATGATAGTCGCCATAAGGGCCATAAAAACCACTGTGAGCTACATTTCTGAGCTAAAGTTCCTCAGAATCTTCAGTAAAACCCTGACAGATAGATCCTCTAAACAACTATTCTTTTTTGATGCCGATTTCGCACAAAAAGAGAATTTTTGCTCAACTTCTATGCCCAACTCTGAAGCTCGCACATTTACTTGTCAATCATATCCATAACTTTGCAAAAAGTCGTAATAGGATCTACACTGGTAGTCCAAAGGTCATGTGGATTCGATGGCATTTTTGAGCACATTGGACCTACATGCTAGTGGCGTGTGCTATGCAGAAATTGGGCGCAATTGCTTGGCTGAGGCTCCTGCGAATTTCGTAACAGAAGGTTATTAAGCAGGGTTGAGCAAGATGTCAGGCACAAGTCCTTCAAAAACGACCCCCTCCCCTATGAAAGCCCCTAAACGACCCTCCGCTACACCTCCACGTCTTCAGGGTGTTATATTTTGAAGAAGACCAGCCTTCACCGCAGGTTTCTATTTTATTTAAGTCTGTAAGCCCGACTTTCTGCGATTGCACAGCCACACGCAACTTGGCGGCAAGTTCTAGATCTGGACAGTTCTCTTTTCAGAGCTACAATTTTTACAGGGGTGGAGTGTTTGGCTCCAAATTTTCAATATAGCAAGAAGAGGCTTTGCGCTCAATACTCGTATTAAAAAAGGGGCGATTTTTGAATTTTGAAGGCAAGTTAAGAGAGTCAGGCGCAACCCCTCAAAAGCTCAGGCGACCTGACCTTTTGAGGGGTTGCGCCTGACCCCATTAACTTTATTTCCGAAAAAGCTTTTCTATCCATGATTTATGTGATTCGCTAGCTCAATCCTCGAAGATTACACAGTAAGTGTTTGAGCTTGATTTGACTTGTTTCGGACTTGTGCTAATCCGAGAAGTTGAAGCAGTTAACGTGAAAAACGCGCCGGTTGGAATTTTGGCAGCACTTCTTACTTCACTGTTTGGAAGCGATATAAAGTCCGATTGGTAGCATAGACTTGTAGAGAAACATTACATTGTTATGAGTATACAAAAGCTGACTTTTCTCACTTCTGAAACCAAGTTGATCACGTTTGAAAATCACGCTTTCTAGACGTTGAGAAACACTAGAAACTGCAGTAGGTAATGGTTTGTAGAGCGCATAGAGGTAATTTGACATGCTGATTATGGAAATGATACCCATTTCACACAGCAAGCTTCCTTGTGGATCTCATATATCGAGGTAGAACAGATCAAGATTTGAATTTAGGCTGAAACTTCCATTGTGAAAACAATCAGTATGCTGTTTATGACCATTCCTTCATGTGATCGCGATATCCACCGGACTAGCTCATTTCTTCTTCACCTTCGCAGTATCTCCCCAACTTAACAAATTCGATTCTTAATTACGACCCCCCCCCCCCCTCAGTCTTACCCTCATTACGATCCCCCAGGTCGGGCGCGCCTGACCCTACGCTCAACCCTGGTTATAACACAGACACAGACAAAAAAAAGAAACGGCCTGAGCGCGTTGTTATATTTCATATGATCATTTGTCTGACATTGTGGCCCGTAGTAATCCGCCCAAAGTCGTCACAACGTAAAGAAGGCGCGGTTGTAACCGCTCAAAGCGAGTCACAACTCACATCGCAATGGCATTTTGCCGTCTCGGCTCGGATTTCTAATCGTAAAACGCATTATAGCGACATCGATCTCACTTACATTACTATGAGGGATTTTTACTTAACGGAATAGAAGCATAAGGAAAACATCATATCACCTGCAACAGTGTCTGCTTCAAAAGTTTAGGAAAAAGACGGCAGAGACGGGTATTGTGTGCGAAGACACATACCATATCAGATGATCTGACTGTATTGTAGTTGGGTGGAAAAGACGGGTTGCGGCGCAGATAGAACATCAAACATAATTTTGAAAAATCTACATTCATTAAGAAGTAAGAGATCGATTTTGTGCAATATTTACATCATCAAAATCTTTTGAGAAATCACTGAATTGTTGTTCATTGGCAATTGTTGTGTCGCAAAAACACTCCATTTAGCGTCGACTGTAAAGCTATACATCGTAAGCGCATGATTCAACGGCAAGCACTACATTTACAGCTTTACTAAATGCAGTCATATATAATTTGCATAAGACAACTCCGATATGTAGTAGAACATCTCGCACGAGAACACCCTCGCAAAAATTTATTTTAAAAAATTGATATCGCTTTCGAAGTATGCGACTACATGAGAGATTTCTTATAGACCTAGCAAAGCAGCAAAAACGATTGTGATGAAAAGTACATTAGCTTGTAATGCATAGTTGCATAGATCCGAGTCACAGCAGCAGTAGTTGACAGTATATGCAGAATCCGGATTTGTAGATTCACTACAAGTACTTTCCTAAAAACAGAACTGAAATTGAAATCGTGCATTTCGATATTCAGTCACCCATGCACATGACACAAATGCCTTATACGTTTCACTGATTGAGCTGTTCTGCTAGAGGATGGCATCGAAATGTGCACTTCAAAGGTAAATCTAGCAGATTTTCATGAATATGTCATTCTGTGTCAACTGAGTATTCTTTTTCTCCTTGCAAGCCAACCTTTGATTGACAACGCTTTTAACCTCATGCCACATGCCTTCGAATGCGGCGCCAAGCTATGGCGAAACGGTAGCCACGAAAGGGGAGATTAAGAATGGTACGGATTGTATCCCATGTGTCATTACTCAGTGAAAAATCTTGATCTCTCAAATAAGTCTGAAGCGTGGGAAGTTTTCAAACTAATTTACATGCCAGAAAATTTTTAGAGTACCTTGTAGGTCCTTCTTTCTTGAAACCTACGCATGTTTGACGATTTCAATATCCTTTTTTGTCGTACAGATTCCTCATGGTAATAATTTATTGCCTTACGCGGCCACACGCCGTCTGAAAGACCAGGGCAGCGGCAAGGAGTCAGCCACAGTGATATCCGCTCACCGCCAAATTCTTCTCACTCGTATACTGTATTCGATGTAGAGAAAGCGGTCTGACGGATGACCCTTACGCATAGTGCACCACCGATATTGCAATGCGCAATCGCTTCAGGTGAGCTTGTGTGAGTGCAGTGACAAATGAATGAGCAGCGTGCATGGCACCAAACTATTAGGTCGTTTCATAAGTCTACAGTCTTTATCTAGCCCTTTTTGTTGGAGCAGTTGGTTATGCCAGAGTAGCTGTCCCTTTGAAAGAGCTAACCTTGCTCTACAAGAACTCCTGTTTCTTTTCAGAACAAACCTGGATCCCCTTGTTCCACAATTTCTCAGAGCAAAGTTTTCTGAAAGGGAAAAGTTGGCGACTTCGGCAACTGCATTTTCCGTATTTGATTCGTATCCCGCAAAATGTTAACTTCATACATAGGCGGAAGGTTAGTAGCAAGCAAGATTGATATACTGACAAATTTGCATCACGCCGATATGCTAAGAACCGTGTAAACGAAGTCGCTAGTTGTTGTCTTTGTGTGCAGGTGCTTGAGCTTTGTGAGCTGTGTAGCGATAGAATGTGTCGATCCTCCTATCGAGCAGTGGCGAATGGATGGGTTCTTCTAAGGCTCCAGCCAGAGTACCGAAGCCGCGCCAGCGCCAAGCTAGCGGCGAGCTGTCTCGGCGCTGTTTCGATCGATACATGTGCATTTCGCTCGGGGCGGAGCTAGCAGACCTTGTTCTCAGCCAAGTAAATGCACCAATATTGATCGAAGTCTCTGTCAAAAGCTCCGGTAGCGCTTTGCCGGCACAGGTCACCTAGCCCAGCTCCGAACGAATTGCACATGTATCGAAAGAAACAGCGCAGGAAGCTCGCTGCTAGCTTGGCGCTGGCTCGGCGTCGGCGCAGCGCTGGCGTGACTTCCACACCCTGGAGGGAGCCTAAGTGGTCAGTACAAGCTATAGGTTAACATTTTACGCTTTCTTAAATTTTTGGGGTAGGGAATGTCTAGATTGTAACAAACGCAGAACATCTTTACACAAGGTAGAAGTGAACACTGTTTTTCAGCGCTTAACATTTACAAATGAAAAATTCCCAATTCTGATTTTCTTTTTGGATCGAAAGGTGCAGGTGCCGAAATCGCTAATTTTGGCTCTCAAAAACCATTGCTTTAGAAAGTTGTCAAACAAGGAAATTTATGTATACGCATAGACAATCTAAGCTCGCAAAACAGAAGATACGACGAGATATAGCGGTCACAGATTACTGTTTATTCTTGCTGTTTATTTTGATATCGCAAGAAAAATGTCTCCCAGGGTTTTCCGCGCATTCCTTCATAGACAATGTTATGCACCTTATATCATCGTCAGTACCGCCGTGCTCTATTTTCCATGCTTCCATATTTGCTCTGTTTTACGTTACGCTCGTTTTAAGCAGTTGCACACTGCAAAATCGGAAATGCATTTGTGAGTACGAGTCTTCCGTCAAACCTGCTCTCACAACTCTGAATCAACGAATACACGAGTAAGAGGTGTCTGGCAGCCAAAGGCGAACACCATTGTGACTGAATTTCAGGCCTCTGACGACGGCGCGCGGCCGAAACGTAAGGCAATAAAAGTATTACCATGGTAAACTTGTACGGCAAAGAAAGAGTACTAGAACTTCTAGAGATTTTTGAGTTAGCGAGAGTATTTTTTCAGTTATGAAACCTCAAACTGGCTGTTTTCGAGTCATTCGTAACGCAACATGCGTATTGCCCACCACGCGCGGTACTTGACGATGAAATTGAAAGCTATTTCTAATGGTTTCTCATTGTGTTCTAGCCCCTCCTACCGGCGCATATACAGTGCTTTTAAGGGCGGTAGTCTTGCGCAATTCAATCACACCACTGCGCTAGGGCTACCTTCCCAGCTATACTAGGCCTACAAAAAAGTCATAGCTCCTAAAAATCCATAAAAGAATGGGAAAAAGACATGAAAATCATAAAAACCTTAAGTCAATGATTTTGAGCAAAATACTAGCTCGCGTGTTTGTCCTTGCGGTAGCACCATACGGCTCGCCGTCGTTAAACGAACCTGTATTGTGCATATACAGTGCTGGACATTATTATTAAGATACTTCGAAAATAGCTTATTTTGCGTTCTGTTGATGAAATTGCCCGAAACTTTGCTATATAGTGCGCATGTTAGCCTACCATAACCCTCAAAACGGTTTCCATTCCAATTGAGAACGTAAAAAAAAGAAAAATCCGAAAAAGCCCCTACTGAAAGCTGGACAAAATTAATGAGCCACATGGTTTTTTTCAAACACTATCGCATCCCTTAACTTTATAATTTTTGTATAGTTAAATACTGAATTATGAGACATTTACAACATTTGCGATCTGTCCCAAGGAAAAATTATCACTGCATTTTTTGCTTTCAAAGCATCAGCTGGTTTGAGGAGTTTCCAAGCTCTCGTTCATTTCGAAAGTTGGTCATGAAATTCACTGAGCCTTTTCGATCAATAAGGTGAAGAGAACTTTCGTACTGCAAAATCGCTGATATGAGCGGACAGACTCAAACCTCAACATAGGTTTGTCACGCTTTTGAAAACACAAAACTTGGCATGTTCATGAAGTGCTGGACTTAATTTAGCCTACATGGTGATGCAGCTTTCGCAACAACCTCCAGATTTTCGCTAGTGATGCAGTCGCGATTTAAATCTGACAAGGGAAGGACCCTCAGTCGAAGTGGAGTTTCCGTGGTGCATATCATTTTGCTGGTCTTGATATTCAATACGTGTTCCTTAGCTGCTTAATGATCTTCTGGGAAAAGTTATGAGCGATGGTTTCCCAGGATAACCACCTCACACTATGAGTCTGGTTCGCCAAGGAATTCACAGGTGTGGACAGGTGGCTGGGTATAGCTGCGAAGACTATAGAGCAGGTGGTGAAGAGTTCGCGCTCCCCTATGTAGCCAAAATTCATGCACTTTTACAAACTGTTTTTTATGAATTCGCTGAAGAGTTGAAATTTCGCTGAATCCATAGAAAACATTCTGCAAAAATGCATGAGTTTTGGCTCCATACGGGAGCGCGAATCTTCACCACCTGCTTTATAGTCTCCGCAACTTTACGCGGCCATCCGTCCACAACTGTGAATTTCCTGGCGTCCCAGACTTATAGTGAGTGGTTATCTTGGGGAACTATCGCTCATAACATTTTCCAGATGATCATTGAGCAGCAAAGGAATACGGATTTAGTATCAGCGTCCCAAGACCAGCAAGATATGCACCATATGGAAATCCCATTTCGACTGAGGATCCTCCCCCTGTGAGATACTTTACTTTTGCGGGAACTTAAACTACGCACCCATACGTTTGGCATTCGCGCACGGTTAATCTGTAGGCATCTGGCAGAACGTCAAGTCGCGTGGATGTGACGATTTAACGAAATCGCAGGAAGAATGCCTTAAGCCTTATACAGTCGACGTAATGGCTACATTATGAAAATGTAGTTTTGTGGTTCAAAAGCGCGACAGACCTATATTAAGGTTGGAGTCTGTCCGTCCATACCAGCGATCATCTGAGATGAACAAGAGCTGGAAAATTCCTCAAGCCAGCTGTATGTTAAACCACATTCACTTTTGATGCTTTTAAAAGCAAAAAATGCAATGATCATTTCTGTTTGAAAATGACAAGTCGCAGATGTTGCAAATGTTTCATATTCTAGTACGTAACTGTAAAAAAAGTTCTAGGGACAGGCGACCTCTTAGTGTTTTGAAAAACCACGTGGTTCTAATGTTTTGTCCAGCTTTTAGGGGCTGTCTCGGATTTTTCCATTTTTCTCCGTTCGAGCTCAACAAGCCGTTTTGAGCGTCATAGCAGGCTAACATGCTCACCATGCGATATACTTTGGAATATTCGAGAATTTTTTCGAATAATCGAATGACCGATTATATTCGAAAATCAAAAATATTGAATCGAATGTCGAATATTTTCAAAAACAAAAAATGTCGAATATTCGAATATCAAATATTTTCGAGAAACAAAAATGTCGCATAATTGAATATCGAATGTTTTCGATGTAAGAAAATTGTCGGATAATCGAATATCGAATATATTAAAATTGAAAAAAATCCGAGTACTCGAATAGATTTGAGAAAAAATCCGAATAAACGAATATTTTGCATCGATTGTGTCGAATATTCAAACAAATTTTATCGAATTAGCACACTGAAGGACTCCATGCAGTGAGCAACTTGTACAATAAACGATGGTTGCTGATATAGCAGTAAAAATGTGACGCTGTCATGTACTAGGTTGTCCCATAAGTCTTTTCATTTTTGAGTTTTCGCTATAATAAGTCACACACTTCTTATTCTAAATAGACATTAGGATACCATTCGATAAAGCAAAGCAAGCTCTATAAGATGGCCTTTATGCTTTTGCACAAGCTTGGTCCATCCCGAGTTTTAAACCAAAATCTAAAAAGTTCCGGATGGCCAGAAAACCGAAAAAATTTTGTCTTAGTTCAAAAAAAAAATCCTACAAATCTCTAACTCACTCACACATATACATTCCACATCAGACGTTCATATATGCTGTTGCTGTATTTTTTTATCAGCTAGAAATCATGAAACTGATAATTTCCACGTTTTTACCAGAGTGATGCTGTGCTGTTCTTACACTAACAGTTGTATACTACAAACCCTTAGAAGTATAACTGTAAATTTTTAACTTTCTATAACTCTGGTTTCTGAGCAATATTGATTTGAACGTGAAATACTCGAGAGAAGAGAGCTATATTTGATATTTCTCGTGAACCAGAGCATATAGAGAGCCAAAAATCTACGGTAGTATTAGGTTGTCCGGAATTTAATGCAGGTTTTGCACATTCTTACTTCAAAGCGTCATAACTCCTTTGAAATTGAATATTTTGAAATAATGTAAAAACTACTGTAATCAGCAAGTCTTCTTCTATTTGCGCCACTTTCTTTTGTAACTGTACCTCCGACAAGCAAATTACTGAAAGCCAGAAAGTAAAAAGAAGTTTTTTGACAAGGTCATAATTGAAATGTGAACTCCTACCGAATATGAGTGTTCAGCCAGAAACTTCTATAGCTTATAGCCACGAACCGGTACTACATACATAAAGTGCGGTTCATAATTATACGAACACCCAAAATTTTGTAAGTTTTCGGACTTTCTGGGAGAAACTCAAAAAGCCGTTGGTGCCACGCGATAGAACACAGCCGAAAACGGTATATGATCCATAAGAATGGAAATCGATGTCAATCTTAGGAGTGTTTTTGCGCCTAATGCGAATTTTCAGCGGTTCATAATTATACGAACACCTCAAACAAAGGTCCATTTTTCATTCAAGATTGCAATCACTTGAGTTCAAATTTTTTGTAGAGTTACAGTAACAAAGTCTGACATATCTGCTACACACTGAACTCAGTGCAGTTCGAAAAAAGAACCGTTATTTTTTTCAGAAGGCTCTAAATGCTTTTGGAGCGCAATCACTCCAAAAGCATTTAGAGCCTTCTGAAAAAAATAACGGTCCTCTTTTTGAACTGCACTGAGTTCAGTGTGTAGCAGATATGTCAGACTTTGTTACTGTAACTCTACAAAAAATTTGAACTCAAATGATTGAAATATCGAATGAAAAATGGACCTTTGTTTGAAGTGTTCGTATAATTATGAACCGCTAAAAATTTGCATTAGGCGCAAAAACACTCCTAAGATTGACATCGATTTCCATTCTTATAGATCATATACCGTTTTCGACTGTGTTCTATCGCGTGGTTCCAACGGCTTTTTGAGTTTCTCCCAGAAATTCCGAAAACTTACAAAATTTTGGGTGTTCGTATAATTATGAACCGCACTTTAGCTATGCAGAAGATTTTCTAGAAATTTTCTGCGAAAGAAAAATTTGCGGACTCAAAATATTCCATTTTTTCGACATTTCCTCCACGGCTGCGATCTCGGATAATTTTGATTTTTTTATTGACTCTTCAAAAATAAAGCCTGGGAGGTACTAATTAAGATGATATCTGACGGCACTGGCCTCACTCTTCAAGCATGAGAATAGAGTTTCACAGTTGCTTTCTTTAGAAAAGTTTTTTACGCATGGAGTGGCCGCGACAATCATTCATGTTAAAGCCTCAGTTTCTCTACTCTCACAATCGTTCAGAAGAAGCGACTTATGGGACAACCTAATAGTTATTCGATTATTCGAAATTGCCGAATAATCGAATAACTTCTGCAAATAAATATTCGAATGTTCGAATATTTTCGAAAATCAATTTTTTCGAATAAATGAATAATCGAATAAATTTGAAATGGACAAATTTCGAATAAACGAATATCGAATATATCCGAGATTTTGAAATTTTCGAATAATCAAATTTTGAATGAAATTTATTCGAATACTCGAATATTTATTCGATTCGGTCCAAAGGATACCATGCAGCAAAGTTTCAGACAGAACATGAACGCAAATTACCTTTTCTAGAATGTATAATTATGTCCAGCACTGTATTATGCTAACATATGACTCAAATGGGATAAATTTTCGAAAAGTGAGCCCATCTCGGTCGAAAAGTTGTTATGAAAAAATGTGAAACGGTTCTCACAATTGAGAATCTAACTCATCAAGACTGAATGGATCCAATCTATTGATTTTTTTGGGTTTGGAGATGCCAAGATAGCTGTGTTCGCTATGGCGAGGTGCACTCATATGGATTTAACTATAGCTTCCTGACAACATTTGCGAGTAAATAATGGCAATACGCGCTCTATGTTCACTAGGCGCAATCGCAATTAAGGTTAGCACTGGTAAGCACAAAAAATTTGCTTCCGCCAATGCTTTTGCTAACGGTGGGACCATGTTTACCCTTGATTTTACTAGTTTATGAATGATAAAAACATACTGTGTAAAAGTAGGAGCCACACGGAGACATTACTTGACCTTACCGTGCAATGAAATGGCGGAGCACAGCCTCTTATGGATAGCTTTTCCTCTGTCTCTTGATTGATATGCATGCTTGTACAGAATGGTACTCCTTCAGATCCTTCGGGACACTCTTGCTCATCACCTGCAGTCACCTTGAATAATTATCGAAAAAAGCAGCACAGGATATGTATGCCGGTTTGCGGGCCATCCATTCATAGTCTACCTCAAACCTAATCAGGCCAAGACTGGCATGGGGAGAGTCCGCGTCGCTCGGGTTTTGCGTCACGCCTACGACATGCTCGTCTGCTCTCTCTTTTTTTCGTTTTCTCCAACGGTGCGCAACGCAGCAGAAGCGCCTAGCGCTGCGAGTGCGCACATTGACGTCAACAGTTCGGCCTGATTTCGATTAAAACAGACGGTACACGCAGGCTGGGAATTCGACCGTCGCTATAGTGTCATTGCGCTCCAGACAACATCTGTGTATGCATGACAACGTGCGCTCCATGAGTATTTTACATGCGCCGATTGCGCAAGCTATCGGCACTCACAAGCATGGCATTCGTTTCCGCGAATATGTATCACAGCAGAAATCTCCACCTCATAACTGCTGTTACATATACACAATTCATGACACGCAAAGACTGGGCGCCGTTGCGTCTGATCAATATAGTTTGCGCATAGGAGAGGTAGCAGATGGTATGAGGAACGAAAGAGCACTCGATTAGGCAACGGGCATAGTGTCCACGATTTCGTCGCCGCGATTTCGCCGCGGATTTGATGGTTTGAGCGATGAAATCGCTTTTCGGAAGGACATGGGCATAGTGCTCGCGATCCCATGTCTTTCAAACTGGAATTTGTTCATGGAATAATCCGCTTACTCATTCTCAGCATCCACCATTGCTCATGCCAATCGTGATGACACTCGAGTACAAAAGTGTTAATTTGTCTGTCTTTCATAAAGTCCATTCCTCAGAAACTTACCAATTTTTGGCAAATTCTCGCCTACGAATGTTGCCCTTTGAGCTAACAGCTATAAATAGGATACTCTTCGTTAAATTTTTGAAAGAAACAATCAGAAGGAACCAATTGGAAAGATGACGTGGGCATTTTTAGCGCGTAGCAAAAATTGACATGGAGTTTTTTGGAAAAAAATTTGAGCAGAGCACTAGAAGACTGTGGAAAAAAAAACAAAGAAACAAACAAACACAAACATAACTGTCAACTTGACGGGTCTGTTTTTCGGAAAGTTGTCGGTGGTTTACACAGACAAACATAACTGTTTTGTGCTGATGCACCAGTATCAAAAACGGAAATTCTCCTGCAATACGAATTGCAAAACGTGAGATTATCCATGCGAGATGAAATGACAAATTACAAGTTTAGTTTGCAAAAAGCAATCACTCACAAAAAAAGCACCAAAAAACAAATCAGTTTAGATCTATATAGTAAACGGGACACCCAACAATTACACAACTTCTTACAGGAAGATTTTCTTTTCCTTCAAACAAAAAACGAGTCAAACATCAATGCATGTCTACGGAAGTCTCTCAAAATCACCTCAGCGATATCGCCCGGTCGCCGGTGCAACACGCGCGACGCTACATCGCTGAGTTCTGCCACGTGGCGATTATCGCCGGAGAACTATGCCCTAACCAAAAATGGTTTGCGACCCTTCGCGGCGAATGTCTGCTGCAACCGCCGTGGCGAGCACATGGGCTTGCAATGAGTGCGTAACAATAGTCGCTTTACAGAAATCGCAGCGCGACGGTATCGTGGACACTATGCCCTAGGCCTTAGAGAGATTATCGCGCCGATACGTACGCAGTCTGCGTGCTACGAATTGTCTATACCTTCCCTGCTCTGCGTCTTTGATCTGCGGCACGCACGGCTATATGTTAGTAGAGCATGCTAGTGCATAGGCTAACAGCCACTATTTTTTGATCACATATTGCTGCATGTTGCCAACAGGCTGTTGCATGTCGCTGACATGTTAGGCTGCGTTCATACTGATGCGGAAGTAACGTTTCCAGTATGGCGCCGGAGAGGAGAGCAGAGCCAGACAATTCAGTTTCGGTAATAGGCATACTCCGAACAATTATGAACGTATCCTTTTCGGGATCGTATGTACACCGCAGTTGTTCTAAGCCGAATCGTGCTACAGCAGACACTCGGACACCGCCTGGCAGGGTTCACTTCATCGGAGATGAAGGGTATGCGGAAGATCATCTGTACCGCTGCAGATAATTCCCTGCAACAGGATTGTCTCAATTTTGGCCATAAAATTATTGCGCTCTAGACATGCTTCCAGGAAAGCTATCGTTTGTGCGATATATAGTCCGAAAAGTTTTAAGGCCTGTTCATGCTCTGTCACAAGTTCACAAACGGTGCGGTATTCGCGTAGAGTGACTTAATGGTATAATCAGCATTGATACGTTTATCACGTAGACGGTTTAGGTCTATCTGAAATTCTATCCGATCTTAATTCATGGTCCGCCCAGGCAGCTAATATTGGTCTGACCTTGAAAGCTGCGGTCAAAGGTCATCAAAGTATTCAAAGAATTCAAAAGTCATCAGATGCGAAATCTTGTGCGGATTGGATTTATGCGTCTTGATAGCTGATTCGCAGGTAATTTCTAGGGCAGCTAGCGATTTAGACGATAGATTTGCCGCCTCTGCTGTCGTTGTCCATTCTCTGTTCAGTTTGCGATATTGTTTCCGAAACATTTTTCGTAGACAATCTGTACTATTGCGATTTCTTTATGATAGAAATCACTACAATTCGCCGCCTTAATCAACTGTGACAAAAGTGTCTCAGCAGCATCCATCATTCTCTGAATCTGTTTTGTGCCCTCTTACTGTTTTCTACGAAGATTTGAAGAATTTTGCTTTTCGACCCTTGTTAAAGTTCTAAAAACATCGTTGACCAAAAGGGAAAAGTTTGCGTCAGCGCTAGAATTTGCATCTTGTTGTTTGAAGAACCTTCGTGGGAAAGCTGTTGGCAGTGATGTGTCACTATCTTTGTGCATGCTTCAGAGTTGCTTTCTACGGAGTTTGTCTTGAAGTTCTCTGTAGAGCAAAGGTGTTGAACGAGGCAACGCAGAACCGATATAGAGGTGGACGTGATGGCGAAAAAGTGGGGCCCATCTTATATATAAAGCTGAATGTCTGTTTGTATGTCTGTATGTCTGTCTGTATGTACGTATGTTCCGAATAGAAAATTCCATTTCTGAACCGGTCGGGACCAAACTTGGCGCACATACACTTCGGGCCCCGGCGGGTGTCATAGGCTACTTTTCGTCTTCGATCGATATCATTTTATCGATTTTTTGCAAAATTTGAGCTACGGGGCTGGGAGTTGGCACAGGGGGGTAATCGAGCATGCTGATTACGAATACAATATTAGTTTTCGAAACCGTGCATTACTTTTATCGATTTTATCGATTTTTTGCAAAATTTGAGCTAGGGGGCTGGAATTTGGCAGAGGGGTGTAATCGAGCATGCTGATCACCCCCACGGGGGTGATCAGCATGCTCGATTACCCCCCCCCCTGTGCCAAATCCCAGCCCCGTAGCTCAAATTTTGCAAAAAATCGATAAAATCGATATCGATCGGTACGAAAAGTAGCCTATGACACCCGCCGGGGCCCGAAGTGTATGTGTGCCAAGTTTGGTCCCGATCGGTTCAGAAATGGAATTTTCTATTCGGAACATACGGCGGAGCCGGGTAAGCCAGCTAGTCTTTAATAAGAAACGCGGATTATCAGGGAACTCAAATCGTTTTGTCACTGTCACTCGCGACCACACAAAAATTTGAAGACATTTGCCTCATTGTCACAATCGCACCCATTTTTATTCAAACCAGTGCGTCACTCGCACTGGCTCCACTATCTAGGCCCTACTCATTCTCGCACAGTGATGGCATTGGAACTCACCGAGCAATGCCGACTATCACGAAAAAAGTGTAAACAACTACTCATTCCGAAACCTTTTTTGAGTGAAATCGGCGACGAAGCGTGGATGAGACTTTTTGCAGGAAAACAAACGCAAATTTTTATAGGTTTTTGATTTTCCCGTGGTCTTGACAGTTGCAATAAGAACAGCAGTCACCGTGAGCTACATCTTTGTGCAAAAATCTCGTCAAAAGCTCTGGTAAAACCTTGGCAAATTGACCATTTAAGCAACCAATACTTTTTGGCGCCGTTTTTGTAAAGTAATGGACATTTGATCACTTTTTTGAGCCTAAGTTAACGGCTTGCACATTTACTTGGCATAAACATTCACGACTCTACAAAAAGTGGAATTACGGATCCAATTTTGCGGCCCAAATGCAAAGTGGATCCGTTTGACGCGCAGTTTCTGAGGGTCCACTTAACGAATCTGCTCGTACTTTTGCATGTTGAACTTTCATGCGGGTAGCATGCATTGTGCAAAATTTGACCCCAGGAGGTTGGCTGGAACACGCTCTACGAATTTCGTAACACACACACACACACACACACACACACACACACACACACACACACACACACACACACACACACACACACACACACACACACACACACACACACACACACACACACACACACACACACACACACACACACACACACACACACACACACACACACACACACACACACACACACACACACACACACACACACACACACACACACACACACACACACACACACACACACACACACACACACACACACACACACACACACACACACACACACACACACACACACACACACACACACACACACACACACACACACACACACACACACACACACACACACACACACACACACACACACACACACACACACACACACACACACACACACACACACACACACACACACACACACACACACACACACACACACACACACACACACACACACACACACACACACACACACACACACACACACACACACACACACACACACACACAAAGTCACGTAAACATTCTTAGCCCGTTATTATAAGTAATGAAGGTTCATTGTAACTAAGATGTCTTTCCCTTTTTTATAGCCTGTTAAAGCCTAAAAGTCCCACACTGCTGACTCCGAGCGGGACTTGGGTTAAAAGCGCTGCAAGGTGTCTAGGGCTAGTGACAGTGAATATATCGTCTACTCCATGATTGCTGCTATCCCTGCTGCGCGCCTCTGACCTGGGACACGCATAAAATTCAAAATTCAACCTTCAGATATTTTTAGAAAATAAAAAAATAATAAGAGAAAAATTTCAAAACTTAGAACCCGTTGCAAAAAAATGATCCAAAATTGAAAAGAACCCCAATAACCCTCAATAACCGCTTCAGCGAAACCATTTCATCCATGAACATCTTAGAACTCAAAAGCATTTTAAATTTTGGAATACCCATGGAAAAGTGAGTTCCATTTCCTGTTCATTAATTTTTATAAGTGTTTGTAATTTTTTGGAAACTCCGGTATAGTTTTTATTCGGTTGCATAGTTCAAGAGATCAAAAAATTTCTCCTGATCAAAATCATAATGATGTCGAGGACATCGTACTATCCCTGAAGCTGACATCGCACCTCAGCTCGATGGAGTGCGAGGAAACCTCTCGACAAGAGTTTAGATGACGGACGTAGTTACTGTCCATCTGCAGTGCCACTGTCGCCAGCCCCGACGGCTGGCTGCGGCAGCAGTCGACTGTCCAGGTACCGGAGGGCGTGCTGGATCCTCCCGAGCTCGCACTTCAAAGGGATGCCGCCTTCCATTTTGCACGTAGGTGACCCGAGGTGTGACTTGTTCAAACTTGTTCAGTCAGGTATAACGCCTCGGGGTCACCTACGTGCAGAACTGGAAGAAGGCATCCCTTTAAGGTGCGAGCTCGGGAGGATCCTGCACGCCCTCCGGTACCTGGACAGTCGACTGCTGCCGCAGCCAGCTGCCGGGGCTGCCTAATGCCACTGCAGATGGACAGTAACCACGCTCGTCATCTAAACTCTTGCCGAGAGATTTCCTCCCCTCATCGAGCTGAGGTGCTTCAGGGATGGTATGATATCCTCGACATCTTTATCATTTTGACCAAAAAAATTCTCAAATTCTTGAATTATGCAACCGAATATAAAACTATACCGGAGTTTCCAAAAAAATTACAAACACTCACAAAAATTAATGAACAGGAAATGGAACTCACTTTTCCATGGGTGTTCCAAAATTTGAGATGCTTTTGAATTCTGAAATGTTCATGGAAAAGAGAGTTTAACTGAAATGGTTTCGCTGAAGCGGTTATTGAGGGTTACTGGGGTTCCAATTTTGGATCATTTTTTTGCAACAGGTTCTGAGTTTGAAATTTTTTCTTATTATTTTTTCGTTTTCTAAAAATGTCTGAAGGATTTTTTCTAAGTAGGTAAACCTGAGGCTCTTGTAATTGTATAGAGTAGTAAAACACTTTGATTTCTTGGTGATGTACGGTGTTTCTTTTTATATCAGCATACTAGCTGGCTTACCCGGCTCCGCCGTATGTTCCGAATAGAAAATTCCATTTCTTAACCGATCCGAACCAAACTTGGCACACATACACTTCGGGCGCCGGCGGGTGTCACAGTCCACTTTTCGTTATCGATTGATGTCGATTTTATCGATTTTTTGCAAAATTTGAGCTAGGGGGCTGGGATTTGGCACAGGGGGGTAATTGAGCATGCTGATTACGAATACATTATTAGTTCTCAAAACCGTGCATTACTTTAATCGATTTAATCGATTTTTTTGCAAAATTTGAGCTAGGGGGCTGGAATTTGGCAGGGGGTGTAATCGAGCATGCTGATCACCCCCACGGGGATGATCAGCATGCTCGATCACCCCTCTGTGCCAAATCCCAGCCCCGTAGATCAAACTTTGCAAAAAAATCGATAAAATCGATAAAAGTAATGCACGATTTTAAAAACTAATGTTGTATTCGTAATCAGCATGCTCGATTACCCCCCTGTGCCAACTCCCAGCCCCGTAGCTCAAATTTTGCAAAAAATCGATAAAATGATATCGATCGAAGACGAAAAGTAGCCTATGACACCCGCCGGGGCCCGAAGTGTATGTGTGCCAAGTTTGGTCCGGATCTGTTCAGAAATGGAATTTTCTATTCGGAACATACGTACACACAGACAGACATACAGACAGACAGACATACATACAAACAGACATTCAGCTTTATATATAAGATGTAGCTTTCACTTTCTATCAGTGACCAAACACTAGCTTATTTAGCTCGCTTAACATCGCTAGATAATAAAATCAAGTTTTAATAGACTAATCTTACTGTTATATCAGTAACATGTTTCTATAAATGTCTTCGTCCGTTATTCGACGTCAAAAGCCAAAAAAATAGGTTTTCAAAAACTAAAGAATTCCTGAATTTTTCAGCTTCTAGTAATTTTGGGTGGTCAAAGCGATTTGATTTTATGACCAATTTCCTTTAGAAAAACTCTTCTCATAGCTCTGTCAATTTGCATAGTTCTCATATTATGATTTTGCCGTTTTAAAATGATATAAATATTCAGGAGATCATGCTATCCCTGAGGCTGATATCGCACCTCAGCGTGACGAGGTGCGAGGAAACCTCTCCGCAAGAGTTTTAGATGACGAGCGCATTTACTACCATTTGCAGCGGCTTTGTAGACAGCTCCAGCGGCTGGCTGTGGCAGCAATCGTATAGGCTGCTCATGACGAAGGCGCAATATCTTTGAGCGCAGCGGCAGTTTCATTAGCCGCAGAACGCAAGAGCCGTAGTATTTACAACGGTGAAAATACCCGCGCGCAGCGTTCGCGGTTGCTCAACTAATACTGCTTCTGCGCCTTCGTCATGCAGCAGCCTTTACCTGGGTACCACTTGCTACGCACCCGCAGCACGCATGGTAGACGGGTGTGGTGCGGAAGGCGACAATCCTCAAATTTTGTGCCTAAACTCGTCGGTGCTAAAGTGGCACGGGGCCAAGGTAGGGGGTGGGGGTGGGGGCAGATACATGACTCGACGCCACAAGTGAAATTCTGTAAAAGTTGGTAAGAGCGATTGTACACTGCTTGCATTTTCCGCGCATTGTCGCCTTCCGCGTGCCCCCCCCCCCCATGGTAGACATGTTGGCAAACGCAGCAACAAGTGGCAGCGGCGTGTTGGTTACTAGCCTGAAGCCAGACATGTTGTTCCTAACATGCGGCACGCTGCATGTTGCCAACATGCTAGGAACCAACAGCCGGTAAGCACGAATCGTGAAACGAACAATAGCCATTCTGACATGATATGTAGTTGTAAATAATTATTTCTCAAAGCGCTGATATCAAAATCGTCCATGCAATCGGCTGCCGAGCGCAATCACACCGTAAAGTCACTATGCTCAGACAATTCACCGGAACTTCCGCAGGACAAGCAGAACTTGCAGCGTTTCCGCAGCACTTTCTCAACCATTGAGAAAGTGCACGCTCCAAAATGCGAGGTTTCCGTAGGGAATTGACGTCACAGCGATCGTAAATTGGAACTTCCGCAGCACACTCCATAAAGCGCTGCGAAAGTGCAGTGATTGAGGCTCGTAAGGTTTCCGCAGCACTTTGACCTGCCAGCACTTCCGCAGGATTTTGAGAGCGCATGCATTCGCGATTGCGAAATAGCGAACGCAACATCAACAGCGCATAGCGCACTCTTTCCTTCCATACTGTTTCGCTTCTGTTCCTCCTCTAATCTTTCTCTTTTTTCCTTCTTTCTTCAATGTTGGCGTAAGTAAACCTATACTCATCCATATTCTAAGTATTCTTTCAGGCATCGGTGCAGGTGTGTGAACAACCATCACCAAGCTGCTGGAGTGCCGGAAAAGGACTCAAAGAAGGGACTTCATCTAAGCACAACGCCTTTGTTCAGGTATGTCGAACTTCTTTGCTTTATGTGCTTTGATTAAACAATAATGCAAGTAATTTGAAACTATTACTTTGTAGAAAATATGCACTGGATATAACCAAAGCAGAAGTGATTACGTAGAAATATATCAAAACAAAGGGGGGGGGGGAGAATGGGTCACCGTAATTTCAAAGTGATCTACAAGCTCTTGGTGAATATTGAAATATTTTCAGAAATTTTCAGATTCAAATTATCAAGTGGGACCAAAGGCACGTTCGCCAGTTTTTCAAAAAATTATAACTTCCTTTCGACTCAATCGATCTCTTTGCGTTTATATTCATCTACGAGAGGAAATCATTCCCTTTACAGCCGTATTTTTGCCATGAATTGGCATAAAAATGTAGAAGCAATTTAAGAAAATTACTCAATTTTCCAAGCAGGGTCACCAAAATTCTGAAAGTATTTTTCGATAAAAGCTTTGCTCTTTACTATAGTGCCTTTTCCAAAAAATAATTGAGAATTAGGAGCAAAAAAAGAAAATTACTTCAGTTTCGCGTCGGGAGGGACGGGAAAGTCATGGGAACATGGGTTTGGTGACCTTCTCTTTTTAATTGAGAGAAATTCGTGCCAATCGAAAGCAATTTTGATTTTCGTAATGTTACCGAGTTTTCGGATCTGATTTTCTACGAAAATCAAATTGCTTTCGATTGGCACAAATTTCTCTCAGCTAGAAGGAGGCCACAAAACCCATGTTTATGACTATTGAGCATTTTTGAGCGTGCTCAAAATCGCAAAATGAAGTAATTCTCTTTAATTGCTTCTAATTCTCAATCTTTATTGCTTTTGGAAAAAAGCACTATAGTAAAGAACATAATTTTTTCTATCGAGAAATATTTCCAGAATTTTTTGGTGATCCTGTCGAAAGGAAATTATGACTTTTTGAAGAATTGGCGAACGTACTTTCGGTCCTACTTAATAGTTGTGGACAATTTTCGAAGGAGCTGTGCTAAAAAAATCGAGGTGGTACAAAAATTGTAACCGCAAAAATTCAACAATTCCTGAAATCTCTTTTGCTGGAAGAGGCCACACGCCCACGAACCCTCTAACGATACCGCACACATCACATAATAACAATTTTTGATTTATTGATGAAAAATTCGAAACTCACGATTTGTAATAATAGCTCGAGAAATGGAAATCAAATTTTTTAAATAATAGTGTTGAATGATTAAATGAAATAGAAATAATGTGGTAGAAATATATCAAAAGCAAGGGACGGGGCATAATGGGTCTTAAGAATATTCATAGTAGTTCGCGATTGTAGATCAAGTCTTCTAAACTCTAAAGTAGTTTGCCTAGGCAATTTTTTTCGAAGGTGTGGCTCACTCCACCCCCTTTTTGCTAAAAAAATCGAGGGCGTACAAAAACTGGAACCACGAAAATTCAAACATTCCTAAATTTCCCTTTGCTCGGTGGCTCACGCCTACAAGGCCAAATAATTTATTGTCCCCCCCGCCCCAACCTCCCTTGAAAAAGTTTCTTGCACCACCACTGCTCTAATGTATCTATCCTTCTCTACTTCTCTGTTTTTGATGTTTTAGATGATTTTCTCTCTCCCAAATACAACCTACATCTTTAACGGATCTGCACATGTTTATTTTCGAATTTGTGTTTCCAATAGTACCACCTGAAGTACCTTTCAATGGAAGCAAGCTCCAGAGATAGAAGCCGGAGAAAAAAATTACTCCCTTCTCAAAATTTCTGCTCTTTCTGACTGTGCCAAGTTTGCGCTGATTGAACCTCTCTAGGAAAAGTTATGATTTTCGAAGCTGTCGCGGATTGGGCCCCCAGCTCCCAACGTCAGTGGTACGATTGCTCTCCTGCATCGGCGAGGGGAGCCAGGGGTCCGATCCGTGAGGATAGTGAAGCGTAACGTGTGAGGTGGCTACCTGTGCAACTGCTCTGTGGGCCTGCCACATGGGAACTCTATACACTCTAGGGGCCCTTGCCACCAGCCTGCTTGGTAGCGACTCGTCACTTGGGATCGACCTACGCTTCCAGCCAACGACAGCTGGGGCGTGTACTCATAACCGTGGCACTTAACCGGTGTCGTGCCAGCCTTCCTACTGATGTTACCCACTGGGCTTGATTACGAAATACGCACAAAATGATAACACAATACTCCGGAGCCACAGTCGAGCTGTGGTCACCGCTCCAATACAAATCACACCTGCAAAGTGCCCACCATTTATCCGCAATAAAATCCCTACACTCAAACATACAGGATGAGCAACAACCAGCCAGATGTTACCTAGGGGCCGGCAATAACGGAAACCCCCCGAGGCGGTGTCGCCGGCGTGTGCCAGGTGCGATCGCGCTCGGGGTTACCTCGTAGCGTGGGAGCCAGTCCTCTGTGGCGTAGATGGAAGCACGCGAGAGTTGGGGTAGCGCTGGATCGATCGATAGTTGAGACGAATTGGAAACCCGACCGCTCACTGTGACGGCAGCTGCGAAGGAATGACTACGTGACTTATTTAAACGCTGCGCAGGTGAGAGAGGTGAGAGGCGGGACAGCGCGAGGACGGCGTTTTGGGACCCTTCGCGAGGCGGCGGCGGCGACCTTTGAAGGAAGTCGCGAATCCGCGACACTCCGGGCAACAGAAAAGAAAGGGTCCGAGGTAGCTCCCGTTCTGCCATGTTACCTACGACCCTACGAGTCAAACATACATACAAACCTACGAGTCAAGAATCCCTAGGTGGAACGCGGGACCTACAGCCTGTCGTGGTAACAGCCGGTTGTTCTCGGAGGTAAGCATGAAGAGTCGTCGGGGGCTCTACTCTGGATACTGGCGGGCTTCTTCGGCAGTTGTGGAGACGATGGTTGCGTTGAACGGCAGTTGAGGTGACCATTGACTCGACAGTTGCGGCATCGACAGCTTGAACGGACCATGGAACTCGGCTTGACGTAGACGTTCGGCTTGACGTGACAGCGGCTCGACATTGGTGACGTTGGAGTGACGATGAGTTGGCAAAAAGGTGTTAAATTTGCCTACTGGCGCGGTTTTTCACGCCTGGGGATGAATTCAAAGCGAGGGGGAGATTTTACCTCGCAACACAAGACCCCTGGGGCGAGACACATGCGAAAGGGGGGCATCCCAAAAACTCCAAAAATGACACGGTCTCCCGCCGTGGCCCCCAAAAATCGACAGTTGGGAAAGAGGCACTTGAGATACACGTCAACTGCGGGCCAACCTAAAATAGGGTCAGCGACAAAAACTGGGCGAGCTTAAGGCCCGCCAAAAACCAAAAAATCAAAGAAAAAGAAGAAAAGAAAATAAAAGGATACGAATAAAATAGCTAAACTAAATTAAACGTACCCAAAAATCGTGAGTTGGGGCTATCGACAAGTGGGAAACACGTCCATTGGGGTCTTCTCCATTCGTCACCCAAAAACTCGGTAGTTGGGGCTATCGCAACAGTGAACTCGCAACTTGGGGGATCCTCATTCTCAATCTAAACAAATAACATTAATAAAGAAACGAAAGTTGAGGGGGCGAGCGCGAAGCTCCACCACAAACTCGCAAGTTGGGGAAACGTAACCTGGGGCTAATGATCGTGAGGCGAGGCATCTCTTCTCTGGGGCTGACGATCGTGGGGCGAGGCGTCTCTCCTCTGCTCTCTCCTGGCTCTTTGTCGCCTGCGCATGTCAGCTATGGCCTTGTACTGCTCAAGGGTAGTGAGGTATTCGTCATATGGGATATCACAGGTGCAGTGGTGCTGTTTGAAGCAGAATGAGGTGTCGTGGTCCTTAGAGCGGCACGACCGGCATCTCCTGCCATAGCGAGGGCAGTCTTCCTCGGCATGGATGCCACAGCACAAGAAACATCCGCCCCTCCTCGCATTCAGATCCATCCTCTCACTCAAAAGAGTGTAGTTGGGGCAACTAGAGGAGTAATGGCGCTGCTTGCAAAAGTAGCAGCGGATGTTCTCGGGCGGTGTATCCGGCCTCCTCTGCTCCCGCTCTCTCTCCTCCATCGGCTCGTCCACCTGACGCTCACTCGAAATGGGGCGTGGGGCCCCATCCTGGGGGGCGGGCGACACGTGGGGCGGCGATGTTGCAACCGATGTGGAGGTCACCTCCGAATCCCTACGAGACCTCTTGGGGGCTCTAGCTGAGCGGGATCGATGTCGATCCGTCGACGACGATGGCAACTCGGCGATACCAGCAAGGACTTCTTCCTGGATGTCGTCTTGGTGTCGCTGTCGTGTGCGAGAGCGTGAATGCGGGCGCTTCGATGGGGTGCTCTGACGAGCTGTGGCTGTCGCAGATTGCGGGTATGGCTCGTGGGGATGCGCTTCGAACCTGCGCATAATGATGACATGGTATTGGTGACGGATTCTCTCCATCTCCGCAACCATTGTGGCGGACGTGAGGTTGATCTGGGTCAACCCGTCCGGTGTGACTCCATAGTGGGCTAACAGAGCAAGCCTTTGCTGTAGCTCAGCCGGCTGAAGATGGAACAACTCTGTTAGGCGAGTATTGACCGCGTGTCGACGATAATTGATGTTATATGTGAGGGTGTAAATGCGGTCGATCCTCTCTAGGAGTCCCTGGGTGTCTGGCAACGGCAGTTGGGATGTGGAGTTTATAAACTTTGTGGCTTCCGTGACGGCGTAGTCGAGTGCTTTCAACTCGTACGTGACCATTAGGGGCATCAGATGCTCGGTCTTAGCTCCGATGAGATCCTCCTCCTGGGGCGAAAAGATCTCTTTCGTGAAGAGACTGCGGAAACGCTGCCCGATCTTGCTGTGGAGGTATCCATCGAGGAGCACATAATCCTGTTGTCCCAGATGGGCTGGGTCGAAGATGTGCCTAAAGTTGAAAGCTGTGGTGAGCTGCTGGAGCAGACTCAGTGCGGGTCGATAAGACTGGGGGACAGCGTGAGCCTGGGTATCGCTGTCAGCTTCTCGAAGCAGTCGACGATTGGGATTATACCCTTTGGCGATCGCGGTGATGAGTTCGATCATCGTCGGCTTGCGAGTGCGGGGGTCTTCTCCCGGCGGACTCAGATGGGATACGTCCACCTGGGGTGCGACCACTGGGGCGGGCGTTGGTTCCGGAACTTTCGCGGACGAAAGCTCACGGATGACCGCGGCCACAAGTGCGGCGCCGCTAGGATCGTCGGCGGTCTTCGTATCGCGATCCTTGGGGGGAGTCGGCTGTCTCCTGGGCGGCGTCCGCTCTCGCTCCGAGGAGCTCGTCCTCGAATATGATCGAGGACGTCTGCGAAACTGGTAGGCACTGTCCTTTGGGGGGACAGGCACTCCTCGTTTCGACTTCTCTTTAATCGCCATCAGTTCGCTTGTAGTTGGTCAGACTACGATCGCTATTACCTGAAAGGCGAAATATGAGAATGGGGGTACAACGTACTGTGACATGCAACACACATGGAGTGTAACATGGGTTAGAAAAAGATGAGGGAAGGAAAGTGGGCAGAGAAAATGGGAAAAAGGAATGGGGAGAGAAACATGAGGTCCTTATGATGCATGAGGCGTGATAAAATGAAGTGTAAAATAAGTGAGGTCAATTGGTCAGGTCGCGCATGAGTTCTAACATGTGGAATGCAGTATAACATGTCAGACATGTATAATGGGAGAATACTGTGAGAAAATGTGTGAGAGAGTGAATGTGAAAGGGATGTGAGTGAGGGAGAATGTGTGAGAGAGATGAATGTGAGTAAAGAGGAATGTGAGTGTGAGTATGGAAGTTGTGAGTTAGAGTATGGGGTGAGAGAGTGTGAATGTGAAAGTGAGATTGGGGCAAAATGTACTACAAGAGTAGATAAAATGAGAACGCGCGCACGAACAAGAATTTCTTGCCTGACCAATGTGTAAAAGTTAAATGTGAGTAAGTAAAATGTGAGAAAGAATGTGTGAAAGGATATGTGAGAGAATGTGAGAAGGAATATGAGGCGTGAAAGTTGCAAAAGACAAGCCACTGCCTTTTTGGCACAATATGAGGAAGAAAATCAAAAAAAACAAACGACAAATGAGAAATGTGGCTTGTTGGGAGATGAGAATGAAGAGAAAGTACAGAGATGAACGCAATATACAAGAAATCGCAAAGGAAGATGTTAAAATGACAACCAACGTACGTCGGCATGATGCAATTTCGTATATGCTGACTGTAGCTTTCCCTGCGGGACCACTCAATCGGCGTAGTCGTGTGGAGCGCGTTAGCGAGCGCGTTTTGCGATTGGGGCGAGTATACCTGGGAATGTGCTGCTAGGGCACGCTGCGCACACGCATCGCGTGTGGATTGGAGCGCGTTTATGCTCTGTGAGTCGAAATTTGCGGTTTTAAGCGTTTAGCTTTGCGGGGAGGCTGAATCCTCGTGGGAGAATGGGAAGAATGTCTAGAAGACGTTCTTCTGGGTCTGGATGTTGGGGTGTAGTCATCTTGGGCGCGAATCTCTAAGGGGTAAAGACGCGACAACGGTCTTCTGAGGAACTTACCGTTGGGCATCCGTACTTCTGCGACTCGTACATTGTTGGGTTCACTCCCATGAAGTCGAACCAGAATTCCCAACTTCCATTGTCCTCTCGGCAAATTGTCTTCGGCAATTAGCACGAGATCGTTAACTTGGGGATGTACAGCTGTGTGTCTGGGCTGTCGCAAACGACGTTGATGGCGCTGAACAAGTGCGGAAAGGTAATCGGTGTGCCATATCTCCCAAAAGGAGTCCAAAACGGATTGCGCTTCCCTATACCAATCCGACAATCTGTGTTCGTCGACAACAATATCGTAAGTCTGGGGTCTTGGGGGAAGTTGAAGGTGAACTTCTGGGGAGATGAAATCCACTGGGCGTAGCACTCGAAACGGAGCTCCCTCTCGATATGGAGTTATAGGTCGAGAGTTGAGAATCGCTTCGATCTCTACGACCACTGTTCTCAACTGTTCCCATGTGAGTAAGGTCCTTCCTATCGTCTTCTTGAAGGCAGACTTGAAGAGAGCAACGAGTCTCTCATAAAAGCCTCCTTTCCACGGCGATATGGGGGTGATAAACTTCCACGTGATCCTATGTTTCGTTACGAAACTGTGGATGGAGTTCCATGACTGAGGCGCAAAGAACAAAGTTCTCATTGCGTCTTCTGCGGCATGGAATGTGGATGCGTTATCACTATAGATGACGTCTGGTGTTCCACGTCGTCCCATAAATCGTCGGAAAGCTAGTAGGAAGTCCTGTGTGGAGTTGGAGCTGACAAGTTCCAAATGTACAGCTCTTGTGGCCATGCACGTAATGAGGCACACCCATGACTTCGCTTTTGTGCCGTTCGCATCCCTGTAATGGATAGGACCCAAATAGTCCAGTCCTACGTTCTGGAATGGTCTGGATCTTACGACTCGTTCCTCGGGCAAGCTGGGCATGTCCGGATAACGATAGGCTGGGCCACTGGCTCTCTTGCAAACGGTACATGTACGAAGAATGCGATCTACCGTACGACGTGTGGAGGGTACAAAGAAGCGCTGTGACAGCTGGGCGATAGTTGCATACGTCCCTTGATGGTAAGATGTGAGATTAATGTGAAGTGTGATGAGGAATGTAAGTCTGTGAGAGGGCACCAACAAAATAGGTGGTGTGGGGTGGACTTTCTCCATGCGGGCTGGGCATCTGATGAGTCCGTTTTCGTCTCTATATGCGTTGAATCGCTCGAGGCGAAAACGTTCTAACAGATGGGCAGACTCTCGATAATGTTCGCGAATAAGCAAAATCTCTGCTAAGGCAATATCCTGGGCCGTGATGTTACCGGCAGAGGAAATTTGAGAAAGAATAGGGATTGCCTTATAGAGATGATGTTTATGGGCGGACACTTTGGGGCCAAGAAACCTGCGAAGTAAGAATCTGAGGACGTAAACGGTAATACGAAGAAGTTTCGTATAACTGTTTGTGACGTGAAATGGGATAACTGACACATGGGAATCTTGTCTAATCAGACTTACCTGTACAAACTCCTTGTCCTGCTCCGGTGTTGTCGTGGGCAGGGTCGTAAAGTCCATGTCTTTGTCGGGCCAGTACTCAGGTAACCGAAGGATGAACGATGGTCCTGTCCACCAAACATGATCCACTGCTTCCTTCGTCGTCAATCCGCGCGTCGCATAGTCCGCGGGATTGTCTTCCGAAGCAACATAGTGGAACTTGACATCGGTACCCGAATCCTGAAGTTCCTTAACGATCTTGCGAATGAAACTTACCCTATTATGGACAAACTGCTTCAGTGGCCTGGTGGAATGAATCCAGTGAAGCACGATTTGGGAGTCTGAAAAGATGTGGATTGTGGAGAGTGGAAGATCCAACTCTTTGTGGAGGTATTGGGCTAGAGTGAGGCAATTCCTGGCTGCCATCAATTCCATCCTGGGAATGGTGATGGGCTTTGCGGGCTCGTTAAGGTGTGATCTTGCCATAACGAGGCGTGAGGTGGTGTTGTCGTGAGCACGACTTACCAAATATGCGCATGCGGCATACACTCGTTTAGATGCATCTCCAAAAACGCATAACTCGAGTGTACATGTGAGGGGTACAGATCGTGGGATAACTCGTCTGGGGAAGGGTGGTAATGGGTATTGTGCATCTTGACAAAGGCGTCGCCACTCTTTGAGGGTTTCCTCATCCAATCCATCGTCCCATTTAAGCTTCTTCAACCACAAATCTTGTATGAATAACTTAAAAGGAACCATAAAGGGGGTGAGAAGACCTAGGGGGTCATATGTGGAAGCATAAGCTCTGAGGGCAGTACGTTTCGAAACTACTGGATGTTCTATGGTCTTGATCGGGATGGTAAGCACATCCGGATCAGGTGTCCATGGAATTCCCAATAGTTTCGTGTGTTCCGGTTCCTTGATACGGTCTTGTGGGTCTATCTTGCGATTGACTGTAATTGAGGAGCACAAGAATTCTCTCAAATTCATGTGCATGTGGTCAAATATGGACTTGGCTGATCTATACTTCTGCACGGCTTCGTCCTGTGTAGAAGCACCTAGAACAACGTTGTCCACATATGTGTTCCTCTCGATTTCTCGACAGAGTGGGGTATCGATGCGGTGCAAATAAATGCGAATAGATGCGGCTAATATGAATGGGGAGGATTTGACTCCAAATGGGATTCTCGTGAAGCGGAAATGACGTAAGTTATCCCTGTCAGGAGGTCGATCGACATCCTTCAGCCACAGGAAACGTGTCACATCTCGCTGAGAAACCTGCAATCGAACCTGATGGAAAGCCTTCTCTACATCAGCGATCAGGAGATACTTGTGCAACCGAGCTCGAAGCTGAATTCCTGCTATCTCCGGTAGAAGAGATGGTCCTTCATAGAGACAGTCGTTCAAACTGGGAACTCCTCGCATGTGGGATGAGGCATCGAAAACTACTCTCAACTTAGTAGTAGCCGATGATTCCTTGAAGACAGCTTGGTGGGGAATATAGTAAACAAGATGACTATCGTCAACCTGCTCACTAACTTCCTCTATGAAGCCGGACTCCAGATGTTGTGCGATGGCTGCACAGTAGCTCTTCCATACAGATGGTCTTTCCTGTAGACTGCGATATTGACTGACTAATCGGCAATAAGCTAACTGCTTATTGTCGGCCAGCTGGGGATGTGATTCCTTCCAAGGAAACTGGACGTAGAGAAACCCATTGTCGAAGCATGCGGTATCCTCGAAGTGCTTGAGGATATGGGAATTGGCGATGGCGTCTTCGTCATCGTGGGGCTGATCTGTAATACCTAAACGTTCTAGTTGCCACAATCTGGCGACGATGTCCTCGTCTTCATCGTCTTCTCGCCACTGCTCCATCCCGGTGGATGTTGAGACGGGATGAACCTGCGAAAAAAAGATGAACCTGAGACAACGGTACCAAATCGTGTGTGGGTCAGAACTAATCCTGACGGTAGGCATACAGATGATCCTTGTGTGATGATATCCCAGAAATGGTCAATACCTATGAGGATGTCGACGTTGACCGATGCATCCTCATGGTAAGCCGGAAGATCGAATCCAAACTGACGAATGAAATCGATATCTTCCTTAGGCAATCCTGGTGAGGTAGTGGGACTTGTGAGTTTGTCTTTGGTGCGTACAAAGACTGTGAATTGCTTACCGAATAAATCGATAAGTGTGAGATCAGCTTTACCAGAAACTTCCGTGGTCTGATGTCCTCCAAAAGCCGTTAACGTAATCGGCTGATGGTCATAAACATGAAGACCCAGTCGTTTGACTGCGGATGTGGTAATAAAGCTGGTCTGTGCGCCGGAATCGAGCAAAAGGGTCATATCCTGGAGATCTCCTGAGGCAGTGCGAACTTTGGCTTTCACCAGCATCAAAGCTGGGTGAAGCTGGGGATTATGCGAATGAAGCTGCAGACGTAGATAACACTGGTGATAGTCCTCATACTCGGTATCGGACTGTACCAACAGCTGATCATTCGTCCTTGCCTCCTCAGGATATGGCGATCCTGATCTTCGTCCTCTGCGTCGTTCCGGTGATGATGGGGATCGATATCGTCGATTCGTGGGAGATGAATCTCTGACGGGCACGTCAAAACGTACACGTGGAGATGGGGATCGGGATGACTCACGTTCCCGAGAGTGAGAGCTGGAACTCGATCTGCTGCGATATCCTCTCTGTTCGCGGGGCTGATAAGCACGATCACGAGAACGATCTCGGGATCTCCTGCTGTCCCGTGCTGGACTTCTCGAAGGAGAATAGTCCTTTGAGGATTGGCGAGTTCTCGTAGCGGGTCGTGATCCATGGGGTGACCTAGTCCTTGGGGATCGGCTTCTCCTTGGCGCAAACCTACAGAGGAGTCGATGGTGGTAGCCTCTACAATTCCTGCAGATGGGATAATTGCACTGATCTTGACGATGTCCTTCACGAAGACACTTCCAACATAATCCCAGAAGCTGCACGATCTTACGGCGAACGTTGACTGGGAGCTGTTGGTTGCATCCACGAGAGGAATGTGCAAAGGAATCGCAGAAACAACATGCGGCTGGATCATAAAGTGATCCTGGGGAAGACGTTGGCTGACGTCCTGGGGAAATATCTCTATGGATGACATAAGTACTACTGCGGGAGCAAGTCTGCTCGAACCTCTCCCTTGACTGAATTAGGTTATCGAGGTGAGACATGACTTGTCGAAGATCAAAGTCGGCCCGTTTTTCGAACTCGACGTTGTTAAGTCGCTCCTGGATCGACAGGGGGAACTTAGTCCGTACGAGATCGATGATATAAAGGGCGCGATTCAGATCCTCGAAGCGCTTAAGGGCATGGAGGATACCCTGAATCCGGAACCAAGTGTTTCGCATATCGGAAGCTGATTCAGTTGCGGGCTGAAGATCTCGGAGCTGCTGATGAAACAGCGCTCTGGTCCTCCTCGGGCAATCGTATCGCTTCTTCAACGCTTGCACCAACTGATGGTAGTTGTTCCGTCCTGGTTCAAGGTCCTGCAGTACCACTTGAGCTTCTCCCTTGAGAAGGTTCATGAGGTAGAGATATTTCATATTGAGGTCAATGTTGGGGTCGTTGTGAACAGCTAGCTCAAACGTGCACCAAAACTGCTGGAACTTGGTGACATCTCCATCGAAGTGCGGCAACGTTAACTTCTCCAAATGGATCGGTACGTTGTGCGACGATGGGGCAGTTTGTGCAGATGTAAGCTGAAGATGTTCTAGCTGCTGTACAGCGTCCAACTGGGATTCAGCATGTGGCTGTGGGGCATCTGTGCGATCATGTCGCTGGGGTGTCGTCACTGTTCCTGTCGTCTCCGTAGTGGCGTCCTCACTGATGGAATTAGCGAGTCGATGGATACGAAGAGACTGGTAGTGTTCACTATCCGCTTCCTGGGTACTCTGCAAAGTGCGGAGAAGTGCTTCAGCGTCGGCCTGATGTTGATCCACGCTGTGCTCTTCCTCGAACCTGCTGTACGCCTGCTGATCCGTCTGCGAATTGGAGATGGTGATGTGGTACAAAAGTACATCGCGACGCTCACGCAGAAGCGAAAGTGCGGATCTCAGACTCACTATAGAGAACTGTGTGGCTGCCTGACGTTGCTGGAGCTGATGGAGTTGCTCGGCAACTGGGGCGTCAGACACATACGGAGTAAGCAGATCGGAACTTACCTGTTTCCTAATCGCCTCCAGGTCCTCGATGGCTTTGACGACCTTGGGGATGTAAGATTCCACAGTAGCCATATCGATCGATAGCGCACTAGCTCGAAAACTTGCAGGAGGTAGTAACTGCCAAACCCAAATTCTGAAATTGTGCTACATGAGTATGTTTGATGAGGGTGTGACCACTTGCGGACGTAGTCACACGAAATGGTGAACACAATACACGAGCGAAATGCGTGAAACAATGAACAACAAGCAACGACTGAAACCCCGGGATGTTATATGGGGATGAGTGCCGATGACGAAAGTAGCATCGATCGCAAGGAACCGTCACTGACTAAGCCTAGCCACAAATTGCAGAAAAAAGGAGGGAAAGAGGAATGAGTGCGCAATGCGAGCATGTGGGAAAGAAATGAATTTAGGGGCGAGACTCTCATCTGACGCAACAACAGGGCTCGTTCGACGGCCTGATGGCGTGTTTCAGGGCAGACAGAGCCGAACCATCTCGATGGCTGCAGAGAAACCTGGCCACCAGAAGGCACCAGACAGTTCCGGGCAGTAGGCAGGGCGTAGATTGCTGCTGCCATCCAGGTCTACGGGATCACCCTACTCCCAGCTAAGTGGAACTGTGGGTAGTCGCGTATTCGCGTCAACCTAGTCGCGGCGGAGCTTGCTGATGAGACGAAAGATGAGTTCTCCAAGGAGCCACAAGGTACTACCAGCATGTATACACTGCGCAAACATGTGAAATGGAAAATAGGATGGATTTGCACTGCTGGCTAGGGGCACTAATGTGCAAAGCGTACGCATGTGGACTACACAGGTGGGGCTCGATCACAAAAGCTGAACATAGGTTTGCTATCCCTATGCTCAACTCCGGTACGATGCACCATGTCGCGGATTGGGCCCCCAGCTCCCAACGTCAGTGGTACGATTGCTCTCCTGCATCGGCGAGGGGAGCCAGGGGTCCGATCCGTGAGGATAGTGAAGCGTAACGTGTGAGGTGGCTACCTGTGCAACTGCTCTGTGGGCCTGCCACATGGGAACTCTATACACTCTAGGGGCCCTTGCCACCAGCCTGCTTGGTAGCGACTCGTCACTTGGGATCGACCTACGCTTCCAGCCAACGACAGCTGGGGCGTGTACTCATAACCGTGGCACTTAACCGGTGTCGTGCCAGCCTTCCTACTGATGTTACCCACTGGGCTTGATTACGAAATACGCACAAAATGATAACACAATACTCCGGAGCCACAGTCGAGCTGTGGTCACCGCTCCAATACAAATCACACCTGCAAAGTGCCCACCATTTATCCGCAATAAAATCCCTACACTCAAACATACAGGATGAGCAACAACCAGCCAGATGTTACCTAGGGGCCGGCAATAACGGAAACCCCCCGAGGCGGTGTCGCCGGCGTGTGCCAGGTGCGATCGCGCTCGGGGTTACCTCGTAGCGTGGGAGCCAGTCCTCTGTGGCGTAGATGGAAGCACGCGAGAGTTGGGGTAGCGCTGGATCGATCGATAGTTGAGACGAATTGGAAACCCGACCGCTCACTGTGACGGCAGCTGCGAAGGAATGACTACGTGACTTATTTAAACGCTGCGCAGGTGAGAGAGGTGAGAGGCGGGACAGCGCGAGGACGGCGTTTTGGGACCCTTCGCGAGGCGGCGGCGGCGACCTTTGAAGGAAGTCGCGAATCCGCGACAGAAGCAAATGCCAAAAATCATATTTACTCTTTTTAACGGCTTCCTCAAAAATCATAACTTTTCAAGAGACGTTCAATCAGCGCAATCTCTGTACACGCAAAAAGAGTAGGTAATAATAGCTATGTACCGATTGCTCCGATTTTCTGCAGGCAGATTTTTGCGATTAAACATGGGGAATATCAAAATGGAGTAACTTTCTTCACCGACTTCGATCTGTGGAGCTATCAAAAAGTGCCTCAGGTACCGTTAGAAAGCATGTCTTCTCTCAAAATAAACATGTGCAGATCGGATGTGAAGGAAGAAAGTTTCGAATTTTTGAAAGGTTGGGGATGAGCTTTTGGTTCATTAGTATTATTTTCTAAATAATAAATTAAAATTCAACAATAATTTATAATAACTTTGCCTTACATATACCTACCTCAGAGTCTGACACATACCTGTTTTGTGTGGAAAATGCTGGAATATTAGAATGAAAAAAAAGTTCTGCCGCTCCAAATTTGAAAATTCCAAAAAAAAATCAAGTCGAAGTAAAGCCTTGATTTTTGCAGAAAACTCTTGTAATTTTCAAACCTGTCTCAGAGCTTCTCCTTTCGAGATTTCGAAATTTCCCGAAATTTTGAATAAATCGTCCAAATTTGCTCCGTATTTTTTGGCGAAGAAGTTGCAAAATGGAACACTTGCAGCAAGGCATGATTTACAACAAGAAATTTCAATTAATGCTCATTACAGAAAGGAAAAGAGACCGAAGCCGGCTTCAGTCGCGCGGACAAGGTCAAAATGACACCCGATAAGTGGAAAGGTTTATTTCCCCACAGGACCATCTTCCCTTTGAAGCGCATATTATCCTTTGTGAATGAGATTACTCTTGTTTTATCTTATTCTTCCATTATTCTTTACTCTTCCATCAGTATAACACTGCTTTTCAATTCCTAACATCTGCCGATTTTTTCCAACCTTATTCGGTTATGCATATATACTCGAATGCTTCTGTGATTTTATGTAAATTTACTTATGAACACTTCATTGATTGATTTGCAATTATCAACTTCGGCCTATTGTGATTCTATATGGTACCTGCATGAAACAATACACTGCCGCCACTCAGATAATCGCCGGGGGCAGGCGGTCCGCAAACTCGCGCTTTTCTGCAGGCGGTCAGCAGAATTTTGGGACGTGGCCAAACCTTCAGCGGGCGGTACTTCCGCGTTCTGCCAGCGGGCAGCAATACAGAATTTTCTGCGAGCGCTCGTCAAATAATATCTTCCAGCGAGCGCTGGCCAAACTTTCAGCAAGCGCTCGGACTCTTTTTAGGTATTTTCGGGCGTACGTCGAGCGCAGGTAAGACTCTGTGTGGCAGAGGTGTCACCGTTGGTTTAATTACTCAAGTTTGAGGTACTTTCTCTCAGCGGAAAGTACTTGGGGGTTGCGCGGTCCTCCACAAAAGAACGTGCGGCCCTCGAAATTTTTGCATGTTCTCGCGGAAAGTCCGCGAGAATGCGGCCACTGCGCCGCAGCTAATCCATAAAGAAACCGCGATTGTTCTTCAAACATTCGTCTTTAATTTTGCCAACTTTCTTCCAAATTTCTGCAAGCGGGCCGCAAAAAATCAACGAACTATCTTTCCGGTGCGCGCTTGCTCAAAATTCGCATGGCCGCCTGCCCCCGGCGGTTATCTGAGCATTTGCTTTCTCATCAAAACTATCTCGGTCTACGTCTCTTAGCATCTAGAAAGTCTAGAGGAATTTCTACATCAAAGGAATAATGCCTTAGTAAAAAGCGAAAACCGAGTATTGGAAAGGAAAACCTAGTATCAAAAAGGAAGCTTGATATGGAAGACGGATCGCGAATCAAAAGCGAAAACCGCAAAGTGCTGCGGAACTTCAAACAAAGTACTGCGGAAACCCTGTACCCTGAGATTGCAGGGTTTCCGCAGCGCTTTCGCAGGATTTCCGCCGGGTCACCTGCGGAAACCCTGCGAAAGCGCTGCGGAAGTTCCGGTCGGTTGTCTGAGATGGAACAAAGTCATCAAGGTCAAGCGTGGCGTGATGCCACACTTGGGGGGGGGGTCGTACTGAGAGCCAGGGGAGGGAGAGAGGGTCGTTATCGAGGTGGTTTTGATGTTAGGGATAACATGATTTTCGTTTACAATGTTGGTTAGGCCCATTTTAAGCAAAATAATACTAAAGTGAAGTACCCTAAAATCCGTACAATAAGTCCGCCTATCAGATAAGTCCGCCCTATCAGATAAGTCCGCAGAAGAACTAACAGTTAAGTCACCTTTCTTGACAACGAAAGTCGCCCTCGCGCCGCCAAAAGTCCTGCAGAAAAGTCCGCTTTCTCATGCTCAGGATAGGGGAACTTATCTGCTGCGGACTTATCTGATAGTGGATTTAGGAGGACTTATCTGGTAGACTTTTGGCGGCGCAGAGGGCGTTTTTTCATCGATTTTTCGCGTAGAAACTGCAGATAAGTCCGGACTTATAGTAAGGATTTTAGGGTAATCAAAGAGCCCCAAACATAAGCATCATTTTCGTAATTAGCATGTCAGACAACCCACGTGGGCCAAATTTTAGCGAATTCTGAGGTTTCCAAGTATTGGGTTACCCGAGTGAGGTAGTCATTTTCGAACATGTTACCATCGGCTCCCCAATTGCCGCGAGGGCGGACTAGGGCGAGCGTATCAGCGATGCGGTTGTCCAGTGTTGAGACATAGCTGATAAATTGATTAACGGTTGACCATCGCAACCGCCCTCGCAGCAATCGGGGAGACGATGGTACAGTCGAGTAGATTTTCCGCTTAATATAGTGTGCTTGCACTGAAGGTGAAATGCGGTAAAATTTGCGCGTGAACAAGTAGCCACGCCAGTAATGCCAGCCTTTTGCGCGTGCAATTGTCACGCGCGCAGCTATTTGTTAACGCTCAAATTTTACCGCATTTCACCTTCAGTGCAAGCACACTATATATACTCGACTGTACCTTGATTTCGAAGGTATAGGCGCCGTAAAACCTAATTGCCCGCGCCGTGCCTTGAACACCAGCGTAAGCGAGCGGTCGTCGCGAACGACTGTCGGCGTTCACTATATTCCAAAAAATCTTTCTGTAACTTTCATGTTGTTATCGTCAATGCAAGGTATATCTCGACGAAAGGTCCCCTCAAAAGTTTAAAAAAATATGTGTGGAAAGGACGCGCGCTCATTGTCGCTCGAAAAATCCCTCTAGCGCTTCGGGACCAAACGTTTCCAGCCGCGCCGCGCGTTGGTGTTCAAAGCGACGCGTGGGCAATTGGGTTTTACGGGGCCTATAGGTTAAGTAGTTTTTGCACTTAATACAAAGAACTACTACTTCTTTGCTCACATTAGGAATTTCCGTTCGGTTTGAATATCTCAGACTAGAGGAGACCAATCAGACTCAAATCACTTCTGTATACGAAGCTTGGACTATATATATATGGTTCAAATCGTGACGACGGATTCGACTACGGTCTTTGCGCCCCGAGGAACAGAACACCCTCATACAAAAAGGCATCCAAAGCTCAGCTCAGTCACTTCTAATGTCCAAGCACTAACATACCTAAGCAGAAAACCAGTTGAGTAGAGATTAAAACCAAGGAAATGCGATTGCCGGAAGGTGCGTGAGTGTCGTGCGCGGTCGCGCCATCGTCTCGATTTTTAAAATGCACTATACATTTTCTAGCGCGAATTAGCATAATACCGTAAACCCAATATTTTCGCAGTATCTTCCATTTGCATAAGTAAGTAAAAGAACGACTTTATCTTCCTTAGGGGAACGGCCCTAGGTTGCCGTCAACGGTTGCCGATGTTGCTGGAGTTGTCGGGTAGCTGATTCACGTTTGAAATATAGTTAATCATGTTTGGATAGCCACCTTGCTTGGGTGGCCCATTATTGTGAATCCTCAGAATTGGCTAAAATTTGCCCACAGGGGGTATTTGACATGATAATTACAAATGTTACTAATTATGCTTGGTAGAGCCTTTATGACACGCCTACGGTAGGCTAACGAAAATGCAGAGGGTATCGGCCAAGGGGTGGGGGGGTCGTATCCAGGGGTCGTGTGTCACATCTTATGCTCGACCCTGGAAGTCATCCATTTATGAATTGGAGAGGATGTCATTCTCCCATGTTCTGTGTTCGCTTGCAATTCAAACGACAGAAAGCCTGCGCCAATGCGAATCGCTGGCTCAGATGCGTTTCGTGAAGCGCGCATTTCGACTATTTGAATTCCGCATATTGTAACTTCTCCAATTTGCAAGCTTAGCATGAATCATTGTATGGTTTTTTTCAGTATCAATATAAGCGTCTCAAGCCATGTCTAATTCAAAAGCAGAAGAACTTCGTCTTCCCATGGCCGTGTTGAGTAGGGTGATCAAGTCCAGTTTACCAAGTGGTGCAGCTGTGTCGAAGGTTTGTCATTCATAGTTCGTTTCAAGAATCCTTGAGTTTTTTTTTGCTACGTTCTGCCTTTTTCGTTTTCTAATACAGTGATTGTGGATTTTGTTAAATGGTTTTTGGCGATATTTTGATATAGTTTTCCTCACCCGTGTACATTACGTCTTATGGGTTTGGCAGCGATTACGTATCATTCATTTTGAGACTAAGAGACTTGATGCCGCTTTGCCCACATTGTCTAAGGCACGCGCCATACTTGATCCGCTTAATCCGGGAGACGGTCTTTTCGCACGGACGGTCTCCAGCGTCTCCCTGATTTTGACTTGTCTTAACATGTAATGCACGCCGCAATTCTTTCCTCCCCGTGTTTTGCTTAGGCAAAAGCCGCCGCAGGGTGTGTCGCGCGCGGCGGTGGTCCTGTGTGGAAAGCATTACGGTCGTGCGAAACGTCACACACCCGCTTAATCCACTTGGTTCGCTGGATCCACTTCGTCATTGTTCAGTGGATGAAGCGGATCAAGAGGATAACCGCTTCGCTATTGGTCACAATGTTGACCCAGTGGCGAAGCGGATCATGCAGAAATGGATTAAGCCAGTCAAGTATGTGCCCAAACAAGCTGAAATTATTTTTTCTGTTTCCGAGTAGCAAATAATGCTAGATTTGGTTGATCACGGGCATGAACTTGAATCACCCAAACAAACTTGTTCTGACAACTTACCCAAAGCGGTTTCAAGTCTCTTGGACACAGAATGAATGATATCCATTCAAGGCCGTATCATTCAAAATTTGTGAACATTACCGCTATCACCTTACCTACAAAAAAGTCATCTCGCCTAACTTCTTCAGTACTCTTACAAAAGGCTATGTCTGCTTTATGACTATGGAAATCCCTTTGCTTGCCAAAAAATCTGCCTTTCTTTCAAGCTTGATGACACGTTGTCTTGAAGCAGAAAAGTTTATTTCACTGGTCTAAGTTGGAAATAAGATGATTCGCCTCCTGTCGCAACGGTTTGCGCCTCATCGCGGTAACTGTGCAATATCGTGACAGCGCGATGTCCAGTTCTTTTCATTCTCTTCGAGCTCTCTAGCACACGCCATACTCGATCTATTTGATCGGCTTGATCCACTTCATCCACTTTGCTATTGGTCAAGTCAGTGAACTGACCAAAAGGATGTGGATCAAGCGGATCAGGTATGGCGCGTGCCTGGCTAGCGAATGCATGACGCTAGTGCTGCCGATGCAGCGCAGTTATGGCGGAGAGTGCGGTACTTCACATCAAGTCATCGAGTGTTCCCGAATGGAATAGATGTAATCGCTGTATAAATATCTATTCAGGATGCGCGTACCCATATAATGCGTGCATGTGCTGTGTTCATACTCTACCTCGTTACGCAAGCGGAAGATCATACTACATCGAAGAAGAGAAAGACAGTGAACGTGGAAGATGTGATGGTTGGTTTGAAGACGGCTGGTTTCGAAACAATACATGAAGCGGTGAGTCTTGTCTTCTATATAGATTAGTGCTCGTCTGCAAAGTTCTTTTTAGCTACACGACGCCTTTGAGTCGTACAAAGCATCGAGGGCAAGCAAAGCGAAGCATACACGCAAACATCCGACTACTTCACGATCAACACAAGAGTCTGAGGATTCCCATGACGTGGAGCGCCCTTCAAGGCAAGGTATGTGCATAAGCGCTATACTAACGCTCTTAGTCTTCTTGATAAGTTTTTTGCAATGGGTTTCTTTGCTTCAATTCAATTGCCATGTTAATAAAAGCTAGTCGCAAGCGAAAACATATCATCATGCGAGACGTACGCTAGCGTTGGTAGTTCGCACAATAAAAAGGACTCGGTTGCTTCGTTGGCAGCCGCCTTGCAAATGAGACCCACCCGCTTATATCAGAGAGTATGCTCGTTTTCGACTACTTCTATCCGCCCTTAAGTATTACAACAGCACTAAAAAATTGCTATGTGCTTTTTCATGCGGCGGTGAAAAATGTGAAGAGAGATTTCTGCTGAGGTACTGGCGCTTTTAGGCTAGCGCGGAGCGTGTGCGAGGAGAGGTGAGAGGGTTGTGAAGAGAGAATAAAGAAATTCGAGCGCTTTCGGGCGCTTTTGAGCGAAGTTTGGCAAGTGTTATCTTTGTGTGGGTAATCATGTAGCACGCGGTCTTCACTGTAAACCAAGAAGAATCGACGTTTGTAAGCGTAATTGAAACACCGCTTAACCCCTCTATGCAAAGATCCAGCAAGTATGAGATTTTCAACTTTGTCGCACTCTTGCCGTGACTCGCAAAAACCTGTCGTGCGGAATCGGTATCAGCTTCGTGATCAGCATGTTACAATCCCACAGGCCAGGTCTAACGTAAGCAAGCTCCGCGACTTTGAAATTCTGCGGATCGAATAGGTGGATAACGTTTATCGTGGAGTCATGGTAGTGGATTGTGGAGCAGGTGCAGCGCGCGCAAACGCTTGTGCTACAAATCGCTCTAGTACGTGTCATGCCTCAGTGACATTTCAGCCGTGCCGCGCCTGCTCCGCAATTTGTGGCTAATCCGTACGGTGACAACTGGACGATACAGTTTGTTTCACACGACTTTCTATACTTAATTGTTTTTCAGGCATGCTTGATGACGTGGATATCGAAGACCTCTCTACTGCTACTGTTTGAAACTTGCTCTAGGCCTCGGGCATACAAGCGATTTCAGTCGCGATGCAATCTGGCATTGCCAGATGTCTTCAAGTGTAATTGCAGACTATAAATGCATAATGTGTATAGCTTTCGCAGATTGATAAAGTGCTCTATCTCCTGTACATTCAGTGTGCGTTTGCGATGAGTTATACACAATTGGAGTATTGCTAAGTTGTGTAGCGATTGGACTCGCGTGAAGTATGCTTGGGTACTTATCGCGACTCCTATTTTCTCTAATGAAAGGAGTAGTAGATGAGTATTTTTTGATTACTTTGGTAATCTCTTCTTGAAATATTCTCGTGCAGTAGGGTACGCTACCAAAAAATGACTAACAAGGGAACCATGGTGTCGAAGTGCCGTTTCTAGTTAGACCCGTATCATACCATCTTGAAAGCATAAACGCTGAATCCAAATTTGTTTTCCTTATCTGCGGAACAATTATAGATGAGGGGTTATGGGCAGGTTCAAGCAAGGGGTGTGACACGATCGCTGGTTACGACCCCCCCCCCCTGATTGCTGCCTTACTAATTGTTAAACCCCCCCCCCCTTCCCTGAATTATATACCTAAAGGCCCTGTCAAACATAATGGGCAACATATCCATAATGAGCATGTCAGTTAACCGCTGTCGGCAAAGTATGAGCGAATTCTGAAGATTCAAGAAACTAAGCTACCTAAGTGAAATGGTCATATTCAGGGTCCGTGGGGTGTGGCACGCCACACCTGGGGGGGGGGGGTCGTACTGAGGAGTCAAAAGGAGAGGGGGACGCAGTTGGGTAATCTGATAATAGTGATAACATGATATGCGCATCATATCCATAATGAGCATGTCAATTAACCCCTGTAGACAAAGTTTGAGCGAATTCTGATAATTCAAGATACTAGGCTACCCAAGTGAAACGGCCATTTTCCAACAAGATTAACTTTGTTTCACAGATGAATTATCTATCAGTTTTTGAACTCAAGACAAAGCACTACTCCTTCTTTGTCCATCTTAGAAATCCCGCTTCAAAAGACTTCCAAATTGTGGAATTAGAAGCCCCAAGAAAAATCTCATTTTTCCCATTTTCCGCTGTTGATGTCTGTGCTTTCACCAACTATCACTCAGAGCAAAGAAAACGAATCAGGCTCAAATCACTCCTTTGAAAACCAGGAGATTTAGGCTATCGATCCATATAAATATGGTTTGCTAAAAATGATTTTATGACATAGTTAATGGGATGTGGCACACCCCTCAAAAGCTGTGGCTGCCACAGCTTTTAAGGGGGTGTGCCACACCCCATTAACTATATCAAAAAAACATTTTTAGCGAGCAGTATTTATATGATTTGATAGCCTAAACCTCTTTCAAATCTGATTCGTCTTCTTAGCTCTGAGTAATAGTTGGTGAAAGCACAGCCATCAAAAGCGGAAAATGGGAAAAATGAGATTTTGGTTGGCTTCTAATTCCACAGTTTGGAGGTCTTTTGAAACGGGATTTCTGAGATGAACAAAGAAGGAGTAGTGCTTTGTCTTGAGCTCAAAAACAGATAGCTAGTTCATCTTTGAAACAAAGTTAATCTTGTTGGAAAATGACCATTTCACTTGGGTAGCCTAGTATCTTGAATCTTCAGACTTCGCTCAAACTTTGTCTACAGGGGTTAATTGACATGCTCATTATGGATGTGTTGCCCATTGTGTTTGACAGGGCCTTCAGGCAATGCTATCTTAGGTATATAATTCAGGGGGGGGGGTCTTATTAAGGCAGCAATCAGGGGGGGGGGTTGTAACCAGCGACCGTGTGCCACACCCCTTGCTTGACCCTGGTCATATTCCAACATGGTTAACTTTGTTTCAAAGGTGAATTAGCTATCCGTTTTTGCACTCAAAGTAAAGCACTACTCCTTCTTGGTCCATATCAGAAATCCCGATTCAAAAGACCTCCGAACTGTGGAATTGGAAGCCAACCAAAATCTCATTTTTCCCATTTTTCGCTTTTAATGGCTGTGCTTTCATCAAATATTACTCAAAGCTAAGAAGACGAATCATGATTAAAACACTCCTATGGAATCCACGAGGTTTAGGCTATCGATTCATATAAATACTGTTCGCTAAAAATGTTTTTTTGATATAGTTAATGGGGTGTGTCACCCCCCCTTGAAGGCAGTGGCTCGGCAAATCTCAACCTAGTCAAATTTTCGCTTGCCTGGGGTTATTCAATACGCTGATCACAAAAATCCACTATAGAGAGCTCGAAAACCGCGAAAACGATCGTTTTTCAACCCCCTTCCCTTCAAGACTGGACGAGTGGAGCAAGGGTTGATAGCGCTGAATCGTTGCGGGACCCAATGTTTATAGCATTGCGGCGGGCAGCCTCCAATGGTGAGAAGGAAGTTGCCAACTCGTCCGAGTGCGTGTAAGATTGGCTTGCGCGTATAAATTTGAGAGCGATTTTCTCGACAGGGAAGGCACGCTGTGCAACCGGGATTGCACTGTTTTCATACGTGGACGATAAGAAACCTACTGCCTTGAGATTGGGTTGTCAAGTTTTGCCGATCCACTGTCTTCAAAAGCTGTGGCAGCTACAGCTTTCAAGGGGGTGTGCCACACCCCATTAACTATGTCATAAAAACATTTTTAGCAAACCGTATTCATATCAATCGCCAGCCTAGACCTCCCAGTTTTCACAGAAGTGATTTGAGTCTGATTCGTTTTCTTTGCTCTGAGTAATAGTTTTTGAAAGCACAGCCATCAAAAGCATAATGGGAAAAACGTGCTTTTGGAAGACCTCTAATTTCACAGTTTGGAGGTCTTTTAAAGCGGGAGTTCTGATGTGGACAAAGAAGGAGTAGTGCTTTGTCTTGATGCAAAAACGGATAGCTAATTCACCTTTGAAACAAAGTTAACCATGTTGGAATATGACCATTTCACTTAGGTAGCCTAATATCTTGAATCTTCAGAATTCGCTCAAACTTTGTCTACAGGGGTTATTTGACATGCTAATTATGGATATGATACGAATTCATGTTATCACTATTATCAGATTACCCAACTACGACCCCCTCCCCCTTTGACTCCTCAATACGACCCCAGGTGTGGCGTGCCACACCCCACGCTTGACCCTAGTTATGGGCCTTCCGTTGAGCAGAAAATTACATGTGGAAATATTAGGTTGTAAAAAAAGTTCCCGGGCATTTGCGAAAATCTTTTTCAAATCGCTGTAACTCCAAGCAAATTGATTTTTTGCTACAAACTTCATTGCAAAGACAATTTTGTCGGCAACATATATTTGTTTTGCTGGCTTTTCAGCGCCTCAGTGCGGTCCATCAACATGCGCAGAAGGGAAGAAGGTCGTCGCGAAAAGTGGACCATTTGTGCAACATTATCTCAGGCGCAATGAAAGCTGGAGAGCTCAAATGCTGTGGTTATATAGAAGTTTGCTGGGGCTGTTATGGGACACTTCGCGTTTTTGCAGAATCACCTGCAAAAAAATTTTTCCAGAAAGTTTGAAAAATCGACCATTTTTTGCCTCTAAAAATGTACAATTTTTTCGAGCAAGTGATTATGATATTTTCTCGTTCTGCACAGGGCGGACCAAATCTTTGATCACTGCTAACATTGTTGGCGTAATGCCTTACACATCATTTGGACCTGTCATCCAGGCGTGACGATCCCCGCAGAAGCGACGCCAGCTGCGAAAAGAGTTGCAGTCAGAGGCAAGTTCGACAGCTTGTAATTACTGAGCGCAAATAGCAAAACTCGAGTGCAGCTGCGGGTCAGAAGTTAACAGGCTTCTCTATCGGATCACCCATGATTTGGACAAAATTCTTTGAATTGCACAAAAAAGTTGCCGACTTGCCCACATGACTTCAAATTTTACTGCTTTGAACTCCTCTTCAAGTCATATCTTACAGAACTGTCAGGTATACTAGAATTTTGAGGTTCTGAGCGGTTTTCCGCTCGATCGAAAAGTCAGAGTGTGTCATGATCAGGCAGAGTGCACCACTCATTTTTGGAAAAAAGGCGTCCAAGGTGGAACCAAAATCCTGAGAGTTGCGATGACGTTCAAGCTATGCGCGCGAGCCTATCGTTGTACAGGTGGTGTGCTGAGCACGTGACAGAGCTTTTCGGGCATTAAAACTCAATTTCTGCCATTCGAAAACTCGTCTACCTGGAGGCGAGGTTGAGGCTCGTTTATCAATATCAGCGACTACGACATGTTGACTCATGCGCATTTCACCATATTCATTGCAAAGGCTCAACATAGTCTAAGATTTGCATCCGAGTCAAACAAATGCTTGAAAATTCGTTGAAAAGGCAGTTTTTGCAAACATTATAACTTTTTACACATTTTGAAGCAAAAAATGCAGGATGAATCTCCTTTTTGGAAAGGCGACTTCTTCGAAGAGTGGTGAATGTTTTACATTTTGATGTTGTCATGTACAAAAAATTTCAGGCTCAAAAAACGTAGTACTGATTGGAAATGAGAGGTGGCTTTATAGCTGTGACCAGCCTTGGGAACCCCTTTTCTCAAATTTTTCAATTTTTCTCCGGCCAAAATCAATGAAATCGGGAACTGTCCTGGTCAATGTTATGACGTTATTCTGCACACAGAATAGTGGTTTTTCAGACAATTTCGAGCAAGAGAGAGAGCAAATTACAGTGATTTTTAGGGTGGCTTTATAGCTATGGAGCACTGTATAAAAAGGCCACTTCGACTAACATGCTTCGCTTAGAAGAAGGTGTATCTCGATAATTTTATCTTCAGACTTCAATGTGCTCTAAATCGAAACGACTCCTTACTGGAGTCAGGATTTTTAGCGTAGATCGCGATGTTGTAAAGGATTGATATCTTCTTATCCCCAATCTCTGTACATATAAAACTCATTGTATAAGTATGCCTTTTTATATACAATCTGTCAACCATGTGCTCACTATTTCGTAGCAGAACGCATCCGCAGCGCTTGGCCATAGCGCACCGATCTTTAAATGCAGCAAATTTGAATGCTCACGCCCGCGAACACGGCAAGTGGCTCTATCGTTGCGCTTGAGCTTTTGGAAAGAAAGCACATCTTTGACATTGAAGGCATATGCTCGTTGAAACTTTTGTTCATGAATCACGTCGGACTTTGCACACATATGTTTTCGACCCTAGCTGATGTTCTAAGCTACTTTTCACAACAGTTCACTAAAACCTTCTATCAATTTATCGATTTTTGGCACGTAATAAAAGCAATCCCCATTTAAGCAACAGCGGTACAGCTCTCTTCCATTTCGCGCTGAGAAGCGTGTGTATATACATCTCATCTCAAATGTCCACGGTCAAGTTCCTAACGCTTTTTGGACTGGTTTTTGATCAGAAAGATAGATTTCCAGCGTAAACTCTGTCATCATTTCTTGATTTGCGGTGAGGTATCTGCACATTCGATGGATGCAGTTCTTACTTTGCAAAAAATATTTTGTGATTTTGAATAATAAATATGGTCCGATGTGACCAACTAGTTATTTTACCAATGAGGATGAAGTAGCTGGAAGCACTTGAAGACTGTCTATTGCAAACCTTTTCGTCTCCTCTAACTCAATGCCGGTCCAAAAGCGCATGAAATGCACGAAAACCCCATTTTTGAAAGCCCCGCGGAAGCAACGCTAACTAATTATAGGCGCCGTAAAACTTAATTGCCCGCGCCTTGCCTTGAACACCAGCGTAAGCGAGCGGTCGTCGCGAACGACTGTCGGCGTTCACTATATTCCAGGAAATCTTTCTTTAGCTTTCATGTTCTTCTCGTCAATGCAAGGTATATCTTGACGAAAGCTTCCTTCACAAGTTTAAAAAAATATGTGTGGAAAGGGTGCGCGCTCATTGTCGCTCGCAAAAAGCCTGTAGCGCTTCGGGACCAAACGTTCTCAGCCGCGCCGCGCCTTGGTGTTCAAAGCGATGCATGGGCAATTGGATTATACGGGGCCTGTATGTCTTCTCAGCCTAGCCTTCGCCACAGTGTCAGCAACACCATCGAGGTGGACGCCAAGTGGAGAGACATGTTGGAACACATGAGGGGAAACCTGGAGCGTCGGCCGTGCGGGTCGAATCGGGCTTTGCGGGCCCCTAGGGTGAATTTCTCGAAGTAGAAGGGACCGGATCGAGTCGGCTTGAGGCGGTCGTCTGTCCAGGGAGCGTCCAACAAAATTGGAGACCCGCACTACCCCAATTTTAAGATCACTGCTTTCAAGGCAGGGTTCGGGTAACTTGACTTCCGGAAAAAAATTTTACATTAAGGCTATTCACAACGCTTCCGAACACCCTTCTTAGAAAGCGCGAAAACGTCGAAAACAGCGCTTCCCAACGCTTCACAATCTTACTAGTGCAACACTTCCCGCAGAGGCTGAGACGCAGAGTCGCTGCTGGACCCTTCGATTGTAGCTGTGGCGGCATGCGATCTGTCGCAGAGCAGGAAATCCACGGTGGAAAGACATTTTCCGAGTTCGAACGATTGCTTTATGTCAAACTTGATGGTCTCGCACTGCGACCATTAACCCTAAAGAAGCGGACTCTCGCCATGCCAATCTTGGCCACTGGAACTGGGACAGACGTATTTACTCCGAAAGGTGCTAGGACCGCAGTGCAGACTGCGATAATTTTAATATGCTTGTAGAACCTCCACCTCGAAGGTTGCTTCATTAACTTCCTCCTCAGGTATCACCATACGTATACCCTGCCATGTCTCTCCATTAGCGAATCTCTTACTCATTGTAAGTGGAATCATGATATCCAAATTTTTTTGTTGCGGTCATCTTGATTTCTTTCTGCTCTATGAGCTCCAACGTTTATCTTTTATGATCGAGCCAGTTTTGATGTTACATTAAGCGAGTTTGATTTACCACGGATTAGTGAGCATCATCCGTAATCGACATTTGATGAATCTCGTCATATCGACCAAGTTGCTCTAGTAAATTAGCCAACAATAAGATTACTAAGCATCCATTCGACTAGCTTTTGGCATAGGTGCCTTCGTCAGCTATAAAGTAAGGAACGCTAAGATAAACCTCCCACATCTCATCACATACACAAAGTCTCCGAAGTTGCTTGATCTCTCAAAGGCTAGAATTATTAACTCATTGTTGCGACAGTGATGCACGCTTTTCTCAAAATATGGAGGACGCGGATTCGGACTCCACTGGATTCGCGTTATCCGTTTGCAATCACGGCAGCTTTAGCTTCGCATTGCCGCAATCGCCGCCGGACCTCTCCTTGCTGGCGCGTAGCCAATCAAACGGCTGTGTAACGCGGCGGCGCCTCATTTGCTCGCCTGCTCACTTTCGTCTTTGTCCATTATCTTTTTTGTCTGTAACTCCAATCTTGCATTGGCGGGTCTTGAGCTCATGCGTTGAATGTGTTTCCCACTGAACCAAGCGGTCGAAGCGTTTGCAATTGGGATTTGGCAGTTAAGCGCTTTGACGCGAAACTGAAAGATCAAACCTTTTGGAATTGTGGACGAATCAGAAATATCAGGGGGAGAGGGTTGCACCGCTTGCGGGTCTGGGCGACTGGCGACGGATCTGTTGGGCGAGGCCTCGGGACATTCATGATTGGAGATAAGGATATTGGGGCTATCGCTAGCATGGGGCGAGGCAACCGTCCCGTGTTTTCCTTTTATTTGCTTAGTAGTTTTAGAGGGGCTTTGGTATAGTGTGGGTTTTTACGTTTTGATATAAGTGCATTTAATTCTGTTAGCTTTCTTTCTTATTTAGCGTTCAAGTGTTATCATCGTATCATTATGCGGATAGGGGCAGCCCACGGCAGCGACCGCTGATTCTTCACGAACCTTAGCGGACGTGCAACATCACGTAGGGGACAGTGAGAGACATCGCTGACTGCGCTAGCAATGAATGGGGCAAGTCTCTGGAGCCTACATAGTAGGGAAACGAAGGCCGCCAGTGTGAGATGCCTTTCGCGTCAACTGGTCTTTTTGCAGTGTTGTTGCACGTCGTGCATGTCGTTCCAGGGCCAGTAGCTCGCGGAAGCTGTCCGAACTGGCGCTTTTGTCTTCGTGGAGGCTACGCATGGATTAAAACTTGCATGACTCCAGTAATGGCGCAAGCTCAGTCGTTATGGCGATTATCTTCTTAAAGTTTTCTTGTATATGAGACGTTTGTAAGGTTAATTCTCAACTTTTCACTTTGCAGGCTCTGACGATGGCGACCAGTTCGAAATGTTTGCCAACTCAGATAATCGTAGGGGGCAGGCGATCCGCAAATTCGCGCTTTTCTGCAAGCGGACAGCAAAATTTTGAGGCGTGGCCAAACCTTCAGCGAGCGGTACTTCCGTGTTCTGTCAGCAGACAGCAATACAAAATTTTCTGCCTCGAACTTTCTTTGAGCAGTTTCGGGCGTACGCCGAGCAAAGGTGAGACTCTATGTGGCAGAGGTATCATCGATGATTTAATTACCCAAGTTTGGGGTCCTAGTTTCAGTGGAAGGTACTTAGGGGCTGCGCGGTCCTTCACAAAGAAGCTTGCGGCCCTGAACATTTTTGCGTATCCTGTGGAAAGTCTATCCACGGGAATGCGGCCACTGCGCCGCAACTAGTCCATGAAAATCCCCACACTTCGCCCAGGAAGTGCCCAACATTCTCCCGAATATCTGCAAGCGGACCGTAAGAAATCAGCGAATTATTTTTCCGGTGCCCGTTTGCCTGTAAACTGCATGGCTGCCCACCCCCGGCGATTCTCTGAGTAGAGCTACAATAATCTTGGTGTTGGCTAAATTACCGAAGATGTTTGCGATTGACAATACACATAGTAAATAGCACATTAGCTTTTTTCAAAATTTTTTGATCCTTTGACCATGGAGCTATGGAATTACCACATATAACGTTCTCCAATCGAGGATTCCCTTCGTACTGGAGAGTGTAGAAGTTTAATGCAATTTTTGCTACGAGGAGAGGGGATCTGAAAGAAGACGCCTCCTATCTGGGCACCATATGTATCTGTATCTATATGTATCATTCTTTTTCGATCTTTTTATGAAGGCTCGGATAGCCTAGTATCTGACTAACAAGGAAAGGATACTTGGTGACCGTGGCCTTTTAGAGTGAAACGTACAACATTAAATGCATCTTGGAGCGCTGATTCCAAATCTGTTTTCATTATCTGCTGTGCGCTCTTCCGAAAGAAGTTGTGAACATTTCTTTTCACCAAAATTTGCCCTGATTTTGATGCAGGATTCACCAATATCGTTAGAATACTCGCTTACGCACTACAGAAGAGCGCACAGACAAACTAAAGCTTCAGGTTAAGCTCAGGAAGACTGTCACCTATACATTAGAGTCTAAAAAGCCTGGATATTGACGATTTTGACTGCTTAAATCTCGCAAAATCAATATGGAAAAAAGTCCATAACTTCTTTCAGGAAGCCGCACAGCAGATGATGAACACAGATTTAGAATCAGCGTTCCAAGACCACCTACAGGTATACATCTCATTGCAAAAGGCCACGGTCACCAGGTATCCTTCCCTCGTAAGAGGAGGGGAGGGGGCAGAGTAGAAATCGGCTTCTTAAATGAAATATTGGGCTTCCCGGAAGATAATGTCGGATCGTGTTTTATCATGTGATGTTGGGCCAGGATGAGCACGATAAAATAAATGTGTTATAGGTGGCTCCCGTGCGTATAGCGGGCGTGGCCTTGCAGACATTCACGTTGAAAAACTTGTTGAACCTCCATTCCAAAGCATTAGCTTTCGTCCTCTTTAGCTGTCAAAAACTGCCACGCGCATGCGTTGGCAAGAGTCGGCAAAGCTCCGCCCGCTATACTCTGAGAAATCGACAACACAAACCGATAAACCAAATCAAGCTCTACAAAATGAAGCTTAAGTTTGCAACCAAGTAGAATTGCGTTAAGTTTGTAGCCAAATTGCAGAAGGCATTACAGGCTCAAAGGTCTTTAAAAATCGTATTTCCTTCCAGAAAATTCCTAGAAACTTCTAAATTGCTCATGCACACCTCTACATCAGACTTTCGTTTTTTTTTTCAGACTTTCGCACAGTTTCGTGGTTTTGCTATGGCTAGAATTCAAGTAAAAAACCGCCATATTTTTGCCAAAGCAATCCTGCCAGATAGTTGATTTTTCAGTATAAATTCTTGCAAGTATAAACATGAAATTCCAGTTTTCTACAAGGTTCAGCTCCCGTGAAAAAATCAAAGTTTTCCCAAAGAAGCCGAAATATGCGACGTATTTGCATTTTTAAAGGCAGTGTCCGGGCAAAAACTCGATTTTGAGATTTTGTGCTTACCCGGACCTTTTCGCTATGCTGAATCCGAAAATGTACATTGCAGAGCGCGAAAACGGCGAAAAACGGCTCTAACACAGGAGGGAAATCAACAAGTGGGCGGGGCCCTCCCCACTGTGAATTTTGCGGTCCCATCTTCTGAAGCGATTTTCTGAATTCCGCACCGACCTGAGATCTCCACAAGCCAGGTGCAATCGCATGACTTGAAATAGGGACCAAGAAGATCGCTCTGGAAGCTTGGAGCGTGAATCCGCAGTGGGGAAGACCCCACCCCCTTGTTATTTTCCTCCTGCGTTAGAGCCCTTTTTCGCCGTTTTTGCGCCTTCTAATGTGGATTTTCGGATTCAGCATAGTGAATAGGCCCGGGTAAGCACAAAATCTCAAAATCGAGTTTTTGCCCGGACACTGCCTTTAACCTAATTCTATCTCTCGTGCTCTAGCCAAAGGAAAATTCCGCAAACTTACAAGTGAACGTCTGATGTAAAGAGTATCTGACTGTGCAAACTGGAGATCCCTAAGACTTATGGACGAAGATATGATTTTCGGGTACTTGAAATTTTTTATATATTGGATTCGAACTTCAGTGGCCGTATTCATCAACGAACCCTGAGGGTTAAACTAACCCTGGAAGGGTAAAACTTACGTGATTCGTCAGGGTTAATCTAACCCTTGCTTAGAGCAAGGTTAACTCTACCCTAACAATTCATACAAACTTTACTCGCATCTAATAGTTTTATGGAAAACGATCAACGAGTATCGTAGTATCTAGTACTAGTTGTTGTTATAGTATTTAGTTTCAACTTCGTTTTATGTTCAAACTCGAAGTACATGAAACACTGACTTCGCGAGAAAAAGAATTCTAGTGCTTTGGTGACAAATGAATGCGACGAGGAAAAATGTTTGCGCATTCCACTCTGACAAGTGCCAAAACAGAAGAAACCCTCTATGATAACACGCACTGACCCCTAAAAAAGTAGCACAAGCCCGGTATAACACGAACTGCGCAAAAGTAGAACTTACATGGCACAAGTGCACACATGAAGATTAACTCACGCTGTAAGATTGGATGCTGCACAAATATACTAGAGATGTATTATAAAAACTAGTGTTAGAAGCTTATTCGTTGATTATCATTATCATTACTTATAATAACGGGCTAAGGATGTTTACGTGTTTTTGTGTGGATGTGTGTGTGTAAGTCTGTCTGTCTGTCACGAAATTCGTGGAACGGTTGCCAGCCAACATCTTAAGCCCAAATTTTGCACAGCGCATGCTACCAGCATGAGAGTCCAATATACTAAAGCTTGAGCGGATCCGTCCAGTGGATCCTTTGAGAACCGCACGTCAGACGGATCCACTTAGCTTTTGGTCAGAAAAATTGAGCCTTCAGCAAGACCTTTTGCAAAGTCACGGATATGTTTGACAAGTTAATCTGCAAGCCATGGACTTTAGCTAAAAAAATTGAACTAAAGTTCATTACTTTGCGAAAGCGGCGCCAAAAAGTATTTGTTGTGTAAATGTTCAATTTGCCAAGATTTTACCCAATCATTTGAGAGGATTTTTGCACGGAGATGTAGCCCACAGTGATTATTGTATCTTATGGCGAAAACCAAGCCATGAAAAGTCCAAAAACCGATTCAAATCTGCATTTGTTCTTTTGGGAAAAGTTTCATCCAAGCGAAATTACCGATCTCACATGAAAAAGTCTTAGGAATGAGTAGTTGTTTATAAATCCATCGTGATAGTCTGCATAGCGCGGTAAGTATCAATGTCATTATTACGGGAATGAGTAACGCATGCGGATGATAAGACCAGTGCAAACCTCTGCGAAGCAGAGGTGACGCACTGATACTGCTATAACAGTGGAAGAATAGAAGTATAGAGTGAATTTAGCACGTACTTAGGCATTCTATGATGTGAGTTTGCACAGCGCACGCGTAACTGACGCCACCCTCAGGGTTCGTTGATGAATACGGCCACAGGTGGAACGAAGTTCCGAGATGGTTTGCATTCCACCTTGTAGAGCTTGCTTTGCTTTATCAAAAGATACCCCATACATCGTTTTTCGTGGCCACTTTGTCGCTGTAAGATGCGACATTATTTCCCGACCACCCAATACATACCTTGAAGAAGATCAAGCGCTGATTTTAAGACTTTCTTCTCTTGCCAAGCGTTTCTAGACGCTGGGCTATAAGTGTTGTTAGAGGAAAATGATAGCAAAATCTAGGTAAAATCAATGGTTATGGTAGTTCCAGCGTCCAAATGAAGAATGTTAGGTACGAGTATATAAGACAAAAGATTTCCATGCATAGAATGCTCTGCCAACGCTATACATTTGCGCAATATTGTACGAATTAACCCTGTTGTCGGCCAATGTGTCTCAGTTGCTCGGTCAATTTTTTAGGCAAATAACACTCATTACACGACGGTTAAAGGCGCTTGACAGATAACAAAGACAGTTTTGAAATTAGTGCTTGACGCTCTTCAGATAGGTATATATCTCATGAGGAAAGGCGATTTCAACTGGGTCTTGCCTTTGTGAGTATAATGGATGACAGTCTTCCTATGTTGAAGATGCTGTAAAATTATATCAAGGACAATGACACTGCTACACATGTTTGCAGCAGGAATTAATGGAAACCTCAGGATTTCGAAATCTTTGATGAAACGTTCTTCGCTAGCTGAGGTTCATCGAAAACTCACAGCCTGCACAATTGATTGGTTTCGTCGCGGCTCCGCGATGCGAGCGCTCCTAGAAGTAGGAGGCCGGGAGCACTGGTTGTTGCCGCGCTATCTGGCGACGATTACGGTACTTTCCCACGCTTGCCGCAATCGCCGCTGGACCTTTCCTCGCTTTGGCGCGTTGCCAGCCAACAGGCTATATACAGCGGCGGCGCCTCATTTCAGCGCCTGTCTGCTTTCTTGTCCGTTTCGTTTTCGATCAATAATCTTTTCTTATGTGCTCGTGCCTGGCAGCTCCCGCCTTTGATGTGTCTTTTGCGTTAGCGGTCGAGCGGACCGGAAATTAAATTGAATTGGAATTCAAGTTCAATTTGTGATTGTTTTGGACGAGCTACTTTGGAATTTTGGGACTTAAGATTTTGTAAACCTTTGGAGCGGAGAGGCTGTCGCGCCTGGTATCCGGCGATGCGTGGCGGATCTGTATAGGTGAAGCCTCGGGAGTCAGCATGTTCAGATGTCATGTAGACGCGCAACATCGCTAGCACGGGATAGGGCAGCACCCTGTCCCGTGTTGGGGTTTTCCTTCTTTTAGTTAGTAGTCTAGTAGTAGTAGTTCAGTATTTTAGTTTAGTGTCTATTTGTTTTCCTTTGTGTCATAAGGATAAACAATAAGTAATTTAAACTGTTTCTTGCGCGCTAGGGTTAAAGCGGTAGGCTAGGTTGCGTCGTATGTAATAAGCGGGCGAGCATGCGGGTGTCTCGGGCAAATTTAGGTGCTTAGGGCCCACCGAGCCGCCACATGGTGCATCGTCGCTGAGCGCATGATGGATGCGGTTTTCCCGTCCGCGTGTGGAGTTGGGTAGCGTTTCGGTAAGTTCGGTTGGTAGGTAACACCGTAGTTAGGTAAAGCGCGCCGGTTGCGCAGTCTCCAGGCTATCCCATCCTCCATGCGTGCGTAACGATCCCGTAGTCTACCACGCCCCGCACCTAGTTCTAAGTCCAGGAAAGTAGCAGGATAGGGCGTGCGTTCATTCGCGTCAATCAAGTGTCAGGTGACCCATTGGTTTTGCAGCCTTGAGCGTAGCCAGCGCGTGGGGTGACTTACAAGGGAAGTACTATCAATGGCCGTGGCCTTTTGATATGAGATGCATATCATCTGAAGCAGCTTCGAACGCTGATTTCAAATCCGCTTTCCGTTTCTGCAGAACGCTCTTCTGACGAGAGTTATGGAAGCCTGAACATTCTAATTTGGGGGCGCTCCTTGAGTTTGAGGGCGCTGCTATGTGCATTGGTGGTGCAGTAATGTAGTGGTTAATTGCTGACATTGAAGGCGAGAGGTTGATGGTTCGAATCCGGTGGAGAGCGAACTATTTTGCTTATTGAATGTGAGTTTGAAAGCACTCTAAATGCCTGCAGACACTCACTGTAATGCCTTTGGCATAAGTGACCTAGAAAAAGAATTTTCTGGCAAAACTGCCTGTAATGAGAGCCTGAAATTTTATTTGGCTTCCTTACTAGTAAAACAGGACCAAACATGGTCTAGCACGTTTGTACCATATAAAGCTCAAAAAACGCACACTGTCATTAGTCGAAAAGATGTTCTCTCCTGTTTGTGCTAAGGCATTACAGTAAGTGTCTGCAGGCGATTTAAATTGCTTTCAAACTCACATTCAATAAGCAAAATAGTTCGCTCTCCATCGGATTCAAACCATCAACCTCTCGCATTCAATGTCAGCAATTGACCATCACACTACTGCGCCACCAACGCACATAGCAGCGCCCTCAAACTCAAGGAGCGCCCCCAAAATAGGATGTTCAGGCTTCCATAACTCTCTTCAGAAGAGCGTTCCGCAGAAACGGAAAGCAGATTTAAAATCAGCGTTCGAAGCTGCTTCAGATGGTATGCATCTCGTATCAAACAGCCACGGCCATTGAAAGTACTTCCCTCGTTAGTCGGAGTTGGTGGCAGCAACTTTTCAACTATAAGCCCCTGTGCACAGCGCGTTGTCTTGCACAGTGATTGGTATGGCAGTAGACTCTTGGAAGCCTATCCGCGAGTGCGCTATGGAGTCGCTGTGGTGGACCTTGCTGCTGGAGCATAGCCAAGGGAGGCAATCGAGAGGTGACTGTTGCAGCCTCGCCATATCGTTCTTTAAAGTAGTATTTTCTGGACGCAGCTGATTGCTTTGCCTTTGCGTTATTCGCGCATTTGCTACGGCGTGCGATTCTGTTCCTGTTTGACAACCCTATTGTGCCTTTGCCTTCGCGCCTACTGCGTAATCCTAGCATCTCGGTTCGGTCGTGGTATAATCGGCAGTAAATTCGGTCTGTGTATATATCTCTTTATTTTAGGTTAGGTCATTATTTGTGTACTTATGCGCGTCATGTATCCGTCATTGTATATATATTTTTTCGTTTTGCTGGTCTTTACTTTCCAGAAACACCTCTCCTCGGTTACAAGGTTCAGTTTGTTCAAGCTGCCGTCAGGAAGATTACGAAAGTGGACAGGCCAACCCCAAATACGAATCCCCACTGGTCGAAGAAGGAAGCTTTGAGGAACGGGCGGGATCCTTACTGTATTCCATCTAGGTACAGATTTCTGATGCGTTTCTCATTTTTCTTTGTGCTGTTTTTGTTCGCGCCTAAAACTGAAATCGGAGCCGTTTTGCACTTTTCGTGCTCTAGCAGGCCTTATTTATTGCGTTTTGCTGCGGAACATCTGTCACGTCTCAGAGCCTACTCCTCACTTTTGCATTGTTGTGTCTCAACAAAATTTCAGCTGTATGAGCGCGCGCATTGAGGTGGACTGCAGCCATCTTTTACGCGTAGAGATTGACCTTAGATCATAACGCGCCTTTCTGATACATCCTTTTTTCTATGCGTTATCTGTTGCTGTCCTGAACGCACAGAAGTTTGCGCAAGGCTTTCTGTTTTCTGGCTACAAGCGTTATTAGATTTGGGCACTGCACAAGTCTCTCTGGTAAGCGTTTCATCTTAGGAGTGCAGCAGCTTTCACCACTTTCACATTTCTGCACTTGTTTAAGCTATCCTCAACCTCTATTTCAGCCAGAATCAGTCGTTCTGTCCTTTTGAGGTCCGCAACGCGAACACTTCATGCTGTTTTATCGCGTTGACAGTTGTACGCGCGCTTTGAATTTTCCTGCCATCTTGTTACTATCGCGTAGTCGTGTGAGTGGTTTTAGCTTTGTCCCTTTTTTGCTTGCTTACCTGCAAGGCTCAATCTCGTGATACATCTCCAGCTAGTTCCTTAGTTGCGTTTTGCCACACTACTACGTTGCACGCGCGTCAGCTCTATGCGCTTATGCTTACTTTTAACATCTTTCCTTTTAAAACATACCAATCCTTCTTGTTCTCATGTGCAGTGACTGTTGTGCTGCCTACTCCAACTGGGTTCTTTTGGCGTGATTGCCACTTTATTGTGCTGGTAGACTCGCTGTCCAACTTCGTTGCCATCGCCCACCACTCCATGCTTAAAGACTCTATCATCTTGTTCCGACGCGCGAGCCTGTACCATCTTTGACTTTATCGTCGGATACATAGTCTTGGTTTTTCTGAACCTTCGAGAAGATAAATGTTCGATCCGTCTACATTCTTTACTCTACCATCCTCTATTGGTCTACTGTACACGCCTGGCCAGCTAGTGCAGCAGTGCAAGTTATTTCGGCAGAATGCAGAACAACAAAGACGTCAACACATCGAAGTGGATGTCACTCTTTGGCAGTTAACATTGTCGTTCGTTCAAGACGAATATCAGCTGAAGCTTGCGAGCGGTTAGCGTTATAACAATTCTACCGTATTATCCTATCATGATCTAACATCACGACCTAGTGGATGTCACCTGGAGCACAGGAGAACATCTTTGGGAGGCCACAGCATGAGAATATGTTTGGGAGGCCGCGCATAGGAGTTTCACCTGGGCGTGCAGAGCTGTTGTCACTTTGTTATAAACAGTTCCTTTTGGCTCAATTCAGTGCTGTACGCGCACTTTCTAGGCTTTTATCAATTTGAAGTTAATCCTGGCATGTATCATGTTTAGTTACCCCGTTATACAGCTTTTAATTGTCGAGATTCTGTCATCTACCTCGTTTGAGCGCATCGGAAACCGTAACAACTGTATGCCAAGCAACATGCCTAGCAGGTAGAAACCGTTTTCACGGCCGCATATAACCAGAGTGACTTTTATCTTATGAACTGTGTTGCTTAACGCATCAGCACTCTCTAGTCCAACGCAGCTACAAAGTTTGCGCTCTTTAGTGCGTAGGGTACTACTACTTATGTCGCTCTCTCCTTATGCAGACAATTGGTGCGGTTCAAGATTGCGATTTTCGCTTGTCGCGCATTCCGGTCGCGAGAGGCTGGACTAACGCCCATTTTAGAGCAAAACGGCGTAGCGCGTAATTCCACTTTACTATGGAGGAGCTTCTAAGATTATATTTGCGCCTTAGGCAGCTCGCGTCTGCGCGTCCTTAATTTTGTTCAGAGTTGCGCGCTGGTGGGGTTTTGGAAGGCAAGTGGTTGCGAAGGACTATTAACATCGTATGGCGTATACCGCACGGTAAGCATGGTTCCCTTGGCCAGTAGTAAACTCCCTTCGAGTCGTGACGACTCGCTCGGAGCGAGGCAAATGCCCGGCAAATGCCTTTTTGCTGCCGCCCCATGATAAGGGATAGGCGACGTGACCGAGGCATATGCCCGGCGTAACGCCGCGGCAACGCTGCCGGCACGACAAGGCAGCACCAGCCTGCCCATTACGCAGACAGTCGAGAAATAGTGGGTCTTCATTGGAAACGCAAAGAGGTGGTGGTGCCGACAAATGACTAGCGGTCGAGTACGTCCGGGGTGGTGGTGCCGCCCGCTGTCCGTAGATGCACGCAAAGGATCAAATTGCACGTCAAATACAATCAATATGAACAGCTGATAGCGCACAGTCGCGAGCGGCACAGCTAATCTTATTCCATTTCCTGCATATTTCTTCCATTTTTTGTTCCGGAACCTAGACAATGTAAGTAAGTTTTGATTGGCATGCATCTTGAGGCCCTCTTCAGCCAAATTTGCTGCTCTTAAGCGTTTTTAGCTTTGATAGTCGTTTTGCAGCCAGTTTGGTCTAGTTGTTTTTCTGCATGCCATAATTTTACGGTTTCTTACAATTCATCATTTTTACTAGGGCTTTTGTCTGTTTTTTTTTGCTTTTCACTAGCTGTGAACCAGTTGTTTTCCTTTTATTTGAGTAAGGAAACAATTGGTGCCGTGGCTAATGAAGTAGCATAAATTGGTACAGATCGAATTAGTAAAAGTCTTAAAGTTTTGTATATTTTTCAATGCTTTCAAATATTTTCTTTGCACGCCATTTTACCTCCAGAAGCTAAGTTCTTATAATCACTAAAAAAACTTGGCATGCATGTGTTTTTTCATATTGCTTTGCAAAACATTTGCCCTACTTGTGACTTGTGCTGCAGACGTCCAGCTCAATAGCGCGCGACATAGGCATTGCGCTATCCGCACTGATGTTGCCGTTCCTGATATCGCCGTCCTTGCGTTTATAATTGTCAAGTGATAGCTGTATGTACTCACAGGCGAGACTCGGCTCTAATAAGGCTGCTTCCTAGTTTCAACATATTAGCTTGAGGGCCTATCCATCTACATCATGCACCTTTTTCTTGATCGCAGTTCTGACAGAAAGATTGTCTATAGCGCAGTGGCTGTGCGCACCGCTCATTGCGGTCATTGTAAGTTCGACGACGGGGGAGCGCAGAGCTTTTTGCGGCGGGCGGCCAGCGTCCGCCGTGCTCAAGTTGTGACGCCCTTTGAGCGGTCATGACCGCGTCTTCTTTGAGTTGTGACGACTTTGGGAGAATTACTACTGACCCTTATCTCATTTTTTGACCTCGCAAAGATGATATGTTGCAGAACTGGCCTATAGTCGTGACGCGTTCTCAGATAATCGCCGGGGCAGGCGGTCCGCAAACTCGCGCTTTTCTGCAGGCGGTCAGCAGGATTTCGGGGCGTGGCCAAACCTTCAGCGGGCGGTATTTGCGTTTTCTGCAAGCGGGCATCAATACAAAATTTTCAGCAAGCGCTCGTCAAACAATCTCTTTCAGCGAGCGCTGGCCAAACTTTCAGCAGGCGCTCAGACTCTTTTTACGCAGTTTCGGGCGTACGCCGAGAAAAGATGAGACTCTATGTGGCAGAGGTACCATCGATGGTTTTATTACCCAAGTTTGGGGTACTTTCCCTCAGCGGAAAGTACCTGAGGGTTGTGCGGTCCTTCAAAAAGGACCGTGCGGCTCTCAATAATTTTGCATGTTCTCGCGGAAAATCCGCGAGAATGCGGCCACTGCGCCGCAGCTAATCCATAAAGAAACCGCGATTGTTCTTCAAACATTCGTCTTTAATTTTGCCAACTTTCTTCCAAATTTCTGCAAGCGGACCACAAAAAATCAGCGAACTATTTTTCCGGTGCCCGCTTGCTCAAAATTCGCATGGCCGCTTGCCCCCGGCGATTATCTGAGTTCTTGGTCTATGGAGCCGTTTACGTGGTTACGCATGTCAAGCAAATGGTCTTTTTGGTCAAGCAACAGCCTCTGCCTGTTGTACATAGTTTGGGTCATATTTAGCACCTTTGTAGCGGTAGTAGTTTCGGTAGTATTTAGTCATTTCCATGTATTTAAGCTCCTAGTCACATTCTTGTTTTTGTTATACATATCTCATAGATACCCACCTCATGCTCATATACTCATTTCTTGAATAATTTGACTTTTTCCTGTGATACTTTATTAGTGTGATGTGCGCTTAGTATTAAGTTTTAGCATTTTTTTTTGCGCACAGTAGCTCTTTCTTTGAGTTGTGGATGTTTTATGTCTTTCCTCGCACGAGACGGGTTCATTGTAGCTCTTTACAATGAACCCGTAGCATTCGGCTAAAGGCATTAACCGCAGATCCCTGGTGCTATCACGTAACCTACTCTCGAACGCCCAAGTCCACTGCTTCTGGAGGGAGTGTCGCGGCTCCGCGATGCGAGCGCTCCTGGAAGTAGGAGGCCGGGAGCACTGGTTGTTGCCGCGCTATCCGGCGACGATTACGGTACTTTCCCACGCTTGCCGCAATCGCCGCTGGACCTCTCCTCGCTTTGGCGCGTTGCCAAGCAGCCAACAGGCTATATACAGCGGCGGCGCCTCATTTCAGCGCCTGTCTGCTTTCTTGTCCGTTTCGTTTTCGATCAATAATCTTTTCTTATGTGCTCGTGCCTGGCAGCTCCCACCTTTGATGTGTCTTTTGCGTTAGCGGTCGAGCGGACCGGAAGTTAAATTGAACTGGAATTCAAGTTTAATTTGTGATTGTTTTGGACGAGCTACTTTGGAATTTGGGACTTAAGATTTTGTAAACCTTTGGAGCGGAGAGGCTGTCGCGCCTGGTATCCGGCGATGCGTGGCGGATCTGTATAGGTGAAGCCTCGGGAGTCAGCATGTTCAGATGTCATGTAGACGCGCAACATCGCTAGCACGGGATAGGGCAGCACCCTGTCCCTTGTTGGGGTTTTCCTTCTTTTAGTTAGTAGTCTAGTAGTAGTAGTTCAGTATTTTAGTTTAGTGTCTATTTGTTTTCCTTTGTGTCATAAGGATAAACAATAAGTAATTTAAACTGTTTCTTGCGCGCTAGGGGTTAAAGCGGTAGGCTAGGTTGCGTCGTATGTAATTAGCGGGCGAGCGTGCGGGTGTCTCGGGCAAATCTAGGTGCTTAGGGCCCACCGAACCGCCACAGGTTTTGTCAAGAACACCCCTAGCGGTGCCATAGTAGATTCTTATACAGCTTCACGACGTTTTCATCGACTTCCTAAAAAGACAGCCGAATCTGAAAACAAGAGGTTAGCTCCAAGATAATGAAGTTATCAGCTCGTATGGCAATCCTCTTTCATTCATTATGTCCAGGGTGTTAGAACCTTTATAACAAGAAAAAAAAAGAATACAGATAATTAGAGTAGCGGGATAAGATGCGTTCCCTCTCAGACCCCCCACGTATACAAGCCTTGTCTCAATAGCATGATGAAGGGTGAAGCGCGGTGAGCAGCGTGCGCCTTTCTTTTGACTCACAGTCTTCTTCATAGGGTTTCGAGATAAAGACTGCAGATTTAAGACCAGCGTTCATTACTGGTTTTTATTATCCACCTCGCATATTTATTAGAGCGATGTCCATATGCACATTTTGTCATGCATGAAAATAGCTAACCTTGACTTCCTTCCTGACCCTCGGCTGGATTTTCTTGTTCTTCTGAAAAGAAACTATCATTAGTTTGTGCTCTCATTGTTAGACGTTAATTAAACCATTCATTTTCTTCATGTTTTGTACTATCTAATTTGAACGAGCAAAAATTTGTTAGAGTCATCCTTTTTTCGCGCATTTTTCTTGTGCTGCGCATCTCTGCCAACGTCCCAAACTTGTTTCTATACCTTGACTACGTTTTGCAAGAAGGAACCACTAAATTTGCCTTAATTTTACAGGTAAAGTGCGCAATTTTGCTCTATTGAATAAGCACTCAGATAATCGCCGGGGGCAGGCGGCCATGCGCCTCTTGGGCAAGCGGGGCAAAGTTCGCTGATTGCGGTCCGGTTGCAGGAATTTGGAAGAATGTTGGCCAGTTTTTGGACGGAAACCCGGAGAACAATCGCGGTCTTTCTATAGATTAGTTGCGACGCAGTGGCTGCATTCCCACGTTTTCCGCGGGAGTATGCAAAAGTGATGGGGGCTGCGCGGTCCTTTGTGAAGGACCGCACAGCCCCTGGGTACCTTGCGCTGAGAAGAAGTACCCCAGACTTGGGTAATTGAGCCATCAATGACACCTCTGTTATGTAGAGTGTTACCTTTGCTTGGCGTACGGCCGAAACTGCGTAAAAATAGTTCGAGCGTCTGCTGAAAGTTTGGCCTGCACTCGCTGAAAGAATTTATTTGACAAGCGCTTGCAGAAAATTTTGTATTGCTGCTCGCTGGTGGAACACGGAAGTACAGCTCGCTGAATGTTTGGCCGCTCCCCAAAATTCTGCTGACCGCTTGCAGAAAAGCGCGAGTTTGCGGACCGCCTGCCCCCGGCGATTATCTGAGCAGCTTGGCTGCATCGTCACGATCGCTGATTAGATTTTAGAATTAAAGAGCAAGCTCGTAAGAGGGCTGGTCGACTCCACAAAGAAATCAGTGCAATCAAATATTATCAATAATTGATATGATCAGTCAAATCTTATCATTTATTGCTAATGTTTTTACAGGAAGTTTTGGAAGATAGTAAATTTATCTATCACAAATGGACCTCTGTCTTTTACTTAGTGCATGTCAGAAATAATGCTAGGTATTCCATATGTCTTCTTATCTTGAAACCTGGGCATTGTCATTGGTAGATACAATAATTTTCTTATGCCGCACAGGTTTTACTTACTTTTCGGCAACAAGTCGTCGTCGAGGTTTAAAAGTAATCAGTCACTATGATCTACGTTCTCTCCGACAAACACCCTCCTCTACTTGCTTACTCGATTCGTCCTCTGTGGAAGGAGAAAGCTTGGAAGGCGTGGTCCACACACTCGTATATCACCAATGTAGCAGTGCGACTGCTGAGAAGTTGCTCGATTGACTGCGAGTCGAGAATAAGCAGCGTTTATACTACAAGATTGCTTATACGTGCAGACAAATCGATAGATTACAGAAGGGCAGATACGGCATCAGATCATTTGTATTGGATAACTTTTCATACTTGCTATTAAGCTTTGCGTCACGAGTAAGAATGAAGAATGTTTCTAATGCTTTTCGCGTTAATATTTGAGGCTCATAAGCTATTTTGCATTTTATGTCATAATCCACACCGTCATGCTCTTCTTTTCGATGCTTTCTTATCGGACTCAATAAACTTTTCTTGCTAGCTAGGTGAAAGCTTCTCTTGCTAGCCAGCAAAAGCCAGCAAGCAGAGCTAACATAAAATACCTCTGTGCTTGCCCTTTATCTCTGAGAGGGTTACTATCACTCTAAAACAAAGCCTTAAGAAGCGCAGCCTGATGACGATGTTATTCTAGTCAATATTCCGCGTGCTAACATCAAAAAACATCTAATCCGCAACAGGATTTATGATACAACGTGTTCTTGCGAGACTGCGTAGTATGCCCACATGGAAATTCCGGAGATTGTGCGAAATCTGTTGTCGTTTACCAATTAGAATGTATGAAATGCTCAGCCATCTATATCGGTGAGACTGGTCGCCCGCTGGATGTACGTTAAGCGAACACCTAGCTAGCAAGAAAAGTTTATTGAGTCCAATAAGAAAGCATCGAAAAGAAGAGCATGACGGTGTGGATTATGACATAAAGTGCAAAATCGTAGCTTACGAGCCTCAAATGTTAACGCGAAAAGCATTAAAGACATCCTTTATTCTTACTCGTGACGCATTAATAGCAGGTATGAAAAGTTATCCATTACAAATGATCTGCTGCCGTATCTGCCTTTCTGTAATCTATAGATTGTCTACACGTATATAAGCAATCTTGTAGTATACTGCTCATTCTCGACTCGCAGTCAATCGAGCAATTCCCCAGCAGTCGCACTGCTACATTGGTGACACACAAGTGAGTGAACCTCGTCTTCCAAGCTTTGTCCTTCCACAGAGGACGAACCGAGTAAGCAAGCAGTGGCGTACCGAGGGGGGGGGGGGGCGCGCACCCCCCCCCACCCGAGAATGGGTTGCGAAATTTTTGAAAGTTACCTATATGGGTTATAAAAATGTACAAACGACTTGTTTATTTTTGTGAATAATTAAAATATTTTTTAAAATTTTTTAAAAATTCAAATTAGCCTTATAAAAAATTTTTTTTCGGGGGCGTGGCTGACGCCACGCCCCCTTTTTCCAGATTTTAGGGGTTGGGGACCCGCAAAATTTTTGAGAAGCACCCCAAAAAATTTTTCGGAGTGCGTGGCTAACGCCACGCACCTTCATTAGAAAATTTTTTGTCGCGCCCCCCCCCCGAGCCGAAATCCTGGGTACGCCACTGTAAGCAAGTAGAGGAGGGTGTTTGTCGGAGAGAACGTAGATCATAGTGACTGACTACTTTAGGCCTCCGACGCCCGACGACAACCCGTTGCGGAAACGTAAGGCAATAAAGTGTGTCATCATAAGAACTTGTACGGCATAAGAAAATCATTGTACCTACTATGCTAAATATTTTCCACATAGCTTGATTTTTTGAGTTCACATTTGCTTTGAAGGAATTTATGCAATGTAATAAATTTATCCTCTTTTGCGGGAACTAGAACCATATCATCCATGCAATGTAATAAAATGTATCCTCTTTTGCGGGAACTAGAACCATATCATTTATGAGACTGACATCGATTGAATTTTGAGCCACTGTTGATAGCTTTTCTTTGAGAGAATTCTCGTTTGAGCCAAAGTGACTAGGTTCCGTAAAAGCATGACTATTTTCTTACTGTAACCTTGGCAGCACTGCATATTTTTGGTCTTAAAATGTTCTGTCAATACTACTTATGAAGACATCACTGGCAGGAAATGCGTTGGCAGAGTGCTCGTGATGCGTCATAACATCAGTTATAACCAGGGTTGAGCGTGGGGTCAGGCGCGGCCGACCTGGGATCGTAATGAGGGTAAGACTGAGGGGGGGGGGGGTCGTAATTAAGAGTCGAATTTGTTAAGTTGGGGAGATACTACAAAGGTGAAGAAGAAATGCGTTAGTCCGGTGGATATCGCGATCACATGAAGGAGTGACGGTCACAAACAGCATACTGATTGTTTCCACAATGGAAGTTTCAGCCAAAATTCAAATCTTCATCTCTTTTACATTGACATATGAGGTCGACAAGGAGGCTTGCTGCGTGAAATGGGATCATTTCCATAATCAACATGTCAAATTACCTCTATGCGCTCTACAAAAAATTACCTACTGCAATTTCTAGTGTTTCTCAACGTCTAGAAAGCGTGATTTTCAAACGTGATCAACTTGGTTTCAGAAGTGAGAAAAGTCAGCTTTGTATACTCATAACAAAGTAATGTTCTCTACAAGTCTATGCTACAAATCAGGCTTCATATCGCTCTCAAACAGTAAAGTAAAAAGTGCTGCCAAAATTCTAACCGGCGCGTTTTCACGTTGAGTGCTTCAACTCCTCGGATTAGCACAAGGCCGAAACAACTCGAATCAAGCTCAAACACTCACTGTGGAATCTTCGAGGGTTGAGCTAGCGAATCGCATAAACTTGGGTAGAAAAGCATTTCCGGACATAAAGTTAATTGGGTCAGGCGCAACCCCTCAAAAGGTCAGGCCGCCTGAGCTTTTGAGGGGTTGCGCCTGACCCTCATAAGTTGCCTTCAAAATTCAAAAATCGCCCCTTTTTTAATACGAATATTGAGCGCAAAGCCTCTTCTTGCTATATTGAGAATTTGGAGCCAAACACTCCACCCCTGTGAAAATTATAGCTCTGAAAGGAGGACTATCCAGACCTAAAACTTGCCATCAAATTGCGTGTGGTTGTGCAATCGCAGAAAGTCGGGCCTACAGACTTTCAAAAAATAGAAATCTGCAGTGAAGGCTGGTCTTCTTCAAAATAAACACCGTGAGGACTTAGAGGTGAAGCGGAGGGTCGTTTAGGGGCTTTCACAGGGGGGGGGGGTCGTTTTTGAAGGGCTTGTGCCTGACCTCTTGCTCAACGGTTATAACATACACTAATCAGCTTGAAAATTTGCTCTGTAAGTCATGAAACAACATTTCAAATTACAGCAGCTCAAGAAAGAGTGTTTTTTTTTTCAGTGTATTTACGCAGCGCACTTTCGGCACAGTGCCAACGCTTGCGGTGGCACTGTGAAATCGTTAACACGTTTTTTTTTCAGGACCATACACGAACACCTCATATTACCGTGCCAGGTGCAAGCGCTGACAGCGTTACCTAGGGCACTCATGATCAGGGTCGAGCGTGGGGTGTGGCATGCCACACCTGGGGGGTGGGTCGTATTGAGGAATCAGGGAGGGGGGGGGGGTCGTTATCAAGGCGTCCGCTGTTCGCATAACATGATATTCGTTAACAATGTCAAATAGGCCCGCCATGCAAAATATTAGCACATTGATGTTTGACCCATTATCGCACACGTACAGTAAGCATGATGAAAAGGATCTATAAAGCATAAGAGCATCGTTTTGTAACTACCAAGTAAAATAATCCCAGTGGTCCAAGTTTCAGCGAAGCTTGAAATTCCCAAATACAGGACCACCTAAAAGAGATGGTCGTTTCCAAACATGTTACTTTGTTTTAAAGGTAAGTAAACTACTTCTTTTGCGCTGTGGTGCCACATCCATTAACTATATCAAAAAACAGTTTTAGCGAACGATATTTATGTAAATCGATAGCCTAGACCTCGTAGATTTTGAAGGAATGATTCGAGCCTGATTCGTCTTCTTAGCTCTGAGCAGTATTTGGTGAAAGCACAGCCATTGAAAGCGAAAAATAGGAAAAACAAGATTTTGGTTGGCTTTTAATTCCAAAGTTAGGAGGTCTTTTGAAGCGAGATTTCTGAAACCAGTACATCACCTCTGCTTCGCAGAGGCTCGCACTGGTCTTACTTTATATGCTTTAGTTGTTCTCGCTTAATGATGTCTTTGCAACTCACCGTGCAATGACGACTACCACGAATGAAATGTAAACAACTACTCATTTCAAAGGCTTTGTCATGTGAGATCGGTAATTTCGCGTGGATGGAACTTTTCGCAGAAGAACAAATGCAAATTCGATTAGGTTTTTAACTTCTTTTGGCTTGATAGTTGCCATAAGGATAACAATTACCGTGAGCTACATTTCTGCGCAAAAATCCTCTCAAATGGTCAGGTAAAACCACGGCGGATTGACCATTTGCGCAACCATTTCTTTTTGGCGTCGTTCTGGTAAAGTAGTAGTTCTGGTAAGTAAAGTTCTGGTAAAGTTCTGGTAAGTACCTTTGGTCTTTTTCGCCTAAAGTCCATGTCATGCACATCAACATGCCAAACACAGCCACGACTTTGCAAAAAGCGTTGATACAGATCCAATTTTGCGAGCCAGAAGCCAAGTGGATCCGTCTGACTCGCCAATTCTGATGGATCCACCCAACGAATCCGCTCGTGATTTTGTATGGTGGAGTTTTACCCTGGTAGCATGCGCTGTGCAAAATTTGGGCTCAAGACATTGGCTGGAACTCGCTCTATGAATTTCGTTACAGACAGACAGACAGACACACACACAAAGTCACGTAAACACCCTTAGCCCGTTATTATAAGTTATGATGGTCAAAGAAGGAGTAGTGCTTTCTCCTGAGTGCAAAAACAGCTAGCTACTTCACTTTGAGACAAAGTTAATCATGCTGCAAAATGGCGATTTCACTTAAGTGACCCAGTATCTTGAAACTTCAGAATTCGCTTAAACATTGTCTACAGGGGTTAATTGGCATGCTAATTATGGATATGTTGCCCGTTATGTTTGACAGGGCCTTCTAGTAATGCTATCTTAGGTATATAGTTTGGGGATCTTATTGAGACAGTAACAAGAGGGGGGGGGGTCGTAACCAGCGATCGTGTGCCAACCTCTTGCTTGACCCTGCTCATGATGAAGGTTGAAGTCTGGCTCATGTCTAAGAATAACAGGCATCTGAGTGAACAGTATGATGCAAAGCGCAAAACGCAGCATAGAGTTTGGTCGCAGGGGACACCATGTAATCCCGTTTTCAAAGCAACACATGGCAATTTCTTGAGCAATTTTTTCGGCGAATGCGGTTGGAATCTTGTGCCGGCTAATCAAGCTGCTATGGCAGGCGGTTCAGAAGATCTGTCTTTCCGTGCAAGTTTCAAAAAAATCTTTCAGTTATTTCTTACAAACATCTGCTAGGTTTCATCATAAGACTGCGATAAAGAGAGCGCATCGTGGGGATATTAATGACTTTTTTCTCTGCTCACAGCATGCTTACCTTTTGCTTTGATGCCACTATATAATCCTTGTAAAGTTGCTTTTACAGGTGCATCTGGTAAATCTTGGATAAGTTCTTCGACAAGTGCTCTACTATCAGATGACATGCCCAGCTTGCACTTCAGAGAGTTCACAACAGAAATTACTATTACGATTATGATCAACGTTGTCAAGACTTTGGACATAGTGCCTGGAAAATATAGTTTAGTGAGCTTAATGTTCCACTTCAAAACACATACTCCCGTATGTGAGAATGCCACGGCAATACGCTTACTGAAATGGACCATATTAGAAGTACAATCCCTGTCGAAACTGACGTAAATATTCTATCAAATCCATCATGCTGTTGCCAAAAGATAGTAGAGCGGCTGTATAGCAGCAGATTTTACGACAAGCACTCGTTCTGACAATTAAGACTGCAAAATTTTGCAGTCTTCTAAATTTGCAGTGATTAGTGAGGAGAGTGAAAGGTTTGTGTAGTGCATTTGAAAAATCGTGACGATGGCGCGAACGCGCGCGACACGCACGCCACCTCCGGAATTCGCATTTTCTTGGTTTTCGTCTCTAGTCGAATTGTTTTTTTGCTTACGTACGATAACGTTTAGACACTGGAAGTGACTGAGCTGAGCGTTGAGGTGATGCCTTTTTGTATGAGCGTTTTATGCTCCTGTGGGCGCAAAGTCCGCAGTAAAAGCCGTGGTCACGATTTCATAAATGAACTATAATGACAGTTTGAGCCCAACTTTTAGATAAATTCACCCTTTTGACAACATTTAGCAGTCCTTGTCAGATTCCATTTTCTCCATTTCTCTCTACTTCAAATAACTTTTTTGGTTCCAAGGGTTTGTGAAATGAGTTGAAAGTACTGACAATTTCGCATTTATCTGAGTAGTTTCTGAGCCCAAAGGAAGTATTTGGCAAAACGGCGCGAATAGCATGCGAAGTTTGACGCTTGTGGATGCAAAAAATATAGACATTTTGACCATTCTCAAATATAGCCATTGCAAAGGTTATGATTTTTACAAGGAAATCAACATCAACGAATTGAGCCTGCATACCCATGAAACTTTCTTCGAAGCAGTTTTAAGAAAAGCAGAATGTGTATAGAAAATTACAAATCTTTTCCTCCCTTCCATTCGCAAAGATTTATCAGTATGCAGTAGAAAGAACAGTACACATTAATTTTGAATGCACCTTTTAATAAGTTTTCAGCTATATTCAGGCAAATGCAGCGGAGTATGACTAGATCACTATTACAGATGACAAAAATTTCTTTACGTCTAGATAAACTTGTTAAAAATCATTTCGAAGTGCTTTGGTTTTCTGAAAATGCCGTCCTTGTTCAACTCTTCCACAATTGGTGGTCCATCGACACATTTTAAGGTATATCGAAGCAAGATGTTTCCGATGACCTGGAAATATTGAAAATTGTGATTGCTGAAATTGATTACTGTGCCATGAGTATCACCAGATATAGCTCAGCTCTTGCCAGCGCTTCTGCAATGCATGATCTCTTGCCGAGTCCAAATGCAATCACAGCTGAAGTCAGCGAAGGATCAGAGATGTATCTAGACGGATCGAACTAAATTTTAATTATGAAAAAATTCTGAAGGGTCAAGATTGTAAGGAATCTTACCACATCGGGATTTGGAAACTTGTTCTCATCGCTAAGAACCAACGACAGTTCGATTGTAACCACTGTGTCCTTTGGAACGGGATGACCGCCAATTTCCGTGTCTGAGTCAGTTTTTCGAAAGAGATTCATATTCAAGACAGAAGCCAAGCGCAGGATTTCCTTTAACATAGGTTTCACAGGACATTTCAAAAAAGAAAAATTGGGTTTCTCACAGTAATGGAGGCTAGGAGATATGGTGTTTGAGGTTTGTCTGTAAGAGAAAGTGGTCTTGAACCTCCAGTTGCTCTCTGCACTTCTTTTCGTATACTAGTCGCCACCTATAACAAAATTTATGTTGCTTGATTAACAGTAAGGCAATATTATCTCATATGAAGCAGCTTGCACTGCTACACACTGGTGACACTCTGGTGAGTAACACTCCCTCTACCCACAAACTCTCTACTTTCACTTGGAACGAATCGAGTGGGCTAGCGGGAGGAGGTATTTGACGGCCGAGATTGTGAATCAAAGTGACTGATACCTTTTAGCCTCCGACGACGGCGTGTAGCCGAAACGTAAGGCAATAAAGTGTTACCAATAACAACCTGTATACGGCAGAAGAAAAATCATTGAAGTGAGGCAATAATTTCCTTCTGAACAGACATAGTGCAAAGTTAAATCATAATTTGATTTATATTCTTTATTTGCATATCAGCACTGACTGTGGACATTTTGTGCGTGATGCAAAGGTCGAACAAAAATGAGGGCATCTTTGACTTTTTGAAAATCTAGACAACAAGTTTGAAAAGGCTCATGTGGTAAAGTAACATTCAAATTGGGCATCAAAACTTGTAGAAATGTTGTAGTGGCTTGGGAGCTTTTTTCGTTTTCAGAACCGATTTCATTGCATCGTCGCACCTTCCAGTGCAGTTAGACAAAAATTAAGCAAAATTTCTACATATCAAAAAATTATCAAATATGAAAAAGTATCTGGTTCTGACGACTTATAAGCAAATTAAGTACCTCATTTTGACCACATATTGGAAAGGTCGGTAGAGTTCCCGCCAAATTTTATACAGTTTTGAAAAGGTAGATTTGTTACATTTTGAGATCTTTAACCCATTGACGACGATATGGGCCACCGGTGGCCCACACCTCTTGCAAAGTCATATTCTTTGTAGGTCTTTTCCACATGTTGGTATTTTTTCCAATTTATTGCACTCTTCGAACTTGTAGGCTTCGTCGTTCATGAAGATGTTTATAGTCGTTTACGAAACAACCTTGCATGTCGCAAATAACCACAAAACTCGTCCCAAAGCGCTGCCATGCAAAATTAGGCGTCGTCGTCAATGGGTTGGAAATCTATACTGTTGACGTTCTTTTTAATTCTCGAAAAATGTGGAATGGGATACGTAACCGAAGGCATACCTTCGATACATAGAGCCATGTACTCTGGTAACCTTCACTTTGAGCGTCATGATAGAACACAACCTTCACCTGGGGAGAAGTACAGAAGTCATCCGGGGCGAAGCCCCGGAAATTATGACATAACTAATGACATAACCATATAGGGATGAATTTCAATGAGGCAAATATAGCAGTGACATTCAAAAGAAGCTAAAAACCGAAGGATTGCGTTTTTATGGCCTTTTTTGTTGAGAAGAAGGTTTTTACTTAAAAATTCAATCAAAAACTAGGGCAAAATTTCTCAATTAACCTCTCTCTGGACTGCGGTTGAATGTTGGAAGTTCATTAAAGCCGCTAGAGTTCAATAAAAACGAAAAACTGCTCTCAAATCTTGCGCAAAGAGTCGCCATATGAATGCTGGTCTATCTCGTTATGGAGTGATTTTCAAGACCCGCGACGTTGTCAGTGCTCCTGGCCGTCTCATGAGGATCACAACGATATATAATGTTGCAGGGTTTCGTTGAGACCCTGCGAAGATCCACCGCCAAATGCCCCGTCGGCTCTGGTCTGTCTCCGCTGCTCGTCTGCGTCTCCGCGCGCTGCGCGCTACCTCGCTACCTCAAATGCGGGGCGCGGGGCATTTGGCTCTGGTACCCATTTCTTCGTTGTTCGGAGCCCAATTTCGATAATCTATATATCATATTAAAGCTCTTGATCTCTATTTTCACGCTGACAACGTCGCGGAACTTCTTTTTAGGATTCAAACGAGAAATCCTCGAAAAACGGCGTTTTCGAAAAACTCTTGTTTTTTCTTCAATTTAACTTTTTTCACTCGGTTTTTTTGTGTATTCGATAGGTCTTGTTTCTGTCTATGATGTAGACAACGTCGCCGAGCTTACTTCTTTGCTTATGCCGGTTCTTTTTGTAAAAAATACAAAAAAAGTGCGTTTTTCTTTACCTTGTTCTCTTTCTGTGCTTTTGCAGCGAATTTTTTCCAGCTTGGACGATACTTGCTCAGAATGATGAGCGGAAGAATCCAGACAACGTCGCAGCGTACGAAACGACTATGCGGGGGTGAAAATTCAAAGGACGCATCAAAAATCAGATTGGCGTCCATGTGCAACACAGCTTTACAGACATGTTTAACATGTTCAATTCAGTTGTTGACAAGTTCTTCTTCTTTCGGTCTCCCAACTAACGCCACAGCTAAACAGCGTTTTTTTTTGACTGGAAAAGAACTTTGTTGTTGTTGCCACCCAATTTAACCAGCAATCCTGGAGACGAAACTCTACGTAGGAAACCACCAAGTTAAGGTTTCAGATTTGGTGATGTGCTAACCTCTGCTTTATATGAATTTTCTAAGTTTTCTAATTTAATTTGTATCTGTAAATTTTCGTCTATTTTTCTGAAACAATCTTCACTTTTTATAGGGGGCAAGAACTCAAACAACTATCACTTTCTAGCCTCTGTCTCTCGACTATCGAAGGTATGACCGAAGGTATTTTTCATTATACCCTTCTGTACAAATTTTTGTGCATGCTGCATCCACTCAATTTATTTTGTCCACGGAGGATTATTCTAAACCCACTTGCGGATTTCTTAGTAGAAAAATCATTGCCCAACATACAACCGACGATGTTGTTTCCTGCCCAGCTACCCATAGATCCATAATGCTGATAGCGAGTGATTCTTCACTGCAATGAAAAACGGTCAATACCAAAATTTTCGGTAGTCACATAGAGTAAAAAATGTGGTTGTCTGAGCTACTGAATGAATGCAAAATGAATTGTGGTTCCCAAATGATGCCAATCTATCATAACCCACTCGAATGAGCTATCTTTTATTCCTTCTTTAGCGTTTTCGTCTATCTTTTGTAAGAAAGCATCGGTATAGTCTTTGGGTTCAGCATCTATCACATGACTCCCATCTTCCACGGCACGTCTTCTGTAAGATATCGTCATTTAAGGCACGTTGATTTTAGGGTCGTTAGGCGGATGCTATTAGCACTGAAATTTGAGACAAATATAGCTGACCTTTCTGCAACCTGCATTCTGATAAACTCTTCCATTTTGTGCATCGGCTCAAGCATTTTTGTCCATCTCGAGCTGAGAATAGGTATTTTAAGCATCCACGATTTAATAAATGTGTAGTCGAAGGGTAGCTGCTCAAAAAATCGATCCACGTCTTTCCGATATTTGTAAAATTTCATCTCTTCCTCCTGAAAGGGGAATTTATCACGAAGATGGTCAGAAAGAATTTGATTACTTACTCCGTTAATAGGAGTTGAGAAAAGTATACGATTGATGATTCCACCAATAAGACGATCGAACAGGTGGAATGGATCGACTGGTGTATCCGATGGCAAATGGTCGATTTCCTCGAACCTGAAAAATCGCTCGATGTCAAAATTCCGCTTTACAAAAAGGATAGCATTCAGATTTTCTGCCCAAGGGGAAGTGCCAAAATGTTTTCCTCAAATTTCCCCCTCCCTTCTCTCCGTCATCCCTCTTTTTGGAAGGCAATCCTTTTTGTATGAAGAACAAACCTCAGATTAAACTCGTCCATAATTCGCTCTTCTATAAGATTGCGACTGACTCCAAGATTTCTCAACACATATGACGAATGACGTCTCTGCTCCTTCCAAGTCATACCACTAGAGACAAGCAGACCGCGATTACCTAAACCAACATATTTTATGGTTGAAAATTTCAAGCTGGATGGATACTTCTTGACCAGTAAGTTCCTCAAAGTTCATCTTTGCATTACGGTAACAGTCTTAGCCGATAATAGTAATTATTTATTGATTTATCTTATTCATCATAAAATGGATCGTATATGCGATAAACCACCTCACAATTGAAATGATAAGCAGACAATCATGAATGTACAACCGGATGGGAGAGGAAGGCAAAAAGAATCAAATCTTATGGAGTTTTAAAATATTATTGGGAAAAATCGATAATGCTTTAAATACTGCTGATGTACACTTTGATTCAACTGACTTGGCGGCTGGAAGGCGAGGCTTCCTGACCTAATAAGGCTAGGTAGTGATCAGAGAGCACGCGCGCGGGAGGGACGGACACTGTATCGCGGGCGCGAGCGGCCTTAATTGGGTCTCGAAGCCTCGCCTACCAGCCGCCAAGCCAGTTGAAACAAAGGTTAAGTCATAAATGACAAATAGTAACTTTCAGTTTGCACATTTTCCTTGCTTCCTCTCTTTCTCTTCTCTGCATTTGTTCAATCTGAACACAAGATGACCAACCTCTCCTGTCATACATTATAGCTGGACTCCAGCGATCCTCGTATTTGGCACCGCTGCGGACCATCGCTTCATGACCCAGTGCATAGTTAGCGATATGCACTGTGGCTATAGGTCCCAACCATACTGTGAATACTGGACCGTAAATCTAAAGAGAATAAAGTGAGCAGTATCAGTTACGTCCCAAATAGGTTAGAAAAGGATAGATACCTCTTTTAAGCGCTTGAAAGCTGGTACAATACCTCCGTATCTCCGTGAATAAAATGCGAGTTGTGGAAGATTACCAAGGAACAGCACAGGAAAGGGACCTGAGTAAGTCTTTATCAGACTAGGGAATCAATCATATCGACAAGAAAGCACCTGGAGGTAGTCGAGTAGTTTTTCGCCATAAATCAGCGAGATAAAAGACCACGATCAATGTTAACAGAATTCCCAACATGGCGATTCTTAGGGTTCCTGCAGAATTCGGGAATGAGCATGATTTTTCGAAAAATAAAGCCTATTGAAGTTTGCCGAGGCATTTCAACAGACACCAATCATCAATGCATGCTCTATCCTATGGTATATCTAAAAGCGGAAAAAGTAGATATTTTTGTAAGTCGCAATGAATGCGTTCTTGCTTCGAAAGTTTTGCTTTGGCATAGCTGCCTTCGTACCTATGCTAGAATTTATATATCTTGTTGTCATTAGTGTCTTTTGAACAATCGGTACAATCGGTAATGTGCTTAAGAGTTTCAAAAATAACAATCTTTGGTGAATCCGAGTTCCAAATTGTATTGCTTCCTTCTTATGCAGTGATTAGCGATAACGGGCATCATACGCATTCCAGAAAACTTCAAATTACATAATTACATAACATAATTACATAATTCCTTTTGGCCGGGCATACTTCACGCGATTTCAGTCGACGAGATTTGGCAATTCGCCAGAAGTCTTCAGATCCAACATTAGCAAGCAGCACATGCAGTGTGTATAGCTTTCATGGATTGATGAAATGCCCTATCTTCTGCACATCTAAAATATGCTTACAGTAAGTTGTGAACAGTTGGAATATTTCCAATTTATGCCCCATCACTTGTTGCTATGCTAAATCGCCTGTAGAACAAATAAGGGCTTTTCTCCTATGACCACTAATCGAGTAGTAAGCCCATTTAACGTTATAGTCATAGCGCGCTTAATTAGGCTCATTATCTTCTTGCTTATGCTGGTTTTACCCAAGTATTTTCCTGAGCCTATGTGGAATTTCCATTCGAAAATTTTTTTCGAGCATACTGTAATTTGGTACTTGGTGCAAGCGCACTCTTGAACAGAACAACAATGAATATTTTATCAGAGTTTGAGAACCTCGTGAAGAGCAAGAAAATGGCTCTTCTTGGGGCAGGGCAACAAAATATAACCGAGAGACTTTTTGGAACAATCCAATATTACTTTGATGCAAATCTTGCACCAAACAAGTCAAAACCGTAAAAAGTCTATTTCTCTTGAATTCTAGATAATTTTGGGGTACAGTTCCAAAGAGGCAAGTATTTACAAGATAAAACATATTTGAATATTTACAGTGAGTTTAATCCACGCAGTATTTGAAGCTATAAACTGAATCTAAGTGTCTAAAAACCAAGAAGAAATCATAACTTGGCTTCAAAAATCCTGCAAATCTCCTACTCGTTGCGCATATACATTCCATATCAGACATTCATACATAAAGTTGATGCGATTTTCTTTTGGTGAGAGAAAAAATTGAAATTGAGAAAAAAACTTCATGGTTTCGCAAAAGTAATGCTGAAGTTTCTCACATCAGTGTGTACTACAAGCCTTTGGAAGCACAACAGCAAAACTTTCATCTTCCAAGAAGAACAAAAAGAGAACTACAAGAGCTAATTTTCAAGAAATATCAAACACAGTGATAGAGAAACCGATAGGGAAAGCTAGATTTGATATATTAGGTCGGTACGAAAGTTCGTACTGTTTTTCAGATTGATACTCAAGCCGCAATAACGATGGACCTAAAAAGTGTCTCATGCAGGATTTCTTCCTCTTTTTAATGGCTATGTTTTCTCAGATTCCTTCAATTTCGCTCGAATAATCGTCACAGTCTCCAACCCAAGGTTTTTACCAATATTGAGTTTGGCTATCTTTCAAAATTTTCATTTTCTACTTTTGGACTAGCTTTGATAACAGTTGCACAGAATAAATTACAATGAACTATGCTGGCCTTCTCTACTAACTTTTTAGCGTTTCTCAAAATAATTTTTCCAGAGGCCTTTATTTTTGCGAAGTCGTGAAATGCACAACCGCCTCACACACTGGTAAATCTCCGGGTTTTGAATAGTAAATATTGATATGATGGGTTCTTTACGCCTGTTTCGCCTCTACCCCTATACAGGTTACTATAGTGTTAACCACTCCCGAGGCTCGTCAGTAGGGAAGAGTGGTGCACTGGGACAGATTGGTTCAAGGGGGGTATTTATACATGAGGGGTAGAGCAAATAGATCAAAAAAGTCAAAAAAATCAGCTGAGTTGCATTTTTGTGAGCATTTTAGTAACAAAGGTTTTAGTGGTTTTGAAGGATTGTAGTTGCAAATACTTGTATGATATGTATTTATTTTTATTCAAACATTTGATCATGGCATTAGAAATGATGTTGGGAGTGTACTGTAGTGTTAAAAGTTGATCTATAAGTAATTCTAGTCTTTCAACAAAGTTTTCAAATTTAGTACAAGTCCTATAAATTCTCAAAATCTCACTGTAAATAATTGCAATTTTGACATTCTGACTGATATGTGATCCTGAATGAGTAAATTTGTTAACTTTGAAGTTGAAGCTGTCCGTTTTGTTATATTGAGTTGTGATAATTCTGCTTTCAACTATACTTATTTTTAAATCCAGAAAATCACATTCGAAATTGCTACGGTTGGTGCTTTTCAGTTCGAGAATATTTTTATAAGTAATTTGTAATATTGCTTGTATTTGTGATTGCTCCATGTTGTGTATGATCAATAAATCATCCATGTACCTAAAAGGTATGAAAAGTTTATGAGATTTTTTATGAGTAGAAGCACAAGAATATTCCATATATGACAAAGTCAAATCTGCTAAAATTGGGCTAACACTGCTTCCTTGTGGGACACCCATTTTTTGTTTGAAAATGTGGTGTCCGACTTTACAGTAGCTGTTTTCTAGGAGGAATTGAGTGAGATACATTATATCTTCTATTTTATAATTTCTAAAATTAGTTCCATTCAGAGGTGTATTAGAGTAATGTAAACTTTTGTTTTTGCTAACAATGTACCTACTATTACTATTCTTAAAACATATTTTGAGTATAGCGTTTATGTTTTTTAAGATAACATCATGTGGAATATTAGTAAACATGTTTGTGAAGTCTGCGGAATAGAGTTGCAAATTAGTGTCTACTATGTTACTAAGAATGTATGAGATATTTATGTCATTGATGGACCAGTACGTTGGTAAGCAATTTTTGTTATTGTATACTATATTTATATAATTTTTAAAATGAAGCTTGCAAAAACTTATCACTTAACGATGATTTTAGCAAGCAACTGAGTGCTTGGTCGAAATATTAGATTCCAAATTTTCCAGGTATAGCCTGGAACGATTTTGGAAACAAGAATGATGATGATTTGATGATTTGTCCTCATATATTACGCAAAATAGGAAAGAGTGAAGTCCTTCAGAAAGAGGAGAAAAGGCTGCATCGAGTGACACTGGTTGCTCGTTTTTTATTGTTGTAGGATTGGGAGGCCCAAGTTTGAAGTTTGATAGCATCGGAAAAATATCATCAAAAATAGAAGGAAGCTAGACATGCCAAAAAAACTGCATTGTTTTGCTTATTTTATCCAACTATTGTGAAAGCTAGTTCAAAAGATGAGAATGAAAAATCTAAAAAATAGCCAGACTCAAGATGGGTAAAAACCAAGGATTGTAGACTTTGACGATTATTCGAACGGATACCATAGGAATCTAAACAAAAACATAACTGCTGAAAAAAAAGAAAAAATCTGCATCGAACGCTGGTCAAAGCATTTGTTTATTATTATTTTAGGTGGTTTGAGCACGGGCTTGAAAACGGCACGAACTTTCGGATCGACCTAATATTTTCGTCTTGTAAAAGGCTGAAAAAAAATTGTGAACTGTTAACTGCACATTTAGACATGATAATCGCATTCGCGTTATCAAAGGAAAAACATACAGGCACCTATGTCAGACATAACAAACTGATTTGTTGATACATAGCTTCCTGTTTATGATTAGTTCGCATTCGCCTGTGGTATCATTGTCATCATTTTTGGCGAATGAAATAAAGAGCAACTTTGGTCTTCAAAACTCGGATGGGACAGTAATAAAATTCTATGCACTTCTCAAAACTGAATGTTTTTACCTGCTAGTCAAGATTCTTACACAAAAGAGCATACGTTGCTTGAAAGTAAAAAAAAAGTCTTTCGATGACATACAAATATCTTTTACCTTACTTTAGATCAGCAATTTGCCTTTTCTTTCATTCATTTGTTAAAAACAGCCTTCGGGCACAAACATGAGAGTGGAAATTTGGTTGAAATCTCGTGATGTGATGGTCTAATGTGGTAACCTCACGTTATTGCAACTTAGTCAGCGATAGAATTCTGGTAAAATATACAAAAATACGAGTTGAAACCATACTAAACCCATTTGTGACAAAGTTCTTAAGTCTGTAACTTTCAACTAAATTACTACCGCTCCTAGTTTTCGCCTGTTGTCTTATTCGCTGAATTAAGAAATCCAGGTCGCAAAGAGCAAAAAGGGCGAAAACAGGGTTTTCCCAAAGCCTTATACCCGAATTTGGACGAGTGAATCAGTTTGAGGTGTGACACACAGTCGGTGTGGAACGCCGTAATCTTATCCTTGGCTGCATGCACTTTATCGCAGAACAGGAAATCCACAGGGGGGGGGAGGGGAGGCGCTTCCTTTCGATAGGTAAATCTTCCAACTTCCCGAGCGGATGTTTTGTATCTGGTCTAATGTTATGATCTCGCGCTTATGCGACGTGTTCGAGGGCGTGCTTTCATATGACACTAGAATCCCAACCCTCAGCCTTGCCCGGACTTTGCTTTCAGACTGTTTCGGCAGAATCAAGCATCTCAAAAATCTTTATTACTTGGGGTTAGCCGTTTTGCTGGTACCGAAAACCACCTCAAACCTAACAAAGATAACGACCTTTTTTTTCAAGGCCCATTTTGAGTTTAGGCGAATGGAATTGTTTTCGCCTAGACTGAAAACAAACCGTTGGGGGATCCTTGTGTTAGACGAATGGACGAGCGCACGAAGACCCATCTTCCCGGATACATAGAGCAGAAAACCACTCATTTCTCAACCCTGCTTCGAGTTCGAATTTCTACTGATGAAAAAGGGAAGCGGGGTAGAGGAATAAGGCCAAAATGAAAGGAATCTGGAACAAAAACCGTTGAAAACGGTCAAAATTCTCCAACTCCCGCCGTTCAAAACGCGCGGTGGCGGTTGCAGCGCATGCAGTACAGTTCCGAAACAGTTTCAGCACAGTGCGGGAACTATGCGGGAACAGTTCCGGAACATGGGAATCAGTATGAACCCAGCCTGAGAGGGAAAACCGCTAGCTCGTCCCAGTGCAGAGAAAACTGGTTTGCGCGCACAGGTTTTAGGCAAATTTTCGCGGCAAGGGGCATGTTGTGCGGTTAGGCCTGCTTATTTTGATATTTGGGGGTGGTGCAAGCACTACAACATCAGATCAACTTGTTCATTTCTGGCGACCCTGCCTTAAACAGCCTGACTATTCTCATCTTTTACAGCATGTTCAATAGGTCCGGTTGGGAGAGTATCTGCTAGTAATTGAATATTCAGTTACCGTTCTAAAAGTGCGCCAGTTGCTTAACCATATCCATATGTTGAGAGTCATAGAGCAAAACAACAATCAAAAAAGGTTGCACTTTCCTATCGTCAGCATGTAATCCTTTAAGTCTCAGCTATATGTTTACATCTTGTATAGTGCATAATGTGCGCGCTGAAATTACGTCCAGCTGAAGATAACTGCCGTTTAAGTATTTTGACAGAAACGAAAGGTGGGATATGCGGTATCTTACCAATGCGTAGTACTGTGTGATTTTAACGATGCGCAGCTCGTTGAGAATGGCTACTTTGACTCCTGACCATCCTCTGGTGAGCATATGTTAATACACCACTTAGGGACAGCCACATCGTCCCAAACATGCTCCTTCTCAGACAATCGACCGGACCCCTCCGCCGGACAGTCGGAATCTGCCAGAGTAGCGCCGGACCCAGTTGACCAATGAGAGCGGGGCGATTGAGCGGTCCCTTCTTGTAGGTCGCGGTGACATCACTGGCAGGCAAGTGGGACCCTTCTCCGGCTCTGCTGCAAAGGTACACCATTTCTGCTCCGGAGGTACGCCAGATTTGGCAGAGCCGCGCCGGAGAAATTTGCCCGCCGCGAGTCCGCCAGATTTGGACGAGCCGCACCGGAGAAAATCGGAGGGGTCCGTAGCACAAATGGGAGGTTTCCGGAGCACAAATGGGAGGGCTCCGGAGCACAAAATGGGAGGGCTCCGGAGCAGAAATGGGAGGTCTCCGGAGCAGAAATGGGAGGGCCCCGCACAAATTGGAGGGCTCCGGAGCAGGCTGCGTATCGATTTGGCGCGTAGCCAAGCAAACGTCTAACTCCACGGTGATGAGTCCTCTGTTTACGCTCTTTCTCCATATTTTATTCGTTGTTTCTTTGATTTTGTTGTTTTTCCGCGTCTCTTTACCGTCTTTTTTCTTTTCCGCGTTGTTCTTCGTCGCGTTGGCGTTTATGTTGTTGTAAGTTCCTCGTTTTCAGGTTTATGTTTCAAATTTTCGTGCGGATGCACTCAATCACTTTCAGCGTTTGGCTCTTTTCGACTTGCTGAGACATCGTTGACTTTTGATGGAGTGGTTTTTGTGATTAATTTGAGCTCGTTCCGAACATATCTGTGGCTTATCGGGCAGATGCATGCTAAGGTAAGCGTTGGGGCTTCTAGGCAACTTTATATCTAATATCTACCGGACATAACATCTGAATCAAAGTCCTGTGAGCCACTTATCGAAGTGTATTTTCAGCGATTTCTTGTTCTCGCTCATCTCTTGTTTCACTGATTGCCTTTCTCTTTCACTGATTGCCTTAATTAGAGGCACTGGTGTCGTAATGTCGTTCTGCTCGACCGCGATGACGAAAGTTTCAAAATTTCAAGAATTAGCAGTTTCAAGAATTTTCTTGCAATTCTCAAAGCGACGCATCTTCATGCAGAATATTGCAAGAGACATGTTGAGACATTCGCTGATTTGGAAAAAGTTGTAAACTTTGCTTGGAAACGGCCAAAAGCGAATGAGTGTAAAATTGCACCAAATATTTTGTGTATAGACATTCAAGTTTTCCTTACGACTTTTTTTGAGAATCGTTGTGTTTCTCAATAGACGATTCATTGCACGCAAAGGCTGGACGCCGTTGCGTCATAGGAGAGAGTGTGCTGCGGAGAGGCAGTAAACGGCTAAGAGGGCGAAAGTGTGTTTAATCTGAGAGACGCCTACAGGGTCCGCAGTGGCAATCTATCTCTGCCTGCGATTCGCCTATATATAATGTAATGGCTTTTTTCAGTCAAGTTCGTTTAGGTGTCCGAGTCTTTGAGAGCTGTCGGAGTTAACCAATCGAATACTTTACTCACAGCTTCTCATCACTACCTGCTGCAGAATCCCAGCGTGATTTATAGGTTATCTTAAGGAGGCTTGTTCGTGCCTGTGCTGATCGTTATTTTGAATTTAGCTCTCAGCATCAAATAAGGCTCTTGTTCTGGAAGCTATCAACAATGTAGTATCGGATACGAAAATTGTCCAAACTGGATGAACAACTAGTTCATTTGATGATAAATCTTGCCGCGCGGGAAATGACAATGACCAGCAAGGTAAGGTTTTTTCACTCCAGTCTTTCTCTTCTCAAGATTCTCTTTTATGGGTGACCTCTAGCTTCATATAGTCAATGTTTTAGTATTGCCGATCAGCGCCAATTCGATTTTCTTTTGTCCTCTCGATAAAAAACGAGTTGACAAGGTGTTATTTATGCATCCTAGTAGGTTCCTGGTCTCGTCTATTCAGGAAACGGAATCTTTGATAGGAAATTGATGACTTTTGCACTGACATTTGTGTTCAGAATCGACTGTTATCGAAAACTCTTCCTTGGAATCGTAGCATTGCCATCTATATTCTTGTTCTTCTTCTTCTTCTTATTCACCTCAAAAAATATATCATATCGCATATCATCCAATCGCATAAGTGTACAATGTTGCTTTTATGTTTCACTGCTTCTATATTCTCTCGCTGCATCTCAATGGCTCCCAAATTCTTTTTGAGGCTCAACTCAAAAAAAAATTGCAGGAATTTGATGGCGAGAGAATACAAAGGCAGTGCTGAACTTGCAGAAGATCCAACAGATGCACCTCCGTCATCAGAAATGTCTAAAATGTCAAAAATGTCAGAAATGTCTGACAAAAGGTTTTGCGCTGTTTTTCTAAGCAGTCTAACTCACTACACTTACATCGCTTATGTTTTCGCTTAGGGTACGGCCATAGGCGGCAACTGTTGTCTTTGTCCGTTTTGTAGCTGCTAAGTTTTGTTTTGCAATTTGCAGGAGATTGTTTGCAGTTAATTTGAAACAAATGTCTTGTTTCTTCATTCTTCTATCTTCTATCCACAAACGCGAGAGAGGGAGGGTGTAGAGTACGGGGGTGAGGGTCGCGCTGAACTCCTACCCGGGGGGGGGGGATCCTATTCGGCTAATTTGGGTGGGGTTTAGAGACAAAATTGGGGTTTGGAGCTTAATTAGGGCTAATTACAGTATGCCGCGGCAGGCTTGCGGAGCACAAAATCGGGGGCTCCGGCGCACAAAATCGGGGGGCCGGAGCACAAAATGGGAGGGCTCCGGAGCAGAAATGGGAGGTCTCCGGAGCAGAAATGGGAGGGCTCCGGAGCAGAAATGGGAGGTCTCCGGAGCAGAAATGGGAGGGCCCCGGCGGACGAGTGGCAGACCCACCGCTGGGGAAACCCCGCGGCCCTGCCATTTCTCCGCCGGAGGGGTCCTATCCGCTGTCTGAGTTGTACTTGTCTCGTATTTTTGTGTGGCTCTTGCTCTGGAGCTGTTCATAACAGCTTCATTTGATTGTCGATGCCTCAGTATAGTAGTCATAGACTTTTTGTAGCACTGTACTTTGTTCGGTTTTTTAGACACCATGAAGTTTTTCCCATTTTGGGAAAGAATTGAAAATGAAATAGCTGAGAAAATGCAAGTTTTACATTAGATATTTATTGGGCCTGCATTTTTAAGGGGTTCTATTAAGGTTAAAGCGAAAGAAGGTGAGTTTGCTAGTGTCAGTTTTAAATTGTACAAAAGTAGTGAATGACTTTGAAGTTGTAAATTGATGGACTATTGATTGTAAGTTTAATGCAACACTGTATCAACGACGTCTTCTCGAGGAGTCTCCATTTGCCCTTCGCATCGAAGTTCCCTTGAATCAGAGCTATGAGTAAAAAATGTAATGAATTTGCATTGAATCATACCCTTCTCTGGTCTGTTCTGGGCTGTTTTCGCATATCCATTCTGCTCTATAAATGCGATTGATATTGTTGTGCAATGAGATTCAATGTAATTACCTTTCTTGCCGGTAAATCTTTCCTAAGCAATCTATCTGGTACAGGCTTACACGGAACTGGAGGAGCCTTGTTGACAGATTCTCCAGGAACTCTGAAGCTTTTCATAAGGCGTATAATATTCGTGAAAGCTGCAGTAATTATATATGACATGACCGTTTTACGAACGTATGAAAAACAACTAAACAACAAAGCAGTTCGGTACGAGAATCATTGGAAGAAATGGGTAACTTACACATGTCTGATGTATTTTTTCAAAATCCAAGCTACATCTTTCATAACAGGTCGAGAATGAGGTTTTGCGCACCAGCATGCTGCGACGATAATTCGAATATCTTCTGGCAAGTCTCTTGACAGTGCTGGACGAAATCTTGGCTCTCGTATCTACAAAGTAGTGTGTGAGGGTGAAGATAATTGCAGAAGCAGATTATTACCCGTTGTCGCACAGTTCTGTTTGAGTATTCTTCAAAGGGCATTTTGGCATTGTTAAATATTTCCCACACAAGTATACCATAAGAATAAACGTCGCATTCGCGTGTGTAAACACCAGTAGCTATAACCTCTGGTGCTTGCCTGTAAAAAAATATTAATTTAATGATTCTCCAAAATTAGAATCAGTACCATTTTACTGGTATTCTTTCATATCCTTGTATCTGATATCTATCTGCTTGCTTTGACAGTCCAAAGTCAGATATCTTTACTATGTTTTTCTGTGTGTCAACCAAGCAATTTCTACAGGCCAAATCCCTTTTACAGTGAAACTATTTAATTTTGGTGTAATCATAATTGTGAAATACCTATGCATGCATCGTTTGTTGTGGAGATAATATAATCCTAGGGAAACATCAAATGCGTAAGAGCAGCGATCAGGGATGCTTACCTAAACATGTCTGCCATTTGAACAGACTCAAATGATAGAATAAATTTCTCTTGTGCATCGCTCAAAGATACTGCTGTTTTTGAGGAAAACACAGTTTTTCAACACCATAATGAAAATGAATCAAATATTTAAACGCTACTATTGTAAACATTTTCGGGACTAGCATATTGTGAGATTGGCTTTATCTTGTTAGATTTACATCAGAATATGTACCGCTTATTCATACTGTGAGTTACGGTAAAAACTTTTAGCGCGATGACATCTTGCAAATCAGCTGCCAATTTATAAAATTTCCGGAACGTATGAAAACTCTTTAGAGGATTTGTCGCGTCGATTCTAGTAAATACCTTCTTACATAACTTTAGAGCGATTTAAATGATATAATCAAGTTTCTGGTAGTTGTTGGCAAAACCGCTGTAACGGTCCTAAGGTCGTCGTGTGCTAGAATTTGCAAGCAAAATCATATATGAAATTAATAATGCTTATCAACCATGCAACAGATTTTCGGACAACTTCGAAAGCGTCATTCTTTGGCGTAATCCTTTCTCGAAATTCAATGTAATCTACAGTAATGAAGGACATCGGTGATCTTTTGATTACAAATCTAAGGAATGATACAAACATAAGTTGGTGATTGAAGACAACATGCACATTATTAGACGCGTCTTCAACCGATGATTCCAAATCTGCGTTCTTTTGCGGAACAACTTTTCAAAAAAGTTAGAGCGTTCGAATGCCCAAATTTGTCAAGCTTTGAGTGACCTAAAATTAGCAGAAAGCTGTACAAAAACATCTGAAAATCGGTAATCAATTTTGTATCAAGTATATTGTCTGCAAGGGAGAGACAAAGCCGATGGAAATCCACATAGGTGTTTTTAGAACTTTTCGCTAATTTTAAGCTATCGATGCTTGACAAATATGGACATGCAAACGCTCACAACTTCTTTAGAAAGTCGCACGCATACAGTTCTCTCCGACTATGAAGTAGTGTGCCTCTGGCGCATGTTCACAGAGGGTATTAAAGACGCCGAATTCTTTGTACTTTTTTATAAAAGGGAATGAAAGACGTTATTTTGAAGTATGGGAATGATAAAATATAATTCTGAAGCAACTAGCCATATTCTCGCGTCCAAATACACTCACGTTCGTCCTTTTTAGGTGATGGTCCAAACCTCCTCCTACTACAAATTCCATAACAATCATCACATTATCATTTTCTATTACCATTCCGTAGAAAGCGACAATATTTCTAGACATTATTTGATGTTTTGATTTAAGTCTGACTTGCATGCATTGCTTACAAATGCTTGTATTGTCTCATTAACCTGGCTTCTTTGTGCATCTCCTCCATCATGGCTTTATTCTCTTCTTTCACTTTAGTCTAAGAACATATGATCAGGCAAAATACGATGCACTAAAATTTACTTTCATAATCTACTCACTACTTTGACAGCGACCGAAATTTTCTTGTGGAACTGTCTGAGGATACCTCTCCATACTTCTCCAAAAGCTCCCTCGCCTATTTTCTGTATCAACTGTATCTTATCCTTTGACAACTCCCAGGCTTGTTTCGGTATCGGCTTTGTCAGAAATACATCGCTGGATACAGGAATTCCCTCATGGAAGTGCTTTCTGTGAAGGTGTGATTACTCTTGCGCAATTTTACACAACTTTATATCCACATGTTGCCGGTTCATGTTACATATGAACCTGCGATTACATAGTATGCGGCTAACAAGAACTTTTGGCCAAACATCGATTCCCATCCTTTCTTAGGTGGGCAACGCCGAATATTGTATTTCGAAGGCTTCAACAGGAGAAGACAACAAGACCTTTGTTAGTCATGCAGTCATGCTTCTATCTGCCAGACAGCCGTCCTCAACGCTACGCTTACTTAAAAAGCGGTTGCCAAGCACCGTTAGTTACCCTGGAGCTTGATTGTGTTTTAGGCATACGTTTAGATCAACCTATTGCCCTCCACGCTGCCTTTCTTCTAGGAGGTGAAAGGTGCTATATAATTCAAAGGAGAAAAGGACGATTTGTGACCTTTCCAAAATTCTTTGTTGTTCTGTGTAACTGAAACAGTTTCTATGCGTAAACAGTTTCTCCCACAACTGCAGCTCACGCAATTACTTAGCGACATTTTTGAAAGCTTTTTTTTTCAGTATGCTCTCTATCCCACATGCTTCATGTATGCAGCTAACAATAAGATATGCCAACTCAACGCGCATGCATATTGATGGAGAGTGTACATAACATGATTTTCATGCTAATTTCACGCTCAATTTCTTTGAAAGTGGTGTCACTCATCGTCGAACTCGAAAGTATTTGTGAAACTTACTGAATAAGAGCAATTACGGATTCGGCTTTGTTTGCACCATCGATAGTGAAGAACACAGAATTAGCCTGTTGGATCCTATGGATGGGAAAATCTTTTACGTGATGATTTACGCGAACTGTTAGGCAAGGCTGTAACCGATTCAAATCAGAATTTTGTTCAATTTCTGAAGTACGCATGTACTCGCCATTGGTCCTCGTTTATCTTGTGACTCGAGTGCACGCAGCAAAAAATCACCACGAGTAGCTATGAGACAGATTACGTCCTCTAAAGGCAGTGCACCGTGATACCAATTTTCGTTATCGAGATCCTGAATAAATCAGCTTTTCATGATGCCTTAAAGAGTCAAGTCTTCGCTAATATTAGATAACGAAAAAGTTTTCTGGCTTTTTGATATTGATTTCTGACGTGTTTTAAGCAATGAGCTATTTCGCAATCGGCCGAGTTCTGATAAGCGCGTAGTTAAAGAGAATCTCATCCTTTAAACGTATTCCCTTTTCAAGCGTGGATATCCTTCCGTGCTCACAACAAAAAGGTGTTTTGGGTATTGAAAATCTTTAGTATTTTAATGCTAATCAATTCTGCAATCAGAGGAAATTTTTCAAAATCCGAAGGGATACGAGCTTCTCACTAGTCCTATAAACCTAACGTTTTGAACCTTACCATTTCTGTACCACTTTTACATCCGTCCCTGTCCCATTACTATATGCCAGATCCCTGACTCCGTGTTTGGTTGGTTATCAGCGGTCACTTATCCCCCCCCCCCCCGTGCCAGCTTCCAGCTAGCTCAAAGTTTGCAAAGAGTCGACAAGTCAATATCAATCGTAACGATGGCCTACGACACCAGCCCAGTGACGTGGCAAGTAGCTCGGCCGCTACTTGCTTGAAAGAATGCTACTACTGTGCTTCACGAAATGCTCTTCAACACCATGGTTCTACGTAAGGAGTAGCACTGCAGAGGGTCCTTTGGTCGCGAATTATTTCAATGATTCAGGCTGGTGGACTATAAAAAAACGTCGGGTGCGTCTCGTATTCGTGAAATCAGGGGGATTGCTTTTTACAATTTTGTTTAGCCAAAGATTTGGCATATCTACGCAGAAACAGAAAACCAAGTGCTGTCTAAGTGGAATGTTTCCAAGGACAAGTGTATTTCGCATTTCATAAACACTAGTATAAGCCTTTACTTCATGCGCAACAATCGTGCCACACCAAATCAAAAAATAGCATTTATCTCGTCTTTGCATGCTAGCTTTTTGTAATTCACTATAATCGTTTTTTGAAAGTTGCTATCACTAGACAAACTTTTGCAGAGCTTGTCAATGCAAGCTCTTAAAAATCTATCGATAATATCGCTTAAGTCACATCTGTCATCTAGGAGCGGCTGAAAACCTACAACTTGAACATATTTGAAGCTAAAAACTCACTGTCATTATTTTTTCAGCAGATTCGTCAACGAAATTTGACATGTCTTTTCTCTTTCGAGCTTCGCTTCCACCCTGAATAAAAATCCAGAATGTTTGTCAAACTATCACGCAGCCGTGTATTTGCTAAAAATCGCGTGGCGTTTTTTTTTTCGCGCTCTTAGGTATTAGATTATCCCAAAAACATGTTGTTTTCGCACGCTTGATTTTGAGCGACCACGGCCTCTTTCGAAACAACATATTTCGACTAAAAACATTGTCCAGGGGAAAGGCACCTGGGTTTCTCGCCTGCAAAGTGATGAGGGGATCCTAATTAAAACACTGCCCAAGCGGCATTGCAAACGACGTCCCCAAGCCCTCCGCGCCTGCGTCGTGACCCTACTCACGAGTGAATTAGAATGGGTCCCACGCGTGTTGATGTGAGCGAGGTCTTTTTCGGGATACGGTCACGGCGCAGGCACGGAGAGTTTGGGGGCGGATTTTTCAGCCGTGAATGAATCATTTGCAGTGCAGCTTGGGCATTCCTTATTTAGGACCCCCTTATCAGTTTCCAGGCGAATCATGTGCCCAGATTTGCCTTGCCACATTGCTTTGTAACTCTCTGACGACACTCTCATACTGTTTCTACTTCTTTTTTATGCTTTTTTAGAGGACGTAGAAAAGCTTTCTTACTTGCCGTTATCTACTCGGCCCTATGCTTTTTAGAAGTTTCGATAAGTTGGAATGAACAAAGAACGGGAGAGGTGATTTGATGAGTTAGAAAAATGCATAGAAAGTCCGATGCGCAGTCAAATGCGTTTTTTGAAAAGCCAGTTTTCTACATGTGTTTTGCAGGGTGGTAATTCTTACATATCGTGCATTCCTCAGAATTGTTTCCATAGGTGCTATCAAAGTAGCTGCCCTTTGATCGTTTCTAACATGTCAAGTTGAAATAAGCGCCTCAGATTTGCTGGAGTTAACGTCTCAGAACAAATGAAAGCAGCCATGTTAATGGCACCTGTGGCAACAATTCTTTCAGACAGTCGAAGGGATACCTCCGGCGGGCATATGGCGCGAGTCTGCCACTTCGCGCTCCGGAGCCCTGCCATTTCACGCATTTTTGTGCTCCGGGGCTTTCCCAAAAGTGGCGCACCTCCGGAGCAGAGATTTGCGCGTCGCGGATAGGGGTCATATTCATTTACCGCGACGTCACGGTGACGTCACAAACAGGACGAATGGGACCCCTCTCCGCGACGCGCAAATCTCTGCTCCGGAGGTGCGCCACCTTTGAGAGAGCCCCGGAGCACAAAAATGCGTGAAATGGCAGAGCTCCGGAGCGCGAAGTGGCAATGCTTCGCTGGGAAAAGCCCGCGACCCTGCCACTTCTGCTACGGAGGTATCCCATCGACTGTCTGAGCTGGGGGATGCACATATGTACAAGTTTCTTGATTCTCGATTTGCGATAAGCACCTTCAAATCTTGGTTCAAGAGTATTCTGGAAAAGCGAAGTCACCTTAGATCAAGTCTAACACTTGTCATTTTTTACGTATGGACGCCAACTAAATGAGGCAGTTTTAATCTCTAAAGTCCCAGCTACCGATCCCCAAAAATGAGTTCCCGATTATCAAAACTCATCTTCAAAACATCAAAATGGGGTGGTTAGAAAAGAAGCATCAAGAACGGGGCAGCGAGCCAGGTGGATCAATGATATCTTGACTTTGAGAAGACGTAGTTGCTGGCAACTTAACGAGACTGCTGTTACTTACCGGAATACCTGCACCACGTACCAATCTCTCGTATTCATCAACATCATCTTCAACTTTCCTCTGAAATGTTAATCTGATTTCACAATCAAGCTGGTCTCAAATTTTGGGATAATCGTCTCACCATTCTTGCAAGTATAATATAATGAAGTTCTGATCAAGCTACCGCAAGTAATACCGTTACTGAAATAAACAAGATTGACCATAAGCAAAAATGTGGAGAGTGGCGTAGTGATATGAGGCGCCGCTATGACCAGGTCGGACCAAGGTTCGATCCGTTCCTGGGCCAACCAAGCTCTCTACCTCACGGGGATGTTGAATTGATACATGGTGAGTTGATACCAGATCTTTGTAGTCTTCTAGAGATTCTTTTGGTCAAAACATACTTTATTATGCTGAGAACAACACCAAAATGTTGGAAAATTTTCGAACAAAAGTGAACACCTATAATTCTCCTCTACAACCACTCGCCTATGGTGTGGAAGCACGGCGCGGGTAGGTCTTGGCCTATATACAAGCCAAGACTTAATTTAGGTCTTGGCCTGCCCTGTTTGCACTAAAATTCATCGTAACTTAGCAAAAAACAGGACTGCACAATTCAGACCCATCAGTGAGTCGTAATGCCAAAATAGCAGGACACGAACCATACACCGGCTAAAATCAAAAATCAACTGCTCTATTTAGAAGACATCTTAGCATCGTAGAGTGACATTCATGTATTTGGTGTTGAACAACAGGTGACGAAAACGACGATCTTTTCCTAATTTGGAAATCCTACTGGAACCTCTTTTGCAGCGGCTTAAAAAGACGAACGCCAAAAGTACTGAGAAGCACTTGAACAAGAGATGTCTGATCACTGAGATAAGGGGAAGATCTGTTTAACGCATCTGTTTCCGCCTTTGAAAATGCAAATGGTTGGATTTATGATCAATGGGCGATCATGCATGAGGTTTCGCCCTTCCCATGATGAGCCCAGCTTTTCTGATGGAATAGCGATAAAGTGTGGCAGTCGTTAATCATGATCTAATGTCGCCTTATAACCTTTCATAATGTCGCCTTATAAACCTTTCAGCATTCGTAATTAAAAGGAGGCAAGGCAGGCACTAACCCTAAGAACCTTCCTGTTACGCAAAACCGTCCTCTGCTGTGTCCGTACTGTATCAGGAGTTCAACTTGTTAACTGACTATGTAAAGTGGCATTAAAAGCGAGTTACAATTGCCTTTGAAAAACTTTACAAATTTCAACGGGTATAATAGAAGGGAGTTTATGACTTTTTCTCTCTGTCCTTCTTCATCAAGAAGTCATGAGATACATATTTTTGGCATTCAAATCATAATCATGCACCTTCTTTCTCGACCGATATGGCCATTTCGTAAGCGTAGACGAAATGGTACGAGTAATGGGAGCACCAACGAATGCATCAACGTGATGTGAACAACAGACGAACAGAAGGATGAAAAATCCTCAATGGATGATAGAGTTATTGGGCCTTTTAACCCTAAAAAGGATGCGTAAGTGAATGTAGTGTCACACTCACTCATTGATTTCGCAAAGTGTTGAAAAGAGAGATACTCAGACACTGAGATGTAATATGCATTAGCTTGCTGTTCTTATTAGAAACTACCGTCATGAGCAGTTCAACTATCGTGCTTAACACGTTTCAGACCGCGAAATCGCGCGCGGCGAAAAAGAGTGTGCTTTCACCCATTAGCCAACAAAAAGGCCTTATTCCTGAACTGTGTGCTATACCTGTAGTCAGCATGTCAGATAAGCTCCATACCCAAAGTTCTGAGTGACTTCGAAGTGTTTGAATTTTGTCGCTTGGGAAGAATTTCTCTGTTTTCTTTTAAGATAGGAGCAAGAACTCAATTTCTAATACTATCCAAAGTATCTATGTTGCACACGATATACATCTTTATTGAAACTACGGCTTTTCTCTTTCAAATGGAAGCAAAGAAAAGTTGCGACGTCGCACGCGTCGTTCGCGTTGCCGCACTTTGTTGCAACTGTTCTTCGATCTATCCTCATATCTCCTAAACAAATACCGCCAGCACAGCTTTACAGAGTCTTTGAGAAGTAGGAGCTTAGGCCTATGATTTGACAACCTTAGACTAAAAGAAACCCCACTACAAGCGTCAAAATGATCCTTCAAAGCAGCGTGCTGCACTATGTGCAACACCGGTCCGAAACGTGTTAAAAAGCCTTTTCCATTGAAACTGACCAATCCTAAATGGCAAGGCTTTTGAAATGAATAGTTGCTTACAGCATTTTAAACATCTTATCTTTTTTGTCAGCATTATTCGGTTAGGTTCAAAAGATTTTTTTCATGCGTAAGCAGAGGGAGGACAAGTTAGTATGCTCGACTATCTGTTAACGATCATGTAACTTCAGCAAAGCTATTCGGGAGAGCTGATATTCCTGCCGCGCTCGCGAGGCTGAATTATGCAATTTAGCCTCTCTTCTACGCAAAGTAACAAGCTGGCCGCTAGCTTACCATGCTCGCGGGGTTGCAAAGAGTGTCAAATAGGCATCGTTCGGCAAGCAACTTTCGCATAATAATGAGCAGCGAAGCAGAGATGACGGATTGGTTATTGTAATCTTTAGAGCATCACTGTTTTTTTGTGAAAGGTTTAGAGTGGCTAGATGTAACAAAGATGGCCAGAGCGAAAGAGAACTACCATCTCAGTCTACGGCTAAGCGCTCTCGCAATACTGCAATGCATCTTCTACAATTCTAAAAAGCGACCATGCCTTCACAGTAGTTCCTTCTCTTATCAAAGAACGTTGAGAAATCTTTAACAGGTTTAGAACGTTTCAGTACAGTGTCTTGATCGCGATTAAAGGCAGCGTCCCACCAGAATAGGGATACCTGGCCTAAGCGATGACAGAAGTTTGCAGCGCGAAAGGGGGTCTACGAAGTCTGAAAATTGCCCCCAAGTGGCCCGGATCTTACGGCAGGCTCGGGCGAGTACGAGATGCATGCAAGGTAGAGACGCACAGTCGTTGGGACCCTGCAATCATGCTGTGTATGCTATGCGTGCTCTGGCCTTGTAGTTCAAAATTGATCTGTGGGCGGCGTTCGACCCTACCGTAAAATTTGGGCCACTTGGAGGGGGGGGGGGGGATTTGTAGACTTCGTAGACCGTTTTTGCGCTGCAAACTTTTGCCGTCGCACGATAATTCTTCCTTCTGACACGCTATGGTACTACATTAATACCAGAGCCAGGTACCCCCTCCCCAATCTGGTGGGATCCATTCCGCATCCAAAGCTCGCAGAGGTCTGCGAGCTTTGGATGCGGAATGAGTCGTTTTGACAATACTATCTTGAATGAACCTTTCCTGCGCATGACATCGGTGGCAGCACATAAGTATTTGTTTGGCTCACCTGATTCCACTGTCAAGGCAAAGCGATAGCAAGTATATGAAATTCCACGATAGAATGCTTCCTTCTGACACTTCGCCCAACCACCCGCTGCCAAGAAATGTCGAAATAAATGTGAAATAAGGAGATTCTGTTCTTTTATACCCAGCGATTGGTTGACAACATTCGTCGAGATCCGTCATGGAGATTCGTGGATTTTGGCGGTCGCAAGTTCGTGGACAACGTTCACCAACGTTTCAAAAAATTTGAATCAGATTGAATTCAAAATGTATAATCGAGCCATTTGTTATAGGCCGTCCGCGCAGGGCGCGGAGAGTGCGCAAGGTGTGTATTGCGCGTCACTCCTCTTTCCCCATGCACTCTCGCCGCCTGTTTTTCTCTGCGCTTCTTCTATCTTTGACGGACGCAACAGCGTTGCTCTCCGCGCGCAGCGCGGACGGCCCATAGCATGGCATTGCACGATACGCGCTCTACTTTATGATTTTCATAATAAAGAAGCTGCCAATTTTCACCAAGCTTTCCTCGTTTTTTCCGCTCCTTTGGCATTGAGTAACTATCAAATAGTACACATTCAAGCAGTTTCGTTAGAAAGGTTCAGACCAACTATAAAGAAAGTGAGTTGCCGCGGGCCGTGTCCAGATTCTCATATCAAGTCTCAGATATTTGCCCATACATCTTCATATGTACTGTATTAAAAAAATTTTTCCTTTAATCTTCGTTTGATTCTGAATAACCACATGGAACATGAGTAGTCTCTTGACTAGGCACAGGTATCATCTACAACAAAGTGAATATATCACGAAAGAACATCTCGTAGTAAAAGTAATTCAGTGTGGTAGTAAGAAGGCAAGTTCGGAAGAGATTAGGGCCTGAAGGGCAAGATATGGACGTGAAGACTGCAAATTAATTTTTCCCAATCATTGCTAGACTTTTCCAATTCTTGCATCTCTGATAGAGACCACCTCATATTTTTGGAAATGTTTGGTAGGGTTTTGACTTGAATATCATTTGGTATGCACCCAAGTTTTTATCACTCAGTGGTTTCATCACTTTGTTGCAGTGAGGTTAGAAATTTTATTGATAGTCATGTAAAAAATATGCATCCTTTTCCCTGTCTCCTGACAGGTTGTAGGGCATGAACAGACTCTCAAAGCACATTTTCCAGGTGTGGTAATTACTCACCTTCCTCTTGGCAGATTTAATCTATGAAATAAATGAATAAGCCATAAGGCACTCCTCCATTCTTATACGCCTTTTTGAAAGACAAAGTTATTCCCTATTTTCAGGAGTTTAAAGCGGGGTGGTCCTAGCTTACATTGACCAGCCCGAACACATTAAAGGACCTGGCGACCAAAGGACCCTACTCGTGCTGGTATTGCCTGAAAGAATTGTGCGGCATAAGGATCGCTTCTCGAAACACAATAAAGCGGCTGAGCAGCTCGTGGGAAGTTCAAAAGGCTGGCTTATACACCTGGAAATAGGGTGTTTATCTTTGCCGCTATATAAACAGCACATTCATATCGGTAATAGTCCACTTTCTTCACAAAGGTGTTTATCTTTGCCGCTATATAAACAGTACATTCATATCGGTAATAGTCCACTTTCTTCACAAACGTCCCAAGCAAAGATAAGTGCGAGTATTTTTGCCGCCCTCTAGCAGTAAACTTTTTGCGAATTGCTCTTTGATGCGTCAGGTATCGAAACGAGTCATAGATGGGTCAAACCGAAAATATGCTGTGGCATCAAGTAGCTGTTTTTGGCAGCATGCTTTCGGTTTTACCTCTGTCATTTACTGGTTTATCGCAAACTTTTTCACTTCCAAAGTTTGAAGTGCTTTTCCTTGCATGCGCATGATTTTTAATAGAGTAGATTTCGATGTTTTCAACGTTCACACATTAGATCGTTGTACCCGCTGGCACATTTACTAAACCAGTGAGTAGAGTATACGATTGTGTACCAGGTTGGAGACTAAGTTCTTCATCTTTTTCAATAACTTTCCTTTCTTCCAATATGACGCACTTTCATTCTGCCATTATGTAGGTTATGAAGTAAGCTACAAGCGCAGCTGCTGTTCTGCCAAATTTTGCCGGGTGTCTTACGGTAGGTTTACGTCAAAGGAAAATCACAAATTATTACAAATTCGGCTGAATCTGGCTTAGAGGGGTAAGCCGACGACGACCAAAAAAACGACATAGAAATGCGTGGCAGAACATCAGCTTAATATAGTTACTGTAGGATTACGGTATGGGGTCTTACCCTAAACGAGAGAAAAGGCATTAATTCAACAGATTATAATGATATTCGTGTTCAAATAATGGCAGGTCAAATAACCTCATTATGCGAAATTAATTAATTCGGTTAATTTGAGCCTGAATCCTTCGTTGGCGGTTGCTTCTGCAGCCTTGGAAACAGTTACTTGTTCAGATTAATGCGCCAAACTTCGGCTTGCCTTCAAACTTGCTTCTTTTCTGTGCCAAAGTCAATTCTTGCAACAATCCATACACAGTTTCGGATAATTGGGCATGGTCTAGGTTGCAAACGGCTTCAACGGCCTGTTGCTGTGAGGAACACATTTCGCAGGAGTGGCGTCTTGAAGCGAGATTCGTTTCTTTATCCATTAAAACATAACAGTGAAACAAAAGAAAAACACGGATGCCCACTCATCGAATTTTCAACGTATATGAAGTTAAGAAAAGATTGTACATAGTGGCTATGTAAGCAATATCTATGCGGTACAGGACAGGCGCATTCAGTTAATTAGATTCCTTATCAATGTGGACCACAGGGGAAGTTCTCACTTCTCAAACTTGCTTATCTATATGTAACGTGCGAAAACAAAGTTTTGGTCTTCCTTGATATTCTGGCTAATGTAGGCGGCAAAACTCGTTTAATGCTACTGTTACTGTAGTGAGATACCATTTGAAAAACGTTCGCATAGGTCGACAGGATGCTTATCACAGAGGCAGTCCTCTTACGTCGCACACCTCATATCATCTCTTATGTTTGAACATCACTTAAAAAATGGTAGTAAACGCTTGATGTCCGCTCACTGCAGTGTAATGCATTTATTGTTGGTCCAATTGGCCTTAATCATCAAAATCATATCACCGCTTTCATTCATTCGAAAACATTTATTTTAGGATGTGTGTTTATTGCCATTCTAAATTTACAACTGTATATGATCTATACAAGCATATCAAAACAACCAGCAGTCTGGCATGATAGTGGTTGTTTCGTGAGGCTGGATTCATACTGATCCCGAAGCTCCACAACAGTTTCAGCAAAGTTCTCGCATTGTGCTGGAACTGTGCCGGGACTGTGCTACATGCGCTGCAGCTACCCGCATGCGATTTCGAGCGGCGCAAAATAACAATTTTTGGCTTTCCTTAATGGTTTTCATGATAAATTTTGCTCTTTTTCACTTCATTCTTGTGTCTTGCTTGCTCTGATTGAAAAAGCTCCAAACTTGGAAAGGGGTACAAAAATGAGCGCGATTTCGTTTTGTGCATCAGCTGACAACTGTCAAAAATTGATGCTGCTTCCATTCGGGTACATTTCCCCATGTTCGGAGTTTTTTTTGTTTTTCATCAAAAGTGGAACAGTAATCAAGAACGAAAGAGCAAACAGTAAAAGTCTTGAAAAGAAATGGGACTGAACCCCCAAAAACCCATTATCACAAAAACAAAGAAAATTCGCGATTTCCGCAATCGTGATGTTGTACCAGTCCTCCCTGAAGCCAACTGAGAATATCGAGGATGCAACGACTCTGCAGGAAATACAATGGATTGTTTAACTGGAGAATCACGAAGAAGAAGAAGTGCAGAAAAGAAAATATATAATTTACGCAAGTGACATGGAAAGTGTCACTCTCGAATCCTGTTTTGAGTCCGTAACTCTCTATATCACAAGAAGAAGCAAGATGCGAGAATGAGACGTGGGCGAAGTTTACGATTGAAACCCTTGAAGAAAGTTAAAAAATCCCAATTCGCGCCGCTCAAAGCCGCATGCGGGCGGCTGCAACGCATGCAGCACAGTTCCGGCACAATCCCAGCACACTGCGAGAACTGTGCTGGAACTTTTCGGAACTTCGGGACCAGTATGAACCCAGCCTAAGTTCGTAGCGTTTATGTAAAAGAGCAAAATTTTATCAAGAAACGGTCAATGATACGTCTTTTGCTGTAGCGTCAGACTTTTTGCACTTTTACCTTCAAAATTTTATCGATGATTGCGAAACAACTTTCTCGAGCGAAATCTGATGTACATTTGGCATCGATAACTCAGTTAAATCCAGCGGACGATTTTGACTTGCCTTACGGTGTCATGTTTTGTCAAACACGAGCATTCACTTGTTGTATATTTGACCTTTTTTGTCGTATGGCCTCGTTCAGATGATGCAGTAGGGTAGCGTGCTACATAACTATGGTCGATTGTCAATCATTGGCAACGCAGTTCAGCTCAGTGATTTGCGCAACGCTATAACTTGCAATACTTAGAGACTTCTAGAAACTTTTCAGACCAAAAAACTTGCTTCTAATGGCTACAAATATGCGTAAGTATTGCTGTCTGTTTGCAGAAGGATCGTTGCTGGAAAGTATACTGTAATACAATGAAGATTGACAAAATGCACCAGTTATGAATCAATGTGTGTGTTTGCCAAAGCTTGCGAGATTGTTTTTTTTTATCCTTCTTTGGTTTACGGCATGTAGTAATTATATTCTAGGAAAGACTCACGCTGTTGAAAATGCTTGAACACCATATGACTGAAGAATGATTATGATGGCTACAATTACTGGGCGCAAAGTTCATGGTACACCAATTCAAGCACGCACCACTCATGACTGCTTTTGGCGAATTTTTTGTGGTTCGTCCGAACCATGAGTTACGCTGATTTTGTGGTTTCAAAACTTGGGCTGCAATAAAACTTTGGCACACATGATTACCGTAACTCGGTGTGCGCTGCTGCCTTGTCCTCTCAATATACAATCCTCCAGGGAACTAATTAGCAACTGGATTCTTAACTTCTTCTCGTTCTTACAGAATGCAAGATCTTTGCGGCCGTTTCGTCTAGGTCATGGGGTCCTACAACGACATCTGTGCCTAGCTCGGGAGGTAAACAATACGCTGGAAACTGTGCGCTAGCTTGTTATTCTTTCTGAAGTCTGCTTTTTCTGATGCTTGCTCATATTCACCCCTTGGCGTGCAATAAGCACACTTTCTCCTCAAGTTTTTTATGTTATTGCAGTCTCCATTCAGGACCTGGCACAGATGGTCTGGGGTCAAACTAGACCTTGTTTTTGGAGTAGAAGCAATGGGGACATCGTTTTTGTAAGGTCTCGTGAGGAGACCCGAAAAGAATCGACAGACAGTCAAGTTTTACGAGTTGAACGCGTTATTTCGCAGCGCGTAAAATTCAAACGCAAGACTGAAGAAATGGCTTGTTTACATCGCACAAACAATCACATGGCACCGAATTTGGGCTTTATGTTGCAATATCACTCTAAACACCTCTATGTAAAAAGTTCCAAGAACTTGCGTTTGCATTTTTTTATGCGTTTTAATACCAGTTCCCGAATTTGTTGGCTTCTAGACCAACACGAAACCAATTGAGTTGGTTCGGAGCATAAATATCGGAGAATTCACATAAGTTTTGGAAATTCTTGATTCGAACGATTGGAACGCTCATAAATCTATCATATAGTGAAGAGAGTGAATCAAACCATTGCCTTTCTTCTTTTTTGAGCCAAAAAATAGCACAAACCTTCGCACTGATAGATATCGCGCTTTATTCACATGCGGCGTCCTTTGAACTTTGTGGCGAAAAATGCGTCGCCAAGTTCTGAGGCCACAGGCTTGGTTGGCCCTGAAGATCTTCGACATGAGCTCTAAAATGGTACCATACCCAATAACAGAGCCTCTAATGAACTCGAAATATGTTTTTTGCTCTCTTGTTACAACAGATACATCAAAATACGCTTTCGTTTTTTATTGTTATGTTGATTGAATATGGGTTCTTAGACTGATTCTGATGTCGAAGGGAACTTCGTAAAAGTTCGCCAAGTCATACGGAACTTCGTTTCCAAAAATGCTCCAAACCAACGCGTTCCAGGCCCTTTCTCCATTACTGGTCTATTGCACGTTTAAGTCAAGATCAGACCTGTTGAATTTTCTTGTCTGGGACAGTCACAATATTTTTTCGCAATGTTCGGAACTCCTGAGCAAAACAAAGCAAAACATGGTATGAGTTTGAGTGCGGACTACACTCAAGTGAATCACTCAAGCGACAAGTCGGTTATCTCATGGTGGTGTGACGGATTTTAATCAAACTCCAAGTCCGACATTCAATGAATTCTGGCATAATTTGTATTAGCAGATCTTGTAGCTAAGAATTAGGTTGTTATACAGTTTTATTGCGCTAACGATCCGGCGTCTCCCCTTCTTCAGAGCCTGTAAGGACCAAGACATTTGCAATCTATCCACTCAAATGCTATCTCCACCATCCGTACAACCCAACAGCTGATAGAGCCAGAAACAAGAGAGACGCGAAGCAAGTTAGCGCTTACCTTATAAATGTGCAGTCAGCGTAAGTGACCACCAACACATAAGCGGCGCTGTTATGATATTGCGTTGAAATCAAGAGCATCTATTCAAGATTATACATAGTAATATGTGTGCTAAGGTATGCCAGCAAGCGAGCCATGAGCCATTTTCTCGCACTGGCATTCTGCCAGATGTCCAATGCCCCAAGGATAATGATCTCTGCTATGAGTCATCGAAGGTATGGCCAATGCTTAGGGCAGTGAACACGTGGTCAAAGCCTTATATCGGAACCGTAAAAGACCACTGTATGAATGTTATTTTGTGTGAAAACTTGTCCGCGAACGGTAATCAAGCCGCGAAAACGAGTTTTATGTGATGTGTTGCTATTCTGCGACAGTCTCATTATGGTCAATTTTCTGTGTCAGAACAAAGTGAGAGAGATGGACATTGCTACTAATTAGGGTAGATAATCGCACTTCAACTTACATCAGTCAGGATTCAAATCGCAAGCGGTCTTTCCCAATTACATGATCTACACGTCAGACATTCAAGATGTTACATGTATTGTGGTTCCGTCATTTTGACGGCATAGTCCTGTCTAGAAGAAAGCTCAGGAGCTATTATCTTATTCCGCTTTTCACCTTCCAAGTAGCCATTTTTCTGTTCCATGAAAGATTTTCGCGAGATGTTTTTTTCTGCATCTTATAGTACTACGCATATGTGCTAGGTATCGCCAGTTTTTCTTATCTTACTAACAGTCTCCAAAAGGTTTCTTTCTACCACTAATCTCTTAAGAATTATGAAACGATGTTCAATACATAATACTGTTTATGTAGGATATTCACACAATACGCAATTACCTCTCATCAAATTTGTAGATTTTTTTTATAATATTTCTTACTACCTATTGCCATCTCACCACATAATTCTCACCCTTTGTTATTTATGCCAAATGATTGCATCTTCGAGAAGTGTATGGTCAGAATCGTAATCGCAGTCTCCATAACTTTTTTCTCCGCGCTATGAAAAAACGTCTCGTTGCGAGAGTGAAATTTTGTGTCATGCAGTTAAATAATGATATAGCAATGTCTTCAACTACAAGAAAACGCAATGCTGTTGAACTTTCATTGAAGGTTAGAAAACAGACCGTCATGGCCCCGTTTAGATGGACGATAGTCATGCTGGAAACTGAAAGAAGTGTAAGTTTTCAAAGTTTGATTCTCAAATTTTCGCCCTTTTTGCTGGGTCACAATATTTTCATACTGTAACAGCGATTTTGCATAAATGATCTGCTTGTGAGGAAAAGCTATTTTGAACAAGAAATTTTCTGTGACGAAGGTTATCATACTACTTCAAAACCACATTCTATGATTGTTCAATGATTAGTGGTCGCTTGCTTTGCAAAACAATTTCCAGTAGAAAAGAGCAATTCGAAGGCATTTTCAATACGCTATTTTTCCGGCCTTCCTTTCATGTCCTCAGCACCGAAAGTAAGGCAATTGAGCCATTCATGTCTGGCACTTCCATTGCAAACTTGTTGGCTAAATAGGTTCAAAAGCAAAGCAGTAATACGGTGAAAGTCTGACATCTGACTATGACTGGCCGTTCTGGCACCTCTCTCTTCCTTGCACTAACACACCTTTGTCAGTATTTTTTCTTTGCCTCCTTGATTGCGAGTTCAAGGGTCCTTTTGGCGTGTAAAGGAAAGAGCAGAAGTCGAAAAAGTTTGTAAGTTTAAAAGTTCAAAACAGCGCTTCGATCTTTTTTTCACATTCAAATTACTATCAACAAGGGAATGCTCAGACAATCACAGGCTCTCAGCGGCAGCCACAAAGCCACCGCGAAAACCCACCAAAAGCGCGGTGGCTTTGTGACCGCCGGCTGAGAGCCTGTGATTGTCTGAGTGGTCAGAAGTCGAAGTGGCCAATCCATACAAGCTGCATACCATTAGATGCAGCATAAAACGCTGACTCTAAATCTGTTTTCCTTATCTTACCATTAATTTGCTAAGAAATAGTGCGTGTACAAAAAACTTGGCCGTACAAAGCCATTATCGGCTCAGTGTTGGACCAAAACATGCAACTACGTCACTTCATATGACCCGCACCTAGGGGTGGGCTGAAAGAGCAATAACCTGCCTAATTTTGCATTTGTGTACGGTTTTTTTGCAGTAGAGCTGCTCATAACTTCGCCTACAAAGGCGCTCTGCAGATATGGAAGACAGATTTGGAATCAGCATTCTATGCTGCATCAAATGGTATGCAGCTTATACGGATTGGCCACTTCGACTTCTGACCATTTCCTTGTAAGTTCCAAAAAGCCGACGCTTGCTGATGAGTTTCTGTACGCGGAAACTTAGTAAGCACTTTGCAAAGACTTCTAGACATTTTGCCAGTGAAGCTCTAAAATTTGAAGCGCAATTTCTATTTCTAGAGTGTCTACAAATGACAGAACAGACTTAGGAACTGTTTTTTGACAGAAATTTGTTTGTGGCACTGCAGAGTGTAGATCCGTTGCGCTGCGGCTCGGCACCCTTAGGGAGCTTCCAGACCACGCCGATTGCCGCTTTTGCAGCCGTTAGCCGCTTTCGCGCCGGATGCCGCCATTGCAGCCGAAGCGCAGTGGGTCAAGACATTGTCCTCCTGGCGCGCATGCGGCGAAAAAACTCATTGATGAATCCTTTTTTCTGTGCGTTTTTGTATCTTTTTCTTAATTTTTCTGTTATAGGATGGTTTCGAGGCACAAATCTCTGGCTCTTCTAAGACTTGTTATATCGTCATTGGGGACAAACGCGCTAAGTATTTCTTACACTCACATGAAGTTATAAACGGACTGTTGTTGCGTTTTTTACAGTTTTATTAAGCTCAAGTCTTATGTTGTGAGTGATGCGTTTGAAAAGCTGGATGCGATATTGAGGAGCATTTGTGCGAATCCAAAATGATGCATGGACGTAAGCATGGAATAATCGCATCGCCCCCACAGCAAACATGAAACTTGAACTAAGCACAAAGACGGAAAAGGAAGTAGCGAGGGATACCACAAGTAGGTAATTCTTATTTGTTGTAAATGACGCGGTTTCTTCATGCTTGTGCCAATGCATCATGGATTTGCACAAATGCTCTATAAAATCGCATGCAGCTTTCTAAACCGCATCACACACAAAAACACAAAACTTGAGCTCAATAAAAACTGAAAAAAAGAAATGAACAGTCCGCTTAGTAAGTTCCAGTGAGTGTAGGCGATACTCAGCGCATCTGTCCTCAAGGCGACGTTTTTTTTTCTTTGAAGCAACTACTATTCAAAATTTGTACCTTGATACCAGCCTATAACAAACGAATTAAGGAACAGATACAGATACAAAAGAAAACACAAAAAATAGATTGTCAACGAGTTTACGCGCCGCATGCGCGCCAAGGGTATAATGTCTTGACCCACTGCGTTTCGGCTACAATGGCGGCTTCCGGCGCGAAAGCGGCTAACGGCTGCAAGAGCGGCACCGGCGCGGTCTGGAAGCTCCCTTAGTCGTGTGATTGCTGCCCTGCGCTGCCAATCCCGCTGCCTATGAACTTACGTCGCTACCGACGGGCCCGCGCTCTCAGTCGACGCGTTGGCCCAACGAACAACCCGCATGAGAAACGCGCGATCTAACTTTACCCGACGTACATGAAACCAAAAAAGGATGAAGTGAAACTATAAATCCTTACGTATGATAAACCAGCGACTTATAAGAAAACACGGGAGGAGCCGTGCCGTTTGAAAGCTCAATCCATACAATGGTGTAATGGCTTCCTGCACCAGGGCCGACAAGGCTCAGTCCACATGGAACGGTGCAACCTCCGCTTCCACAACGATGACATCACAAATTTAAGAGCTCTGTTGCACTGCGTTAATCCAAGGAACCTACAATGCTCAACCGCTCTGTACGAAACCTCTTCTGCGGAAGCTTCTAATATCGAGGCCAAGCTTAATGCAATAACTCGATAAAAACGGGAAACAAGGAGGCAAGTGCCGCTGTCAGCGCGGCCTTAAATACCCCGCCGTTTGCTGCGTTTCCACTCAGACAGCCGATCGGACCCCTCCGGCGCAGAAATGGCAGGGGCGCGGGGTTTCCCCAGCGGGAGGTCTGCCACTCGTGCGCCGGAGCCCCCCCCCCCGATTTTGTGCGCCGGAGGCCTCCCATTTTCTGTGCCGGAGGCCTCCGATTTTCTGTCCCGGACCCCTCCGATTTTCTGCTCCGCGGCTCTTCCAAATCTGGCGGACTCGCGGCGGGCAAATCTCTTTGCCGCGACCCCAGCAAATCTGGCGTACTTGTGGCGGAGAGATTTGCAAGCCCGCCGGAGAGGTCCGATCTGCCTTCTTTGTGATGTCACAAGGAAGGGACCGCCCCCTCGCCCCGCTCTCATTGGTCAACTGGGTCCGCCGCGGCTCTGGCAGATTTCGACTGTCCGCCGGAGGGGTCCGATCGACTGTCTGAGCAGCCGGAGTGGTCCACCAGAGAATACAGTATGCGCGCGACCCGATTACGTGGCGTATACGCTCCTTGTCAAATTGTCACGAGGAGCTGCTCGCATCGCGGAGAGCTGCAACTTTATTTCAAAAACCGAATTCTAAGCTTTCTAATGAATTTGAATCGCGTGACGCATAGGCCTCGGGCAGATCTCACGCGATGTTATCGCTGCGATTCCCCCAACAAGACAAACAGTTACGAGTCTATGGCACGTCGATCATCTTGCATCTCGGTTGTGACAGTTAGTCGATTGGTCATGCTGGAGAACTATCGCAACCGAAATGCAAGATGATCGCCATGCAATAGACTCGTAATTGTTTGCCTCGTTGGGAGAATGGTGATGAGATCGAGTGAGCTCTACCTGAAGCCATAGGCTATAAATGAAGAAAATGACATTTTTGGCTTTATAGGCAAAAGCCGAGTAGGCGAAATCTTCCAAGTGGAGCAGCGCATCGGCACCGCCACTGGCTCAGCGAGATAGATTAGAATGAAGAGACGCAGAGTGTAAAGCGGCGCGAATCGTTGCGAAGCGGACTCCCGCCAATCCAATTCCCGCCTAAATTGAGTTGAAACTTACTATAAGAATACAGGTAAAACTCCGGTACAGGTAGTATCAGTATTATAACAAGAAATTTGACAAGGTTTTTCATGACGGCTGTATCTTTTAAATGTGCATTTTCTTTCTGACACGAGCTAGCAGTTGAGGACTTCGATTCTGACTTCACCTGTCTGAATGTCATCCCCTTAAATCAGATTAGTTCAACGTTTCAGCTCCCTCCGCCTTCCCCCTCCCCTACCTCCTCAAAATTTACCGCATTTGGCACAAAGGTAATTATCCAATTTGTTGACGTACAATTATTCACGGATGCAGTCCTCAAGCTAAATTTAGAACACATACAGCTTTTTTCTATGGCTTAAGAATAGCTGCACTTATAGCCAATTTTATTATAGTCGCTTGCAAAGAATATCGTCTTGCGTTGTACAAACCAGTTTACCATCCGACTTCACTTGCACCGATTTCCTTCCCGGAGTAGCGCTATGTTGTTATGTCTGCAGTCAAGAGTGTCTTTAAGGGTTGTTGTTCGATTGCAGTTCTTTTAGAGCAATTTTGTGCGTTTTTTGGAAGCTATACTCAGCATTAAATAATGGGAACTGTCTGAAAGAGGAAGAAAACTTGTCATATTACTTTTTTTTATACTCATTTATGTGATTCTATGACCACAATGGATTTGTATGTATCTTGATTATAAGTCAGATCTAACACACTTAAGGAAGGGAAAATCAGAGCAAATAACGGAAATAAAATTGCCGAAATGTGTGATTCGCTGCAGATTCTCCTCTAGGATCAGCTGTCCGCGATGTGGAAACACATATCAAGTTTCGTGAAGACTTGTCTCTCCTTACTGACGTCAATCGTTCTAACACTGTTTTATAAGTTTTCTAAATGACTGAAAGCGCATTGTTTTCTTTTTAATTTATGCCAGTTTTCACTAGAACTGAAGTGTCTTACATGGAAAATCGGGTATTCTAAACTTTCGCAAAATTCATAAGGGTGATAAGTGACCATAAAGACCAGGGTCTAAAGGGAGTTCTTGCGCCAAAACAAGTCCTCTCTTTTTCGCTTTTGCTTGTCTTCTTTATTTCATCTAGCTGTTTCATATTTTTGTTCTTTATCAGCGTAAGATTTTCAGTGTAACAGAAACCTGCTGATATCTATTATGTGATCATCCATTCCCTTTCATCCGTTCTTCTCAAGTGCAGTCGTTCAAAGAGATGCTAAACTATTATAGATTGAAGCTTTTGCATGGTCACTTCTAAGAACAACATAGCTTACACTGTTCAAGGAGAAATTAATGCTTGATGTCTAACCTGGTTCCCATATCTCTTCTACAGTATAAATCTTTATTCTTGCAAGTTACCACTGGCAAAAAATTGGTCACAATGTAATCCTTGCTTTACTTCATTGAGCTATGTCCTTGCTTTACTTCATTGAGCAATAGCTGTCTTCGCGAGTCGGATGTACTTTACTTACTGTGAGCGTCAGAGGAAAAATCAAATTGAAGTGAATTCTTTGTCAATTTGTTTTTTCCCTGCCGATCTCCCCTTTCTTCTCAATACAGGGTGTCCGTAAAGTATGTATACACTGTTTGATCGTTGATATCTCTTTTCCCAATAAATCTTTTGCTTAGCTTCAACAACCATTTTGTAGAGCTGGCTTCAACTTAGATTTACAGTATCGAGCGAATCATCGGTCGCTCTTTATTACTGTAGGATACGGTAGAAATCTCAAGAAGGGTTGTGAGCCATCAAGGACCCTATTTCGCTTCAGAAAGCAAGCCAAACAACCAGAAAACTTTTATACTAGGGCAATTGGAGCCGATGAAACCAGATATGATGTTTGCACTTTACCGCAATGCTTCCTTTATAAGTTATAGCAGGTAGACCGCAATGTCTATTTTTACAAGACTCCATAAAATCGTGATTACACCATTTTAGAAGCTTTAGAAACTCGTATAAAGTTGTATAATAAAATCAGCGAGCTTGAAAACCCTAGTACACAACTTTTCAAATTTTTTGGAAACTTTTTTTGAAACACGGTAAATCCGTAATAACGCTATAAGCTGAAAGTTCCTACCGTAATCTTACAGTAGTGAAGAATGATCCGTGATTCACTGTAAATCTAAGTTGAAGCCAGCACTACAAAATGGTGGTTAAAGCTAAGCAAAAGACTTCTTGGGAAAAGAGATATCAACGATTAAACAGTGCATACATATTTTACGGACAGTATATTCGCTGCGTTAACTGGTGGGGTTTTGTTGCATATTTATATTTTTTGTTGTTTTTTATTCTTCTGCACACAAGAACTTCGTCTTTATCGGGTTGACACTCATTGAGATGGCGACTATAAATCCACTACAGTCTTCTCATCATTCGCTTGCATAAGTCTTTTTTGCTGTTTGAAAGTTTGCAAGCGATTACAAGATAATCGCCGCCAATGTCGAAGGGCAGTTTTCTACAAACTTTTTGTAGAAAACGTTCATGATAATGGATTGTGAAGTAGATGATTGCTACTTCCTCCTTTTACATTTCAGCGATATTTACGATTTCATTTTATGATGCTATTTTGTAGCTACAAATTCGCACTGACCTAAGGTAAGCCGAAAGCGGCGCGGGCATGGGACTATATGTCGGCGAATGTGGGAAGTCCTGCCGGTCATCTGCAACAAATACACGTTTCAATCATGCACAGGCTGAGTATCTGCTGCATTGTCCGCGCGCGACCCTCCCACTTTGGGCGACGTAATCCTCTGGCCAGCCGGCGCTAATAATCGATATATTGATTATTAAAAAGAGGCAGTGGATGTTCGAGGTTTTCCCTTTTTGATGGAGAGAGGGGCAAAAAATCATTGAAAGGACGTGGTTAACCTTTCGGTAACAAATTTTTAAAATTTCAGAAATTAAAAAATTATCTTTATCACAAATAAAAACCTTCAATTGCACAATCTTATAGTTCACATAGCTGACCTACAATCCAAATTTTTATGGCAGCTATCGCCTCATTCTCACTATCTTTGCTTTAATTTATCTCATAATACCGACTTATCAGCGTAAGTCTCGTTAGTAATAATGCATGACTTATTCTCCGTAACAGTTCACCTGTGCAGGTCTACTTGCTACAATACCATCGAATTCTCAACTCTTCATTCCTCGCCCATTCCCTCATCGTACGCTTCTCTCGTTCTCCCAAAAGCATTTTATTTACGATGCGAAGAGGATCGTTGGGTTTGCGCGGGGTTGACCCCATCGTGCGCCATCATCATGTCAGTGCGAGCCTCATCGAACTGCAATTATCATCGGCTTTTTGCTGGGCGCTAACAATGGCTGCGCATGCAAATCCCGTACATGTATCAAGGTCGACATATTATAGAGACTGGTTGCAGTGTCATTAACCCAAGGCTAGGTGTTTGAGAAAAGAAAACATTAGTGTAAAGAACGACAATGGTTATGTGATATTTGGTCACACAGATCTAGACCTATGAAAGAAGGTAGGAATGGAATGACGTCTAGAACACTGCATACCTATCTAGTTCATACATCATCGTAGTGCGTAGTGCACACTGAGCGCGCCAATTTACGACTTGTAAGATTAGTATCTTTCATCTTCAGTGAGTTACCCTTACTTCCATGTCCCATTTGATTTGAATGGTCATGTATTAGTTAGTAGCACACATTTCTACACTTGCCACGCTAGAAAAGTTCTTAATAGGGAGTTCTAAGGGTGCCGTGATTGTCGTGCTTGGAGCGCAAGCTTCACATGTTGTGTTGCAAATGATGCGATGACATACTATTAGTCTTAAATGTTGACCATGAGAAAAGATGTGTCACGAACAGCAAATCTATGTCCATCTTTATGTAAATTTCTTTTGTTTTTTTTTTCATCTTCGCATTAGAGCCCGTTTGTACGAAAGGTTTTTTGTGGACTCAGAAATTTCTCAACCTGTCAGGGCATATTTCGTGCCGAACCCTATACTTGACTCAGTTTCTCCCCTTCCCACGTTAGATTGGATCCATAATTCTTGCACCAGAAATTATGAAAGTCGTCTAAATTGTTCGGAAACATTTAAACTGTATATAACTTTTGTAACATACACAAATCAATTGCGTCCAGGATTTATTATCATTCTGGATTTCATTTTGACCGAAGTGAAATGTCGAATAAAGAAACTCAAAAACATAGATATTTCTAGATGCAAATAGCCGCATTACTCTCATTTAAAGAGAGTGTGGAACAAATTGCTAAAAGGAACAACAATAACAAATTTGTCGGGTTCCTTAGGATTTCCAGCGACCAAAACAAGAAACATTTTTTCTTTTTTGGTGCAGTTTAAGTGTACTTATAAATGAATATATAAATGCATAAAAATACAAATTTGATGTCTCTTTGTAATAGGGCTGTAAAAGCACGTGCCAACACTTTATTTTGACGTTTTGCATAGTACAAGGTCTTTTCTCTGGATTTTACTGAAGTCATCAAAGTGCCTAAAAGTAATTTTGGTGCAGTGTTTATGGACTAACTTAATGGTTTGCAGATTTTTAAATGTACAGTAATGTCATGATTCTTAAGCAATGGATATCTCATACTATCCAGTAAAGTGTACCGCTAATCAGTATTGGAAATAAATTTCTGAAGACTTGGAGTGGTTCTTGAAATAAAAGCTTAGCAAAAGTCTCTCTTAGGACTTTCCTTGCAATGCGTAAATAAGAGAACTTCTCTGTATCTCTGCTCACATTGATTTGCCACTTCTACAGCAAAGAAATAAAAACAATGATTTTAGCGTTCAAGCTGAGCTTCCCCATTCACAGACAACTCATACCTATAGCTCATACCAACCCGTTCGCCGAGGCATTCGGCGGAAACAGATTGCGAATATCATCACCGCCCTCGCTATTCATAGAACCGGACATCGTTACCTGCGTCGCGCGCCTACGCACCTCAATGGGGAGCTCTACTCGTACGGACGTAATTGGTATCATACCAATTCGCAGACTATTGCTTAGTTTTCTTTATTGCTAGTCGTCCAGATGGTTTGGTGAATCTTTTTGGTCGTAATGGATTTCCTACTGTACTAGTAGATACTGTAGATCAGAGTAGATCAAAGTTTTCGCAAGTAGTTCACAACACCAAACATCTTCGTGACGTACTCTGATGGGTTTCGAGAAAATCAAAGGCTAATTTGCGAAAACTTTGTTCTAATGGAACAAGAAGACATCAGCGCACTGTCTAGGCTTTTTCCTAGACGTCTGGAAATCCTTTCACTTTCGATTCTGAGACGATCGTTTGTCTAGGTGTGCGTTTTCTCGTTGAGGTCCTGACTTTTCGAAAAAAATAGAGCTTATTTAAAAAAAAATTTTTGAGATCAAATACCAATGCATCACCTCTTTCTAGTTATTCTTCATTTTATATGTAAATTTCAAAGTTTCTATTTTTGGCTACAAATACTTTATAAAGAGCTTTTTCAACATGTCAGACAATTCAAGGAAACTTCCCGAAGACTTCAGCGGAGTTTCCGGAAGGTCGTCTGCGGATGTACCGCTATCGTCGTCGGGAGGTTCTCTAAATGAGGTTTTCGGGAAATTCTGATGTATTGAGAGCCTCTGCAAACTTTTTTTCACTAAATATTTATTATTATTTCATATAATATTCAAATATTCTGAAGTTTCTGAAATATTATAACTATGAGAACAATTTGTGCTACATGGTAATCTTCTGAAAAAAATCGTTTCCGGTGACCGAACTTTTGAAACGGCGGCTCAATCGTGTGAGTAGAGAATTATAGTAATTTTTGATCTAAGAAAAAAGGATAACACTCCTCGCATTCTTACTCTCTGCAGCTAGAGTCTGTGCGTTCGGACTTACTTAGAGTGCTAAATCATATTGTGAAGATTTTTTTGCATTCTGGCTATCGTAGGAGCAAAACTCGTTCAATGCTACTATCGCTGAGGTTTAATGACATTTGAAAAACTTTCCCACAGAGTCGTCAGTCAAATTGCGTACCCCGGGGGGCACCCCGCTGTTCGCCGCACACCTCGTAACCTTACACCTGGCTCTCATATCTAAATTTCATTTAGGCCCATTTCGCTCTCTGCGTTGGTTTTGAAAATGCTGCAAATTTTTTTATTCTCACAAAATCTAAATTTGAGTTAAAAGTACTGCAGGAATAACTAAGTTCCATGCTCTTTTTCCTTCTGTTACAAAATTTTGTTGTAATACATTCTTTGCACAATTTGTCGCTGCACCCGTTCATACCCTTTACTTCAATTGCCTTGGCTGCTGGAAGGCGGGGCTTCGTGAACCAACGAAGGCCAAGTAATGATCAGAGAGCACACGCGTGGGAAACACGCAGACTACGTCGCGGGCGCGGGTGGCCTTGGTTGGGTTACAAAGCTCCGCCTCCCAGCCGCCGGGCAAGTTGAATCAAAGGTTATAATATTTTCAATAGTGTTTTCGTAGATTTTGTACCTGTAGTGGATTTATGCGACTGAATTCAGAAGAAGTTCTAACCAATCTAACATTCTGCCTATGTCATAAATGGCCTAAATTTTCTTTTATGAATTTTCTGGAAAATTGCCAAGAAGGTGGCTTATTATCACAAATCAGGAATTCTCCGTTTCCTTATTTCATAAGAATACTGTATATGCACGGTACCGGTAGAAAGACAAAATCTTGGGCTTCCCGTAAGCAGGCACTGAATGGCGGAAATGGTAGTAGAGAGTCATACTTTACGATTCAAGAATTTTTGGTTACACTCAACAATGCAAAGAATGTCTTACAACGCTGTACGTTTCGTGATATCATAGAAGAATCGAGAATGACGCATTTTTCTTGGAAGGTAGTCACACGCTCACATTTCTGAGTTGTACTCACAAATTACGACTGACTGCACATAGAAGTTTCGTTCCTGTATGTTTTTTGTCTTCCTTGACTTTTTAATTTTTCTGGAGCTATGATCACATAGTTTCTGCTTGTAGGTTTAATGGCCCTGAAACCTTGAATTTTTTATAAAAAATTTCAAGTCAATAATTGCTATTTCCCTCATGAAGTGTGAACTAACCTTTGATTCAACTGGCTTCGCAGCTGGAAGGCGGGGCTTTGTGATCTAATGAAGACGCTCGCGCCCGCTACGCAATCTGCGTCTCCCAAACGCGCGTACTCTTTGATTATTACTTAGCTCTAATTGGATCACGAAGCCCCGCCTTCCGTCCGCCAAGTCAGTTGAATCAAAGGGTAATTTATCCAAGTGCTCGTTCGCATCCATCGCATTAAATTGGCAGTGTCCAGACAATTTCTGAGAGCCAAGCCATTGCGCAAAATCCATTTGTAGCCGAAAAAACAACTCCAAACTCTCACCCACTACCGCAATCTGCCAGCCGGTGATTGGTCCGTTCAGGAAGGGTACGGCAGTGGGCATACGTTTATAGAAGGATTTTTCGACCAGTCATATGAGGTATCGAATGAATAAGGGCTTAGATAAGGAATTCCATTCATTGACCTTATATAGATCTTTGGATCCGGATGTTAGGAAACTGTCTACAAAGTATAAAAAAATGGTCAAGCTTGTTTCTATTTTTTATGGCAAAATTTTTTTATTTTCTTTGGGATAAATTACATTATCATATAGCTTTCGGAAGACAAATGTCTCCGTTTTTTTTCAATTTTAAGAGAAGCTAATATTCTACATGTGCGAAAATCGTGGTTTTTATTCCCCCCCCCCAACACAATCTGTCCAGGAAACCCATTTAGAATGTAATAATTGTATCGCCAGTCCCATTCAGTTTTTTTATCGTTCTTACACAATATACAACGTCCCAAAGCAATTCCGCCAGTTTTTATCTTTATCCATTAGTATGGCGCATTAACGAGGAAATAGAAATCCGACACGTCTTTTGACACATTAAGAGGGTGAAATCGTACAATTGTCCACGAATACGTTAACTGCAATGGGAAATGGTCAGAACCGGCTAGACGAAACCATAAAAGGCCCGCTGAGTAAATGTTATTCTGTTGGGAAAAAACATGTCCTCGAACGGTAATCAAGCCGCGCTAGAAAACGGGTTTTGTGCGATTTGTTGCGATTCTGTTCTGCGTCGCTTTCGTTATAGTCAAATTGTCATTTTAGAAGAAATGAAGTGAAATGAGAACGTTCATATCGCGACTAATTAGAGCAGAGATAATCGCACTTGACATTAGTCACGGTGTGTGAGATCATTGGAGCGCAATCATTAACCCCGTACACGTCAAGATTCACATGTCAAAGCATAAACATTCATGATTTCACATGATTTATTCACGTTTTATCATGTTTACGACAAGATTTTCCTGTTCATAGCAGAATTCTAGAATGTTCCTTCCTAGTGCTTCTGCTTCATTTGCCAAATTTCTTCTTTTTGTAACTGTTCATTTCTCTGGTTTACGTCAAGATATAACCTTTCTCGCCAGTTTGATTACACAGTCATAGAATATGATCAAGGTCTCCATTATTGTTTTTCTTGTCTATTCTTAGTTCTGTATTATATAGATAGGCAGACGAGAGTGCAATTGCACACACTAACAAAAGCTTAACTCTAGAGTTTTTTTAACTGAGGCGTCGGGTCATGATATTTATTCATTTTCAGTGCTATGCGGGGTACCCCAAAAAATGTGCACCCAACTTGATCGTTAATAACTCTCCTGCTTTGATGTCATTCGGCGAACTTTAAATACAATCATGTAGAGCGAGGTTCAACTTAGATTTACAGTGTAAAGAATTAGTGATCTCATTCCAAGCCATCAAGAGCCATATCTCGTTCCAAAAAGAAAACCAAACAAAAGAAAAACTCTTAGGCCTAAGGTATGGATGTACGTAAGGTATGCCCCTTAGGCATACCTCACGCGATTTGGCCAAATCGCCACTTTCACGCGACTTGGCGATTTGCCAGATTTCTACAAATTTATCGTGCGCGCTTCTCGAACGCATAGACGGGTAGCTTGTGTAAGTTGTTGCAAATGGGTTAAGTTCTGACCAAAGGAAACACATTAACGACGAAGTTAACGACGAATTACAGAGAGTCGATGTTGTGCCAAATCGCGCAGCGACAGGAATCGCGCGAAATATGCTTAGGCCTTATACCGGGTTAATAAGGTCGATGATTTCCATATAAAATTTGCAATTCACTGTACCACTTCTTTCATAAAGTAATCGACGGATGTCTGACTATGTGCTTACACCCAATGAAAAAAGTCAAAAAGTTGTAAAAAGTTGTGCAGTGAAAAACCACATGCGAAAATCCTTCTACACAGTTTCAGATTTTTCGAAAAATCTGAAATCTGAATCTGAATTTTGTCAGACAGCGTTTTTTACAATGGATTCATACTGAAATCCTACAGTAATGAGGATCGATCGCTGATTCGCTCTATACTATGAATCTAAGTTGAACCTCTCTCTACATAACGTACCTAAAGAAAGAAAGACATCAAAGTAAGAGAACCATCAAACAGTGTGCACATTTTTTTAAGAATCTGTATTTCAAAACGTTGAGCATCCATAAATAAAAAGTACCCTCAACTAGTTTCTTTCAAATTCGCAAAACCTTTTGGTTTTTTTTCACTTATAACCCTTCATACTCATTTCAAAGACTCGTATTCATAAAAGTATGACGGACTAAAACCTAACTGTTCAACCTTCACAAGTGATTAGACTTCGAATTTATCAAACTTATTGCATATTTTCTATCAAAATGTATTTCACTTCTTTTCCTTTTTTTGGATATGCATTTTTGGGCAGCTTAAGAGTACGTAAATTTCAATATTTATTTATTTATTTATTTTGTGCACATGAAGTGCGCTATAACAAATGAATGACGGTTAGAGCGTCTAATTCAACGAACTCAATAATGAGGGTTAGTTACAACACCGAAAATGAGACACCGGTCTACCAAGACAGTTTTTTCTGAAAAAAAAGACAGCTGAAACTGAGTAATGGTACTCCATGAGTTAAACTTAGATAATAATTGCACACCAGTCGGCTATTTGTGCGCTGGTGCGCCCTAACACCAGATGGCATGCCTGGAACCTTCGGAATGACAGGTATACCGACTGACCCCCTGTCGAACCAGGCTTACCAGTAGATTGAGAATCGGGGCAAAAGCTTAGGAACTGGAAATGGAGTACCTGCACAACAGTAAGAGCTGAATGATGACGTATAAATTAAAGACAGAGAACAACCAAAAGAAACAAAGTCATTATAAGTAGGTAGACAATGTGTCCCAAGTCGATTATCTTGTACTACGACATTCACGAAATATCCTCCAAATTCAACATTCGCAGAAGGTCATTTTTGAGCAAAAGTTTTTTGAGTTTGGTGGAATCGTTTTGGCATAAAGTCTCGATGGGTAGGCAATTCAGTAGACGACAGGCACGACCAGCAAAGGAATACTTTAGCAGTTGTTTACGCCATCCCTTGGTCCTAGGAATGCAGATGTTCAACATAGATCTTCGAGTTTGAGAAGGACGGAAAAACCAAAAATTAGAGAAATTCAAGCGTACCTCTTGTCGAAATATTTTGTGAGCAAACAGAATATCAGCTAAAATTCGTCTGTAGTATAAACTCTTCAAACCAAAAATATTTAATCTAGTCCTGTAGTCGGGAAGAGCTTCTGGGTACTCTTTGCTTGGGAATAGTCGATAATACAAAATTCTCGTGAATGTTCTTTGAACTTTTTCTAATTTGACAATATGTTTTTTCAAGTTGGGGTTCCATACAGGACTACAATACTCTAGAATGGGGAGGACATAGGCCTTATATAACCTCACCCAGATAGTTTTGTACGTATAAGCAAAGCGTACATAATTCTTGAAGCCTTCGTGACCACGCTATCAATTTGGGAAGAGAACTTGAAAGGGGATTCAAAGATAACACCTAAGTCACACACAACTCCTTGAGTCTTAAAATTCACTCCATAGTCAAAAACTGTAGAAGTTTCGCCGAATTTTATAGTTTGACTCTGATTGAGGTTAACTTTAGTCCCCATTCCTCGCACCATTTTAGCATTAGATGAACAGATAATTTTAGTTTATCCGCTAATACTACTTTATCCTTTTTATCAAAAACAGCGTAAATTTTTAGGTCATCCGCGTAAGCTGCTACACTGATCCGAATATCAGTTTTCGGCAAACTCGGGAGCTCCCTGGTATAGATGTTAAACAACAGTGGAGAGAGTGCACTTCCTTGGGGCACACCCGAAGGGGAGAAACTTTCTAGTGAACTTTGTCCTTGGAAGAGGACTGTAAAACTCCTGTCGGTGAGGTATGACTCAAACCAAGCTAAAAGATTACTTTTAATGCCAATATTTTCAAGTTTGGCAAGGAGCATCCGGTGATTTACAGAATCGAATGCTTTAGATAGGTCAAAGTAAACCACTTCAATTGATTTGCCATTACTCAAAGCGTCGACCCATTCTTGACAGCATTTTATCAGTTGCGTGGTTGTAGAAGAGCCAGGGATAAACCCATGTTGCTCCTCGGGAAGGTAGTTCCCTTTGAGGCACCAATTCAAGAGATATTTGGCAAGAATTCTTTCCATTATTTTACAAGGTATCGGCAAAATGCTAATGGGTCTAAATTCAATAACTTTATTTGCCCCTGTGCGTTTTGGAATTGGAACAACCATGGCTTGTTTCCAAAGTTTTGGTACTGTCCCGGTCATCAAAGATATATTAAAAATATGGGACAAAGGGACACTCAAAGATTTGGCACACCTCTTTTAGAAAAAGGCAGGAATTTTCTCGGAGGTGACAGATGTGGAAGCTTTAGTCGTTTTCAAAAGCTTATAAACATCGCTGCTCGTGATCACCGGTACAGAAAATTCACCGGAAGAAATCATTAATATAGCAAAGGCTACTAAAATCTCGTAAAAAACTTATTCGTATTGGAAAAAATAGAATCACTTCGATTTCTGACTCTCCTTGTCTTTCATTTAGCTTTGAAATTATATAAGCTTTTTTCAAGAACACATTGTTTGACAATCTCCTTTCTTCATGGTGTTAGAAGAACGGAAAGTGGAGTAATAATAGATAGAGGTGCTGCACTTTTATTGCAAACCGGTTGACTGAGTAACGTTCCAAAAGTGAAACAGAATTGCTGAAACATCAAGTGATGACTGGACTTTTGGGTCATTGTCTCCCATAGGTAAAAATACTTTCTCGATCATTTATTTGTTTTCTCACAAAGGTGAGCGATTTTATGATTATGATTTTACTTAATTTTACGATTTTCGTAGAAAAAAAACCTATGCTTCCATATCTTTGAAAATTTCTGAAATAAATTCTAAAGAAAGAAATAAATCACTAAGACAAACAAAACACAATCACGACTTCTATGCACAAAAACTTGAGAACAACTCTCGTCTAGAAGGTGACTGTACCAAATGTCATGAGAATGACAAATGTCATGCTGTAAAGTTCATCGTATGGTCAGACATTTCTCCTGTTTAAAAAACATAGCCCGCTATTTCGCCTCTCAAAGCATCTCACATCAGAAAACATGGTGATAGTCTATTCGATTCGACCTTGTAGTGCGATGCAGTTTTATCTGAGTTCTGTTTATTTATTAGCAGCAAAAACAGTTTTTCGTCGATGTTTAATTTTTTAATCTCCGATCAAGAGAAGTGTTCGACTAATACTGTCATCTTCGCATTTCGTTTCTTAGAAATCATAAATCAAAGTCAATCGTCCTTGTGCATATTAGCTCGTTGGGCAAAAGATGTCCAACTTTTTTGTTTCAACTCTTTGAAGATTTTATGGCCTCTAAATGACCTCTAGTAAATAACGAACCTTTTATGGCAGCATCCATGAAATTGGTAATAGGTTGGTGCAAAAGTAATGCGCATTTTTCTAGCCCTTCTTTCAGAATGAATTATAACAAACTTTCTTCTCTGGGGAAAACCCAGCAAGCTATCAAGAAGTTCTTTTTATGCTCTATCCCAAGATTGTTGAAACGAGCTTTCAGTCTCATCTGTTAAAGAGTTATCGAGCTTCGAATAATCGCATTCAAAACCAGAATTTCATTTCGCTCACTTATTTGGCCAAAATTCGAGCGCGAATCTAGACATTCCTCTGAAAACTTAGCTACTGTATTTTAAATGAAATCATCCACATTCTGCACTAGAGTTACCTAGACTGAGATTTCGGCGCCTCAATATGGGTAATCGTTGTCACCTTGTGGGCCATAAATCGCCAAAAATTTGCTTATTTCTGTAAGCTTAAGGGTAGGCTTCCTGCTGATAGTTTTTGCAAAAACATTTAGCTTTTCAGTACGCAGAAAATCAAAAAGCTCCATATTTTGGGATTTTGAGCCTTCGAAAAAATGTTGAAAAAGCGGACAATTTTGGATTTCAGTTTTTCCTCTTGACAATTCTTATTTTGAGCCTTTTTCAACATCTTCTGTACCATTGGCTTGTGACTACAAGATAGGCTGCTTATCATTCATGCTAACAAATTTCGAAGGGACTTATGATCAGTTAAGGAGATTTCGAAAAGAATTTTTTTTTGTTATCAATTCATATTATTCGGCCCGTTTGCGATATGAGCATAGTTGGATGTTCGCTGTAATGCAAAAAAAGTCAATGCCTCTGGTGGTCTTTATCGTATTAAAAAAATGTAGGTTTTTTAAAAAGTTATAGTACGTCAAAATCAGAACTCGCAAACTCGCGCATTATATTTGCATCAACCTAATATTACGAAGCGAAAGAGTTAAATGACTCAAATCTTGATTTTTTAACTGTAAGTAAAAATCGCAAATGTTCTTGTCCTTCCACTTCGTCATCAGAGTTGTTTCATCACTTGAACAATCTTCCACGTATTTTCCAAAAAAGTGCCACGCAATGTTATTCACGCAAAACGATTACGGATTTCCACTAACGGATGTATCAAATAGTTTTTTGCTAACTTTGGAACACAAGTACAATATTTTTTTCTATCAGGCCTGAAAATAGCCGCACTTATAAGCGGCTATTTTCACTTTGTCCATAAAAGAATATCGCTTTGCTTTGTAGAAAACCAGTTTCCATCCGACTGCAGTCGTAGAGAGATTATCCTCCTGGAGTAGCGCTGTGTTTTGTGTTGTGTGTCTCTGCTGACTCGTTGCGATGCAAAGACGATTTTCGAAGATGTCTTCGATTTTTTCTAATTCAATGTTTTTCTTGAAATCTCCATGGTGAAAACTTTTTCTCACCTATGACCTTTGCATATGAAAATTAGGTACGCTAAAATCCCATAGATAAGAGCGGTTTAATTTACCGGTGAAAAATGAAATGGAAAAATTGAAATTGAATGCATCACCCCTCTAACTTGATGGATGGATAAATAAAAATCGGAAAAGAAGTTTAGAAGAAGCTCCGCCCCTCAACTCTAAACCCCGCTTCATTTAGAAATTCCGAAATTCCGTTAAAATCGCTTTTCTATATGAATTGTTTATTAAGTGGGCGGGGTTTAGAGTTGAGGGACGGAGCTTCTTCTAGACTTCTTCTCCGATTTTTATTTATCCATCCATCAAGTTAGAGGGGTGACTGCATTCAATTTCAACTCATTCCAATTCATTTTTCACCGGTAAAGCAAACCGCTCTTATCTGTGGGATCTTAGGGTACTTTAGAAATGCTTACCAAAGATAAGTGAAATCAGCACAATGTGTCATCAATTATATTCCGATCAGAAATGAATCGGAATTGTTGAATACTAGGACTTGGGGCGTTTATTTAACTGTTCGTACCGTTATATTACCTTCTATTCTAAACACTCGGGATGGGATGACCACAACAAGAATAAACAAACATTAAACTTACTGAGTCAAATCATAGTGTAATTATTGTTGAATTGCTTGTTTTGACAAACTTCTGTCCAATTATAGAGCTACAAAAGGGCGCAATTATTACGAGAGGTGATGATTCATTTTCTGAATGTGATCAATTATTATAGAATTATGTTCCTCTCTTAGCTGCTTGAATTTGAAACACACGCAGCAACGAAATCTTCTTTGCTGCAGTTTTTCAAATGACGCAACAATTCCAATCAAACCTTCATTCGAGACCGTGGACTGAAAAAAAACATAATCGAAACAATGGACTGAAATGTCAAAAAAGAAGATTTGCTAGAATTTTCTCTCCCCATAAGATCAGCTGTCCGCGATGAAAACACATATCGAGTTTCAGTCAATTTTTTTTGTCTCATTTCTCGGTCCATACCACGACAACTTCTCCAAATCACAGTTTTCGAAGTTTTTTTTAATTCATGTTGGTTTCCCCAAACTTTCCATCGTGTTCCATTTGACTGATGTCCATGATTTTCTATCAACAACGCAATTCCATCAATGTTCGTGACAAAACCCACAAAAAAGAGTCAACAGCTGGGGAATAGAGAAGTAGGAGTGGCTTGCGCAAACAAGACAAGACTATTTTCTTGTAGCCGTTTCGCTTTTCCTCTACTCTTTCGATTCGATACAAAGCTTGTATTCTGTGACGACACTGCTTACAGGGAAATTGTTTTGATCTTTTCATTTTTTATATGAATTTTAGTAGTTTGATAAGAGCTATCCCACTTTAAATCCAAAAATGGAAAATTTCATTTGCTAAAATATTGCGCAATACTAACAAAATGTTTATGAAAATGATGCACACTTTTTCGTAACGTCTTCTTCATGGGATTACGGTAGATATGGTATGTTCAAGCTCTTTTTCCGTGGATAGTTTACCTCATATTCTCTTCAATAATTTGTGCAATTTGATTTGATTTAATGTAATTTTTAACAATACCTTGTAGTTGAAGGAAGCAATAAAATATTAAAGTTTAGTAGAGTGACGTTCTGTAGAAGATTATATCAAGAAAGTTACAAAATACAAAACCTAAGTCTACTGAGAAATGTTTAAAATCTCAAAAGTTGCTAATGATTTCTGGTGTTTTCCTCTATATACTTTATTTGTTTATGCTTTTCTATTCAAATCTCCTCCAGTGATTGCTTTTCCTTATTCTTAGCATTCTCATCACATCGTTTTTTTTCAATATCCGTACCTGTCTGTGCTCGTACTCCTTTGACATTCTGAAGATCGTATGAATTGATGAAAGTAAAAAATAACCGCCAACTCATCGTTGCACTCGGATTATTGTCCTGCTGCAAATATTTGCCAAGTTAGTCTTTATTTTGCTATTATTGAGCTTATTTATCGTTCATTCTCTCAGCAAGACAGTATAATAATAATAATGACTGAAAAAGAACCTTTTTCGTACAGACATACCATAGGGAGGCTTCTTAATTTGAAAAGGGCTTCCCGGTCACGGAATTTTTTTTTTGAAATCTGCATATGCCGCAGTCCGCATAAAACATGCACCTAACTTGATTTCTAATGGCGAGTCAACCTAGATTTATGAACCTCATAAAAGTCAAATTTCCTTTTTGAAAATGTTCCTTTATGGAAGTGGCTTTGCTACGGCTCTTTTTACCACAGTTCTACATGTATAAAGCCGGAAGAAATGTGGAAACGTCCAAAGAATTTCCTTGGAAAGGTTTTCTCAAACCATCTTCATTCAAATTAAAATTATTACAGTCCCCCTCTTTGTTAGCAAAAAAACTCTGGGACCGTAACTAGAAGAGTTTGAATTTTGCCACTTGCAAATCTTCTTAGCTTCTCGGTTTGCTTTTCGTATATCCAAGTTCTGAAAAATCAAATAATATTTTTATGTTATAAAACTTCTTTAAAGCGCTTAAATTCGCATTAGTTTGAAAAGACACTAGAAGCAAATTTTCAGCGATCCAAAAAAGATGTTATTACGTAATTGGGATCATTGTCTTGTTCTGTTTGACGTTGGTCTTGATCTAATTAGAGACTGCGCAGTAGAAGAACAACCAACTTCCTGATCCGAATAGAAAACCTGTTCTGGATGAGGAGACACAAATTTCGTCGTACAATAGAAGATGATCTTCCACGATTGTAATCCAATAAATAAATATTATTGATTAGATCAAAAAGATATTGTTTACTCATAAATACCAAAAATTTGAAAAGGTTCCTGTTTATGCTTTCGGGTGCGCGGCGATTTCAACTACCGTAATGGATTTCCATGTAAGACCGCATCTCTACTGAGAGAGCTGCCGCAAGTTGCGCAGAAGCATACTGTAGTACAAAACGTCCATCTTCCTATATCCTCAGCAACATTTACAACAAATACCTATTTTTAACTTTTCCCCAACCTACAACCTTCATTGCTGCGATCATAACTCAAGAAAATCCAGGATCTTTGCATGACATCTGGATCCGCGTTCTTCTATCGAACACAGCATTAATCTCATCCTCAGATTAATGAGCCGAGACTGAGGGCGAAATTGTATGTGTACAAACCAGACTTATATTTGTTCATCGTTTAAGAAGAAAATCAGCTGATGGCCACATCCATCGAAGGGTGGAGCCGTTTGATCTGGATTTTCCTTTTAAGGTTGCTTTTTTCGTGTTTTACATCTTTTGAAGTCGTAGATTGGTTTGAACAATCTCTAATAGAGATCTAATGATCAAGAGCGTCTAGCAAGAGGCTGTGACGGATCGTCTTTGACAGTTATTGAGATATTCATGCTATAAAGCTATATGTTCTTGATTTATAGCATAGATTCTACTTTGGCTATTTGCAAGATTACGGTAGCACAATTTCGAGTTTATCGGCTGAAAATCTACAAGAAATGTATTTCAGGGAAATTCTTCGCATACCTTGTTGTGACCTCTATATCATTAAACGAAAAACATCTTGATTCTTTTCAAAACTGTTACCTTTTACGATAGCCCTTAAATTCCTACTAAAAACTTCTACTTAGAACTAGATCTCAAGAAATCTTGCTGTATCAAATCTCATATCTTGGTTAATATAAAAGCTAACGCTTTGATTATGAAGGACAGAAGACTCGGAAATGTTGTTCATATGTAAGCTTAAAATGTCCAGAATTGCCCGTGCCGGGCCCACTGATCAACAAAATGGGCTGGCAGGTCTCGGCACGGCGCTAGCACTTCGCTGACACGGCGTTGGAACGGCGTTGGCACAGAGCTGGCTCACGGACAGCTCACACACTGCCTTATATAATACAATTGAGCTCTTTCTCGGCTTATTTAATGGTTTAAACTTGTTAGTTCCTTGGTGATCTTTTTTCTTGTTATTTCATCCATTCACTCGAGTGATGCTTTTTTGTACTTCTTGAACTCTTATGTTTTCTAGGTATCAATCTAGTTCATTAGAAGTTCAAATCTTGCTCTCTTTCAAATTTTTTGGCGTACTTTAGTGCATATTCGAACTAATAAATAAGATAAAATGAATTGTTCTTGCATGAATACACGAATAACGAATTAATAGACAAAGAACTACTGCTTTACTTTTTATACTCTCCCCTCTCCAAACCTTCTTATTTACATCGTGTCTCCCCTCCCCCCTCCCTCCGGCCCCAGAATATATCCTTTGTTGAAGCTTTACGTCGGTCTTTGGATGAGACCCTTATCGGGTTTCAAGCTTCCGCTCTAGTGCTAGATTGTTAAGTGTTTTGTCAATAAAACCTCCGCAAATAGAAATTATAGGCTCTCGGCTACTCTGCACTTAAGAGTGGAACTTTATTGTCTTCAGTTCTAGATTAATCCGAAATTTATACGTTTACCCTTCTAGCAGTTCTCTATCTATTCAATGCAAAAACATACAAGAAAAAAGAGAAAAATGTGAAATACAGGCGATACGCAGGAAAAAACACTAGAATTCACCTGAGGAACAAAGGAAATTCTGGTAAAGCCCCCACAAAACCGGTAAATGGGGAACATTAGGACTATGTGCAAGTTGTGCCAAGTTCTCTCAACAGGCAGTTGCTTGTTTGCTAAGGCCGTATGGCCCTGTTGAGCAAATAAAGTACCACTGCCTTATCTTCTACTCATTTCCGTAACATGGCATAACCTACTGCTCATTTTTTGGCCAAAAAATTATTCAAGTTGTATCTGTTCCATGAATCATAATATAATTTTTGACAAACTGGTAAGGCGTAATACAGTTTTTGTCACATTTGAGGAAAATTTTCATAATTTTCTCAGATTGTTCCTCATCTGTATTGTTTTAAAAATTTTCTCAATGATTTTTGGCAAGTTTCCGACTTGCTTATCAAGAGACCTAGTCTTCTGCCTTCATATTAATACTGATGCTCTCAGAAATCGTAAAAAATAAGCATAACAATTGAGAATAGAAAAATCTCAAAAATGAAAAAATTGTAGAGTTTTTTGGAGGAAAACGAAGAAAGTTCAGCACTTATATTACAACTTAGTGCTTTCTCTTCCCTTCCTCCCTTATAACTTATTATCTGACACTTCCTGGTCTACCTGCGATCCATTCTTCTTAGATGTTCCTATTGTTATGACTCCATAAAGCGTAACGCAGTGTTGCTGGAACGAGTAGTAGCCAGAAAAAAGTTGCTAACTGCGGTTCTCTGCACTTTTTATTCTTTCCAGATGCAGAGTTTCCTGCACTAGCAAATCGTTGACTTTTCCGAACGAGTACTATTTTTTTCTATCTTGCTGGCATAAAAAAGGTCTGGTGCTTCCCCCTATCAAGTGAACTTTTCGTTTCTGAAAAAGCTACCAGCTGGACAACCTTCCTTATTATGGAATCATGCTATCAAAAATGTTCACAAAGTGCTAACATTTTTATTCATTCAAAGAGCATAGCCCAATGATCCAACACATTCGTCGAAAACTAACATTATTCTCTTTTTATGTAGCAGTGGATGTACTCTGTGTGCTGTATAACTGGTAATAAATAACGAGCAGCAGTAAATAACTGTCAGACCTCAATAATTGGAACAGATGTTCGGTTCTCAAGTTTTTGCAAGGTTCTCTCTTTATGTGTGTTTCTCTCGTTACACAACAGATAGCGAAACTGGAACTTTATAACTATTTTTGTGGAAAAATTTGATTTCTGTCACAGTTTTCTTCAAAAGCTAGCAAAAATCAATTTAGATAAATATATTTTGTGTAGTTCTGCCATCTTGTAAATGGAAAATCTCCGAACGAAATCTTGTAACCATTGGAACATATGGACTTTAGAATTGTGCAATTGCACATTTTGGAGAACGATTTTATGCGACAGGAGTCACTCAACTCGGGTTTTTTTCCAAACGCCATGTCAAAATTCAAGATCACAGCGTTTGACTTTGCGTGATAGTTTAAGCATTGGAAATTAGAAGAATTATGTTTGGTGGCTGAATTTTCTGGACATTTTGAGTAGACTTTTCAAGCAACTTCTACTCAAGTGGTATGAGCTGAGCCTAAAATACAAGGACAAAAATCGTCTGTATAAAATTTTTAGTATAGTCAACTCCTCAGAGTGGTCTTTATTATATCTACTTTCAAACTTCATTTAAGTAGTTGCCGGTTTTTCTAAATTCATTGTATCTTTCGTGTCATACTCTACAGTCAAGTAAACCTAATCATGTGCTCAAGAAAAAGTTATTTGAAATTGATTCGGATAGACCTCCAGAACTGAAATTCGCATAATTTTCAAATGCAGTAGCTTCTTTTATCCTTGTCCTCTCATTTTCCTCTATATTCTGTATCGTTTGTATATTTGCTCTGCGTAATTATTGTGCTTTCTGTGAGTAATAAACAGATTTCCAACAAGCACAGTTTGAAAAAAAGCGCTCACAACCCCTTCCACGATTGCTCCGAGGAATCTTCGCGTGAATAGTTCCTCTTCTCACAAGAACTTAGTCTTATCAACATTCTCAATCCATAAAGCCTGATCGTGCATGTTTTCCTATAAATGATTTGTTATCGCTCACAAAACATCCTTCAATCGCAGAATTCCGCTTCATAAGCAAATCCACCCGCCGATGTGAAAAAGCGATTTTATTCGAATCATTGTGGAACCATTTGTATTCATCTTGTGGTCGCGTCTAATTCGTCTTTACAGTTCCGCTGTTCGTTTCTTCTTTTTTTTTTCGCCCCCCACTCAATTGTTCCACGAATTGCATCCAATCGTGCTCTTTTTCATTGAAAACTATCCATATCGACTCGTTGATTCGTTCGTGTGCTCAATTAGATCTATCTGCAAAATCGCGTCTACCGTTGCAGAAATTCTCTTTTTTTGGCAAATTTTTTTCCTTTTCGGTTTCTGTCCACTCTATAGGGCAGATATATATACTGGAAAAATTGTTCACTTTAGACTGTTGTTCTCTCTAAAGCTGAGCGAATTGCTGAGAGCGGGCTTCGCTTTCCCACCCTCTCCGAAACTCTCACCAACCATCTGCCTCCAACTCCGCCTACCCTAACCGGGAGAGGAGGTGAACGTCGTCGCGTTTGAACCGGCATGCAAATCGTACTTGGTAAGTATTTTGGTGAATTTTTGTAAATAATCATGTCTGGGCATATAATGGGATAGATGCTAAAGTCGCAATGTCCTGGTGTTTTTATGGTTTTTTCACGAACTTTTTGTGGTGGAGTACCCCTGTTCTCTTTTCATTGTCTTATTTATGTACTCTCACTCCTAAAGTAAAAAGTTTTACTTTTGCTTGCAAATGAACCGCTTGTTCTTCTATTTGTCTCCGAGAATACTTCACCAGCAGACTTATTTACTTGGACTTCACCAGAATTCATCTTATATCTTGCAGTTCTCAGTTTGTTATAAATCTCTGAATCTCTACCGCGAACACTATTTTTCGAAGTGCAGTTCATTGAGCTGGTTTCTAATGGTAGAAGTAGAAAAAAACGAAAATACATTTATGACTACAACTTGCTTAAAATTACAATTTATTCTCATGGAACTTGCTGTACATTTTCACAATATGTTTATGTTTTTTTATATTTTTACATGTTTTAAGAAATTTGACGTTGCTGTTACCTTCCTAGTTCCGCCAGTCAAGCTTACTAAGTATAATTTTTTGCACATTACAGATATAATATTCGTTGTTTTATATGCAGCCAGTTCAACATTTTTATCAATTTTTAAAGCAAATGATTAGATCTAACCGCCGTTGGTTGGCTCATAGTTTTCAACATAGATTCAGAGTATTTTTTAATCTAATTAAGGCTTGAAGAAAAAGGACTTACGAGATTTTTTTTTTGCATTTGCTAGGTTTTTCAATACAAAGGACTCAATAGCACACAAAAGCAAACTTACAAAATTGTAAGTGTAATGGAAGTTTCCCCTGAGTTTTGGCTTTTCGTAGGTGTTCCTTATACTGTGAATTATAGATGAAGCAGAAATATCTAAACATAAAAATGATTAGTGTTGGTTTTCACTAGTAGTGTATAATTTGATTCGTACGATGTATCGTTCACTCAATTTAAACTAGATTTGATCTTATTCTCGTTTATTCAATCATACTAATTCCCCCTCCCCCCCCCCCCAGATTCAGCAACAAACTACAATATAAAATAGAATGAATAATTTTACTTACTTCAACATTCCTTTTGTTTCGAGAATGACTGCTAATCCAGGAATTTGTCATTTTTCAAAGCTGACAACTCCATCCCTATTCTCTCACATTTTCGTCCAATCTCCTCGAACCAGCATGGCATGTGCGATCTTTGCCACAATGTCGCGCACAATCCATTTGTGAGGTTCATCGACCTCCCTCGTTGAGATCTCTCTCCTTTATTTGCATGAACTTATTCATCGCTGATCGGAATGGCAGAATGCCTCGTTCAACTCTTTACACGCATCTGTTTCACGCTATTGTACGAACGGACACTCAGCTATGCGCGAAAAATCGTTTTTGGGAAAATTTTCACCTTCTCTTTCTAATGACACGGTCCTTGCATCTATGCCCCCCCCCCCCGATTAGTGCCTAGTCTGCAAGAAGGCCCTATAGGACATTTGCGTTGCTCCGGTTCCCTAATATGGCCTCTGAATGGAAAAAATGGACCTGAAACTTTGGAAGTGTTATCAAGCCACGCCCACCCTTATCAAGCCCCGCCCACTATATTGAAACTTGTCCGCGCATCCGGAATGGCTCCGAAAAATCGGGTCTCTAGGGATTTCGCACATTTTGCACTTCATATCTGTAATCAGGGCCAGAAAGGCCCCAGAATGACAAAAAACATGAAAGATGAAGAACTGAGGGGATCTGCCTTTTGAAAAAGTACAAAGCTGCCTCATACTATGTAGTGCTTTCCAAAAAAGGTAGAAATTGAGTCAACGACCTTGATCAACAATTAGGCAAGATTTAAGCGACCTAATTTTGTTAAATCGACAGTTCAGAGATAATTTGATCTCTCTGGAGGTCGCTTGTCGGATTACGGTAGGCAATGAGACCTTGAAATTTTGCAGAGCTTGTTGCAATTTGAGTTGTAAATTTCGTAGAGTATAGTGTAAAGGTTGAAACCGTTAACAAACATCCTAAGTGTTTTTTTTTAACTAGAGCGCTTGAGCGAGCAAACTTCAGCCGTTTACGATTTTTCTAGCCAACTTCTTCACATAATTAAATATAATCCAAGCTTCTTTGTAAAGCTTTTGGCAGCAGAATTTGGGTTAATAAAGTTTCAACATATTTTTGAAATTTGGTAGTGACAATCCTCCTTCATTTAGCATCATTTATACCCAAGTTTCCATGTATTGAATCCCTATGAACCTACGAACCTGTCCTTGACTTGGCTTGAATTCAAGGAAACACTTCACAGCTCATAAACAACGCAAAACCTCATACGATGTTGTTTTCTTGAAACACCCGTCCGGCCTTGTTGTTTCTTTTGCTTAGAGTTTATCATAACAAAGAGTCTCGTGAAAACGACGCCACAGACCATTGGCATGTGAAATGCAGCTATGCGGAAAGGGACTGTTGAAAACTAATGAGGTAGAAAGACGACAGTATCCGTGTACAAGAAGCAAAGATAGTTTAACATTATTTTTACGAAAGTTTTCGGAAAAAAGTAGTAGAAGTTTGGTCGATGAAAAAAAGCTAATTTGTTTTTATTATTATTTTTCATTCCGCATATTTGTTCATAGTGAGTAATCAGCACTGGTGCTAATCATTTTTGAGGAATTATTTTTCTTATTTATTTTGCTGGAAAAGATTTTTATTATTGAAGTTGAATAGGTCTGTCAATTGGCCTTTTTACCGTACTCTTTCTCTCGGAGGGAGTTCTACTTTCTTAATAGCATTACGTTTGCAATTCAAAAATTTGGAACACTTTCACATACTGCTAACCTTGACTAATCAGTTCTTGATTGAGTTTTTGTCGTGACGAAGATTTTTATCTTCAAAATCAAACTGAGCGCTTGCCGAAAAGAAAAACTAGGGAGTTGACGCCCAAAAAAGAAAGCTAAGACATCAAACTATTTAGAAATTCGATCTACATCATTTATTCAAAGTCATTAATGCTTTGCCCTTCCCCATTCGCCTATCATTAAGAAAAATGATCGCACGGTTCATGGTCTAGCCACTTCATGTCCTAGAATGTGTAATTGCACACATTGCGAATATTGCATGTCATATCTAAAATATTGTAGTTGTTCTGACAAATTTCACTAATGAAATGCAAAGACTTGGAAAAAGACGCTGTAAAGCCTTGTTCGGAGATAATGCATCCCACGGTCAGCCAAATCCAGGATTACGCTCACTATGTGCAATGTCTGCAGTTGCACACACTAGGACATGAAGTGGCTAGACTTACATTAATGACTGGCAATTATGTCAAAAAGTTTTGGAAAATCATTCATTGTGTTGACCATAAATGGCCCGAATTTGATTTCTTCAACAGCAATGAGGTTCCTCTCCACAGTTTCAAGCACCCTAGAAAACCACTGGACTTCGCTTGTTTCATTTCGTTTGTACAGCCATGCGGGGCGGGAGAGGGGGGGGGGGGCTGCAACAAACACGAAAATGTCAAGTAGATGTCGATGAAGGGCCTAATTCCACTGCTATGGTCGCCGGATGAAAAAGTCTCAGTGACAAAGACCACGGCGCACACGCGTTTTCTTTCTGTTGCGTATTTGGATCGACCCCGGTCCGGCAAACAATCGCCAGTTTTTTTGACACTTCCCCCAAGTGTCAGAATTCTCGCTCTCAGAAGCCTCCGTTTTTCGCCGACCACTTCATTGCTTGAAGAGATTCGGGTGATCTATAAAGGGGCGACTACAGTGGCCTCATCCCGGTACCTGTTGGGGGCTTTAAATTTGGACTGGAGCAGGACGGTTGCGGTAGAGCACGGCACCTTTACCCTTGGCACCGTCCACTTATAATAAGCACAGTGAGATTTCCATGTTATAGAATAGCGAGGCCTTTACCTAAGTAGTCGCGCAAGTCTCGCTGCAAAAGATGAATTCCAAAGGGAGAAAATAGCTCAAGAAGGCAGAAGCTGCCATGCTGACTCCGCCCATCAATTTGGGTAATCTGGAGATACAAGTCTGAAATTGGGCTTTAGGGCAGACAGAAGCGCACAAATCTGATGATCATAATGTAGGGAGGATCTACGACTTTATTCTGAATACACTGAAGAACAGTTCTTGTAATCTTCAGACCACACCGTTGATGGGCGGAGCCAGCGCTGCTGCTTCTACTTTCTTGAGCGATTTTCTCGGTATGGAATTCATCTTTTGCAGCGAGATTTGAGCGATTGCTTACCTAAGGCCCCCGCTAATATATAGCACTAAATTTCACCACCCTCGGTTTGAGCGGTCAGTGCCTTTCATTTCAGCGCTTTGAATGGTGCCGCCGCGCCGCTCTATCGCGAACGGTTTGCTCTTGAAATCCAATCGTCCACCACGTATCCACTAGGAGGAGGGTTATACATCCGATAAGCTTCGTGCAAGGATTTTCTCCCCTCCTCTCGCCACTTCACTCAGCCCCAAATCCAAGAGTGCATGAGTGCACGGTGCACACTGCGTGCGTTATAGCAAACACTATCATCAATGAGAAATGGCCGTGAACAAACACTTTTGCATCGGATGTGAAATATGTGAAATACGGACATATAGTTTGTATAGTACGCAATAAATGGTTCACTGCCGTGATGCGCGCCGATGACGCAAATGTTTGAGCGTGTGAATGAAAGTTTGCGGCGAACTACTGTTCTGAGGGACAAGCTGAGCTGACTAAAGCCGGCATAATCTGGTGGGTTAGTGTGCAATTACAGTTCAATTCCTGACATGCACTACTATAATATCTACTTCTTTTTACAATTATTCAATCTACTGTTGAAAGGCAATGTGCTATGCTGCAGTGAAACGTTAAAAAGACAAAACGATTTGAAAGAGAATTCACTCCGGATTTTTTTTAGCCTTTAACTCAGTTTATGTTCGGAGTACAGCAATGATATGCTTTGTTCCATCAGAAATTGGTCTTAGCTACAAATATACAGTAAAAAATTAAGTAACCTGCGTCAATACTTTGAGCAATGCTTGCTGTCGGCAATTACACTTCGTGCCTTATAAATCTACACAACTGCGATTCACTGTCACTTGAAACAGTGTTCCATTGAACCTGAGCCTTCGTTTGTTAGGTAGAAACTGATAGCGAAGCTTCAACTCAGCTTTAGCCCAATCACGATGACGCTTAATTTTGCGTGGCTGCGCTATGGGACGACGCGATTTTGCACAACATTTTTGGCGTGGGAAGGTTTTGTGGTTATTTACGAAATGCAAGGTTGTGCAAACAACAATAAACATTTTTGAAAGATGGAGCCTACAGGTCCCAAGAGTGCAAAAAATTTGAAAAGAAAATTCTAATCTATGGATTACTAGACCTACAAAGGATATGACTTTGAAACAGATGTGGGCCACCGGGTCCACATCTCTCATTGGGTTAACTAAGATTCTCAAGCGGTGTTCATCAATTTGATCCAAATTTTCGCCCATTTCGTACTCTTTGATGAAAACGCGAACGCTGTTTGGTCCGCTCGCAAGAATACGGTCTGGGCGAAAGCAGTTTTCTCTGCCAATATAGGCGCTGCAGCATGAACAATGATCTAGCTAAGGCTTTTCAATCATCTGAATTCGCCTGGACACAGTATGTTTCTAATGGATATCTTGGGAAGGCTGTAAAAATTTCCAATTGTTGAACTTAAGTTACAATGACTGTTTATGACATACGGTAGGATTCAAAGACAAACATGAAAGTCAAATGTTTCGCATGAATGAATCTACCCTTTTGCAGCAATTTAATCGTTCAAAACCGCTGCTGCCAAAAACCAAGTTACTATAAAGTCTCTCTATTCTTTCATGCAGAAGTTCAGTTTATATTGACTACTTATTTCATCTCTATAACAGAGGTGTGCAGTGATGTGTATGCAGAGGAACTGTTTTTTTATGTCAAGATTATTTTTACAGCGTAGCAAGACGATAGACCACACCCAACTCTTGCAAACTTTCTTCTAAAACTTGTACTTCTTCAGCGACTCAAGTTGTATGCCCTTTGTCACCACAGACCTGAGACTCTAGAGACTATTATGTACTTCAAGTGTCATTGAGGGCGCTATCTACTTTTTCCATGATTGTTTCCTTGCTTTCTTGCACTTCCCATGCATAGTACGTTTTTTGCACAAAAAACCCACGACCGACAACATTTGCACGTAAAAAATGCCATACTTTTGCAGGCAACTTGCTTGCGGCTCGCGCATAAAAAATAACCGTAGAGCACATATTATCATTGTTTACGCGCATATCATTGGTATCGATATCATTGCATAGTGTTGTTTTATAGAACTAATTTGCTTATTGTAGGTGACCGCGAAATTTTCTAATAAATTTTTGCTTCAAAGGCAGCATCCAGGCAAATCTGGGCCTATGGGGATCTCACTTGGAGGGTAATCTTGGAGCCGAACTAAAACATTGCCCACGCGGCTTGGTGAGCTCACAGTTGAGATATTCGCCTCCAAACTGGACCCCGGGATCGAACTCGCATGGATTCATGGCGCAACACATCAGTTTCGCGCGAGACTAACGCGTGTCGCGCCATGAATCCATGCGAATACGATCTTGGGATCCAGTTTGGAGACGAATATCTCAACTATGAGTTCACCATTCAAGATGCCGCTTGGGCAGTATCTTAGTTAGGGCCACAAAATTACTTTCCACAACAGAACCCCACATGTCCAGATTTGCCTGGACGCTGCCTTCAAGGGCCGAGCATACTTCACGCGATTTCAGTCGCGACGCGATTTGGCAATTCGCCAGAAGTCTTCATATCCAACACCTGGCAAAGTGCACATGCATAGTGTGTACAACTTACATGGATTGATGAAATGCCTATCTTCTGTACATTTAACCCATTGATGAGGACGCCTAATTTTGCGCGGCGGCGCTGTGGGACGACGCGATTTTGCACAACGCTTTCAGTGTAGAAAGGTTTCGTGCTTATTTACGAAATGCAACATTGTTTTGTAAGCAACTATTATTATTTTCTTGAACGACAGAGCCTGTAGGTCCTAAGAACACAAAAAATTGGAAAAATATTCATATGTGGAGAAAATACTAGACCTGGAAATAATACGACTTTTCGAGAGGTGTGGGCCACCGGGGGTCGACATCGTCCCTGGCAGCAAAAAGCGCGTAGGCCACCGGTGCTCCACATCGTCGTCAATGGGTTAAAATGTGCATACAGTGAGTTATGGACAGTTGGAATATTGCCAAATCGCGTCTGAAATCGCGTGAAGTATGCCCGGCCTTTACAAAGAATTTTTTTTGCTTATTCGTTTTCCCATTACCTCCTTTTTTTCATATTGAATAGTCTGTCCTACTAAACAAACAATTAGAAAGGCTAAAAATCTTCCAACAGCCATTTCCAGGCAATTATCCGCGCAAGAAGGATAAGGCCATGCATTCGGTAGCAATTGCTCAACTTTTTCGCGCTAAGTACCTGTAAGGCCATTTATCCGTAGTGCAATCGACCTACTGTAGCCGAATAGCTTATTTTATGCCCCGATCCGACAATTGTAATTGTTCTGACCTCATTATCGAGTTCAATGTGTCTGGGCGTTTGTGAAGAGGAGATGACGCGGCGGTTGAAGAACATCTGCGACGTCGGCGGATTAGCGTTAATTATGACATGTCGTAGATGGAAAAATGACGGAACGAGCACCGTGGTAATTTTGACGGGGGAAAAATCAGCGCGGAAGTACTTGGGACAAGTGGGACAAGTGCCTGAATTCATCCTGGTCAGCGGCTAATTAGAGGAGCAATTTGTCTGGGAAGTTTTTTCCCCTGATGAGCAGATGTAAGAGCTACGAAAACAGGATTGAGAAGGATTGCTTTGCCTTGAGAAGTAGATTAACTTCGGAGGTTATTAGGAAAAGTCGAGGAAGTGGGATCCAGCCTCAGGATATTTTGCCAAATTGCTTGCGGGAAGATGGACTCAACCACATCTATTCGGGAAAAACTATCGTCCTGGGCTTCTCTTAGGGAAATTGATTAGATTTTTCTCTCTGAGCAGTTACCCGAGCGGCAACTCATATGAATCATCCGTGACCGAGAAATCTGACAGTAAACTCTCGCCCAGACCGTGATTTCGCAGACCAATCAGCTCCTTGACTACGATACTGGGAAGATTTTTACATAGTTGCATAGGAGTATAATTGAACCACCGAATAATGCTTAAGAAGAAATTTATATACCAGCTCTTACACTAAAATATTTATTTTCAGTACTTGCTGTCACAATCAGCATTACACATGCCTACTTTGGATGGAGCAGTTCGAAGGATTACAATTTTGTGGATGAGCGGTCGGTCCTTTTGCTGTCTTATTTTCGCCAGAGCTTCAATTTTTTACAATTATTAACAGCTACAAGCTTTTTGTCTCCTCCCTTACCCTCCCCCCTTCCCCCACCTACTCCTTTTCACTCCCTGATCAGGAAATAATTTTTATGCCAGCAAATTCATAGCAATATTATCAAAATATGCCGAGTGCCTATTTTGAGGCTTAGCGTTTTGGAGAATCGTGAACAGAATCGATATAAATCTATATAAATCTATAATCTATGTAGCAAATTACAAGTTAGTCTTTTGCTGAACCTTTTTTGTGTATTATAGTCTTTCAGTAATGTCAGCTAACTTTCGAAACTTCTTTTCAGCGTGAAAACGTGTTTGTAAACAAAAAAGTCTTCCTACCAGCACAGTTTCAAAACAAGAGCAGACTTTTGTGGGCCATTTATAATCAAGTTTCAGATGCTCAATCTGAAAATAAGCCGTTTTATTCACCACTAACACTTAGCCCCAAAAAATCCCTATACTTCTAGGAAAACATAATTTATAAACAAATCTTATTTCAGACCTTCGACATCAGTTCCATCAGCATCAAATCTTGCCTGCTTTTTCTGTTCACAACTGCTCTCAGTGACGAAACATCGAGTTGGACTGAGCCAAAATCAGTTGAGAGCCGTTTTACACGACAAATGTCGAGTGTTGCCGATCGTCTTGAAGGTATGAGACGAGTTCAAACAGTTTTTAGCCGACGCGCATATTTTTCTACGACTTCACCATAGTGGTTTCATCGAAAGCGAGGACGTCCGTTTGATATGATTGTTTTTCGAGCATCGAATCGTATGACATGACCTTGCGAGAGATTTAGCAGACATTGGCAGATTACGGTAGCTTAAGGTCAATCTATTGAAGTAGCGATTGCGTGGCTGTCACCATATAGGGAAGTGAATAAAAACGATGAGAAACGATAGAAATAATGGTAAATTAATCACTTACTTCTGTAGTTTGCGGCGGTTCCGGGTTCCTTTTACAATCTTTTCGTGGTGGTGCGATCGTCTCGAACAAAATAATCAGAGAAAGTTAGCGCTAGATCGTATGTCTATCCTAAGCAATACGATTTCAAACAGCGTCAATTTGACCATGTATAGAAGTCTTATGTTTGCAGAATGGTAATGTGAATCTAGATGAAGAATTGCGTAGATTGTCACTAATGCCACTAATTTAAATGAGTTTTCGAACTTAAACGAGTTCTCAATTCTAAGTATATAACTGACAAGCAACAATTTGCTGTTGCAAATACAAAGACATCTAAAGTTGAATTTTACTTCATCTCATTCCCTTCAGTGTAGTGAAGAAAATCATTATGGCCCAGAAAATTGGAAAACTCATGCTCGTAACTTAGGAAGCACTCGAATTTCTATACTAGACATCAGAAACATTAGAAATTTTTGAACCTTTTTTTAGCGAATAGATGTTCGACCAGCGCAGTGGAAAATATCTTACTGGTCAAGAAAATTGAAAAATGTATGCGATCTAGAAAAGTGATCGTTTGAACCATTGTTTTGCTTTGAAAATAATGGCTTATGCAAATTTATCAAATGCTGCTGAGACCAGAGAAAGAAAGAGACAAAAAGGGTGTTGATAGTTGTTGATAGTCATTTTCTTCTTCTTACTCTACTCCTTCTTAGATTCGTTCCCATCTGCGTAATTAATGCGTGAGTCCAGAGTTCACGGCCAGCTCAAAAATGATTTTTAGGACCAATGTTTCACATTTGTGGAAACGTCCTTGCCAGAGATCTATTTCTCACTAAACTATGACTTCTCGACTAAGGACATCTGCATCAGGCTGAATTTATGTGAGGAACACAACCCATTCAAAGTGAGTTCATAGTAATCTTTTTTGCTTCAGCTATCAATTTTTCGTATTTTCCAGACTGTTGCACCGATCTCATCGACAACGACCACAACGAACTCGAATGCATCCGGGAATGAAACCACTGATTCTACGACAGAGAAAACTGCTACTACACGGCACAAGGCCAGAGTAGATCGTACTGAGCGTCGGAGTGCGGAGCTTACAAACAAATTAGTGAGTACATACATATGAGTCACTCTTAGCAACCTAAAATTTTACCTAATTAAAACATAGCATTCCAATTCTTTTCACAATAAAAATGGTACGAAAGGGTTACAAGGTATAATATATTAGGTTGATGCATAATTCCTGCACCAAAATAGGTACAGACCGCAATAATCCTATATCCCAAGAAGGATTCGATATATCATTAGATAGAGCAAACCCAGCTCTACAAGATGGTGCTTAAAGACTTGCAGCAGCTTTGATCCAAGCGAAGATTGAAGCCAAAAACGAAAAAGATCCAAGCGCCCAAAAGAACCAAGAAAAAATTGGAACTCCGTTCAGAAAAATTCTTAAAAATTCCAAACTTGCTCATGCATTGTCATTTCCTATAATACATTTCTCTATGCAGTTGCTGCATTTTTCTCTTAGCTAGAAATTGAGAAAACGAAGTTTTTCATGTTTTTTCCCAACCATTGCTGAGATGTTCTAGCACTGACATCGTGTACTATAGGACCTTAGAAGCATGAGTGTGAATTTTCAACTCTTTGCAGCAACTGGTTTACGAGAAATATCGAATTTTCAGCAACTAGGCAAAAAAAATTCGGATAAGGAGAGCTAGATTCGTCATTTCTCGTAGACTACAGTTCTAGAAGGCTGAAAATGTAGAGTTTCACTGCTAATGGCATGTGCTACAACTGTTAGTGCTAGAACATCTCAGCACTAATTTGGCAAAAACATGAAAAACTTCGTTTTCTCCTCGTCTAGCTGAGAAAAAAATACAGCAACCGCATAGATAAATGTCTTACGTGAAATGTCTACGCATGAAGAAAGAAATTTGTAGGAGCTTTTTGAACCAAGTTACAATTTTGTCTTGATTGGTCTTCGTTTTTTTGGTTTTCGAGCGCATGGTTTTTTTTTTTCAGTTTTCGGCTCAAAACTTCGCTTGGATCAAAGCTGCTGCAAATTTTTAAGCATTATCTTGTAGAGCTATGTTTGCTCTATCTAACGATATATCGAATCCTAATTGAGATGTAGGATTATTGCGGATTATTGCGGTCTGTACCTGTTTTGGTGCAGGGAATTATGCATCAACCTAATAGAATATTACAGAGTTTCAATGTGAAAATGTGCGGATATCAAATATTCACTTACTTGTTAATAAGCGAAGTCTATATTTTCTCAGAAAAAATTCTTATGAGATTTATTTCTCAGTGAGCGCTTCTCATAGCACTTTTCCTCCTGCATGTAGGATCACCATTTAGCAATCTCTTCCAAGTTCTCCGCATTCACAAGCAATGGCCATCAGTAAAAAGTAGTGTCTAACATAAATATGTTCCTACCAATATACAACATTCTTCACCAAGGAGAGAGAATTTCAGGAAGAGAAGAGGATCACATGCGCCTTCTGTGAAAGAATGTTGGAGAATGCAAAGAATTATGCAGTCACGGCAAAGGTTAGTAAGAAACATTGAAACTTTCTCTTAAACATCTTCCCAAATAATTATGGTCCCCGTTTTAGGCTGATATAAACTCATTTGCTACGACCGCATGTTCAAAGTTACCACAGGGTCGCTATACGGAACACTGCTATCAATTAGCAGAACAGAAAATAGCTGAACTTGCTAAATTTGTCGATCAACAAGTCATTGAAGCATTGTGGTGTGCAGAGCTCAATCAGTGCTGACCATATACCTGGATCTCAATTCTCTCGAATCTCTAATTCTGTCGTTGCCGCGTCAAATAGCGAATTCGTATAACCTGAAGCGGAAATAACCCACTCAAATTTTTTGCGTTCCTCTGGCTTTATTCCGCTTTTAATCAAGTTCATGTCGTTATTTGTCTTATTTATGATCACATCATGATGACTTCTTGAATTCTTACTTCTTCCGCCATTCTTTCAACGAATCATGCAAAAGTATGTGCAGATCGGTTACATAAGCCAAGATGCAGTAAATCTCGTATATTCCTAGGCAGATGAGGCAACTTGGTGGATTTGTATTCGTCAATGATTGCGAATGATTTATATTAGGTCATTCCGAAAGTAATTTCGCTTTTTTCAAACGGACGCGACATACGACGGAACAAAGATTTCTGAAAGATCTTGGTGGCATTCGATGCAGAATTTCATTCTCTTTCTAGAGGTTATGTAATTGTTGCAAAACAGTCAATGAGCTTTCAGAGAATAACCAAAACCTGCAACCCATGCTTTTTGAGATGGTCAACTTTTATGATTTCCTAAAACTTTCATATCAATCCTCAGAAGGATTGCAAGTAAACATTCGATAGAGTAAACCTTATAGAATACAGTACTACTTTTTTCTCTTCCTTGTATCTCGTCGCAATCTTGTGAAAGATTTTTTAACAGAACCATTGGATTTTGGCAGGCCCACCTCAGCCACAATCGCATCAAACATCATAATTTTTCGGAATTTGAGACTACCAAGATAGTACTATGAGTTAGCATAAATTTTACAAAGCATGTGAGGGTTTAAGGGGTTCGAAATATCAAATTTCGAGTTTTTCGGGTACAGCCTAGGGCTCGCTAAAGAAATGAGTTATGATGATTTCATCCCCGGAAACTAAACGAATCGGAAACAAAAAACACCTGTTAGAAAGAGGAGAAAATGCTGCATCGAATAGTGCGCGAGCTGCTCTTCTTTTGATGTTCTACGAGGATTTAGCTGCCCAAGTATGGAAATCTGTAGCATCAGTTAAAATTCTGTTAAAAATGTATGACAAGCTACGGAAAGAAGAAAAAAGTAGTGCTGCATTCGATAAGGTTTGCTCTATAGAATCATTACTTGAACTCCTTCCGAGGATTGATATGAAAGTTTTAAAAAATCATAAAACTTGACCATTTCAAAAAGCATGGGTTGCAGGTTTTGGTTATTTTCTGAAAGCTCATTGACTATGTTGCAACAGTTACATAACCTCTAGAAAGAGAATGAAATTCTGCATCGAATGCTTCCAAGATCTCTCAGAAATCTTTGTTCCATCGTCTGTGGCGTCCGTTTGAAAAAAGCGAAATTACTTTCGGAATGACCTAATAAAAGATCCTAGCAGTTAAACGCAACTCGCTATGACCTCGTGCACGCCTTTGAGTCGTATCTTTTGCGATAGTCTCTACTCATAGGCGTCAGCGCAGCGCCGCTCCATTGACATTTGCGCTGCCTACAAGTCAAAAATACCACTTTTTGATCATTTTCAAACATAATAGTCTCTATTATTTATTAAAGCTGCATTGTTGATCCTCACATGTACCTCTATGTCTTTCACTTATCCATTTTATACCCATTCTTTTCACAAGTCTGAAGTCGGACAAAATTTGACGGGATATCCTCATTCTCTTTAAGTTCAGCGTTTGTTGTTTTTGTATGAAGTGCAATTATTGTATTGTAAATGAATCAATGTTGATTTATTTTGATGTTCTAGTTTTTGTTTAGCCTTGTGATTTTGTGATTTCCCACTTTAATAAATCTAGTCGTTTATGCTGTTTGGTTATGAGACATGCTCGTTTGGTTACATGATTTGTTCTGGGCTAGGCAAAGGTGGCGTACGGGGCAGATAGGATATCGTTTTAGGAGAAAAGGGCATAGGGGATATCGTTTTTGCGGGGTAGCGGGGGGGAGGGGAGAGGTGCGGGGGCTCGAAAAAAGGCATGTTTCAGCTTGATATGATGTGTATGAAAAGTCTCTGATTGCTCCGTGCAAAATCGGAATGGAAGTGATAAAAATTTTCAAAAAACCTTCTGAGCAAGGCACACTAAAGGTCCAACCGCTTCGTCTACACTCGGTGTTCAAAAGGGTGAGGTAAAATTTCCAGAAAAAATCTTTACTTGACTGACTATCACAGACTTCTGATTTTCACTGGAAACTGAAAAGCGCCCAAGGTTTGAAGTAAGACTCAGGCTTGACTGGTTAAATACGTTTGCAGATCGCCTTGCGTCTCCTGATTTTATATATTTGCAAAACAGATTGCCAGGTCCTGAAGAGGATGATTGCCGAAACGTTAGCCGTGAAGTGACAAGACTCTACGCCCATTAACCCAACAAGTTTTTGCAGTCCTCCCCTTTAGGGTTTCTTCATACTACGCCGCAGGACGCGGCGAGCTGCAGCGCTGCAGTCGCAGTGAAAATTTGAGCCTCGCTGTGAAGGAACCTCTTGGAGAACACGAACGTGCAGCAAATATAGATGTACATCCATAACCGGCGAAGCTGTGCTGCCATGAGCGTATATTTTCACTCGACTTCAGCGGCGCACGCCGCAGGCTGCTACGTCCTGCGGCGTGCACCGCAGCATACCGCGTCCTGCGGCGTAGTATGAAGGAACCCTACAAATGAAGCTAATCTCATTGCTGTTGTCACTTGGGTCATATAACATACATACATTTCCCCCCCCCCTTTTTTTTTTATTCCACCCCCTCATCTTCTGAGGACGCCTAGTGCGCAGGCCCTAGTGCCTCATTCTATGCAAAACCAACAATTTCCCGCTTTGATATGCTCTCCTTTCCAGCGCGGGAATTAGAAATTTTGCCCCGGAATAAACAAAAAGCTTCTCTATAATGAAAAAGAACTGATAGGCATTAAAGGCATTAAACTGTGTAGATGCGCAATAAGGAGTTTGGAACTACGTATGGAAATTCATGGAAGTGTTATCTGAACGGAGAGCGTGGCAAACTTTTTTCGTAGTTAGATGGCTTTGAAACCATTAGGAGAGCCACTTGAGATGGTCGGAAAAAGCAAAGTCGTAAATCATCTCTCTTCGCATGATTTTTCCACACTTTCTACATAACTCTAGGTACATAATATACCCTACAAATTAGCTCGAATCGCTCCAAACGCCTTCCTCTCCACTTAGTTACAGCCTCTCGACGTTGAGTAATTTCAGCAATGCTGATAGCTTTGGTAAAGATCGACTGGGTGGAAACAGCGATTTATTCACAGGGAATAGTGACAAGAGGAACACGGCGATAGTGACGATTCCAGAATTTGGCATCCAGGCTGTTTTATACAGCCAAGTTGGGCGTGTATAGGCTGGATACCAACTTCTGGCAAACAATATTATCATTGCAACGTGAAGATCGCCCACATGAAAGTAGGTGCCGCCGAGTGCAGTACCAAGAGCCATGAAGGTGACCCGGCGGCTAAATAGGTGCATGGACAATCTGCAACTTGTCCGAGACAGGAGGAATAGTACATGTGTAAATATTAGGTTGGCCCGAAAGTTCTGTCGCACCATTTTCAAAAATTCATAACTTCTGCTTTTTCCAACCAATTTGGGTGCCCTCATTTTTGTATGAAATCGTAAGTCATGCTCTTTATAACGCATCTTAGCTGCTTGTTAGTGATCATCTGTTGCATAGATAGGAGCGATAGAAGAAAATTAGTCAAAATTCGAATTTTCTGTGTAGGGTCATAAAAAATCGGAAACTTGCAACAAAAATCGGAGCAGTCGGTATTGTAGGTTTTCACCAGCTCTTTCTAACAGTGCAAAGTTTACGCCGATTGAGCGTCTCTATGAAAAGTTATGATTTTCGAGCAAGCAATAGAAAAGGGCGAATTTGATTTATTTTGGCATTTTTCAGGGAAATTACCCTATTTTCAGGTGTATAAGCCGCACCCTTTTCACTCTAAAGGCGCACACGCCAAAAGACTGCCTGTTACGATGGGGCGCGTTAAGTGAGAGCAATGTGCGAGAGAGCGACCGCTTCGCGAGGCACATGCGCAGCGGCACGCCTGGGTCTGCTCGCGTTTAGGGCAAAAAGGGTGCGGCTTATACACCTGAAAATAGGGTATAACTTTTCATAGAAACGCTCAATTAGCACAAACTTTGCACAGTTAGAAAGAGCTGGTAAAAGAACCTACAATACCGACTGCTCCGATTTTTGTTGCAAGTTTCCGATTTTTTATGACCCTACACAGAAAATTCGAATTTTGACTAATTTTCTTCTATCGCTCCTATCTATGCAACAGATGATCACTAACAAGCAGCTAAGATATGTTATAAAGAGCATGACTTACGATTTCATACAAAAATGAGGGCACCCAAATCGGTTAAAAAAAGCAGAAGTTATGAATTTTTGAAAATGGTGCGACAGAACTTTCGGGCCAACCTAATATTATAGAATAAATCGTTAATACCTATTACTAACGGCATGAGCTGAATTTGTACCGATCGTACCTCAAAAATATGTTAGAGCTGTGGATATACTCCTCCACGTTGGTGCAGCTAGCACCCTGGTCCTTAAACGTTTGTTCGTGGAAACGCCACATAGCGTTAACAAACAAGCTGACTTCGTATCAAATCCTTGTAGATTAACCTACGAAGTCGGCGTCGGAGAGTTCTGAGTGATTTCACCATCATAGTCGCAGCGCAGCTTCACTCTGGATGCCGCTTACTCTCTACTTTGAGCCTATGAGCAGAGCGCAAACTTTCTGCTCATCTCTTTTGCAGTTTGCGGCTTCGCTATTATCAGAGTGATGGATTGGTAGGATAGCTAATTATCATTATGACGTTAAGGTCGCCGAAGAAGTGGCACTGCTGTGGATTCTTGCTCACTTAGAGCTGTCCTCACATAGCGTGCAGGCCACAGTACAGAAGTTGCTGACCTGTTCCTCGATTTTGACATCCGCGATCGTCTTGGTGGCGTCGGTGGCTGCGTCTGTGAGTTCCAATTGCAGAATTTATATCCAGCTGTCTCAGCTGGTCCATCCGTTCCAAATATGTCTGCGCATCTCGTTTGTAGTCTTCATTGAGGACGCTTGCTTTGCAAGGAATTCACTCTGATATTCTCAATGTTCATCTCCTGTTCTTCTTATGATATGACGTCCCGTCGACGTTTCGCTTTCGCGACGTATTCCACTAATACACGAAGAGCGGACATTCTTATTGTATCCGTACTCCAAAGACTGGCAAGATGGTGCTTGTGGCGGCTGACTTCACAAAGGAACTGTCAGAAAATGCCTTTTCGCATAAGATAGGTATCAATAGAAGCAGCTTGAAATGCTGATTACAAAACAGCCTTTCCTAGCTGCGCAACAAATCCGAGAGTTATTGAATTTGCGGGAATTTACACGCTGTAAGTGGAACTAAAGGTGCCTTCTTAGCGCGCCGGCAGGCGCCGCTAGCAGCCCGTAGCAGCCCGTAGCAGCAGCCAGCAACCGCCAGCAGGTGGCAGCAGCCGCCAGGCCCATATGCTGGCCGTTTTTGTTCATAGAAGCGCAAAATCATCGATTCTCACTACTTTGGTGCACCCGCCTAGCTTTCCATCTTCAACGTTCTAATTCCCTCTTTGCTGCTAATGTGCAGTTTGACCATTACGCATTATAGAGATGTTCACGATAAACCGATAGCCAAGGAAAAAATTGAAACAGAACCATACTCAAAGGTAAACAAATAGCACACCTACAGAAACGCATCCAAAGTCAGAGAAATCACACCGCGAAAAACTTTGGCGAACTATGATTCAACTGCAAGAGGTCGAAATGCAACAGGAAGAAAAAAGCGTGGGGGATGAAAAGCTTAGGCGGGTGTACTTAAAGTAGTGAAAGTCTATTTTTTTGCTCCTGTGAACAAAGGCGGCCAGCGGCTGCTACGGGCTGCTACGGCCTGCTAGCGGCGGGTGCCGGCGCGGACGCACATGCATCTTGGGCTTGAACATAGATGAAAACTTTATCAATGCTTAATGTAATTTTACTCCTTCCTCAATGCTGCGCTGCATGCTATACATTTTTTAGCTGCTTTGAATGGCACCTATCTCATGTCAAAATGCCACTGCGACTGACAATATGAAACATCCTTTATCAGAAGCGCTCAGCTTTCGACGTGGCTGTGATATCGGCCCCGATCTAAGCTGCGTAGCAGAGCGCCAGGTGTACGGTTGAGTCGAAGAGGTGGGCTCGAAGCTTCGGGTCGGTCAAGTCAGTGGCTCTGTTAGGCCCAAAGGCGACCCAAGCTGCTCTTCTTCTCCTTTGAGTTCTCCCCACAAGTCGTCAGAAGTCCGAGACATGCGTAGGAAAATGTCTTCATAATTGGATGCCTTCCAATCACATTTCTGCATCTTCACAGAGGGCGTTCTTCATAAACTGAGTCTTCTTCCGATTTATTCGCATTCCGACCTTCTCCCCTACTTCGTTTAGTTCTTTCAGCATCGCCCTCTTCAGTGATACTGCTCGAAAAGAAAACGATGTCGTCCACAAAAGAAAATTTAACAGAGATCTCCCATCAACTCGTATGCCTCTCTTGTCCCAGCCCAGTGACTTCATCACCCACTGCAAGGTTGATATGAACAGCTTCGTCAAGATTGTGTTGCCTTGTCACCTTCTTTCGAATAGAGGGGCTATGGAATTGCTGCATCGTCGGTGTACAGTTCTTTTAGCAACTAATGCCCTCACGTAAGCTGGTTCCAATTCTCGATCGTCTAGTAATGACAGAATGGCGTCGGTTTCGACGCTGTGGAAGGTTTTTTCGTAGTCGACGAAGGTTATGACTAGCCGGTATTTTCGGCAGAATTCTACGACCCTCGAACCGTCTGGATGTAATCCTTGCGAAATCAGAAGTGGTAGTAATTTGGTCGAAACCATCATTCTAACTAAGTTTTCATAAGGCATAGTAACTAGAAGCTTCAAATCATTTTGCAATGAAACCACGAAGTAACCAACTGGATTCAATGGAGAGGACTCCACTGCAAAGCAATGCCATTGAGAAGATCAAACCCCCAACCATTCTCATACTTGTCCGCAACCGTTGCATTTCACCAAATTTGCAACTTAGGTGGACTTTCCTTTTTTCCATAATGGTTACTCCTTATTAAGCACCTATACACTAAACTTCTCAACAGCAGATTGCCGGATGAAGATTTTACCGATACCTGAGATCTAATTTCATTCGAAAACACCTACCTTAGCGGTATGTCGTCAGAACCTAGTGGTGTGTATCAGATTTCACCATTTGAGCATTTGTTAAATAAATTTTGGGAGGATATTGCAGATTTTTTTACCCTCGCATGTGTCCCGCTTACGCAGGGTCTCTTTTCTTGTCAGACGTCTCCACATCGTCCTATCTAAGCTTTCGTCTATACCAAGTTCTCGCAGGTCGGCCTTGATTTTGTCCATCCACCTCATCTTGGGTCTGCCTCTTGGTCTTTTTCCTGGTGCCTCCACAGCCAGAGCTAACTTCGTGATGTGACTTTCATCCCTTCTGCGCACATGCCCATACCATCGTAACCTTCTTTCCTGCATTTTCTGGGCAATTGGAGCTACCTTCATTCGTGCTTCTATAGTGTCATTGCAGATGTGATCCTTCAGTGTGACTCCTAAAGCACATCGTAGCATCCTTGTCCATGACACTAAGCTTGCGCTCCTCGTTCCACATACGCGGCAGCACTCACTGCCATACAGTGCTGCTGGGAGGATAACGGGCCAGTACAGTTGGCACTTAAGTTGCACTGGCATTCTTCTGTTGCACAGAACTTCTGTTAAGGCTTTCCATTTCATTCACGCTGTGTTCATCCTGCCTGCGACCTCCTCTTGTAAGCCTCCCTCCGCTGAGATGTGACTGCCTAGGTATCTGTATGACGTTGTCTTCTTTAGCTCTTCACCATCGATGCTTATGGTACCTGGAGTTTGTTTCCCCACTTCCATATATTCTGTCTTCCTGGTGTTGAGCTTCAGGCCATACAACTCTAGCCTGTTTTTCCAATTTTGCACCTCGTCTTGTAGCTCCTTTCCGGTATTTGCTATCAAGACCATATCATCTGCGTAGAGAAGTGTCCAAGGAGGTTTACGTTTGAGCGATTTCATCACGGCGTTCATCATCACGGTGATGAGGAGCAAAGGAGAGATAAACCTTGGTGTACACCAACCTTTATTTGGAATTCTTTCGATTGCCCTGCAGCTGTTTGCACGTGGCTTGAAGCGTTGTGGTAGATCAACTTTATCGACTAAATGTACTCCTCTGGCACCCTATGTTTCCGTAAGGCCCACCATACGACTTCATGGAGCACCTTATCGAAGGCTTTCTCCAGGTTTGAGAAGGCTGCATGCAATTTCTGCTTCTCTCTATATTCCTCCATCATTATCCGAGCGGAGTGGATTGCGTCGGTTGTACGCACTCCTTTCACGATTCCGCACTAATTCGGTGATAACTCTACGATATCTCGAAGACGCTTCTCGATCATTCGTTCGAAGATTTTTAGAGTGTGGCTCATCAGTCGGATTGGTCGGCAGGATGCGCAATCTACTATGTCTCCTTTGTTATTCCATATCGGGATCGTCGTGCTGGTGTACCAGTCGCGTGGCATACTCTTGCTCTTTATGATTTCATTGAGGAAACTCGTTAGCCATGTGGCTCCGGATTGTCCACGTATTTTCCAGAACTCGCTTGGTATGTCGTCTGAGCCAGTCGCTTTGCCGTTCTTTCTTCTAACTTATGGCTAACAATACTTCCTCTTTCGTGATTGCCGGTACTGGTCCTTCAATGTGGCTTCTGGAATGGAGTTGATGGTGCGGTCTGTGGTGGCCAATTCTTCGAAGTAGATTCTCCATCCCTCGGTGATGTCCTCTGTTTTTCTTAGCGTCCTACCAAGTTTGTTTTGTCTTTAATATGGAGGAAGTGCTCCATATCTTTTGTGGACTGCGCTCTTCTTCTCGCTATCCGGTATATCTCGCGTTCTCCCTCGCGAGACTCTAGCTGATCGTAGAGCTCTTTCAATTACACCTGTTTTGCATTCTTTATGAAAGCCTTCGCAGCGTGTTTGGCTTGTTGATACGTCTGGCGATTGTCCCCCAATTTCATCTTATGCCATCGCTTGTACGCATCCCTCACCTCCTTTGTGGCCTTTTGCACTTCGTCGTTCCACCACCACGTTTCTCAATTTATCCTTCTTTTTCCTGGCTTTGTACTTCCCAGGATCATGTGTGCCACTTCGTGGACTCGATCTTTCAAGCTCGCCCAGGATCGCTTTGGATTTTCTTGCAGGCTTGTTGGAGTTGTTAGCAGCGCTTGTTTCGCGGTGTCGCTGGTTTTCAGTCTTCACCATTTAATGTGTGGCCTGATCTCTTGGTCCTTCTGATGTGGCTGTCCGTTTTTATTTTGATGTCGAGAAGCAGTGGTCTGTCTTGAGTTATGCAGTTCTCACCGGGGACGACTTTGCAGTCCTTTACGTTTTTGAGGTCACGCTGTCCCAAAAGTCTATCTACGTTCGTCGGCCGCCACTCGCACATGTTATGAGGTGATCATCCTTCTTGATGTAGTATGGGTTCGCCAAGACCAGATCATGAGCCGAGGCAAACTCCAGAATGCGCTCACCTTCTTCATTGCATGTTCCGTAAACGCGGTCTCCTGACATTTCCCGGCTTCTCCTTGCCTTTTTTCCACATGTCCGTTGAGATCTGCTATTATCAGGAGTGTCTCTTCCACTGGAATTGAATTGATGTGGTCATCCAGCTCCTGCCAGAACGCGTCTTTTTCATCACCCTGCATCCGACTTGTGGCGCATAGGCGGTGGTTACTCGCAGGACCTGTTTCCAAGTATGTACCTTTATGCTTATCAGACGATCGCTTATGCGCTCAACGTCAACTATATTGCTTCTTAGATTCTACGAGACAACTATACCAACCCCGTTTCTGGTGCAGGTGGCACCGTTGTAGAGAAGCTTATATCCATCTCCGATGGCGCGTGACTTTGCCCCGCTCCACTTCGTACCTGTATGCAGGCTATATCGACTCGCCGTCTTTCCAGAATATCTGCTAACTCTCAAGAACGAGAGGTGAGTGTACCCATTTGATGGTAGCTAGACAGAGAGTCTGCGAAGCCATGGATCGCTGCCTCTAGTGAACCAGCCGCTTTAGTCGTCCCCTTTCACCTTGCTGAGACGGTAACCCTCGCCCACTATTCGCATTCGTCAGGCTCGAATGCGCGTCGTCAATTGCCGTAGCAAGGCAAGGAGCCGAAACATGGGTTGAAGTGGCTACTCATGGACAAAGCTTAGACTAAAGAATAGCTCTATGTAAAAAAATATGCGAGAAAGTGGGTAATCTACGACTTTTTTTTTTGGTCTCGCGCAACCTCAGGGTGCTCCCAGGGTGTTTTCTATTATTTTAGGTTGCACGGGAGCAACTCAAAATAGAAAAACACTTACAACTTCCCCATTCACATAATTTTTTCGTAATTTTTCATACTTAATTCTTCTTCATCGTTGGGAAGCTGTACAATAAAATTGATGGCTTATTATCGCTTGTTCATTGTAAGCAAACTGATTGTTCATCTTTTTGTGCATAAAGATCATGATCTAGTGCGTTGGGAATCGTGTGAACACAACTTGATGCACCGTGTTTGTAACATGTTAATTTACCTGTTAGTGGTTGATTGACGTTAGAGCCTCAAATTAGGGCTTACTATGTGCAAAAATTGTGCTTGCTATTCTATCAAATCCAAAAATCCACTTTGAAAACTACGTTTTTCTTTTTGCTTCCCCAATAAAACGATATCTAGCGTGTGAAAGCACCACCTTTGTGAGCCCTGCTTGGACTGTCTTCTGCAAGCAGCAGGTAGGGTCTGCTAAGACCGACATATGTCGCGATTCATCTTCCGTAAACCATGGATTCTGACGTGGTGTAGAAATAGAGCAGGCAATTTTCCAGGCTTGGATTCAGCAGTAGATCGTTTTACCGACTTGTGATAGTGAGCTTTACATGTAACTCCACTGATTAAGATGCGCTTGGATGTATTGATGGAATCCTTGTGGAACTAGAAACTCCCTTCAAGACGGATGCCTATTCATGTGCAGAAAGGGTTTTATGCATTCATCTGCATCGTCGTAGATGCAATGGGACGCATCCTGTACGTGAGTAGTAGTTTCTCCGGATCCGTCCACGATTAAACTGTGTGGAGGCGAAGCACTCCTGGACAGGATATGCTGGCGGTACATGTGCAGATTTCACTATAGGAGATTCCGGTTATGCTAATGGAAATGGAATTACGGCCCCTTATCGGCCCACCAGAGGTGACATAAATACCCTACAGGGAACATCGCCGTGTGCGCCGTAGTAGAAAAGACCACAGGTCGTTGGAAAAAGCCAATTCTCTCCACCAGAGGGCGGGTCTCACCTAACTTAGACTCCAAAATTGTCATTGCTTGCGCAGTCCTCCACAACATCGAATAGTGCCTGGGGGCGACGAAGTGGCTACGTCTTGGACATATTAGGTTGTCCCGAAAATTTTTCGGTTTTTTTCATTGCTCACTAAAACCCAAAGAACACCAATTCACGGACGATCTAGGTATCATTTAATTCAGATTTTTATGCTCTTTTTAATGCTATATTTGCTTTCTGATCTACCCTGTCTTTGCAATATCATCGCCATGGCTTTTTAAGCAGTTCACCACTGACGCCAAATCTTTCCTGAAATTCAAAAAATTTTATACTGCTGTTTCCGAAAAGCATTAGTAACTGTTTCGTAGAGCAAATTTTTGGCTACATTGTGTTTACTTTAGATTACTTGAATCACGTTTATCAAGTCCGTTATAATTATTTATTTGACAAAAACCGCGGTTTTTTGATTGCGTCTACCACGTAAAGTTACCGAAAATTCCAAAAAGCTGATTTTTCAAAGCAAATTAAACTTGGTTATGTTGCATAGTTATTGTTTATTAGCAATCAAATTCCAATTCGCAAAAATTTTATTAGCTTTCATGTTTTTGCTGCAGTTGCGTGTTTCATGACTTTGCCAAAAATTGAGACCTCCGAAGAAATAATTTTTTGAAGCTAAAGACAGCATTTTAGGGAAATGTAAAAATACCGCTTTGTAGTCCGTGAATTATTCTATTTGCACCATACTCAACCACCTCCGAAACATTGGAATGAAATTTTTTGAAAATTAGCCTAACTCTGGGCAGATAAATATGACGTGTGAAGAGTTGTAACAAATATCAAAAAAGCATACAGGATTATTGCTAGGAAACGTAACCGTAAGAAAGAGAAGGAAAGCTGCATCGAATGCATGTTGAAACTCACTCAGATCTTCATTGTGCATAGTTTTATAGCGGTTTGAAAAAACCGACAAAACTTTTGGGACAACCTAATATTTTGGCAACGATGCCACATTTACCACCCAACGTCGAGGACGCTCTTTATTATGCTCTGAGAGGGCTTTAGGAAGAGAAGGATACTTTACTTTCATATGTTTATTGTTAACAATTACTATTTCTCAAGACATCATTAAAATCAACAAAAAAAAAACGTAAAAAGTCGCTTTTCATTCGAATTTTGGTTCTTCTACAGCTGTTGCTTTAGTTGGAGTTGTTGCTTCTTTCCTAAAGTTCCTCAAAAAAAAAGTTTCAAAGAGTTGAATCTAGTGCGCCAACTTGAAAAGGAATCCTTAAGATTAGTGTAGCCTATGGTGCTCTCCAGCACCTTCTTCTGCAATTCATGATTGGGCAGATGTTCTGCACATGCTTGTTTGTTCCTCAAAATATTCTCTCAACGACCAGCAGTTGTAACCTAACAGGGGAATGGTCAAAAGTCGAAGTGGCGAATCCAAATAAGCTGCGTACCATTCGGTGCGACTTAGAAAGCTGATTTCAAATCTGTCTTCCACATCTGCAGAACGCCTTTGTAAGCGAAATTATGAGCAGCTTCAGTGAGAAATAATCGCACACAAACATTAGGTACATTATTGCCCTTTTACTCACCTCTGAGTACGAGCCACATGAAGCGACTTAGTTGCATGTTTTTGTCCAGCACTAAGCCAACAATAGCACTGTACCACCAAGTTTGCCCCTTACATGCACGATTTCTTAGCAAAATAATGGCATTTAAAGGCTTATAATTTCAGTCACAAAAGTGTTCTGCAGATAAGGAAGACAGATTTGGAGTCAGCGTTTTGTGCTGCATCTAACGATATGCGGCTTGAATTGATTACTTCGATTTCCAACAACTCGCTTGTAAGCTTACAGCTATTACCTGAACCATCGTTTGAAAACATTCCAGAGCTTAATCAAGTTTCTCACTCAGATATGTTCGAGAACATTAATTTATTCAAGTTTTTCGTTGGAGTGGCTTTTTAAACTCACCTGACTCTTCGCCCGATTCGTCGGAATTATTCAGAGCATCTATCTACCGAATTGTAATAGAAGCAGTAAATGGTCGTCAACTCAAGTTCAATATAATAGAATTCTCCATAGCTGTCTGCGTTGAAGACTCATTGCTTCGCGATCCACTGACCATCTTTTCCCACCAAAATTACTATAACCAATCAAAAACACTCTAACGCAAACAAACCCTTTTCACAACGCTACTGAGTTTTCTGAGTGATCAAGAAGCAAATCGTATTCTGTAACTTTTTCTATTTCATGCCACTACAATGCGATAAGCAAGTCGTGTCATTCTCTGCAGAATTGCGCACCTCCTTCATTTTCATTGTGTCCGAGTTTGGCATACTTTGAGTTGCTATTCTTCAATGGTAGTAGTTTTGCAATTCAAATTTCGCCTACGAAATATCTTTTTCAGAAAAGAGGGAGATTTTTCTGCAGGATGTCTTCCTGCGCCTGTTTTTTATTGCAATACCTGTCATATGCTTGCTTGGTACAGGAAGCTAGAGACGTTTGAACATGCTTTTCCTCCCTATTTTCGAGCGAGAGAGCTTTCCTTTTCCTATTCTTGAAGTGTGTTGCACCTATTTGGGCGTCAGCGCACTATCACTACGTAATATAATTTGGAATCGTTGTTTACCTCTTGGCTACCCTGATCCGTGGAACATGGTAAACGAGGAGGCAGCAGACGGAGAAATTATGATGAAATACACTGATCTTTGACTTTGGATTGCTGCCAAGTGGCATGCGTTTTGGAACGCTGCCAAATTTCAAAACGAGTGACCACGCATATTTTCGTAAGGGTCACACGTATTTCGAAAGGCAATCATGAGTGTCGCAATGATTTTGAGAATGGGTCGCCAGTGTCCGGGTGTGTTATTAGGGTGATCGGTAAAAAATGGGGCAGCTTGATTTTTATTACATTTTGAGGTTTTTTGGTTCCACCAACAACAAGCAGGCTGCAACTTAAACGTCGCTTACATGATCGACCTTCGCCTATTATTCTAGCAAAGCGTTACCGCTCCTCTCTCATAACCGTACGCGAGGCGCCATGAAGATCTCGTACAGGGTTTTTGGAACATCGCTCATTCTTGCGCTGCTATACCGTAAAGTCGTAAAGCATTTGACATACCATTCGAAAGAGCTCTTCATGCTCTTTCAAATGATATATTAAACATACAGGATTTTTTCTATATCTAAATAAAAAAAGCGAAATACCTAAAAAATCGCGATTTTTTGGAGCAATAGAAACCAAAAAATCATGTTTTGCCTTATATTTTCCAAGGATAGACAAAATCTGAGGTAAACTGAATAAGGATGGATAGAGCGTAAAAAGCTCTATCAGATGGTACCTAGAAAACATGCGTTCATCTGCAAAGAATTGAATAACGCGAATCTTTGTTCTCGAAGCTGCTAATGGCTATATCTGGGTGGGGGGCATTAGGTCGCCGAAAAAGGGCGGTCCCCGCGGTCATTTGCGACAAATACGCACTCTTGTACATGCGCGGACATGCGTTCCTGCAGGGAATCCGCGCGGGACTCTTCCAAATTCGGCGACCTAATGTCCTCCACCCGCTATATCTCCTAACTTTGAAAGTTGAGGCCATCAAGCCGCCGTGGGTTTAGTGACTGTCCCAACACCCACTCCAGCAGGGTGCCTTGGGTGGTCTCAGATGTTTCGCTGCGCGATACTGCTCAAACTTCATAATTTATCGAAGTGACTAACTTTGCATTTCAGCAAGTATAAAAATTATTAATTAAGTAAATGACCTTATATAGGTGTTATCTGAAAGAGAATAATTTATTCTAACATCTTTCAAAATTGGGAAGTATAACCACTTTTCTTTTTTGAGAAATCTACAGTTATTCTCTAAGCGCCCCATTTTTTACCGATCACCCAATATTTGTACCTGCTTTTTTTTCGAGCTTGTTATCCCAGAATGTGTCTTTAAAATATGTTGTACTCCTATTAGTTGCTTTTGAAATGATGCCAAATTGCGTAAAAGCGTGACTTGAGCTAAATTCATCTAAGTTCTCAACTCTTGGTAAAAATGCTCTCTACGAACAGTCACTTTAGAATTATCTTGCTTTCGCGTGTAAACAAGAGAGTGCGTGAGTAACTTGGCCTCGCTGGTACTTTTGAAAGCGTTTATCTAACAGCAGCCTTGCTTTGCTTGTGTAACTGGGTTCTGCCGGTGCTTTCGACTAGGTATCGGTGTTAAGCGGCACGTAGGGCAATTCGATCGGGCAGGGAAACAGATTTTTGTGCGTTTGGGGCAGTTCTCAGAATTGAAAGTCCTGAAGTGACATGTACGGCAATTTGAGAATATGATGTAAATGCTTGAATTCGTTGTTTTCTTTTTGTTTGAGTCGTAGTTGGTTTTTCTTATTGTACGGTCTTCAAGCGGCACATAAAGCATACACTTTCTATTTGAATAGTTACTGTCGGTCTGTAAGCGGCATGTAGGGCAACTCGATCGGATAGGGAAATAGATTTTTGTACGTTTGGGGCAGTTCTTATAATTTCTAAACGATCTTCAAGCGGCACATAGGGCATAAATTTCCTTTTTGAATAGTTACTATCGGTCTGTAAGCTGCACGTAGGGCAACTCGATCGGACAGGGAAATAGATTTTTGTACGTTTAGGGCTGTTCTCATAATTTTAAATGGTCTTCAAGCGGCACGTAGGACATGACCTGACCACTTTAGGACTTTCAGATAGATAATATTGGTTTGTAAGCGGCACGTAGGGCAATTCGATCGGACAAGGAAACAAATTTTTTGTATGTTGATTGACGGTCTTTAGGTGGCTCAGTAGTCGTGCTTTTCGGGGAGAGACCTCCTTTTGTTGTAAAACTTGATATTCTTTTGGTGAAAAAATTGAAGGATTCTCTGAAAAAGCTCTTACACGATTGATTTCGTTGCTGTCGGAATTCTAACAAGGGAAGGATACTTGGTCGAAGTAGAGTTTCCATATATGTATACTGTCTTATAGAGCATGGAACGCTGATTCCAAATCTGCTTTTTTTATCTGCAAAACGCTTCTGGGAAGAAAGTTCTGGGAATTTTTATTGGTAAAAATTCAATGGTTTGGCTAAGGTAAAAACAGGCGTCGAAATCTTTCCGGTGCTTGAAAGGAATAGTGACTGACAAGAGCTTATCGGTTTGAAAGTAGTATTGCATAAAACGCCCTGGTAGTGATCATAGCCCCATTCGAGCTCACAGACTGCACTTTGAATGATTTTATGGTAGCCGCGCGTTCGAAATTTTGCTCGAAGAAATTCCCATAACTTCCCTCCCAGAAGCGCTTTGCAGATATGGAAAGCAGATTCGGAATCAGCGTCTTAAGCTTTATAAGGTATTATACATTTCATAATGAACCGCCACTTCGACCAAGTATCCTTCTGTGAGAGAGGAGTGTTTTTCGTAGTAAACATAGTTGTGATGGGCAGTGGCGTACCCAGGATTTCGGCGCGGGAGGGGGGGGGGGACGACAAAAAAAAATTTTTTAGATGAAGGTGCATGGCGTCAGCCACGCACTCCGAAAAATTTTTTGGTATGCTCCCGAAAATTTTCGGATTTTTAAAAATTATTTTAATTATTTACAAGTATAAACAAGTCATTTGCACATTTTTATAACCCATTTGAGTAACTTTCAAAAATTTCGCCTAAAACTATAGGTGTTCTGCTACTTACTTAACGATCTTCTATGGAACTTGTTGAGAAGAACTGGAAGAGCAAATTTTCTTTAAGAGGGTGGAAGAGTGGGGGGGGGATTATCTGAATGTCTCGGAGAGGAGGGGAAATTTGCAGAAAGAGCGTGGTAAACGAGTGGAAAATAATATTCTCCATGCATTGTTGTAGCAGGAATTTCGAGAAATGCCAAATGTTTTATCGCTTCGAGAGATGTGGAGATTATCGCTTCTTCGAGCAGTTCTCCTTGTGTAGAATGCTTTTCGCAAAAATGTTCTCAGGAAAGGAATAGGAAACTTAAGAAGTATTTATAGTCACAACTAAGCCCTTATATTGTATCTGCCCCGACATACTTGTAGCGAACCGTAGGGTCGCTAGTCTGAATATAATATCGCAGAATCTTTCAATAACTTTCTTCAAAATAGCCTTCCATACGTTTTTTCTGTGCTCGTTTGCACTGAGGAAACGGTCATTCTGACCGTGAAGAAGTATATTCTCATGAGCACTGAGTTGACCATAAAATCCAAAGCCTTGCGAGTTCAGAGATGTTGCCTTCTTTTTATTGGCGCGATTTTAAAAATGCATCCTAATTTACATTATAACTGTATTAAACTTATTTTGCTTCACTATTTTCCACTGCAAAAGGTTGCACTGGAATGTGAAAAAATACCGGTCCTACACAAAGCCATGAGGACGACTGCGAATAATGTCTTACACATATCATTGGCTCCCAGATTTGTAAAGAGACAAAGCATTGGAAACTTTGATAAGGTGGATACGTTCGTTGAAATTCCGCGTTCATATCGCTTCCAAGTTTTTTCTCGTCGAAATCAGCAACGGTTTTTGCTGCCTGTCTCCTTCTCCTCCGCATCCATCTATACGATTCTGGGAGTTGGCGTAACTCCAGTGAGTATAACCCACGATATGGTACGGTCATTCAGCGCTAACAGCAGAATGGAAAAATTCTTTAACTTCACTAGGATCCTTCATGGTATGGTATTGAACTAACACATCATTGTTTCAAATGGGAAAGTGGTCACGGGTACTTTTCATGTTGGACTATGATCTGGAGGTTTCATGCTTGCGTCTCATAAATTGAAGTGCTATTTCCATTACTCTGACTGATAACAAAACAATGAATCTAACCTGTTGGATACTTCGTAGTTTGATTTAAGATGATACAATTATGGAACAAGCATGGTAGTCTTGCCTATTGCTTTTCATGTTGTACGACGATTGAATTGAGAGGTCGAGAGAAAATGATCATGGTTACCAATTTATAAGCTTGAGTAAAATAACATATTTTATGATGGTTTCGACCAGATTAATACCACTTCTTGATCGACTAGTACCGACAGGACGGCGTCGGTTTCGACGCTGTCAAAGGCATTCACGTAGTCGACGAAGGTTAGGACGGGTCAGTATTCCCGGCAAACTTCTACAAAACTCGAAAAAACGTGTGGATGTGATACTTGCGAAATCCAAATTGTTCCTGGAGTTGGGCCTCATCTAGTTTTCTTGTGAGGCGAAAAAGGATAATCTTAGTGAAAAGCTTGTCCAGCGCACTCAGCAGGCATTTTTGACGGTACTTCCTAAGATCTTCCCGTTCGCCTTTCAGGGACGGTCCTTGAGGTTTACTGGTTGGGGATCCTTTCCTTCTAGAGGTAAGTGTCAGATGCGATGCGAGAATTTCCTCCAGACAATGCCCACTGCCTTGCAGAATTCGAGAGAGAGGTGGCCTGGTTCTGAGGCCGTGGACCTCTTCCTAGTCTGGATCGCATTGCGCACTTCAGCAGGTAGAATCCGTGTTGGTACTTCTCCAGTGGTAACAAAGGGAGGTGGCATTGGCCTTGCGGAAGAGATTGGTGTAAAAGTTCTTCGCGATAGATTCCATCGCGAGAAGAAGTCGGGTCCCGTCTTCGTTCAGCAGCGCTGCCAGCGGTACGTGATTACAGAGGCCAATTCCTCACCTTCGTCTTCTAAAGGCTGCTTCCAGTATCTTAGCTTGCCTGTCTTTTCGAAGATCCTCTTGCAAAACTGTCCTGCAACTGGCGTCCGCTATCAGTTGCTCGCGGCTGCATTCGGATGCTGCCTCAAAACTCTACGTCTTTCGAGCAATTTCTGTCCATATCCAAACTTTCCGATCCTCTATTCCCCGTTCGGTGGCCTCCCGATTTCAATTAAAATCGCCCACAACAACGATAGATGGACTACTGGTTGCGGATGACCTCCTCCACGTCTCCGCAGAAAGCATCCAGTTCCGTTCGTCAACTGCTAATATTGTAGAGTAGCAGTTGATGGATAGCCAGTCGAGGTAACAGGGTCTCATATCAACCGACAAGATGAGCAGTAGATGGGTGGACGACAAAGCCAACACCTCAAACGTTTCGTGATGAAACTTTCTTATCACGAATAGGGGTCCCATAAGTCAACTGTCGCACGTTCTCCTTTTCGTCTCCGTTTCCTGCAGAGTGATGACGTGGTACTTGATGTGCTCCTCAGCATCGAGAAGAGCATGGAGGTCGGCGTTAGTGAAGACTGTCTTAGCGTTGTAAATGCAAATCGGGAGGCAGTGTCCATGGCGTGTCGTTTTGTCCCATCCATAGGGCGCCCTAAGTACCCTGACATCGTTGTTGCCAATAGACGTCGTAAGGGATCCGATGTACAGGGATTTCTTCTTTTTTTCTTGCTGTACGAGTGAAAGATTCTTTCCCGACAAAAGCAGACTTATCAGGCCCTGCTCTTGCCTTCCACAGCGCGATCGCCGACCCTGGTATTTGGAGCGGGGACCGCGATGCTTATCTATAGCCACACGAGAATCCGACCGGGCCTGTTCCTAGCTAGGCATCCAACCGAAGCCGGGGATGTCGAATTCCTTCACATCTTGGGAAATCCTACCAATATTTTTCTTACATTTTAAATTCTACTCTTGGCTGGCTCCTTTTTTTTTTCAGAGTGTTGACTTGCTCAGTTTAACGCTGGCTATTTCTTCACTGTATTTTCCAATGCCCCATGGACTTCACTTGGGAAGTTGATCGCCTTTTTAACTCACTTATGTTGTCTCGTCTGTTTTGATTTCAGAGGCCTTCCATGGTTGCCTGTACAATTCAGTCGATACAACTCTGCTGAACTTCGGTCCACGTTCCCTTTGCCTAAATTGACTATCCTTGTTGTTTTGTTTTCATTTTCTCGTTGTATGGGTTACAGCATAGCATACATTAGTATGACCATCTCGTTCCATCAATCATTTTTTTTCATTGCTGTTTTGCTGACATGCTCTTGACCTGAGAGGCTCTTTTCCGATATACGCAGCTTAGTGTTTGTCTTCTAAATCTGACATCGTCTTTGTCGTGTAATTTTATATGTCTGTCTCTTATCCTTGATCATCTTGTATCCAAGTCCGATGTTAGCGTTGTTGGGGTAAGCCGAACGAGGTCTCCTGCCCGCCGGGTACGCATGATTTCGCTCATTCGCCTAGGTGCTTATCCCTCTTTCTTCGCTCGAAAGTGACCGTATATTTATATACCGTCACGCATCGTACTTGGACTTGTACTTATACCAAGTTTAGTCCCCACGACACTGACTTTCTGACTTTGAAGACAACACTGACGAGCACCTAGTTTAGAGAATTACTCTCCTTCTCTAGGGTGTTGAGCATGTTACAATTTCGTTTCATTACTGTTTTTGTCTGTCGTTGCGTTCGTGTCTTAGTACTGGCGCACTGTGCACAACAGTGTATCAATAAATAAATAAATAAATAAATATCCTCGGCTGTGCATTGCAGTTCGACGCCCAGTGTCGCCCCTACCTAAGTTGGACGGCAGCCATAGTGGGAGGTTGGATTATGGATCCTTCGAGGATGGAAAGGGGAGTACTCGATTTGTATAGATTGTAAGTAGTAAGCTGGTCATCCTTCATGCTAGGTTATTTGCTCCTAACAAGAAAGTTTCATGTTATGAAATCAAAGTACGGTCGTCAAGCTCCGCCTGAGCGCGTTTTTTTTTCATATTCCTTGCATCCGGCTTGTGCTGCATTTGCAGCAAACAATTGTTGGACTTGTTTGCCAGTGTCTTTGTGCTTATGTGGTGATGGACAACAACAGCACTGTTTTTCAGGGTTTTTGAAATATCACAGCTAAGTTGTACCACAGTACAGGAGCTTATAATCTTATATATAAAGCTGAATGTCTATTTGTATGTCTGTCTGTATGTATGTCTGTCTTTTTTGCAAAATTTGAGCTACGGGGCTGGGAGTTGGCACAGGGAGTAATCGAGCATGCTGATTACGAATATAATAATGACAGGGCCGGGCGGAGCCGGGTAAGACTAGTCATGTATAATACAATGTCCCATGGCTTCCCATTAAAGGCAGCGTCCAGGCAGATCTCGATCAATGGGGCTTTTACGTGGAAACTACTTTTGGGGCCCTAACTAAGGCACTGCCCAAGCGGCAGCTCAGGTAGTGCTCCAATGGCTGAGATATTCCCCTGGAAACTGGCCCCCGCGAACGTAATCGCATGGATTCATGGCAGTTTCGCGCCAGTCCACGCCTTGCGCCATGAATCCATGCGAAACACGGTCGCGGGGTCCAGTTTCGAGGGGAAGATCTCAGCCATTACAGCTACATGAGTTGCCGCTTGGGCAGTGCCTTAGTTAGGGCCCTAAAAGTACTTTCCACGTAAAAGTCCCTAGGTCCAGATCTGCCTGGACGCTGCCTTTAACACGCCCCTCACGAGATCTGCCAACTCTGGAAACCAGAGTTGAGAGTGCCATCCAGACAATGTAGATCGTTTTCTCTTTGAATTAGCCACTTTAGCCGTCAACGTTTACCTTGCTGAGACGGAAGCCCCTCGCCCTCTTCGCCCTCGTCGGGCTCGAGTACGCATCGCTTCTGACGAGCCTTAATTTTTACACGAATTTTCTTCTCAAAGATATCTAAACCGTTCCACGACGAAGTGTTTGTATTCGGCTTGTCGCATGCCCTTCTTTAGAAGGTGAGCTCGGCTGGCGCGTACAGCTTTCAGATGATACATGTTTATTCAAAAACAAAACTCTTTTCATCTAGAAGATTCAACTCACTAAACAATATTGTACAATACGGAAGCCTACATCATAACGACCAATTTATCCACGGAACGAAACAGATTTTAAGCTCCAACAGTCCTCTCAATGTTGCACTTTACACCGAATCGTAGAGACAATGATGAAAAAAGCAAGTTTCAACCTGCTTCGATGCCTATACTACTTAAGGCCAAGATTCAGAGGATAACAGAGTCTGATCATGCACATAAGCCACATTTGACGCCTAACTGTTGTTCGTATAGAATATGATCTCTGGGATTTGTCCGTCTTCAACACTTGTTCCATTGTTGTTACCAGCAGCATACGTGAACTGGAAAGTAACAACGCCACCGGAGGCTGACTGATGAACGATCCTTCGTAGTCCTTTTGTACCATAATGAGAGTCCATACCCTGCAGAGATCTCGATACACCGATTTCGAAAATCCAAAGCACAAATTATATCATACTAGGAATTCGCGAATACATACCTTCAGACATGCGCTGGCGATATAGGTAACTCCCGGGGTGATCTCTACAGGTTCACGGAAGGAAACCCGACAAGTTGAGGATGATCCATCGCAAACGAACGATGTATCATTCTGCGCCAGAACTTTTCCCGTACCACAATGGATAATCTAAATTCCAGCTGATAAATAAAAACAAAAAGTAGGTACCTGGCCGTACCTGTATAGTACACTGGTATTCGTGGGGGCCGTGTATAGCTCCGTATAAGCCAAATCCAACTACGTATATTTTCCTATCCACCGTAAACCTAGAAATCAATACTTAAGGAAGGCAAAACCTTACACGCTAAGTTATCAATGCATAGAACAAACTAACTTAATTCTGTCCGGAGTACCACTATAACCCCAGCGTCCGTCAATCCGTTGAAAACGACTGACAACCAGCTCTTTGCCGGCAACAGAACATCGCGGGCTAAAAAAGCTATCTTTAGCGAAAAAACAGTAGGAGACATCTTATCAGAACTGTTTACTGAAAGTCTAAGTTATTTGTGGTAGGAAAAACTTAGAAACAGTATATAGATAAGATTCTTTGACCAAAAATAGAAGTGTTTTGCAGAGAGCTGCAATCATATCTGTCACTTTGACGTACTTGTCATTGAAGCCGATTGAAGGCTTGGGATTCACCGTAAAGTAGAGGAACAGATTTACCACTTCTCGATCAGTGAGCAGTCCAGATTGGGCTAGAAAAGAAATGCCATAACAGAAACTTCTACCATGCTACGAACATACCAGCAGATTGCGCAAATTCTTCAACGGTCATGAGGGGAAACCGTATGAGTTGCACGGCTCTGCCTAAAACCGCTCTTCGGTTTTCGGTAGTTGGCTCGAGCCCACGACGAGCGCATTCTTCAGTTGACCATCTCACCACAGCCTTGAGTTGTAGATCATTTTGGGAGGCTTGGCGGGTACAACAGCTAATGCACTTACTTGGAACAGCTGTGCCTCTTTGATCCTGAGTGTGTCTCTAGCAAGCACCAAGCACAAGGTTTCTAGGTCTATATCGGTGAATCCTGAAAGCTTGGTAAAGTGAAAAGAATCATGCAAAATGAAATCTATACTACTGACCTTCGCCATTCAATGCTTCGAAAGTATTCTTGTCTATAATTTCGAGACACAATTTAGCTAACTGAGGCTCATCGAAGAGTCGCGCCTAAATTAGAACATAGACGATATCATGTGCTCAAATCTAAGGAGTTTACTGATCAAAACACATGATGCCATCCTAAGTATAATGACCGAACATCAAGTTGTTTGCTGCGTTCGTATCAATAAACAATGTCACGCACCTGCGTAAGCAACATAAACGCATTATCAGCACCCAGACTTTGCTTCAGAAACTCAACACATGCAGTTTCCATCGCTGGTACGGCATATTTCTTGGCTGAAACGACATAAGTGAATTAGCATCGAAAATTAGCATGGAAAAAAGAGCAAGTACCTGTGTAAAGTGTCGTCATCACACTCTCCGGTCCAATTTCAACTTCGTCTGAATATAGAAAGCGAAGGAGTGCACGAAAGGCAGGCACCTCCACATCGGGCAATTCGATTTCCAGTGGATCTAAAAAAAACAATTACGACATGCAAAAAGAAAAATTACATCCCACAAGAAAACCATATAGGCTTTCTTTTGCCTTCTTCTAGAATTAGTTTACACAAAAACCTATTACTCCCTCATATCAGTTGTTTTGAAGCTATCAGACGATCATAATCCAATGATAGATAGAAATGAAAAAGGTCAAAGTTGTTATGCGTCTCGGAGCGATATCATGAAAGGCTGGACCGATAGATAAGATACCGACGCTGCTCTTTCTCAATGAATGAAGCAAGAACTGTGAGGTTGACTGCCTACATGTAGCAGTAGAAAACAAGTGCTAATAACCGTTGTTAACCACAGTTATCATAGCTCGTGATTTGATGCACTTTGAAATAGAGAGATGAAAGTTTGACTAAACATAAATATAAAAAACTTTAGCGAGTACTAAATAAGCCAGCGAAATTTCTCACAGCAATAGGTACCTCGTGAATTTTGCGGTGTAAGGCCGCCGTTGAACATTGCATCGAAAACAACAGAGCCGATCGACAAAACAAATTTGTGCGCGGGGATACGCTGAAAATACATCGTTGAATGGCGATTGAGTACGATTAGCAACAAAATTGCACGCAAAAGAAACAGGTCAATTTTTCGTAGCGGCAAGTACCTGTCTCATATCATCTTTTCCAACGATGAAATAAACATCAGCTAGGACATCCTTGCAATACATGTAGCTGATCCTTTCTTTGAGAGTGCTCTTGGCACCTTGCCATCCTAGTGGACTGTCGTCAACTGCATTCGCTGCACGAACTGACATTCCTGAAATCACAGCAGTTTGAATCATTCTGATCTTCGAAGGCTAATAAAAAATTAGAGACAAGACTTTATTTGCTCAGTTGCATAATCAATGTCTATGGAAATTTTTTATAAGCAAAATGCGAGCCGCTGTTACATGGAAGCTACCAAATCATGGTTGCCGACGAAGAATATATCAAAAAGAATGATTTTTCAAAAAAAAACCAAATAAAACAACAATTTGATGGTCTTCCTCTCAAAACTTTCTTGACTTGAGATGTGAAAACTGGTGTACATATATCATTCAATTATTATGCACTTGAACCATTACTGGACGGTGATTACCTCCATAACCTCTGTTTGTTCTATGTTCAGTAATGGGGCTAGCTCGACGGCCGATTGCTATCAGATTATTTGCAGGATGATCGGAAGCATTACGACTGGCTGGAACACAAGGATGTGATAAGCAAAGAAAACTATTTTTTTACTATGCACACTTAATTATACGATTTTGCTCGAAAGATACCTGGCTGAATATTTGCTGGACGGTTAGATCTCTCCAATATTCCTGACGGACCCGGCTCATCCTGCTCTTCTGAATGCATAGCTGAGTTGTTCGCCGGATCTGTGAATTTGGACGTTTCTACACAGTCATAGAACATACAATTTTTTTAAATTGAAAAACCTTACCTGCATATTTCCGAACCATATAGTTAGCAATAGCTGCTTCCACCTGCGGTGTCAGTGAATCCTCACCGCTTCTGAAAAACCCAGCAATGGAGAGTAAATTACGTGAAAACTAGTTCGCCACACGATTATTCGCTACTGAGGGATGAACATCAGAATTATTGCATACAATGGTTCCGTTCGAAACGAGTTTGAAGTTAGGATTTACTACATCAGGATGGAAACTGGTGTTCAACCCCACACTCTCGAATCGATAAGTGGTGCCTTTCCAAACTCATGAATCATAGCAATGCAAAGAAATAGAAACATCATAAACCTCTGAAGTACATACACAATGCCATTCGCAGTTGCGCGACGTCTTTGTGCTGAATGCTCGCCTTCTGCATCCTCAATGTCCTCAAACACTCGACGCATATTTGCACGTTCTAGTTCTTCGATTACATCCTCAAAAAGTTTTGCTAATCATCAATGATTTACAACAAAAATGGAAACACAAACCACCTGGTCGAAAGCTTGTTCCTGAATGACTTCGTCGATGAGACGCTGTCGAGCCAAGCGTGATTGCCTTTCACTGAAGGTTATTGTATAGCACAATGTTGCAGCAATTAGGGTCAAACGTGCTGACTTGAAATTTCAAGGGCACTCTACCAGTTGAACCCATTTCGCCTCTGTCGAGAAGGAGTCAAAGTTTTTGTACAGTTTAATCACCCATCATACCCTAGACATGTTCTACTGTTCGCTACTTGTGAATGGGCATTGTGAAGTGAAGAACACATCAACAAAGTAACCATAAAGATACTGATTGCCGAAGGAAGCAAACATTTCGTCACGGTCAGTGAGCTGACAAGGTTCAAAATATATTCCGATTCCAGCAAGTTAAAACAGAACAAGAGAAACTGTTATCAGCAAAATCCAGGCGAATTGCCCCAAATTAATGTCCCAAGCACAGTAAAGGGGAAAAATGGCATAGCATCAGCTCCGACTGCAAAAAGGTAACAGTTCATTGCACACCTTCCCACAAATTGGTTGAGGATTTTCCGTGAATGCATAAAAAAAAAAACTAACGCAAACGGTTGTCCATACGATATACAGTATTCAAAAAAGCAAAATAAAATACCTAGTTCCAAGATCGACAACTATTGGGTAGCCATCATCGTCCATTCGATCTGATTCAGCATGATATCCAGGTTGTCCAAGATCAGAAACTTGAGCCGTACCTGGACCAAAACAAAACATTAAATGATAGAATTAGAGAGGCGAGCATGGTTATGCAAAAATAAACTAGTTAAGAAAATGATATCATCCTAGCGGAGAGATAACTTGCTATGAAGATAAGAGAAATTCCAAAAACAGGACACCGCTAGGTACTTGGCAAATTTTTGCAACACACAAGAGACAGCGGGTAAGGATGAAAGGGTGGGGGGGGGGGGGGGGGTTGAGGGTTGTCTACGCGCAGATATGTTTATGGATTCAGGCGCATGGACAGTTATATTATACCTGGTTTAGTCCAATAAAATGATGCAGGTATAGTCCACATCATGCTAATGTTTTGCATGCTTCTCACACCGCTGGCAGATCAGGCATCAGCTGTGGACATACTGCTGACAATCAATAACGCAGTTATCAGAAGACACTGAGATGAGACGCAAACATGCTCATGTATGAGCCTTTCATTCGATAAACTCGAGTCATAGTGGCGAAAGCGAAAATTCGGCTCAAAGCTCTACTGGTACGCGATACATAGGAAAGGAGTGCTTGTTCATTTGACTGTGCCTCTGAGAATGAGTCATCTTCAGCAATTTTTACTTTTTCAATCAAAAATCCAACGGGAGTTTACAAAAATTACAGAAATCCAAAAAAGATGTTAAAATAGAAGATATAGTTATGATGCACGCAAAAGTCATCACTCGCTACCAATTAGAGCTTCTACAGGCAATAACCCTGCAAAATAGTTAGAATTTTCATAGTTTCTGCTCTTCCCCTCGCAATTCGAATAGACAAAACATTACACTATAGCCTATCCTGCAAAATAGTGAAACAATGAGATAAAATCAATGAACGCCACAACACTGAACGACCAGTCAGAAAAGGAGAATTAAAAGAAGTGACTCACCATCTGCAGATAAATGCACGGCGACGTCCACGTTTGCAGGAGGGTCTGCCATTGAACTTTCTACTTCATCGCCAACATCACAACCGAGATTAAGATGTCTGAATAGGAGCACATAACATCATTTGTGTCGCTGACTATGATTTTTTTTAAGGAGGCTCACTTTTGAAAGGACTGAAGGAGCTGATTTGCAGAACACGATGTAGAGGAATCGGGAAGTTCGTCATCGGCAGCAGCAGAGGTCGACGAAGTCCCAAGACCAGTGGACACCACTCGCTGTTTCTTATTCTGCTGCAATCGACTTCCTGATCCGATTTCCTAATTTATTATCAGATGATAGAGATAATGCTCTTTTGTGAGTAATATGGGGCCTTCAAGCGGTAGTGGAACACTTGCCAAAGCTATACCCGATAAAGGCAGGACACCACTCGAAAGTTCAGCCTAAATCGCAACGCGGATTTTTATGAAGGCTTGGAGTGAGTCCTCAACAGGGTCAAGCAAGGGGTGTGGCACACGATCGCTGGTTACGACCCCCCCCCTGATTGCTGTGTTAATAAGACCCCCCCCCTGGACTATACCCTTAAGATAGCATTACTTGGAGGCCCTGTCAAACATAATGGGCAACATATCCATAATGAGCATGTCAATTAACCCCTGTAGACAAAGTTTGAGCGAATCGTTAAGATTCAAGATACTAGGCTACCTAAGTGAAATGGTCAAATTCCAACATGGTTAACTTTGTTTCAAAGGTGAATTAGCTATCAGTTTCGCCTCATGACAAAGCACTACTCCTTCTTTGTCCACCTCAGGAATCCCGCTTCAAAAGACCCCCAAACTGTGGAATTAGAAGCCAACCAAAATCTCGTTTTTCCCATTTTTCGCTTTTGATCGCTGTGCTTTCACCAAATATTACTCAGAGCTAAGAAGACGAATCAGGCTCAAAGCACTCCTGTGAAAACTAGGTGATCTAGGCTGTCGATCCATATAGATACTGTCCGCTAAAAATGTTTTTTTGATATAGTTAATGGCCTGCGGCACCCCCCCCCCCTCAAAACCTGCGGCAGCCGCAGGTTTTGAGGGGGGGGGGGTGCCGCAGGCCATTAACTATATCAAAAAAACATTTTTAGCGGACAATATTTATATGAACAATAGCCTAAACCTCGTAGATTCCATAGGGATGTTTTGAGCCTGATTCGTCTTCTTAGCTCTGAGTAATATTTGGTGAAAGCACAGCGATCAAAAGCTAAAAGCGATTTTGGTTGGCTTTTAATTTAATAGTTTGGAAGTCTTCTAAAGCGAGATTCCTGAGGTAAACAAAGAAGGAGTAGTGCTTTGTATTGAGTGCAAGAAGAGGTAGCTTACTCACCGTTGAGATGAAGTTAATCATGTTTCAAATTACTGCTTTATACAAGGTTGTTTACTGCTCGGAGACCTCAGAGTTCGCTCAAACTTGGCGCATAGGGGTTATTCGACACGCGGATTACGACAATTATGCTCGATTAGAGGTACGGTAGGTTACGGTAGGCATACGGTATCTGTAAGTTTGTGTCGTTGAACTTGAATTTTGCAGGATTTCAACAGCGCTTTCATCAAGTCAATTTAGTCACACAGCTTGTACAAGTGCTTTTGACCTTGGATCGATACGACCCCCCCCCTATCTACCCCCCCCCCCTGCGGCGTGCCGCACCCCCCGCTTTACCCTGGTCATCAACAAAAGTATAACTTAGTCCCATGCGCTACCCATCCTATTATGTCTTCATTAACGATGCGATCGAGATTGCGATAGATTACTTACAACATACAGGCTGTCTCAGTGAGAGTGTCACAGCTGCATCGGCTCGGCTCCCCACGGCAGCTTCGCTCAACCTTGCGCCGGGTTCGTAAACGTGTCTTCCAGGCATTTTCCCAGGATCTGATCGCTGCTCGGCATAAAAAATGCAGAAGATTCGTCCGCGAACGCGGCGCAGGGCCCGAGTGAGGCGGCCGCGAAATCCAAACCGCTGGAGCTGTGACATCTAGCTGAGACAGCCTATACACCTCATTCGCCCATAACAAATTGTCCTTGAGTGCATAGCGTGCGATGGTTACTGATTAACACTGGAAGACCTGTGAACCCGGCTCAATGTTGCATCCAGAATCTAATAAAAACATACAGCTCAAAGCTTTGAACAAACCTGTTTTGATATCCCAGTGGATTTTGAGCAGAGAGTTGGCGGCTTCTTTTTCCTGGTAAAATCCATTATCTGTTCGCAGGTTAGCCCAACATGCTATAAAACAACATAGTTTAGAAATGGAATGCCATGTAGATTCAAAAAAATAGGAACGAGAAACGGTTCGTCGGGCAAATCCAAAAAAGAACTCATCAATACGGGTGAGTCAGACACAAAGACGCACGTATGGATGTTAGAACATGGTGATAGTGTACTTAACATATAAACGGCATACGCCCCACTTGAAAACATAAGATCTGAGGAAGAGCCAGCTCAAAGAAACAATGAGCTCGTTTTTTTTCTTTTGTAAATGTTATATATATAGGAAGGTAGGTACTACGTGAGCCAACCATTTTTCATGTTCATCTTGTTTTAACTCGAACAAAAACATGTATCGTCTACTCGGTGATAAGCTCGAAAACACTTTGCGTACGGCTGAACAACAAATTCATACCCAGTTCTGGCGTTCTGGATAATCTAGCAAATGACACGTGAAAAAAAAACAAGTTCATGCTATATAACAAGATGTGCATCAGTGTCCTAAGTGTCCGTCACAGAATTGTGGGACTTCTATCACTATCACACTCTGAGAATAGCACAAGTATCATACTCTCTCAACATTTTGAGATAAAGAAGTCCAAGTGGTATGGTAGCAAGAATTTTACTGCTCAACTGCATATGCGCGGACTGCGACTATACCATTTGATTCAACTGGCTTGGCTTTGTGACCTAATTAAGGCAAGGTAATGATCAGAGAGTACCCGCGCGAGAAAGACGCAGGTTCGTCGCGGGCGCGAGCGGTCTTGGGGTAGGAGCCAGAGTAAGCGAATATTTTGTTCAGCTTCGTTCAGCTGCAAAAGGTGCACAATCAATGTCTTCTGCATAATCTCTACTGCTGCCAAAGCCTGCTCCAGCTGCAGGTCCCGCACAGAATCAACGTTAATTCTGTGCACCTTTTGCAGCTGAACGAAGCTGAACAAATAATATTCGCTTAGGTACTAGGTGCCAGAGTAAGCGAATATTTTGTTCGGGTTGGGGTCCCGCGCAGAATGGACGTCACTCACATGCTGGCGTCAATGCAAGTGACGTCAATTCTGCGCGAGACCCCAACCTGAACAAAATATTCGCTTACTCTGGCACCTACCTTACTCTAGCACCTACCTGACTAGGCCACAAAACCCCGCCTTTTGGAAGCCAAGTCAGTTGAATCAAAGGTTACTTATCGTGCAAACCGGATTCCCCAGGTGAGACTGGGCTGATTTATCTGCTCAAGATGATTAGAAGCGGCTAAGCAATCCAATTCAGGTACAGAATATAGCGATTCCGATTATAAGACTGATGGCTCGATCTTTGACTTATAAATTTCTATTTTTTCGAGCCTTGCCCGCTCGCGGTAAGATTGGATTCAGATTATAAGAACAGCCGCAGCCTAATTTTCGGAAGTCTGGAAAAGTATGGAACCTTGTCATGCCTTTCTACAAAATATTACACATACAGCGAAGTTCACTTTGAAGAGCTCATTAGAAGGCAGAAAGCAGATCTAAGTGCTTGCACTTTCTATATAAAGACTGTTCAACCAAGCGCTGGCTAAAGCTGCGGCTCATACGGATTTACTATGGCCAAGTATTGAACGGTCCTTGCCAATACCGTAGTGTGGACCAAACAGCTGCCATAAGTACGGTACTGGGCGAGACTTCAGCGGCTTTTTCTCAATCAACAGTGAATCGATACCGCTAAGGCGATGGCGTAGTTGATGCTCCAGAAGCTTAGATGCCCACTCCGACGGGACACTGCCTAAATGTCATTTGAAGACCCCCCGCCCACCCTCTGGGAAGACAGAACGATTTCATTGCCATTTGGACGATAGAGGACTGCAAACAGCAAAAACAAGCTAGAAATTCAAACATCTTCCCCCTTCATTTCCCACAGCGAACTGGTTAAAAAGCTCGATAAAAGCTGGTCGACAAAATGCCACCAAAAATTTCGGCCATTCAGTAGCATCCTTACAGAACAACTTATCAGGCTGCAACCCTTCCCCGCGTGCGAGGAGTTGTCGGAAGTTGCAAGCGAAAGTGAAGAACAGCAGAAGCTGATTAGTCCAGAAACCCCCTTGAGTTTGAGAAGTTTCTTACGGAAACCGCTGACCATCTCATGATCCAGAAATATCCCTAGCAAGAGGAGAAGGAAACACCTTTCTTTCCAAGAAAAAAAAACAAGGAAAACACGGTCACCTGATCAATTGAACATCAAGCTGCAGCCGAATCGCGAACACAAAAACTTGCTCCAGCTCTGCGCAGGCGGCAGAAAATCGTGGCGGGACCAGTCGGCGTAAACCTTTAAGTTCACTCCGCCCTCGCTGGACAAGAGCTTTTACAAAGCGACTTCCAGCTTGAAATATGACTAGCTCGTCACGTGTTCGAACTTTTGGTTGCACCTAAGGACGTGTGGCGCTCTCGGCTTTCAGTTTCAAGTTGTCAATGTGTGCCGCACTTCGAGTGTTTCGATAGTGCTTTCACGTCATTCTTTCTGCCTATCTTAATCTTCAAAAACATTGTCACGTGCTGGAGTTTTACATTCTTACATTCTTTATAAATGCGAGTCGGTTTTCTTGGCTTTCGTTCGAATAATAGCATTGACATTTTTGCTTCAGCTTGTTCCTCTTCGAATTGCCATTCACATTTGCTCACATTATTCATTAGTTCTTTTTCCAGTAGTTTTTCTTTTTCTTCCTGCTTACTGATGGCGTAATGCATTATTTTGTATACGTCATTCACCTGGAATATCTCATGCTCAATTTTGCACTAGACATAACTATCAAAAAAGTTTTGCCTAGGTTGGAATCTCTTTAAGAACGCGTTTGTTTACCTCATTACCCGCTCCTGTGCATCTGGTGCTTTTTATGGAGGATATATCTTCATTGATTCCGTAGTCATATGAGAAAAACTTGATTTGATTTGATTTGATGTCTAATCAGTAACGCATAAGGCCTCGGACAGAGTTCACGCGAATTTGATCGTCGCGATTCAATCGCTGCTAGACAAGTGATACGAGTTCATTGCATGCCGATCTTCTTCTATTTCGGTTGTGATAGTTTTCCAACACGACTACTCGTGACTAACTATCACAACCGAAATACAAGAAGATCGACATGCAATGAACTCGTAACACTTGTCTGTAGCGATTGAATCGCGACGATCAAATCGCGGGAACTCTCTCCGAGGCCTAAGATAGAAACAAGAAACAAAATACACAACTCAACGATTAACTGAATGAAAGGATTATGAAAAACAGAGCAACGAACATTTCAAAAGTAAACTTCTGATGTGTTTCGACAAACATTTGTGCAATCGATTGAAATCTAACATATTACACTTTTATTCTCTCATGTCAGTCTCCAGCGTCCAATTGCGTCATTCCCATTTTTGCATCATCCATCCTGGTAACCTGCAACAGACAGGAGTGGGTGAATTTTTCTTTCTGTGTGTTGGTCCCGATCGATGAACATCAGCACCTTGTGTTGTCTGTGGTGTGTGTGTGTGTGTCTCAATACCCGCTTCGTGTCGGAGATTGAGTAGCGTTTCGGTCTCACACATTGATCATCGTTCTATTTGCTTTACAATCTTCATTTCTTACGCTCACTATCAGCTTACCCACGGAAGTAGATCACATTTACGCAATAATCTTCTTTTTCTGAGTTTTATTTGCTTCATTTCCTCTTCTCATGTTTCTTTTGACATTCAATTGTTTTCGAATGTTAATGGGATTAGTGCAATGTTTTGATCTTCTATTGGATATGAATGAATGCTTGGAATATTCTTGAGAATGCCGGCTGGCCTTTAGACCTGATTTCGCGTCTAGAGGTATTTTATTATGATATTTTTTATCAAGGCTAATTCTAGTGCTTCTGCGAAGTAGGTTTAGTATTGTAGGCAATTTAGATGAGATTATACATATGAAATAACGCTTGAAATTTTCCATAATGCCAGTCAATTTTTAAACCTGATTTCTTGCCTAGAGTTTTTCTTTTCATAGAAAGTTTATCAAAGCAAAGTCCAATGCGTCTACAAAATAAATTTAGCATTATGGATAATTTACATAATACGTTTCCATACTGGTTTACTAGTGAAAATAATGAACTCCTCTTCTTATTTCATCTTTATTTCTTCTATTATCGAGTCACGTGTTTCTGACTGGGAGTTCGACAGAAACTTTTGTAGCCAACGTTTAATTTTTAGTGGGATGTGAGATAGCGGGTTTGTTTTGTTACCAACTCGATAGTTTTTCTTATGATGCGCCTAGAATGTATGAGATAAAAATAAACATGATAGTTGATGAGCAAAAAATGTTGCCTTCAAATAAAAAGTTCTTTGTCAGTTTAGTCTGATGGACTAACAAGTCATCTTTCTGGTTTATTGTTGACTAAGTAAACAGATGGTCTATGCTAAGATGTGTTTGACAACTGGGCAAACTTTTTGGAGAGAAAATTCATTGCGCTATCTGGTGCATGTTTGAAAAAAACCCGTTGTTTGTTCGATCAAAAAAAGACGGAAGTTGACTTGGCTCTGATTTAAAGAACGTATTTGATTTCAAAAGTTAGATGTGATTTTGCAAAAAACGCGGAAGGGGATTACCTCAAAAATGCCATTCCTTGTGTCATCCAATTCAGCAATAACCTTCGTTAATGTTCTAAACACCTTTGAATTGTCATTTTTTCCTATCATCAGGTCAACATACAACTTTTGAAAATGTTCCAAACTACCTCAGCGTTTGTGCAGACAATTTTTTTGATGTCATCGTCAGAGAATGAACTTATTTAAGCTTGACATACATTCATTAACACCTGATATGGTATGACGCATCCTTTTGTTAGCAAATGTGCGCTATCATTCAGAAAGGCCGCCCTACTTATCAGAGTAACTATATATACTGCACGAACTACCTGGTAGGGTTATAAGGATTATTCTGTCTTCCCAAGCTCATGGCCAAGCTTCATACCAAAGTATGGTCGTCTCCACGATTTGTGTAGAGGTGTATTGCAGACTTTGCTTGATAACACAGGTAAACTTGTTAAACCTCCACGTCATAGCATTGTTTTTCGTACTCTCTCGCTATCAAAAACTGCCACGCTTTGAGTTGGCAAAACCCCGCCTCTACACAAATCGTGGAGCCGATGATAACTATATTTTTTTTTCATGAAAGCTGAACATATTAGGTTGGTCCATATGGTTTCCACCAAAAAATACTGAAAATTACTCAAAAATATCTAGGCCGGTGTTTCTTTACTGCATATTTTTTGTAACCTACTGCAAATGCTCTACCTTATAAAGCATATTAGGATTTTATACGGTACAAAATTGAGTCGAGTTAAAGGCAGCGTCCAGGCAAGTCTGGACCTATGGGGATTTTACGTGGAAAGTACTTTTGGGGCCCTAACTAAGCCACTGCCCAACCGGCAGCTCAGGTAATGTCCTAACGGCTGAGATATTCCCCTCGAAACTGGACCCCGCGACCGTGTTTCGCATGGATTCATGGCGCAAGGCGTGGATCTTGGCGCGAAACTGCCATGAATCCATGCGATTACGTTCGCGGGGGCCAGTTTAGGGCCCCAGAAGTACTTTGCACGTAAAAGCCCCATAGGTCTAGATTTGCCTGGACACTGCCTTCAAAGAACTCGAGTATCATAACTGTTAGTAGAAGCATCCATTCACCATAAATTTCTTTCAGTCGGGAAGGATATGTCTTGTAACGACAATTATGAAATCATATTTCCTCGTATATTCTAGCATCAACGGAATGACTGTCTCCTTCTAAGCTACGTACCAATTTGTTTTGAAGGACAAATATTTACCACTCTTTAAAAATTTTGGTGCGAGACTTTGGACAGTCTAATACTTCATGGCTTAGTCGACTAGACCGATGATTTAAGTGGCGTATAAGGCGTCTATGGGTAAGCTTGCTGTCACTTAAAGGCAGCGTCCGCAACTCATCAGTTTCGCTCGAGGACCTCTGATGGGTTGCGCCATGATTCCATGCAAATACGATCCTGGGCCACCTTTGAGGGAAGTATCTCAGCCAGTACCTGAGCTGCCGGTTGGGCAGTGGCTTAGTTAGGGCCCCAAAATTAGGGTCCACGTGAGATTTCCATACGTCCAAATTTGCCTGGACGCTGCTTTTAAGTATGACCAGTTGATAATTCCTCATCAGCTTAAGTCTTTCTTTTACAGCTTGAATTCAATAAATAATCCAAATAAATTAAAGATATAAATAACAGTAGAATAATAGTGATACTGGTGATAGTATTAATAATAACAGTAGCATTACCCTAATTTCACGCGTATAAGGCACGGGGGAATTTTTTCCAAAATCGACCAGTCCAGACACGCCAAAGGACTTTACAACCAAAGGACCCTATAACGTGCTGTTTACTGCTTGAGAGAATCGTGCAATGTAAGGATTTCTTTCCGGAATAAAGTAAAGCTGCTGAGCGGCTCGCTTGAAAATTCGGAAATGCGCCTTATACCATTGGGGTACCCTATTTTCAGGTGTATAAGCCGCGGGGTGGTCCTAGCTTACATCGATCAGCCCGAACACATCAATGGACCTCGCATCCATAGGACCCTATACCGTGCTGCGTATTGTCTGAAAGAATCGTGCGGCATAAGCACCGCTTCTCGAAACACAATGAAGCGGCTGAGCAGCCCGGGTGAAAATCTGAAAAAGTGCGGCTTATACACCTGAAAATAGGGTAATAATAATAATCTATCATGCGCAACGGTCAAGTTTACTAAGTTCTAATGCTTCAAAATCTCTTGAGGAAGAAACTGGCTGTTTTTTCCTATTAAAAAAATGGTGTTAACATACCACTGTAGGAAGTAACTATTAAATGCGTGCAAACGTGTTTCGATATCAAATGTCAGTATTGGCGAAATGTTTACTTAGGTGGTGTTACATAATGTTTCAAACCCGTCTTCATATGCACTAAATAAATAGTGACGAAAAGTCATTCGCTTCCGTCGCCGCTCAGTCATTGCATCCGTTGTAGACCTCGTGGTTTATTGCTATTTTCTGTTGCCAACTTTTTCATGTGTGATCGTAATGATTGTCACCTGATTGCTCACCAATAATAAATCTTATTCTTGGTTCGTGCACAGATTTTGCGCAATAATTGTGTCCTTGGGTACTGGCGTATTCTGTTTGAATATTGAAGTGGAGTCTCTCAAATTTTATACTTCAGGCTGTGACGTATAAAATTATGCGTGCGTTGCCCATTTTTACAAATATAATTGATTTAAACTTTTTTTTAGATCTGTCAGTTGAATCCTTTCAAACTAGTTACATTTGTAACTAGTGCATTTTTGTGATACAAGACGTTTACAAAGATATGGGAATGAGGCTGGATCGCTCAGAAGTCCAGGAGGTAAGCCTTAATGGGAATGGCTAAGGATTGCTCGGATTTTTGTAGTCTCGAGTTTTTCAGATTCTACAAAAGTTTGTCATCAGCGAAGATGACTTACATATCATCAGCGAGAAAATAGAGTTGGAAATGGAAGCTGGCCTGTCCAGCGTGGACGGGTCTAGCATTGCCATGTTACCCTCCTATGTTCCAGCATTACCTGATGGATCAGGTTTGGAGTTTTATTTTTAGTTTTTTTTTTCGAAATTTGCCTTTGAAGCTTTTCTTAATTGTGAGGTTTCTTCTCTTTAGAAGAAGGGAAATATGTTGCCATCGACTTGTCCGGTAAAAATTTGCGTATCATGCTGTTAACTCTCAATGGCAAAGGACGTGAACCTACTGCGGTTAATAACAATTATATCGTACCCAATCATGTGATGAAAGGTACAGGAGATCAGGTGAGATCAGAATTAAATTTTTTTCATTCCTTTTTACGTGACTCATTGGTTAGGGGAGAATGCCAAGAATGATGGCTATTTTTTGTGCTCATTTATTCTGCAGTTTGCCAATAAATTTTTCCTGCAGGCATTAAAAAATAAGCTTTATATTCACTGAAGGCATGAAATAAGCGCACGTCTGTGATTGCTCTGTTTCATGTTCGTTCATCTTGTCAGAACCGTTGTCAGAAGCATTATTGACTGATTTTTTTTCAACTTCCGTGTCTATCTGTACCTTGCAGCTGTTCACTTTTATTGTCAACTGTTTGCAACGCTTTTTGCAAGAGTTCGGATTGGTGGAGGCAAATTTACCCATTGGTAAGTTTTTGTGTAACCTTTTTTTCTTAGTCCTAAAATTTTTTCCACTGTTTAGGATTCGTGTTTTCTTACCCATGTGAACTTCTTTCAATACGATCTGCTCGACTACTGTGGTGGACTAAAGGATTCGATATCAAAGATTGTCTTAGAAAAGATGTTGTCCAACTCTTAGAGGAAGCTTTGGAAATGAATATGGTGGGTCTTTTTGACCTATTTTTCAAATACGTTGTCTAATTGATTAGGCATAGTTATAATCCTCTTTCGTTAACACATCATGTTGCCGTTTTGATTTCCGACAATTTTTCTCTCAAATCATCGTTTATAGTCTACCAAAGCACAAATCAAAGCTGTGATGAATGATACCGTTGGTCAGTTGGCCGCCGCTGGACACAAATACGGTCCGGAGTGTACTATCGGGGTTGTGATAGGCTATGGGTAAGTTTTTTGCATTCTTTGATGTGAAATTATCAAAGGTCTTTCTTTTAGATGTAACTCTTCCTATTTGGAAAAAACATCTCGCATTACCAAATTCGATGCAGAGGGTGTTGGATATAAACATCCCAATATGGTTGTCGTAACCGAATGGGAGGAATTCGGATCAAAGGTATGTTTCACGAAGCATCGAGTATATTGATTTTTGAAGGCTCGAGTCAATTTCTTCATGCATCTTTATTTCACGAGGAGTTGCTTATTGTCTAATAATGTTCCCTACCTTTTCTTCTTGAAAATTTGTGCGCTGACTAATTGCTGCTGCATAAGTACTGAATGAGAAGTTTAAATGCTTCACTTGCTTCTCTTAGGGGAAGGTTTTTGTTACGAAGTCGTTTTGTCTGCTGCAAGCTAAGCTTAGTGTGCTTTTGACTAAGCCTCGTCAGTAATTAGCATCCTTTGATTAGCCCCATTATGATTTTTGCTTTTTCTTCCTTGGAGCGGGTACTGCGCTGTTTTCTACTTACAACAATATGAGCGCATCACGTGGTGTTTTATTTACATCACTCTTATACGTCATTCTCATTTTACATGAGTGCTTCATTGTTATGTTTGATGTGTTTGTGTCAATCTGGCACAGACAGTATTCGCAGTCTCAGGCTGGTATCCATTCGTGTTTTTTTCACTGTTTACTACTTCGCTCGCTCGAGTCGGCGTACTTTGCACCAATCGGCAGTGGCTGACGATCGACTAGGTCATAGACAGATATGAAGTAGAAACACGATTCGACAGGGGCTTGGGTGGGGACAGACGATATTGATGAGTAGTGCGCAGGGTCGAAATTAAGTTCTTCTCTATTTGCATAGGTTAAAAGAAGCTTTAATAGGGGGGGGGGAGGGCAAAACCCCGTAACAACATCTGCGGTCCAGAGTTTTAGGGTTCGAAGCTATCTTTGCAATTTTTTCTTTTTCCGCGGAATAATTTGGTTTTCAAGCAACATATTGTAATATAATAGAATTCAGTAACTGAGTTTCATGCGTGATTCGAGACTATTTTTGCAATCATTTTTTGTCTTCTTCACGGATTTTTTCTTTTGATTTTCGACGCATAACGTAAATTAGTTGTGGGTTCAGTAACTCACTCTTTTCTCTTTTTTTTTTTTGAAAGAAACTTTGCATATATAGATACTACAAGTATCAACGTTTGGAAGAGTAAATAAACAACTCACGGAGTACGATGTACTCAGTGTTTACCCAGCATGCCCAAACATTGTGTCTGCTGACGTTGAAGTAGTTGAAGCCATTTGGATAACTAATTTTTGATTTTCTACTTACAACAATTTGTTATGAAAGGGCATGCACTGATTTCGTCATATGTCAGCCAGCAACTCATTCTAACCCTAGACTAGCCATGCAAATAAAAGTTTTTGTTCATTGGAATGAGATCTAGGGTTTCTGGCAGTCAGTGAGAAATGTGTTCTCATCGCGTTTTGCAAGTGTTATCGCGCCAGCCACTTTGCACGAGGACGAATGCACCTGGTCGTCGTAGAGAGACTAGGGATTTACTTTGTGCTTTCAATGATCTCATTAAATCTGCGGAGGTGCACGAAGGAGTCCAGCTGTGACCGCTGGTAGGGATGGTCTGGAGAAGGTTTCGCTCAAAAATTTCTGATCTCATTACCCGTCCCTAATTCTCATAAGATTTCGGGATGTCGGGTTAAGTTTCTGTTTTCACGATGTAGGAGCGAAGTACAGTGTTGATGGAAAAACTGGGTCAGCAGTTTTAAGTACACTTTTACTTGTCGATTGAATTGAAACCTGAATCTGACGCAGCGGCTTCTTATGGCGCAGATAATGCGAGGGGCAAAAGTTTGGCTTTCCACGAGAAGAATCTGAGTAATTTAGTTAGCGATTTTTTCTGAACTCTTCCCATGATCAGTCATTTAGCTAAACGCTTGAAAAACGCGAGAATATGACTTTGACTGATATTCATGCCTTTTTTGTAAGTTCCACCTGCTAAAAACTCGGTAACGGCTGATGAGTCATTGCAAAGTTTTTATTTGCAAGACGTATACAGATTATTGCAGTCTTGCAAGGTGTTTTACGGCTCAATTTATTATCCGCTATGTAGTCACGTTCATTTATCTAACCAATGTTTTGCAATTTTTGCAATTACAGCGAGCATCACACGGTATTCTGCAAGAATGAGACATAAAACCTAATCATTTTGTAGAAATTATCCCACGCATCCTCCTCCGTTTGCTATTTGCATGTATTAGTGAGGTGCGGAAGGATATGAGAGTGACGACTGTTGCAAAAATTAGCTCCAGCATCGATGCCGGTCAAGTGTTAGATTGCTAGGCTGAGAATGAAAACTCTGTGGATCAATAGCTCATAACCTAATGAAATAATCCCCTATTTCTTTGCAATTAAGCTAAAATAATAGTTTTTTTATCGCTTTAACATCTAAAAATAACTGAAAATTTGGTAAGGGATGGACGTTTTCTAAAGTTTTTGAATTTATTTGTCTTGGAACTTGAGAGGTCGACCATGCACCCTCTAGGAAAATCGAGGTTATTTTGAATGTGGATTGCACAAGCAAAAAATGTAAGTTTATTTTCACTCTGACGTTTGTCACACTGTAGATACCTTGTTACTTGTGTAGGGATAAAAAACATCCATTTATTTATTCTCTCTAAGTGAAGAGTCTTTTGACAACTTTCTTCCGCCAGATTTCTTTTTCACAAGAACCCCAGCCACGTGTTGACTTTCCTGTGCTTTACAGTGCGTTGACACGGCTATGTCCTCAGCTTTTCGGTTGCTCACGTCATTGCCATTAGGATGAGCGCTTCTCATCTGTTCAAATACCTTTGCTGCTTGCGTGAGAAGTCACGAAGCACAGATTTTATGAGTTATCGATTTCCTCAATTTTCGCATGTCATTATGAGACAGACATTCTTCGGAAGTGGCTCGCCAAAATGTTTTTTGTTAACCACGTGCCGCTGTCATTCCCCGGAAAACGACATCATCTGTGAGGTATGGGGGCCGAAGAGTCGTTCCTCGTCGGTGTGCACGCCGCTTTGAGTGTACTTTGGTTGTTAAAGCAAAGTGCTTACTGAGGCGAGGGTGAGAAGTGAAGGGACTTGAGATGTCTGAGCCATGTGCTGGGATTGAAATCTGCATATTGCGAGCGGGAAATCCGCTTGCGCCACTCGAAAGAGTACTAGGAAAAACTTGGATTCAGGCCAGTATGCAAAAAAAACCATGCTGTCATAGAAAATATTAAGAGCAGCACGGATCGTACATCAGCATTTGCATGCATGTTTCAAGAATCTCCACGTAATAAGTTGTAAGCCTCTTCTTTGTTTGATCTATGGTGCTAGATAACCAGGAAGCCAGTGCATTTGATTTATTTGAAGTCATTAGCTCAGTGGTTTTCGATTCCGACTGCTGCTGTTCGCTTTTTGGGTCTTTCAATTTGGTTTTAGCTAAGGTTCCTCTTTTCACAGTAGGTTGGGGGCTGAACTTTTCATCCGTACCGAGAGATCCAAGTGACTCTGAGGTAGTTTTTCTGAGTTGTCTGATATAATCTTATGGATTTTATAATTCGCTGAGAACAATGTATGCATCCATGCACCCATTGGTGGCCTGGTGGTTTTGTACTAACAAGGAAGCGTCGTGAATTAGAAGTGGCCGATTGCTGCATAACATTAATGAGAGCTTAGAACGCTTATTTTAAATCTGCTTGCCCTGCCCGCAGAGCGCTTTTGGGGAAGAAATAACGAGCATTTTTAGGCGACGTAATGAACTAAGGTGGCTATAAAATCATTCGTTTTCTACACAGGTGCGATAGTGTGAGACTTTTCTCACCCCCTCTTCACCCCTGAGCGGGACCAAGGTGACCCCCTTCACCAAAAGCCGAGAAAAAAATCAACAGTGAGGTAAGGTTAAGCAAAGGAGATATTTGTACGTGAATTGTCACTGTGTAGGAAAGGAGGAGTCGGTTGAAAAAAGTGCTTGGTGACGGGTGTGAGTAGTGATTCTGGAGATTTTCGGGTTTTTGACATAAAAAAATTCATAACTTTTGTAGATGAACATCTTTTACGGCGAGATAGTCAAAATTAGAACCGCCTCGTTCTCCGCTCTCAGAAAATATACAGCATGTTTAAGATCCTTTAGAAAAAGTGCCTGGTGCAGGATGTGCCTAGTGATTTCTGGGAATTTTCTAGTTTTCAGGATAAAAAAATCCGTGACTACTGCAGATGAACAGCTGGTGCAAGAAAATAGTGACCATCGGAACCGCCTCGACCTCCGCTAAAAAAAAATACGGCATGTCTGAGATCCATTCAAAAAAGTGCATGGGTGAAGGGTGTGCTTAGTGAATTTTAAAGATACTCGATTTTTTAACATAAAAAAATCATAACTTTTTTAGATGAACATCTTGTACGCCGTGATAGTCACCATTGGAACCGTCTTGTCCTCCGCTTTCAGAAAATATATATTTTGCCTGGGGTCCGTTGAAAAAAAGTGCCGGGTGAAGGGTGGGTGAGACTTTTATAATGGGAGTGCTCTAGTAGACGCCTTTTTACAATGGTAAAAAAGCCTGTACTTGAGCACTCCCATTATAAAAGTCTCAACCACCCTTCACCCGGCACTTTTTCTAATGGACCCCGGGCAAAGTATATATTCTCTGAAAGCAGAGGACGAGACGGTTCCAGCGGTGACCATCCAGGCGTACAAGATATTCACCTAAACAAGTTATGAATTTTTCTATGATAAAAAATCGAGTAACTTCAAAATCATCAAGCACACCCTTCACCCAGGCGCTTTTTTGAAAGGATCTCAGACATGCTATATATTTTTTGAAAGCGGAGGACGAGGCGGTTCCGATGGTTACTATTTCCTTGCACCAGTTGTTCATCTGCAGTAGTCACGGATTTTTTTATCCTGAAAACTAGAAAATTCCCAGAAATCACTAGGCACATCCTGCACCAGGCACTTTTTCTAAAGGATCTTAAACATGCTGTATATTTTCTGAGAGCGGAAGACGAGGCGGTTCTAATGGTGACCATCTCGCCGTGAAAGATGTTCATCTAAAAAAGTTATGAATTTTTTATTTTAAAAACTCGAAAATCTTCAGAAATTACTAGGACACCCTTCACCCAGGCACTTTTGTTGACGGACACCAGGCAGTGCATATATTTTCTAAAAGCAGAGAACGAGGCGGTTTCAATGGTAGCCATACCGGCGTAAATTATGTTCAACTTCAGAAGTTACGGATTTTTCTATCCTAGAAACTCGAAAATATCCAGAAATCACTACCCACACTCATCACCAGGCCTTTTTCAACAGACTCCAGGCAAACTATATACTCTCTACAAGCGGAAGACAAGATGGTTTCAAATATTCACCTTGCTGACGTTGCTATTCATCTACAGAAATTACGAATTTCTTCTTTGAAAAAAAATTCATAAATGCTTAAAAATTGTCTAACTCTTCCCGAAACAAATGTTCGCATGCACATCAACTATGGTAACTCCAAAACAGGCAGGGCGAGCGATGTAAAAAAGGGAAAAGGAAATGTAAAAAAATACAAGGTGCTGGTCAGAAATATAATTGTATGCTAATCCAGCAGCGTATAACTTCACATTTCAGAAAAAAGACAAACAGTGATGGTAAAGAATTGAAAATTATGAACTTTGACTGGGAAAAATGATGGCTCACCCTCCCCCCCGTCGACATTTTACGATTTCTTTACTCAGTAAAACACCCTTCACCCTGGAGGGGTTGCGACCACTGTGACCCCCTTCACCCTGGAAGAGTCATTCTCACCTTATCGCACCTGTGGTTTTCTAGACATCAAAAGGAGCAATAGAAAATACTGATATGCTAGACAGAAGTTCTCCTATAAAGTATCATAGCACTTGCTATACTTTTATCTAGGTTTTAGAGAGGCCGAAGCTATTATTTTAACCGCGGCAGTCAATTCATTTTTCGACACGAAAAATACTCATAATTTGCTTCCCAGAAGCGCACTGCAGATAGTGAGAGCAGATTCAGAATCAGCGTATTGAACTTCCACCAGAAATAGCAGCTTGTGGCGATTGGCCACTTTGACCGTTACCCTCTTAAGCATATAAAATACGTGCTGTGAGACTTCTCTGTCTTATACTGCCAAGTTCTCGGTCTCTCTGCAAAGCAATTGCTGAAAATCATGTACAAGCTCGTCGCATAAAATGTTATTTGATGTCATCGAGACCTGTGTCTGAGCTGGCTTTTTGTTTTATTCCGTTCAATCGGGGGTTATCTCTGGTCGCTAGACTTTGAGACTCATGAATAAGATAGGTTTTCCTTTCTTCAGCTTTCTTAAGCTCTGGAATTTGAGTAATAATATTTCTGATCTTTTATCTGTGCGAATTAAGTTCCACTTATTGTCTGCTTGACATAATGCATAAATCTCATTCTCGCTTAATTTAGGGTGAATTGGATTCTATACTTACGCAATTCGACAAAGAAATTGATGCGGCGTCTGTTCATCAGGGAAAACAGATGTGGGTTCATTTTTGGTTTGAATTCGCTTTGGTTTTTCTGTGACGATTCTTTGTTTTTCGGCATTGAGAGATTCGCTCAGTGATTTGATTTCAGTATTGACAAACTAACGGGTGCTCTTTATCTGGGTGAATTGGTGCGTCGGGTATTGTCGCAGCTAGTATTGGATAGAGTACTATTTGATGGTCAACCATGTGAAAAACTTGATGAAGCAGATGCTTTCCCTACAAAATACATAAGCGAGATACTAGCGTATGTTGTCAAAGGCACCGTTTACCGAGGTCTGAGGTCGGTAAGATTTTGATGCAGTACAATAGTGGGGCTACTAAAGAAAAATGTATTCTGAAGTGAGAAGGTCGTTCCAGAAAGTGTATGCTTTGGGGGGCGCCACGCCTACCTTGGCGGCTTAGAGGTAATGAGCCGGAGATTAGTTCAGTAACATCAAGCAATAAAAAAAATTTTTTTTGATAGTTTTCCTTATTACCTCTACGCCATTCAAGTTGGTGGGCGTGGCACCCGCAGCACTTCCATCTTCTCGAGAGATTTTTTCCGCTTCGGTAAGACCTTTATCCGCGGGATTTAGGCAATTACTTAGCGGCTTCTCTCAATTGCATCAAAATCTCCCCAACTTCAGAACTGGGCGGGGGGTGCCTGAAAATCAGAACATATGAATTATAAGCTAATATCAGCGTGTTACAGAGAAGAAGATGGAAGTTATAAAGCCTGCCGTAGAATTTGCGACGAGTTGGATGTGCCAATGCATGGATCAAGTGACTACCATATTATTCGTGATGTTTGCTTCGCCGTCTCTGATCGCAGCGCAGCCATCGTTGCAGCGGGTAAGATCTTTCTGGCTTTTTTTTCTGGGCGAGGAAGTGAAGACTTCTTTTTGCAGCCATAAGTGCTCTGCTTCGTCATTTGGAGGTTTCTCGAGTCAAAATCGGTGTTGGTGGTGCTCTGATCCAGTTCCATCCGATCTATCACAAACTGCTCCATGATAAACTTGTTGATCTCGCTCCGTTATGCACAGAGGTATGACTGGTTACATCGAAAAATATATTTCCAAATTTATTGCAATATATTCTGCTGTTCTGATGTTCTCTACTTTTTTTATTTCGCAGTTCTTTAGCTGGTGGTTATTGTGTATTTGAAAGCATGCAACTTTATTCAACTACGTTTTTCTTTGGTGAAGTAGTGATTTGGATTATGGGTACATATGAACGTGTAGCGCATTTGCGTCCTCTATATACCTATGACTGATCCACTTGGCCGCTTAGCCGCTTCATAATTGGTCAACTCGCTGATCTGACCGATTATGAAGTGGCTAAGCGGCTAACCGGGTAAGTTCCTGCGTGCCTATAGAGCTAGTAGATTTGACAATCCATGCAGTGCCCAGCATTTGCGGGTGAACAGATTGCTATGTCTGAATGCCGACGATTTGCGCTTGTAAAATGGCTGTAGAGCCACTATTCCAAATTTTTTCGCATAGTACGTTTGTTCACGCGCAGATGTTGTCAGCATCGCGAGAGTATTGTATGTATCGTCAAGTCTATCGTCCACTCTACAATTGATGCTACCTTTGCTCTGCGTCTCTGGCCTGCGACGCACATGGCTTACGTCGGCAATATGCAGAACCTTGAAACGTTTTGGCAGTCAGCTCATATGCGGACTCGTTGTTGCATGTTGCCAAAATATTAGCTACGCGTGCCGCATTCAGGAACGCAGAGTGGAGGTGGCAGCAATTCTGGAGTGGACGATACTAGTCTCTCGATATCATCTCTTCGCGTTGTTAGGCGTTTTCTTGGCACTTTGAGAAAGTTTTTGAAGATCGACTAATCTTATTTTCTTTTCGATTCAATTTTTTGCAAAATTCTTGTTCTTCGAGTTGAATTTGGTCAAAGACACGATGTGTTTCAGTGGGAGTTGGTGCCAGCTGACGAAGGCAGTGCTCGGGGAGCGGCGCTTATCGCAGCAGTAGCCGAGAAGATGAAGCTGTAAGCTGCGTCACGTCGTTGTGCCTGTGCTTCATGCACCCAGATACACTTTTGCCAAAACTATCTGCTTAGCATCCATTTATCGTGTGGGAGATATCGCCATTGTTGCGAGATTTGTGCTGAGCTCGTTCACCGTTTTTGGCTCATTTTCTAGTGCAGCTAGTGCGTTCAAACGTATACGAGCGATGCCGCATTTTGCTCGTACATCGTTAGACTCATGGCTATTTGGTGCGTTTCCACTCTGTTATTTCGATCTTGATTGAGTTTTGCTCCTATTTGTACAAGCTAACAGACAAAGACATTTTTTTTCTCAATAACTCTCTATCAAGGTCTGCTGCATTTGCAGTTTTTTTTAGTGAATAAATCAGTTTACATGCAAGTATTAGTGGAGATCCATTTGATCCCACACGCATATGAATCCCTTTTATATTCTACTGGATGATTTGGCTGTACTTTTTTTGTGTGTCGCTAACGAAGAATCGTTTTATATTTTTTATTTATACATATTTTACTTGTAACTTTTATTTTGACCCATCTCCATGGCGTAGGGCTATGCGTTATGTTCATTGTCCCTGCCTAAACCTTCCCCTTCAATCCTTTCAAATCTTCAGCGCATGTTTTCTATGACCCCCTCCTTTCTAAACATCCACTTGTGCCGTTATGTTTCATATTTTATCCCGCCGTGGCAAAATGCTTGCTACATGTCATTTTTCCCACACTGGGCATTTTCTCCGAATCTTTTTTCTTGAGCTGAACCATAACAATTACCATATTCTGTAATGATGATTATGATATATTCGCCTGTCGGTGTATTTTATAGTCAGTTGCCATAGCCTTCTTCATTCTTGATATACAGATGCAATTGTTCACCATAGTTTGTACGTTTCACATTTGTAATTTTCAAATTGGTATACGTCAGAGTTTTCCTTATGATAAAGTGCTGATTATGAGGTCTCCTGTTTGTAGAAAAGGCGACTTTGGCCTAAGTTGCTTCACCATTTTTCATCAAATGTCGGAAAGTCGAGTGATTGACGAGTTGAAATAGCTCACCTTTGCTAACTGACTAATGGAAGACCTGTCCACCTTTTTTCTTTTATCTTGTGTGTGACAGGGGTTGCTTGGCCCCGGGGGGAGGGGAAGGGGCTGAACTCTGATTTTCACTAACTGTTAAGCTGCGCCGAGCATATAGTATATCAACCATTCTGATCACGCGTAAAAGGTTCTTCTACGCACGACCGATACCATTCAATCGTAACCAACGTGCTGAAGAACCGCCTTGAGCAACTTCTAAACAATTTCGTAATTTGATCCTACCGTACACCCACCGCAGCCCCAAGCGGCGCTAGAAATCAGTATAATATTCGTGACAGCGTGCAAAACAACCCCTATAGACCAAATTTTAGCCGATTCTGTGATTTTATCCTACCTTGACCACAGAAAAAACGTTTTTTTCTGGAAAGAATGAGGTATTCGTGCAGAATATCGCATCATACCCCTCTCAGCGTTTCAGTGGAACCTAGGGATTCGAGCCCTATATACCAGTGGCGTAGGCCCCTCCCCCCCCCCCCCCCTCCCCCCCCCCCCCGAGAACGGGTCGCGAAATGTTCAAAAGTTACTTACATAGGTTAGAGTCGAAATCCTGGGTACGCCACTGCTATATACCTATAGTGATTTCGCGTAAAAAAGTTGATCTTTGTAAGCATACGTCAGATGATCCCCTCATCCAAGTTTCAGCTAATTCTGTGATATTGACCCTACCGTATACTTACCGTAACAGACGGGGACGTTTCTGGCGGAAAAAGTGTGCAATAATAAGTTCCATATAGCGCAACAGTCGACAGGGTAGAGGACTATATGTCGTCAAAAGGCAATGGCGGCTTCGGGAGGGCATTTTTTGGGATATATATGAAATTTTTGTCGGCCTATAATCCCGAAATCCTAGAAAGGGCGGGCGTGGCGGTAATCACGCCCATTTTTTTTCCAAGGCTAATTTTAGTTTTTAAAAACTTAGAAAAACATTTTAATCATTTACGAGTATAAGTAAGTCACCTGCACATCAAGGGGGACATCTGCAACAATTACGCATTTTGGCATTCGTAAAAGGTGCGAATTTGCTGCAGGTATACGAGACTTCTCTTTTGGCGATATATAGTCTTTTACCCCAGTACGGTATTTATTTATTTATTTATTTATTTATTTATTTATTTATGCATTCAGTGATGCGCCTAACAAACGTATTAGTTCGATGAGATCGCTAATTTGCAGTGAATGATAAAACAAAGAATAAGTGCTGATTTTTCGAAAAATTAGATTGTGCTGCAAAAATGAAATAAAATTATAGCCCACTCTAAATAGGTGTGTAGGTAGTGAGTATAAGCGAAGAAGCATGAATAGTAGTGCTGTAACCATGGTGTGAATAGCTTTTGAGCTATCACTCTCAAGCGAAAAAAGATAAAGGCACCAGAGCGAATGGTCTTTCCATGCGTGCCCCGGCGGGAATACCTCTTTGAGCTTTCTCTTACATCGCTCCCTTGGAAAGAAGGTGGCAGATAATAAGTGCATGTGTATAGTATTATAAATGAGGTCGTGAAGTCCCTATGAGAAGGCTTAATCCACACTGAGACGACTGAAAAGAGTTTGATTTTTGGAGAAGCCAGCTTTTATACATGTCAATAAACATGAAACAACTGAGTTGAAACCAAAAAAATGAACCAATAGTAAGAAAGTTTAGCTGCTTTCGGAGTATTTCACTTGTAGTAAATTAAGTGTGGTGATTCTACGTTTGAAAGTAGCTACATTCTCGGCTTGCAGTGTATTACACGGTAGTGTACAAAACCATCGTGGAATTCTATAAAAGAAACTGTTGAACACGAAACGAAAACATTTTCTTTGAATACGTGAATAATAAATGTGAAACCCACCATATCTACTAGTCGGTGTGAAAATCCAATATTTACTCGCATTGATTCTAAACTCTTTGCGAGTCGGGCAAAGACAAGATTCAAATATACACGCCTATACTCTAAACTTTTCATCGCCAAGTATTTGAGCCTAGTCTCGTAATTGGGCATTTCAATATAATTGAACTTTCGTCGGCACCTCATATATAGTATTCGAGTAAACTTTTATAGTGTGGTATATTGTTGCACGTAGCAATTTTTCGCAGCAGTCAAACAGTCAGGCCCGACAAGAGGACTGTTCGGTACTTGTTTATTCAGAGAACTCAGTTTCGCACTTATCTTTACTTATATCTGCATTGTTTGCTGGGAAATCATCACTCGAAGACCTCATTGTTCAGGTTATGTTTCGTCGTGCCACAAACTTGCTTGCCAGGTCATCTGTAGGAAAGGTGAGGTCCTCGTTTTGGTCTTTTTCTTTTTTTTACACATTTCACTCGAAATCGGGGCCCGATGCGAGTCGATTCCATTTCGAAATGAAGTCGCTGTCCCCTAAAATCTACTAACAAGGAACGCATGTTTAGTAAGTGGCCTTTTTAGATGGGTTGTATACCATATTAAAGGGTATAAAATGCTGATTCCGAATTTGCCTTCCTTATCTGCAGAGCGTTTATGGACGAGGGCTTATGAGCGCTAATTGGAGCAAAAAATTGTATGTGCAAGTAGGAAAAAATAGCAGTAATGCTTTTTCTAGCTCTTTAATGAAGCGGTGGTAACTATCAGAGCACTTTATTCGAAATATATTCCAAAATAAAAAATAGATCACATTTGGTTGCTTGAGAGCTAGTAAGATTTTAGCAACTTATTTTATCCAAAATGCACATTCAATTTTTGACGCCAACGCTCATAACTCCGCGTTCATAAATGTTCTGCAGTTACGGAGGGTAGGTTTGCAATCAGCGTTTTATGCCCTTTAATATGGTATACATCTCATTTAGAAAGGCATTTCGACTAAACAAGCTTTTCTTGTAAGTTCCCTTTGAGCTTTACTGTACCCTCCCCCTCCACCACCGTCGATCCTTGACGTCCTATCTACATGTGTAAGGACGAAGCAAATGACCAAAAAAAGCAAGCACAATTAAAATCTAACAGGGGAGCGTGGGGATTTTTAAAGGTGAAGCGCCAGTCACTACAAACTGCATTTATCCGGTGAGGTCTTGAATCGCTGACTTCAAATCTGCTTTCCCCTTTGGGAGAAGTTATGAGCTTTTTTGAGGCGGAAAAATGAAATAATAATCCGAGTTAAAATTGATGGTCACGGCCTTTCTGGTTGTTAAATGCAGAAGTAGGAATATAGTACTATCACACTAGGCAGAACGAGTTCATTGTAAGAGGTATTCTGGTACTCGCTGCTGCTTCATGTAAGGTCTAGAGAGGTTGTAGCGATTAATTTTATCCCGGCCATCAGTTCATTTTTCGGTTGAAGAAAAATACCCGTAACTTCTTTATCAAGAGTGATCTGGAGCAGATCTGTAATTAGCGCTCCAAGTTCTCACTAACGGTATGCAGTTTGTGTTGGTTGACCTCTACTTCGCCCTCTTGGGATAGGTTTGAATTTACATTCATTGCTCAGGGCCTTGACAAACTATCATCTTCTCCAGCTAATTGCTGTGGTCATTCTAAGGCAACTCTGGGAATTTTCTTAACTATTTTACATTTCCGAGCCTAGAAGCTCACCATCAGCAATTTCAGTACCTATAAGTGGTCCATTTGAAATGTAACGCACAAAATTTTTCGTAACTTTGCTAGAACTCAGTGAGATTGAAAGCGTTTGTTTTTACCTTGTTATGTACCAGAGCGGATGCAGAGAAGCCTTTATCCGTGAGTGCAAGCTACACGACTGAGAAGTGTACGACGTCACAACTATATATAGCTGACTTGTTTACTTAAACAAATACGATATCGTATCATATCATTTAGCCTATCATTTCTCAACACCTCAGACAAAGAATAGCTATATGTCTTATTCTTAGGATTGACTTGTAGTTGATTAGGCTGCTTTCGGTGTCGGACTGGATACTTCTTAGAAGATGATGGTGTTTTCGGCTTCGGTGACAGCGTGGACGGTTCGGGCTCTTGACTCGGCATATCTGTAACAAAGTGTTGGCTGCTTGCTTTTCTGGATGTGCGTTTCTTCCTTAGCTTTCAGAAAACTTCAGATTTTCACGGCGCATCTGAATAGCATGCCTTCTCCAAAGAAACTTATCTTCACTCTCCACATCGCACAGAACTTCTCCCAAACGATTCTTCACTACACCTGGAACCCAAAGTTAATGTCTGGGGCGGTAGTCTCTGACCCAAACATGTTCATTTCGATGGGATGATCTGGATCTTGGATATTGTCAGCACTCGCCGTTCTTCGATAGTTCTGCAGGAACTTTGCCAATTTTTCTGACATCTCTTCTCCTTCCTTCATTTTCTGGAGTGTTCGCTTGTCTACGAAACGCTCGGACCGTTTGACTATGGATGATATGGTGTCGAGCGAATGCGGTTTTCGCAGAAATCTTGAAACTCTTGTTGTTGACTTCCGTTATCAGAGACTAGGATCCGCGAATTTTTAAAATGAGCAAACACCAATTTCAATGTTCTAAGTGTAGCCTTGACTGAAGAGGATGACATCTCGTAGACTTCTGGCCATTTGGAGTATGCGTCGACAACTACGGGGTATGTTCTTCCATTGAATGGTCCTGCAAAGTCAATATGTACTCTGTCCCACGGCTTGTCTTCTCTGGTCCATAAGCTCAATTGCGTTTTTACCGGCATCTTTGCTGCTTCTTGACAGCTGCGGCATTGGCGCACATTCTCTTTAATTTCCCTGTTGATGTTCAACCAAAACACGTATCCTCTGGCAAGCCAATTCGATGACCAAAATGTAAGCATCGTTTTGCGGTCGATAGTTCCTCATTCAATGTTTTCCGGTTCCTGAGCTGGTCGTCTGGTTTCGTAGGCCATTTGCCATTCTTCTGTATTCGCATAAGCTTCGGTATGATGTTATCCTTCTCGGATTCTTCTTCAACTATCTCCCTAGTGACAGGTAGGGACTCAACAGCAGCGGCTTGTATGGCAAGCATGTCCTGTTTTATTTTGGCCATGACGATATCTTCAGTTTAACTCGGTCTTGCAGAATTCAGACGTGACAAGGCGTCAGCTAGTACAAATGCTAGTTTTTCTGTACTGCAGATCAAAGTCGTATCTGAGTAGTATCAGCTTCCATCACTGAAGTCGATTTGCTGTGTAGGTAGATACCATATTCTTAGATCCAAATATGTGCAGCAATGGTTTGTGATCCATTAACAGCGTGAAGCGACGTCCGTAAAGGTACCGATAATTTACATATTGCAAATATGATTGCAAGGTCTTCTTTTTCGATTTGTCCGTAATTTTACTCTGCAGCAGTGAGGCTGCGCTTTGCGTGCAATATGGCCTTCTCCTTTTCGTCAGCATCTTGTGTGGGATCACTGTTCTTATGCCATAAACTGAAGCATCGGCAGTTACGATTATGGGTAGACTGGGATAGAAGTTTGTCAGAAGTAAGTCCGAGGCTAGTTTAGCGCGATTGAACTCGTCTTCACACTCTGGCCCATTTGAAAGGTGTATTGTTTTTTAGCAGTGCATCCAAGGGTGCTCGTAGTCTTCGCATATCGGCTATAAATGATTCGTAGTAACTGATCATTCTTAGAAACGTGCGAACTTCTGCAACGTTCGTTGGTGTAGGTTTGACGAATGATCTCGACCTTTTCCGGTATCTTGTCGATAATATATCCGAGATATCGGATCTGTGCTAAGAAAGTTGCGCTTTTAGAGACGAACGTGGGATCCATATCCCTGGGTTTTTTGGAAGACTACGTCCAGTTACGGCAAGTCGTAGGTGTGTCCAACGTCCACTCTGGCTCCAAATAGGCTGCGTGCTGGCGCCACGCACCTTCATTAGAAAGAAAATTTTGTCGCACCCCACCCCTAGCCGAAATCCTGGATACGCCACTGCTATAGAGTCCTTTGTGTTATTGATTGTCAGCATTTATCTTGATCGATCTTCGACTTCAGTCTGTAAGTAAGCTTAAGCTAGATCAATTTGTGTGAACAATTGTTTTCCGTTCAGCTTGGTGAATACGTTTTCGGCTGTGGGTAACGGGTGCTGATGCAACTGTAACGCATCTTTCAATCCTGTGGAGAAGTCTGCGCAAAGACGAGTTTTTCCGCTCTTCTTCACTGCAACAATGATACTGCCCACTCAGAGTAATCCACTGGCAATATTACTTCTTGTGAAACTAGACGTTCTATCTATGCGTCTAAATCAGTAATAGAAGCATATGGTACCGATCGTTTCTTTTTGAAGACGGGTACAGCATCTTCCTTTAACAGCGATTTCGCCTTAGCTTTAGTACATCGTCCCAAGCTGGAGTCGAAGACATCAAGAAAGCGGTCCCTTGGCTTTGCAATAATCTGTGCTCTGGATTTTTCTTGCGTCACTTGTTGGTAGTGTTATTCATCCTTCAGCTCTTGGTAAGCAGGGAGTTGGATGCACTACTCTAATCCAAGTACATTGGTGTTTTCCGTAACGTAGCAGTATCTATTTCCATGGATAAGTCTGTCGGTCTGTGAAGAATATTTCATCAATTTTTATAAGTGAACCGTCTGCCGTTTTCACCGGCACTGAATAAGATTCGATTCTCGGAAGACCAATCATTTTCCGTTTCTGACGAGATAACAGTGTGATATCGGCTCCTGTGTCGAGTTGGAAACGCAGTGAATGACCGTTTGTTTCAACATCGAGGTACGTCCGAGCAGTCTATGCGGTGAAGCTATGAATCTTCTTGCAGTGCATCCCTTTGCTATGGAGCCGTTTCCTCTGCGCACTATACTTGGGACCGAATCGACTAATTATTCGATCATTCGAATAAATCATTCGAATGCGAATGATTCGAAAAGTCGAATATTCGAAAATCTGAGATTTCGAATAAAATTCAAAAGTCGAATATTCGAAATTTTTTGTTTTCGAATATATTCGATAATCGAATACTCGAAAATCTTCATTTTCGAATATTATTCGAAAGTCGAATATTCGAAAATCTTGAATTTCGAATATTATTCGATAGTCGAATATTCGTAACTTTCAATTTTCGAATAATATTCGATAGTCGAATATTCGAGAACTTCGATTTTCGAATATTATTCGATATTCGAATATTCGAAATTTTCAATTTTCGAATATATTTGATATTCGAATATTCGAAAAAAATTTCGAATTTCCCCAAGTATACTGCGCACGATGTCCTCCTTCGAGTTTGAGCAAAAGTATGGACACATGCTTTTAAGGTGCGGTTCTCCGCAGTTAAAGCATTTGATGTTTTTTCTGTAAACCATATGAACGTCAGCGACACCTTCATGTTTGCATTGTCTTTCTTTAGTGTTGTCAGATTTTCATACTCATCGACTAGTTCTTCAATAGTCAATGGTCCATCCTTATGTGAGTCTAGCCGCTGGAGCTTCTCCAAGCGAATGTCGCGCAAGGAAGGATTCTGGAGTCCTGCGACAAACTGCAATCTTCAGTCCACTGTAGTCCAGTTTCCATCTGTGCTTCCTCATCCATGCGCTTGCTCCCATTCACGTAATCACGAAAAGGAACTTGTCCTACCGTGAGCGATGGACAATCCATTTTTACGCATATATCTTCTTCGTACGAGTTTCTTCCTGGATGCGAATAAAGTCGTCAAGCTGGCCACCGTCGTCCCGAAGTCCAGTCGTGTGGTTTCGATGGAACGATGTTATCTCCGTATCTGCGGTAAGCCTCCTCACTCATCTTTGTTTGAATGAGGTCTCTTTTCCTGTTATCGGGCATTTCGGCCTGCCTGATCATGGGGCCGTACCTGCTTAACCGATAGCTAAAGATCGTACCGGAATCCTCATCAGGCACGAAACTCTGCACACCACGGTGACTTGGCCGCAGGCTTCTTTTCTTCTGTCCGGATCTTTGTTCTTCTGGAGGGTCTTGAGCACATCGCTCCATGCTGTATCTTCATTTGTTCTTTGTGTTGAATCCTAATCTGCTCGATAGGAACAAAGAATGGTGTTTCTTTCCATTGTTGATGCTGCCGTCCTCGGCGGCGATCGCATTCTTGATCTGGAGCGTTCGGTTGTCATTGGTAGCGAACGTTCGGCTGTTCTCGGCATGGTCGAGAACAGCCGAACGCAGCGAGCTTTGTCCCTGATCGCCACTGTCATGTACCAGAGGGGATCCAGAGAATTCTTTATCCGAGAATGCAAGCCACAAGACTGAGAAGTGTACAACTGTCATCACTATATATAGCTGACTTATTTACATAAAGAGATAGGATATCGTATCATATCATTTAGCACATCGTTCCTCAACATACTCAGTAGACAATAAAATTCTTCAAAGATAATAGAACTCCCAAGCCCACCTTCGGCTTTGGTGAAAGAATTTATTCTGCTCAGAGGAATTTTCGGAATGCGAGCAATGGATTTTGACTGAATTTCGTACCAGATTCGCACTAGGTCTCCTTTTAGCAAACTCAATGACTTGGGTTTGGAAGAGACGGGTTTTTGCTTACAAATAGCCAGAAAGAGAATCTGGGTGTCCACGAATGTTGAGTGGGAAGGTCAAACATTGTTGGTTCATATGTGGCAGCATGAAGTTTGACGTGTTGCGAAAAATCTATTTGTGGCATAATTCAGTCCATGTTTTGATGATAGTCGTCTTCTCCATATGTCCCATTTTGGTTTTCCGATTTCGGTTCTTGGTCAAACGGATCAAGTTATCAGATGTAGTCACCATGACCAGGGCTCGGCATAGGTGGCTTGTAAGCAAGTTGAATATCGTTTTTGGGACAAAAAGCAAAGGTGTTTCGTTTTTGAGACCGAAAAGACACAAAAATTGCGATGTATTTTTAGTCGACGTTTCGTTTTTTGGGGATTTTTCAAGGATTATGGTCCAGGGTCAAAGGGGACTTCGTAAAGATTCGCAAAAGTCAAGGGGGACTTCGTTTTCTTTGCATTTTCAACTAGCCACCTCGTGCCGAGCCCTGACCATGACGATGAAAATCGCAGTTCTTCGATATTCTGAAAATAGCATCAGAAGCAAATCTTGAAGGGCTGTGGTACCTCTTGGGTAACAACACTGTGGACGTTGTTGAGAATTTTTAGCAATACAAGACATCAGTCGACATGACACCAATCCACAGCGAAATGAAATCGCATTTGTTTAAAATCCATCATTCAGCCAGCATTAGATAGTCTAGACCGAGGTTTCCTCCTCATGTGCTCCCATACTTTTCTCGACAGGGAGGGAATATGAAAACACCCTCATCGGAAAGACTTAAACCTAGTAGTACAAGGTGGTTTTCTTGTTCGAGCAATGCAAGGTTACACTCGAAAATATGACGAACTATCTGTGAGCACGCAGATCTGGATTCTGCAACATGTCTATGACAACCTTTCTCTATCTTGCATAAGACGGCTTGATACGGTTCAGTTATTTTCTTCTTGTACCTACCATTCTTAACGGTCTGTCCTCTCTTCTGAACTCGACTATCTCCTTTTCGTTTCTAGCAAGACTATTATAATTTTCAGATAGGTATAGCCTCTTGCAGGCAAGAGAATCTGATCTTGAGGCGATTCGGGCTTGTTCCCACTGACTGGCTTGAAATAAGCAAGATAAAATGTTTTAGTTTCGAACGTGTCCTGCTTTTGACTGCCGTCCAAACACGAGCGATATAGAACAGCTTTATTGGGTTGAAGTAGATATATTATATAATTATCATAGACAGTTTTTATCATAGTAACGTCTATTGTCTAAATTTAATCATCATTTCGTAAGAGGAATGAGTCATAAATACCTAAACAAACAATATAACCATCGTAGACACATTTTCACTTATAATAAAATCTATTGGTCTTCTTTCAATCGTGATCCGCGATACAAATAAACTAGTAATAAAATTGAAATTTCAACAGTTCTGTAGTGTAGCAACAGCCAAAATTGAAGAGATTTAGAATATTTTTATAGAACACTAAATTACGTCACTCCGTTCCGTTCCTTTCCTTAGACGGAGTTTAAGATGAGTTCTAGGTCTTCCCCTGAACTCCTCAGTAAGGACGGAATACCCAGAATCATGTATTATTTATACCTATTTGTTATTATTGTGAACTATCAAGTTTGTTTGATTACCTTATTGCGCTTTTTATTACCATTATTTTAAGTATTTAGATGAACTGTAGAGCACATACCTGCGATTTTCTTGTAGTTTTAGTAGTGTTCATATTGAATATATTATATAATACAATACAATAATGTTGAATTGACGAGACTCATAGATATGTTTGACCGCATAATTTTGTATATATGATGAAACGGAGTCATACTTTGATTTCTTATGTTTATAGTTTAGAGTTTATCCTTGGTTCATTTCATTTCCAACAAAGACATTGTTATGTGACTATTTTTGTTAGTATTGATGTGGATAATTTATATATATATATATGTATTCAGCGCGCGCCCCCCCCCCCTCCGAGAACGGGTCACGAAATTTTTGAAAGTTACTTACATGGGCTATAAAATTGTGCAGATGACTTTTCTGCACTTGTAAATAATTAAAATAATTTTTAAAAATTCATTGCATCGGAAAAATTTTTTTGTCGCGCCTCCCCCCCCCCCCGAGCCGAAATCCTGGGTACGCCACTGGTATATATATATATCAGGTATTTTCACGTAATTCTAGAAGTAATTCAATTTGTTGTTCTTTTAGTAGAATATATTAGGTGGGTGCAAAAGTTCTGTCGTTTTATTTTCAAAAATTTGTAACTTCGCCAGATTTCAACGGATTTGCTTGCTTTTAATTTTATTAGAAAGATTAGGTCTTCCGCTTTCAAGCGCTTTTTTGATGAGCTTCTGATTCACACTGAGTGCCGAGATAAAAATGGAAAACTAAGACCATTTAAACTTTGACCATTTTAAGTTAGGTCACCAAAAATCTGGAATGCTGCAGAAAAATCTGAAATCGTCAGTACATATGTTTTTTGGCCCACTCTTTGCAATTGTGAAGAGTTTGTGCTGTCTGAACGTCTCCGTGAGAAGTTATGAATATCGAGTTTACCATGGAAAACGCCAAAATCAATTAATTTGTGAATTTTCGCGAAAATCATAACTTCTCAAAGAGACGTCCAAACAGCACAAACTCTTCACAATTGCAAAGAATAGGCCAAAAAACATAAGTACTGACGATTTCAGATTTTTCTGCAGAGATTTTTGGTGACCTAACTTAAAATGGTCAAAGTTTACATGGTCTTAGTTTTCCATTTTTATCTTGGCACTCAGTGTGAATCAGAAGCTCATCAAAAAAGCGCTTGAAAGCGGAAGACCTAATCTTTCTAATAAAATTAAAAGCAAGCAAATCCGTTGAAATCTGGCGAAGTTACAAATTTTTGAAAATGAAACGACAGAACTTTTGCACCCACCTAATATTTATAATGTATAAATTCGTTCCTTTTAAAACATTTAAATATTCCAGATATAATGTAGTAATGTCATATCCGTTTCTGATGGATGTATATTTTAGTTGTAATATTCGAAGAAAGTTCTCAAAGAGGGAAGATGTACTTGCTCTTCTCAATGTTCCGTGTATCTGGCCTCTCTTTCTTTTACGCCATATACCTAAATACAAATAATAATAATATATCAACCGTCACTTAATTTAGGTATGCACTCAGTTAATCAAAGAGTTTGAATGATTGAACATAGACAATCCCGCTTGCGGGTTAACTGGATTATACACCTACTTTTGTACAGTGGTTACTTGCCACTTGGATTGTATGTACCATTGTACCACTTGGATTGTATGTACCTTTAAGATTATCATTGAACAAGTTCGGGTAATAGCCCTAATTATATACACGGGTAAATGTTTTACCTTTTTATCAAATGCTAAGTCATTATGACTGAATCGCCCGCTTATGGCTAATACATGCATCCCTGATGTGGAAGTTATAAATTTAGCGCACACTACTACATTTAGTCTTTCGTCTTAGTTGTAGCATGCACCCACCTTGGGGGAATCCATAACCGGTAAAATAGTTCAAATCAATATAATGAAACTTACCATAAAATTGATATTTGAACGAAACATTAAAATTCATAGACAACAATTCATTTCTATGTATTACACACTCGGTGAAAATCAACAAAACTTGCTAATATCTAAAGAGCATTTGAATAAGACTTAATCCGCGCATAAATTTCATATACAGGTAACACAATCTTTCTGATTATCATTGAATCAGTTGGGATAATGACTCTAACTATATACACGGATCTATTTTACTTTTTTTCATCAAATGCTAAGTCACTTTGACTGATTTACCTACTCATGTTAGTAATTACATTTCTGATATGGACGTTATGAATGAGGGAATTTTGGTATAGAGCTATTCCTACGACCGTGATGTTTTCCACACAGGATCACCGCCGCGAACGACACACCCTGCGGCAGCTTCCCTGAGCAAAACAACAGCAGGAAAGGTTTGAAGCGTACATTGCGTGTTAGAGCAGGTCAAGATATGGTAAAGTTTGAGACCGCCGAGTAAAAAGAACGTCTCCCTAGGACTTCATATAGGACTTTTGATATGCAGAGTATACGCACCACTACATGTGGTCTTTTTTCTTGGTTGTAGCATGTACCCACCTTCGGGAAATCCACAGCCGGTAGAATGGTTGAATGAATACAATAAATAAATCTTATCATAGAATTGGTACTTAAACAAAACATTGGAATTCGTAAACAACATTTTGTTTAATTTAGTTTAATTTATTTTCTGTGTTAGTCGTAAGATTATAGTTAGTCAAATATATAATCACTCCTTGAGAAGAGGGCCGTACCTCTTGTTCGATAAAAATAGGGAGATTCCATGATGGGTAATATAAGTGGGAGAGGGACTAGGGGAATACTTCTCCTGCAACTCCATGGATCTCGTTTATTTAATTATGAATTCAAAACATACATTTATCAAACATGAAAGGGATCTGTCGTGAACCTTGCAGCAGTCCTGCAAAATCATATTCTCCCCACTCTTTGGGATAAGAACTTACCACTGGGGTAGTGTATAGATGGGGTACAAGGTAGATGTTAGCCTTTGAAGTTTTGGAAGCCTCTGGTCTATTGGAAGCTGTGTTGAGACTGTTAGATCGACAGGCCAGTATGAAAGCTACCAATGTGTAATTTTTCTGTCGCTTTCGTAAAAACTGAATAATGTTTGAAGTAGTCCTTCTTTAATACACTCTCTTCGATGGGTTCTAGGTCATGTATATTCATAGTTGTTCAAGAAGATGCGCAGAATAGACTACGAGTTTATCCGATTCAGGTAGCACAACAACGGTTTCTCAATCTGCATGAATACCAAAGTAAAGAGCTCCTCCATAAGCATGGATGTACCGTGCAGAATTTTATCGTAGCATCGGATGTAGAAGAAGCTAGAGAAAAGCTGAAAAGATTCGGTCAGCTAAAATGGGCCTTTTCATTTTTCCTAAATTTCAACAAGGCCATGTCATTTAGAGATGTTGTTTGAAGGTGATATTGAGTATGTAGTAAAGGCACAAATTCTTGCTGGCGGTCGTGGCAAAGGTCACTTTATTGGTGGGGATGACAAAATACGAGGAGTATTCATCACATTAGAGTGAGTTCTTTAGAGTTCCCGTACTAACGGTTTTTTTCTATCCAGTTATATGCCATTATCTCAATTTCAATCATCGCTCTTCTCTTGTTATGAATCTTTCAGTCGTGACGAATGTTTGAAATCTATACCAAGGATGCTCGGTAAACGATTAGTCACCAAGCAGACAACCAAGAATGGAGTGGAAGTGAAAAAGGTGAGTTACCATTTTAACTTTGTTTGTTGGCTAGACCTACGGAAGGTATGTAAGCAAAAGACAAAGACAATTCTCTTGAAGGTGATGGTTGCCGAAGGAGTACCCATCAAGCGAGAGACATATGTGGCTGTACTTATGGACAGGGATTCGAATGGACCAGTCATTGTAGCTTCGCCAGCTGGAGGTGTAGATATCGAAACTGTAGCCCACGAGACTCCACATTTAATATTCAAAGTTCGTTCCCTACCTGGTTTGTTCTTGTCCGAATGCAACTTTGAGGTTTTTTAGAGCGAAGATAAAAGCAGTTCGCTCTCATCTAATTATTTGTTTATTAGGAGCCCATTGACATTGAAGTAGGGATAACTGATGAACAAGCTATGAAAATTGCGAAAAACTTACAGTTCAGCGGAGAAATGGCGGAAAAGGTATGCTTTCGTCAGCGATTCCATAGTCTGATGTATTTTCCAGGCGGCCAAGGAGATCAAGCTCCTGTATAAAGCTTTCATATCTTCTGATGCTACTCAAGTAGAGATCAATCCTTTTGTTGAAACGACTGATGGACGAGGTCAGTCACTATATTTACTCCTTAGATGGAATGACCTCATTACCTTATTTAAAGATTTTCAAAGTGTTTTAGTTTTTTGCATGGACGCAAAAATGAACTTCGACGACAGTGCTGCATTTCGACAAAAAGAAATTTTTGCTATGGAAGATCAATCAGAACAGGTGATTATATGTAATGTTGTTGTACGTCCCTAGCTAGCCTCCCATGTATTATCAAAAGATGTCAAATACCCAAATGGCATACTTGTTGAAGGCTGGAGCGTGTGGCGGTTTGGTGGAGATATGATCATAGGAATGAACCTATCGTCAAAACATTAGATGAGTGTGTTGCCAGGGGCCTTGCGCTGTCCATCAAACTTGGGCATCATAACAACTAACTAAATACTATATACGGTACTAGCTGGCTTTCCTGGGCAAGCCCGGGTTATTGTTCAGTGGAGAGAGGTAGACGCTATTTTGGTCCCAGTATAGTACTGCAGCGAGACTCCCTTCTCTTTCCATGTTATAGATGACTTATCTTGGGATATCTCCGCTTTACTTCACCGTTCCTCGTGATCTTGGACAAGAATGAACATCACTGCCTCCTGTTTATATGATAAAATGCTAAGAACATGAAAGGCTTTCATTTTTATAGAAGTACTAGTTGACTTTCCCGGTCCAGCCCGGGCCATTGTTCATCTGCACTGCGAGCTCCCCCCCCCCCCCCCCCCCACTTATATGTTTATATGCTGGCATACCCGGTTTCACACGGAACTGGGTAGCCAAACCGTCAAGCGGTATACACTCCCGAGTGAGATGGCAGGACTTACCTCTCCGCTGTCTTGCGCTTCACCTCCACCCGACCACCTCGCTTTGCCCTGCTTTCCTGCACACAACACGACTTGCGAGATAACCTTCAGGAATAGAGGGATCCACTAAGCGACTCACGTAGAGTCACCGCATGCTGCTCAACTACCATGTAAAAATGAGATTTACCGTCCCCGTTTACATGGCTGTGGTGAAATGACTTGATAGTGACTGCAAGCTTTCATTTTTCTGGGGGTCGGTAAGCAAATCAATAAATCGATGAAAGGACCCGGCAAATTTTTGTGAAAAGTAGCCTGTAACCGTCTCCAGGGTGGAAAACATCTTTATGCAAAGTCTCAGCTCAATCGGTTAGCCGTGGGCGTTTCTATAAAGCACATACCCCCAAATAACAATTTTTGAGTTTTATATATACAGAGATGTGAACAAATTAATAGATCGATAGAAGGACCAAGTGAACTGCCGTGAAAAAAGCCTATGACCTCCGCCGGGGTCGAAAACATAAGTATGCAATATTGCAGCTCATTTGCTCCACTTAGAAGAATTTGTACAAGAAAACATACTTGTTAACAGACATTCGGACTATGGGTTTTACATGTTTATTCATTTATCATTTCGCACTCAAAGTGCTCTCTGAATCCATAGGAGCGTTTTGTAACGAAAACTATCCATCATAGCATTAGTGAAACACATGAAAAGTTAACCACCTACCGTTGGCATGTAGAAGCTGCGCTAAGTACAGAAAATGTAAATCCATGAGTGAGTTTCTCAGCTCACTCGGGGACTGATGGTTCCTAACCAATAAACTGTTGGATTGGATCACATTTCATTAAATTGTGGCGCAGGAGCTAGGGCACAGGTCCAGTGAAGTTGTGTCAGATATCGTTCGTTACCGGCACTTATACCCTTTGGGCCCTCGTTAACCTGTATCAACTTGTATGTCCCACGTTATTGTCAACTTTTCAAGTGTTAAGTCCGTTAAATACTTGTTTAGTCAAGTAAAGCTGGGGCACTGATTCAACAAAAAGGTGCTGACATAAAGTTGTACCTACTTGTCTGACTGATTCATCTTTTGCAAGGTACCGTTTCACTCTGACGTTTATCGAACTGAAACAACAAAGCCAAACAAGATAAGAAAATTATCACAATCAAATTGACTTCACAATGTAATTTACAGTCTCATATTCGTTGTCGTCGTTGGCGACAAATAAAGAGAAAAGAACCAAGTATTGGATAAAGAAACAAACAGGACAAGGCTTTTCTAGGAAAACAGGTGTTTTGCCATTGTCACCTTCAATAGAATCCTGTTTCTTTGCCACAGGTAGATTGAGCGGGCTATAAGACAGCCGGAATACCCGAATAAAGCACTAAGTACTACTACCTGAAGCTTGCTGCTGAGACACAAGCTCTGAGAATTATTTGGCAGATTTTCTGTTGCAATCACATCAGGCTCACCGTTTGATTGCCAATCATGTACTTCACGCGCTTTTCTTGGGAGTGGGGGGCCGCATAAAGGTGCCTCAAGAGTCGAGCGAAGGTCAGGCATTATTGATTTGGACCGGTAAGACCCACAGTTTCTTCCAGCTACGCATGCTCAAGGATTTCGTCACCTGCGATGGGTGTTGACTCCTTTCCAATAATGAATGTGAGAAAGAGGGGTCAAATAAAGTTCAGCTGTGAAAGGTCGTGGTGCATTCGGATCGATACCGAACAAAATTACTACCCGAATGAAGAGACTTGATTTATAGTAACTAGATTCACCAAACCAAACTGTTTCGCTTGATTGTCTGACGAAGCTTTTTGCTTGATTCAGATTTTGGTTTCATTCGTCTACAGCTTTTTGTCTGCGTCACGCACCGAACTCACCCTTTATTGAATAGAGAAATCAAGGGGAGGTGATTTCAATGCTAAGGAGCGCTGTAAGCTTGACTTGGAAAGCAAGCGATATTGCGGCAAACGTCAGCGGACCCCTTCGCCATACTCCACCTATCTATTAACAGTTTCCGCTTCAAAGATGGCTTGACCTGCGCCACGCTCATTTGATTTTCAACCAATACATAGAAAGACTTCTGCCATTTTACAAGCTGGAGCGCTTGATCGTCTTCCTCGAAGGAAAAGACGTAAATACTAGAGAAATGTTGTCCAAGACTGTCTACAGTAATAAAGGTTTCACTAAGAAAGCACATTATTCATGGATAACATTATTATCAATAGTTGTCCTATGTTCTGTACAACGTACACATTGATAGTTGTCTTGTAATCTGTACGTTATCGGGCAGTTTTTAGGATGTCCGGGAAGTCGAGGCTCAAAAGCACAACTTAAATTACGTAGGCATGGACGGAAACATTGCTTGCTTAGGTAGTTTACTTTCTACGTCTCTTCGTATCTCAAATGTTTTATCGCAGTGAATGGTGCCGGTCTGGCCATGGCGACCATGGACATTATCAAATTGAAAGGTGGAGAACCGGCAAATTTTTTAGACGTTGGCGGAACGGTCACCGAGGAACAAGTCTATCAAGCTTTCCGAATCATCACTGAAGATGCAAAAGTACGAATGTTTTCTACTATAGTTGTAATAAAGATGTCCTTTCAGGTAAAATGCATACTAGTGAATATATTCGGTGGAATAGTCAACTGTGCAACTATTGCTAAGGGGGTAATCAAAGCATGCGAGAAGATAAAATTGAAAGTGCCTCTCGTGGTCCGATTACAAGGTACGACACTCTTGCTTTGGATTCTTTCACTTTTTAGCGCTCTTTGCACTGAAATGTATGTCAAAGAGTGAGAACTAGTGGGATGGTAAACCATAGTAAGGTGTTGAGGTGAGAAGTTGAGGTGTGAATACTTACATTACGCATACTAACGAAGCACAGAACATCTCGATTTACCCGTCAGACATCCCGTCTCTTGCATGGGAGTTAGACTAGACTTTTGTCTAAACTTAGAACATAGCTCACTTGGCAGATAAAAATTGTTAGAGGCAATTCTGGCTGGTATGCGCTTTGCGATGAAGAGGTCGGGCCCCGGAGATCAAAATCTGCACAAATCCAGGAACGGCGCGAGCTCAATTGTTACGGCGATGCATTCATCTTTTCCATTCATTCTAGAAGTTCTGGATGAAGTCCAACACGCCTCAAGAGTCTTCCGCGCTGGTACCTTAGTCTTTTCGAAATTATGCTAACTGAGATATCGAACTCTGCGTTTTGGTGGCATAGCATATGGTGGGTACCCAAGGAGGTTGACATTCGTGATCTTCGAGATCCGTCCATGTGCTCCTCCATATAGAGAGCTTAGAGGTGATGAGATAGATAGTTCCTGAGCACATACAATATCCGCGCCTGTTTGCTTCGCAAATGATACATTTTACACTGTCGCATGCTATATCGTGTGCTCCGTTTCGAACCAAACGATGTTTCAAACTGGGGAATGGCGGGGAGGGGGGGGGCGGAAGAGGACTCTCTACGACTCGACCCTTAATGAGTTCTGATGAGGCCTGATTTTCGCACGCATGCCCTGATATCCTTGCTCATCTCGTCCGAAACAAAGGGAAGGGAGAATGACACCTTGTTTTTGTAAGAACACCAGGTAATCTTCTGCTATGACTTACTCGCGCCCCTCTCGGTGGATGACCATTAGCTTGCGCTAACTGGACTGCCATATCATTTGAGGCGGCTCTGGATATCGTCTAACAAACCATTTTAGCCATGCGAAGCGTATTAACGGCGCTGATGACGCTGCGGTTTGTGAGAATGGGGTGTGCAAAGGTGTAGTGCACCAAGATGTTTTTACTTGTTGGCCTCCCATACCACATTGTCTCAGAGTTTTTCATACTGCAGTCGCTGCAGCAACTGCAGTCATATGGAGGCGGGCAAAAGATATCGATCGATCGACGGTCAGTGCTGCAGCGACTGCAGTATGAAACGACCCTTACACTCTCCCTTTCTCAAGCATATCTGTATGTTGAGGAATGGAAGTCATCCCTCTTTTGGCTTACAGTGAATTTTATATGTTTTTATGCGTTTGTTTATCCCGAATTACAACTATAGTAACAAGAACTTTTTGAGAATCAAAATTCTCTTCTATGAGTAAGTTTGTAAGTTTGTTTATTCAAGAAAATCAAACATTTACTGAACCCGATTGAGCTAGTAGGTACATGGAGCTATAACTACAACATTTGCTTCAATGATTGTGACACTGATACACTGTCTTCGCTGAATGTCGCCGATCTCAGCGCATGATGTGAAGACGACGACCTTGTAGTCGGCCGGAACCAGTTCGAAAATGCTCGTCGATACGGGGTGATGTAGGTGAGAGAGATTACTGGGTTGCAGAGAGGAAGAAAAGCTGTGACTGTTTGTGTGAGGTACTCGAACACGGGATGATTGAGCAGTTGTAATTGGCCGATAATATACATCAACATCATTGCGATGAGAAATAATGGCGTGTATGACTGCAGAGTGAGCACCTGTTAAATTTGAATATTCAGTGGGGATTTGTTCAATTATTTACATGGCAAGAAACTAACCTTTATCAATTGAATGTGCATTTTTCTGTTCGACTTCTTCAGCTTCACTGATGTGTCCTTGAGTATACGTAAAGTCTTACGACGCAGCACAGCAATGAGTATGTAGAGAGGTATATTCGGTACGAGTAGATAAAGAATGACTGCCAAAGTAGTCGGCTCATAGAATGGATAATGTCCAGAAACAGTGTAGCCCGTTAAATTATAAGTTGGATGATATTTCATTGTCATTTGCACCAGCAACTCGGGATCGTCACTGTGACGGATGTGAATACACTAAAATAGCTCTAATCCTTCTTCTTATTCTCGTAGGCAAAAATCAAATATGTCCACAAATTTGGAAGCTCTAGCTTATAATTTCTTTAACAGGTGAAGGTGGATCTCTTATAGTGCATTGTTCGCATGTGGGCTAATGCTCGTTGGCTGTATTCCAAAATGCAATACTTACTGAGGCTGTGTTCAGAGTTATTCGTGCCAGCGTCATTCCAGCGCCGTGCTGGCGCCGCGGTGGATCGTCGAGCGACTAATACGAATCGCATGCACATCTGATCTGCGCTAGCTAGCGCTGCACGGAGTTGGCACGGCGCTGGCACACGGAGAACCATATAGGCAGCCTAACAACATCGCGCAGATTTGCTTCATAAAACCTTGTGACATTCTGTTGGCATCACTTTTTTCACCAAAAATTTGTCTGAATTTTTATAAAAAGGAACTGGTTGGTACTTCGCTATCTTGGGAAGACTTTGGTACTTTATCCTTCTATATATATAAAACCGAATGGGATTTTGTCTGTACACTGGTGGCTTGTCTGTACGCTGGTGGATAAGCATGCTTGTTGATGCTGTCTGTAGGTCCTCGATGGTGTTTTCGTGTTTGTCATTTTCTAGCATGGAAGCTTGTCATTACTTCTACCAAATTTATCGATTATTTGTAAATTTTGAACTGCGGGGCCGGGAGTTGGCACAGGGGGGTAATCGAACATGCTGATTACGAATATGATAACCATTTTCAAAAACGCCCATTACTTTTATCATTTTATCGATTTTCTGGCAAAGTTCAAGCTACGGGGCTGGGAGTTGGCACACGGGGGTAATCGAGCATGCTGATTACGAATATGATAACTATTTTCAAAGATGCCCATTACTTTTATCATTTTATCGATTTGTTTGCAAATTTTGGACTACGGGGTTGGGAGTTGGCACGAGAGGGTAAGCGAACATGCTGATTACGAATACAATACTGGTTTTTAGAATTATCAGTTATTTTTTATCATTTTATCGATTTCTTTGCAAAGTTCAAGCTACGGAGCTAGGAGTTGGCACACGGGGGTAATCGAGCATGCTGATTACGAATATGATAACTATTTTTAAAAATGCCCATTACTTTTATCATTTTATCGATTTTCTGGCAAAGTTTAAGCTACGGGGCTGGGAGTTGGCACGAGAGGGTAAGCGAACATGCTGATTACTACAATACTGGTTTTTAGAATTATCAGTTATTTTTTATCATTTTATCGATTTCTTTGCAAAGTTCAAGCTACGGAGCTAGGAGTTGGCACACGGGGGTAATCGAGCATGCTGATTACGAATACAGTATTAGTTTTTAAAATTATCAGTTATTTCTATCATTTTATCGATTTTTTTGCAAAGTTCAAGCTACGGGGCTGGGAGTTGGCATACGGGGGTAATCGAGCATGCTGATTACGAATATGATAACTATTTTCAAAAATGCCCATTACTTTTATCATTTTATCGATTTTCTGGCAAAGTTCAAGCTACGGGGCTGAGAGTTGGCACACGGGGGTAATCGAGCATGCTGATTACGAATATGATAACTATTTTCAAAGATGCCCATTACTTTTATCATTTTATCGATTTGTTTGCAAATTTTGGACTACGGGGTTGGGAGTTGGCACGAAAGGGTAAGCGAACATGCTGATTACTACAATACTGGTTTTTAGAATTATCAGTTATTTTTATCATTTTATCGATTTTTTTGCAAAGTTCAAGCTACGGGGCTGGGAGTTGGCATACGGGGGTAATCGAGCATGCTGATTACGAATATGATAACTATTTTCAAAAATGCCCATTACTTTTATCATTTTATCAATTTCTTTGCAAAGTTTAAGCTACGGAGCTAGGAGTTGGCACACGGGGGTAATCGAGCATGCTGATTACGAATACAGTATTAGTTTTTAGAATTATCAGTTATTTTTATCATTTTATCGATTTTTTTGCAAAATTCAAGCTACGGGACTGGGAGTTGGCATACGGGGGTAATCGAGCATGCTGATTACGAATATGATAACTATTTTCAAAAATGCCCATTACTTTTATCATTTTATCGATTTGTTTGCAAATTTTGGACTAAGGAGTTGGGAGTTGGCACGAGAGGTAAGCGAACATGCTGATTACGAATACAGTATTAGTTTTTAGAATTATCAGCTATTTTTATCATTTTATCGATTTTTTTGCAAAGTTCAAGCTACGGGCTGGGAGTTGGCACAGGAGGACAGGCGGACATGCTGATTACGAATACAATATAGCTTTTAGAATTATCAGTTATTTTTATCATTTTATCGATTTTTTTGCATGGTTCAAGCTACGCGGCTGGGGTTTGGCACGCTGGGGTAATCGAGCATGCTGATTACGAATATCATAACCATTTTCATAAATACCCATTACTTCTATCATTCTATCGATTTTTCTGCAGATTTTGAACTACGTGACTGGGAGTTGGCATACGGAGGTAAGGGAACATGCTGATTACGAATATCATAACATTTCAGAAAATACCCCTTACTTCTATTGGTTTAATTGATTTTTTGCAATGTTTGAACGATGGCGTTGGGGATTGGTACAGGCAGGTAATTGAGCATGCTGCTCACGAGCACATTCTTATTTTACAACTTGTCACTTACCTTCACTGGCTTTATCGATTTTTTGCAAAGTTTAAGCCAGGAACTGGGATTTGGCACATGGGAGAAAGCGAGCATGCCGATTACGATGTAATAAGTGTTCTTAGAAGAACCTATTATTTTTGTCGATTTTTCTATTCTTTGTAAAATTAGAGCTACACGGCTGACATTGCACAGGGTTGTATGTGAGCACGCTCACTGCAAAAATAGTTTTTGAGAATTTCCATTACTTTTATTGATTTCATCTTTTTTTCAAAGCTGAAGCTACGAGGCTCAGATGGCACTAATCCGGGGGTAAGTGAGCATGCTGAGAATTCTATAATCACACTCGGAAATGACGAAGGCGGTAAATATACCTAAAGTTGTTATAAATTCACTTTGGCCCGCCTTTACCTTTTTGAATCCTACTTCTGCCCCCAAAATCAGAAAAGCACATAGAGCCTGGTTTCGAGGGAAGAAAATACTTATAAACTGAGGCGGCAAGCAGTGGCGGACCGAGGGGGGGCGGGGGGGGGGGCGCGCCCTCCCCCCCCCCCCCCGAGAATGGGTCGCGAAATTTTTGAAACTTACCTATATGGTTAGAAAAATGTGCAAACGACTTGTTTATTTATGTAAATAATTGAAATAATTTTTAAAATTTTTCAAAAATTCAAATTAGCTTTATAAAAAATTTTTTTCGGGGGCGTGGCGTCAGGCACGCCCCCTTTTTTCAGATTTTAGGGTTGGGGACCCGCAAAAATTTAGAGAAGCACCCCAAAAATTCTTTCGGAGTGCGTGGCTAAAGCCACGCACCTTCATTTAAAAAATTTTTTGTCGCGCCCCCCTCGGTCCGAAATCCTGCGACCGTCACTGGCGGCAAGATATTTCGGTACTTTTCCGTTATCTAGACCCATTTTTTTCAAAGAAGAGTATTGCCCATCCTTGTACCATATTTGGTCTCAGCTTTACAGGGAGGAGTGCCAACCTTCTGCCACGTGTCAAAAAAATTCAAAATGTCATTTACATGCTTAACAGGTTTTACTAAGAGTTTTCGTTCAATCTGTTTTGTAGTCAATTTCAACCTCATTTCGATTAAGCATTTCAAAGTGAACATTGTCATAATAAACGACATACTCTTATCGATGAACAGACTAGACTTGCTCGGAATAGAGAAGTGCGTGAGATGAAATCATTTAAGAGGCAAAATAAGCGGCAGCACGGGACTTCAAGCTTCATTTATAGTCTTTTCTGGCTAAAATCGCATGGCCAAAAGGGTTTGAAGAGAAAAGCATTAATAATTCACCACTGAAAGCAAGCAAGATGACCTAAAACAAATTCATGATTGTGTTGCTTTTATGTAAAACAATTGAACAGCTCAAAAGTGACTACAATCTCTTTTACCTCCCCGGAAATGGTTTCGAAAAAAAAAATCACGTCAGAATGAACCGAAAAGTGTCAATTTTTTTGTGACACGTGGCAAGGAGGCAGTCCTCGTAGAAACTATAAAAAATTATTCTTAGACTAAAGAAAGTATCACATGGGAGCCTTTCGAAGAAATGGGGCCGGATAACGGAAAAGTACCGATATTTTCGCTAAGAATTTCTACGAGTCAATATCTAATTATACAGAAATTTCCTTAAATTCACTTCTGTCCCTTCCACTCTGCAAAAACCATACTTCTGCCTCTGAAAGCAGAAAAGTGGTCTCTGGGGAAGGACAGACCCATGAGCTTCATCCGGCACGGCATTTTCACCGAAACTTTAGGCTCTCAAACTGCAAAAACCACAAAACTCAAAAACCACATATCTGGCCCTAAAAGCAGAAAGACAGGGAGCTTGGTCTCGATGGAAGAAAGAATTATGGCCTCAGGCAGCAAGAGACTTTCGCCAGAAGTTTCTGGGTGTCAATTATTATACAGAAATTGCTTGAAATTTACTTCTGGCCCTTTTGGTCTCGAGGAGAAAACACTAATAAGCTTAGCCAGCAAGATACCTCGCTGAAACTTTCTGGGTGTCAATGTTTATTCACACTGGAACTTGCTTCAAAAATTTACTTTTGGCTCTTCTACTTTGCAAAAAAACCATACTTCTGCCTCTAAAAGTAAAAAAATCACAAAGTGCTCTCGAGGGAAGGACAGACCCATGAGCTTCATCCGACAAGACATTTTCGCTAAGATGTTTAACCCCTAGACTTCGCAAAAACCAGTACTTCTGCCCCTAAACGCAGAAAAGCACAGAAAATCCAGTCTCGGGGGAAGGAAGAATCATGGCTTCAGGCAACAAGGTATTCTCGCCAGAAGTTTATGGGTGTCAATAATCATACAGAAACTTGCTTAAAATTTACTTCTGGCCATTCTACTTTGCAAAAACCACACTTCTTCCTCTAAAAGCAAAACAGTACAGAAAGCTTGGTCTCGAGAAAATGGCAGAACCATGAGGCTTCCTGCGACAAACATTTTCGCTAGGGCGTCTGACCTCCTAGAATTCGCAAAAACCAGTGCATCTGCCCCTAAAAGCAGAAAAGCACAGGGAATTTAGTCTCTAAGGAAGGACAGACCCATGAGCTTCTTGCAACGGGACATTTTCACAGAAACTTTCGGCCCCTTCTACTTCGCAAAAACTAGTACTTCTGCCCTGAAAGCAGAAAAGCACAGGGATTTAGTCTCTAGGGAGAGACAGACCCATGAGTTTCATCCGACAGGACATTTTCTAAGACTTTTGACTCCCAAACTTCGCAAAAAACCATAAAACTCAAAAACCACACTTCTGGCCCAAAAAACAAAAAAGCACAAGGAGCTTGTCTCGAGGGAAGTAAGGATTGTGGCCTCAGGCAACAAGATGTTTTCGCCAGAAGTTTCTGGTTGTCGATGTTTCATTATACAGAAACTTGTTTGAAATTCGTAGCCATTCTACTCTGCAAAATCCATACTTCTACCCCTAAAAGCAAAACAGCACAGATAGCTTGGTTTCGAGGAAAAGAGACTCATAAGCTCAGCCAGCAAGATATTTTCGCTGAAAAGTTCTGGGTGTCATTGTGTATTCTACAGAAACTTGTTTAAAATTCACTTGTGGCCATTCCACTCTGCAAAAACCAGACATCTGCCTCTGAAAACAGAAGAGTGGTCTCGAGGAAAAGACAGACCGGGAGACGGTCAAAAGGCGCAATTTTTCTGGCTGTCACCAACTTAAAACTTCAGTTTCTCGCTATGGGAGTGTTCAAAAAGTGTCGGACAAAGTCCATCGGCTTACTAGCTGTTTGAAGTAACCATTTGATAAGTTCGACGACTTTTGCTAAAAAACTGACCGAAATAGTTACAAAATTGCTATAAACTGCATTTTCATGGGTTTTTGACCTTCAACAATTTTGTTTTGAATCGCTTTCAAAATGATAAGATCGAAGAATTTCTGCAATTCTCTAATGTAGTTCTTTTGAAATTTCAAATAATCCTGGAACTTCATAAAACACAAGTATGTGCTATATACTGCCCATCTGGTAATAAGAATCGCGCCTCTTGACATACATCCAAACAGACCCATGAGCTTCTTGCGACAGGAAATCATCTTTGCTGAAAATTCTGGCCTTCTGAACTTTGCAAAAACCACACTTTTGTCCCTAGAAGCAAAAAACAGGGAGCTTGGTCTCGAGGGAAGAAAAGACTCAGGGCTCGGGCAGCAAGATGATTGCGCTAAAAGTTTTTAGGTGTCAATATTTGATTATACAGAAACTTGCTGAAAAAATTACCCTTCTTCTCAACCATACTTCTGCTAAAAGCGGAAGCATAAGGAGCTTGGTTTTGAGGGAAGGAAAGAACTAGGGTTTTATACGACAGGACAGTTTCGGTAAGATTGTCCTTCAAAAGAAGGCGCTGGGCCAGCTTCTGTTCAAGAAATGAGCCCGTTCACTGGCAAGACATCATCGAAGAAAATGCTGCTTTGTTTTTACCGACATATCTGAGTTTTTGGCTGCTGGAAGACATAAATTGACGCTTCCTTTAACATGGCACTTTCCTGGAAATCAATCTGAGATTTGGGATGAATCAGCTGCTCTAAACAGGTGCTTCGAGGTAGCTTCCCTGTTTAAGGGCTGTGGTATCTGGGCAAAGGTATGTGCAAGAAAACAGCAAAGATGCTTTGCGCATAGTCAGTGGTAGTAGCTTCTTTTCCTAAGAGCATAGTGTTTTGTTTCTACTACTCACAACATGCGAAAGGTCGCTGGGAAGATGAAAATTCTCTTTCTTGGGATTTTAGTTAATTAATGGCAGATATCAATGTATCTGCCCCCACCCACCTACTAGCGACCCGTAGGGTCGCTAGTCTTATATATAAAGCTGAATGTCTGTTTGTCTGTATGTGTGTCTGTATGTATGTCCGTCTGTCTGTCTGTGTGTACGTATGTTCTGAATAGAAAATTCCATTTCTGAACCGATCCGGACCAAACTTGGCACACATACACTTCGGTGCGGGACGGGTGTCATAGGCTACTTTTCGTCATCGATCGATATCGATTTTATTGATTTTTTGCAAAATTCGAGCTACAGGGCTGGTAGTTGGCACAGGGGGTAATCGAGCATGCTGATTACGAATACAATATTAGTTTTCGTAATTATCCATTAGTTTGATCGATTTTATCGATTTTGTGGCAAGGTTTGGGCTACAGGGTTGGGAGTTGACACAAGGGGGTAATCGAGCATGCTAATTACTAAAACAGCAGGAATAGGGAGTTGGAGTTGGTATGTAGAAGTCGGCACAGGGAGAAGTTGTACAGGAATAGGGATGGGAGCTTTGTCATGGTGTTTTGACAGGGCCGAGCGGAGGCGGGCAAGCCAGCTAGTGCGCTATAAATTTTTAACATAGTATTTTGAAAAAACACCTAGCCGTACATTGTATATTCACGAAAATAAAAGACCAGCACGGCACGTTATCATAAGGAACGTCAGTGGATTACGGCGCTTCCAGAAAACACTGAGTTGCGTGCTTTTTTCCTTCTTTCATCGCAAAAATATTTTGCATTCGAAATATGGGGTCATTTCCGTGCCAACAAGGAATTACTTAGCAAATCGTGGGAACAACAGTCTGTTTTAAATCCCATCAGGTTTTGCAAAACGACTACATCTAAAGTTTTTCTGACTTTATCATGAGATTGTACTTGGATACGGCCATTAATTGTCAAGTAATTGTCATGTGCTTAATGCTTCTGATTTTTTAAGCTCTAATGATTTTCAAAAGCTGCGAAAAAAGAATTTACATCCTGAATAATTTCTTACTTAATTTCAAACTACCCACTTACATGGCTCCATAGTTTCTCAAAATATCTCAATGTTACTAATTAAGACTCACATAGAGAAGCAATGACGGCGTGTAGACGGCAACACAAATGGCGGCTAACTGTAGTCTAGTGGGTAGCCGGGTACTAACCAATATATAGTACCGATATGTAAATGAAATAAACTGAGACATTAAAGCATGCTCTAGGGCATGTAACAGCGTCTCATAAATCAACAGACATGCTCTTGAGCCAAAGTGAACACATGGACCATTAGAGACGAAGACAATCGCTTCTCCTGATGGGATGACCCTGAAATGGAAGTGAGTGCGAAAGAATACGAAAAACCGGACGATTTTTTCAGATGTTCGATGTGGTTGGTTAGATTTTGACCGACCGTTTTAACTTATTCCATGTTAGTGCGTTCCAGTGTTTTGAACTCAGAATTACTCAAAGTTCCAAAAAGGTGCCGATGTTATTACAGTACTAATACTATCGCCTTGAAATCCTACGATTTAAATGCATTATAGCGCCGGAAGTGCCGCATTGGGATAGCTTGCTTGATCTTCAACCAATTGAACTCTAGCTCAAACATTTGAAATCAGCACCTCTCGGACAATCTAAAAGTGTTTTCAAATTCTGGAACTCGCTTGTTCGGAATATCAACATCAGATTTCGGTAGGAAAAGCATGAAGAAAGTTACGCCAATTCGGCTTTTCCGACGCGACATGGCGTTGATATCGTCGTCTGTTTCGCTCGATAATGCAAAAAAGTACCAAGACAAGATCCTGCAAAGTTTGAGCGGATCCTTAAGTAGATAAAAAGACGCTGATTTCAAATATCTGATCAAAATTTTGAATGAAGAACTTTAAGCCGAGTTGCAGTGATGCGGCACTTTCAACGCGACATTCCGTTTAGATAGCCGTTGGCATGGGTCCAAAAAAGCTTGAAAGTAAGATTTTGAAGTTTTAGAAAGCTCTTCTTGGTAGTTCAGAAGACGCTGATTGCAAATAATTAAGCTGAGATTTCACATGTTTGGGTTGAAGAAAGTTAAGGGGGCGCGGCGATAAAAAGAAGGCAATGCGTTTATACCGCCGATGTTCCCAAAAAAGATCTTTGTAAATAAGATTTTGAAAATTTTGAAAACACTTTTAGATTGTGCGAGGGTGCTGATTTCAAATATTTGAGCTAGAGTTCAGTTGGTTGAGATCAAGCAAGCTATTCCAATGCGGCACTTCCGGCGCTACAATGCGTTTATATCGTAGGATTTCAAGGCGGCAGTGTTAGTACTGTACTGAAACTCTTGTATTGAATTTATATCTTTTATCATTGTAATTTAAGGGTGCCAATCAGGAGATACTTTTTAGTCAAGGGCCGGTCGTCCCAGATTAATAAAAACAAGTCGGTTTCTGCCACTTTTATGTTCATAAAACAGAGACAACCTCTGGACAACAATTTTTTGTCTGATACTCATATATGAAAAGTTTTTCATGGTATTAGACTGTGGTTGAAAAATGAATAAAAATTTATATAAATACTAACAAAAAGTCGGTTACCTGTTTGAAGTAAGAAATCCACATATTGCAATGGTGAGATCAGCAATAATAGTATTGACGATGAGCACGGAATAAGTGTGCATTTTCCGAGGTGTGTGTCTGCATACAATATAGAGTAGTACAGCGTTTGCACCAATTCCTAGCAGATTAATGACAGTATCGAAACAGTAGGAGATCAGATCAACCTTCATACGCATCTGAAACTTCATCGTGAAGGGAGTGAAGTGAGTGAGGGCTCGTAGAATCTGCGATGGAGAGATGACGTCGTGCTAATTAACAGCTTAGGTGTGGAAAAACTGGAATTTTTTGAGACAAATACGTTGGAAAAATGACGTCACGTCATAATTTGCGTACATTCGTGCATACAATCTTTTGAGGACAATGAGGACAATATCTGTTTGCCGTGTAAGATTATATAATTAGCTCACATTTTTGATTTGTGCGCTGCGTCGCCTGATTGTTATCGTTTTTGCTGTTTTTGATAGAAGAGTCGATAATCAACATAATTTATGTTTGCTCTTTGTGGTTTTAAATAGCGAATTGTTCTTCGGATTTACTGAGACTTTTTGGAAATTCCATTCCATTTGGGTTCCGATAGTCTTTTTGATAAAAGCAACGTCCATTCAATTTTGAGATCGGTATGATTTCAATGCTGTACAACAATAGCGAGGTTCCTAACTAAGTTATTACTTGAGTCTCGCTGCAAAATGGGTATTCCGAAGCGAGAAAATCGCATCAGAATGTTGATGACGCCAGGGTCGCCACGCCCATCGACGTGGGTGGTCTACACGCGGAACGCCTAGGTCAAAAATCCATCTTTCATTGTGAAAGACGGTTTTTGACTTTTCTTGACTTCTGATACTCTGGAGTAGGGTGTCCGACTGTACTTTCGGCAAAACCCACATTGGTGGGCGTGACGACCTCAGCAGCATCCACCTTCTGGTGCGATTTTCTCCCTTCGGAATTTATCTTTTGCAGTGGGACCTAGAGGCCCCTGGGCGACCACTTAATTAGGGTCCTCGCTACTACTGTATTAAAATCACACGTTTTGGAATGGATAGACGGGGTTTTTATGCTACAGATATAATGAATTTCTATGAATCATTTTTGTTCCCACGAAAGTATCTTGACATATCTTTCACTTGGTGTTGAACATCATAAGCGGCAATCCATTGTGGATTCCCAGTTATTTTCAGTACTTTCTTATTTTCCGTCCTATTACGCCAAGAGAACTCAGAAACGACATCTCAATAGACGCTGTTTATTATATTGCTAGGATTTTCATTGCAGTTTTGAGTTCAAACGAATCTCCGTCGGTATCATTTTGTGCAGAAATATCAAAGAGTGCTTTAGTACCCCAAAATCCCATACATAAGAGCGGTTTGATTTACCGGTGAAAAATGAATTGGAATGAAATTGAAATTGAATGCAGTCACCCCTCTAACTTGATGGATGGATAAATAAAAATCATAGAAGAAGTTTAGAAGAAGCTCCGCCCCTCAACTCTAAGCCCCGCCCACTTAATAAACAATTCATGTAGAAAAATAGCGATTTTAACGGAATTTCGGAATTTCTATATGAATTGTTTAATAAGTAGGCGGGGTTTAGAGTTGAGGGGCGGAGCTTCTTCTAAATTTCTTCTATGATTTTCATTTATCCATCCATCAAGTTAGAGGGGTGACTGCATTCAATTTCAATTTCATTCCAATTTATTTTTCACCGGTAAATTAAACCGCTCTTATTTATGGGATTCTAGGGTACTACCCTTAAGAACACTATATCTGCTGTTTTCACGGACTCGAAACTTTACTGATTGGCGTAAATGCAAAATTTGGGGGCGCAAAGAATATTTGCTTGTGATCGAGACAAGAGGACAGCTGTTATGTGCGTAAGCCAAGCGAATCTGATTTCGTCCTCATTCAGCTGGTTTTCCACCTCTTAGAGCAATCAATCACATGTAATAAATTCATTAATTAGTACATCAGATACACATCGCGTGCAAATTTAATGGTGGTGCTCAATAAAGGTTGCAGTGTTGTTCAATATAAATGCACTAGGAATTTGCCATGAGCGTTTGAGAATTATTTTTTTTTATCGTTTGAAACTGTAAAAGCTATTGTTAGGAGCATTTGCAAACATTTCCATTATTGGGCATCATCTATGAGGCTCTTTATTTTCTACGTGGGACAGAGGGGGGGAGGGAGGGTAGGGGGCGACAAAAACTTTTCGGCTGAGGGGCGGTAACCTGATTTCCAGGAAGTTGTTTCGAATGCTTTCTAAGCTTTCGCGAAGTGCGTAATTGCTACTATCTCAAGAAATTTTTATCGAGTGAATTTGTCTTTCTAAAAAATTCAAAAGATACTTTCAAAGTGAGAACAAGTCATTGAAACATTTTTATAACTGAGAAGCAGGTAAATCAAACTATATAGCATGATCATCAGATTAGACCACTGTGCAGAAAATTGAATTTTTCAATAATTGGTGAAAACATGCAGCATGCATGAATTTTTTTCATGGAAAAAGGAAGCGGTTGACGAATGTTTTGCATTGTATAGAAAAAAGTACTAAAAACACCGCCCTAAGCATTTGTGAATGATGTCCTGGATATTGTTCAATTTTGCTTGATGAAATTTTGTATCATGGATCGTTTTTGTTCCAATCTCTCAAATAACTTAGAATTCGGGAATGTGTTTGAAAATGGAGTTGATTGAGTGCTATATGCATAAGGAATGTGGGAAACGCTTGACTTCTTTCAGAGAAAGATTTTTTTTTTTGAATCGAAGTGGGAAGCAGTCGCTATCACAATAACTCATGGGCGGAATTTTTAGGGGTTTTTTTTTTGCTTCAGTTGTTGTGCAAAAAATATTCGAATCTCTAGAATAACCTAATAAAGTGTGAAAGGGAGAGAAGGCGAGAACAGAGATGAACCACATTTGTTGATCAATGCGTATTGTTTGCATCACTGCATAAATATCGCCGAATATGATCAGGCTAGTCGGCAACTACCCGTAGCACACATGTGTCGGATTTGCATACCATATTTGTTGATGTCATTGTTGTGCAGTAGGTTTGGAAAAAGTGATACCTTTTGCAATCTGTTCAGCAATGAAAAGAGAAGAAACTTTTTTGAAAAGTCAGATCATTTCATAGCGTATTGATCAGAAAATTATTGAATATAGGCCTTATCCTCTTCCATTTGTCACAGTGGTAATCTCCATATTATATTGATAAAGTGTCAATTCGAACTCGCTATACAAAATCGTTGCACGTCATGTATATAGCCGATTCATCGCACGCAAAGATTGGACGCGGGCGTCCAGTCAAGATAGTTCGTGTTTGGGAGAGACGCAGACAATCAGAGGAATGTGACGAGAGACGCCGAGAGCGTCCATTGGCGTGCTTCTCTGCGTGTAATGAATCGCCTACACAGATGCTCACTAGTCATTCTCTAATTTTTTCATTCTACCCCTTTGAAAAAAAATTTTTTTTAACGGACCGCCTTGAGCGTGCGTACGCGTAGCGAAAGTGGAAATCAAGAGGAAGAATTAGGGAGTATGGAAACATTGCTGATTTTTCTGTATTTTATGTAGTTGAGGATTTCTGTCTGCTTTAGGATATTAGAAAAATTTGTTATGAAATCTGCTGTTATAGGTACAAATGTTGACGAAGCTCGACGCATTCTGAAGGAGTCTGGTCTACCAATCATCAGCGCAGGTGATCTGAATGATGCTGCTGAGAAAGCAGTTGCTGCTCTAAAATAGTGAATTTACTTGCCTCTAGACCGATCGATACTGACAAATTCATAAACTTTCCTTAGTTTCCTCATTTTTCAAATCTTTCTAAGTTATATAGTGCCACTGTGTTCTGCCATTTGTGTGTTTTCCGATGAATATTGATGATCTTGCAAAATTTCTCAATTTCTATGAGTTTAATCCCAGTTGTCATTCATAATTCTTCCCGTGCCTTGGTCACATTCTAGTAAATTGTTAATTCGATCGAGATCTATTATACTCGAGCTTATTATCGTTTTCAAAGTTTGTTAGATTCAGTATCTCTTTTAGTGTCAATAAATATTTAATTTGAACATCATGTGAAGTTGAGAATGTCGTAGTTAATGAAACAACCACACGCTAAGTAAATCAATTTTTTGTAATTTTATTATCAGGAAATGCTCCAGCGAAGCAATCACGCGCGAACAAAATAATGTCAAATTTGATTGTATCTTATCGAACCGCGATACAGAAAAGCAGGAAATTGTTTCTAGTAACTTGCACAGAAATCGGAACTATTCTTTGTTTTAGCGGGATTGACGGCTGCCAGGCGACCGCTCGCGCCTGCAACGCAGTCTGCATCTTTCTCGTAGGCTGCTCTCGGATCATCCTCTATTCTTGACTAGCGTCGAAACCCCGCCTTCCACCCGTCAATCTCGTTGAATCAGACTACCAAATGAATCAAAGGTAGCGATTTAGTGTTCCTCCCTCTCCATATACAAAATATTTATTTATTTATAAATTTATTTATTTATTTATTTATCTATTTATAATACACTTGAAGTGTGCCAAAAAGAAAGAACTCAAAATGCGGTACCAGTTAGTCTCAAAACTCAGGCAGATAAAAATGTCATGGATGAAAACATTTACAAATCAAAATTGTAGATTACATTAAAAATATTTAAACATTCATAAGGAGAACTTGATTTATTCTGGAGCACTACAAATATAAAACACAGCTTTCAGATTGCTTTTCGGAAACTGCCTTTGGAGCATGTAAAAATATGTAAGTAATATTTTCATAGTAAAACCCCTCACTATTTGCGAGTAGCCCCAAGCCTGCCCATTTCCGCATGTATATTGAGGGAGGTCTGTTTTATTAGGTTGTCTCGTAAGTCTTGGAATTTTAAACTCTCTTCTTCAATAAGTTACACACTTCTCAATTTTCAATTAGAGTGTAGGGTACCATTTGGTAGAGTAAACAAATTCTAGTATACGGAAAGATATGTAAACGTTCGAGCTAGCTTCAGTACACATTAGATTTAAAGCTAAAGACTAAACACTTGTGGATGTCCGGAAAAATGAGAAAATTACAGGGTGTCAAAGTAAGTACATATTTTTTGAATGTAAATAATTCAGTCCTCACGAAGTCTTTTGCCTAGCTTCAAATACCATTCAGTAGAGCAGACTTCAACTTAGAAATGTAGTATGGAGCGAATCACCCATCGCTCTTCATTACTGTAGGATTACGGTAGGGACTTCGAAGAGGGTTTTGAACCATCAGAGGCTGCAATTTGCCTAAGAACTGACACTCGACAGGCTAAAAACTTTCTCATTGGGCTAAACTATGTCGCTGACTACGAATATATAGTTCGCACTTTATGGTAAGGTTTTGTTCAAAAGTTATGCGAAGAAAACCGTAATGACGTCATTTCACTGATTTCAAAAATGTGATTAAACTATTTAAAACGCTTCAGAAAGCCTAAACAGTTTCTTATGAGATCAGCATGACCAAATACACTGAAACACATCCAGATTTTTTAGAAGTTTTTTTGAACTGCCCATTTCATTATGGCGCTGTATGCTAGAAGTTAGAGCCTTGGACCAAAACTCACTGCGCGTATAAAAATTCTCGGACGAAAAAAATGCCCTCACGAAAGTCAGAGGAAGATATCTTGAAGGTCTTCCATATGTTTTTGAACAGGATTTTCTTTTCTATCGGATGAACACGAAAGTTTGCAATTTTAATGACTCCTGGAATCGTGAAATATTTTTCGCGCCACACTTCATGCGAACCACCCTTAATTGTGAATACAAAGCTTGGATGTACATAGTAAATTTCCAACTCTTTATAGGCTCAAGTTTCCAAAAAAATATTGATTGCAATATAAAAAACCAGAATAGGAAAGTTAAATTCTCAGAGAATATAAATGCATGAGCAGTCTACGATTAACATGATTTTCTGAATAAAGAAAAAATTACTCAATTTTTTGGGCAGCCAGCATCTCTTATTACTTCAAACTTATGGATTAAAGAAGTTGGTGCAAACGCTTCAAGCCCTTTTGTAAAGCTTGCTTTGCTCTCTTCAAACGATACTTGCATCCGAATTAGAAGCAAGAGTTCTTGACTTATAGTGGAAGAAAATCAAATTTGGATTTTTGAATCGACCTATTAGCTAGAAATTAAAGGATAATATGTGAGTATAATTGATGAGCAACAGATCTCACACATTTCGCTATATTTTTCCTTAAACTTCTTTCAAAAATTTATTTCAAAAATGAATGAGGAATATTTCGGTTTTTTAATGATTCTTAGTGTGTGGTTGGATTTCTTTTTCTTTTGTTCCGTAACCTGTTTATCTTCGATTACAACGAGAGAGATCCTACTATTCTACAGAAAGGGAGGCAAGAAAATTATTTTCAAATGTAGTTATCTTATATATAAAGCTGAATGCCTGTTTGTCTGTATGTCTGTATGTCTGTATGTCTGTATGTCTGTATGTCTGTATGTCTGTATGTACGTATGTTCCGAATAGAAAATTCCATTTCTGAACCGATCCGGACCAAACTTGGCACACATACACTACGGGCCCCGGCGGGTGTCATAGGCTACTTTTCGTCATCGATCGATATCGATTTTATCGATTTTTATCGATTTCTTTGCTGAGTTCACCTACGGGGCTGGGAGTTGGCACAGGGGGGTAATCGAGCATGGGGATTCCGAATACAATATTGGTTTTCAGGATTATCGATTACTTTTATCGATTTTATCGATTTTTTTGCAAAGTTTGAGCTACGGGGCTGGGAGTTGGCACAGGGGGGTAATCGAGCATGGGGATTCCGAATACAATATTGGTTTTCAGGATTATCGATTACTTTTATCGATTTTATCGATTTTTTTGCAAAGTTTGAGCTACGGGGCTGGGAGTTGGCACAGGGGGGTAGTCGAGCATGGGGATTCCGAATACAATATTGGTTTTCAGGATTATCGATTACTTTTATCGATTTTATCGATTTTTTTGCAAAGTTTGAGCTACGGGGCTGGGAGTTCGCACAGGGGGGTAATCGAGCATGGGGATTCCGAATACAATATTGGTTTTCGGGATTATCGATTACTTTTATCGATTTTATCGATTTTTTTGCAGAGTTTGAGCTAGGGGGCTGGGAGTTGGCACAGGGGGGTAATCGAGCATGCTGATCATTCCCAAGGGGGGTGATCAGCATGCTCGATTACACCCCTGTGCCAAATTCCAGCCCCCTAGCTCAAATTTTCAAAAAATCAATAAAATCGATAAAAGTAATGGACGATCTTGAAAACTAATATTGTATTCGTAATCTGCATGCTCGATTACCCACCTGTGCAAACTCCCAGCCCCGCAGGTCAAACTTTACAAAAAATCGATAAAATCGATAAAAGTAATGGACGATCCTGAAAACTAATATTGTGTTCGTAATCAGCATGCTCGATTACCCCCCTGTGCAAAATCCCAGCCTCGCATGTCAAAATTTACAAAAAATCGATAAAATCAATAAAAGTAATCGATAATTCTCAAAACTAATATTGTATTCGGAATCCCCATGCTCACTTCCCCCCCTGTGCCAACTCCTAGCCCTGTAGGTGAACTCTGCAAAAAAATCGATAAAAATCGGTAAAATCGACATCGATCGATAACGAAAAGTGGTCTGTGACACCCGCCGGGGCCCGAAGTGTATGTGTGCCAAGTTTGGTCCGGATACGGCGGAGCCGGGTAAGCCAGCTAGTCGATTATATAATTCTCTATTGGTGCGAAAATATTCTGCTTTCGAAATAATGCGTGTTTCAGAGAGGAGGGTGACAATGTCTTGTGTAGCTGATTTTAAAAAATTCCCTAGTTGATCAAAACTTTCTGTTTGATTAGAAATATGTACCAGAATGGCCTCGGCAATCTGTACAACAAAACAGATATAGATCCCCTTACTTTTCCGGGTTTTTTAAGGAAAAAACTGTTCGTTTTTTCTAACACTTTTATTTCCTGTACTTTAAAGATATAGGCAATGCTTATTTCCTTGTGCTTTAACAATAGGTCTTGTCTTATTTATCGTTTATTGTGCCTTTATACATATAAAACATAATGCGATTATCTACGGCCTCTTCCTCCGAAAGGTCCTTTTGGTCCACCAGGTCCACCCTTTCCACCGCGAAGGTCGGTGCAGGTCACCTAAATTTCTATCCCTTAGTTGAGTCATTTTTCTGCATAAATATTGAGACATCCTATGCTGCCTAAGATTGTAAAATTGACAAAAAATGTACAGACCTCGTATTGGCCTCGCTTTTGCACCTTCTCACAACGTTCCCATCCGTCCCGTTTATTGCAAACCTTGTCACAAACGTCTCCTCGGGTTGAGAGGGGTACTGTAAAAAGTAATTGAGTTGATGGCTTTTTCTATCACGTCATTTGAACGTTCCCTGGAACTCCCTCCTTGCTGAGGAGTTCCGGGGAAGTTCTGTAAAAACTTTCACTCCTTCTAAGGGCAGGAACGAAACGGAGCATTTGGTTATCTACACATTAGGAATTGAAAATCCTTCTTATTATTATTGTTCAGTAATGGACGGTGGAACTTGAGGTAAGACTTCAATTACTCCTTTTTCAGTAGTCAAATTTCACAAAGTTTTTGGGAAGTCAGCTGCTAGTGTTTGAATAAGTGAGGCTATAATACATAGAAAGAACGTCTGGATTTTTCGAAGGCGATAAATTATTTAATCTCGAAATCATACCTAGTTCAACCTTTTCCCTCTTTTGAGCCTCTACGGAGAGGATTGCTACTAGGCAGAGAACCTGAAGTACAATTTTGCAAAAATATACCTAACGATTATGAAAATAAGTATTTTTGTAAAGCAAACTCACCACAGCAATAAGAAGTCTGTTCATGTTTTGATGTTGATAAACCTTTAGAAGATTCTACGCTAGTTGTTTACCGCAGCCGCTTTTTATAGGCTGACCCAGCGAAACGACGAAACGCCTGTGTAACTTCCGTCTCCACGGTATTTTCCGACGATCTTTTGTTCTTCACATCACACCTGCATTTTTAACCTTGAACATATGCTCGTATGCTAACTCATCAGCTATGTATCATTACGACGATCTTCGAAATGTAGCAAACCTGGCTACGATCTATGGTGTAGTTTTGGCGAAGAGTATTATACCGAGCAGTGGGTTCGCTAAACATTAGTGATGCTATTTCGATTCCAGACATAATGACCTTAATGACTAATCATTAAGGTCATTGTCTATGTTTTGGGTTGGCAACTAAGTTTTGCAGCTTCACTTTTCCCTTAACTATCTATTATGGTTAAAAATTTCGTCGAACGAACGTATCGAATAATCTGCTTTTAAAAAATATTCGAACCAACGATATTATTCGATTTGTGATTTTCAGATTATTTGAATTTATTTTAACATGCTACATTTCAAAATTCGAATGAAGAATATTCGGATAAATGGAGTTGTCGAATATTTGACTATTTGGATGATCGAATAATTACATGTGGTCGAATATTCAATTGAATATGCATTCATTTTTCTGGCTCGAATTCGAGCGCGGATAAGGACATTTTAGATATCTAGCTCTTAGATGTGATAGAGATTGTCTACATTATGCACGTTTTACTGTCTTTTTAGAATTAGTTTAGAAGGAGATATCAGTGCTTTGATATAAGTAGTCATTTGTTCATTCTGTGGCCTATAAATTTCTTTAGGACAAGGCAATCGCCAAAGCTTTGCTCATTTTTTAAGCGTAAAGATAGGCCTCGTATTGACAATTTTTGCAGAAACGGTCAGCCCTTCAGTGCGCAGAAAATTAAAAAATTCCACAACTCGGGACTTTTAGGCCTGCAAAAAAATGTTTAAAAAAGCTAATAATTTTGGATTTCAATATTTTCTTTTCCCAAATCTTTTTTTCAAACCCTTTCTATCTTATTTTGTAATGTTGACTTGCGGTTGCAAGATGGACTACTTACCATATATATTGACACCCTCTAAGGGAATTTATGATTAGTTAAATACAAGGTTTCAGAAATGAACTTCTTTGTTTATCAACCCATTTTTTTCTGCCCATTTGCTTTATGAGTATAGGATAATGTGCGCTACATTGGGTAAGGTTTGCTGCCTCTGATTGTCTTTAACTCGTTGAAGAATCTAGACTTAGAAGTTATGGCACGTCAAAGTGAGAACTCGCAAAACGCGCATTATTTTTGCACCAACCCCATTATATCTTAACGCGCTGCGCAGGCTCTCTATATCCGGTCCGTGCTGTTAACAACCCGACAATCACTTGTAGTATACACACTGTTGAACTGTATAGGTGCTACACAACACTCGAATCGGCACTAATGGCAAAAAGCAATCTTCCACTTATTGGCAGTGCAATAAGCTAGACCGTTGCTGGAAATACTATTCCAATGACTCGTTCTACCATATCCCTGCTCTCACACTACAACAAACGACGAACTTCTTGATTTAACAGTAGTCGTTCCGGTCACTAGTGGAATTCGTTTAAGTACGCCGTCAGTTCTTTCTTATGATCTCGATCGGAAATAACGCTGCGAGATATCACGAACATCTTCACGTTCACGTGCACATATACCGCGTTTTCCAAATGCGAAGAAAGAACAGCGTGCACTAGACCTCAGGCTCATCATCAAAATTCATAACAAGTCAATTTCCTAAGTTTTGGTGCTTCTTGAAAGGTACGCAAAACTTCATTGGAACATCAAGAAATTCTAGGGTTAATAGTAATCTAGTCGAAACTCACAGTTGTAACTCTGACTTAACTCTAGGTTATATCTGAGCTAACGCACCTTTCTTACCTTCTTAACAAGTGCTTGAATGGTCCGTATGTAGAAAGCGATTAATGGCAGAAGGCTCCGTAACTACTTACCCCCCCCCCCCCCCCTAGTAGGGAAACATCGTCGAAATTGGTTCTGCACAAGAAAAACAGCGCTACCAAAATCGCAGCTGTGCTTTGCGATAATTCTGAGTTGGGGCGCGTTGCAGCCTATCGTGGACAGAGATAACTCTGTGTTTGCTCAGAGAAAAAGAAATAGTGTACAAAAGAAGAGGGCAGCTAAACGGTCTGATTGCATTTTGCTTGTAGTGTCAGCAGGCATGATGGGGGATGTCGTGGTGCGCCGTTATCTATAGAATTTTGAAATCTTTAAAACCTTTATTCAGGAGTCATTCGGGGCACTGATCACGAATATGGTGCTCTTTTGTCACGTTGGGGTCAAAAAGCCGGGTTACGGTGGGTTTACGGTAGACAGGAGAAAACCAGAGAATTGGCCGAAACTTGGACCGGTGGGGTTATTCGGCGCGCTGATCACGATTATGTCTTCAATTTATACCGCGTTGGCATCTGGTAAGGCTGGGGTAGGTTTGCTTTAGTAAGTTAGAGATGCAGACTCAGCCGCTGCATTGGGGTTATTCGGGGAGTAGATCACGGACAGTCTTTCTGTTATGTACACTGGTGTCATTTGGAGCTATCACGATAGGTATAAGTAAGCGGGACAAAGTCACGAACATGGCTGAAATTCGACCCGGTCAGGTTTTGCCGCGCCAGCCACAAGTTAACAAAGCCTTCTTGCGGCGGTGCCAACTAGCGGGATACGATAGGCAGACTAAAAGTAGGCCAAGTCATAGAAAAAAGGCAAACTTTGCCCGGAGGGTTTATTGTGTGCGCAAATTCTAAAAATCCATTCTTGTCATTGCGTATGCCATCCGTTCTTTCCATTGCTTAAAGCTTTCAGTTGTGCAAAAGACCAATCCGTGCGGTAAACCATCACGTCTTGCCAAAAATGAAATGAGTGAGGCTTTGATTTATGTTTTGACAAGCTTTGTGTTGAAGCAACGAATACATCATGGCAAAGCAACTTTGAAGTTCAAAGAGTGTGTCATGACTTAGCGGTTTAATGATAGAATTATTACGCTAGTCCGAACAGTCAGTTTTGAGTCCCAGCTCGAACGTAGCTTTTGCGGTGACGTGCATAACAGCTCCTCAAACAGCATACTGGAACTCCGACTTGAGAGATGAAACTCGAAACTTTCAAAGAACTCAGAGTTTCGTTGAGCAAAACTCTAAGTCCGAGTTGACTCGGAGCACAGTGGGCAAAGTGAACATAATACTTGCATTTAGACTGTTATAAGCAGTCACGGTGGAATTTCGACGAAGTATGCGATCTTTACATTTTGGGCAAAATGCATGAGGATGTGTCTTCGTAGGCTTGTAACTCGGCGATTTCTATATACTGGATCTTGAGTCATGCACCATTCAATAGCACATTTCCTAGCAGCTTTGACTTAGAAAAGCAAGCAGGCAAGTTTTTCGACAGATACGCGAGAATTGAAGACGAAGTTACGAACTCTTGTGACTCAGTTACAGTTACCTCACCATATCTCTGCAGAATGGCCCTACTTTACAGAGAACACGATTTTCATAAGCGTGTTCGAATACCTCTATAAGCGGAGTTTCCTTCCAAACCAGTATCATCAACTCGACCAAAAACCCACTGGCGAGCTTCAGAACATGAAACGAGAAAAGATCAAATAACCCGAAGTTCTCTGGAAACTTGCTCATAGGGGTTATCCGACTTGCTGATTACAAAACTCATATCTGCTTAGCAAGATAGCTTTTAATCTAGGGTTAAGACGAGTAGAATTTGAGACGTCAAGATTTTTTTTACAATTTACCAGCCCTTCTATCTTCATTGGAAAGACGCATGTGACTACCTTTGAGCGCTCCATAGTCTACAAAAGAAGTACTATCGAATGGTCCTTGCTGGAGTCTAAGGGGCAATGCGCGCTGCTTCACACTTTTGCGAAAAAGCGTTCACAAAAAGATAAAATACTGAAATCGGAATATCAAGGACATGCTGTACATGGAAAGATTTGCTTTGATGAACTGAGCACAAAGCTTTTCTCGGATTCGGATTATATTCATTCCGAAGGAAGTTACGGCGAGTAGAATTTAGAAACGCGTGATTTTTCCAAAATTCACCAACGCTTCTACCTCTTTTGAAAGATAAGCTGCAGCTACTTATGAACGCACGATAACCTACAAGAATAATACTATCGAATATTGCTTACTGGAATCTTTTATGTTACACAGACGCTGCGTTAAATCCTTGCGAAAGGACCCCCACAGGAAAAATTTGAGAAAACAGAAAACGGAATATCGAGGGAATGCTGTACATCAAAAGATTTGCCTCGACGATCTGAACACAATGCTGTTCCGGATTTAGAATATATTATTTCAATAAAAGCTATGACGTTGCGTATTCTGCGTGATTCCCACGGTTCCGCGGATCCTGGAATGTCGCGAACTTCCCGGAATATCGCGGACTCTGGCGGAAATCCCGGGATTCCGCGAAGTCTACGGAAGTTTTGCACATTCTGTGAGCGGTATTGTGATCTTGAGCAGATTTTAGAACAAATTCGATCAGAGTGACTCTCTACCATACTCCTAGAGTATACTTTCGTGTCATCAGCGAAAAATCAATGACAATGTTATCAAAACACTGAACACCAACCAAACAAAACTCTGCGAAATTGGCGAAAATTATCGCCTACCGTATGCGTATCGTATCTCTCTAGATTGTGCGACTCTTATATACTAGATGATGCGTCTCGCCGAGCTGAATCGAACGGTGTCCGATTCAGTATTCGTCCATTCTGAAGAGAGATGCGGCGATGCGAGCGGATTCCGACGGACTCTAGTGATCTGCGGCGCACTCTGCCGCACTCCGGCGCACTGCAGTGCACTTCAGCGGACTGCGGTGCGCCGGAGTGCGGCAGAGTGCGCCACTAGTGGCGGATTCTAGTGGACTGCGTTGCACCCGGCGGAGTGCGCCGCAGTCCGGCGACTTTTTTGACGAATCATGAGCGGTATTGTATCTGAAAAGTTTCGAGATAGTATGCACAAGCATCGGAAAATGCATACCATTCACGCATTTGCCAGAAATTTCCGCAAAAACTTGTTTGAGACTTTTCAAAGATTGCCAAATTGTGATTGGCATCAAGTTTGCTAGTCCTACATCTCTGTGAAATATCTTATCAAAATCTATCCAACAAAATTCCTTTCTGTCATAAAAAATAGGTAAAGTGTTATTAATGTATATGTGTGGCTAGTAGTAACCGTTCCTGCTTATATAAAACTACACAATATTCAGCAAAAGACTGGGTTCGGGTGTAACCCACTGAGGGATTTGCACCATGCTTGGGTTCGTCAACCGAGGACTGGGAAACTTGTTTCGTATGCTATGGTATGCTTGACTTTTGGGTTCGCGAACCCACTGGGTTCGTTCGTGAATACCGCTTAAGTGGCTTTTTGAGGATTCCAGAACCCACTGGGTAGGCTTAACCACTGGGTTCCGGAACCCACTAGTTTCGGGATAACCGGATTTGTGGGTTGAGCCTACACAATAGGTTCTGGAACCCAATGGGTTCGTTGGAATACGGCCACTGAAGAATTATCGACCGATCAGCTTGTTAAAGGCAGTGGCTGGAAAATCGCTAGTGGGGTTATTTTCACAACTCATGACCTTCTGGACCAGCTGAGTCAGGTACTGTGCTTGAAAAGTCAAAAAGTGCTTTCTTGACGTTTTTCGACCTTGGAGATCGCTGAAGAGGCGGGGAGAGGGATTCATCAGCCGATAAACCCCAAAGAAAAAACACTTTTTTGACATTTCAAGCAAAGTACCTGACTCAGCTGGTCCAGAAGGCCATGTAGTTGTAAAAAGCCCCAGTCGCGATTTTCTCGAGTCACTGCCTTTGATCGTGCTTTACGCTATAAAGATCACCATGTCGCGTATCTCGACGACGTTGGATGAAGCGCAACCACACGAACAGGCCGGTTTTCGTAAAGCATTCAGCTGCATCGTCACATTCCAGCCGTCACAAGAGTCGTGGAGGTCTGTCAAGATAAACAACTGCCTCTAGTCCTCAGCTTTGTCGACTACAAAAAGATAGTGTGGAAATCAATGCCGTTCTAAGAACTTTGGTCGAGCAAGGAGTGGACCCCACCTACTTAAGAACGATAGCGTACTGCAATAGATGCACCACAACGATACAGCTGTTCGACCACCCCCTCTACATCCGTATTGGAAAAGGAGTCTGTCAAGGCGACACGTTGTCGCCAGAGCTGTTTACTGCCTCGCTGCAATGGTGCATGCAGTTACTCGATTGGGATGAGAAGGGGATACGAGCGGATGGACGACACCTTTCAAATCTCCGTTTCGCAGAAGATATCGTGCTATTCTCGAAATCCATTAGCGAAGTTGGAAACTTGTTGAGTGAGTTAAATGAAAACGGAAGAAGGATAGGTCAGAATCAATCGGACGAAGACGCAGTTCATGAGGAACAACTGAGCGAAGGCCAATCACACTTGGATGGATCATCGATGGAGGAGACCACATCCTACGTCTATCTACCTAGGGCGCATCAGCAACATGAACCAAGATAAGAAGGACGAACTTAGTAGAAGACAGAGAACAGCATAGGCAGCATTCGGACCATTGAGAGAAGCTACCATCTTGCTGATCCGGACATAGATGCTCACCTTTTTGATGCTACAGTACTTCCAGCTCTGTGTTACGCAGCCGAAACCTGGGCTGACACTTTAGGAACTACGAAGGCGCTACAAACAGCACACAGCGCGCTCGAGAGAAAACTTCCGAGAATAACGAAGTTCAAATATAGACTTGGGTTCGGAGCTCTGACCTCAGGCAACTTTCGCTACAGCTTCCAGCAGAGCACGTATCGAAGAAGAAACATAGATGGGGCGGACATATAGAGAAGACGACAGATGAACTAAATGAACATTGGAATGAATTCCAAGGGCTACTAAACGTCCACATGGTAGACAGTGAAGGATGCTGCGATGTATTTGTTGACCGCGTAAACCAGCTGCGTCAGCAGCTAAAATACAATTCAAGATCAACCAGCAATCGCAGACGCGTACCAAGACTTTCATAGATGACGATTGTCCGAAATCGCAACGAATGCTCAAAAGTCGGGTCCACACGACGAGTGACGATGGGACATCTAAGTAATTCAAGTAAGTAAGTTTTCCACATGCTAGAAGTGTTCACCGTAATCCTAAGTAACGAAGAGAGAAAAGTGATTCGCTTTATACGTAGACCTAAGTCGAACCTCGCTCTAGAGGATGGTGCCTTAAAGGCAGTGTCCGGGCCAAAAACTCGATTTTGAGATTTTGTGCTTACCCGCGCCTATTCGCTACGCTGAATCCTAAAATCCACACTGGAAAGCTTGAAAACGGCGAAAAAGGGCTCTAACGCAGAAGGGAAATCAAAAGTGGGCGGGGTCTTCCCCAGGGTGAATTCACGGTCCCAGCTCCCGGAGCGATCTTTTCAGTTCCACTAACCGCCCTGACATCTCAACGGAGCAAGTGCGAATGCATGATCTGAAGTCGGAAGCGAAAAGATCGCTCCGGGAGCTGGGACCGTGAGTTAACCCTGGGGAAGACCCCGCCCACTTGCTGATTTCCCTCCAGTGTTAGAGCCCTTTTTCGTCGTTTTCGCGCTCTCCAATGTGGATCTTCGGATTCAGCATAGCGAATAGGCCCGGATAAGCACAAAATCTCAAAATCGAGGTCTTGCCCGGACACTGCCTTTAAGCTCGTCGATAGGCATGAGAACGAGGGAGTTGATAACGATCAAGCAATGTTGACATTTTTTTAGGATTGTATATATTGAGTAACAAACAAGGATACTACATTGCGAAAAGGAAGAAAGATAAGGCGAGAAGATGAAGGAATGTTGGGGTTCTCACACGGCTGCATATGTAGTATTCTACTAATAGATAAGTTCTACACTATGAGTTTTTGCAGTGAAAAATTCAGCATTTTATTACCTAACTAGTTGACTTACCCAGCTCCGCCCGGCCCTGTCATTATTATATTCGTAATCAGCATGCTCGATTACCCCCCTGTGCCAATTCCCAGCCCCGTAGCGCAAATTTTGCAAAAAATCGATAAAATGATATCGATCGATGACGAAAAGTAGGCTATGACACCCGCCGGGGCCCGAAGTGTATGTGTGCCAAGTTTGGTCCGGATCGGTTCAGAAATGGATTTTTCTATTCGGAATACGTACACACATACAGACATACAGACAGACAGACAAACAGACATTCAGCTTTATATATAAGATATACCCAAAGTTCTGTAATTTCAAAGAGTTCCTGAATGCCTTTCTTCTATCTCGGCTTAATAGACTTATCCTGATCTTGATCGGAGTCTGCAATGTTGACTCAAGCTGTCACCATGCAAATATGAGCATGAGTTGATATGCAGCAAAGCTCTAGAGAACATGTATTCTCTACACATGTTTGCCGCTTGGAGAAGTAGATATTAGGCGTAAAACGTACTATCATTTGATAGAGAACACATGGTCGCGAATGCCTGCTAATCCCTTGTATTGACAAGCAAGTTGAAGATTTTTTCTAGAGAATGATTACGCGGACATGCAGCGGTCCAAAATCCTCCTATTTGGAGCTCGCTTCAAGAAGCTTTGACCTTGCTAAACTCTTTGCAGTACTTCTTTGCTGATCTCTGAACCCATACACCGCTTTCTCCTTTTGAAATCTCTCTGAACCTTCCATTGTCAACTTATAAAATGATTAATCAACTTTATAATCTGAAAAGCTCACTAATAGATTGGTCGTCGTAATGTGAAAAACATCAACGCAACTTCCATTATTACTCAGACGGATGCTCAAAAATATCCCACGTACACCCGTTTCAGATATCATCCCTATAGGTCGTGCTACTGCTGTATTCAACTGCGAAACGGCGGGAAGAATCGACAGTCTTCATCAGAATTCCTCATCTAATACCTAGGCTTACAAACCAGCCTCGATGGGGGACGAGCGGCGCTATGAGGCGCTATGACCAGACCGGACACAGGTTCGATCCCCGCTCAGCCAAGTCCTCTACCCTCCAGGCGGTAAATTGGTACCAGAGTAATCTGGGAGGGTGAAAGCACTGACTTGATAAACGGCTGGCCCCCGCAAGGCGTCTCTTCCTTAGGCCCGTATGCACGTACATCCCAGCGGGGAGGGGAGGGGATCTAAGAGGGGAAGCGTCATATTTCGCTACTCTGTATATCTTTCATCTTCCTTCTTTATTTGTGATAAGAAGGTTCTCATACTTTAATACCTGCCTGGGATCCCCAGGGGATCACCCAAGCTGGTTAAAATCTAATCTTGTATGACAGTAACCTGACATCTATTATGCCTAGATATCAGGGTATGAGAACTTTCATATTACAGGCAAAGAAGGAAGAAGAAAGGTATACAGAGTAGCGAAATATGACGCTTCCCCTCTCAGATCCCCCCCCCCCTCCCCGCGGGGATGTACGTGCATACGGGCCTTAGCTTCATCCGCGGTTCCATTGGTCGTAATCGGTTCAGTCCAGATTGAGAAGAGTTCATGCATTGATTTTCAGGGTAACATTCCCGCAAGTCACTGTAATAGTCGCACACATGCAACAATTGCCTCTTCGACTATGAAGTAGTGTGCGTCCGGTGCATCCCTGCAGAAGGTATTAAAGAAGCCGAATCCTTTATCCTTTATCCTTTAACCAGCATCGATCATGGCAGCCTCAAGGTGCCGCCACGCGCCCAAGCAGCGCAGAGGTGAATTCAGCTTACAAAAAAGTGTCAAGACTTGCCGGACCTTTGACATGACATAGGGTATCGTGTGAAGCACTTCAAATACTGACTCCTAGAAGTTTCTTAGCTGCAGAACGAATGTGAGTCGGGAGTTACTGGCTTATTTGCGGAAAAATTAACACTGAGAGGAGCCAAAACTTTCAAAGCCCAAGTATTCCGGCCTCAAACATAAATGAAATGGTTTATCTGTACTCAATGTAATTACTCCTTGCTCAATTTGGAAGTTTTGGCTTCTCTCGTGTTGTAAATTTCCCACAATTTAAATTTTCTCAATGTTATACTGTAGTGCTTGCACAAGCATATGAGCGATTTCCATGATGTATTCCCATAAACCCAGCCCAGACTCGTTTTGCAGTTAAGGAAGGCTGTTTCGGAATCGGCATTTCAAGCTTCTTCAGGTAATATCCATCTTATGTCAAAAGGCCACTGCGACTTCTGACACCTCCCTTGTAGGTAGCGCGACATCCAAGCATGCGTTAGGATATGTCTTTGAAGCTATTGCTTTGCCAATCTTGACTATCAATTTCTGAGCTTTTCATAGATTCTACTGTTGCGTACTTTGGTGTTGTCATACATACTGTACTGCTCTTCTCTCACAGATTTTCGAGTTAGATATGCCAAGATGAACGATAACTGAAAATAAGCATACTGTTTTCCTGCGTTAATATGTCGCGCATGAAGTCTGAATTTTTTAGCGCGATATGTTCTTTACAGAATTGAAAACAATGTTGAACAGTAAGAATTAAGGCATACCAAGCACCTAGCGTTTTTTTTTCCAAATTCCTAACTGTCAACAAGTGTAAATGTAGAATTTGAAAATAATTTGACCTACGCACCGCATACGGCAGGCACAAGTTATCGTGTAACTCTCCCCTCCCCCGCCCTCCGAGATTTTCTCCTTGCTAACATTGCCGCTCTTTGTGTCATTTAGTTCTTGTCATTCCTTTGCATGGAGTTCCTGATGATAGACCAACTACTACATAGAGTTCACGAGAATCAAAAAACGAGTTATTATTAGGTTGTAACAGAATTAATGCAGGTTTTGAATTCCAACCGCAATAAGTTATACACTTCTCATTTCTAAGTAGGTTGCAAGGTACTTTTCGATAGAGCAAAGCAAGCTCTACAAGGTGGCAATCTTGCTTTAGCAACAACTCCGATCCACCACGAGTTTCGAGCCGAAAAGTAAAAAGATTCAGCTGTCCGAAAAATTGAGAAAAATCGTAACTCAGTTTATAAAAAACCTACAAAAATTCTAACTTGCTCACGTAAACACTATTCACAAGACATTTATACACGCCTTTGCCGTATTTTTTTCTCTGTTAGAAATCAAGAAAACGGATATTTTCGTGCGTTTGCCAAAGTGATGCTGTGCCGTTCCCACATAAGTAGTTGTATACTACAAACCTGTAGAAGTATAAACGTGAATTTCCAGCTCTCTACAAGCTTTAATTCTCGAAAAATATCGAATACAGTTTTCGTTAGTCATGTGGTCCAAGCTAAAATTCAAAATTCTCGAGAACTAAAGCTTGTAGAGAGCTGAAAATTTACGTTTGTACTTCTACAGATTTGTAGTATACAACTACTTATGTGGGAACGGCACAGCAACACTTTGGCAAATGCACGAAAATTTCCGTTTACTTGATTTCTAACAGAGAAAAAAATACGGCAACGGCGTATATAGATGCCCTATGTGGATTGTGTTTACGTGAGCAAATTAGAATTTTTGTAGGTTTTTTATGAACTGAGTTACGATTTTTCTCAATTTTTCGGACAGTTGAATCTTTTTACTTGTCGGCTCGAAACTCGTATTGGATCAGAGTTGTTGCTAAAGCAAGATTGCTACCTTGTAGAGCTTGCTTTGCTCTATCGAGTAGTACCTTGCAACCTACTTAAAAATGAGAAGTGTATAACTTATTGCGGTTGGAATCAGGGCCCGGCGGGGGTGGCGATTTCACAAGCTGGATATCGTTTTTGGCCCGAAAAAGCAAAGGGGAGGTCGTATTTTGGGGTCCGGGGCGGAGCCCCGAACCCCAAAATACGACTTCCCCTTTGTTTACCGATAAACAATGCACATGTCATTCTTTATTCAACATTCCTTGTTGATGCTACTGTCCTATGAACTTAGATTCCAGCAATGTGAAGATTCTGTGCTCCGATCGCTAGCCTGCCCGCAGGCGGGAATTCAAATCGCAATTCTTGTAAGAGGAAAATAACAAAATAGGCTCGTTTTCAATGCACAAGTAACGATATGGCACCAAATTTGCTGTATAGTTGGAGGACCATAAGCACAAAAAAAGTATGAAGAATTATGAGAAACTTATGTGAATTTAAAAAATGGTAAGTGTTTTTCGAAATTAGGTGGCTCCCGCGCCACCTGGGAGCCACCTGGGGTGGCTCCCTGCTTCCCTTCACATAATTTCCCAGAGTTCTTTACATAAATGTGGACTAGGTCGAGAGTATTACTATATGTTCAAATCCGCTTCCAAAACCATCAAGGTACCGCTTCGATACAGCCCCAAATAGGGTTCACAGCGTTATGATCGGCCTCAGAAAGCGCGCTCCAATTGCAATCGGTGCACCTTGCACGGACGACGCGGAAACTCCGAGAATTTGACTTTTTGCTTAATTGGTGATCGCTGATTGAAGCAATCTTCGCAATTTTTAAATAGATTGCTTCTTCGACGAGCCCTACAAGGGCTCAGAAGGGCCAGAGACCATATTTGGTCGTGATGTTCTATACAAAAAGTTGTTTTTGTGATTGTGTTTCTTCAGTTTTCGGATTGTGGTCGTTCTCCGCACTTTCGCTCATTTGGGTCGTTTGTTTTCGTCGTTTTTCTTTATTCTGGTTGTTGCAGGCATGCTGTCATCAAAAGTTGAGGAAATGTTTTTGACAAGATCGAGTCGAGTAAAGTCGGTGGACCTTCATCTCACGGAAACGTGGCTATTGGCAGCTCTTTACAGTGAAAGCGTTCAGATATGGAATTACGAAAGTCAGCTGCTTCTGAAATCTTTCAAAGTAGGTTTATTTTTTTTGAATTTTCATGTATTTTTGTACGTTAGGCCCCGGCCAGACTTCGCTCAAGATAGCTCATCCAAGAATGAGTTCCTATCCCGCAAATAGTTAAGCGTTGCCAGGTGTTCTTGTACATATGCGTCGTGAAAAGGGGCCTTTGGTGTTTTTGAGCGGTTCTGGGCTGTTCAGTTGAAGTCTGGCTGGGGCCCTATGTTGCTTACTATGTTTCAATCCAGTATCTTGCGCATTCTTCAGATATGTGATTTGCCAGTGCGCGCTGCCAAGTTTATTTCACGCAGAAATTGGATTGTTCGGCTCAGATGACATGCATGTCAGAATTTTCGACTACAGCACGTCGCACTTAGGTCACCGATTTGCGGCTCATTCGGACTATCTCAGGTAGGTGGAATGGTGCATTTATGCAAATATGTTATATACATGACATCGAATTTTTGCATTCGTTTCTGTACATTTGTAATTTTTTGCTTTTTCTTTGTGTGTTTTCCTTCATTGCCTCCAATATTTTTGTGGATCAGCGAGACCCATATTTTCAACGTGTTTCTGGTCTGGACGATCCCTTACTCGACAGAGTTTACGCAATTTGATCGTCGCGATTGAATCGCGACAAGACAGCTGTTACGAGTTCATTGCATGCCAACCAGCTTGCACTTCGGGACTGTCAGGGACTTACGGGGGCCAAAAATAGGGTCAAAGGGGAAGTCGTAGGAAATTTTGGCTTTAAAGGGGATATCGTTTTCAAAATTCTGAAATGCCACCTCCTGCCGGGCCCTGGTTGGAATTCAAAACCTGCATTAATTTTGTTACAACCTGATACAAGTTAGCATGCAACTTTTTCCCAATTTCCAAGCGGTTCATTGATTTTCGGAGGAAGTTGCAGGATTTCTTCCGTGATATTAACGACATTGTCGAGTGTGCTTTGCTGAGAACTCCATCGAACAACGATAAGTGATCTGCTTTATACTGCAAGATCAACGAGGAAAGCGTCTTCAGTCGAAGTTTCCCAATAAGTTCTACATCATTTTGTAGAGCTTTGAGCGCTGATTTCAAATCTGCTTTCGCCTCTGCCAAACGCCTCTGGACGCCAAATTAGGAGCGTTTTTACGTCAAAAAGTGATTCGGAATTGCTTAAATGGTTCGATGTTAGAAAAAATGCTTGAAACAATGACTACCCTTCGTATGATAAAGTTAGATTCAACACTGCTCTATTTGAGCCCTCGACCTAAGATTGAGTTCATCTTATTTTTATGGGCATTTGCTCCAAAAAACAGTCCCAACACGACGTGCAGAATCGTTTGACAGCTAGCAACAAATTTGGAATCAGCTTTCAAAGCTCTTTATAACGGTATAGATTTCATTTGAGAAGGTCACTTCGACCTAAAACGCTTACGTTGTAAATTGCAGCCATTTGCCGATTAACACCTGCGAATCAGCAACAAACACCAGCCAGAGCAAGAGTTGACTATGAAATTGACTATAAAACGTCGGGATATTTTTGAATCGTTTTGTAGACGCCGATCGTGTTCGGTACGGAATTAGCTTCCATAGTGTTGTTACTCGTTGCTTGCTTTTGAAAGCCATTTCCAGCCCATTACGTGCAGTACACACTGGAGCATACATTTATTGAGCTTGTTTAAGCTATGTCTTGGTTTATGTCACTTTGCTACTGTGCTTGAAGTTCCGAGGAGATGTGCTTGAAGACAGACAAATCCTTTTGCTGCTTTACTTGTGCATACGAAATCAAGGCCTTGTAAAGAGCGCCTTAAAGGTTTTTTTTTGAAAATCTCAGTCAGTTTAGTGGAAACTGCATTTTTACCAGTTGTTGTGTTCTTCTTAAGCAGCTCATCATACATATTGAGCAAAGGCTCTTCAAGTTGCTTATGATGGAATGCGCAGTAGATCATATCTCGTCCTGCTTTTGCTGCTGCTATGATTTGAATCAAACCTTAAAAAAACTTTTTTCGCACTGTGTACTTAACAAAAACACCTGGTATAACTGACTTTTCAGTTCTTCATCTCCTCTAAACACACCACATCCCAAGCCTCCAGTTGCTATCGGTCGTGCATCGCTTTTCTCTGACACGAATCCGGCATACGCCTAGAAGGGCAAAAATCATTCAGAACCATACGATACACACTTTTAGTACTTTGTTGAGCTCTCTGTCGATATTTTCCTTCTCATACTGATGTGAACTATCGCTGAAGGGAAGAGCGTCAATAGCGATTATGTCCGATATCACTCGCCTGTAAAGAGATAGCAAAGCTTATGACAATTTCAGATTATTTGATAATGACTATGCTTTGAGTGAGTCTTTGCTTATTAATTTGATAAATTCTTTTTGCTTGAAACAAAGTCAGACTCTAAGATGATATTACAGTCCGGAAAAGTTTCCAAAAGCTATAGCATTTCCATCCTACACACAAGATTCCAGAATTGTAATGAGAAAATCATAACTGATGAATGAACAGAAGCCAAGTTAAAAATCCAGAGTTGAGTATATTCTTCAGAAGATACTATTGGTGCACTGCTATAATAAAGTATGGCTGCCACTCTAGCTTGCAGATTCAAATACGGCTGTCTACGAATGTTGTCTGTGGGGGCAATTTTTAGACTATAGAAAAATATAAAAGGAGCTAGTAGATTTACAAAAAATTTCTGCTAATGTGATTTTTTAGCGGCCTTGTGAATCCTGTTGCCCACTGCAATGCCGCGGGTGGAGGATTTATGTCGGCCGAGGCTTCGTCCTCGCGGATAACTGGCACGGGCTTTAACGTACAAAGACGCATGTTTCGTGAGATGAATGTCCATGCAAACAGAACTCATAAGGTGGCGCTTTCACAGGCTGGATGTCGTTTTTTTTTTTGGCAGAGAAAAGCAAAAGGGAATTCATAATGTTCCTAGGAGTGATTCCCAAAAATCTGATGCATTAGCGAGCACAAAGCTAACCCTTAGTAAGCCCCTTATTTCAACTCATTTTACTAGTAACAGGTAGATTGACACGTTACAAACATGACAAGTGCTTAGACCTGTGTGCACACGATTTCAACGTGTTAAAACACAATCTTTATGCACAAAAAAGTAGATAGTCAGTCCCTTTACAATCGTTAAGCAAAGTTGAGCCACCAAAATTGGTGTGTACCTCCTCCGCAACGATCAAAAGGAAAGTATAAAAAATCGTGATAAAATTATGTGAATGAAAGGAGCTGTAAGTATTTTTCCAATTTAGGCTGCTCCCACGCAACCTGGAAGCACCCTACTTTTGCGCCGAACCAAACAAAGTCATAATTTTTTTCCTTCTTTACATAATTTTTTGAAATTTTTCGCGTAAATTTATTCTTCAGTTCAAACTCTACCTATGAACAGTTACCATAACTCAAATTTCGTCTCTTCTGTTTTGCTACGGCCTCTGAATTATTTGAATTCGCTTTTTTTCACGTGTTGCTAATTAATCTCAGATTTTCCTTGCCTATTTTTAACTTCTTACTCATGGTTTGCTGTAGATTATTAGCCGTGCTTCTAAAATACCACAAAAGGTATTTCGTAATTTTCTGCAATGTCAAAGAGGACTTCGTTTTCAAAATTCTCGTATGCCACCTCTTGTTGGGCCCTGCATGCAAAACCTATCCATCGACATGGTGTCCTCTACACTTTTACCGCTTATTTCGGCAGCATGAAGGTAGAGATTCTGCTTACCAACCTAAAATTATCTCGTTCTTCACAGTCGTAGGCGTCATAAGGCTTCCATTCAACAGTGGAACCTAGAACAGCAGTCATAACACATTAGAGTAATTCTTAGTTATGCCTTTAATTTCGTGATTTTCAACATAGCTTACTGTATCCATCGTAGCCGCTGTAGCGTTGTGCGCCGACGATGTGAATTGCTTCAAGAGGACCCATCTTCTCGCATAAAAGGCACGATACGATCAGTTCTGGACATATTAGAAAGCGAATCTCCTCCTTCAAAAATTAAATGCAGGAAAAGAAATGAGGTAGTATGCCTCCTATCTGGTCTATGGCAGTGGAGAGGATGAGGCCTCCAATCTTTTCATCAGCAAAATCTACTTGTGCACATGCAACTACGTCTTCGACCGGTACCTCTGACTGTAGCGCAAGAGAACGGAGCTAAAAATATAAGCTAGTGACGCACTAATAAAGATGGTAATCTTATTCGATCCCACTTGGTTACCTGAGAATTTTCCTCTTCCCATTTTGGGGTCGCGTCTTCTTTCAAAACTGCGCGAGAAAATGAAACACAGCCAACTGGCATCTTTTCCAGCACTAGCGAAAAATAATGCAGCAAAAACTGCAGCCTCACACGAGACCGACGATTGGCAGATTGAAAAACGCTGAAAGAACGGCAAATTCAGCCAATATCGGGATTGAAAGATCAATCTTACTTGGAAAAATTGATCTTATTGAAGGTGCTCGCTTCTTTCGGAAACGTGCAAAAGAACCCATTTGCCAGGAGACATGCACACTGCTCTTGACTAAGCGTAACGGATCCGGCTTGACCGGCTAGCAGCAGAGGCAGAGGCTAAATACTTTGTGTAATCAATTAGAAATGACACTTTGCAAGCGCTTCAAAAATATATGGGCTTTGTAAATAATGAGCTCGGAACGACTCAAAAAAGCAGAATGCACTAAGTTGTTCCCAAACTTTGGTCCGATTTTTGTAAAAAATTCTACTCTTGATAACTTTGCAATATGGCTTGGATATGAAAGAGCAAAGCCTACAAGAGCAAATAAGCAATGTGTAGCTGAATATCCTTTGATTCAACTGGCTTGGCGCCGAGAAGGCGGGGCTTCGTGACCTAATAAGACTAGACAATGATCAGAGAGCACGCGAGCGACAGAGACGCAGATTGCCTTGCGGGAGCAGCGGCCCTAATTAGGCTACAAAGTCCCACCTTCCAGGCGCCAAGCCAGCTGAATCAAAGAATATGCAATTAAGCCAGTAGTCTGACTGCTCCCTAGAAAAAGCACCTTTCCTTTGCTCACTTATGAACTATCTGGATCAGATAATTATGACAATAGCTGTGCTTTTTGTAGCTAGGATTCCAGGTACAAAAGTAGGCTGGAAGGACAATAATGATGCCTTTTCCGGTTTTTTGGCATTCCTCGCAAATTAGAGCATATAAGGGCAGAAAAATTTGAGTTCGCATATTCAAAAATTTATGTTACTCATTCAAGTATGTGAAGAGGCCCAGCTTCGAATGGATTAGCTACATCTTTATTGGTGTCCACGCACGGGAAAAGAGCAAGGAGTTTTGAATACCTAAGTAAGTACATATGCTCCAAAGGCTTTTTTGGAGAAATTCCAATTCAAGACGTGGTCGATTTAGCCCTTAGCTTCAAACTTCAGCATCAAAATCAATAAACTTGTTTGGAGGCTATCGGACCAGCTCGCTTATTTCTTTAAAAAACGAACAGGCCTTCAAAGGGATGCAAAACTTTTGGGACAAGGCCTTAGAATATGACCATTACGATACGATACCGCTCGTATTTTTGAAAAATCGACGCACAGTCGCGCGATTCATGTGACATTAATGATTAGCGAAATCTGGTCTCCTACTGACTGCTGACTCAAACTTTCAGACTCTTGCATTGCCATAAGCCTCAGATTTTGCATCACTTTCTACTCCATACTTTTTCGATTTGCGCGCTCGCATGTGCTTGTTGTTACAAAAGCGAAGTTTCCAAAATTTCCCAGAATTTTCTGATATTAGAGAATTGGTCCTTACTGCCTAAGGATGGACTCAGTTTATTTCTTTCAGCCTTCTTTTTCGGAATGACTATTCTGAAAGAATTAACCAAGTCTTTTTGAGTGCATCGACCAACTCACTTCAGTGATTAGTGACTTCGCTTTGACAGCTAGCTTCGCTATTCCTGTCATGGTTTCGAGAGTTTTCTGCTGTTCTGTGGCAGGCATGCTTTCCACATAATCTCGCAAACCATCGAAGGAAGAGACCCAGGAGCTATACTGTTTTATCGTATTCTGAAAGAAAAGAGAATACTCGTGAAGTTGCACACGAGATAGTAAATTCTGGAAGGTTTCAGGAAGGAAATGAAAAAAGCAATTATCTTCTTTCTGCATTTTTCAAAAAATTTGCATGAAAATTTGAAGTATCTCCTCACTATAACATCCTCGACACTTTTTGCACCATTGCTAGCTAAGTCTCCTAGCGCTTTCTCTATAACCGCATAACTAAAAAGGATAACTCGCCATACTTTTCATCGAAAGGGGGGGGGGTTGACTAACTCACCACTTCTGGTTGTCGACGACATTGTCCGTAGACCAGGGTAGTTTTGTAAATCCATTTACTCCAAAATTCAGACCTGTATTTGAGCAGTCGGTAGTTTTTGGCTTCGGTGGAGAGCCTGAGAAAAAGCTCAAAAAATCAACGAAAACCCGTGCGCAAACAAAAGCAACTTTCGCTAATAGTTGCGACATCAAAGGCACAGTAGTCCTCTCCTTCTTTGAGAGCATTCAGATCTGGCTGAAGTTCTGAACGATGCTTGGCTATTACTAGAAAGAAATGGAACTAAAGTTACGGACCTACATTATAGGCTGCTTTCGTCACAATTTCTTCGAAGCGTTCTTGATTGGAGGTCATTTTCGGCTGAAAGAGTTAACTAGGCGCACGAGGTAAAGAGACGAAGCGAAAGTGCGTGCCTTATCAAATCTTCTTTTTCTTTGTAAGTATAAGCTCCGGCCAGAGGAAGGTGATCGGTTTGATGTGTGACGTGGTTGTGACGCGGCTGTGACGCGGCTGTGACACAGCTGTGTCGCAGCCGCGTTGCACATCGAACCGACCGCCTTCGTCTTGCAGGAGCTTATACATAGTGTGAGAAAACGCACGACTGGTTTGGCAGTGAGTCAGAAGTTCGTTAGGAAAGCAAAGGGATTTCAGACTGCGCACAAAGGCGCACAAAAACGCACGAAGGCGCGCAAGGGCGCACAAAGGCGCCGGAACTGCCAAAGCGCAGGGATTTGCCGGCAAAGTGCCATATTGGAATACGTGTGAAATACAGCGCGCGTTGTGCACGTATGTTAGTCACAAGTAGCTCAACGTTACATATACGTTATTTCACGCGTATTACAATATGGCACTTTGCCGGCAAATCCCTGCGCTTTGGCAGTTCCGGCGCTTTCATGCGCCTTCGTGCGCCTTTGTGCGCCTTTGTGCGCCTCCGTGCGCCTTTGTGCGCCTTTGTGCGCGGTCTGAACGATCCCAAATATTGCTTTTCATCCATTCTGGAATGAAGTGATTGATACACGACTTGCATTGTTAAAATGTTTGCATTCGTATACCATCACAAGTTTTTGAGCAACTCTAACTTCTGAGGCTTTTCTAAACAGAAATCATTTTGGCTGTCACAGATGAGAATGACATCAGGATTCATGATGAGGAGCAAGCTGCGTCCGCAAAAAAAAGTTTGCTGAGTGCATACTTTTGGCTTACTTGATAACAACAACAGTGGACTAATGGCGTCTATTCCCAATTTACAATTTCTGCAACAGAAGCATAAGATCAGTAATGTGAGAAACTCTTTAATCGATTATATAGAGAGAACACTCATTTGTTTATTCAATGGCTCAGAACGTGAGGGACGTGACAAAAGGAACAGAGGTAGAATTGCCAGTGAGAAAAATGGAATATCAAGGCAGTGGGAACCACACTCACTGGAAGGTCCATACAACTCATGGCACTTTCGTGCGGTAAGCAGCACTTTGGAATAGTGATATAAGGTTGGTTTCTTGATTAATGCAGGATTTTTATCACTTCTTTCAAACACTATTTTTCGAAGCAAAACAGATTTTATTGGAAACCTTCTGTACTATCTGAAAATAATTACGCTTCTTCTAGTTCCTCTTATATCTTCGGAAGTCTTTATTCAAACCGAAGTTTCATGACTTCAAGAAAGAGAAACTAAAAATTGAACAATTTTGCTTTCAATCTACTTGCTCTCAGATGTTACAAAAAATAAGTGTTAAATTTGCGAAGAATGTGCTATAAAATGCCTACAAGTCCACGCTGAAAAGCTTTGATTCGGCCTGGCTGATTCCTTGTACATTCTAAGCTGCATAAAAAGTTTAGGTGAAAGCGATTGCTTTTTGACTCTTCGCAGATAGAGTGCATCCAATATTACTAACAGGGAAGCGGAAAGATGTTCTCGCTTCTCAGAAAATTAAAGAGTTCAAAGACAGAATCTCTTTTTTTCTCTAGAATGCAGAGAAAAGTGAATATAATCGTATTTTTAGCAAGCGTTTTTCTTAAAAAAAATTGCCAAATATCCAAAAGTACCCACTTTTTCGTGTCGTGGAGCTTCCGCGGAAAATTAATTTCACTCTGCTATTTAGTTCATTAGCTATACATCGAGCAAAGATTGTTCTCATTTAGCATTTTAGAGTAAATTGGTTCCAAAACAGAGTTTTTCAGATCGTAATGAACACAATTTTATCAAGGTATGAGTTTTATAGTCAAGATTTGTGCACATTAGTTTTCAATGCTATCAAAGAGACTGTTTTGAAGAAGAATTATCTTGATTAGAAGTTAAACATTCAAAAAGTGCATTGATTATGAACCAACGTGGGGTTGCAGCACAGTCGTGGCGATGATGCAATTTGAGAACAGGTACACGCATACAGACAGACGTTAGTACAGGGGGCAAACGAGTATGCTGATTATAAATAAATATGTATCTTGTTGCCTTTATCGATTTTTGATTTTTTAAGATTTCCTAAAGTTGAAGTTGTGGTTATGTAATGTGTCGCTCCGAATCACCGGTGATAGAATTTTGAGTGTTCCTGTATAGAATTAGCTAAATTTTGTGCATTGTGACTATGCATCCACAGCTCTTTTCATCTAATACGCCTAGCGTATGCAATATTATGTTTCATTATGTAACGTCCGCGCATAAGGCGCCGCGAGAACTACAACGAGCGCCGCGGACAAATGTTTATGTCGACGATGTGATCGCACTTCCAGATACAGAGCGCGGAAAGCTTGTGAGTTATAAACATAGGGAAAAATTATGTTTTTTTCTCATGAGATAGACAGAAGATAAGGGTCGGGGAAAATGGTTTTCAGGGATATGTTTACATATTTTTTTTCTTATCTGATAACGGACTCGTACATGGCAGTGTCAGGAGAAGACACATTTCACATATTCTTCGTTTTCCATCGTACTTTTCTTGCGTTCTTTCCTCGAATGGCACCTCCGGTGACTCGCTCTCGTGCCCATTCGGTTGATAAGGGGTCGTAGTTACCCAAACACAGAGCTTAGAACCTACTACTGGTCCCGTAGAGGACACTGATACAGATACAGCAACCCCGGATAAAATGATGGCCACTCTTAGAGCTACACTAGGCGATGTGGGGGATTCAGATGTGGTGCATGGTCGAGATGCCAAAGCTCTTAGGGATGCAACATCCGACGTCGTTACTAATATGTGGTACGATACGCACTATAACACCTCGCAGCTAGTACAGCGCTTCAATAACAATAGTGCGGCGCTTCTCAAGGGGATTACGGACAAGGTTGACGCCATTGACACTCGTATAAGCACCTTGCCCCAAGTAGCGGTCTGCAACCCGGAGGGACACCACATTTACTTGTCGGCATATACGGGATGTGGGGATACGTTGCAGTTTAACACATGGCTCCGCCGTTTTGAAGATATTATGCGGACCCGTCAAGGGGTGTTGTCCTCAGAACACAAAGTTAATATTCTTATAACGTACTTAGACGGTATGGCACGTGAAAAAGTCGAGGAACTTTCGCACATTGAGCGCCAGGACTACAATAAAATAGTCGCGCATCTAGCTAAGCACTTTGACACTCCGCAGCAGCGTTATATGGCGCGACAGACTTTGTTAGCATGTCATCAAGAAATGGGGGAGTCGGTAGTAGCTTTCGCCAATAGACTTGTGAATCTAGTGAGTGAGGCTACGGCGGGACAAGGGCAGGTAGTGCAGCAAGAGCGCACTTTGGAAGAGTTTGTAGAGCGACTGCGCTCTGATATCCGGCGACAGGTCCAGCTAGAGGGGCCAGAGACGTTCCAACGTGCACTAGATAAGGCGCGAACAGTAGAACGGCTACTCGCGGAAGCACCCACGCAATCAAACGGTTTATACGGGGGCTTAATTAAACCTGGCATACATGCAATGTCACCGGGCCGTAGAGTGACTTTTGCCGACTCCGAAAGCAGATCTTATTTTGATAATATTTTGATAATATTACAGAGTCTCGACGAGGGCAACAATCTCGTATGCGTTCACCAAGACGACGAGTGGAGCGCGGATACAACCGTCCACCTACCCCAACATCGGCGGTGGTGTGCTTTAACTGCAACGGAGTAGGACACATAGCCAAGCAGTGTCCGTCGCCCCAGCGACGGGGTGGAGGTAGGCGTTTTGACAATAAACGTAACTTCACTAATCGCTCGTAAAACTCATATTCTCATCCATCTTCTCCTTCACGATCATTTAACAGGTATGAAGGGCAATTCTTGAACGATACTCAACAAAAGGTTAACGCCCTATCCTTGTCTCTTAAGCAAAGTCAAGAGGCTCTTGAGCAGTCTAATGCACGCGTAGAAGCATTGTTGCAACGCAATCATGAATTATCTGGCTCTGTATTTTCTCATCACAAAGATCCTCTTCCACAAGTCAATTCCTTTTTCCCAAATATGCATTATTTCATTTATCTTTTTGCACTCTGTTCCTTCATGGTTACCGCTCAAGCACAAGAAGTTTGGCTCTGCCCTCAGCAACCTACCGATCACATGCTGCAATTACCAGCTAATCTAAATTGCTCGCGTATTGTGCCAAATATAACCGCCCATCCCAAAGCACTCACACTGCGTGTCTTTCGTCCCAATACGCAGCGATATAGCACTCCAGCTCACTTATGTAAAATAGTAGCGCGTACAGTGTCATTCTCGGTGAACTTTTTTGGCGCACGCTGGCAGACGCAGCATGAGACTACGAAGACAGTTACAGCGAAGCACTGTAGACTTATGCGGGAGCATCACACATGCGATTTCGGCTCCATGCAATTTTCGAACGGGATATATGCTACTGCAAATACGCTTAAAATCGAGTGGCCCTCAGCCCCATTTGGTTGTTGCACCGTCCACACCACAACGAGCACCAATTGCTACCTCTTGCCTACAACAATCCACGCGCGGCATGACTCCCCCGCCCCAGAAGCGGCCATCGGTGACGTCCACCACTGCAAATATCCCGAAGGGCAATGCACTTTGAGTGGCGGATCCGGTTATGTTGTGGAATCCTAATAAGGAAGAGGCCTGCCAGTACAATCCCCATTGGCACCATTGCCGGACACGTCATGGGGCATTTTTGGCTAAGCCAGTCAAAAGAAATGGCGCTATCGTGGGGCGAAGACTCCAAATCAGTCTGGGACTGCGGGGCCCAGCTGAGTAACAGATCAGGTTTATGCATTCACAGATAAACACAAGACCCGACTCGCACGTTCACCGCAGGCAGGGATTGTGACTTCTAACCAACTGGCAGCGCAATTATTAGCGGTCGAAGATGTAGGGAGGGAAGCCGCGGGAATACTCTTCCAGCACACTTTATCGGCGTTCTGTAACCAGGTTAACTTCCTCATGATAACGGTTCGAGCTAGTCTACCGCATTCTCCTACATTAGTCGTCCGCAAACTACTCAGTCGCTCGGATGTCGCAGCCACATATATGGGCGGAAATATAGTTCAAGTGCACCGATGTATGAGGGTTCCCCCCACTAGTTATCAACTGCAACCCTTCAACAACTCATGCTATGGTAAGCCCAAGATAGCAATACGCCTACCAAGCGCAAAACTGGTCGGGTTTTTAGAGCCAGGTACCGGGGTTATCACCCGGGAGGCTACCATAATACCATGTCCCAAATCGACCCCATTTCTTTTTGTTAATGCCACAGCAACGTTCGCTTTCGATACATTACAGGGCACCATCCATCCAGTCGCAGATGAGTCTATCGACACTATATCATGGCCACCCAACATCTCACGATGGGACTCGCTGCCGCCCCTTACCATTTTTCATAACTTGATTCTTACAAACTTAAGCGAGATAGTGGCAGATGGACAACTCACCGAGCTTTGGCAAGCTGTGTCACATGAGCAATTGATCTCATCTAGAGGGTCGTGGACCCAAACTCAGATAGCCAAAGATAAGCCCGAAGAGAGTACGGGCCGTATTTTCAGTCTTCTTTTTCCGACACTCAATTGGTTTGATATATGGGTCGCCGTATGCTGCTTCATCGTATCCTGCGGTCTAGTGAAGCGGGTAATAGCCTTGTACGTGCGGCTTAACTTCCCCATACTAGCACGTTTTTCGACTGCGCCTGACACCAATCAAGCCACTTTGGAGGGTGCAATTCCGCCGCCTAAGGAGAATCTTGAGCTACGAGGCTGGGAGTTAGTACAGGGGGTAAATAAGTGTGCTAATTATAAATAAACACTAACTGGCTTACCCGGCTCCGCCCGGCCCTGTCAAAAACGATAAAGGTTCTATTTCTATCCCTGTACACCTTTACCTGTGCTCACTTCTACATGCAATTCCCTATTCCCGCTGTGTGAGTAATCAATAATCACTTACCTTCCTCACCAACCCCCCCCCACCCCATTGCTAAAACCTTGGAAAAAACCAATAAAATCGATAAAAGTAAGGATAATTCTAAAAACTGATGGCGTTATTCGGCTATCCGGGCCCTAAAATGTTCTTGTGGTGGGTCTTGCTCAAACTCGGTATAAGGGGGTTATTATTCAAGCCGCTGATGACGAATATGGTAGTCATTTCGCGTGGCAGCGGGTCAAAATCATGAACCTAACCTTGGCAGGGAATTACCTAAAGTGCTGTCTCAAGAATATCGTGCTAACTCCCCACGATAATGGCAATTCGTGTGGTATAAAAGTTTTCCACGACCGTAATGTGCTTTCCTTATAGGACCGCCGCGCGCGATACCCTTTGGCGGCTTTTGCCTAAGCAAAAACAGGGAGAGGGAGATTTGCCGCGTGCGTTACAGTTGGAACAGGTTATCAGGATGGCGCTGGAGATCGCCATGCACCGACCGTTTCCCTGTCTCTTGAATATCTGGGATCTAAATTGGCCCAAAAGCGAAAAAATGTCCATTCAAACCCTGCTACTTCATAACTTCACTATTGCGTTATGACAGCGAGCAAGCATCGTATTCATAAGCGATATACTTGTGAACCGTTACAGGTAAGGTTTTGAGCAAATCTGGAACTTCGACCCATCTACAAACATCGTAACCTGAGAAAATGCACTATCCTGCGAAATCAGCATGATATTCATGTTCAGCGCGCTAAATGACCACCCTAGACAAAGTTTAAAGCAAATCTCTGTTTTCGACCCCATACCGTATAACCACCATAAATCTATGAAGAGGTCCCAATATGCAGAGAGAGTATGAAACTCGTAATCAGCAAGCCGTCGAATAAGTTCTTTGGACCAAACTCCAGCCGATTTCATGATTTTGACTTCCTACGGTACACCTACCGTAACCACACGGGGAGACGTTCTGCGGAGAAAGTGTGTTATCTGTTTTCAGCACGTAAGATAACCCTTATACACGAAGTTTGAGCAAGCTCTACGACAAAAAAATTTGGGGCCTGGATAGCCGAATAGCGCCAAACTAATATTGTGTTCGTAATCAGCATGCTCAGTTACCTCACTGTGCCAACTCCCAGTCTCGTAGCTTGAACTTTGCAAAAAAATCGATAAAATCAATAAAAGTAATGGACGATTCCAAAAACTAGTATTGTATTCGTAATCAGCATGCTCGATTACCCCCCCCCCCTGTGCAAACTCCCAGCCCCGTAGCTCAAACTTTGCAAAAAATCGATAAAATCGATATCGATCGATGACGAAAAGTAGCCTATGACATCCGCCGGGGCCCAAAGTGTATGTATGCCAAGTTTGGTCCAAATCGGTTCAGAAATGGAATTTTCTATTCGGAACATACGTACAGACAGACAGACAGACAGACAGACATTCAGCTTTATATGCAGTGCTGGACAAAATTATAGGTCCACTCTAAAAAGTGCCATAACTCACTCTGTTGTGAATAAAATGTTTCAAAATTTGGTACAGCAATGTGTTTACCAGCCTACTATCAGTAATCAAAATGGGTCTCGTTTTCGTTTCATTAATCAAGAAAAAATTGAAAATTTTGAAAAAAGCAGGCTTGAAGGTTGGACAAAATTATAGGTCCACCTGGAGTTTTTACTGATTAAAGAACTTCTTAGCTCCCGAATTTCTTCAGGTAGGTACACATCCAAAAACGTTGAACAGCCGCTTTAGTCAAGCTGTGTCATACCTCCAAAAAGAACTGATGATCTGCTTTTTTGCCTTGAAAATGCTTTCACATGTATTTCGCTCCACAAACCTGCGTTGAGTAAGAACTGCAGTTTCTCAGCTAGATCGGGAGGGACGGGGTTTTATCTACCTTCGGGATGCTTTTTGACTTGAGAATTAAGGAAAAAATTTGACTTTTTGCTGTTGAAGCAAATCCGACAGCGACTCAGTCGGGAGAGTAAGCCTCAGTTACTGCCCTAAAACCCCTTATGCATTGCCATTATAACCTCAAGATATTGTAGAAGCATTCTTTACACAAGAATAAAGCTGTTCGCCATACTCGCAGGTGTCCACAAAGCTGCCTGCTTCTTTTTCGAAACATGAGTTGTGTGTGCAACGTAATGATGGTGTTACGCAGATCCATATAACTTGCCAAGTGCTACCTCGCTTGGATTTTTGACAGCAATTATTTACTAGATAGTGGATACAACTTGCAATGTTGGTTAGCACATGATTCTCGTGAAAATTTTGGTCGGAGCCACAAATAGCTTGGTGCTTGTCGTAACCAGTTTCTGCAGGGTGATTTTAGTAATTATACTTGAATGCTAGGATCTATAGAAAGTTGTAACCATGGAATAGGATTCCCCTTCGTAGAAACAATGCCTTTACTTTACTTTATGCTTCTGAGAACATCGTAAAAGAAGTACGAAGGCAGAAATTTAAGCCCAGAATTGTATTATTGTCAAAGTCAGATTTGCTTCAGCAGCAAAGTCGGATTTTTTCTTCAATGCTCAGGTCAAAAAGCATCTCAAAGGTAGACAAAACTCCATCCCTTCCGATCCAGCTGAGAAACTGCAGAATTTCCTACTCAACGCAGGTTTGTGGAGCGAAATACATGTGAAAGCATTTTCAAGGCAAAAAAGTAGATAATCAGTTTTTTTTTGGAGGTATGACACAGCTTGGCTAAGGCAGCTGTTTAATGTTTTTGGATGTGTACCTACCTAAAGAAATTCGGGAGCTAAGAAGTGCTTTAATCAGTAAAAACTCCAGGTTGACCTTTAATTTTGTCCAACCTTCAAGCCTGCTTTTTCAAAATTTTCAATTTTTTCTTGAATAACCAAACGAAAACGAGACCCATTTTGATGACTGATAGTAGGCTGGTAAACACATGGCTGTACCAAATTTTGAAACATTTTATTCACAACAGAGTGAGTTATGGCACTTTTTAGAGTGGACCTATAATTTTGTCCAGCACTGTATTAGGTCGTTCTTAACGTAATGTCGCTTTTTTACATCTCGTGGAACAAAGATGTATAGGAGATTCTGGTGGAATTTAATGCAGCATTTCATTCTCTTTCTAAAAGTCATATAACCACTGCGCAAAATTTGATAACCTCTCGAAAAATCATCAAAATCTGCGACCCATGTCTTCTGAGAAGGCTAAGTCCCACAATTTTTGTAAATTTTTTTAACAGTCCTCGGAAGGAGTCCAGTAATGGATAAATAGAGCAAACCCTACAGGAAACAGCACAAGTTTTTTCTACTTTTCAGAGCTCGTCATAATTTTTGTATAGATTTTTTTGATGGAACCACCGAATTTTAGCAAGCTCGTCTCAGACACAACTGCATTAAACACCAATAAATCTTCGGATTCTAAAACTTTTAAAGATGGATTATGATTTGACACTAATTTCACAAACCAAACGAGCATTCACTGCTTCAGATTAGCAACTTTCGAAAATTCCGGGTACAGCCTGGAGCGCCCAGGAAAACCTGAACTATAATGATTTTATCCCGGAAAACTTGACGAATAGGAAACAAAAACCAAGTGCTAGAAAGAGGAAGAAAAGCTGCGTCGAATGACACCCGAGTTGCTTGCCGGTCGTTGTTCTGTGAGGTTTGAGCCGACCAAATATGGAATTTGATGGTAAAAATTGATTCCAGAAACTCTAAGAAGCAAGCTAAAGAAAAGAAAAAGATTACTCTGTGCCCTATAGGGTTCGCTCTATCTACCTGTCACTTGCACCTCTTCGAAAAATACGTGCAGAAATTTAGAAAAATAGCCGAACTTGAACGTGGCAAAAAGCATGATTCGCAGATTTTGGTAATTTTTGGAGAGCTCATTGAATATTATGCAATGAGTTTACAACCTAGAAAGAGGATGAAATGCTGCATCGAATGCTTACAAGACTTCTTCAACAGCTTGATTCTATGGAATGTGGCGTTCATGTGAAAAAAAGCGACATTACTTTCGGCAACCTAATATGAGATTTTACCTTATTGTCTTTATCGATTTTTGGAGATTACTTGAGACGAGGCTGGGAGTACAGGTGATAAATGAGGGTGCTGATTTTTACTATAATTCTTATATCTAAAGCTGAATGTCCGTTTGTATATCTGTCTGTATGTGTATACATTAATTATTATTACATTAATTAAGAACCAACCTGATGTTTGCAGCACAGTCGTGGCAATGATGCAATTTGAGAACAGCATACTTTGTTTTTTTTTCTTTACTATATCGCTAAGCAACGGGCAAGCAACGGGCACATAAGAAAATGAGTACGAATGCAGTAACAAGCCGAAGATGGAAAAGCGGCAAATCGCTAAAAAAGACGTAAGCTCATGAAATAAAAGCATGTCCAAATCAAACATTTTCAGTTTCCTCTTTTTTTGACATACGCTTATCAAACAATGCATCAGGTATCTTCATTTTCTTACATAAAAATAGTTTCTATTGTATAGAAAAGTAGCTATGCTTCTTCAAGCGCCGCATTCCGCAAGACATAATCCCGAGAAAGTAATTGCAGCACTTGATGATGCTCTTTATGTTCTTCCAAATAATCGCCTTTATCTCACCTTAACCAAAGAATCCTTGGTAAATTCCAAAAGATGATTTTGCAATGGAAACAGTGAGTTTTTCTTTCTCAGCGACTTCTCCCACGGTGCCCTTGACTTGCATCATATTATGTAACTCATCTCCGATATTGCTGAGAAGTGAACTGTTCTTCATTTGCTTGACCTCCATTACTAGGTCCTTCCATTTTTTCTTCTCGAGATCTGATATATGTTGTTATTTAATTTTGCCCCATCCAGTGTGGAGCCAAATTAAAGTGACAACAAATCCCAGATCGCGAGAAGTAAAGAAATAGCACTTTTGTGAGATCGCGTTCGGAATAGCAAGTTCAAGTTCTGCTTTCTGATTCTTACAGGCCTTATATTGATGAACACTGTTCTCTGAAGGGGAAGGTGTTACGCCTTTTTTGTCTTCCACCGTAATTGCTGTCTCTTTTTTGCTTCAAAACTTCTCTCTACATTGCTCTCTGTGCTGACGCCGCAATGATCGTTCTGTGATTGGCGAAGACTGTTGGATACAAATTGTTTCAAAATCTATGAAGAAAAAAATGTTTGGAATCAAGCTTCACGTGCACCAGCATTCATTTCACCAACATTTTTAAAATACTAACTGCATCAGAAGCAACATCATGGAATTAGGTACGGTAACTATGTCTGCATCATATTTTGTAAATGCTTATGTGCATCAAGCTAGACCATTTCGGCAAACAAGACAACACGACCTTCCATATGGATCTATTATAAACACTTTGAATGATTCGACTAGTGCTATCTCTCGGGTGAGCAAAAACAATCGCGCGTGTCCCCACTTTCATAGTTCATGTCAAGGAAGCTTCCGAGCAAGTCTTAGAGATTCTATACTCGCCTCTTCGAGGCATGTCCCGTGAAGGAAAGGTAATTATGTTTTGGGAGCATGCTTGGATTTGTGAAAAGTTACAACAAGAGAGACTTTCTCCAAACATACAACTATCCAAGGGCAGGTAATACTAGCATTAGTTGTATCGTATGCGGTCATATTAGACATAAGACAATTCTTACAAAAAATTTTTCCGAAATCTTCCTGTCTCGACAATCAAAATCTGCGTGCGTATACTCTGTAAATAACGCGATATGAAAAAATGCCCTGCAAGCCTGTTTGATTTCGACGCAATAGTTGTTGGTGGCGGAACGATCATCTAAAGTTCTTATCGGACAGGGTAAGAACCTGAAGATTTTCTCGAAAAAAGTCCGATGACAATTTGTGTTAGTAAGCGGTTGAGGATGTAAGTATTCAGTTATGTAATAATTCACTACTTTTTCGCGCTCTATAATGAACTCGAAAATAGAAGCGATCCTGTCCTATGAGTGATGGCAAAACTCGGTCTCAAAATGTGAACGTAATTTGTCCCAAAAGGCGAACTCTGATAGCATTCAGTTTGAAGCTTCTAGATGAAAGCTACAGATTGGATAACATCCGTTAGAGTAACAAGGCTTTCATGTCATTGACTGCTAGGTAACCTCATGCTGCTTACATAAAAAAAGAATGCAAATACGTGAAATGGCGGAAGCATTGAATATACTAAAAGCAAAAGTACGTTTGCGAAAACAGGTCAGAACGACAACCTGGATATAGATGGCTTCTTGTTGTTGTCCATTGTTCAATTCTTCTGGTTCTTCCCTGCGCTCCCTGTTGAGCTGACGGTGGCGGCAGAACGGCCTTTTGAACGGTAAACCATTCAAAAATCAACCACACCTACAATGCCGCTCAATTCATAAAGTAGTCGGAGAGTGCGCCACACTCCACTAGAGTCCGCCGGAGAGCCGCGGAGTGCCCGCACGTCACTAGAGTGTGTCGGAATCCGCGTCGGAATTCGCCATATCTCGCTTCAGAATAGATGAAGTCTGAATCCGAGGACATTGTTCGATTCAGCTCGGCGAGACGCATCGTTTGATGTAAAGAAGTGCCACAATGTACAGGGATACGATACATATATGGTAGGCGTACCCAACAGTCTCTTTTCTATGATTCCATGATGGCTTTGTGCATTACCGTGTACTATGCTGTAAGCTGAAAGTCTAACTGCTTTCAGACGCAGAATTAATGCACTTGATTTATCACGTGTGAAATACTCTGCAAACGGTGAAGTTTTCTTGTTAATAGTTCAGTTTACTTTGGTTCAAATGTTTTGTGTTTGCTGGCATGTAAAAGAGCTGGCTTCTCTAAAAATCAAACCTTTCAATTGCTTTCCCAATGTGGACTGTAAGCCTCACTCATACGGTCTTACAGCCCCACTTATGGAGCTATGCCAGTGCATTTACTGTCTGCTGCCTTCTTTCTCCATGGGAGCGATATAAGAGAAAGCTCAAAAAGGTATTTATTCCCGCCGAGGCACGCATGGAATTAAGACCATTCGCTCTGATGTCTTTCCCTATTTTCGTTTGATAGTGATAACTCAAAGGTTATTTACAGCATGGTTGCAGCATGACCGTTCATCCTTCCTCCGTTATACCTATTAGGTTGATGCAAAAATAATGGCCGGTTTTCGAATATTTGCTCAGGGCAACTTTTTCCATCAGAATACCATTTTGAAATACATGTAGCATACCACTGAGAAGCTCTTCTCATGCTCCATCTGACGGTTGGTGAAGCGGGCTTCCACTCATCTGTTATAAGGTTACTGGACTTCAAATAACCGCATCAAATTCAGAAATTCATTGCATTCACTTTCCTGGCCAGTATTGAAGAGCGAATGGATGGCACTTCTACGGAAATTTAGCTATCATGACTTATAATAACGGGCTAAGGGTTGTTTACGTCTTTTTGTACGTGTGTATGTGTGTGTGTGTCTGTCTGTCCGTTACGAAATTCGTAGAGCGTGTTCCAGCCAGTGTTCTGAGCCAAAATTTTGCATAGCGCATGCTTCCTTTATGAAAGCCTAACATGCAAAAGCACGAGTAGACTCGTTGAGTGGATCGCTCAGAAATTGCGCGCCAAAGGGATCCACCTGGCTTCTGTCCCGCAAATTTGGGTCCGTATCACCAGTTTTTGCAAAGTCGCTTGTGTGTTTGGCTAGCCAATGTGCAAACGATGGACTTTGGCCCAAAAAGTGGTCAAAAGTTTACTACATAACAAAAACGGCGCCAAAAAGAATTGCTTGCGTAAATGGTCAATTTGCCAAGGTTCTAGCCAAGCATTTCAGAAGATTTTTGCACAGAGATGTAGCTCACGATTACTATTGCCTTTATGGCGACTATCAATCCATGACAAATTCAAAAACTTATTCAAATTTGTGTTTGTCTTCCTGTGAAAAGTTTCATCCACGCGAAATCACCGATCTCACGTGAAAAAGCTTTTTGAATGAGTAGTTGTTTACATTTTATTCGTGGTAGTCGGCATAGCGCGGTGAGTTCCAGTGCCACAATTCTACGAGAATGAGTAAGGCACCTAGATAGTAGGGCCAGTGCGAGCCTCTGCGAAGCAGAGGTGACGCACTGGCTGTACATAATTGAAATTGTCTACATTATGCATACTTGAATGTATATCTTGAAGTTATTCAGGCTGAGATATCGGCGGCTCAACATGAGTAGCCGTTGTAGTCACTTTATAACCCATAAATTTCTTTTCGAATAGTCAATCGCCGAAGCTTTGCTCACTTCTCTGAGGCCCCGCCAGAGTGCCGAATCCACTCCAGCATTGCGCCGGCGCTGAGCCAGCGCCGAGCTGTCCCCATACCCTCGATACATAGAGCCACGTACTCTGGTAACCTTCACTTTGAGGGCTTTGGGGGACACAACCTTCACCTGGGAAAAAACAGAAGTTATCCGGGGCGAAGCTACGGATGTTATAATCCTGACTATATCGGAAGAATGTGAATGAACCAAATATAGGAAAGAATATCTGAAGAATGTCTCAGCGAAACCGAGAAATTGCTTTTTTAAAGCCTTTTTTTACGCTGAAAAGAGAATTTCTGTGAAAATTTCTTCAGAATTCAGGACAAAGTTCCTCGGTTAGCCTCCTACTTGACCAAAAATGAGTTTCAAAAGTTTGGAAAGCTGTTGGAGTTGAATTAAAATGAGAAACTGCGCTTAATTGTGCGCAGAGAGTCGCGCACGAAATTGCTGGTCTATCTCGTTAGTAAGTGACTTTTAAAGCTTGGGACGTTGTCAGCTCTCCTCGTCGTGTCATGACGGTCAGAATGATATATAATGTTACAGGGCTTCGTTGAGACCCCGACGAGATCTACGACCAGAGTCAAATGCCCCGTCGGCTCTGGTCTGTCTCCGCTGCTCGTCTGCGTCTCCGCTGCTCGTCTGCGTCTCCGCGCGCTGCGCGCTACCTCGCTACCCCAAACGCGGGGCGCGGGGCATTTGGCTCTGGTATCCTTTTCTTCGCTGTTTCGCACCCAATTTTAGCAAGCTATGTATCATTTTGAAGCTCTTGATCTATATTTTCACGCTGACAACGTCCCAAAATCGCATTTCTTGATTTGGACGAGAAATCCGGCAAAAACCTTGTTTTCGAAAATCTCTTGTTTTTCTTCTAGTTTACCTCTTTTTACCCGGTTTTTTCGTGCATTCTATAGATCTTGCTTCTGTTCATAATGCAGACAACCACCCAGCCTTTATCTCTTCGATTATTGTGGATTTTTTTGCGAAAAATCGTAAAAAGTGCGTTTTTCTTTACCTTGTTCTGTTTCAATGCATTCGCATCGATTTTTTTCCAGCTTGGGCGATTGTTGCTCAGAACAATAAGCGCAACAATCCAGACAACGTCCCAGGAAACAGGAACGTCAATGCGGGGTAAAAATTCAAAGGACGCATCAAAAATCAAAACCCCGTGTTGCGAATTGTTGGTCCTGAAGCGAAAACTTGCACTATGAAAAGCCACCAAATAAAAGATTTCAAGCCTCACTGTAGCGTTTTTATCCTATTTTCAGCAGTTTCTTTTGCTTTTTGTATCCGTTTTATGTCATTTTCTCTTCTCTGATCATCTTTAAACAACCTTCACCATTTATGACGTCAGATGTTCAAACAACCTTCACTTTTGACGCCCTGTCTCTAGACTATCGAAGGTATGGCTGTCCCATTTGTTCGGGGCGGGGATAGCTGACCCTGTGCGGGCAAGGTCTACCGGAGCTTCTGGAAGATTCGATCGATGTCGGTGCATCTACCTGGCTGACAACTAGGTCAGCTAGCCCCGTCCCAACGAAATGCATGTGTATCGATCGAAACAGCGCCAGGGCAGCTCAGCGCTGGCTCGGCGCCGGCGCAGCGCTGGCGTGGATTCGGCACACTGGCGGGAGCCTAAGGATACTCGCGCATCCTAATAGCTGTTTTTGCAAAAACATCCAGCTGTTCAGTACGCAGGAAATCGGAAAATTCTATATTTGGGGTTTTGAGGCATATTGAAAAAAACGTTGATAAACTAACAATTTTGAATTCTAATTTTTTCCTTTTCGCAAAATCCTTTGTTTCAAACCCTTTTTATCGTATTTTGTACTACTGGCTAGCGGCTACAAGAGAGTCCAATTGCATTCACATTAAGAAATTTTGAAGGCAGTTACGAATTGTCAAATACAAGGTTTCATAAAAAAAAACCTTTTTTGTCTTTTAGTCCGTATTTTTCGTCCGGTTTACGGTGTGAGCATGAATAAATGTGCGCTATATTGGGAAAGATTTGCTGCTTTTGAAGGTTTTTACCGTACTCAAAAATGTGGATCTTTGGGAAAGTAATAGCACGTGATATTAAGAATTCGCAAAACGGCTATTATTTTTGCATCAACCTAATACTTCTAGCAGTAAAGTTTGGATTTTCGAGAAACCAACGTTTATTGTTTGCCTAGTTGTTTGTTCCTAGTTGAAGCAACCTTGTTGAACTAGTACGTTCGTTGGGCGCATCGTTGAATGCATAAATAAAATAATTGAAAAAATATTTCAATATTAGTCGATGGTCGAATATTCGGAACTTTCGATTTTCATACTGATATTCGACTGATTCCGACTGACGTACTGATTGTTCAATTCAACAGTGCTAAGCATGTTGCTGATAGAAACAAATGAGTTTTTGAGAAGTGAATTTTTCGATAGACCCCAACTTTCAACTTGTGGTTCATCGCCAATTTCTTAAATCTACACTTGTTCTTATCAGCATGCTTGTTGGGAGACGATTTGTACAACTCTGAAAGCTTTCCGTTATTTTGAAGAAAAAATGAATTTGAAGAGACCGTTGGCCTCCGGGGATCATCAGTCATACAAAAAGCTGAAAAATGCGGCTTGTACAACTCCTCTCCCTGTTTAATATGTTCGCAGTGAAAGTTTATTAAAGCTGCGATTCCCTACCCAGCGGGGTTTAGTGCGTGCGGGCCTTAAAAATTATGAGAAATTCTATTGAAAGTGTAACCTTTATTTCACTCTATTGGAAATTCAGAAAATGGTTTGTTCGCATGCACTATTCCCCAACTTAATTTGAAATTAGGATGTCAATTGCCAATGCCATCCTGAGAGTGGCGAAACGTTCATGTATTTTTTATATATATTAGGTTGGCTCAAAAGTCTTGGACATTTAGACTGGATCTGCTATTTCAAACCTAATGCATGCACATTCGATAGAGGTACCATTGTATAGAGCAAAGCAAGTTCTACAAGATGGTATGCAAAAGTTCGCACCAGCGACGACCCACTGTAAGATTGCATTCAGAATCTGAGTTGAAAGGCTCGAAAAATTGAATAACATTCATATCTTTGCTTTAAAAAAACCTACGGTAACCTACTGTTTTCCAAATTGCTCCAAAAAAAATCCAAATTCCAAAATTGCACAACACATCAGAAACTCATGTGTACCGTTCCTGTTTTTTTCCTCATTTAGGAATCGAAAAAACGAAAGTTTTTATTCTCATACAAATAACGAAGCTACGCTGTTTTCAACCACGTAATTGTATAGCACACTTATGTTAGTAGTAGTTTTTTCTGAGTGCGCGGCGTTAGCCGCGCACTCAGAAAAAAATTTTGATACTCTTCCTAAAATTTTCGTGGGTCCATAACCCCAAAATTTTGGAAAAAAGGGGCGTGGCGTCAGCCACGCCCCCGAAAAAATTTTTTTTATAAGGCTAAATTGAATTTTTAAAAATTTTTAAAAATTATTTTAATTACTTACAAGTATAAATAAGTCTTTTGCACATTTTAATAGCACATGTAAGTAACTTTCAAAAATTTCGCGACCCATTCTCGGGGGGGGGGGGGCGCGCCCCCCCCCCGCCACCCCCCTCGGTACGCCACTGCTTACAAGGGAAGCGCGTGTAGTCGAAGTGGCCTTTTTAAATGAGACCCACACCGCTTTGGAGAGCTTTGCTCAGTGATTCCAAATCTGCCCAGCGCTTCTGGACGCCGAATTATGAGCTTTTTTCGGGTCAAAAAACTCAATGAAATTGCCACAAAATTGCCTAAATTCGCTCAAATGGTCCAATGTCAAGTATCAGAGCAGTTTATGCGATGGATACATTCTGTCTAATAGGCTAACACCTAAACCTGCTTTATCTTAGCACTGGAAAGATTGTGACATTCGATTTGACCCTAATTTGAAGTTAGAAGAAGAAATTAAATGCTTAAAATAACATACAGTACTCGGTTCCGCCGCACAGGCCTTCTTCGCAGGACCCACTAAAGTCTAGGACGAACTTCAAGCCGGAGCCGATGGAGCCCAAATCATTGTTGAATCTGCAGGTGTATTCACTACCATCAAGAAAGCATCTGCTCACTTGAAAGGAGGCGCTAAGAAGGTTGTCATCTCAACTCTATCTGCAGATACACCATTGTTTGTAATGGGTGTAAACCTCGAAAAATACTATCCTGCCAGAAACCACATTATTAGTAATGTTTCTTACACCACCAACTGTCTTGTTCTACTTGCTAAGGTTATCAACGACAACTTCATATTCATTAAAGGACTTATGACTACCTTCCACGCCACCACTGCAACGCAGAAAGCAGTCGATGGCCCATCTGGAAAGCACTATCGTGATGGACGTAATGCAGGCCAGAATATTATCTCTGCATCTACCGGTGCTGCCAAAGCTGTTGGCAAGGTCATCCCAGCGTTGAACGGAAAACTTACTGGAATGGACTTTCGTGTACCTACTCCTGATATCTCAGTGGTTGTCTGGAGAAAGCGGCCTCAGTGGATGACAATAGGAAGGTCGTTAAGGCAGCCTCTGAGGGTCCAGTGAAGGGTATCTTGGGATACACAGAGGGTCAGGTCGTGTCGACTGACTTCGTCGATGACCACAACTCTTTAATCTTCGATGCGGAAGTTTGCATCTCTCTCAACCCCAATTTTGTCAAGCTTATCTCATGGTATGACAATGAGTTTGGTTATTCATGCCGCGTTCATTGCCTCGAAGGGCTAAGAAAGCGATGCTCCCGGCCCTCTCACTCTCAATAAAAGTTGTGATTTTCCAGTGTTTCGCTATGTCAGTTGCCACTCTCTCGAGCTTTACTGCTTTCTATAGATGTGTAGGGTCCTTTCTAATGTATTTGTAGATTTGTAGTTGCAATCACAATTCCAACAACTACATCTATGTGCAAAAACTTGCTATACCTTAATCTGAATGTAGGGCTGAGCAGCTAATGGATGTTGTTCTCAACGACTTCGAGAGCTTCAGACTTTCACCTTTAAAAGTGTTTGCGTTCCATCCCAATGTCTTTGTCTAACTTTTAGTGCTGCAGTGTTGTGCCGTAACCCTGCAGGGCTTCAAAATTCGTTGCAACAACCATTTATTTTTTTTCTTGCAAAAGATGCATGGAATTTCTGATCTTTGTCATAAAAAAGAAGGATGTGTAGGGACTAGGTTGGGCAAGACAACATCTTACCTAATCGTTTTGTGTCCTACTAGCTAGTGATCCAGTGAGACATACAGCAAGCAGTAGCAGTTATGAATCCATACGCTCAAAGTGTCTATCTCCTATCCGCTCATTTTGTCGCATTTGCTCGCATACCGTTAAGTCCATACATGAAAACGTACCCCAGCTTATTAAAGGAAGCAGATTACGGTACGTTATTTTGAGCATTTAACTTTTTCTTAGCATGTATTTTTAGCTTCAAAAACGGTCATAGGCATCCAAAGGCGCTTGGCAGATTTGGAAGGCAGATTTGGAATCAGTGTGCAAAGCTCTTCAAAGCGATATGGGTCCCATCCAAAAAGGCCACTTCGACTAAACACGCTTTCCTTGTTAGTTCGTAATTTTTGGAAATTAGGGCCTGTAGATAGCTGAAAATTTACGGTTGTTCTTAAAAGGGCTTGTACTATACTATTACATAAGTGGGAGCAGCGTAGCTTCGTTTTTTATATAAGAATGAGAACTTTTGTCAAAGCTAGCAAGTTTTGGATATTGAGACCGTGCAGCGAACGATCAGGTAGGTTTGGTCTATACTATCGCAAATTGGGAAAAAACGATTTTTGATGACTTTCAACTCTTTCATTTGTCGAACATCGAACAACCAGATGGTTTTCGATTCTACCTCATTACATCGTTTTCAGTGAAAACTCCAAAATATTCAAAAGACGATTCCAAAATATTAATGTGTTACAGCTACTCGATATCTGTGATTTTTAGATGTTATGAGTACGTGCGCCATCCACCATTGTTCCAACCACCCTCCATGCCTCGCCAAGCCGTTACCTAGTCAAGTCTTCCATACCTGGTCACGTCGCCCACTTTGTCGAGTCGCCATACCTCGTCAGGTCGCTTACTCCTCCCAGTCGTGGTACCTCGTCACGTCGCTCATTCTTGGCCAAGTCGTGTATACCTCGTCAACTCGTCAAGTCGCCCACATTTCGCAAGCCCTCCATACCTCGTCAAATCTTCAACCCTGTCTACATAGCAAATGCATTTCGCTTCATTTTTGGATAGTCAAATCAAAACATTGAGTCATTTTCCCAGCTATCTATTTTCGTTTGTTCACTGTCACTAACTTGAACACCCTGCTTCACTAACGATCATACTAGCTTGCCTTGTATGCCAGGGTACATGATTCTACCTATTGTCTTCCTATTACAGTCACATTTAAGTGCCCAGGTTACTTCGTTTATGCCTTACTTCTATGCCTTACTGGTAAGCCTTAACTGGCACTTAACTTAGAGTCTTGCTATCCTCCAAAACGTATATTCATCTGGGGTCTGTCAGCTAGTTTCCGCCCGTAAGCTCGCTGGCACTCAAAAAGGGTTTTCAAAATGAATTTGGAGGATGCATGACTCCCCAGTCATTCTTTGTTTCTCAAGCCATATTTACACTCATCAGACATTTGGACCAATTTTCGCTATATCTTAGTGGACCTTGGGTTAGTGCATTGCTCATACGTCCATCGTTTATCTCCCTGAAGCCATGAACAAGCTGATATCATGTTATTGTTCGACGTGTTAGAGTCTTATTTTTTGTTCTTTGGTGCAGCGTGAGTGTGAACTAAAATAAAATAAAATAAAATAAAATAAAAATTTTGGTGGCTTGTAAATTGTGCTCTCCTGCGCTGAGTAGGTCAGCTGGGTTCGTACATAACGGGCGAGCATCAGATTCTATGTGGATCTCAGGTGCACAAAGCTCATCTAGCGCCACATACAGTGACAGCCAAAAAGTTGCGGACAAATCCTTCTCCCTTTTTCATCGCTCTTTTTCAGAGAGAAAACAAGGATGAAAAAGTGAAATAATTGCATGAGGTGATAGAGCTCTTCAAGATCTACAATCTTCACTTTGAGTTTTTATGAGAAACATATGTTCTAAAAATTTTAAGAATTTTTTTTCTAAAAAAAAGTCCGAAAATGGCCGCGTCACAATGTCGCGGACAAAATTTCTTTGAACGCAAAATTTTTTTTTGAGTCCTATTTCAAAGAGGAAACACAAGTTATCCGGACGGGTAAACATACTACTATACAGAGCTCGTCAAGAGCTACACACTGGTTATGGTTGCTTCCCCAAAAAACGCAAGCTTGAGTTTTATTTAGTTTTTTCAAAAAACAACTTCTAATTTCCTTTATCAAGCCAAATTTCTTCACACGGAAACCTGCTCAAGACATCCCAACAAAGCCGTCTGGATAAAATAGATGCTCTTTGCCATTCTCTATGCATCGGACGTGTGCTGATGAGTTTCTTGGCTGAAAATGGCCCTTGGCAGTGCTTGCACATGACCCCACCTGCACCTCACCACTGACTTGTACCGCTCTGCAAGCTTGTAACTCAGCCCGCAGTCAATATTTAAGCCTTAGGCTCATTCGAAAGAACGAGACTTCCTCTACACGATGGTATGCAAATGAGTTGAGTTTGAGAAATTTCAGAGATTTGGCGGATGGGGTGGTAGAGGGCAGCTTCAGTTGTAGTTTAAGCACTTTTCAGCCAAAGTTGAAGAGAGCTCCTTTCGCTACCAATTTCATCCTGGAAGTTCAAAACTGTCAATTTTCTTGTAATAGATCCATTTCGAAGCTCTAAGACTGTTCTGGTGTTCATAAGAGCTTTCACTCCAATCACCCCTAAAGCTGCACTTTTTCACCCCATCCACCAAATCTCTGAATTTTCTCAAACTCAACTCATTTTACCATCGTGTAGAGGAAGTCTCGTTCTTTCGAATGAGCCTAATCGCAGGCTCAAATATTGACTGCGGGCTGAGTTACAAGCTTGCAGAGCGGTACAAGTCAGTGGTGAGGTGCAGGTGGGGTCATGTGCAAGCACTGCCAAGGGCCATTTTCAGCCAAGAAACTCATCAGCACACGTCCGATGCATAGAGTATGGCAAAGAGCATCTATTTTATCCAGACGGCTTTGTTGGGATGTCTTGAGCAGGTTTCCGTGTGAAGAAATCTGGCTTAAAGGAAATTAGAAGTTGTTTTTTGAAAAAACTAAAATAAAACTCAAGCTTGCGCTTTTTGGGGAAGCAAAACCATAACCAGTGTGACGAGCTCTGTATAGTAGAATGCTTACCCGACCGGATAACTTGTGTTTCCGCTTTAAAATAGGACTCAAAGGAAAATTTTTGCGTTCGAAGAATTATTGTCCGCGACATTGTGACGCGGCCATTTTCGGACTTTTTTTAGAAAAAGATTCTAAAAATTTTTAGAACACATGTTTCTCAAAAAACAAAGTGTAGGTTGTAGATCTTGAAGAGCTCTATCACCTCATGCAATTATTACATTTTTTCATCCTTGTTTTCCCTCTGAAAAAGAGCGATGAAAAGGGAGAGGGGTTTGTCCGCAACTTTTTGGCGGTCACTGTATATACCGATGACCTTTACAATGATGAGTGATCGGTTTTAGGTAGCCCGCAGTTGGTAGCTCATACCCTCCCCCTCAGTCACCTTACATATTTTTTCAACACTCGATCACGTTTAAGCTCCGCATATGGTGCGCATACGCTTGTTTATGCAGTTTACTTGCTTTAAAATTCCATAGTAAGATAGTGATAGTGTGTCATCGACAATGTTCTCTTCAAAATCAGATTCAAAAAATTATATATTGGTAATCTAAGGGCAATGCGTCAGCAAACTTTTTACCGCTGCTGAAGTGTAGCACATCTTGAGCTAAAATGGCGAAAAATGCTTTGACAGTGAAGTTGTTGTCTTCCAAGGGCTTAAGCAGTTAATCAGCAACGTATCTGCCGTGCAGGTCTCTTGTTTATACTCTCTAGATGGCAGTATTGGGATGCAAAAGTATTGGGCACCTCAATTCGCGGCAACCTTAAGTTTCGCTTCGATTAGTAACGACCAGAAATCCCTGCAGGCAATCGCATAAGTCCTAGCCCTATTATTTTGCCAGCGCTTCGCTGCTTTCCTCCACAATCCTTCAAGGCGGCAATTCTAAGACGTTAAACACACTTTTTTGTGCACCATCCGAAATAATGCTGTTGTACATTAAGGTCTTCGGACTTATGAAATGATGAAACTTCAATTAGATTTCTGTAAGGATTGCTTTAGTGTGCAGTGTCATGTTCTTATCTAAACAAGCAAACAGGTAGATTACCCGTAAAGCGATTTTGTTGCTAATTTTCAAACATGAAATTATTTTCGATTTATAATCTCGAAAAGAAGAGGAAATTTAGGCAAGCTGCACACGCATACATAGTTGTAAATTATAGAATGTTTCCGTGAAATGCAAGCTCACACGGACTGTTGTGAGAGATAGAATATGTTGTACCTCATACTTAATGGTATATCTTCCTCAATGACTTAGTACCACCGGGCTGTAATGCGTCCAACTGTCATCCCCGGTTTCATTGCAGATTTTTTATGTATTTAGAGGCAGCGTCCCGGCAAAAAGATGGGTGCCGGATTTTTGCGGCGATGTTAAAGTAGACCTCTACCTAAGCGATGACTGAAGTTCGGAGCGAAAAAGGAAGTCTATCAAGCCTGAAACTTGCTCCCAAAGTGGTCCGGATCTTACGATAGACCTGGACGCCGCCCACACAGCAATATTGAACTGCAAGGCCAGAGCATGCATAGCGCACACAGGTCCCGCAACGACTCTGCGTCTCTACCCTGCATGCATCTCGTACTCGCTCGAGTCTACCGTAAGATTTGGGCCATTTTGGGGGTGGGGAGGGGGGGGGGAATTGCAGACTGTGTAGGCCCCCTGTCGGCCTGCAAACTTCTGTCATCGCTTAGTCAGAGGGTCTACTATTACATTGCTACCAGAGCCAGGTAAACCCCAATCTGATGGGACGCTGCTTTTAAGTAAGCTAAGTGGTCCGCTTAGAAATCAAAAATACTCGAAGCAACAAAGCGACTGCATTGGAGCACCCAAAAATTACGTCAACTTAAGGGCATATAAAAGGTTTTATATGCACTAAGTTCACAAAGTTGAAGCAAGCAATCAGTTTTTGTGTTTGAGAAAGCTGCATTAGTTGTCTAGCTGCAATACTTTTGACACTAATACAAGGATCAATGAGATCCCGCAAATTTTCTCGGAGGGGAAGGGGCTGCAGATTGACAGAATGAGGGAGTGACGTGACTATAGGCAGGCGCTTGAACAAATCTGGGTTGCCCTCAAAGTTTGGCAAGTTTCAGAATAATCGAAAGGGTTTCAAAAGATAATTTTATTTTTATTGGAGAGTATGATTTGTTGTTTTGTTTTGTGTTGCTACTGGCTTGTGATCTCTAGGATCTATTGGTATTATGTTGACCTACGCGCGGGATCTGAGCGCTATATAAGGCGCTCCCTGCTAGCTAAGTCATTTGTTCGTCTCGTCTTATCCTCTGTTCTTATTCATATCCGGTCTACTAATAAATCTAGTATTCTGCAAGTTCCCGGACCCACCACAAGTACAAGTACAAGTACAAGTACAAGTAGAAGACTACAACAAGTGGCGATCAGAACTGGACGACAAGCATGGAGTGGACGAGGAACAAGTTGAACAAGTACTTCTTTGGAAAGGATGGCGACAGTGTCAAGCAAACCATTGGAGCAAGTACTCGCACAGCTGATGCAGCCTATCACTGCACTCATTCAGGCGAACCAGGAGCAGTCCGCTACTCTCCTGAAGGCGAACCAGGAGCAATCTGAGCGGATAGAACAGCTTCTAAAACGTATGGACCATACATCGCTCCCACACTGGCGGATTACTCAGCGCTTTCGTTGCGGCTTCCGTGCTTCAGCTACGATCCGCACAGCGGATGCAGCTTCGAAAGCTGGCTGTCGAGGTTCGAAGAAATTATTCCTGTAACGTTGCCAGAGAAGGACCGCTGTACCCTCCTGTCTGCGAAGCTGGATAACGCCGCATACGCAAAGTTGAGAGGACAGCTGGCACTGGTCACCACTAGAGCTCTCATTCGAAGAGCTGACGAAAGTGCTAACGTCGCTTTTCGGTAAAAGGACGACGTTATTTCGACGCCGATGGAACTGTCTCCACATCGTAAAGGACTCTTTAGAAGACGTCGAATCGTACGCTGCTCGACTCAACAAGATGCTGGTCGATGCAAAATCAGATGAAATGAAAGGAGATCCGTTGAAATGCTTGCTCTTCTTTATGGGATTGCAATCGCCGTGCGATTTGCCAATTCGTGCTCGACTACTGAGCAAGCTGGACGCCGAGACTGATACTTACAAGCTGCAGGACCTGATTGCCGACTACAACGCCTATCAGTCAGTGCAGAAGGATGCTGCCCTCATTGGATCTGCACCGGCGCCCGTCCAAGCTGAGGTCGTTGCTCCTATCCGGAAGAAGAAGCAACGTCGACCACTGCCGCAACGTACCAGACGCTCATCTGATAGCAAGGATCCGCCTGGACGTTCCCGCCGTGACGACGTGTGCTACACTTGTGGAAACAAAGGGCACTGGGCCAGCAACTGCCCGTCAAGGAACCGACCAGTCCGCCGTTCCATGAAGAAAGTTGTTAATTTGAACGTGCTGAACTCCCATGGTCGATACGTAAATGTCAAGCTGAAGGACGTGGATGTGAAGATGCAACTCGACACCGGTGCCGACGTATCGACAATCAATCGCAGGACATGGATAGAGTTAGGATCACCGACCTTTTAGGCCTCGCCTGCGGAGGTGAGAGCTGCAAATGGATCGTTGATCGAAGTATTTGGAGTTCGTGAGATGCCGTTCACATGCAATGGTTTCGATGGCCAAAGATTATTTTACGTCACCAAGGACCTGTGTTTGCTAGGAATGGACATGCTGCAATAGCTGCCGCCCTTCCGAGATGCCCTTTCTGCTGTTTGCTGTGTTGTGGATGCCTCTTCAGCACTGGACGACCGCCTCGCGACTGAGTTCCCAGAAGTCTTCAAGGGGGAGCTGGGACAAGTTAACAAGTTCAAGGCTCACCTGGTGCTGAAGAAGGATGCCATACCCGTCTATGTGCCGAAACGGAAGGTACCGTTCGCCGTAGAACCTCTCGTCAACGCAGAGTTGGACCGCCTCGTCGCCACAGGAGTACTATCACTCGTCGATTACTCGCAGTGGGCCGCTCCCATCGTTCCTGTCATGAAGAAGAATGGAGCAGTGCGCATTTGTGCCGACTTCTCCACCGGACTGAATGACCATTGGAGCTGCACAGACACCCAATGCTCACTGCTGAGGACGTCTTCACCAAGTTAAGTGGAGGGACCGTTTTCACGAATATCGACCTGCCTGACTGCCGTACTTGCAAGTAGAAATGGACGACGAGAGCAAGGAATTGCTGACCATCAACACATCTCGTGGACTCTTCCGCTACAACCGTCTACCCCTTGGGGTGAAAAGTGCCCCTGGGATCTTCCAGTCGTTAATGAGCAACATCACCGCTGACATCAGTGGAGCCGTCGCTTATCTGGACGATGTTGTGGTCACCGGAAGGACTCGTGAGGAGCATGACGCGAACGTCTTCAAGTCACTCCAACATCTGCAGGACTATGGAATGCGTGTTCGCCGGGAGAAGTGTCATTTGCTGAACCTAGCATAGTATTTCTCGGATTCATTGTCGGCGCCAAAGGAAGACGCCCTGATCCCGAGAGGATTGCCGCCGTCGCTCATATGCCGCCGCCCCAAGATGTGAAGAAGCTCGAATCTTACCTTGGGATGGTTTCGTTTTACTCGTCTTTCGTGCCAAGGGTGCGTTTACTTCGCGGACCGTTGGACGCCTTGAAGAAGAAAGACACACTGTTTGTCTGGAGTAAGGAGTGCCAGGAAGCCTTCGCCCGCCTTCGCAAAGTCCTGACCTCAAACCTTCTGCTGTGCCACTACAACCCCAAGAAGCCGATCATCGTTGCCGCTGACGCAAGCAACTATGGGAGCCGTGACTTCTCATCGCTATCCCGACGGATCGGAGAAGGTCGTTTGCCATGCGAGTCGCGTTGACGGCACCAGAGAAGAACTGCTCGCAGACTGAAAAGGAGGGATTGGCCCTAGTTTTCGCCGTCAAGAAGTTTCGCCGGTACTTTTATGGACGAAGATTTACTCTGCTTACGGACCACCGCCCTCTACTCACCATATTCGGGAGCAAGAAAGGAGTGCCGGCCTACACTGCCAACCAATTACAACGATGGTCGATGACACTACTTGCCTATGATTTCGACATCAAGTACTGCTCTATGACATCGTTTGGACAGGCCGATGCTCTCTCCCGACTGCTTTCCTGCCGGAGTGCGCCGGACGAAGACGTCATCATTGCTACCGTAGAAGCTGATGTCACCGCCACTAACGAAGAAGCACTCAGCCAGCTGCCAGTTACAGTGAAAGATGTATATTCTGCTATGAAAAAAAACCCCGTGCTGATAGAACTGCTCAATTGCCTCCAAACAGGACGGTGGCCAAATGCGCTTCCGGGAACGCCGTTGTTCAATTACAGGAGCCAATAGAAGGAACTCTCTGCTCACAACGGATGCATTTTCTTCGGTACCAGGATCGCCATACCCAATTCGTTGAGGAAGAAGATTCTACGCATGCTGCACGACGGACATCCTGGACAAACCCGGATGAAACTGCTCGCTCGCAACCACGTCTACTGGCCTGGTATAGAAGAAGACATCAAGAAGACTGTGGAATGCTGTCAGAATTGCCAACTGGTCTCTAGGAATCCGGTCAAAGCTGAATCAACTCCATGGCCAATCGCAAGTCGCCCGATGGAACGCCTGCACATTGATTTCGCGGGACCGCTCTATGGACACATGTATCTCGTTGTCGTGGATGCGTATTCCCGCTGGCCGGAAATCGTGAAGATGCAGTCGACTACGTCACAAGCGACCAGCAGGAACTCATGAAGATCTTCAGCCAATTCGGATTCCCAGAAACGTTTGTTTCGGACAACGGCACCCAATTCTCTTCCCAGTTTTTCGAAGAATTTTGCAAGACGTACAGAATCAAGCACTTCGGACGCCGCCATTCCACCCACAGTCAAATGGACTCGCTGAACGCTTCGTCGGAATTTTCAAGAGGGGACTCCTGTCGCTGGAAGGAGAAGGAAACCTTTCGGAATCCTTGTCGAAGCTACTACTTTGCTATCGCTGTACGCCCTGCCCGTCTTCGCCTGAGAATCGTTCGCCGGCCGAGATGTGTCTTGGACGAACGACTAGTACTCCACTTACTCGTTTGGTCACTGACGCTCGAACTGTCACACCAACCCACTCCCCCGAATCGAAACCGGCGATGGAAGCTGTGTACAACCGCCAACATGGAGCCAAGAAAAGGAAATTCGAAGTCTACGATGCCGGCTACGTTCGCGACTACCGTAACCCACCGAAGCCTACTTGGACTCCAGGACGTGTGCAATCAAGGATTGTACGCTCACTCTACAACGTGGAAGTCGAAGGATTTTTATGGAGACGCCATGCCAACCAACTACGCCATCGCAAGGTTCCCGACGCCACTACCACGCTGTTAAGAGAGTTCAAGCTTCTGGATTTTGAGCTCCCTCGACCGTTGCTTGCCGTTTTCGCTGATGTTCTCGCTTCCCAAGACGCCACTGATGACAAAACACCAACTCCCGATATCTCAGCCGCCGATGCCGAACCCGTGGATGCTGACATCTCCGCCACTCAACCATCTCCACCGTCACATCGCCGCCAACCGCAAAGGACACATCGACCACCGTGCCGCATCGTGATCAACCCGTCAAAGAAGCGATACAATTGGTAGCTTAAGGGGAGAGATGTTGGAGAGTAGGATTTGTTGTTTTGTTTTGTGTTGCTACTGGCTTGTGATCTCTAGGATCTATTGGTATTGTGTTGACCTATGCGCGGGATCTGAGCGCTATATAAGGCGCTCCCTGCTAGCTAAGTCATTCGTTCGTCTCGTCTTATCCTCTTTTCTTATTCATATCCGGTCTACTAATAAATCTAGTATTCCACAAGTGTCCCGAACCCACCACAAGTACAAGTACAAGTACAATTACAAATAGAAGACAACAACAATTTTGAAAATCAAAAAGTGTTGAATGTACACTAAGGACAAATCTTGCACAATTAGATAATGCGAACAACTCTTGAAAACTTTGTCACCTATTTTTTCCCTTCGACTCGCTACCGCGAGGATATAGGATACAGGATATACTTTGTTAATTGTATTCTAGTTTAATGAGTGAACTTGAACTTTACGTGATAGTAATGCATGAAGATGAAGCTCCACGCGTAGGCAGTTGTTCAAGTTTATCGCTCCTATGCGTCTTCAATACGTTGACGACAGTATCGCGCCATGGTGGGCAGCTAATCCGTTTCTGAGACGCAATGTGCGCGGCGGCCTTAATTTCAATTAATGTGCCCATTCGTTTTATTTCGCACCCATGTATATAACCTCCTTGCTTCGTGGCCAACCCCGCTTACTCTGGCGCCCTCAACAAGAACCCACTAACTTAAAGTGCATGAAAGAAGCCGTAAAGGACCAGTAACATAAAGCACCCCCCTTTCCCGCATTGAAGTAAGCTCCACCTTCTAATGAAAGGCATCACCCACACAGCATTGCATGCATGCATTCCACAAATTTGTGCAACTGGCGTCAAAGGAAAGGATCAGAAAAAGCGGACCTTTCGCGGATTTTGAAAATTTATACTGTACGCATGAATGCATATCCTCTGCGCTAACTAGATTGGTGCTGGAAGGCGGGGCTTCATGACACAAAAGACGCCTGCTCGCGTTCGCGACGCAGTCTGCGCCTCCCTCAACATGTTCTCTGATCATTTTCTAGTCTTGATTAAGTCAGGGAGAATCGCCTTTCAGCTGCCGATCTGGTTGAAGCAGGATGCAAAAGTTCGTTTTCCAGTTTTTCAAAAAATCATAACTTCCTTTAAATTCAATGTGTTTTTCTGAATTTAAATCCATCTGAAAGAGGAAACCATTCTTTTTTTTTATTTTATTTATTTTTACACTCAAGGTGTACCATTTAAACTATGAAAAACTGTTAGCGTGAGGCCAATCGTCCTAAACATTCAAAGAACAACAAAGAAAGCTCGTACTTCGATGAGTTAAGCAAAAGAAAGTACGGGACTGTGTACCTACAACAACAACGAAAAAAAAGATGCATTCAAATGCGTGTAAATTATACGGCTATATATGAGTTGGAATGCCAGGTGAATAGCAGTGGGGACTGCTATCGCTCAAGGATGATCGGAGAGGTTTAGGCGAGGGTATTGGTTTAGCTAGGTATCCACCAACCTAACTCCCCAAGCCTTGAACAGACCTGACAAATTTCAAGTAGAAATGTCCTTGATGAAAAAGGTTCTCAATTCTTCAAAAGGTTCTCAAGGTTTTTTGAAGCATACCCTTGCCTTGAATTAGCATAAGAGAGTTTTCGAGAGTTAGAAGCAATTAAAGGAAATCACCCGAGATTTTCAGGCATTTTTCAACAAGGTTACAAAAAGTTTTGGAAGTAATTCTGTAGTTCGAAAGTTAGGAGCAAATGAAGATAATTACTTTAGTTTTGCAATTTTGGAGGCTGCTCTAAAAACCTGAAACGTCATAGTAGAGACCGAAACGGTCATAAACATGGGTTTTGCGACCTCTCTTTTTCAGCTGAGCCGAAACTGTGCCAAACGATAGCAGTTTTGATTTTCGTGGAAGAAACAGTCCCGAAAATCCGGAAATATTACGAAAATCAATTTGCTCTCGATTGGCAAAATTTTTGCTCAGCTAGAAATCACAAAACCCATGTTTATGGCCGTTTCGGTCTCTGCTGTGACGTTCTCAGGCTTTTTTAAACAGCACAAAAAATTTCAAAACTAGAGTAAATATTTTCATTCGCTTCTAACTTTCGAACGATTTCACATTATCTCATGGGAAAGGTTCCAGTTCTATGTGCAGAATTTCCTCTCTCAAACAAAAATACTTCCAGAATTTTTCGTGACCCTGCTTGAAAAATGCCAATCTTGGGTAACTTCCTTGAATTGTTTCCAACTCTCAAACTCACTTATGCCAATTCATGGCAAAGGTACGCTGTAAAGAAAATGGTTTCCTCTTTCAGAACTCGAAGAAACACATCGAGTCTAAAGGTAGTTATGATTTTTTTAGAAATTGGCGAACGTACTTTTTCACGCGCTCAACACATTCATGAAAATACGACCCACAGTGGGTCGTACGTGCCCAAACTTTAGCTCAAATTCTTTCTGGAATGATGCGGTTTCTGAGAATTAAGTGTTGCACGGAAATTCGTGGTTAGCAAAAGACTTGTTAGCCCATCATAATTGATTTTGTTGATTTTGTTGATTTGTTCATCCCGGAAAGCTCAAACTTTGCATATGTAAGTTTTTTAGTATGCTTATTACGAAAATGATAGTCTCAAGTCCTAACACCGCCTTCTTACACCAATATCGTGATTTTTTGCGAAAATTTGACCGTACTGTTACCGTAGCCCCACTGTGGACGGTAACGAACAAAGTGGACACTATAATCGTAACAAGCACATGAAATAAGCCAAAAACACACTTTATCATGAAAATCCATGACGTTGGGTTTGTACTAAATCACTACCGTAACCTTACCATATAGCGCCAAAAATTGTAATAAATTAGATTAAGTTGGACCGAAGGTTCATCCGCACCATTTTCAAAAATTCATAATTTTTCATATTCTTAACGAATTTGTACGACCAAAATTATACTTAAAAGAGGAACTTATGCTCTTTGCATCTGTACCTGAATTGTCTAAAAACCAAAATCACTCAAAATTTGAATTTTTCATGTAAGGTCATGAAACGGAAACTTGCAACAAAAATCGGAGCAGTCGGTATTGTAGGTTCTTTCACCAGTTCTTTCTAACTGTGCAAAGTTTGTGCCGATTGAGCGTCTCTACGAAAAGTTATAATTTCCCTGAAAAATGCCAAAATAAATTAAATTTGCCCTTTTGTATTGCTTGCTCGAAAATCGTAACTTTTCAAAGAGACGCTCAATTGGCGTAAACTCTGCACTGTTGGAAAGAGCTGGTGAAAGAACCTACAATACCGACTGCTCCGATTTTTGTTGCAAGTTTCCGATTTTTTATGACCCTACAAAGAAAATTGGAATTTTGAGTGATTTTGGTTTTGAGCTTCTTTCTTCTTCATTTGTATACATTAACGAACAATTCAGGTACAGATGCAAAGAGCATAAGTTCCTCTTTTAAGTATAATTTTGGTCGTACAAATTCGTTAAGAATATGAAAAATTATGAATTTTTGAAAATGGTGCGGATGAACTTTCGGTCCAACCTAATATTTTGATGATCAACGCCTCGATAAGCCGTTTGGTAGCATTCACAGAGGCATCTTTTGAATTTCTTTCTAAAAGACTGCCATTTCGGGCAATACGACCCACGGGTGGGTCGTAAGTTTTGTAAAGCGAAAGGCTCTGGTTCGAAACGGCAGTGATCGAAAAATCGGCCTTGTCGTGAATGTGTTAATGTACACACAGGTCACCTTCAGGGCCCGCCATTGGGGCAAACGTCAAGCGAAAATCGTTTTAGGAGAAAAAGCAAACGGGATCTTGTAACAGCACTCCATATGCGCTAGAGCACGTTTAGTTAAAGGCAGCGGCCCGGCAGAATGACAACTTTGGGATATTCATCACTCTCGGTTTCCATGGATGAGCTAAGTCCAAGACTAAGCTTTGTAGCTTCAAGAGATATCGCTAACCCGCTTTTCCAGACGTGAAAAGCGCTATTTGAGGGCGGACCACATATCTGTCCTCTAGAGCGCGATTGGCTCGTAGTAGAGATACTGTACCCACCGTACCCACGAGCCAATCGCGCTTTAGAGAGCGGATACCGCCCTCAAGTAGCGCTTTTCATGTCTGGAAAAACGAGTTATCCTTTGAAGCTGCAAAGCTTAGTCTTGACTTAGCTCATCCAGGGGAACCGAGAGTGATGAATATCCCAAAGTGGTCATTCTGCCGAGCCGTTGCCTTTAAAGTTAACACTATATTAAAATTATGGAAAAACTCATGTGAGCAAGCGTGCTTAACTTTTTTCCCATTTAGAGCATATGGTCTCTAAGTTTACATAATTTTTTCATAGTTCCTACAAATCTGTTCTATACCTGAATTTTACCATGAGATAACATTTTAATTGAGAACTCTTTGTCTCTCTTTGCTGGAGCTCAAAACAGCAAAGAGGCCGGTGCCCTTAACGATGAACACTCTATTACTCCGGAAACACTCTGTTTCTCACGCATCTCGTATGGCCCAAAATACAGCTTTTTCCTACAGGCTACAGCACAGGTTATTCTGAATGACGCAAGTTCCCTATTCAAAGTGATTCCAAATTTTCATGCTTGACATTGTTGAAGGTGAGGACTCGGTATTCTTTATAAGCAGTCTCGAAGGAAGAGAAATGGTGAAAAGATATCGTAAAATGTGAACGCGTACAGAGCACAACGCTGACAAAAACTTCAAATCTGTAAAGAAAAAGCAGGCAAATTCTGTTTTGACTATTTCATCATAATGATGATGGTTATGAAAACAGACGCATATCAAACCGTTCGTGCATCATCTTAGCACAAAAAATCACAACCCGTAAATTCGGCGCACCCTGTAGGTAACCTAAAAGTCACTGGTTTACACCGATGACACAAAGAAAATTGATAGAAATCACCAAACATAACTACTAATACATGAGAAGGGCGCTGCCTCGTCATGCTACCATGGAGAAATTTACATCTTCATCACCTTGAATGTCTCTTCACCGCACATCCGCCGAGGTTGCCAAGCTTAAACACGACTGATTGCCTTTGCGTTCTTAACTCTCATAACTTCTACAACTTCTTAATCTCTCTTTCTTCAAGTTTGCTCCAGTTTAGATCAAAGTAAAGCTACTCAACCGCATGCAAACTTTTTTGCGGCTTCATTTAGAGTACTGGAAGTTAAGAGAACAGATATTAAGCCGGAGGCGCGAAAGGTTCGGGAATTGGGGCTGTACTTCTATCAAAATAACTTTGAATACACAAGTTGATTAGCAATGGCTCTGCTATTCATGTTCCATAATCTCCAGTATTGGGGTGATGTATGAGGGACCTGGATTTTTGTCAGCATTTTGAATGTTTTCGCTTTGATTAACAATATTTAGAAAGCATTGCAAGCATTGCGTCGCTCTCGTAAGTAACCTGTGCCTATCAAATTGCTAACTTCGGTCTTTATTTCCAGACCTTCACATTGGATTGAAGGAATCCAACAATTTTGAACGCCACCCGAAAAGATGCTGCAGTAGACTTAAGTCTCTGGACAAGTGACTTGCTGTTTGGAAGAGTGTTAGCTCCTACTGATGATTACTTGCCCACACTCTTCAATGCAAGAAGCACTTATCTGGCAAGCGCATTCTTGGAAAAAATCCTACTTCAGGACATGTTTTGGTCTATGACCTTTGAAGATGGACTAAAATCCTGATGGCTGCATACGCATACATAGAGCTCAAAAAGTTTCTATTGCTCACGGTAAAATTCAAGCTCACAGGCTAGGTGAGAGAAGGAACATTGCCTTCCCATACTCATATCATGTAAAGCTAAATATACGAAATCCGCGATCCGTATTATTCTGCTTTGTCCAAAATGCGAGGATTATTTGTATTTGTTTGCGGGGTTGAGTAGTTCTTTGCCTTGTACAGCAAAGATGAATTTGGTAACTCGCACTGTTTTTGGTATTGTAGGAATGTGCAGATGTTAGCTTCAAATGTGGTTTCCACCATTTCTTTCGCGTTTCTGTGAATTCATGCACAGCTGTGCTTAAACGATTTGGTCTTAGGCATATAAGTGGCTGGCAGTGCACAGTGAAAGACAATCCCTATACAATTTTTGTCTCTTACTTCAACATTAGTTTACATCATTTATTTATACATTCTTTCAGTTCATTATATTTTGTAGTTTAGATCTCTATTCATTTCACTTTGTTACCTGTTTAATCGTGTCCATTGTTGCTATTTTGTTGCCAGATAAAGTTTAATTACTCAAGTTTGAGGTGTGCTCGTGCGTATACGAAGTGCCGCGAGGCAGATAATCTTTGTGGTTTTGGCTGGCGAGTGATATTAGACGATTATAGTTCTGAGTATATATCCCACTAACTAGAACACTGAATGTCTGCTTGGCTTCAGAAGCTACTACTACAATACCGCTCATAATTCGTCAAAAAAGTCGCCGGACTGTGGCGCACTCCGCCACACTCCGCCACAGTGCGCCGGAGTGTCGCAGAGTGCGCCGGAGTGCGGCAGAGTGCGCCACACTCCGCCGCAGTGCGCCGGAATGATCGTCAATTTAGTCATATCTCGCTTCAGAATGGACGAATTCTGAATCCGAGGACACCGTTCGATTCAGCTCGGCGAGACGCATCATCTTATATATGAAGCTGAACGTCTGTTTGTCTGTTTGCCTGTAATGCTCCGAATAGAAAATTCCATTTCTGAACCGATCCGAACCAAACTTGGCACACATACACTTCGGGCTCCGGCGGGTGTCATAGGCTACTTTTCGTCTCGATCGATATCGATTTTACCGATTTTTTTCGATTTTTTGCAAAGTTTGAACTACGGGGCTGGGGGTTTGCGCAGGGGGTAATCGAGCATGGGGATTCCGAATACAATATTAGTTTTCAAAATTATCGATTATTATTTTGGTTGAATTCAGTGTACTGATAACAGTATTGCCATTGATCTGTCGCTGATGACACATAGACAGTATACTATAGGAGTTTGGTAGAGAGCCACTCTGATCGAATTTGTTCTAAGATCTGCTCAAGATCACAATACCGCGCACAGAATGTCAAAATTTTCGTGAACTTCGCGGTTCCGGGATTTCCGTCAAAGTGCGCGATAATCCGGGAAGTTCGCGACATTTCAGGATCCGCGAAACCATGCGAATCACGCAGAGTACGCAACGCCATAACTTCCTTCGCAATGAATATATTCCGAATCCAGAAGCAGCATTGTGTTCAGATCGTCGAGGCAAATATTTTGATATACAGTGTGCTCTCGATATTCCATTTCCAGTTTTTTTCGAATTTTTCTGTGGACGTTTTTTCGCAAGGATGTAACGCAGCGTCTGTGTAACATAAAAGATTCCAGTAAGCACTGTTCGATAGTACTGTCGTTGTAGGTTATCGTGCGTTCAAGAGTAGCTGCAGACTGTCTCCCAAAAGAGATAGAAGCGTTGGTGAATTTTGGAAAAATCACGCGTTTCTAAATTCTACTCGCCGTAACTTCCTTCGGAATGAACATATTCTGAATCCGAAGAAAGCCTTGTGCTCAGTTCATCAAGGCAAGCTTTCGATGTACAGCATATCCTTGATATTCCGATTTCAATATTCTCAAATCTTTCTGTAGACGTCTTTTCGTGAAGGTGTAAAGCGGCGCGCATTGCCCCTAGTAGACTCCAGCAAGGACCATTCGATAGTACTTTTTCTGTAGATTACGTAGCGCTAAAAAGTAGTCACAGGCATCTTTCTATAGGAGTTAGAAGGGCTGGTGAATTCTGGAAAAATCATGTCGTTCTAAATTTTTCTCAACGTAACTCTAAAATATGAAGCTCTCTTGCTAAGCAGATGTGATTTTCGTAATCAGCAGGTCGGATAACCCATATAAGCAAGTTTTCCAAGATATTCGAGTAATTTCATTTTTTCTCGTTTTACGCTCTGAAGCTGGGCGATGGATTTTGGTCAAAATGTTCATGATCTTAAATTGTAAGGAAACTTCGCTTATAGAGGTTTTCGAACACGCTCTTTACGAAAATCGTGGTCTTTGAGGATTACAGGGTCTTCTTGGAGAGATACGGTGAGGTGAATGTAACTGAATCACGAAAGCTCGTAACTTCGCCTCCACCTCTCACGTGTCTGTCAAAGAACCTGCCTGCTTGCTTTACTAGTCAAAGTTACTAGGAGATGTGCTATTGAATGGCGCAAGATTCAGGCTCCAGTCTATAAAATTCGCCGGGTTACGAGCCTATGAAAACACGTTCTCATGAATTTTGCTTAAAATGTAAAGATCGCAAGTTTCGTCGAAATTCCACCATGAGTGCTTGTACAACACGCTGATCAAATCTTTTCACTTTCTCAATGGATCTTGTTGTGAGATTTGGTGATTTGAGCTCTAGCCACAAAACAGTTTTGATATCAATTGCTGAAGCACACGCAAGCACCATATTCAATACATTGGAGTTATTGAGCGAAGCGAACATAATATCCGCAATGCGAGTGTCATACAAGCACTCATGGTGGAATTTCGACGAAATTTGCGATCTTTACATTTTGAGCAAAATTTATGAGAACGTGTTTTCATAGGCTCGTAACCCGGCGAATTTTATAGACTGGAGCCTGAATCTTGCGCCATTCGATAGCACATCTCCTAGTAACTTTGACTAGTAAAGCAAGCGGCAGGTTCTTTGACAGACACGTGAGAGGTGGAGGCGAAGTTACGAGCTTTCGTGATTCAGTTACATTCACCTCACCGTATCTCTCCAAGAAGACCCTGTAATCCTCAAAGACCACGATTTTCGTAAAGAGCGTGTTCGAAAACCTCTATAAGCGAAGTTTCCTTACAATTTAAAATCATGAACATTTTGACCAAAATCCATCGGCCAGCTTCAGAGCGTAAAACGAGAAAAAATGAAATTACTCGAATATCTTGGAAAACTTGCTTATAAGGGTTATCCGACCTGCTGATTACGAAAATCACATCTGCTTAGAAGAAAGCTTCATATTTTAGAGTTACGTTGAGAAAAATTTAGAACGACACGATTTTTCCAGAATTCACCAGCCCTTCTAACTCCTATGGAAAGATGTCTGTGACTAGTTTCTAGCGCTGCGTAATCTACAGAAAAAGTACTATCGAAAGGTCCTTACTGGAGTCTACTAGGGGCGATGCGCGCTGCTTTACACCTTCACGAAAAGACGTCTACAGAAAGATTTGAGAATATTGAAATCGGAATATCAAGGATATGCTGTATATCGAAAGACTTGCCTTAATGAACTGAACACAAAGCTTTCTTCGGATTCAGAATATTTTCATTCCGAAGGAAGTTACGGCGAGTAGAATTTAGAAACGCGTGATTTTCCCAAAATTCACCAACGCTTCTATCTCTCTTGGGAGACAGTCTGCAGCTACTCTTGAACCCACGATAACCTGCAAGGACAGTACTATCGAACAGTGCTTACTGGAGTCTTTTATGTTACACAGACGCTGCGTTATATCCTTGCGAAAAGACCTCCACAAAAAAAATTCGAAAAAACTGGAAATGGAATATCGAGAGCACACTGTATATCAAAATATTTGCCTAGACGATCTGAACACAATGCTGCTTCTGGATTCGGAATATATTCGTTCTGAAGGAAGTTATGGCGTTGCGTACTCTGCGTGATTCGCATGGTTTCGCGAATCCTGAAATGTCGCGAACTTACCGGATTATCGCGCACTTTGGCGGAAATCCCCGAATTCCGCGAAGTTCACAGAAATTTTGACATTCTGTGCGCGGTATTGTGATATTGAGCAGATCTTAGAACAAATTCGATCAGAGTGCTCTCTACCATACTCCTATAGTATACTGTCTATGTGTCATCAGCGACAGATCAATGGCAATACTGTTATCAGCACACTAAATTCAACCAAAATAATAATCGATAATTTTGAAAACTAATATTGTATTCGGAATTCCCATGCTCGATTACCCCCTGCGCAAACCCCCAGCCCCGTAGTTCAAACTTTGCAAAAAAAATCGATAAAATCGATAAAAGTTATCGATAATCCTGAAAACTATTGTATTCGGAATCCCCATGCTCGACTACCCCCCTAAGCAAACTCCCAGCTCCGTAGGTGAACTCTGCAAAAAATCGAAAAAAATCGGTAAAATCGATATCGATCGAGACGAAAAGTAGCCTATGACACCCGCCGGAGCCCGAAGTGTATGTGTGCCAAGTTTGGTCCGGATCGGTTCAGAAATGGAATTTTCTATTCGGAGCATACGTACAGGCAAACAGACAAACAGACGTTCAGCTTCATATATAAGATGATGCGTCTCGCCGAGCTGAATCGAACGGTGTCCTCGGATTCAGAATTCGTCCATTCTGAAGCGAGATATGACTAAATTGACGATCATTCCGGCGCACTGTGGCGGAGTGTGGCGGAGTGTGCCACAGTCCGGCGACTTTTTTGACGAATTATGAGCGGTATTGTATTGTCTCACTGATGAAAAATCACGGATACATCAAGCTAGTGACGATTAGTCTTGCAAGCTGGTAGTCCTATTCATATTTTTTGATCTGCATAGCCAAATGTAAGCTTTGTAATCTGTCCAAGAAGAGAAGGTTGCACCGCTTGATTTGCTAAAGTTCTTCATATCCTGAAAGCTACACCGTGAGACTCACATAGTACACGAAGAATACTTGGCGAACAAAAAAAGAGTGCTCGAACCACGCTTGTTCGTTTCATGAGGTTGCAAGGTCGCAAAAACGGGCACACCATGAGAGCATGTTAACATCATCATTGCAACAATGTCACTTTCACTGAAAAGAATTTTTGGGCCGCTCTTGATCAAAATGAAGTAGGCCAAATTTTGCGTCTCATAGTCGTAGTTTTGTGGCTAGCAGGCTGATAATCAGGAACGCGTATTGATCTTCTTTTCGAAAAAAATTATTCCACCCAATCAAATTCATCACCATCTTATGTAGGATGCAAGCTCTGTTTTTTTGATTTTGAAAGTGATTCTGATTTTGACTCTGATTTTTTTATCCTGCTGTGCATGGCATTTTGAAATAAGAGGTAGTCGCCAATAGGCTTCACCCGCGCGAACAGCTTACAGCAGCTGTGATGAAAAAGGGGGCGCAACTGTTGCAGTTGTCGGAGCAGTATCTCCCCTCCCGGCGACCTAATCTCTACCCAAAATATGTGTGCCCCTACCGCATAAGCGATCAAAGATCAAAGCGTTACTGCCACCTCTGCTTTTTGGCAAATTTGAGCATGTAGAAACCTATATCTGCTGGTAGAAGTAAACTCCACCGTACACCTTATTAGCCTTCCCATCGCTGTAGGTCTTTCGTGTGACAGAATCATGCCAGAATATCATGTTGCAATTCTGTATGTTTACGAGGTGCATAGACGACAGGAGAACAGCCTGCTTGAGAACTGATTCCGGTATACAAGTCTATCGCAAAATTACAGTTGGATCTGGAATGCGCTACAGAGAAGTCGCAGCGAGTACGACATTGTGAGGGCTACAGAAGCTTCGGCTACGTGTTTGTTTCCATACGAATGTAACTGTAATAGCCTTACCTCTCTCAACTTTCTGTTTTCGTGCTTCGAATAGTGTGACTAACAAGAGAGCCTATGACAATCATTGTTGTGTTATTTATGACAAGGCCGAAAAGAAATTAATGACTGCAAAACCTGATATCCTATTCACGGTAGCGAAAAAAGTTTTTCAACTGCATTGCACAACTACCTTATATAATACCTGAAGAGTATTCTCGTTACGCATCTTTATGTGTTCTTAATATTCTCTCAAACACCAAACTTTATCAAGCTGTAATATACGACCTCGAAGGCCGTTTCAGCAAAAGAGAGTTTTGATCAAGGCTTAATTATCTTTTTCTTCTGAGGCGATGTCAAAGGAAATGTGAAGACCAACACTTTACAATTAAGAAAGTCTGACAAAGCAGGCACAAAACAACAATAGATTTTCATGAGAAAAAGCTCAAGACTAGTTCTGGGTCTAAAAGTTAGATCATACGTTCTGAGATGAATGGTTCGCGTCTACAAAGTCAAACCCCAGAATCTAACCCTACCAAGAAGGAATACGGCACAGCAACGCAGATCTAAAGAGAGTATCAGGTCGTTAGCGAGAAAAACTGAAAAAAGCAACATACTAGTAAACCAAACGTATTTTCTGGTGATGTTAATGCAAAATTTGCAGTATACACAAGGTGTTGAGTTGTTTTACCCCCCAAATGCGATGAACCTCATCTTTGAGAGCGGTATAAGCTATGGAAACTTACCGCTAACGCTTTAATGTTGCAACATCAAAAGTGTGTTAACGTAGCTGTTTTCGTGCGCGTCAAATGAATGTCAATCATCAACAGAACCTTAGAAGGAAGAAGCATTTGCGGAGAAGACGTTTTGTCTGCTATGAAGATAGATCTTTGCTTTTGCCGACATAACAGGAAATTTGATGTTAGCAATCTTCTGTGCACTATGACAGGTGTCAGAGCAAGCAGAACGATGCTGCTCATGTATAGCAGGAGCTATTACGTTGTCCCAAAAGTAAACTCCTTTTTTGAATAACTCAAGCCGTTTTCGTTTTCCTAGTATGTTTAGGGTATCATTCGATAGAGCAGATCAAGCTCTACAAAATGATCGCCAAGGGTCCGCCTATGTCGCCTTCTATGTAAAGTTTGAGGCTAAAATCGAGAAAAATTTTGTCACCTGAAAAATGGATTTCTGCGACAAAGAATCCTACAGACCTCCAACTTCGTCATTATATAGTAGGCATATAGTAGTACACAAATATGCCTTCATCGAATTTTTTCCGAGCATAGAAAGCGAGAAACAAAAAATGTCCAAAAATGGCAAACTCCGCCCCCAGCACCTCCCACATATGTCATTGTATACTACAAGCCTTACTAAGTATAATCTCAAAATCTTACCCCTGTATGTGCTCTTATAATCGAGAAATACCAAGTTTTACATTTAAAAAAACCCGAAAAAAGTAGCATTTTGGCATTTTGGGACCCCATTTGTTTCTCAATTTTGAGCTCCGGAAAAAATGCATCAAATACATTTTTGGGTACCATTGTGTGTCTACTATACAAAGACCAAGTTGGAAGGGTCCGATTTTTAAGGTAGCTGAAAATTTATGATTTTTGGCAAAATTTATCTAGGTTACGAATTAGGTGGAACTTTGGTAGACTTTTTGTAGAGCTTGCTGCGCTCTACCGAATGGTACCTTAAATCTGTCAAAAAAATAAAAACAGCTCAAGTTATTTAGAATTGGAGTTTACTTTTGGGACAACCTGATATATCCAAATTTTTCTGCGCAGCATATCTGATGGGCAATGTGCCATGCAAGAGCTGTTTTTTTCCATGGCAATAATCAAGAATACAGTTAATCTAGTTGATAAATCTATAAGTTGCATTGAAGAGTCTATACCGCAAAAAGTCAACCTCCTATACTCTAGGTAGATTTCGAGGTACCATTCGCTAGACCAGCTAACCTTACAAGATGATGTTAAAAATTTACGCCAACTTTGATTCACGTAATTTTGCAACAAAAACAAGAGATCTAATAAACCGAATAGACTTTTGTTGCCTCAAAAAAATACCTGAAACCTGATTCGGTATGCCCAAAATCCATTGAGTTTATTTCCTCTATGCATCTGTCAAAGCCCCTTCAAAAGCATGAAATGTAAATGAAAATTGGCTGAATTTTAACGTGGTAAAATTCATGTGTTTGAAATTTTTGACGATTATTTCAAGTTTATTTCATTTCAAAAACCAGAAATGCAGGTTATCAGCTATCTACCAGGTATCGTGGTTTGAATTCTCGCGATATGGAATAGTTTGTTGCAGGTTACGGACCAGCCTGATAATGTTAACTAGACTGGCTGCGCTCTTACCTGTTGCCGCGGGAAAAGGCGGTTGCATAGCACATTATATTAAATATTTCGCACAGAAAGTTTAGAACATAGCTCATCTTATAATCGTCACCATCGTTCTGTCGCTCGAACACCTGTCGCAGTGCACAGAAGATGGCTAACATCACATTTCCTGTTATGTCGGCAAAAGTCAAAATCTATCTTCATAAGGAGTCGACAAAATATCTGCTCTGCAAGGCTAATCTCATTTTTTTCTTGTTAACAAAGCTAATAAAGGTACTTTTTAGATTTGCGTTGCCACAACTGCTTATGCTGGTAAAGTTTCTTTTTCGGCCATTTTTCGCTAATAAGTCAGTTCAATCTTGGTAGGCACTTGCCCCAGAAAAGGCGGCATGAACGATGCAATACGTCAAAGGTTCCTGGATGTTCACAATGAAATAAGGTAATAAGCCGATGTTTTCGTTTTCCATGAATCTGATATTGATGCATGCAGATCGCTGGTAGCTAACGGAAAAGCGGAAGACGGAAAGGGAGGTTATGCTCCCTCGGCTGCGGCAATGTACAAACTGGTATAGGCTGTCCGCGCTGCGCACGGAGAGCAACGCTGTTGCGTACATTGAAGGCAGTTCACGACTGGAAGAAGCGCAGAGAAAAACAGGCGGCGAGAGCGCACGAGGAAAGAGAAGTGACGCGCATTACACACCTTGCGCCCTCTCTGCGCCCTGCGCGGACGGCCTATATATCTTCTGCAAAATTTGGAACAGACACTCTGATAATGAGGCACTTCAGAAATATGACTACGATGTGGAAAAATACGCTGTTGAGCATGCGGCTAAATGTGTCTTCCAGCACTCAAGCAATGATGATTTTGGAGAAAACATTTTCATGGACACTGCACTTGGTGACAAAGTCAAAGCTGCCGAGCAAGTGAGACATTGTCATAGGTTGTCGTTAACAATCGATCTTCTTTAATTTAAGGCTTCGAGAGATTGGTTTTCAGAGCTCGCCAAATACGGTGTTGGAAAAAACCTTGTCTATAAGAATATGCACGGTGTTGGACACTATACACAGGTTGACAGTATAACATTTTTGCAGATGCAGCAACACAACCAGCGCATATCAAAACAGTCAAAACATTATAGCTTTTTGCTAGCACGGATTTACTGACTTCTGCTTCCACTGTGGCTCGTTTGCGCGTCATCAAAAGAGCTCTTTTGTTATGTTTGGAAGTCTGCTGATTACTGTTTTCGACAGTAAACAGCCTCAGACAAAGACACGGTTTCATCTAGGTAAACACCGAATTTAGATGGTTTGGGCGTCCACGAAAGCTATCGGCTGCGCGGTTAATAACTGTTCCAGTATGATTTTCGCAGTCTGCAATTACAAGGAAGCGTGAGTAAAATTGCTTTTGTTTACCTCATTGTAGCAACTATTTCAGAGGAATCTACATCGGTGAAAAGATCTATGAGACGGGAACACCATGTTCGAAGTGCTCAGGAGCATGTTCCGAAGGTTTATGCGTTGTTTAGACTGAATTTTCAATAAATAGGGCAGCAATTGATACACAGAATATGCGTGAATTTTATATTTGCAAAAACCCGTGAAGTCTTTTTCAAAGCATAATGTGTCCGCCTACATCATCTATGTAAGTCACACATAGAAATTATGTGCATATGTATGCGTATTATATGTAAGCTTATGATTGTTATAAGATGTTCTTAGGTTGAGTTACTCAGGGCTTAGTCATAGAAGCACCTTGGACCTCGTAACTTTAAAGGCAGCGTCCCGGCAAAAATAAGGGTGCGAGTTTCTGGGCACGTTAAAGTGAAGTTCGGAGCGAAAAGGGAGTCTACCAAGAATGAAATTTGCCATGAAAGTGGCCTGGATCTTACGGTAGGCGCTCGGGGGGTACGAGATGCACGCAAGGTGTAGACGCAGAATCGTTGCGGAACCCTGCGCTCATGACTGTGTGCGCTATGCGTGGTCTGGCCTTACAGTTCGAAATCGCTGTGAGGGCGGCATTCGCGCCTACCATAACTGGGCCACTTTCGGAGCAAATTTCAGGCTTGGTAAACCTCGTTTTTCGCTTCAGTCATCGCTTAGGTAGGGGGTCTACTTTAGCACAGCCACAAAACCCGGCACCCATCGTTTTGCTGGGACCTGCATTCAAGGCAAAATATATATCGTGCATACTCTGCAAGCATATAACCAGCTTAAAAGACATGCTCATGCTTCAAAGGCAAATCACTGCAGAAATGCTTCACTTTTTTTTCAAAGCGCGGGTGATTCAAACCAAATGCTAAAAACAAATGCTCGTTCACAGTGTGGAAGTAATCATACAAAATCGACTTTGGGCTTTATACACACATCATCATCTCCGAGAATGGCGTATGAGGAAAGTATGGGACGCATCATTATCTTTTCCCAGAAAGTCCATTCGGAAACCTTTCTATAAGGGTTGAGCCGACATGGGACATATGTTCCCACAATTTCATTTTTTTAAATTGCGATCCACACTTTTGTGAAAAATCCAATTCCAACGAGGAAACTAAGGTAAAATTCCTTTCTGCTTGAGCGCTGAATCAGCTTCGATATATGTCGTACGTTGTTTTTCAAGTATTTCTTGATTTCTATTAATCCAAGCTTCTCGCGTCATTTGGTTCAATATACTCTCTGTCTTTGTAACATTTTGGTTTGTATTTGATGTTGCGTTTCAAACTTTCCTCTTGTTACATAATGTCATGATTGAGAAGGAGACATAACAGTAGAATTTCAAAAAGTCTCTTCATGAAGCTTTTGCAGGTCAGGAGAAACTCGTTCTTCAAAAAGGCAAAAGGACGGCTTGTGCCGAGTTCTTCACGAATTTAAAAATAGATAGGTGATCTACTGGCGCCCTTTTTATTTAAAAGATTGCTGAAGAGCTGTAAAATTGCTGCATCAGTCAATTATGGTTTACTACCTTACAGTTTGAAACACCATGCACAGCAGAATATTATCAAAAAAATCTTATCTCATTATGCTTTCAAAATCGAGAAAAAAAATTACGGAGCTTGCATCCTACATGAGATGGTGGTGAATTTGACTCGGCAGATTGATTTTTCTGGAAACGAAGTGCAATACACATTCCTCATTATCAGCCTGCTCGCCACAAAAATACGACCAATAGACTCATGCAAGATACGGCCTACTCAATTCTGAAAAACTGTCAACGCGTAGCTAGCTCCACTTCCACTTGCGTATGCACTGCTATCACGTAAAGTTCAACTTCACTCATAAAATTAGAATATAATTAACAAGGTATATCCTCAGCAGTGGCGTATCGATGGGCAAAGGAATGAGTGACGAAATTTTGAAGAGTTGTTTGCATGTCTCATGTTTCTGTAAAATTGTGCAGGATTTTTTCCCTAGTGAAGACTCAATAAACCTTTAGATTTTCAAAATAAACTTATCTTTTTTTGAGTGGTCTGAAGCGTACCAAGTTTTGAAGGCAACGCAGATTTGTTCAAACGCCCACCTGCCTACCGTTATGCCTTCATTCCATTATTCTGTAGCCCCCCCCCCTCGAGAAAATTTGTCGGACTGATCCGTGTATTAATGTGATTTGAAAGTATTGCTGTTAGGGGAGTAATGCAGCTTTCTCAAACACAAAAACTGCGTGCTTGCGTGCTTTGATTTTGTGAACTTAGTGCATATGAAACCTTTTATATGACCTTGAGATTCTGGGCGCTACAGTGTAGTCGCTTTGTCGCATCGAGTATTTTTGAACTCTGAGCAGACCACTCTAGCAAATCAAGTGATTTATCATAAATCTGTACGGAAATGTGCGAAGGACTGTACGGAAATGCACTCTATGTATGCATATGCAGCTTGACTAGATTTTCTCTTTCTTTCGAAATAATCAAAAATAATAATAATCACAGTCGATTTCACCAAAATCATATAAGATCCGCCCTATATTAAGCTGCGTAGGCGGAGCGACTGATCGAATATCTTGGTTTTTGCATAAGATTGTAAACCAGCTCCTAGCCAAAGTGCCCGCCCATTTGTTTAACACTCAACAATTCGTACAGCAGCTTCGGAGCATGAATTTCAAACCTGGTAGTGTTGTCGAGGCTTTTGACGTAATGTCACTATACACTACGTTCGAAACAATGCCGCTCTACAAGCCCTGTCGGAGATGCTGGATGATTATCACTCCACCATGGTAACCTTTGGACTGAGCAAAGCGTGCATACTGCTCCTCATTAGGGAATGTTTGAAACATATTTATGACATATTTGATTGGTCGGGAAATTACTATTCTCAGACTAGAGGACTTGCGATGGGTCAAAGGCTCGCCCCAGTTCTCGCGATCTGTTACATGAGCAAAATTGAGGAGCCAGTACTTACGCGCTTGCCATTGATTTAACGCCACTAATCGATGACTGCTGTACCATTACCTCGACACAATCTAAGATGGATCAGTGTTTTCTAATTCTAAACCAGCAGTCGCGTACATTCAGCACAATGGTTGGCTTTCCCTCTTGAAAACTCAGATAAGTTTGTCTGACGGTGCTGTTCAAATCAAATTCTACCGAAACGAAAGCTCTAAAAATATACTTGTCCACGTCACATCTGCGCATCCTACAGCTTTAAACGTTCCATCATTCACAATATCTATAAGACCGCTGTGGAAGCGTGCACGAGCGAAACAGAAAGACTCGAGTCGCGACAATTGGCATCCAAAATTGCTTGCAGCAATCTCGCTACACTACTTCGCGGTCTCGTCAGCGAACATCCAGACGACTCGCAAGTCGTAAAATCTTATGCGAAGCAATAACAATGACAGCAAGGTCCCTCTATGTAAGCCATTTGCCTCCGACAGCCTCGGCAGTAGACCATGCATAGTACAATCACAGTTGAAATTGAGCTAATGCTGGTCAACATTCCTATTAGGTTGTCGCAAAAGTAAACTGTATTTTAAATAAATCAAAATGTTTCTGTTTCCCTGGCAGACTTGGGATACCATTCGATTGAGCGAGGCAAGCTCTGGGCCCGTAGTAAACCCCCGAAATATGTCGTGATGTAAAGAAACCGAGAACACGACGTGTCCGACTGAAGGACGTGCTGCTCACGACCATGTTATGGTCGCCGCAAAACACACGACCGCACGCGCGATCGAACTACTCGGTGGTCGTTGACGGCGCGCACTGCCACTGCGCTATTGATTCTCGTGAACCAGAAAAAATTAAAGCTAAAACCAGCGAAGCAAAGATGCGGCAGGCAGAACACTTGCTTACTGCTTGAGAGCAAATCCATAAGCAAGCCTTATGTGTGTTGACCTCTATGTAAGTTGTAAAAGTATACACAGCCTTCCCCGAGCCACTATCAAAGCGCGGTACTGGTGGCAGCTCTACAAGAGGTGAGCTTAGCGCAGTGCCAGTGTTGGGTGACGCTAAGCTAAGGGCGGCGGGTACGAGTGGCATGTGGGTCACTGTTTTGCAACTTGCTGGTTACTTAGTTTTTATGTAATTAAACAAAATTTGTAACTTTTGGTAGTGGGGAGTCATTGCAAAACATAAATTACTGACAATACACGAGAAATTTAGAATATTGTAAAACTATTACTGCTTTGTTTGGTGCAAATATGAGCAATTTCATTAGCCGTAACGCTAAACGGTTCCCTTCCCCAAATCATGAGGGAAACGCTGGACGCACAGCCAATGAACAGCAATTCAGCGTATAAACATTATGAAAGGTGTTCAAATAAAAGAAGTAAGAGACTAAGACATGCAGAAGGAAAAATTTGGTGCGCAAATGAGTTGCGATTTGAGAATCACAAGAAACTAGTTCAAACACGCTAAGACACCAGAAAGTAGAATTCTGGAGTAAGTCATAATCAAAATAAACTCACCTTTTTTCGATTACAAGAAATATAGCAGTAGAAATGCTAAGGAAACGGAATAAGACGTTCGGCGAGTTACATTTGGGCGCTTATCAGCTGTTGATATCGATTGCATTCGGCGTGCGTTGAACCTATTGCTGTGTGCCTACGGTCCTTGCACAAGGTCGCGAGCTCGGCGTACTCGACCCCTAGTCACTTGCGCCTTCCTGCGTCTCCACGCTGGGCCCAATATATCTATTTCTCTGCCCCTTAAGTGACGACGTTCACGACGTGCTCGTCCTCTGCGCGCGAGGACGAGCACGTCCTGCAGTCACGACGTCGTGCGATTTCGCCGCGCGGCTGTGATAAGAGATAGGCGCGCGACGAAACGCGGCCGGAATGACACGTGCTGGGTACGTGCGATGTTTCGAACGTCGCGACCCTCTTGACGGGGGGATTACTACGGGCCCTGCTGATGACCACCACGGATCCGCATAGTCGAATTTCATGCAAAGTTTGACGCCAAAATCGAAAAAAATTTATTATCTGAAAATTGGATTTTTGCGATGAATAGTCGTACGGAACTCAAACTTGGTGATTATATGGTAGACACATAGTAGTACGCAAATATGATTTTAATGGACTTTTTTGGAGCTTAGAAAGCGAGAAAAAAGAGATAGTCTGAAAATGGCAAACCCAGCTCCTCTCATTTAGGTCATTCTATAGTACAAGCCTTACTAAGTATAACCTTAAAATTTTAACCCCTGTATGTGCTCTTATGATTGAGAAATACCAAGTTTTACATGAAAAACCCGAAAAAATCGGCATTTTGACATTTTGGGACCCCCTTTGCTTCTCAATTTTGAGCTTCGGAAAAAATCAACCAAAAACATTTTTCGGTACTACTAGGTGTCTACTATATAAGAACCAAGTTGGAAGTCCGTAGAAATTTTCTGGAAGGAGATCCGACTTTTAGGGGAGCTGAAAAATTTTGATTTTTGGATCAAAATTTTATTTAGATAGCGATTTAGACGGTTCTTTGGTGGCCGTTTTGTAGAGCTTGCTTTGCTCTATCGAGTGGTGCCACAAGTCTGCCAGGAAAACAAATACACTTTGATTTATTTAGAAATACGGTTTACCTTTAAGACAACCCAATAGTAGTAACATCAGAAAGCGGACGATCAGACGACGGAATAGATTGTATGAAGTAGATTGTATATCAGAAGAGTGCGTCGTCTGCCCTTACGAGAAACTAGGTGATTGCGCGAAGGAAGAGACAGTTTATCAGTTGGAATGCCTGGATTGTGGCACGACGTATATAGGAGAGACGGGAAGAAGTCTAAGTGTTAGAATAAAAGAACACCAGGCTAACAAAAGGCGCGGAAACCTGTCGTCTCCTTTAGGCAAACATAAGATCGAGGCACACGATGGGAGTGATTTTAATGTGAAGTGTACAATTCTAGAGCACGAGGTTGAAATTTCGGTACGAAAATTACTAGAGGCCGCGTGGATACACGCCGGAAATCCGGGGAACACCAAAAATGAACACTTGACGATACCGGTCGATCTCTTGCCTCTTATGTCACTATGTGACCTTGAACCGCACAGTATATAGAGTCCAAGACTTGCTAGCAGCTTCTGTTCGTCACATTCGTGCCGACTACTGACTCCATGGTGGAATAGAGGTCGGTGTGGTGGTTTTATTTTGGATTGTTTCTCGGCACGTTGCGCTTCGACAAGGTTCAAACGATGGAAGCCTGATGAGGCGTTTGATCGTATAGACTAACAGATAATATAACCGCGATCCCCTTTCAAACTTCTGAAGAAGACGATATGTCGAAACGTAAGATGCAAAGATAATTTTCAAAAAGTTATCAAAGCAGTTTCCACCAAAAATTTCGTCTTCGGTATTGTTCAATTGTTTTAAGCCGTAACAGGTTTTTAAAGGAACACTTTATTTACTGCCCGACGTTTCGCTGAATGCCGTCTTCAGGGGCCTGAAAGCGAGTCAATCACTCTTCAACCAAACGATCTAAACCACCGGACACTTCCTCCAAATCGTACATTTGACTCATCTATTGTGACGCAGATAAGTTCTCAAGTTGAACAGCTCACCAAGTGTTCCTGGTGAGGAGCGTAAGGGTGTTAGCTCTCTCTCACGGTCGCCCACAGCAGATGATGACAAAATGAGCGGTCCGAATAAGTACGACACGCTTAAATAGTGTAGGCTACTCATAGCTCGCAAAATGGTAGAAACGGCTTCAGATCACTAGTGATAGACAAATGTTCGTTCTTGCTATTCATTTTAGGATTACGAGCAAGAATGAATGAAGCCTCTAATGCTTTTCGAGCAGCAATATGTTCTTCGACAGCCAAAATGCAACACTGGATTTCAAAATCATCTCCTCCATGGTCCTCTTTCCTGTGCTTTCCAAGAGGACTTACAAGACTTTGCCTTCTCTTACTCGCCAAATGTTCGCTGACACGTACATGAAGTGGTCGACCAGTTTCGCCTATGTAAATGGCATGGCATATCTTACATTCTAGCTGGTAAATCACTCCGTATTTCGAATAGTCTCCTAACCTCTCACTTGTGCAAACAACGCAGTTCTGCATTACGCATTGTCTGTCATACAATCTATTGCGGACCAATTGCTTTTTGATGTTGTCTTGGGGTATGCTCACTAAAACAACATCATCCGCCAATTGCGCTTGTACTAGACATTGCTTAAAAGCGTTGCTTACTCTATCGGACACGAACGGTAAGCATAGCGATATACGTGATCGAGTCTGACTGCTAGCGTTCGCGCATGTTCTCTTGCGAGATCTGGGCTGCAGTTGGTAACCATTCTTAGTAACTATCTCGTATGCCAGCTTCGTAGATTCCAGTCTTTCAACTTCACCGCTGCAAACATCGCGCGCTTGTTTTTATTACGAACTAGCTGGCTTACCCGGCTCCGCCGTATCCGGACCAAACTTGGCACACATACACTTCGGGCCCCGGCGCGTGTCACAGTCCACTTTTCGTTATCGATCGATGTCGATTTTACCGATTTTTATCGATTTTTTCGCAGAGTTCACCTACAGGGCTAGGAGTTGGCACAGGGGGGAAGTGAGCATGGGGATTCCGAATACAATATTAGTTTTCAGAATTATCGGTTACTTTTATTGATTTTATCGATTTTTTGTAAATTTTGACATGCGAGGCTGGGATTTTGCACAGGGGGTAATCGAGCATGCTGATTACGAACACAATATTAGTTTTCAGGATCGTCCATTACTTTTATCGATTTTATCGATTTTTTTGTAAAGTTTGACCTGCGGGGCTGGGAGTTTGCACAGGGGGGTAATCGAGCATGCAGATTACGAATACAAAATTAGTTTTTGGAATTATCCATTACTTCTATCGATTTTATCGATTTTGCAAAATTTGAGCTAGGGGGATGGAATTTGGCACAGGGGTGTAATCGAGCATGCTGATCACCCCCTTGGGGATGATCAGCATGCTCGATTACCCCCCTGTGCCAACTCCCAGCCCCCTAGCTCAAACTTTGCAAAAAAATCGATAAAATCGATAAAAGTAATCGATAATCCCGAAAACCAATATTGTATTCGGAATCCCCATGCTCGATTACCCCCCTGTGCGAACTCCCAGCCCCGTAGCTCAAACTTTGCAAAAAAATCGATAAAATCGATAAAAGTAATCGATAATCCTGAAAACCAATATTGTATTCGGAATCCCCATGCTCGATTACCCCCCTGTGCCAACTCCCAGCCCCGTAGCTCAAACTTTGCAAAAAAATCGATAAAATCGATAAAAGTAATCGATAATCCTGAAAACCAATATTGTATTCGGAATCCCCATGCTCGATTACCCCCCTGTGCCAACTCCCAGCCCCGTAGGTGAACTCAGCAAAAAAATCGATAAAAATCGATAAAATCGATATCGATCGATGACGAAAAGTAGCCTATGACACCCGCCGGGGCCCGTAGCGTATGTGTGCCAAGTTTGGTCCGGATCGGTTCAGAAATGGAATTTTCTATTCGGAACATACGTACACACATACAGACAGACAGACAGACAGACAGACAGACAGACAGACAGACAGACATACAGACATACATACAAACAGACATTCAGCTTTATATATAAGATAATCGCACGTTTTACAGCAGATGGGTGCGCAGATGTGGCATGCAGAATTATATTCTTAGAACTCTCCTTCCGATACCATTTGACGTGTGCTGCTCCGTTTTCCAACATCACCTGTGTATTTAGATATGGTAGCCAGCCATCGTGAGGTCTCTGTCTTGTCAAGCTGATGTACCGTGATTGTTCATTGAGAATTCTAAAGCACTCATCCATTTCGGACTGAGTTGCAGTAGCAATGTAACAATCATCGATGTAACGGCAGTACATCAGGGGACATCGTAATAATACCGGCTCCTCTATTTTGCTCATAAAGCAAATAGCGAGCGCGGGCGCTAGTCTTTGTCCATCGCTAGTCCTCTTAGTTGTGCATAATATTGTCCCGACCATTTGAAGACGTTGCATGCCAGGCATTCCTTGACCAAGAAGATGATGCGCGCTTTACTGAGCCCGTATGTTTCCATATTGGTAATATGTGAATCGAGCAGCTCAGAGAGCGCTTGTAAGGCGTCATTATTGGACACATTAGTGTATAATGACGTAACATCAAATGACTCCATTACGCAATTCTGGTCAAAGTGCGTTTTGCGCAGTTGATCAAGGAAGCGGCTTGTATTCGGCAAATGGGCGGGGATCTTACATAAGAGTTGACTAACGATTTTGCTAAGGAACCACGAAATTCTGTCAGTTGGCCCACCTACACAGCTGATTATTGGTCGAATTTTGCAAGACGCAGTGAAGCAGTGGTATCAACGCAGAGTACTAGTTTGTGTGTCCTTACGAGTCCATAAAAGACAGGACAAGCCGGATTTTCAATTTTTAAGCCTACTGAGAAACTTTTCGTCTAGTCCCGCTTGCTTTCCGATCATCATCCAGATGTGATTAAGTCGCTTGCTTTGAGAAAGGAATTCTTTTTCGGTTGAGCGACGATAAACTGTAGCATCTGATAGATGAAGTTCAGTTATGTTGCGATCGAGCGTTTGCGGCATAATAACGAACTCGCCTCCCTTGTCACTAACAGTGAGACGAATAGTGCCGTTGGAAGTCAATTCACGCAGCTCCTTGAAACCCTGCCTTTGCGCATATGTTAAATTAGACTGTTTTATACCACGATGTTTGTTAAGAACATTCAAAATTCCTGCCGAGAGTATACGCAATTTAACATCCGCTTCATGACAAGGATCGGTCTCTTTGTAAAAGGATGATGGAAAAGGAATAGGAGGAAGTACCCTTTTACATTGGACAGAGGGAGATTGCAAATTGTTATCGTGCCTGGTTTTTGCGCGCAACTGATCTCTAAACCGCTGCAAGGATCCTAGAACTTTGCGATATACCATGGAGTTGACCGTTTGTGTAGGCGCGAAGGATGGTCCTAAGCTGAGAAGGTCTAATGCGTTGGCAGATACATGAACATTGCCTATGACAGTGACCCTGGCCGTTTCATTAGTCGTATGTGGAGCTAAATGAGTAAAAGACCGTTGATTCACTGGATGGTGTTCAACACTGAGTTGACTTAATTCATGTTCACTAAAGAGTACGTCAAATTTCTTACGGAGTTTGGATTTTGCGTCAGATCGTATAGACTCGCAGATCCGTCTTGACGAGCTCTTAATCCTCTTCCATGTGTGTTCATTCAATAATCTGCGACACGCTTCTTCTTTCGACTCGCACTTCAATCGGCTGGAGTACATAATGTGCTGCTTTTGGAGAATTGCGTAATGGAGTCATTTGATGTTACGTCATTATACACTAATGTGTCCAATAATGACGCCTTACAAGCGCTCTCTGAGCTGCTCGATTCACATATTACCAATATGGAAACATACGGGCTCAGTAAAGCGCGCATCATCTCCTTGGTCAAGGAATATGCCTGGCATGCAACGTCTTCAAATGGTCGGGACAATATTATGCACAACTAAGAGGACTAGCGATGGACAAAGACTAGCGCCCGCGCTCGCTATTTGCTTTATGAGCAAAATAGAGGAGCCGGTATTATTACGATGTCCCCTGATGTACTGCCGTTACATCGATGGTTGTTACATTGCTACTGCAACTCAGTCCGAAATGGATGAGTGCTTTAGAATTCTCAATGAACAATCACGGTACATCAGCTTGACAAGACAGAGACCTCACGATGGCTGGCTACCATATCTAAATACACAGGTGATGTTGGAAAACGGAGCAGCACACGTCAAATGGTATCGGAAGGAGAGTTCTAAGAATATAATTCTGCATGTCACATCTGCGCACCCATCTGCTGTAAAACGTGCGATTATTCGTAATATGTTTAAAACAGCGCGCGATGTTTGCAGCGGTGAAGTTGAAAGACTGGAATCTACGAAGCTGGCATACGAGATAGTTACTAAGAATGGTTACCAACTGCAGCCCAGATCTCGCAAGAGAACATGCGCGAACGCTAGCAGTCAGACTCGATCACGTATATCGCTATGCTTACCGTTCGTGTCCGATAGAGTAAGCAACGCTTTTAAGCAATGTCTAGTACAAGCGCAATTGGCGGATGATGTTGTTTTAGTGAGCATACCCCAAGACAACATCAAAAAGCAATTGGTCCGCAATAGATTGTATGACAGACAATGCGTAATGCAGAACTGCGTTGTTTGCACAAGTGAGAGGTTAGGAGACTATTCGAAATACGGAGTGATTTACCAGCTAGAATGTAAGATATGCCATGCCATTTACATAGGCGAAACTGGTCGACCACTTCATGTACGTGTCAGCGAACATTTGGCGAGTAAGAGAAGGCAAAGTCTTGTAAGTCCTCTTGGAAAGCACAGGAAAGAGGACCATGGAGGAGATGATTTTGAAATCCAGTGTTGCATTTTGGCTGTCGAAGAACATATTGCTGCTCGAAAAGCATTAGAGGCTTCATTCATTCTTGCTCGTAATCCTAAAATGAATAGCAAGAACGAACATTTGTCTATCACTAGTGATCTGAAGCCGTTTCTACCATTTTGCGAGCTATGAGTAGCCTACACTATTTAAGCGTGTCGTACTTATTCGGACCGCTCATTTTGTCATCATCTGCTGTGGGCGACCGTGAGAGAGAGCTAACACCCTTACGCTCCTCACCAGGAACACTTGGTGAGCTGTTCAACTTGAGAACTTATCTGCGTCACAATAGATGAGTCAAATGTACGATTTGGAGGAAGTGTCCGGTGGTCTAGATCGTTTGGTTGAAGAGTGATTGACTCGCTTTCAGGCCCCTGAAGACGGCATTCAGCCGAAACGTCGGGCAGTAAATAAAGTGTTCCTTAAAAACCTGTTACGGCTTAAAACAATTGAACAATATCTACAAAACATGCCAAGGTTTTACAAAAAGGAAACATACAATCTATTCGTCTTCGGTGTTTTTGTCATTCCCTGGGCTTCAGTGACCCGATTACAATTATGAAGTTCAGTGTTCCCCCCCCCCCCACCCAAAAAAGCAATTACTGGAAGCCTCATCCAAAGAATCAGACGGCTTTCACCACTTGGGCGAGAGGAGCTTGGTAGAATTTGGACCCTTGATAGCACTTTTACGGTTCCAAGTTATCTTCATTTAGAAAATATTGGAAAACCGAACAAGCGCAGATACGCCTCTCGTGGGGCCTGCATGAAGGTAGGTACCAATCAGAGGGAGCTGTTTGCCTGAACGCTGCCTTTAATGCAAATTATACTACTACTACCAAACATAACTGCTATACACTGGATGCTATACACTGCCCCGTTCTATGTTACAGTGGCGCATCTTTGTCAACTCACTTACGTCTAGAGTTTTTACCACATAGATTCGAGTCTCCAATGCGTAAAATAACTGCATGATTGATTGCTTTCGCTTTTTTAGCTCTCGAAATTTTGGCTCCTGCCAGAGTGCCAAAGCCGAGCCAGCGCTGCGCCAGCGAGCCAGAGCAGAACTGTCTCGGCGCCGTTTCGATCGATACACGTGCCTTTCGTTCGGGGAGGGGCTAGCTGACCTAATTCTCAACCAGGTAGATGCGCCGACTATTGATCGAAATCTCTGTCGGCTACGGTAGCGCTTTGCCGGTACAGGGTCAGCTAGCCCCGCCCCGAACGAAATGCATGTGTATCGATCGAAACAGCGCCGGGACAGCTCGGCGCTGGCTCGGCGAAAGCCTTTCCTTCAAGTCTCCGATTTAGTCAAAACTGAACTGCGCAAATCGCAGTCGCAAATCGCAATCGAGCTTTCGACGTTTAACATCTTCTCACTCAATCGTACTCGCTTTGCCCAGGAGGGACATACTCAGTCTCTTCAGGAAAGTTTTGTTACATCATCTTACAGTCAAGATTTGTAAAATCACGAAGTTAGTCCCACTGTCAGGTCGTCATCATTGTCGAGATGGAATGTGCACAGAAGTTGATAAGAACACATTTAAAATTTTCAAACTTTTTTATCATGTCTTTATTCCTTGCAGAATTCATGGCATCATTCAAACGGCTTATGATTACTAATAATTGATTTTTCTTCATCCAAATCATCAATGATGTCCCCCTGGCCCTTTATTGAATGACCCACTTGATTCTGGACCACCATGTCCACCTTTTCCGCCTGGTCCACTGGGACTTAAACCTCCAGGTCCTCCTTTCCCGCCTGGTCCTGACTTTCGAGTGTCCGTGCATGTCACCTAAACACCACACCCGCATTATTTGGGAAAATTTCATGCAAAAATATATTTTTTATTTGGTGCGATGGTACTCTAGTAAATGTTTTTATGCTCATTTTGTACATACGTACCTCCCATTCATTTCGTTTCTTTTCCTTCTCACATTTATCCCATCCCTCTTTCTTGCTACAGATTTTGTCGCATACGTCTCCGTGGAACGACAGAGGAACTGAAAAGCAATAAATTTTTGGCACAGATCTCTTTTTAGGTATGCCATGTTGTTTGTTTTTTGTGTGTTCTTCTCCCAAAAGCGTGCTTAAAGTATTTCTTGACAAAAAAATCAACGTTATTCGTTTAATCGATTTGATTCTGTAAATAATTTGGGGACCTCACAACGCTTAACACGAAGAGATCTCGCAAACACTGAGAAATAACAACGGTTTTATCTGCACGAATTTGAAGAAGAAAGAATTATAAACAAAGAATTTTCTGGAAAGGGTGGAGAGAAAGAGTAACGAGGAGGCAGATGCTTTGGTTGTGTCTTCCATTTGCGAACAAAATTGATTGTTCTCGGAATTTTTAGTAAGCATTAACAAGTATCCGCGAAATGGAAGAATGCTAGTGTTGTTGCTCTTGTGCAGTATGCGAAACATTCTATATAAGTCAAATAATGACCCATGTAATCTCTTTAAATATCTGAAGGCAGAGATAGGTTGCCAATAGGCTTCACCCGCGCGGACAACTTACACGAGCTGTGATGAAAGTGCGCAACTGTTGCAGTTGTCGGCGCAGTACCTCCCCTTCGGGCGAATCAATAATCTGTGTGCTCCTACCACATGAGCGGTCAAAAGTCAAAGCAATCATCCACTGCCACCTCGGTTTTTTGGCAATTTTTGAGCATGTAGAAAATTATATCTGGAGGAAGTAGACTCCACCTCATCTAGTTCGCTATTAACAGCTATCCAAACGAAGGCGGTGCTCATGTACGCGAGGCTTGCGCCGAAGTACGAGCTTTAACGGCCAAAGATACCCAAACACGCCGATCGCAGCCACTTGGCACTTTAAGCTAACCGCCTTCGTCATGAAGGAGCTTTCACAAAGAAGTTCTAGGGATTCAGTGCGACATCATAAAGGCTAAAGAAACTCTGGCTATGTGTCTATTTGCACATTCGAATGTATTAGAATAACCTCTCTCAACTTTCTGCTTTTGTGCTTCGACGTATAGTATGACTGCCAGCAAGAGGACCTAGAACAAAGTTTGTTACTCACAAAAAACGCGTTCGAAGAAACATTACTGACCACGAAACCTAATAACCTGTTCATGCTGTTTTGTAGTGAAAAATGACGTTAAGTCCCTTCAAGTTCAACTACCTTATATAGAGACTGAAGAGTGGTCCCGTTACGCATCTCTATCGCGCTCTCAGTTTTTTCTTAGAAAGCCAAACTTTTTAAGACTGTAAAATACGAGCGTGAAGGCCGTTTTCACACGCAGAATAGACATTTTCAGTTAATGCTTAATTGTCCTTTTCTTCCATCGCGAAGTTTAAGGACAGGAAAACAAGAATGTTTGACAAATCAAGGAGACAAAAAGCAAAAAGTAGAATAGTCTTGTTGTTCAGTGTCAGATCAAATGCGTCCTGCTAGATGGCTTGCGTTCAAAAAATCAAACAGCGAAACAGGGGCAAGAAAGGTCATTTTACTAAACGAAAAAATCTGATGTGTGATGCCATTGCATTCGTTTACATGTCGAATGATGCTTGTCAAAAACAAATCAACCAAACAATCAGCTTGTTGCTTTATAATGTATTCTTGTCACATTCTCAACACTGGGAGTTCGCAGTTTCTCCAATCTGCAGCAAGAAAATGTTTTGAGTAATAAGTCGTGGAGGATAGTTAGTATTAGCGAGAATTTCATATGCTTGAAGAGTAATTAAGCGTATTAGCGCCTTACTAAAGGAAGACACTATTGCAAAACACTACATTCTTACTTAAGTCAACAGAACCCAATTATGTTTACGTTTGGTTTCTTTGAATAGTCATACAGAGAAAATCTCCAGAAATCCCAACGTAACATAACGTAACCTCTTTGCATTTTTCAACGAACATTTTTCGTGCTTCGATCATTCGCACTGAGAAGCTTAGGTTATCGACTCGCCATGAGTACTATTATCTTAGGATACCGCACATACCTTGCGGGACATGTGCTTCTCATATCCGCCTGCACTCACACCCACCGCTCCGACGGGTCCGGCATTCGTCGGTATATGTACCCGTCTGAGCAAACAACTCAATTGGAGCTACCGATCGAATTTTTGTCTGAGCAGGGCAAGTCCGGAGGGGTAAAGGAACGAACTCCATCAGTTCATGCCACCTTGGCGGACTACTGGTGAAGCGACATGCAACAGCCTTGCAAGAGGATCATTTGTCCGCCGAGGGGCCCAAAAGTGACGGAGTTTGTTTCCCTACTGAATAGGGCGACCGCGGTTACCTGAAAAGCTGTAGCTTGGAAGTGTCAGTGAAACCAGTTGCCAGTTTGATCCGTGTGCCCGCCACTGCGGTCGTATCAAAACCGCTCCTCTGATATCGACCACTCGACACCTTACCCCCATCGTCCTGACACTCGGTAGCCGTGTGCTACTCATCGTCTTTGCGTCCTCCGTTCCCCCCCCCCCCCTCCCACTTCTAAACCCAAATTACTCCAAACAATGGTTCGACAAGCTGCATGTAGGAATGGAGCTGAGGAGGGCGACATGCCGCTTTGGGCAACCAAGTGGATCGAGCGATTTGACGCAGTCTCCAGAACATTCGAGAGGACCGCAAGTGAGTTACTTACTCAGCTTTCGGGTGAAATTGAAGAAATCAAAATTTCACAAAGAGCAGTTTTGGCTCGTTTAGAGAGCCTAGAAAACAGACTTTCGGAACTGCACTCTCGCAAGCTCAACGAGCAGAGTCTGCTCTACTCTACCCTTGTCAAAGTCCGTGCGGACGATGGCAAGTTAGAGGAGAAATCCAAAAGGAGTGCTCTTGTAGGGATCGATGAGCAGGGCGACAAGTCGGCCACTCGTCGTTTTGATCAGGAGATCGTAAGGGAGCACGTGTATACATCGGGCGAAAGGGTGATTGAGGAGTTTGACAAGGGCAATGTATCTGTCCATCGTCATCCTCCTGGGCAGCCGAGAGGCTCTCAAGCCCGTGGTCGTGTTCTAAATGTAGGCTTCCGCTCGAAAGAGTTGAGGGATAAGCTTTTAGAACACATGAAAACTGGGCGGCAGAGTCTCACGCAAAGGTTCGTGCACTCATATGCCAGGCGCGACTACACGAATGAGGAATTGCAGTTGGATCGTGAGCTGCGCAAGCGTGCGCGGGATCTCAATGCTATGTAGGAGGGCAAGTTGGTTTATGTTGTCCGAGATTTTGATATCATCAAACTCCGGACACCACGCGACTTGCCTAGGCGCTCTTTGGCGCCCTCCGCCACTCGTCGCAACGGGTTTAATGGCGGAAGTTCTGCGGTAGGGCTGGAGCAACGCTGTAGTGCCTCTCCCCCACTTGCCATGTCCCGGTAATTTCCTCTCAGTATACCCCGGGTGTGCTCAGCGCACACTAGGGCAGAATTCAACAAACAGAAACTACCCCTCGGTATGAGTGTCTGATCGAAATGATATAATTCATGCTCAATATCCAAATTTTGCTAGTTGCATGATTTTATTCAACGCACGCTCAATCTGCAATAAACTGCCTGAATTACATAGAACACTTTCTTTTGGCCCATCTATCCTCTTCATAACGGAATCATGGTACAAACCAGATTCTATACATGATGCTAACATATGCCGAGGTTTTGATTATGATATATGCAAATGTGACAGAGAGGGCAGTAGTATAGGAAGCGGTGTTCTTACCCTCACACACAGAAGGCTAGAGCATCACTTGATCTCCAGTCAGAACTTCTCCCCATATTGCCAAGTTCTATGTTTTTGTGTTAGTGATGCAACCAGCTGCACTTATTTTGTATTAGTTTATCGAAGTCCCTCTTGTGACAGTACTTCCTTTGCAAACGCAGAATCTTATTTCGCCGAAATTTTTGACAGAAATCAAAACTGCATCATTCTGGGAGATTTTAATTTGCCGGTTGGCTCATGGCAGGAGGATGGCAGAATGGCGCATCACTGGGTTCCCTCCACTTCCACAAAGCTACTTCGAGTTGTGAAAGTATACGGTCTACATCAACTAGTAAAGGTTCCCACTAGAGGCTCTCAACTGCTTGATCTTGTGTTTTCCAATAATAGTAACTTGATCAAATATCTTACTGTATGCGAACCCTTCTCTACATCGGACCACTGCTCTATTACATTTAAGCTGCGCAAGCATCGTAGAATAGTATCGCCTGAGAAATATCAGCCTGATTTCATGCATGCTGATTATGACGCTATAAACATGAGCTTATTAGAAGTGGATTGGCGAAGTATCGTATTTAGGGCATTGTCGGCAGATAGTTGTTATGAATACTTTCTTGAAGTGTGCCGTAATGCTAATAACAATTTTGTCCCTCTGCGTAAAATCTGCCGTGGCCGCATGCTTTTCTATCCCAAAAGGATGCACAAGCTTGAGGCCAAGGTCTCCAGGCTTTACCGTGCAAGAAGCAGAATCGGTATCCAAAAATATCAAAGGTTCTCAAAAAAACTCAAACGTGATTTATACCGCTGCAGACTCATAGAAGAAGGCAAAATTGCCGACAGCCGAAATGTACGAGCGTTCTTTCGCTTCTGCAATCATTGAGGGTGTCAAATAGCGTTGGCACTATATACGACTCAACCGAGCAGCTCTGCGCATCCGATATAGAGAAAGTTGAGAAATTTGCCGAATTTTGCAAATCCATCTATAAGGACCCGACAGCCTCGAATGCTGATTGTCCACGTTTTACAAATGCGAAGATTGATTATTTGGATATCACCGCTGATACAGTATATCAAGTTTTGAGGCGACTCCCCCTTAGAAGGTCCACATCCCCTGATAAACTCCCACATTTTTTTCTTAGGAAAGTATCGTTAGGTATAGCTCCAGTATTAGCTTTGCTGTTTCAAAGATTTCTCCTTCGTGAGGAAGCCCCTGCCTTATGGCGCACTTCAATCGTTAGGCCAATTTTCAAAAAGGGCTGCAAGGCTGAGGCCGGAAATTACCGATCTGTTTAACATCATCAGTAAGCAAAGTCTTTGAAAGAATTATTTGCAAACAGATTTGCGCATTTCTTACTTGCAACCATCTTGTGCACAAAGCACAACATGGATTTCTACCCAAAAGATCTACAATCAGCTTTAATGTCCACGGTACCCTTGTGGCAGAGAGCAGTTAATGAAAAAAGAGTTGTGACAGTCTGCTATATAGATTATAAGAAAGCCTTTGACTCCGTGCCCTTAACTCTTCTCTTTATAAAATTAGAGGCTTACGGCATTAAAGGCTGTTTATTGCGGTTCCTTAAAGCATTCCTGCTTGCGCGCACGAAAAGAGTGCGGGTCAATGAATCGTTTTCTTCAATCTATCTAACAGCAAGTGGTGTGCCGCAGGGTACTTGCTTGGGGCCTTTGATGTTTTTGCTTTACATCAACGATCTGCCGTCATGCATTCCCCATCATGTACATTGCTCTATATATGCTGATGACACAAAACTCTACTGCTACGACAACCCTAATCTGATGCAGCGCGCCTTGGATGCGGTAGAGAAATGGTCCGACAAATGGGAGCTTGACATTTCCGCGGAAAAAACCTTTATCATGGCCATTGGGCGTGCACATCCTCAGTGTTCCTTTCGTATTGGGACACATGAGCTTCAAACAGTTAGCAGCGCCAGAAACCTTGGTGTGACCTACTCTGACAAACTAAAGTTTGAGAAATACATACGAGATATTGCCGTTGCCGCTCACGCCAGGTGCAATTACATCGTTCGTGGGTTCAAAACTACTAATGTAAAAATTCTCTTTCGCCTTTTCGTCATCTATGTTCGTCCTCTTTTGGAATATTGCACTCCACTATGGTCTCCCTTTGAGAAAACCCTTACGGAAATTATTGAAAGAGTCCAGAGATCGTTCACTGCCAGAATTTTTGCCCGAGCTGGAATATTCCGATTGTCATACAAATCTAGGCTCTATTCTAGCCACCACTACTCTTGCGTTTAGAAGAACCCTTTATGACCAAAACCTTGTCTTCAAAATAATGACCAACAGGATTGAATTGGAAACGCAAGATTTTTTCAGTCTATCGAATTTCAACAATTACACTAGAGGACACATGTTCAGGCTTGTAGTAGGGAAAGTGAGGAACCAGCAATACTATAACTCTTTCCTAGTGCGTGTTATCAAAACGTGGAATGTGCTCCCAATGAAAGCTATCACCGCGAGATCTACATTCGTTTTCAATAGAAAAGTTCAAAAATTTCTGAAATCACAGGGGCTATTTTGACTACCATTTTCCAGGAAATTTTTTGAGATTTCGACGTTCCTTTCTCCGCAACGAATTTCTAACTGATGTATGGTTTGGTCTCCCAGAAGGCGAAATTCTTCGTTATGTTCGATGTTTTTTATTTTTGTTCCCCGAATCAAGAAAAAAATGTATCTACCTCCAGTGATTCTCTACCATTTTGTATTGCAATCTCCCGAATTATCCTTTTTCTTTGCTACAGTGTTCTTCCTGTGGTCACTTCGGTCTTTTTTTCTTGGTGATCATTCCCCTCTTCCGAGGGTTTTATTGTACTTTTCCCTTTTTTTATGTCTTATTGTCCTTTCGAAAACCTCTAAAACCTTTATTTTTCTCTCTGGGTTATGGCCAGCTATCCTTTGCAGGCGGGCTCGCTGGCCTCCTAAACAGGGGGTTTTCGAAAGACGTGTAAGATTTTGGTCGACCGCTGAAATTATTGATCCTCCTCGTCTAGAGTCATTCGGATGTCGACTTTATAGTTAAATAAATAAATAAATAAACAACCTATAGGCCTTGAATTCCGTTCGTAAAATTGTGATAAGGAAATTTCAGTTTATCCCGATCCATTGCTGCGGGTAGTCACGACTAGCAGCGGTAGTAGAGGCGGTTACACATCGTTGTTATGACAAATGCAGTACATCGTAATTCTAAAAAAATCTAAAGAAAGCTAACACTCAAAAACATTTTCTTTTCAAATCTGCGATGCTTCAGCTCCCACTACCTATGATGTATCATCACTACTTATATCGCAACATGTTTAGATAGAATGAGATTGTTCTAGTATTCGTTCCTTTCATATGCTATGACTTCCGCAAGGATGTCCAAAATTGCGTCGTGTGGGCAGTGAAGTTGTCAGAGTCGAATTTTGCGTGTACCACTCCTAATTCAAGAAGCTACTGATCCAAAATTGCACTTATATATAATCTTACATGCTCAAATTTCAGTTGAGTTTGCCGATCGAGAAGACAGGGATTGCTTGGGGTCAAGATGGTATATCTTAACAATTGACAAATATGTGGAGGCCCAGCATTGTTATGATCTTATCACATGGGCCTGAAGCGGTAACTCGCAGAGTACTGAGAGCCTTCATCGCATCAAATTTCCTATAAATGGCCGATAAGAAAATATTTGTGCCATATATAAGCTGACATCATGTCAAGCTCTTTGCAAACTTTGATATCGTGACAGAAAGAAGGAGCGCCACTAATCAATGTTAGTATTACTGTACTAGCTGCGTATGGCTTGATGGCGTTCATTATTTTTACTGGATTCACGGAGCACATCTAGTACGGCTGTCAAGGTAAAAATCGAGAAATCTAAATCTTTCTAAATAAACTCACTAGGAGAGGATACTTAGTCGAAAGCACCAATCTAGATAAGACATATATCGTCTTAAAGCGCTTGAAACGCTGTTTTCAAATCTGTAGTTCTAGCAGCGGTGCGTTTTTGTAGAAGGAGTTATGAGGGGTGTTTTCCTCTAAGGTTGGGGCGCCTTCCAGCAGGTCCCCCTATGTATGAGCACTGTAGAGTTCCACCTGGTGACAATTGGCCTAGTGGTAAGTGACTTGATTGATAAGGAGAGTGTCAAGGTTCTAATCCTTTCCGCATGCAATTTTATCGCAATTTTTGCAAAGTTGAGCTTCTAAATGGCTTTAGCGCCAAAGCCTGAAATTTCTGGTGACATTGATGTTAATCGAAGTTAGAAGTATTAAAAAACCGAAGTAAGATAATATAATCTTTATTGTATTCCTCATTCAAATTACTTACCACTAGGCCAGTTGCCTCACAAGGGAATGGTCAGAAGTCGAAGTGTCCAATCCATACAAGCTGCATAAAATCCTGATTTTAAATGTGTCTTCAATATCTGCAGAGCGCCTTTGTAGGCGAAGTTATGAGCAGCTTTACTGAAAAGTCTTATACAGAATGCAAAATTAGGCTCATTATTGCTCTTTCAGCTCACCTCTAGGTACGGGTCTTGAGAATTGACCAAGTTGCATGTTTTGGTCCAACTCTGAGCCGAGAATGGCTTCGTACGGCCAAGTTTGCACTTTGCACGCACAATTTCTTAGCAAGATAATGGCCTTCAACGGCTTATAATTTCGTCCACAAAAGCGCTCTGCGGGAAGACAGATTTAGAGTCAGCGATTTATGCTGCATCTAATGGTATGCAGCTTGTATGGATTGGCCACTTCGACTCTTGTAACCATTCCCTTGTCAGTTGGCACCTCCACTACAGCTCATAGATAAGGGGAGACTTGCAGGAGGGCGCCTCAGCTCCAGAGGGGAACACCCCTCATAACTCCTATCGTTCCGCTGCTAGAAATACAGACTCGAAATCACCGTTTCAAGCGCTTTAAGACGATATATGTCTCATCTGGATTGGTGCTTTCGACTAAGTGTCCTCTCCCTGTCAGTTTCTCTACCTTTCAGACAGTTTTCTAAAATGAATAGTTTTTGATCACACTCTTGTTGAAGAGTAATTTTGTTCGTTGGTATGAAATGATAAAGTATTTGTATATCATTCTAATAGAACTTTAACAATATGGACCGCTAATTCAAAGGTTTTTCTGCTTAAATAATAAAAGCATTTTCTGTTCACTTTTATTATCCTTTTTCGCCGATTTTATAGCCTAGAAACACAGTGGTAAATGCCGCTTACCACCGCTCATAATAACATTACGAACTTCTGTACAAAAGGCTTTGCGACCATTCAAGGTATCCTGAGATTACGCAAAGATTCTTAATACAACCTATAACCTCCATTGTAAGCCGCCTGGTCATCGTAAGTCATATGCGCCATGAGAACATTTCTATCGTTGCCCGTATAGGTAGAAAAGCGGAAAAAGATTGTCATCGGACACGGTGCCCGCTGTATTCTGGACAATAGCTTCTTCTTGTGGTTATTTACCCTAAAGTCTTACAGATAAGTCCGCTTTTTTGACACGAAAAAACGATGAAAAATCGCCCTCGCGCCGCCGAAAGTCTTGCAGGTAAGTTCTCCCATTAGATAAGTCCGCCAACAGTTAAGTCCGCCAACAGATAAGTCCGCCATCAGATAAGCTCGCCTGCCTTGAGCACAAGCGAGCGCGACCTAAGAGCACAGACGCGCGCGACCGCCCGCGTAGCTTGCCGGTGTAGATTCAAACAAGGCCGTGATATCTTCTGAAAGAAAGAGCCAAAGGATTCGACAAGCCGTGCAGGATACTTGCTGAGAAGACCGTCGTCATCAGATACGCCGTATAGGTGAGTTCTTTTCTTAGATATGACAGTGCTTGTACATATGAAATTGAGCGATTTCTGCTGGTGAAATTATAATAGATTTCATCATTGTATCATTGTAATCATCTCATCTTATCATCAGTTTTTTGTACCTCGTTTCGAAAGCGAGATGTTCTCAATACATCGCTCGTACCTGTACAGGCTACAACCTTGAAGCTGGCTGCCTATACTTTTTGCTTTCTCTATTGTTTACATGTTCTGAATGTAGTCGCTGTTGACCCACGCCATACGGCTTTTGTCAAATGCTTTCGTTTTTCACTATGGCTTTTGTCAAATGCCTTATTGAACGGAAGAGTGATAGTCTAAAAACGCTCAACCCCAGCAAAGCATTAGGAGTCTAAAAACGCTCAACTCCAGCAAAGCATTAGGCTTCTTTGTTCTTTTTCTCAATTCTTTTTTCATTAAGCCTGTACATCCAAGACAAAAGACACTGTAGACAAATTTGGTGGCGCCTGCTTGATTGCGCATCCTTCTGTTTTTCATCTGAGAAAAGAAGCGGACTTATCTGATGGCGGACTTATCTGATGGGAGTACTTATCTGTGAGATTTTAGGGTACATCCATACGACAGTGAGATAGATTTTAAGATCTGCATCGGCATCAAAGATTTCTCGCTCACTTGGGCATTGTCTCGCTGCCAAGTTTCAATAATACATCCAATCTATTTGAAGGCAATAACACTGTACAAACCGTGCCGAAAACCCTAGCGCTGCGAGCATGCAAACTTACGCAACGGTTCGGCCTGATACCAGTTGGAGCAGACTATAGCAGTGTAATATGCGGAGGTGACTGATAAAAATTACGGTTACTTCATAGTGATAATGAAACCTCTACTTGCTTTCCCTATTGTGAAGTTTAGTTTAAGCTTGTCAGAGAAACTTCAGCAGCCACACTGCTTGATTTATCTAGACACAACGCGCTCGTCCTAGTCTTTTCCCACGCAGAAGCTGCAGCAGGGTATGCGAGGATGGCGGCTGTGTGGTCACGGTGTGCGAATCGGCTGCGCACAAGATCTGGCACAATTCGGTTTCTAGGGTTTCTTAAAAAGACGTACCGCCTGACTTTCAAAAACTTTACGAAGTCCTCTTTGACCCTTATTGGTAACCTGTCGAGTTTTCGCTGTTATGTTTGCAGGGCTATCAACTGCAGTGTCGAGAACAGCAGCATCTCCGCTTCCGCACAGCCGCTTCGCCTGGATCCTGTAGCTTTTTCGCGAACATGCTCTCTGATCACTTTTCGGCCGCTAGGGTGGGAAAGCCGGAGTTTCACTGATTGGATATGATTAAAGAGCATTTTGCAGAAGAGATGCAGAGTCCCGCGAATGAGTGGAAATGCTGGTGACACCCGACGCTGCTAATGATAAGCCCTGTACATGTTTCGTAAGGACTGGACCTAGAATCGAAAGAAACAAAACGGAATGTTGCATAAGCACAAGAGTATGGCATTAGGGCGCGATATCTGACAAAGCGGTCTTATTAGCAAAATGCACTCAAAAACCAGAGGAAAGGCAACTATATAAAAATGTCTTTTCGTTATAGTTTCTTAACCGGTCCGTCCGTGATAGAGAAACCCAAAACATATGTGAACTTGCAGAAATATATGCTCCATACGATTTTGAATCATATAGTGGCCGCCTAGAGACGGACTAATTCTGGAAAAAGTATTACTTCAAATAAGTTTTTAAAACTTCTTATATAATTTTTCCGCAAGTAATATTCTATGCGTACAGTCCGAATCTGGTGTCATATCATCGCCTTTTACTTGTAAACAAGCCATTTATTTATTTTAGCATTCAAATTGCGCGGGCTTTCTGCAAGGCACGATAGAGCACGTCAGTCGTGTGGTAACTTGTTTTTTGAGCCTGCGTTCGTCTAAATGTTGGATATGTCTGCATAGTATGTTTACGTGGAGATGGTTTTTTCGCACCGCCCTGATTTTAACTTGTCTTAACACGTCAGGCAATCGTACTGAAATCTTGTTTTACGATATCTTCTTTCCTTTTTGTACCAAAAACGAAGTCCAGCTTGCTTCCAGTCGATATGTGCCGAGCCCTGGCAAATACAATGCTTTTTTGCCAGTTGGGTTATCTATGGGTCAAAAACTTCATGGACTTGCACCACTTTTTTGCGCAATCTTTCCTTTGCAAGCCGCTTTCACAGCAAAACCCTTCAGGCGGGCGAGTGGCGAGCAGAAACAATCCCCATTATGCGAACGGTGTGAGCAATGTTTGGTGGGCGAGAGGTGTGTACGAATAGAGAATGGCAATTATCCGGTCCTCCGTATCTCACCGTAGCCTCAAAAATGGGCGGCGATTTCCGGTTCACCCCGAGCGATGCGAGAGAGGGTTCACCTTCGGCGCCACCTCGCTACAATCGGATTTCACCTTTCGTCAAAGAAAATCCTAGATTATACTAATGGGCTTATACTGGGGGCGGGGCACCCAGTTTGATTAGGGATAGAATTCTAATATAATAATAAGACTTATGATAAAGGGATAGAGAAGAAAATCCTCCAATATAACGATAATTTCAAAACCAGGAAATATCTCTTCCTTTTTTACCTGTTCTCGGAAAAAATCACCTCGCGAATACCCGAACGAACTTCACCACTCCCTTACTCACGCGCAGCTCTTGTTTTTACCACCTCTTTTTTTGTTTGTATTCTTCAATGTTTACGATCCGGATATATGTCTGTGCAGCCATGCATATGTTAATATGTCTCTGTACATATATCCAGGTACTCTCCACTGCCATCATCGTCATTTTACTCGATGTTCGCACATTTATACATTGTGAGTACGAGAGGTACTACCGAATGCAGTCGCTGATCACTCCTGTATTACTGCAAATTTTCGAAAATCGCTTCCACTCGCTGTGACTACTCTTCCTTTTCTAATTCTTTTTCTCGTTACTCCGATACTTTTTATTTCTTATTTCCTTGAACCTCAGCTGCGAGTTTATCAATATTTCACAAGTGAAGTACATTTATACAGCATATTCGTTGAATTCTTCCTACTCCTCCACTGAACGCCATCAGATACCAGTTACTTTTCTTTCTTAAAATCTTTACCGATAATGGATATGATGTGAGCTTACTCGAACTAAAATATCGAATTAGATTGCGGTCCTCCATACGATTAGAGCGGTAATATAGAATAACAAAAAAAATTTCTTTTCTTCCTCAATCGTTCCCATTCGACTGAGTACTCTTTGAATCTGGCTAAATTTTTGCACTAAAATTCTGAAAACCTTTGAAAATAATCATTATCTATTTTAGGCCCCGGGCACACCTCACGCAATTTCAGCCGCGACGCGATTTGGCAAAACTCCAACTTTTTATCGCTCATCGTAGGCACTTATTGAATGAATAGAATATGGGGTAATTTGTGTATATGCCAAAGTTGTACATACTCTAAATTTGTAGCCAGCAGGTCTTGAATTTGCAGAGATTTGGCAGATTGCCAGATCGCATGGCGACTGTAATCGAGTGAGGTGTGGGCCAAGACCTTAGCGCCAGTAAATAGAGTTTGGGGGTTCATAATTTAAATGCGACTGATGCTTTTTTTAGACATTTTAGCACCTTACACACTCTCTACTAAATATCGGTAGAATCCCATTATAATGGAAATTTTTCCTTAAGCCAAGAACTAAGCTTTCCATTTATTTTCTCACCTTCTATTCTTCTTTACCAAAAATCTCCATGCCAGACACGAGTCACCTAAACTTGTCCAGTTTATTATAGCTTTCTTACTTTTTTAGCAGATTCATCAAATCCATAGCAGCTGAGGTGTGCTCATTCCCAAGGAAATGGAATCCTTGCTACCGTTCCTGCTTTTTGCATTTGCCAATGCCTGTGCACCGCCGGGTTTTGTTCAGAGTAATGATCCAGGTACGTACTGGCCACAATTTAGTCCCTATTCCTGAATGAGGTCATAGAATCATTGATGGGCCTTTTCACTTCCGAATAGATTATTCTACCATTTCAAGTGTGATTGGAAGAAAAAGTTATGGGCGAATTTTCAGATTTGTTGGACCTTGAAACAACCTGCCCATAGAGAAAGGAATTCCCAACGTAGTAAAATTCTTTAATGTTTATTTAAAATAGCCTATTACATACTTATGAGGCATTTGGCTCATTTTTTGGAAGAAAAAATGTCAAGCTGATTCATATGATAACGATATTCTATGAGAAGATTTTAATCTAGAAATGTGTTGTAAATTTGTTAATGGAGAAAAAAGGTTCTTTCATATTGAAAAATTCAGTCTGTATGACCAGCCTCTTCTCAAACTTCAAGCATAACCCTCGCTACTTTTCTTTGATCTAGGCAATGTCGGCGCAAGATGCTCGGATCTTATCCTTTACCCTGTTTCAGCAGTTGACCAAAGTGACCAGTACAGGTAACATTATTTCTACCTTATCAGTAGATCAAAGTAAAGCCAAAGCCTCTTTTTTCAAGGTTTGACTACAGTGATGTTAGCTTCGGTAACACTCATGCCCAAGGGGCTACGGTAGCCATAACATGCACTACAGGTGGACAACCGGCTACGGTAGAAGGTTATGATCAGGTAGGGCTCAAACAGAAACTAGTTAATAGAAACTCATCAAATCATTTTCGTGCGGATATTCTCGAAAATTTACTCTTTATCACGAAAACCAAACTGTCAGCAATAGTTTAGCCATCATAAATAAATTTTCCAACATCTTTGTGAAAATATCTCTCTTGTACATTTTCTTTCAAAATCTCTTCTCCTTTTCGACAAAATGGCACTGGTTTTCTAGGAAGCAAATGTTCATATGATGGCCCGTAGTGGTTTCCTAGAAACCGTAGTGCAGTGCACATCCAGATGACTCAGACTGGTGCCATTACCAAAATGGGGCCAGATGGTGACAAATCGGTTGAATATAACGATTAATTAAATTTACGAGAACATAGTCTTTTTCAGTGACACGTTTCAGTATAGACGATCAACTCTCTCCAAAAGTCATTTTAAAAAAATCTAGAACCAAAAAAATTTACTTGAATAAGGTATCTCTGCTTAAGAATATGGGATGGATTCAAAACATTTAACATTCGGGAAGAATTGATATTTATAATGCTAATAGTAAGCGGCCTTTTCGCTTCTTTTGGTTTATCCATCATGATATTAGCCTATTCCATCGTTACAATTATGATTAGAGCAGCTTAAAGATTTAGTCTTTCTCGTTTTTGCAGAAACAAACTTTGGAGTAAATATTCACGTACAAAAAACAAGTTTTGATGTACTTTCCAGCTTTTTGAACGGTCCAACGATGCTCTTTGGTGTTATGATATCAATATCACTCATCTTCTCAAAAACTTTTTAGAATCTGGTCTCCGGTCTCCAGACAAAATCTTTTTGCTAGGTGTGATTTTCGGATTATTCTTGCGCAATTGACCGAAGCTCGACCTTGCGAAGTCTAGCGCTAATAGCCGTGCAAAAAAAACTCTAGCACTATATTTCTTTTTTCTAAGTCTACGCAGACGGTGTTTCTCGTATTGAAGCGAAGATTTTCTCGGGCTAGAGCAAGGCCAAGGTATTCGATTTAAAAACGAAGACTTCTCTATTTTTAAACGCAGAGGTATTTTTACAAGTCAAATTCATAGTTGTGTATGTTGTATCTAAAAGAATTACCTGGCCATTTCAAGGCCGATGGCTCAAAAGATTCATTCATGGCTTTGATTCTAAACTCCCGCCCATTACCGTACTTGTCATGATCAGCGTTATTAAGTACGGTAATGGGCAAAGGTTTAGAGTCGAATTGCTCAGCACGTATAAACACATGAGCTACCGCTTTGGTAGTGGTTTATAGGTTCTGCCAATCAATTCCCACATACAATTCCAGGAATTCTGATTTACTTTGATTTTAATGATTTAATTTTAATTTTAACTTCTCAATATTTTAGCAACGGACATCGATCTCAGCAGCGCCGAGTTTACTGGCTACCTGTACGAATGTGGGTGGAAGCCAATACACATGGACGATACTCGGACGAATTTTGCAATTTGTTGACTGCCGATTTTGAGCCATGAACGAAGAAACGACGTCTTGTACCATATATGACCATTATTGTAACCTCCAAAAAACATGAGTGTTGCACCCATGATGTACTGTAGACTCTGAGACCTTGACTTCATGCACATCTTCAACTTTTCTGCTCAAATTTGCCGCAAAACAAATTTTTATAAGTGTGCTTCAGTGAACCTAATTAGGCCTTGTTTCTTCCCAACACAAAACGGTGAAAGGTGAGGATGTGCAATGTCTTGATACTAGTCAATAAACTCACACCAAGCTAATAATAAGCCAATGCTTCACTTTTTCAGTCTAAACTTCATGCTCCTCACTACTTTTACCCTTTCCTTTTGTCTTTCTTCTCTAAAACACGAACTTCACTGCAATTTCACTTCGCCTAGCCAAACCTCAAGTCTCACTATTTTAAATATCTGCGCAACAGTTCTACTATTACGGTGATTAGCATGTTTTACACTAACACTATGCATTTTTATAGCTCCTCTATAAGCTATGATTGAAATTCCAACTCCAAACAACTCTCGCCCAGTATCGTACTCGAGGCTGGCTGAAAAGAGTACGGTATACTGGGCGACAGTATGAATAGGCTCCTGATTAGAAAGCTTAGAACATATAATTTGTCTATTCATCGGTGCAGTCTCAATTTCACATGATTGGTGTTTAGGATTCTGCTTCCTAGCATTCTTGTATCTCCTGTGCTAGAATTATTTTGCAATATTCATATTTCCTGCCTAAAGTCATTTTCCCGCATATAACATGATTGTATAAAAAATTTCGTTGATTTTGTGAACTCCATAAGAGATACTCAATGATAGATTCAACAGAACAAGCTAGTCTAGCATTTTGGTCAATAGTGTCCTTGCAATGACGACAACATTTGCGCGGGAACAAATGCCATGCTGGTGAGCGCCGACTACTTGCTTGCGACTTGCGCGCAAAAAATGACCAAGGGTGTACACTGCCACTGTTTACGTAAAAATGTTGTCAGCAGCGTAAGAACACTATAACTGTCAAATCTACGGGACTATAGGTACAGTGACTCTACTTCGAAGTAATGATTAAAAATGACATTGAACCCTTTATCCAGCAAGTTTTCTGCATTTATGAGTTCTCAGTAATTTCACTAGCTAGGACTCTCACAACACAATGATACAAAATATCCATTTCTATTCTGAACATTCACCAGCTCTCCAACACCTCCCGAAGCAATCAAAGTCCAAGTCATCAAAACCATGACAGTTTCACGACGAGCCGCATTGTGTGATACCGGTCAGTGGACACGCGCATATACACACACAAATTCATACTCAGATCTGGTCATCCGACCAATTACTCGCTATAACTGGGGCGCAATAATTGCCGTAACAACGCCGTCCTATACCTGACCGCTACGAAATCAGCTTTTAGGGGTGATTATGGAAAGTGCACAGATGTTTGATCTCTAAAAACTGCTTGTTTCGCAATTCGGAGTTTTCTAGAGCATGAAATCAACATCGAGGCAGGTTATGCTAGAGTAAAATGAAGATTAAGAGTGTAAAAACTGCCTCAAGGAGCCAATAAGCCGTGTGATCAAATGAAAACTCAAAATCAAGATGGAGAAGCATAATTTTTGTGCAAAAACAACTTCTCAAATTTTCTCAATAGCTCTTTCCAAGTCAAAGTCACCTGCCCTCCACAACCTTGAGCGCCAACGTTTCAACGTACAGAGAAGCATTTTCACCTCAAAATGTTCACTGATACTTAATTTCAACCCATAACCAAGGCTATCCACTCATCTTCACATTTGCGACGTAGGCAGTCGCAAAAAAAAAGTTATGAGGGACAAAATACAGCAAATTGGAAATCGCACAGTGCTATTCGTACGTAGGGAATACGACCCATCAGAAATAATTTATTTAAAACCGCGTAGATTATTATTCAAAAACATTTACAATTAACAACAGCGAGAAGAAAATCACTTCACCTAAGCAACGGGCGCTTGCTCAATGTGAGGTGGGAAAGAAAGATGAGCGCCAGGTGGGTGAACACCTGGGAAGCCAGGTTTGTCCGGACGGAACAGCTCCAGCTTCGTACCCGTTTTGTCGATCGTTGCTATGCGTACAACACCGCCTGATGAGCTAAAATGAGGAGAATTAACTGCATTGACAAATAGAAGGCAGTAAAAACATTTGAGGTCAATTATAGAAAACTGATGTATAACAGACATGTTGTCTTATAGATAACACTAGCAAAGCAAGTCTGGTTGAGGATCAGCAAGGAAAAGGCCTGCGCTCTTCTTACACCGGTAACAAAGAATTCAGCATTTCATCTACGATGAAATTTGGACATAGCTTCAAGGACCCTTCTAAATAAGCCGACAATCACCCATTATCGATAGTCTCCTTTGCAACAAATTGAAGTTATCAATTTCAATAAAAACTGTGCTGAATAATCATGTTGACTTTAACTATTCCTCCACTTACGCTAGAAGCTTTCCCTTTCTCTCAACTCTCCAACAATCTACAGAATAAGAGATGAGCAAAGTCGATAACCACATCGTGATAAGCTGCGGAAGTAAACAACCGCGTCGGCCGTTGACATCTACAGAAAAATGTGGTTTATAGCGATCTCCATAGCGATAGGAATGGTATATAGCACCCAAGAAAAATCGTGATTAAAAGATATTGCCCCTTCTCCTGTACAGCTAGCACAGCGTTGTTTGTGGTTCAATCTTGTTGATCTATCTCAAAGCCCATAGACGCATTGTATAAACCCGCCCATAGCTGAATGATCAACATTAAACTTTGAGCAGCAGTAAAGACACTAGCGACGTATGCCCTATGTGACCAGTAGATGCCAGCCCGATTTGCGAGCTGAAACGTGAGTGATTTTCAACCCAAAATAGCTCAACAATAAAAGCGTAGATGTCTGCTATACCGCACCGCTGAGCGATGCGGAACAAAAGAACTCGAATCTTCGAGGCAATGTTCAAACAGATCTGAATTTAAGGGTTCTCTTACAAAAACCAAATGGAAAGTTCTAACCAATATGACAGCGCTTATGATTACTTTGGCCAAGAAATTTCACCTAGCCCGCCCAGATCGTACATTACTTGAACGGACACACCATAGTCCAATGGCATGGTAAGTATGCTGATTAATCCGCTCGCAGTGAGTCAGGTCTGGGCAGGTACTCAAGCTGAAATTCTCGGCAATACATGAATCTGGAAAGCAGCTGTATGGGCAATGACCTGATTGAGGTTACCCAGCAGTATGCCCATAAAAATATAGAACGCTGAAGACTTACCTCAACTTTAAAAACAACAAATATAAGGAAGGAACAACAAAAAGGTGAAAAGTTGAAGATAAACTCTGACGAATAATTCAAACTCATTTTTAGGACTCACCCATCACGGAATACAGCCAATCCCACGGCTTGCTTGACTATGGCTTTACATTCCTCCTTCGTCAAGTTCGGCTTCCATGCGTTATCGAGGAAACCCTGAAAAAAAGGCTCGAACTATGGTTCTGTTAAACCCTATATCTCCCCTATAAACTGAGCACATTGTGAAAATTGCGATCTCACCTGCACAAAGGTAGAGCCAGAACCAGATGCCGTTGATTTCTGTCGTGTTACAAAACCGCCCAAAGGAATAGCATAAAGCTGAACGAACGGAGCCCATTTTAGCGTAGTTCACTCGGAAATCACAATAAACACCTACCTGACCCCCTTCTACCTCATCGTAGCCCGCGATCAGAACCGAAGCGGAGAGCTGATCGCGGTAGTTGTATAAGAATTTGCGGAAAATCTGAGCTCCACGATAGATAGTCACGGGTTCGTTCTCCATCATACTGTAAAAGTGCCATACGTCAAACTTGGAACAAAAGATACGAGATAACATGAGCAAGTGGAACGTACCTATAAACTTCAATATGGTATTTGACAATATCAGCTATTGCCTGAGTGTCGGCTGCAGACCCTGATCGACATACAGCCATGTAGTCTGTGATAGGAGTGATCTTGTTCGTAGCTCGCGATGAGATGAAGGAGCTAAAAATGAGTAAACAAATGATGTAAAGAGGATGAGGCAGAAAATGGTCCGAAAAACACGAAAAGGAATAACAAAGTCTTGCTAGCAACTTACCCTGCACTAGTTCTGGAATCTGTGCCGACAACGACGCCTCCATTAAATTCCATGGCTATAAGAGTGGTCTGAAATGAGACAGTGCTTCAATTTGAGATAACTCAATTTCCAATTACCAAAATTAGCGATCCCAGGCTACGCAGTGATAATATTTCTATTTTGATTAAAAACTCACTCCAGTGCTGATGGGATCTTGAGGGTAGAATCCTATGGCCGGAACAGCCTTACGCTTCTCATCCTCCATGACATCCATGTTTTCGTCTAAACGCTGCACAGATAACTCAAAATTTGGAGTTAGCGATCGTACACAGAAAAGGCAGAAAAGACAACGCATTTATTCAAACTCGAGCAAGAATTGCGAAGTTTACAGAGACAATTGGCGGTTGATTACCTATAAAGGTTCTATGCACACTTTAGAAGTCACTGTGAAAAGTTTTGGTGTTGAGATCTTGCTGCAAATTCTGATCTGCTAAAGACTCGGCTATATTTCACCGGTGTTGCCGGTGTTTCCGTGTTTAGCCCCGGTATGATAAATTGATCAGACATACCCGTCAACAAGCATTTTGCCGTGTAGTGACCATGTTTCCCGATGCCACCTGACTCTCCACCGGTAAAAAAGTGAAATCAGCCGAATTTGCAAGAAAAAGAGAACCAGTGTAAGACCATGACAGAGATGAAATCCTCATACATCAGCACAGAAGCAAACCCTTGCCAAGATGCACCCCTCAAATATTGCTAGTGTCAAAAAGCAGACCCTTCTACTACATTGTAACTACCGGAGCTGATCCAGCGCTAAATGAAAGCCTGCTTCAAAGTTTCATTAGTCACATTCACCCAAAAAGTAGGCATCGATTTGGAACTCTACAGCATGCTTTCGAGATCTAGGGCGGGAATTGAAGTATGAAATAAACCGGGCCTACGGTGTGAAAGGGAATTTTACTAACACCATCAAGATCTGACAAGGGTCTGCTTTGCCGGCTCAGTGCCTCTCTCTAACAGGGAAAAATGTTTAGTAGAAGTGACCCTTCAAAGTGAAATGCATACCATCTTGGAGGGCATGAATCGCTGATTTCAAATTTGCCTTCCTTATCGCGATGCGTTTGAACGAGGAGATATCAAGGGTTTTGAGAGAGGGAATATGCAACAACAAAAAAAAAGAATTAGCAACTAGGGTGAAATCAATGGCCGCAATTTTTCTAATTCAAATAAGGCAGCAGAGAGTGAGGCTATTTTACCCTAAGAATATCTATTGCACAAAGTGTTTTGGCAATCACCACCGCTGCTCTTGAGATGTAACAGGAGTTTTACGAGCGACTTTGACCAAATGATCAAATTTTTTTGCTCTGATAAGCGCTAACAACTCCTCGTTCAAAAGTGCTTCGCGGAAAAGAAAGGCAAATTTGGAATCAGCGTTTCGTACCTCTAATGGTATCCATTTCGTCTCAAACGGTCACTTCGAGTAACCATCCGTTCCTTATCAGTCAAGTACGAAAATATTGGAAGACACATCTGAGATCCCAAATACAGAAAATTGAATATGATAGACTTGCTACTATTAGCTGTAAATGTAGCATGTATTAGGTTGTAAAGAAAGTTCAATAGAGGTTGAGCCAAGTTCTACTAATTCTAGTTTTCCAACACGACTAATCGTGACTAACTATCACAACCGAAATACAAAGAGATCGGCATGCAATGAATTCGTAACACTTGTCTTGTAGCGATTGAATCGCGACGATCAAATCGCGTGAACTCTGCCCGAGGCCTCAGACTTTCTAATCTTTATTCGAATGGTCGTCGGAACTCTATAAGTCCACTTTCACTCGTGGACTTGCTCCCAAATTAGACCAAAGATGCGCAGAGAGCACATATCAACTTACTTCTGTCACTAGTAGGAGTACAATATTTTGGCGCTATTCGGCTATCCGGGCCCCAAAATTTTTTTGCCATGAATTTCGCTCAAACTTGGCCCAGGGAGGTTATCTGACATGCCGATCACGAATATCTCTTTTTCTCCTCGTGAAAACGCCTCCCTGCAGGGTTACAGTAGGTATACGGTAGTTGGTCAAAATCACGGATTTGCCCGAGACTCCGTCTAGAGGGGTTATTTGGCATGCTGAACACGAATATGATGTTTATTTCGTGCGACAGCGCAATCCGGTAGAGTTACGGTAGGACTACGGTAAAGGGTCAAAATCACGGATTTGCCCAAAACTTGGCTTAGAAGGTTTATTCGGCTCGCTGATGCCAAATATCACATTGGTTTTTAACCGTAGCGTCATTTTCTCGGGTTACGGTTGCTATACGCTAACGATTGTAAAACAGAGTTCTGCCTGAAGCGGGTGTAAGGCGATTCTGACGATCGTGAAGCTTTGCACACACAACCACTGCCGTGCGCTACACACCCTGCTGCGGCTTTTGCCTAAGCAAAGCACAGGGGGAAGTTACATTTGCCGATTTGTGATTTTAACCCCTATCGTAAATCTACCGTAGCCAGCAGGGAGAAGTTTTCGTGCGGAGAAAGTGTGACATTCCTAATCAGCATGTCGAATAACCCGTCTGTGCGAAGTTACAGCGGATTTTGAGATTTTGACCTCCTACCGCATACCCACCGTAACCCGAGAAAATGACTCTACGGTACAAAACTAATGTGATATTCAGCGTCAGCGGGCCGAATAACCCCCCTGGGCCAAGTTTCATCCAAATCTATGATTTTGACCCTCTACCGTATACCTACCGTAACCCTCCAGGGAGGCGTTTTCCTGCGGAGAAAAGGTGATATTCGTGATCAGCATGTCAGATAACACCTCTGGGCCAAGTTTGAGCGAAATCCATGACAAAAAAATTTTGGGGCCCGGATAGCCGAATAGCGCCTATTTTCAATAAGCCGCACAATACATCAAAGGTTCAAACTAAAAAGTTGCATTTTCCCGAAAGATGCCATCCTATACAGGAAAGTGAGAAAGTAAAGCAATATGGAGCAAGTATTGACTCGGAACTAAGCATCCTATTGGGCAAGAGTTGTTACCGGGCTCAGGTTGTGAAAAGATTCTAGGAAATGATGTGAAAACCGTACAAGGTATGATAACAACCAAGCGTATCCCGTAAAAATATGGAAACAAAGCCCTAGCATCATGAAGCAATATATGAGAAAGTCTTTCAGGACAGGAACAACCACGAAAAGAGAGAAAATTAGCGCAAAAAGACCCCAAAGTCACTTTTTGGAAAATTGCCAAGGATGACAATTCGCATTCGAATTTGCGCCTACAAGCGTTGCATGCGCATCTAAGTCGTCGGGCCGACTGCCAAGCGCGTAGAATTTTGGGCATTCGTTCAACATCGCACTTTTTTGGGCATTCACTCTGCAACGCATCCTGTGGGGTGGTTGTTAGTGGGTTCATCGGGCATTTTCCCTTTTAGAGATCACTTGATCTTCATCATCACTAAAGTCCTTCTTTGTTTGTCATGTATTAGTCATCCTTGAGTCAGAGGTTGGGGTCGATTTGCTTTTCTGCTTTGTAACGTCAAATTCACCATATTTTGTGGGGGTTGGATACCTCAGGAGGTAATAAGGAAGGGAGTTGTTTTTATCGGGGTTCTTTATGAGGACCGTTTTTTGTCAAGAAGATCACAGATTATGTACCATTCGAGATGTTTGTTTGTCAGTGCCATTTTTTATCTAATTTTGCTTATTACAGTGGACAATATGAGTGACGCGGAATGCTATAAATGCCACGAGACGGGCCACTTTGCTAGGAATTGTCCAAATGGAGGAGAATCAGGCGGCGGTCGCGGTGGAGGAGGTGCTACTTGGTGGTGTTTGGGGTGTTGAGTAGATTTAGGTAATTCAATGTTTTCGTCTCCATTACACCACTATTTAGTGTAGCCAGCTAGACTTCCTTTTCCCAATTCAACTATCATCTTTATCGTCATTGTTGTCGTTTTAGCCAAGAAAATTTGAATTTACTTCAAAATTCCGTAGAGAGCGTCAATTTCGAGAATAATTTTGCAACGCGTTTTTAGCGAGCCTTTTTCGACATATAAGGAATCGCTACTTTTACGCTAAGTCGAAACCAAAGTTTGAATATGATTTTGCTGGGAATTTGCTTAGTAGGTCTAGCCTTGGTTTGGCACAGTAACGCCAAATGCGCAAACATCTTCCAGCAGGATTCATCATGCTAATTTTGATTACGACATGCCGTCTAACATCGCTATTCAAAAAAGTCCTTTTGAGCACTGCCAAATTTTCATTGGTACGCTAAGATAAGAACCAAGAAGATTTAGAGCAAGTTTTTGTGTCTGACCCACTATCGTAACACATGCATGTGATCCCAGAAAATGACGCTAATACGGACTCACTACGATTTGTGATCAGCCAGATAAGCTTTTTGAGTTCTGACCTGAGAGAGCACCCTTACGGTATGAATCTAACGGACTAATCCTAATCTGATTCTTTTTTTTGTTCTATTTTTTTCAAACTTATGAGTTTTGGGCCAACCAGTGCGGAATAGGGCTAATGAGTCTACAAAAATTGTGGAATCTTGATGAAGTATCTTGTTGAAAGTTTAAAAACTAGGGTAAATAAAGACAGTACAAAAAGTTCAAATTTTTCAAAAATTACAGTAACTAAAAAAATCAGAAGAAATCCAGAAAAGTTTCAAAAAAAGGGCGTTTTGAGAACTCGATTTTGAGAATTTTTTTTTGCATAATTGTCGTTTTGGTACAATGAGTAGTTGTCTTGCTGGTTACGTGCTTTTGATGTGGAGAACGGAGCGTTTTGTGGATGACGGGGTGAGCGGAGGCGATATTTATCTTCATTATTTTCATGCTTATTGTTTTAGGTGGTAGTTCGTGCTACAACTGCGGCGAACAAGGCCATTTCTCTCGTGAATGCCCCAATTCGCGTGATGGTGGACGCGGCGGCGGCGGCGGCGGAGGTGGCTACAGATCTCGTGGCCAAGAATGCTATCAATGCGGAGGATCCGGTCATTTCGCTCGTGAATGCCCCTCAGGCGGTGGAGGTGGCGGCGGTGGCGGTGGATACCGTGGAGCGCAGAAATGCTACAATTGCGGTCGACCCGGTCACATTTCGCGTGACTGTAACGAAAGCGGCACAGCCGAGGCCAAACGTTGCTACAAATGTCAGGGAACAGGTCATATCTCACGAGACTGCCAGCAGTAGAGATCTCATCTTCGATTTTCTCCCTCTTGTACAGTGTGGCGTGTGTCTCGACGATAGCTCGAATTATATCTCATTCCGTTTTCTTCTTTTTTTCTCTTGTTACAAAACATTCGAATGACATTGTTTATTCTCCGTACAAAACTTTGCGAAGTTTCGAAACACTGTTATTGTTGATCTGTTTGGTTATGTTATAGAGGTGGGAGATGATAAAGGTGACGTATTGACTCGCTGGAACTTGCAAGCTCATACATTGCAGTTCTTCGCAGTGATTCTGAAGACTAATCATTGTACGAACAGGTTTTTCTTCTGCTTTTGATTGACGGCCCGATGAAAACAGTATCGGTGATTTGTTTCGTTATCAGAAAGATCATCGATTATCATGAGTTCTGTCGGCATGGAATCACAGTCATAGGGCTTGGTGTTGTCATTCAAGCTTTTGTTATCTCACAACATGCCAGGTGCGATTGAAATGCGATGCTGTGCTTTGAAGCGTCACAAAGAACTGTTTTCAATACTATGAGCGCATATTGTAGTACACTATTTTTGGAAATGCAAGGAGAAGATGTCGAAGTGTTGTTAAGCACAGTGAAGTACATTGCACTAGAGCAAAAGCTCTATGAAATGCATAAATAGATGTCCTTTAATTGACAGATTCATTGCGATGAATTATTGGGTAGAGCGTAAGTGCACAAAGTATCGCGGTTTGCTTACAATAGTGTATGGAAAGGTTGCAGTTTTATCGCAATAGAGGGAATTGCTCACTTGCATAACACAGAAATGTAACGTAAAACTCAGTTTTTATCAAAACTGCAGAACAAAACTTGTTTTACGATTAAAAGAAGAGACTGTTGCTAGGGCTTTAAGCGAAGCGTCCGAGGTTACCTGAATCAAGTAACTGTGTTGCAAATCACAGAATCGTAGCTAGACGAATAATGTTATTCATGTGTAAATGTACTGTAAGTGCTCAACTTTCTTTCCGAAATTCAAAGTGTTACAGTGATTCCGTGAATAACTATAAATGACTGGAACCTCTCTGCACACATTGACGAGGTTGAGCTTATTCTTTCCTGTCTCCAAGCAAATAATCTTAGATCAATAAGATCAAGTACAGATTTGTTGACCATACGATCAAGCTTATTTGACGTGTGCAAAGCCAGAATGGATGATGGCTATGTATGTCGTAATTAGGCCTCACATGCTGCTGTCAGTCAAAAGTTTTGGTGCAGATAAGATTTATAGGCTGTATCAAAGACAAATGGTATTTTTGTATCTGCGCGTGCACATGTGTTCGCTCTGCACAGACATTGCGCCACTTGTGCGAGCTTCTCGGACTGGCATTTCGCCTTCATATTACCATATTTTGTAGGCTACTAAGCATTTTGACAGATTTTCGCATGTAGAGGATTGACAGATGGAAATTTTAGGTAGACCTGTTACTGATTCCCCGCAATTTTCGGTAACTTTCCGTTTACTCATGTTTTTTTACTAGTGTTTATAAAAAGAAAGTGATAATCATTCCTAGAAAGTGTAGCAGAGCATAACTCGTGGATTGCCGCGCGCAGTGTGCAGTACACATGTCAAGTTACAAAACGTGTTTAGCGTTTGAAGGTGTTAACAGCTTGCTACGACGTATCAATAGAAAAGAAGCATGCTCTCGCATATAGTACAATGGGAGCTGAAAGCATTGATGTCTGTGGAATGAAGCGAGAAAGTTCCAGGAAGAGTAAAATATTGATTCTAGTATTCTAAACATTTAATAGAGCGAGCGCCCAAAACTTGAGATGTGTGCATTCAGTGGCTGTTTATGAACATGTTTTCGGACCTGGAAGCATGATAGATAACTTCTGACGCACAATTGTTGCCGGTACCGGGAACACTCACTACTCAACTACCAGTTCTTCATTTCGTTGAGAAGGTCGTCCAAACACATGGCTCTATCTTCTGAGATATGAGAGAAACTTTTCTATATTTATGCTTGAATGAATGCGTTAGCGTTCAGTGTACCGGATAAAAAATCCAAGAACGAGAAAATCAATTCAAGGTTTTTGCGGTCTCCCGTCAGAAGAAAGTAATAATGGGATGGTACAGTCTGTCTCAATTGCAGTGTCTCCTCTCCTTCAGAAAATCCGCCTGGCGGGTATCTCGCGCAGCGTTCGGGCGGACCAGATGGCCGATGCGGGCGCACTGCGGATAGGTAGCCGCGCGTGATTGAGACACTGCATTGGCACGGAGGACGCGCAGGAGGAATGAAGGCCTAGCCGCCTGTGTCCGCAGGAGACAACTGAAGGCGTGAGCACTGCGGAGGAGCTTTGGTCAGAAAACTTTCAAGGAAACCCGGAAGATTGTTTAAAAAATAAACGCTCAAATCGCTTGGGAGAAAGCTCGAGAAAAAATCGAGGCAATTTTGTAACTGCAAAGGAGCATTGTTAAGGAAGAAATGAAGCTGAAAATTGCTGGTTTTCAAACGAAATGTCACACCTACTATCTTATGATTTTGAACACGAAAATTGTCCTGCATTTTCAGCAAGATTAAATTCGCATCGACATGCATAGCACACCGCAAAATGGCCAGGAAACGGGTAATCTGTCCTATTTACACACAGAATTCAAACGCTTTTGCTTACAAATTAATTGAAAAAATAAGAATGAGAATGAAATAAAATTCATGTTTCTCGAACCTCAAGTTATATGGAACCCATTTCGATGAATTCGAAAGATACACAGAGAATGTGTTACAAATGAATTTCATCTCAAACTGTGATAGCTCGCCTTCTAGCAATGCCAATATGAAACAAGATGAAGCTGAAGCTTGCGAGGATTTGGCAGGATCATCAGGTTGAAATTCAGGATTTCTGAAGCTATCGAATTTTAAGAGTTCCTTGAATGCTAATAAACATTTTTATTTGATTGTTAGACGTACAGCAATTTTATGAATTGGAATTACCGACTCAAGCCTTCATCTTGAATGCTAATTCTATTTCTGTCTTCCATATCTCTGATTTAGAGAATAAAACCATAAAAATTTTGACCGGAAATCATTTCGAAATTTATTTACTTTATAGACAAAACCTATGAATGGCGGAAGCCAAAACTGCTACTTGTAGTACACCTACGTTTAGCCAAGCAAAGTTTTGAAGATTTATTCTTTTACGGTTGTTTATAGGTTTCTTTACCAACTTCTTCCGGATCCTTGCAAAATCTTCTCCACAATGCTCGCGCTCATGATCATCTCCTATACTGATTTGGAAAATATGTATGAAGCACATAAGATCAGTTTATTCCACTTCATTCACAATCTGATAAGACTAGAGCACCTTTCACAGAATTTCAAGCCACAAGCTGATTGCAGCAGAGGCTACGCTCTTGTCTCTTTTCTTATCATTTCAAAATAACCTCCCTACATAAGAAGGACTTCCGTTGTTAAGACGGTCAATCGTTGGCCAATTTGTTACCCAGGCAACGGCGACCATGTGGCGGTTACCTAGCCGAGAAGCATTGATAATTCAAATCGCAAACATCCCTCGGAGTTTTTGCTCGTCAGTGAATTTCTAATCTTCGCTATCATTTGCTATCCATGCCGTGGTTATGTTGCCATCGACAACCGAAAGCTAAGCGGGAAGATCAATATAAGGTAATAGAGCGTCGCCGTATGGGGTCGACAGCGCAGGTCCGGGATTTAATGGTTAATTCTGATGTTCTGAAGGTTGCCGATGATCCGGAGGAGCAGCCACAAGCCGAAGACGATGAGAAGGAGCCAAAGTTTTCATGGTAAGTGTTTCTTGCACATTTCCTTGATTCCGTCGAGTTTTTGCTCCAAGCAATTCCACTCGTTTCTACATATGCACAGCGAGCACGGACACGCCACATTACGTGCTTACTTCGTCCTGAATAGTTTTCACCTGAAATTGCCAAAACATTTCCACAGTCCGCCATCAGACGTTTTACCAGTCAATACTAATGATAATCTGCGATGGAAATCCTCAGTTGTGGCCCAAAACTTTCCACAGCACGTACTTTTTCTTCAAATTTCATGAACTAAGCTATGCGCAAAGAGGAAGCGCGTTTCAAAACTGAATTTCAAAAAATTCAGAACATTTTTGATTCTTTGCTGCATTGATTATGCTCATTCCTAGAAGTTCTGGGTGATCATCACTCTTCCTCTCAATAATCATCGTAATTCTAGCAAAAGGCGAAATAAAAAATGAACAATTCTTGAAGCTTCAAAACTAATCACAAAATCCTCAAAACGTCACTGTAAAGCGCCTGAATGTAGACAACGCCAAAAAAGAGGAACATTAACATACAATCTTTCTAGAGAAACTAACGGTTATTAAATTATCCCATGCAATTTTGCTGTAAATATAGTCTCTGCTCAAATTCACTTCTTTGAGAGTCGAGCTACAAATTCCACCCGAAAATAAAGTAAGAGCGAGAAAATTTTGACAAATTATAAAAAGTTCGACTTTTTGCAGACTTCTTGGCTCCTACAGTGTAAAATTTATGAGAATTTACGAACTCACGAATTTCACGAATTTATCTCGCAAAAAACTAGTAATGGCTGCAAACTTTATAGCATTTCACAAGCAATAGGATACGCTGTTTCAGTGGAGTACCGAAGAGGGAGAGGAGGGGGCCACCCTCAGAATGGTTCGCGAAATTTTTGAACGTTACTTACATGAGTTATGAAATTGTGCAAGTGACTTGATTATACTTGTACCAGTGCGTCACCTCTGCTTCGCAGAGGTTCGCACTGGCTCTACTATCTATGTGCCTTACTCATTCTCGTAAAATCGTGGCACTGGAACTCACCGCGCTATGCCGACTATCACGAATAAAATGTAAACAACCACTCATTTAGAAAGTCTTTTCACGTGAGATCGGTGATTTCGCGTGGATGAAACTTTTCGCAGGAAGACAGACGCAAATTTGAATAGGTTTTGGATTTGTCATAACTTGGTAGTCGCCGTAAAGGTAATGATAACCGTGAGCTACATCTGTGCGAAAATCTTCTCAAACGCTTAGCTAGAACCTTGGAAACTTGACTATTTACACAACCAATTCGTTTTGGCGCCGTTTTCGTTACGTAGTAAACTTTCGACCACTTTTCTGGCTAAACTCCATCGCTTGCACATTTGCTTACCAAACTCATCCACGACTCTGCCAAAAGTGGTGATACGGACCGAATTTTGCGGTACAGAAGCCAGGTGGACCCGTTCGGCGCGCAATTTCTGAGGGATCCACTCAACGAATGTACTCGTGCTTTTGCATGTTGGACTTTCACGAAGGTAGCATGCGCTATACAAAATTTGGGCTTAAAACGCTGGCTGGAACACGCTCCACGATTTCGTAACAGACACACAAACACACACACAAAGTCACGTAAACATCCTTAGCCCGTTATTATAAGTCATGACATTTGACAAAACGATGGCTACCCTGTCGATATACCTAGTGAGAAGACAATAGAAAAAAGGCTAACAGCACCTATACTTTAACTCTGCATTTGTGAAAATGAGTTAGGCTTTTCACCACATTTTTTGGCACTATTCTTATAACTACTCAAGTAACCATTCTTCATGTGTTATTAACCAAAAATGCCTGCCAAACGCCTAAAATATCTGACCCCTTTGAGATGCGAATGCGCCCAGCAAAAGGAAAGCGATTATTAACACGTATTGTGCTTAGAACTTTCATCTAAAAAACAAAAGGAATTTTCTCGCATGGTGACTTGTCATAGCTAGACTTACTCACAGCTGATTGACCTCATTGACCAATCTACAATACAGCTTGCGTCCCTAGCAACTCTTTTGTGCACTCTTATCTCTGATGAAGTTACCAAAAACAAACGAATTGGCTATATTTCAGCTTGTGGTACTACAATCTCAAGGGGTTTCAATGCTCCCATTGTCTCAGCTTTACAGGCGCTACCGGTGCACTATTATAACGGCTGCTGTTGCTAGCCGCTAGTTGTTACCGCTATTAGTGCTAAATTTACAATGACTTAAGAGAACTTCACAGATACTGATTGTGACGCTCAACAACACGGCAATAGAGCTAAACCGGTAAAACCTGCAAAGTATGGTCATCCAAAAACAAAATGTCTCAGATAAACCCTGCATGAGTGGAATAATCTACAGTACATTTTCAATCCGTCGTGGGTGCGCTCTCGCGTTGCAACATTCGTTGCGTTTACGGAGGTAAATGCATCCTGTGATGACTAACAAGGGAACGATACTCAATGTCCGTGGCCTTTCAAAACGTTATGTATACCATTACACTCGTCTTCGAACGCTGATTCCGAATCTGCCTTCCGTTTCTGCTAATCGTTTCTCTGAAAGAAGTTATAGGAGAATTTTGAGCCAAGTTTGGCTGCTCAAGGGAAATATGGTCATTGGAATGGCCTGTACCGCGGCCACTTTCTGGTCTAGTGGTTAGTGCAATAGCCTTATAAGTTGATGCAGGTGTAGGTTCAAACCCTTTTGTGTTTTTACTTTTGCATTACCTCAATTAAGCTTGTTCGAGAAAATTTACTTGAGCTATGATCATTGGATACAATCTGGCGCAAATAGTGATCATTTTTTCCGAATTTCCACATTTTTTGAAGAGTAAGGGCGTTCACTTAGCTCGATGATGCGAATGAAGGTTAATTGAGGCAATGCAAAACTGAAAAACACAAAAGGATCCGAACTTGCAACTGCATCAACTCATGGGGCTATCGCACTAACCACTAGACCGCAGTGCACCGGTAGCGTTGGCGTTCCGACCATATTTCACTGGGCATCCACAATCCGCGCGATCCATTATAACATTTTTGAAGCGATTAGCAGAAACAGAAGTCAGATTCGGAATCAGTGTTCCAAGACGACTGTAATGGTATACATATCATCTTAAAAAGCCACGGACACCGAGTATCGTTTCCTTGTAAGCGCATCTCCTCGTTCTTTTCCTCAAATCCTCAAACTTTAATCAAATGAGAGGCACGGTTTCATGGTAAGATGCTTTGGCCACACCGGATTGTGAATGACTGTGCGTAGAGCAAATGCACGAAACCTACCGCTTCGACTAATTCGATCGAAATGAGACAATGCATTGCACTCACGACAGTATCACATTTCTAGTTTCAAGCAAGCTTGAAGGCTTCTGCATGATGAAGGCGCAGAAACATTATTAGTTGAGCAAGCTCGAAAGCGCGTATCTTCAACTTTGTGAAACCTGCGCATCATGCGCTCTGCTGCTAATGAAGCCGCGTTCGCCGCTCCCAAAGGTATTGCTCCTTCGTCGTGCAGCACCCTATACAGGGCTTTTCAACATAAGAGTCACAGCCTCCGCTTACGCGGCTCCTAAAACGCGGCCGCCTCGCTCAGGCCGCGCGCGGCGTTTGCGGCGCATCGCCCGGGCATTTTGCCAAGCTGCAGTCTACGCGCAGGCTGGTGCATGCGTCGGCGGCATCGATTGAGAACTGGCAAAATGCCCGGACGATGCGCCACGAACGCTGCGCGGACCTAAGCGTGGCGGCCGAGCGGGGCGGCTGTGACACTCAGGTTGAAAAGCCCTGTACATGCACCTTGTATGTACATGATGCAAATAGTTCCAAACACACACTGTTGTTCGTCAGCCCTTTCAAAAAAAGTTGATTTTATACGTCCGGCCAAAACGTTCACTAATACTCTCTAGAATATTCAATTACTTTTCAGTGTAGTATGGGCTGTGTAAGAACAACAGACGCAGTGTCCAGCTCAAACATAACTCAATAGTTGAATGTTACTCACAATCCCATTAATTACGATGAATATTGCGCTCGCACTTTGTGCGGAGCCATGCATGTGCTTGTAAACGCTGGTGTCTTCCAGACTAACTAATGCGTTGTAAACTCAAGCTGCTTCCGCTTGTCCAAAGGTCTGACACGTGTGGCCAGCGCTTTGGAAGTCCTGCCTTCCTCCTGTGTTAAGCTAGCAATGAAACTCCCCGAGCATCACGAATGAAATGAGGAAAGCTTTTCATTTCAAATGCACTTTCTTAAGTAACCGGTAATTTTACATGAAAGGGTTCTGTCGGATGGAAAAAGAATACGTTTAGAATAAATACTAAACTTTTGAGCAGGGCACGGCACAGGTGGCTTAGCAAGCAAGCTGGATATCGTTTTGGGGGAAAAAGCAAAGGGGATATCGTTTTTGCGGAAGAGCATAACGTTGTCTTTCGACCTGCGGCCGACACGCTGCCGGCATGCCGCTAGCAAATAAACAAAAGGTTTGTTTACAGCGAAGTGAGGATGAAATGACACCAAGATAAGTGTGTAGATGGACAATGGGGAGTTAGAACTAAGTATGAAAAATTATGAAAAAATTATGTGAACTAAAGGCGTGCTCAACTTTTTTCGGAGTTAGGTGGCTTTCAAGCCACCTGGATAGCCACCTGAGGTGGCTTAGGAAAGAAAAAGTCATAAATTTTTTCTCCCTCACATAATTTTTCTACTTTCTTTACATACTTTTCATCTACATCCCAAACCCTACAAACTGGTTCCTAAACCGCCTCAAACCCCCTTCTCCCCACTTAGTTATAGCCCCTTGAAAATTTTGAATGGCCGCGGTAAGGCTGCTCTAGGCGCGTATTGCTGCACGATGGATACATCATGCCGCCATTCCGGAGAATATGAATATCATCGCGTGTGTTCGATGATTCTTTTTTGTTTTTTTCTGCTGTTGCTTTGTTCCGTTCCTTTTCATGTATTTTCTCTTCGAATATCTCGTGGCGGATATCGTAATTTTATTGAAGTCAAAGGGGACTTCATTTTTTGCAATTTCGGGACGCCACCTCGTGCCGAGCCCTGGTCTAGGGTCAAAGGGGACTGCGTAAAAATTCGCAAAAGTCAAAGGGGACTTCGTTTTTTGCATTTTCAACTAGCCACCTCGTGCCGAGCCCTGCTTTTGAGTACTCAATAGTTGCCGTTATGAAAACTGATAACGCGAGCTACGTTTCTGAGCAAAAAACTTTCAATTTCGCTTAGTAGAACCTCTGGAAATCGAAAAAGTGAGCAACTGCCACGTTTTGGCGCCGTTTCCGCTTGTGATTAAACTTTTCGTAGTTTTTTGAGTTGCCGGGGAAAGTTTTGCGGATTTATATGCTGAACATATTCATAACTTTACAAAAAGTTTGCGTACTGACCTACTTTTCAGGCTGAAAAGAAAAGTGGATCCGATTGACGTTTGATTTTCGAAGGATCCGCTGAACGGATCCGCTCATGCTTTTGTATAGTAGACTCTCATGTTGGTAGCAGACGCTGTGCAAAATTTGGGCTCAGGAGGTTGGCTGGAACACGTTCTACGAATTTCGTGACAGACAGACAAACTTACACACAGACACACAAAAACACGTAAACATCCTTAGCCCGTTATTATAAGTTATGATTATAAAACATTTATTTTTTGGGGAGTAGCATCAGCCGCGCCCCCTTTTTCTGAGTTTCGAGTCATAGTTCCGCAAAAATCTTAGGAAACACACCAAAAATTTCTTCGGAGTACGTGACTGACGCCATGCACCTTTATCAAAAATTTTTTTTTGTCCCCCCACCCCCGGACGGGAATCCTGGGTACGCCACTGCGCTGTTTTCTTGGGAATCTGAAAGTAAGATAATGAAGAACACATGTGATGTTGAGTTTTCAAGCGTACTATAACCTCCCTTTTCAAACCAGTGTGTCCTCTCAAGCTATAAGTGCCTTTGGGAGAAAAACAGGAACTCGAAGATAGAGGGTCAGCGTATCCGTGGTAACAATGTAAACTTTATAAGAGACGCTGAGTCAGTGCAACTGAAAGCTGCTCCTTCAGCTGTAGCCTGCTTCATGTTCTAAAGCATATTCTAAATCTCTTGAGAACTGATGATGTTTTTGGCTCCATAAACTATTTCTGGATTTTTGTGGATGAGAAATTGAATTTTGCATAAAATAATCCAACCAAAACTTCATTGGGACCTCAATAAGCCAGCTGATTGCAGCTTGACTGGCTCTGAGCCAAGTACAATAGTATGACCACGTTTTCAAAGATATTGACTTTTGCCGAAATATATTGTATAATCTATACAATTTTCTATTCTAACAACCAAATTTTACATTGAAGGTAGGCTTTTTTCTACTGCACAAAATCGTTATAGGGACCGAAGACCACAAATGGACATAGATAAGTACCGTATTCATGATCTTGTTGATGCCACAGAAGTTCGTCGTGGAATAGCTGGACAACCGATGGCCATTGAAAGCTGCAAGGTTTTTTTTGACAAATTTTCGTTGATCTCAATCGCTCTAGTAATACTTATTCCTTTCAGAACAGTAATCTTCTAGTGCTTGATCATACCTCGACGATTACTGTAGACGACTGTACTGATTGCTTGATTTTGCTGGCTCCATGTGCTGGGAGGTAAGCTCTTTGAACACTAGGTCAACTTAAAGATATCGATGATTTCTGACTTTATCACTTTTCTTTGACTCATTATGTGATTACAATCGCCTCTTTCTATTTATCCTTTCTTGAGGCTAATATATAATACAGTGCTGGACATAATTATACAGTCACTCTAGAAATCGTCGTAATTTTTGTTCTTGTCAATGAATCTGTCTGAAACTTTGCCGTATTGTGCGCATGTCAACCCACCATAACCCCTCAAAACGGCTTCCAGTCTTGTTGAGTTCGAACGGAGAAAAACGAAAAAAATCGAAAAAGCCCTCTTTGAAAGCTGGACAAAATTATACAGCCACCTGGTTTTTCTAATCACTATCGCATTCGTTGACTCTCAAATTTTTTTTGTACAATTACATCCCAAAATATGAAACATTTGCGACACTTACATTTGCGACACGTCTTCCTACTCAAATAGAAGCAATCGCTGCATTTCTTGCCTTTAAAAGCATTAAAAGTCAATCTCCTTCAACAAACAACTGCTTTAAAGAGTTTTCAAGCTCTTGTTCATTCCAAATGATCATCATGGAATCTACTGACCCTTCTGGATAGATGAGGTGAAGAGCGCTTTCGTAAACTCCGCGTAATCGCTGATTTTGACGAACAGACTCCAACCTCACCATAGGGTTGACGCACTTTTGCACCACGAAACTCGATTTTCAAGCGACAGAAAATACTGTAGTGTAGCCATTACGACAGCCATACAACAGTGAACTCGTGTGCATGACTGGCTCTCTGATTCAGCCGCGGTTGACATTCACTGAGTATTGATGGAGCACCCTGTACAATCAAAGCCAACTCAGATCACGAGATAAAACCGGAGACGCTTAAAACTTCAAAATCTTAGCTAATCTCATTCATCGGGTGAAATATGACATGAAACACAGAAGGAAATAAGGGGATCTAGGGTTATATCGAAATCTTCCGTTCGCAGGGAATTTTTGTGGAAAGTATTCCAGGTCTAAATCGCTACCGCATCATTAGGAAAAATCTGAAAGTTGTTGCGAAAGCTGTATCCCCATGTAGACAATGTGATAAATCAAGTACAGCACTTTGTGGACATTGCAAACTGAGTTTTGTGGTTTAAAAGCGTTCCAAGCCTATGTTGAGGTTGGAGTCTGTCCGTCAAAATCAGCGATTACGCAGAGTTTACGAAAGCGCTCTTCACCTCATCTATCCAGAAGGGTCAGTAGATTCCATGGTTATCATTTGGAATGAACAAGAGCTTGAAAACTCTTTAAAGCAGTTGTTTGTTGAAGGAGATTGACCTTTAATGCTTTTAAAAGCAAGAAATGCAGCGATTGCTTCCATTTGAGTAGGAAGACAGGCCGTAAACGTCGCAAATGTTTCATAATTTGAGATGTAATTGTACAAAAAAATTTGAGAGTCAACGAATGCGATAGTGATTAGAAAAACCAGGTGGCTGTATAATTTTGTCCAGCTTTCAAAGAGGGCTTTCTCGATTTTTTTTCGTTTTTCTCCGTTCAAACTCAACAAGACTGGAAGCCGTTTTGAGGGGTTATGGTAGGTTGACATGCGCACAATACAGCAAAGTTTCAGACAGATTCATTGACAAGAACAAAAATTACGACGATTTCTAGAGTGACTGTATAATTATGTCCAGCACTGTACGGGATAATGCTTTTATTATGAAAAAAAAATCTACGTTATTTGAGGGAAAGAAATTTCTGATGAAAAAGGTCCTTTGTGTGTTTGTACATCGTTAGTGAATAATTTCAATGATTTCTATTACTACTCGTACTCGAATGAAAAAACCTACAAATCTGGAAATTATTCTTTGAAAATTTTTACATTTTTTCAAGTGAGATATAGCGAAGTGTTAGTGTACAAATCAAAAGGGAAATTATTGCTTTGTTCAATCAGTCGTGCTAAGAATTTTTTGGTCATATTGGTCCAATTACTTTTTTATTCAATGCTCCATTTCATTTTTTTGTGTTCCTTGTACTTGTGTGGAGATAGTAATAATAGAAAACCTTAAAAAATGTCTAATTATCAAACAGCAAAAAATAAACATTCAGAATATGAGGAAACTTATTTCTCTCACCAAGTAGCTACATTACTATCCCTGAGTATTTTTTCACTGATAAAAAAGTGATTTCTGTCACTATTAATATTTTTTGACGGCGGAAGTTACCGTATATGAACAGAGTAGAGCTTTTATGAACAAATGTTCGATGACTTTTCCGCTTTCAGTGTTTTCCTTCGCGAATGCGACTCTTGCACTGTGCTTACGGCATGTCAACAACTTCGTACACGAGATTGTCGCAATCTGCGCATCGCTCTTCATTGTGCCACTCAACCAATTATAGAAGAAACTACCAACGCTATGTTTCATCCACTGTCACTACACTATGACTCATTTATAGGTGAGCGTACTCTATAGATTTCGCTTTCATCTATGCTTTTTCGCACAATCCGTAGAATGAAACGCTGTTGCGTCTATGTGAAAGAGTGCGTGATTGGAAGAGACAGCAGACGACGAGAGCGACGAGAGTGCACCGGATACGAGTAGGCAGCGGAGTGGACGCAACGTGCTCCATCCCACCCGCGACGCGACTAATTCATTCTTTTCTTTATGGACTCACTAGCTGGCTTACCCGGCTCCGCCGTATCCGGACCAAACTTGACACACATACACTTCGGGCCCCGGCGGGTGTCACAGTCCACTTTTCGTTATCGATCTATGTCGATTTTATCGATTTTTATCAATTTTTTTGCTGAGTTCACCTACGGGGCTGGGAGTTGGCACAGGGGGGTAATCGAGCATGGGGATTCCGAATACAACATTAGTTTTCAGGATCGTCCATTACTTTTATCGATTTTATCGATTTTTTTTGTAAAGTTCGACCTGCGGGGCTGGGAGTTTGCACAGGGGGGTAATCGAGCATGCAGATCACGAACACAATATTAGTTTTCAGGATCGTCCATTACTTTTTCGATTTTATCGATTTTTTGAAAATTTGAGCTAGGGGGCTGGAATTTGGCACAGGAGTGTAGTCGAGCATGCTGATCACCCCCCTTGGGGGTGATCAGCATGCTCGATTACCCCCCTGTGCCAACTCCCAGCCCCCTAGCTCAAACTTTGCAAAAAAATCGATAAAATCGATAATAGTAATCGATAATCCCGAAAACCAATATTGTATTCGGAATCCCCATGCTCGATTACCCCCCTGTGCGAACTCCCAGCCCCGTAGCTCAAACTTTGCAAAAAAATCGATAAAATCGATAAAAGTAATCGATAATCCTGAAAACTAATATTGTGTTCGTAATCAGCATGCTCGATTACCCCCCTGTGCCAACTCCCAGCCCCGTAGGTGAACTCAGCAAAAAAATTGATAAAAATCGATAAAATCGATATCGATCGATGACGAAAAGTAGCCTATGACACCCGCCGGGGCCCGTAGTGTATGTGTGCCAAGTTTGGTCCGGATCGGTTCAGAAATGGAATTTTCTATTCGGAACATACGTACACACAGACATACATACAGACAGACAGACAGACAGACAGACATACAGACAAACAGACATTCAGCTTTATATATAAGATTCACAGAATGAATTTTCAGATGACATGGTTGCTGCTCGATTGAGCTTATTTACCAGCCATTCAAACTCTGTGCATGATTTCACTCCAGATCGAAATGCTGCCCACTATAAAATCAACAGCGATGTTTTGGCTCTGGTGAGTTCAGAAATGACAATTTATAAACTAGACATGAATAAACCCGAAAAAGTGACACAAAAATTGCTCGATCTTTCTCAGGGCCCCGACCAGTTGCTTACGCTCAAGACTCATGGTGTAATTGTAGATGTAACAGATTCTGATATACCTTTCCGAGGAAAACGAAATGGCACGGTGAGACATATGCTTTGATAGCTTATTTTTCCACTAAACATTGTTCTCAAGGAGCATCTTTTTAGAATTGCGCATGTAACCGAAACAGCGCAGAAATTTTTTTTCTCAAATGCAAGTTCTGCGATCAAGTGACAAGATTGTCATTATCCATTGAAACGCCTTTCAAAAAGCTCAAAACTACAATTTTCCAACCTTTCCAGCCGCCATTCTCTCTTTGAGTATTTTACACAAATTATGAATTAACCTGGAACTTGATCACTTACTCAATAACTAGCTACTTTTTCTCAGCGAATTCCATATTACGTATTTAGAGCCATTTCTACTATGCCGGATGTAGCGATGATGTGCCACGGTTGAAATTCGTTCAACGCTGTCAAAAAGTTGCTCATGCAATCTCAAAAATGTCGACCTTGAGCGTATTTGAGACATACGAGGTGGATCTGCATAAGCATAAGACGAAAATCCCTCTGAATGTGAAGGAATACGGTGAGAAATAATCCAAAAATACGGGCTTTACAAACTGAGGAAGTTTTTAGTCGTTATCGTGTCGCAGAAATGGGTCTTACATCATATTTGCAAAAAAATCACTATTACTTTGATGAACGGATAGCTTAATGTAGACTCTTCAAAAAAAATTGAGATCAATCATCTAAGCGAACCAAAAGAAGGTGAAAAATGAGTACAAACTCATGATGCCCGCTTGGTACGCCGCAGTCAAAAATGCGGCAGCAAAACATTGCCCAAGACAGGAATTGAACCTGTGTCACCACGGCCACAACGTGGGGTACTAACCACTATACTACTTGGGCCGAGAATATAGCGCCGGCACAGAGCTCATGATACATTTATTCATATACGACCAAGTAACCTAAAATGTAATTGTCAGATTCAATCTGATTGAAAGGAGGGGAGAAAGGGGGGGGGGGAATAGCCGGAAATTTTCTGATCCGTTTTGACTTATAACTGAGCCAAGTGTGCCTTTATAGCTACGAAGTAAACAGTTCTCTTATCCTCTGGTCTTTTCGCATTTAAAATATATGAAAATCGAATGGACGGTGCTCAATCAGTGATACAGTCTCAGCGAAATTACTCAAGATGTTATCTTTATAATAACAATTCTCAGAAAACCGAGATATTTTGGATTAAGCAGTTAAGCTTGCATACTTTTCTTGGTCATCTTTTTTTCACTCTTCAATGGAGTTTTACAGATAGATATGTACCCTATGATAGTCAGATGCAGTCGCTTTATACCCCCATTCGCTCTCTATCACTACTAATTAATTTCTTTTTTTCTCTTCAACATTCCTTTTTTCACTTTCTCAAAAAGTGGTACTAAGAAAAAATAGGAACGGACTTTGCTATTTCAAGCAATAAAAGACACTCGCGCATTATGGGAATTGTGATGAGCACTGGATCACGGGTCAAAAAATTTCGGTTAGAAGTGAGAATAGGCGTAAGTGCATGAAATAGAAGGAAATAATTCACGTAGAAGGCACACGAGGACAGAAACATAACATACTATTCAGGTAGTCGTCAATGGTTTTATCATTTCAGCAAAAAAAACTTCAGCAAAAAATACAGCGAAAGTTAATGAAAGCAAATCAAATTGTAAGGGGTAGGTAAGGTAACAAGGTAACAATTAAAGCAAATTCTTATATCTACTCTAGTCTGCATTGTTTGAAGCTTTGATCGCGCATTCAATCTGCTTATGTTGTCAAACACGGAGGAAGTGGAGGCGGTAGGTAGTGTAATGGAAGCCTAGGTACGCGTGGACTAGCCTCGCCTAGGTACTACCTCCAATGCGAACCACTCGAAAGTGATGATAATCTATGGTGACGGTAATCCGCCATGGTAATACATCATGCTCCGTTGTTTTGAGCACTACAGCAAACTACTACACTATTAAATGCCTAAGATCAAAGCTTTCCGGAAAGAAATTTGAATTTCCTAAAATTGATAGGATATTTAGCAGTTTGTACTGAGTAATATTGTTACTGATAAATTACTGGTGCTCCAATGCATTCAGATAAGAATATTAGACGAAACGTTGTTACTACATTACACTATTCAATGTGATTTCTTTTGCCTTGGCCTTTTTTGATATTCTTTCTTACTACCTATAGAGTTCTGGCCAGCAGGTAGCAACTTCTACCCGAATGTACTCTGTGACTGGTTAGACTTGTGTTTAAATTTCTGTGTTCTTTTTTTAATAGCGCATCTCGAGTGCATATAAATAAACTAGCTGGCTTACCCGGCTCCGCCGTATGTTCCGAATAGAAAATTCCATTTCTCAACCGATCGGGACCAGACTTGGCACACATACACTTCGGGTCCCGGCGGGTGTCACAGTCCACTTTTCGTTGTCGATCGATGTCGATTTTATCGATTTTTGCAAAATTTGAGCTAGGGGGCTGAAATTTGGCAGAGGGGTGTAATCGAGCATGATCACCCCCACGGGGGCTCAAATTTTGCAAAAAATCGATAAAATCGATATCGATCGATGACGAAAAGTGGACTGTGACACCCGCCGGGGCCCGAAGTGTATGTGTGCCAAGTTTGGTCCCGATCGGTTCAGAAATGGAATTTTCTATTCGGAACATACGTACAGACAGACAAACATACAGACAGACAGACATACAGACAGACAAACAGACATTCCGCTTTATATATAAGATAAATAAAGTTTGTGCATTATGGAACAAACTTCTGATTTGGTGAAAGCGTTTTTTTATTAGTCAAACAGACTCCCACTTCCAATCGTTTTTTCAGGAAGGGGGGGGTGCGAGGAGGGGAGGAGGGGGGGGGGTGCATAAAGCCAATTTTTTTGAAGTTAGATTTGAAAACTGTTTTAATTACTTAGAAGTAGAACAAGTCAGCATAATTCTTAATTCAAGTCAATTCATTTTTTGAAATTCCAACTCCTCCCAAAAAGTGCGAGTTTTGTCAGATACCTGTTATCACATCTCCTGTCAGATACCTGTTATCACATCTGTTATTACATCACATCTCTTCAAAGTCCATTAGGTCTTCTTACCCTTCCGCTTTCCCCCACCCCCTGTTCCTTTCCCGCTTCCCTTCCTGTTTCTTTCGCAGAATGCAACCAAGGTTTCGTGATGTTCGACCGTACAACGTCCGAGACTACTCTATCCTTTTTTGCCAATTCTACAAGGCCATGCATATTCAGCTCGTTGCTCGAACAATGGAAACAGACAAGAACTTTGAGAACCGCCGTACCTCAACGAGGCGCCGTCTTCTTGAACGTTCGCTTGTGTATTTGCTTCCGATTAGCGAAAAATAGCTGGCGCAAAAAAACCGGCTTTGGCTGGGTTAATAATGCGTAGGGGTCATGGCCAATTTGATGACTCAGAAAGCGAACATCACTAGGAAGAATAGAGAGGTTCGTCTTCGAGAGCCGACGGCTACGATGTCTGGTGGAACAAACCTAACTAAAAATGTACTAGTCATTCCAGCACATCCTCAGGAGTGCTACCCCAGAATTTAAAGTAAAAAGCGAAATGGGAATCTTCGGGACAGCTTTCTAAGTATTATCGCATATGTAAAGTGAAACCCAGGACTTACCCATAATCAATAACCGGTGTCACAGTGCAGTTCAGAAAATCGATATATCGATCAACCGCCGAATTAATTCCAACTCAGTGCATATTCGGGGTAGCCAAAGGAAAACTAAAAACTTAGATAGTGCCAGACCGCGCAATGGCTCGTAAATTCTTTAGCGGATGAAGACGGAAAGGAAATGGTAGTTTTGTTCATTTGTAACATCGATATATTAGGTCGTTCCGAAAGTAATGTCGCTTTTTTCAAACGTATGCCACATCTCGTAGAACAAAGATATTTAAGAGATTCTGGTAGCATTTAATGCAGCATTTCATTCTCTTTCTAACGGTTATGAAGCTGTTGCAATAGAGTCAATGAGCTCCAGAAAAGAGTCGAAATCTGCGACCTATGCTTTTTAAGATGGCCAAGTTTAACAATTTTTCTAAAATTTTATAACAAATCTCAGAAGGAGCCCAAGTAATGGATGGATGGAGCAAACCCTACAGGAAACAGAACAACTTTTTTCTACCTTCCAGAGCTCGTCATAATTTTTGTACAGATTTTTTGATGGAACCACCGAATTTTAGCAGGCTCGTCTCGGACAAAAGTGCATTAAACACCAACAAATCTTCGGATTTTAAAACTTACAAAGATGGATTATGGTTTGGCAACAATTTTACAAACCAAACGAGCATTCACCGCTTCGGTTTAGCCACTTTTGGAAATTTCGGGTACACCTTGGGGTGCCTTGGAAAAGTTAAATTATGATGATTTTATCCCGGAAAACTTGATGAATCAGAAACAAAAAACAACCGCTAGAAAGATGAGAAAAAGCTGTATCGAATGGCACCCGAGTCGCTTGCCGGTTGTTGTTCTGTGAGGTTTGACTTGACTAAATATGGAATTTGATGGCCTTGAGAAAGTGATTGTAGAAACTCTGAGAAGCAAGCAGAAAAAATTAATCTGTGTTCTATAGTGTTTGCTCTATCTACTGTTACTTGTACTTTTTCGGAGATTAGGTACAAAAATTTAGAAAAATAGCCGAACTTGACCATGGCAAAAAGCATAAGTCGCAGATTTTGGTCATTTTTCGAAAGCTTATTGAACTTTATGCAGTAAAAATAGAACGATTAGAAAGAGGATGAAATGCTGCATCGAATGCTTCTAAGATCTCTTGAAAACGTTGATTCCATGAATGGTGGCGTTTATTCGAAAAAAGCGACATTACTTTCGGAACGACCTAATAAAAAATGTTTTTGAGGGACATGACTTTCGTAAAAGTTAGTCTTCAAAACCTTTATGGAATTCAGTGTTTTTTTATAAGTTCCCTTATAGCACATGCTATCCACTGATTCATTCATAGGGAATTTGAGATGGATCAACGGCAAAAATTGCCTGAAATTGGATGGGATTGCGATACAGCAGATGATAAAAAAAATAATTGAGAAGTTATAGACAAGAACAGACATTCAGTGCATAAAGAACAGTAACCTCCTCTTTGGCTCCCAAAGACAGGGTCACGATTTTATTCTAATTTAGGTACAAAATTATGGTTCTGTTTTCGCTAGTAATATAAGTTTGCAAAAACAAAGCAGCTTCGTAAAAATCAAGAAAAGTTTCTTGGACCGCCACGGATGAACACATATCCTTTGACTCAACGTGCTTGCGGTTGGAAGGCGACCGCTCGCACTCGCGACGCAATCTGCGTCTCTCCCACAACGTGCTTTATAATCATTCTCTCGCCTGAACTAGGTCACGAAGCCCCGCCTTCCAGACGCCAATCCAGTTGAATCAAAGAGTACATTTATAAAGAGCTACGAACTGACTATAATTTTTATCTCTACTGGTTGAGCCCAGATCCCCTCCTCGCTCTCTTCCGTATACGTTTCCATTCTTGACTCTTAGTTTTACAACACCATGCTCATTATGTATGTCGAGCTTGCACTCGTAATGACATTGCTAAACCAGGTCATGAAACCACAATGTGCCAAGTTTATGGGGTCGTTTAGGTACATGCGCTGAACTGTCAAGTGAACTGGCTAAGTAAAAATAAAGAGACGACGACTTGCAAGTAATTCTTTCTTATGTAGAATCGAAATTCAGCGTCCCTAATGGATTGAAAGACGTCGTTAAGCAAACAGTACGAAACCAATATGGAAAGTTTTGGCAAGAAATTACTAAAATAGTAGAATTGATAAATTTATTTTGAGCGGAAAATCTGAGTGAGAAATCTACTTCCACAAACGGCAAAACCTTCATTCTTTTCTGAATTTAATGAACCACTATATTGAAAAAAATGCACTTTACCCGCAAACTTCAGGTACCCTTGTCGTTTTCGAAATATGCGGAGATGCGCACGAAATCGAGGCTCTGATAAAAAACACTGACGATGGATTTGTGAAAGTTCCCGATCAACAACATGAAACCTTAGCTACTGCACTGTCCATAGTGAATCAAATGTCCATATCATAATACAGAATACTTCTCCCATTCGGCTGTTATCTCCTTCTGTCCCGATCTCATCCAGAATTTTCATTTTAAGGCCAAATTTTGCCATTTAGATTGAATAAACGAATTTTGAAGATCTTGCAATGGAGATTTGGAATCACAATGTTTTATCTTCTTACGAAAAGGTGATTTAATATTTGGCTTGTGATAGAAATAGAAACTATAAGGTTAAACCGAAAGTTCTGTCGCACCATTTTCGAAAAATCATAACTTCTTTTCATCACGACGATTTTGCGCAGTTCAAATTTTGTCTGAAAGTGTAAAGCACGTAGTTTCCAAAGATCTCCCAGTGACTTCCCAATATGCTCAGGTTGCAGAGATAAAAATGAAAGAACGACATCATTCGAAATTCGAAATTTTTAAGCAAAAATTCTAAAAATCTAGAAACTGTGCAATAAATTCCAGAACAGCCATCATCCTAAGTTTTCTCATATTTTATTACTAATTGAGTCAAGTTTGTGCTAGTCGAAGTCTTCTGTCAGAAGTTATGATTTTTTGAAAAAAAATGCCGAAAAATCGATTTCTTAAGAATCTTAGGAAATTGATTTTTCGGCATTTTTTTTTTCAAAAAATCATAAATTCTGGAAGAAGAGCTGATCAGCACAAATTTGGCTCAGTTAGTAATAAAATACAAGAAAACTTAAGATGACAGCTGTTCGGGATTTTATCGCACAGTTTCTGGATTTTTAGAATTTTTGCTTAAAAATTCCAAATTTCGGATGATTTCGTTCTTTCATTTTTATCTCTGCAACCTGAGCAGTTGGAAAGTGCCCAGGAAACTTTTGGAAACTACGCTTTCTGTTAAAATTTGGATTGCGCACGTTGTGAGGGAAAGATGTTATGATTTTTTGAAAATGGTGCGACAGAACTTTCGGTTCAACCTAATATAAAATGGTTTATTTTTCACACTGACACATTTAGTAATCGATATTTTCGCTAAACCAGCCAAAACAACAATAAATCTTGATTTTCGTTTGCATTCTGGTATTATGATCAGTTTTTCTAATAAGCGAGATGGCCACATCAGCTGGCCACATCTCTCTTCAAAAAAGATTTTCAACTTTTAAATCGACATATTGGTTTTTGTTCAAATTCTCATATTAGGTAGGTACAAAAGTTCATGCCGTTTCTCAAACCCATGCTCGAATCACTTAAAATAAAGATAGACATAAGCTTTAAGCACAGAGCTCGGCACAGCTAACTCCGGGTCAAGCCATCGTTTTTAGGAGAAAAGGCAAGGGGGATATAGTTTTTGTAGCAAATAAGACACAAAAATTGCAACGTTTTATTGTTCGAAGTTTCTTTTTTTAAAGTTTTTCTATGTTTAGCGTTTAGGGTCAGAGGGGACTTCGTGAAACTTAGCGAAAGTCAAAGGATTTCGTTTTACCAAATTCCCTGGTGCCAGCTCGTGCCGAGCCCTAATAAGCACTATCCGATGCAGAATCTCTTCCTCTCTCCAAGGTTATATTTCCGTTCAGAATCCCTTGATGTCCGCTTGATAATCGGCAGGGATCTCCAACCCATAATTTCACCCATCTTGAGTCTGCCTATTTTTTTTTCAATTTCCATTTTCAACTTTTGGACTAGCTTCGATAACGGTTGGATGGATTAAACAAAATGCAATACAATACAGTTTTTAGCATCTTTAGCCGGCTTCTCAAGGTTTTTGAAATTCTTTTTTTGATGCTATCAAATTCCATATTTGGGCATTCCAATCCTCACAGAACGATAAAGGGCGAGCAACCAGGGTTCATTCGATGCAGCTTTTTCTCTTCTTTCTGATAGACTTCTTTTCTTTCTGATTTGTATGATATCTGAAGATAAAAGCATTGTAATCACTGTTTCCAGACTCGTCCCATGCTATGAACAGTAACATTGGATTCGAAAATTCCGAACCGCTGAACCTCAGTTGCTTACTAAAATCAGCGTTGAGTAATAAGCTGTTTTTGGAAGCCTGAACTTCTGAAGAAAGGGCTTTTGGAAAAATTATTTTGAAAAATATGAAAGTTGATGAAATCACAATAGTTCATTTATTGCATTTTGTTTGTTCTATCCAACTGTTATCAAAATTAGTCCAATAGTTAATGAGATTTCAAAAAATAGCCAAACTCAAGATGGGTGAAAATCATGGGTTGAAGATCCCTGCCGATTACTGAGCGGACATCAAGGGAATCTGAACAGAAACATAAGAGTAAGAAATTCTGCATTGGATAGTGCTTATAGCTTTTGTCTATCTTGTTCTAAATGGTTTGAGCATGGGTCTGAAAAACGGCACGAACTTTCTGACCGACCTAATATATGTAAAACGCATTTAGAACTTATTAGAGGTTGTCATCGTTTTCTAGTTTTCGAGACAAATTTTCTTTAATTTTTGGGGCAACAGAGCACAACCTACAAAATATCTGCAAACTATCCGTGCACCAGATTCATGCGCGCCAACTCTCTCGAAATCTCACCCTTTGTGTGATTTCTCTATCCCTGCAAGGACGACTTTTTCTCGGACAAATCTTCACAAGTATTCCTTTGTAGTGGACCTGAAGCAAAAAGTCACGGACAACGAGACACTTGAAGATGCGAAAATGGCTACGGCAAAAAAAATGAAAGGCTGTCTGGCAGAGGTTACTCAAGCATTGGAAAGTTTGATGTATTGACCTCATCCTATTGGAAATTGGATGAGCGTTTTAGGCATATTGAAGGAAGTATTCTCAGACACGTATACTCTTCTGATTTTGGAGGTAAAAAATTTGAGAACTCGAATATTTTTGTATCAGTTAAAACTAGCGGCTTGCATAGCATACATACATCGATATTAGGTGTTGTTTTTTTGTTCGATATGGAGCTGGAACCTCATGCAAGCAAAAGTCTTCCGCACGATCCTTTTCCGACTATTATACTAATCCAAAACAAGCTATTTTGAAAATTCATGTACTACTGAAGCACGGATTCTGGCTCGAAGTTAAATCAACCTTCAATTACTCCGAATACATCATCATCTTCTCAAGAGCTGAGCTGAAACTTTCAGCAAGACATATTTTCAAAAATTTTCAATGGATGTATAAAACGCACAAATTTTTTCACAACATTACTTAAATATTACGCGGTTTCCTGCTCTACTTAAGAGGGGGGGGGGAATACAGCACGGAAATCTTACAGTCCAGCTAGGAAGGATAAATAGACTAGGATTAGAGTTGCATTTTTTACATTAGATCAAAACGAAAGTTCATTAAGAACTCGCAACTTCCTTGTCTTAATGATTCTTTAGAATTTTGCTAGAAAAAAAGTAATTCATGTTCTTCCTGCCTTCGAAAGTTATAAGATAATCTATTCGCAAAGAGAAAAGATAAAAAGAAAGATCACGAGTTTCGGCAATTTTGAGCTGGTCCGGCTCACTGTAGAGTTTTATTTACTCCATAGTTTCTAGAGTTTGACAGGCCTGCTCAAAATTGCTGAAACTCAGATGTCTCTTTCTTCAATTATTCTCCTTGCAATCCGAAGTTACTAGAAACATTTGAAATGCCCCCAGAAAGTACATAGCTTATTTTCTCTCATATAATTGATTTTTTGCAAAAACATCGAGATAGGCGATGTTACGATTTTTTGAAAATGGTACACAACTTCCGGTTCAATCTAAATTAAGAAAATTTCTTTGTGGCCGCACATTGCAATGGTTGGAGACTGACTAAAGATTTTTGAAAGAAAACACTCTGGTATTGATACCTGCGTTGATCTTGTCGCGGAATAAAGCGGAAAAAACTTTCTCCTTTCAAAATCGAGTGCAAAGTTCAAGACGACTATGTTACGACGACCTATCTTCGCGCCCGATTGAGCGCATCAAACCAAACCTTTACATCTCCGATCGTACTTTAACATTCGTAGGCAGACGCATTTACTCGGAGAAACTCCGTCGTACAAACGATCATGTGCAAGAGCGCACACTTAGCCGAGGTCAGCGATTTCTCGACCTTCGTCGCCGTTTCTTTTGCCCGAAAAAGATGCATAAAAAAGAGGCGTTGAACCGTGTAGTGCGATCAAACACCGTTGCCGAATGGTAACTAACAATCTCTCGCTCGTGCACGGCATGACATTCATATATTTTAGAGAAAGAGTGCCTTTGAATTCAAATACATCGCATCTAAAACTAAAATGGTTGTTTATGCACATTAATCTTCTTAGATCTCCTCAGGGCTCGGCACAGCTGGCACCGGATCAAGCTGGATATCGTTTTTGGGGCGGAAAGCGAAGGGGATATCGTTTTTGCGGGTTAGATGCCGCTGTTTGCTAGAATGCCAGGGGCACGCTGCCGGCAAGTCGCCAGCGGAGTGCCCCTGGCATAAACAAAAAGCTTTTTTTACAATCAAATTTGGTGTGTGCATGCGCGTTAAGGGACTCGAACTATGGCCCAGCAAATTTATGAAAACTTAAGTGAATGAAAGCTGTGCTGAACTTTTTTCTTAATTAGCTGGCACCGTGCCAGCTGGGTGCCAGCTCAGCGGCACCGACACGTTGCTCACATAAGTTTTCATACTTTTTTTACATAAAATGTATCTGCACAGTAAGAGTTTATATATGGAACAAAAACAATTTCATAATGTTTTCTTTTCGGTGTTTTATAGCCATCTGGAATTTTCTCGGTCTGCTCCGCAGTCGAAAAATCTGATCCAGTCACAAAGCGCGCCCTATGCAAATGCAAAACACGTCAAAGGAGACTTCTTACGAAACTTTTGAGATCAAAGGGGACTTCGTTTCAGAATTTCCCTGGTGCCAGCTCGTGCCGAGCCCTGGATCACCTCCAAAAGGGAAAGCAAGGTCTAACAAACTTCGAGTCCAACTCAGATGGAAGCTCAGCACTAGGGTGGCAGTCAGATCTAAAAAGTAATAACTTTTTTCTGGACTTTGGATCTCGAAGCTTCTTTATGCGCGTTGGCTGCACAGTACTGTTCGATTGGAGCGCGCTTTCTTCCCTATGGTGAGATTTTTGATGCTACTCTGAGTCTAGCAGTCGAGAGAATACTATGTATCATTCCCATCAATAAAACTAAGAATCGAAAATCTGAGATTCAAGCGGACGTGTACCCGCCTACAGAAGTGCACAAAATACAAATGTAATTACTTCTGATTGAAGGCATCGTAAAGTTATCGTCTCGGGTTAAAGACAAAAGCTTGGCTCGCGCAGTAGCCATCCCATTATGAGAAGATGAATAAACACTGACTCATGCAGAAAGAACAGCCGCTCGGCTAGTAAGTCATCCCAAAAAATGTAAATCAAGCAACTAATACTTGTAAAAATTGCATTCCTCAGAATGCTAAAAAATCAACAAAATTTACTTAGAAGTAAACAGCACAATAGACCGAACTTGAGGAGAAGATTACTATCAATGAATAATATGGTTCACGAACATACCTCTAGAAATAAAAAGATTCCACTCCCATATCCTTCATAAGAATGTTTGTAACCCTTGAGCGAACAGGTTTTGAATGTATCATTTTTTGACTGAATTCCTTCCCATCAGTACAAAAAGTAGTATTTCTCTCTTCAACATAGCTATTACCTACCTAGTGTTTCAAACTTCCAAGCTACAATCTCCACAAGTGGCAGTTCTTTACCGCAGCTTTATAAAATGGGGTCAGTGGTCAACGATCGCCAACGTAGTACACCAACAAGATCGCCTGCCCTTTCTTATGTTTACCGGAAGCAGAGCTGGTAGCACCATTCAGCGGTATAAAAAAGATCTGAAGTTTGTTGCATGTTTAAGAAAAAAGGAGAACAAATAGGGCATAAAAATATCGTAGTTTCATCCGGTTAGGGGAACTTGCTCCGCTTGCTTCACATTTTACTGGACGAAAAACATTCACAGTTAGGCAGGCTCCTGCTAAAAAAGTTGGAATCTTTCCATTCGATAAATTGGTTGCTCTCAATTTGTCCTTTTTATTTCAATCATCTCTAAAGTTCATCTCTCGTTTTTTTTATCTGCTCATTGCGCAGCATCCATCATGGGTTTAAAAGCAGAAAAATTTCATTAGAATTCTAGATTTATACCATCAATATGCGCAATAAAAGTGTGGGAAAACCGCGTGTTAGAGAAAAAAATATTTGTAGGCTTTTTGTACGGTGTATACGGTATGGGGTCAAAATGGACTACGCTGAAAAAAACTTACTGGGTTAGTAGGTACTGATATTATCATGAGAAGGGCTCGGCACAGGCTCGTTACGATAGTCCCACCTGGTGGGTATACGGTAGGTTTACGGTCTGGTCAAAATATCAAAACTCGTTGGAAACTTATTTGAAAAGTTGCACTGCTGATCGTGAAAGTGTCATACCTCCTCAAGATAGTTCTCTCTGTGGTCGGTAAGTATACGGTGTGGGTTCAAAATCTCGGAATTGGTATTTTCAATGAAACCTGACATAAAGTGCAATCACGTGAGTATTTGACTCTCAAAAACATTGCTCTGTAAAGTGCAGATCATAACAAAATGCTTTTTCAAGCTCTCTTAACTGAACTTCTGAAGAATCATTGCTGTATGAGCAGTATTCCACGCCAAGATCTGATTTTTTACATTACATTTGCTTGATTGATAGGTCAGCTGGGTAGTTAAAAAACACACGAAAACTGATAGGAACTGTTTTCAACGAAGTGATAGCGGAAATTCAGTAACATTTTAGGTTGCCAAACCCACTCACAATCAATTCATCTTCAAGTTGCGAAGTGCGGAATTTCTCGCGCACCCACCCATTCGCACCCTTTGTTTCAAATTTTTGCCTGATAGCATTGCATAGAGTAAAGATGCTTATCAAATACTAGCGAAGTACACACATCAGCTATCTTTTCTCTATCTTTTCGCAAGTACAGAGAGATCGGAATTGCCGCCAAGGCGAAAGGTCAAGTAAACCACCGAAAACAATGGCGTAATTTGAAACATCGGGCGATTCCCATTGATTACGTCATTTTCTCTGTAGCTACTAGCGGAATCGCGAAAATCTCTTGGGCCATTTACGGGGACGTCTGATCATTGAGTAAGGGAAAGGTAGACTGCACTCCTTGATTGATATGAAGCGGCAATAAAATCAAAAAACCTCAAAAAATCAAAAATTTGCGAAGAAAAAAGACAAAGTAAGTGGGGTGATTAAAATCATGAGCAGAACCATGACTTTAAATTCAGAACGAAAATTTCATTCTTTGAAATTGTCTTTGCAGTCAAGATCACAGCTGGTTCTACTTTGTAGGAATAAACAGTTTTTACTGAACTTGTGATTTTCAAGCAATCTTGCAAAAATTCCATTACCACCTCTTACCAAGAAAAACATGTAACATTGCTTAAAACTGGCGACATAGTGAGTTACATGACCAAAACTCAACATAAGGTTCGTACATAGTTCTTCTGGCTTTTATGACCTGGTAAGCAGTGCCAGGCATTGTCTCTATTTACGATGTGGAACAAAAGTTCCATCTGAATGTTGTGATTGTAATGACAAACCGAAAAGGGGTTACAGCTGTAAAGCGTGACAAATAGTTGGAAGAACAAAAACATTGACAAATACGATGGTACTGGCACCTAAATTCAAAATGACGCATCTTAATTAGGGATTTGAGTAATTAACTACCTCCGTAGTGCACCAGAACCTTATCCTTCGCAAATGGTTTTTTGGGGTTTCAATCAGAATAGCAAACTTAGCAGTGAATAGATTTAGCGTAATTACAATTGCAATCAAAAAGTGTTCTCGAGAACCCTCAATTCAGAAGAATGGAGCGGTTCACGAATCCAAGATTTCGAGTTAAAGTCTCAGCGGTCAACAACCAAGTTGTTACAAACTTTTATTGCTCTAAATAGCTACTTGTCACATATAGCAGAGCATACGCGAAGCCATACCGCGCCTACAAAATCCGGTTTTGAGCCATTTGAAAGGTCAACCGCGCTACAGTATAAAAGGTAACCCAGTAAGGAGGAAAGGCATCACCGCCCACATGAAAGTTTTCGCACTCGTCTCAGCCCTTGTGGCTCTTAGCGCTGCAAAGTCAGGTTGGTTCTTTGTTTTTTACTTAGTTTTGAGGTATTTTTTTTTACTTTTGGCTTGCCTTCTCTAGGAATAATTCACGTAGGATTTTTGGTACTAATCTGCACTTTTCACTCCTTCAATACTTTTCAGTTTTCAAAAGAAACGCATATGGAGACGAGCCTGTTGCCCCAGCACCAGCACCAGCACCAGCAGCCGAAGCTCCCGCTCCAGCCGCTCCAGTTGAGCAAGCTCCAGTAGCAGTTGAGCAACCAGCTGCCAACTATGCTGCTCCAGCTCCTCCACCACCGCAAGAACCATCAGGTTACAGGGCAAAGAGAAACTCGAACTCATACGGAGATGAGCCAAATGCTGCCCCAGCACCAGCAGCCGAAGCTCCAGCACCACCAGCTCCAGAGCAGGCTCCAGTCGCAGTAGAACAGCCAGCTGCCAACTGTGCACCCGCTCCAGCACCCGCCGTTCCATCAGGTTACCGAGCCAAGAGAAACTCGAACTCATACGGAGATGAGCCAAATGCTGCCCCAGCACCAGCAGCCGAAGCTCCAGCACCACCAGCCCCAGAGCAGGCCCCAGTCGCAGTACAGCAGTCAGCTGCTGAATGTGCTCCAGCTCCGGCTCCAGCAGTTCCATCAGGTTACCGAGCCAAGAGAAACTCAAACTCTTATGGAGATGAGCCCCATGCCCCAGCACCAGCAGCTGAAGCTCCAGCACCACCAGCACCAGAACAGGCTCCAGTCGCCGTAGAGCAGCCAGCAGCCAACTGCGCTCCAGCACCAGCACCCGCCGTTCCCTCAGGTTACAGAGCCAAGAGAAACTCGAACTCATACGGAGATGAACCAAATGCTGCTCCAGCACCAGCAGCTGAGGCCCCAGCACCACCAGCACCAGAACAGGCCCCAGTCGCCGTAGAGCAGCCAGCAGCCAACTGCGCTCCAGCACCAGCACCCGCCGTTCCCTCAGGGTACCGAGCCAAGAGAAACTCGAACTCATACGGAGATGAACCAAATGCCGCTCCAGCACCAGCAGCGGAGGCCCCAGCACCACCAGCACCAGAACAGGCCCCAGTCGCCGTAGAACAGCCAGCAGCCAACTGCGCCCCCGCTCCAGCACCAGCAGTTCCTTCAGGCTACCGATCCAAGAGAAACTCGAACTCATACGGAGATGAACCAAATGCCGCTCCAGCACCAGCAGCGGAGGCCCCAGCACCACCAGCACCAGAACAGGCCCCAGTCGCCGTAGAGCAGCCAGCAGCCAACTGCGCTCCAGCACCAGCACCCGCCGTTCCCTCAGGTTACAGAGCCAAGAGAAACTCGAACTCATACGGAGATGAACCAAATGCCGCTCCAGCACCAGCAGCCGAAGCTCCAGCCCAACCAGCTCCAGAACAGGCCCCAGTCGCCGTAGAACAGCCAGCTGCCAACTGCGCCCCCGCTCCAGCACCAGCAGTTCCTTCAGGCTACCGATCCAAGAGAAACTCAAACTCTTATGGAGATGAGCCTGTCGCTCCAGCTTCAGCACCAGCTGCTGAAGCTGCTCCACAGGAAGCTCCAGCCCAACCAGAGCAAGCTCCCGTTGAACAACCAGCACCTCAACCTCAAGCCGTACCTGCAGCGGCTGAACCATCAGGATACTAGTTCGCATATCTCAGTCTTACAATTGAAGATCTTCATATGTTTCAAAGCTCGTAATAAAATTTTAAAATCCTGAACTATCTTCATGTAAGTGGAAATCAAAGTGTTATCAGGAAAAGCTGTAAAAGTGCATTCAAGTCCAGAAAAATCATGCAAATCCCAAATCTGCCATAGCACTTTGATGTCGATGGAGCTGAGATATCGCAAAAGAACATTGTAATATCTAACATTGTAAAAAAACAAAAAGTAGTTTGCAATGAACAAGACATCAGGCAGCTCATACCTACTAAAGAAATCGGAAAAAAATAACTTTCAAGAGCTATGCTCCAGCTTACTTTTACGGGGGCGAACGAGAATGGAGTGTATTGACTGCATATAGGTTCATTTCTTATTGTTAGAAGAAATACTGCAGCTGAGATTAGTGTACTGTTGTTTACTGTTGTAAACTCCCTAAAAAGCACTGATTGGCTACGCAACCATAGAGCTTTGATTAATCGTAAAGGTCGGTGAGTTTGCGGCCATGCTCGCATATTGTGACTTCTCAGTTTTCTTTCTCCTTCAAAGCCTTTCCGAATCAGATATCAGCTTTTGATTACCGCGATTTTGAAAGGTGCGGTATTCCAAGAATGGTTTGATCAACTTCGAGATCATGGCATCCTGCGTAAGCCGCAAACTCACCGGCCTTCACGATTTGGCAAAGCCCTGTACTATCTAGACATGGAAGGGATCGGCCATACTATTCCTGCTATTCCTACGACTCCTGCGATTCCTGCGATTCCTGTGAGTCCCGCACAGTTTAGACGCCGCTTAAATGAGCGCGTGTTGCGTAAAACAACACGTAACACGCAACACGCGCTCATTTAAGCGGCGTATAAACTGTGCGGGACTCACAGGAATCGCAGGAATCGCAGGAGTCGTAGGAATAGCAGGAATAGTACGGCCGATCCCGAACATAGGAGTATGATCGTTTCAACTACCCGCGTAGAGGCGGATGCGCGTACTTTCCCTGATTGATGAACTTGCCAATCTTCCACTTCATAGCATAGTTTTTCGTACTCTCTCGCTATCAAAAACACGATCTGAGCAGGCACCCCCCCCCCCTCTATAAGAATCGTGGAGTCGATGATATATAGTCGAATCATTTCATATGACCACTAGTTGGCTTACCCGGCTCCGCCGTATGTTCTGAATAGAAAATTCCATTTCTCAAGCCGGACCAAACTTGACACACATACACTTCGGGCCCCGGCGGGTGTCACAGTCCACTTTTCGTTATCGATGTCGACTTTATCGATTTTTTGCAAAATTTGAGCTAGGGGGCTGGGATTTGGCACAGGGGGATAATCGAGCCTGATTACGAATACAATATTAGTTTTCGAAACCGTGCATTACTTTAATCGATTTTATCGATTTTTTTGCAAAATTTGAGCTAGGGGGCTGGAATTTGGCAGGGGGTGTAATCGAGCATGCTGATCATCCCCACGGGGATGATCAGCATGCTCGATTACACCCTTTTGCCAACTCCCAGCCCCGTAGCTCAAACTTTGCAAAAAATCGATAAAATCGATATTGATCGATACGAAAAGTAGCCTATGACACCCGCCGGGGCCCGAAGGGTATGTATGCCAAGTTTGGTCCGGATCGGTTGAGAAATGGAATTTTCTATTCGGAACATACGGCGGAGCCGGGTAAGCCAGCTAGTGAATGATAGTTCCGTTTGCGTCTCTGACGTGCAGTACGGGCGACATGCTGAAAAAATACAATATCTATGTCATTGACAGCATGATGTTGCATGCTGCCAACATGTTGACTATTCATGACGCAAGTCAGAGATGGAGAGCAAGGGTAGCAACGATTGTGGAGTGAACAATGCAGCGTAATCCTGCTTTGCACGCACTAAAGATAGCGAAAAGCATGCACGGAAATAAGGTTCGAGGGAGATGGAAGGCTGTTGCGTTGAACAAAATTGGATATAGTTTATTTCAAACAGTTAGGCCGAGACTGGGATTAGGCAAATCCGCCACTCCACGGTTCGCCCCTTATCGCGATGTCACTGTGAGTGAATCATGTCGTACAGACCTATGTTCTGCGTCTGCTCACTCTTCCGGGTCTTTGATTGACAAGATAGCAGCATTCTGCGCGCGCAAAGCCTCCAGCGATGCGGGCGCACTGCTCCAGATGAAATCTTCTCGAGATTCCTCTTCTGCCGGATTGAAAAAGACTATAGATGCAACTGCGCATGTTTCCAGTGTCTTGCGCTGGAAGCATGCGCATTCGGCGCGTCTCTTGAGCGTTCAGACTGTGAAGCTTCTGGCGCTTCAAAGGTGACAGGTGAGCTGCTTAGCTGAAAGTTTCATCTTCCCACGATTGCTGCAAGCCTTGCTCTCGTCTCGATCTGCGACCTGCATGGCTAACATGTTGGCAACATGCGACAACATGTTCAATCTAAAGCTAACAGCCAACACATTGTTGGTAACATGTTACTGATGTGCCAACAGGTCAGGCATGCGGCCGCAGATCATAAAGGCAACGTTCGGGCAGAATCTCGACCTTTATTTTTTGCCTTATCTAGACCTTTTCATGGCGCTGGCGAATATGGCATTCGAAGTATCGTCGAGTCATTCGTAACTTAATATGCGTAGTGCACACTAAACACGTTAACTGACGAACAGCAAAACTAAAGCCTGCTCATTTTTAGTGATTTCTGCGTGTTTCCTTGTCTCTTTTGTTTTCGTTGGTTACATGTTAGTCAATAGAACTTATTTTTACGCTTTGCTGGGCTAAAAAAATGTTTCACTGGAAAGTTACCAGTACGAGTGCCGTCGTTAAAAGGGCTTAGTGTGCAATCTCACACATTAAGTTACGAATGACTCGAGGTTATGTGAATTTTTCAGAACCCCATTTTTGAGATAATTTGTGAAGCGTGGACGAGTGCTTCTAATACAATCCTTGTGAAAGCAAGCAAGCATTAGCAGGTAGACGCTATGTGTTCCATTGTGTTTGCCGCGCAAAAACACGTCAAGGGCTGAGGAGAGTTCGTTCAAGGGGGCGGGCCGTGCGAGAGAGTGGGCATGGTCCTCGAGGCTCGACGTTTTCTGCACCCTTTTATAGGATGTACAAAAGTCGGATTAGTGCAATAGTTGTAGACCGAGGCCTTAGTACCCGGTTATGATAGTATCTTGTAATGTCCTATGACGCTGCCTTTATGCGCACAAATAGGTAACAACCAATACTTAGCGGTAGAATATCAAGATACAGACGATAAGCAGGGTCAAGCAAGGCCATCAGAATCGACCCCCCCCCCGCCCCCTAAGTTGTATTTATGATGACTCCCTGATTACAGAATGGCTTTGAAACTCACCACCAATGAATAGTTGTTTACGATTCAGTTGTGATGCTGAGCATCACAAATGAATCGTAAACAACTATTCATTCATGAAGCATCTCCATGTAAAACCGGTAATTTTGGAAAAAAAACTTTGTTGCAAGAAACAAATGCGAATTTGAACGGATCTGAATTTATTTTGGTTTGATAATCGTCATAAGGATAATAGTCATCTTGGGCTACTTCAGTGCAAAAATCTTTTCAGTTTTTTCATATAAAACCTTGCCAAGTCGACAATCTGCGCGTTCGTCATTTTGGCGCTGTTTTCGCAAAAAAAGCAAACTTTTTGAGCACTTTTTGGGCTAGAATTCATGGCGCGCAGAGTTACTTGTCAGGAACTTTGCAAAAAGTCGAATTAGCAACCCAGTTTTGCGTGCCAAAAGGCGCGTGGACCCGTTTGACGCGCAAATTTTGAGGGACCCGCTTATCGAACCGGCTCATCCTTGCGCATGGTGGGCCTGCACGCTGGCACGGTATGTTTTGCAAAATTGCAGGCCGATAGCTTAGTTGCAGCTTCCTCTATGATATTCGTGACAGACAGATTTTCACACAGACACACACAAAAAACAGACGGCCTTAGCGCGTTATTATAGTAGGATCATTCGGTGTAGCCAATCAGGAGGGAGGCACAAAAGCAATATAAGCTGAACGGACGCAAAGGCGGCGCAGGCATCTTCACCGTTGGAGACCCTGCGCCTTAGGCCTAAGGCATACCTCCAGCGATGCGAGATCGCCACATCCCCGCGACTTGGCGATTTGCCAGATTTCTACAGATTAAGCATGCGCGGCTCTGAATTATACCAGACGCAGCAAGTCTGGCCGAAACAAAGTGCGTTTACGAACAGCTATAAAGAGTTTTTGCAGTGGCAGATCGCGCAGCGACTAAAATCGCATGAGGTATGCCTTAGGCCTCAGGCATACCTCACGCGATTTCAGTCGCCACGCGATTTGGCAATACTCCAAATGTTCATAACTCATCCTACGGGGTTTCTGAATGTACGGAAGATGGGGCATTTTATTACCTAAGAAAGTTATACATGCTGTGCATTTGGGGTCTACCAGTATTGAATTTGAAGACATCTGGCAAATTGCCAGATCGCGTGGCGACTGAAATCGCTTGAGGTACCTATGTCCCTTGCCTTAGGCCTTACAATTAGGCCTTAGGTTTTCAAGATACTACGCCACAGGACGCAGCAGCCTGCCGTAGCCTGCCACAGCCGCTGCAGACGCAGCGAAAATATGCCTATGCCACCGCAGTTTTGCATTTTATCGATGTTTCTCTTCTATGTGAGTTCGCATTTGAAGAGTACTCATCCGAGACGAGTTTTTTTTCTCTTCCTTGTCTCATCACAAGTTCAATGTTTTTCATTCACGTTGAATTTGGCGTTATCAATTTTCCCAAGCTTGTTTCGCTCCAGTTAATTCTCCGTCAATAACTTTGACGCGCTATTCTGTTTAAATAGTAGGCGCTATTCCAGTATCCGGGCCCCAAAATTTTTTTGCCGTGGATTTCGGTAAAACTTCGTCTAGGGGGGTTATTTGGTATGCTGAACACAAATATGATGTTTATTTCATGCAATAGCGCCATCCGGTGGAGTTACGGTAAGATTACGGTAGGGAGTCAAAATCACGGATTTGCCCGAAACTTGGCCCAGAGGGGTTATTCGGCCCGCTGATGCCAAATATCACATTGGTTTTGTACCGTGGCGTCATTTTCTCGAGTTACAGTGGGTAAACGGTGAGGGGTCAAAACCTCAAAATCCGTTGCAGCCTTGCACAGAGGGGTCATTCGACATCCTGATCAGAAATGTCACACATTCTCCGCACAAAAACGTTTCCCTGGGCTACGGCACAAAAACGCAAATCGGCAAATGTATCTTTCCCCTGTGCCGCAGCAGAGAGTGTATTGCGTGGCGGTGGCCGTGTGTGCAAAGCTTCACGATCATCCGAATCGCCGTACACCCGTTTCAGGCAGAACTATTGTTATTTATTTATTACTAGCGGCCCAGTGACTACCTTGTGTAAAACCACGTAAATGCGAACCACTGAGCCATATAAATCAAGATGAAAATAGTGCAAGAAGTGTACAAGCCAGGAATACCACCTTACCTTACTTACCAATTACCTAATACCACCTTCACCTCTGCTTCGCAGAGGTTCGCACTGGCCATCATGAACCGTGGTAAACTCACTCTCTGAGAGCTTGTCTATCAGATCATTGTTCGGTTGACTGCAACATGAGAGCCATTGTTGAAAATGAACCATACCCGCTATCTTAACCTCACATGATGTTTAGTATCGTAAATCATTCCTCACTGTAATTTCGTAACAGACAGACTTACAGACCGACAACTAAGCGGCTTATTATAAGTCACGATATCTGTATCTATCTCATATCTGCATACTGCGTTTCAAAAAAATTTCCAATCTTATATAAAGCTGAATGTCTGTTTGTATGTCTGTCTGTGTGTACGTAAGTTCCGAATAAAAAATTCCATTTCTGAACCGATCCGGACCAAACTTTGCACACATACACTTCGGGGCCGGGTGGGTGTCATAGGCTACTTTTCGTCATTGATCGATTTTATTCATCGATTTTATTGATTTTCCAAAAAGTTTGAGCTGCGGAGCTGGGAGTTGGCACAGGGGGGGGTTGAGCATGCTGATTACGAAAATATTATTGACAGGGCCGGGCGAAGCCGGATTTGCCAGCTAGTTTTGATATATTGCGCACCAGAATTTAAGCGCACGCTGCTATTATTGATTAACTTTTTACGGGGCTTCCAGGCTTTTCAAATGGCGTAATCATATCTTCGAGGAACATAATAAGAACAGCTTTTACGGTATATCTTGACATATCTTTATTTATGGAAATCAAAGTTTGTAATCTCGCTATTCCTTTGTTCGGAATAGAATTTCCAAACTTTGCACACATAGGTTTTAGTCACCGACAGATGTCATAGACTACTTTTGCTGCGATTCGCCGCCCCCTTTTATCGATTTACTAGCCGGCGGTCCCGGTTTCACTCGGGACTCCAGTTTAGCTAAGAAGAAGTTACCCATACTTACGCGTTTGAGCTTCTTCTGCGCAAAAAGGGTTTTAAAACGAATTGCCCGCATCTTTCCGACATTGAGATTGAAATGAGCTTTACTATCCCCTGACTACATGATACATGATCATGGCGAAATGATTGATAAATAAATGAATAAATAAATAATATAAATAATAAATAATATAAATATATATATTTGAGCATGTCAAGCCTCATTTTCCCAGATGTAAGTAAACAAATCAACAAATCAATAGAAGGATCTAGTAAATCGCTGCGAAAAGTAGCCTATGTTCTGCGTCGGGGTCCAAAACATAAGTGTGCAAAGTTTCAGCTCATTTAGTCCACCCAGAAAGAATTGTATAAAAAACATACTTATTAACAGACAAACACACTTTGAGTTTTATATATATAGAGATTGATTCTTGGCACTTTTTTGATGAGAGTGAACCCTTATCAGCCCTATCAAGGCTCATTACATATTCCAGTGTAAACGATGCAATAGAGTTCATTTTCATATCGCAGTGAAGAAGATCCAGTCTTTCAGACAACCTTTCTGAGGTAAGATTATGCGAGAGAGTAGGAGGGGGAGGGAAGTGGAGGAAAGGGCGTTTTCAGTGAAGTATTGCATTGCAGGAAGAGAGCAGAAAACTTGGCTGACCCGATCGAATAGAAGGGAAGGAAAGATTGTGGTAATTTTTTGACCATCGTCCTAAACGATACCTGGGTTGGATCGGGAAAGCCAGCTAGTAACTTATAAACGACGCATTGTGAAAAAGTGGTCAACAACTCTTCTCGCGAGGTGTATGGCGATGATGTGTGTAAATTTTTCTGTTTTGGCCGAACGACTTGCAACTTGGCACACAAATATATATGAACCCAGAAAAGAACAAAATCTATTTTCAGCCCTTTTGCAAACAGTCACTGACAATTCACAGACTTCGAGCATGCTCAGAAGTGCGGTTACCTTGAAATTGCCAAAAATTGCAAAATTTCTGAAGGACCTAACTTTAAACGCTCATAACTCAGCGATTACTGAAGATACACTGCCGAAAATGATACTATTGAAAAGTAAAAGGGATGCTCTTAAACGAAAATGTTGTTAAAATTTTGAAATTCTTTCGAAAAAAGAAAGAAAAATGGGTCCAACGTGAGGCAACTTTCACGAAAAGTGGTCCTCATCTAAAATGCCAATGTCACGGAGCGAAGTTGGGAGAAAAGACGAAATGCAGACATTTTAGCCATACGAGGTAAATCGGAGAATAGCAGGCAAACCTGGAGCGATAGCACGGCTACGAGTTTTGCCGCCTGACGCTTCGCAGCACCCTTATTAAAGGAGGAAGCCGTAAAGCAAAAGTCCTTCCCAGAAAATGGGGGGTCTGAGTTTCCATTTTTTATATATAGAAGATATAGAAGATTGGCAGCATTATTCTGGCATCCTCATTTTACGAGGATCAGGCTCATCATCGGTTGACAGCCAATCGAGATGAGCTTCTACAGGAACAGCACGGGTGAGTGACTTTTGGGGAAGGAGGTGTGTTCGCTGTTGTTGCCCGAAGCCGATTTTCCGCAGCGGGGACTGGATGTTTCAGCGGAGGGGCGGGCATTACTGGAGGAGGCAGTGCCGAATTGCACTCTCGTGCCTCTTCGACATTCCGAAGCGGTATTCTCGCGTCCGAAGCGACATTTTGCCTCGCGATTTGAGCATTGGCTTCGCAGGGGTCCTAATATCGTAAGCTGTCGAAAGCTCCGCACTCCTAAGTTAGAGTAGACGGTACCTTTAAGAGGCGGAAAATAGAAAAATCTCTCAATCATAAATGTTGTTAAAATTTTGAAATTCTTTCGAAAAAAGAAAGAAAAATGGGTCCAACGTGAGGCAACTTTCACGAAAAGTGGTCCTCATCTAAAATGCCAATGTCACGGAGCGAAGCTGGGAGAAAAGACGAAATGCAGACATTTTAGCCATACGAGGTAAATCGGAGAATAGCAGGCAAACCTGGAGCGATAGCACGGCTACGAGTTTTGCCGCCTGACGCTTCGCAGCACCCTTATTAAAGGAGGAAGCCGTAAAGCAAAAGTCCTTCCCAGAAAATGGGGGGTCTGAGTTTCCATTTTTTATATATAGAAGATATAGAAGATTGGCAGCATTATTCTGGCATCCTCATTTTACGAGGATCAGGCTCATCATCGGTTGACAGCCAATCGAGATGAGCTTCTACAGGAACAGCACGGGTGAGTGACTTTTGGGGAAGGAGGTGTGTTCGCTGTTGTTGCCCGAAGCCGATTTTCCGCAGCGGGGACTGGATGTTTCAGCGGAGGGGCGGGCATTACTGGAGGAGGCAGTGCCGAATTGCACTCTCGTGCCTCTTCGACATTCCGAAGCGGTATTCTCGCGTCCGAAGCGACATTTTGCCTCGCGATTTGAGCATTGGCTTCGCAGGGGTCCTAATATCGTAAGCTGTCGAAAGCTCCGCACTCCTAAGTTAGAGTAGACGGTACCTTTAAGAGGCGGAAAATAGAAAAATCTCTCAATCATAAATGTTGTTAAAATTTTGAAATTCTTTCGAAAAAAGAAAGAAAAATGGGTCCAACGTGAGGCAACTTTCACGAAAAGTGGTCCTCATCTAAAATGCCAATGTCACGGAGCGAAGCTGGGAGAAAAGACGAAATGCAGACATTTTAGCCATACGAGGTAAATCGGAGAATAGCAGGCAAACCTGGAGCGATAGCACGGCTACGAGTTTTGCCGCCTGACGCTTCGCAGCACCCTTATTAAAGGAGGAAGCCGTAAAGCAAAAGTCCTTCCCAGAAAATGGGGGTCTGAGTTTCCATTTTTTATATATAGAAGATATAGAAGATTGGCAGCATTATTCTGGCATCCTCATTTTACGAGGATCAGGCTCATCATCGGTTGACAGCCAATCGAGATGAGCTTCTACAGGAACAGCACGGGTGAGTGACTTTTGGGGAAGGAGGTGTGTTCGCTGTTGTTGCCCGAAGCCGATTTTCCGCAGCGGGGACTGGATGTTTCAGCGGAGGGGCGGGCATTACTGGAGGAGGCAGTGCCGAATTGCACTCTCGTGCCTCTTCGACATTCCGAAGCGGTATTCTCGCGTCCGAAGCGACATTTTGCCTCGCGATTTGAGCATTGGCTTCGCAGGGGTCCTAATATCGTAAGCTGTCGAAAGCTCCGCACTCCTAAGTTAGAGTAGACGGTACCTTTAAGAGGCGGAAAATAGAAAAATCTCTCAATCATAAATGTTGTTAAAATTTTGAAATTCTTTCGAAAAAAGAAAGAAAAATGGGTCCAACGTGAGGCAACTTTCACGAAAAGTGGTCCTCATCTAAAATGCCAATGTCACGGAGCGAAGCTGGGAGAAAAGACGAAATGCAGACATTTTAGCCATACGAGGTAAATCGGAGAATAGCAGGCAAACCTGGAGCGATAGCACGGCTACGAGTTTTGCCGCCTGACGCTTCGCAGCACCCTTATTAAAGGAGGAAGCCGTAAAGCAAAAGTCCTTCCCAGAAAATGGGGGTCTGAGTTTCCATTTTTTATATATAGAAGATATAGAAGATTGGCAGCATTATTCTGGCATCCTCATTTTACGAGGATCAGGCTCATCATCGGTTGACAGCCAATCGAGATGAGCTTCTACAGGAACAGCACGGGTGAGTGACTTTTGGGGAAGGAGGTGTGTTCGCTGTTGTTGCCCGAAGCCGATTTTCCGCAGCGGGGACTGGATGTTTCAGCGGAGGGGCGGGCATTACTGGAGGAGGCAGTGCCGAATTGCACTCTCGTGCCTCTTCGACATTCCGAAGCGGTATTCTCGCGTCCGAAGCGACATTTTGCCTCGCGATTTGAGCATTGGCTTCGCAGGGGTCCTAATATCGTAAGCTGTCGAAAGCTCCGCACTCCTAAGTTAGAGTAGACGGTACCTTTAAGAGGCGGAAAATAGAAAAATCTCTCAATCATAAATGTTGTTAAAATTTTGAAATTCTTTCGAAAAAAGAAAGAAAAATGGGTCCAACGTGAGGCAACTTTCACGAAAAGTGGTCCTCATCTAAAATGCCAATGTCACGGAGCGAAGCTGGGAGAAAAGACGAAATGCAGACATTTTAGCCATACGAGGTAAATCGGAGAATAGCAGGCAAACCTGGAGCGATAGCACGGCTACGAGTTTTGCCGCCTGACGCTTCGCAGCACCCTTATTAAAGGAGGAAGCCGTAAAGCAAAAGTCCTTCCCAGAAAATGGGGGTCTGAGTTTCCATTTTTTATATATAGAAGATATAGAAGATTGGCAGCATTATTCTGGCATCCTCATTTTACGAGGATCAGGCTCATCATCGGTTGACAGCCAATCGAGATGAGCTTCTACAGGAACAGCACGGGTGAGTGACTTTTGGGGAAGGAGGTGTGTTCGCTGTTGTTGCCCGAAGCCGATTTTCCGCAGCGGGGACTGGATGTTTCAGCGGAGGGGCGGGCATTACTGGAGGAGGCAGTGCCGAATTGCACTCTCGTGCCTCTTCGACATTCCGAAGCGGTATTCTCGCGTCCGAAGCGACATTTTGCCTCGCGATTTGAGCATTGGCTTCGCAGGGGTCCTAATATCGTAAGCTGTCGAAAGCTCCGCACTCCTAAGTTAGAGTAGACGGTACCTTTAAGAGGCGGAAAATAGAAAAATCTCTCAATCATAAATGTTGTTAAAATTTTGAAATTCTTTCGAAAAAAGAAAGAAAAATGGGTCCAACGTGAGGCAACTTTCACGAAAAGTGGTCCTCATCTAAAATGCCAATGTCACGGAGCGAAGCTGGGAGAAAAGACGAAATGCAGACATTTTAGCCATACGAGGTAAATCGGAGAATAGCAGGCAAACCTGGAGCGATAGCACGGCTACGAGTTTTGCCGCCTGACGCTTCGCAGCACCCTTATTAAAGGCAGTGTCTCACCAGAATTTCGTTGTCGAGATTTTCGTAGATTACAAACCTATAGGACCCTATGTAACATCTTAGGGCTTTGAAATCGCACGATTTTCCCAAAAACCTCGTTTTCTGGAGGCCCCGAGCAAGCACCGTGGACGAGCTGTACCCCCTGCGCTCCTCCACGGCAGGGCAGAGACGCAGAGTGGAGAGGTAGTCGTTTGAAATGTCGTCATGAATTAAGACACTCGCAATTCGTTATTTCATGCATACTTCTCTTCTGATCAGTCATTCTTGATTAATTCTTTGTAATATACAGTGTTTCTCATTTGCTTTCAAAAGACGGATGATCATTTTTTTCACCCATTTTTTCTTCGTATGGTTATAACCGAGCTCTTTGTGTTCTATGTCGTCACCTGAATATTTTTCCAGTATATGACATGCCACTTGCTGTCTATTTTCCGTGACGAGTTTTCTGCTTTTTTCGACTTACATCATTACGCAGGCAAAAATGACAGCTATTTATCTTTCTGGCTAGTCTTCTCAGTGAGTGAGAGGTAATTTCACCTAACAGTGAATCACGCTATCTTTCCGCATAGAGAGATAGAGATGTCATCTTTATCGCCTTACCTTATGAATGCTAACCATTACTTTTTCGCGTCCTTTTCAAATAATTGACAGCTTTTTGATAGTCAAACATAGATTTTTTTTGAGTTTCATTTATCTGGTCATGTTGTCGCTATACTTGGCTACTATACTTGGCTACTTGGTTACTTGGTGTGGATCACTGGCTTACCGAAGCTAGATAGGCAAGAACATTATGATCAAGGTCCATACGCCGTCATTTTGGCTCCAATGAGATAGTTGGGGAGCAGGTTAGTATGCTCGACCATGAAATGGAGCCATTCCCATTATCCTTGGCTTTTAGAGTGAAGAAGAAACGAACAACTTTGGAGAATTGTTGAAGATTCGAACTGTTTCTGTTATCGGACGTGCTTCACGTGAAGACAAGGGAATGAAATTGCGCATGAGCGTCGAGGTACAGTTATAGTTCTGAGCGTTATCACGTACTTCTATTATTGGCTTTTCATGTCGTGATTGCTACAACTGGACGTCTTGTCGAAGTGCTGGAAAATAGATGTCTTTCGCTAAACCAGTGCTCATACGTAATTCTTGATGAGGCAGACCGAATGCCTGATATGGGATTTGAACCCGAAGCGCAAAGGTTTGTAGAGTTGCTGTCATTAGATTTCTCTATTCTTTATCAAGCGCAAAGTACTGGTAAATTTCAGGTCTCGGGTATTTGCCTGTATCTAATTAAAAGCCTGACACCGATGACATAGAGCATGAAGAAGCTCTGATGAATAACTTTCCGACAAAGGAGAAATATCGCCAGGTTAACCTTTCTCGTTTTTTTTTCTCTGAAATTTGTAATGTCAGTGGTAATTGGCACTCGTTGTGGAAGCTCCATTTTGAAAGAAGTGTTTGACCATGAAAAAAATTTTTTCTCATTCATTCAATTTTTCCTATACAAAGGGCTGCTGTCAGCACCCTTTGTATAGGAAAAATTTGAAACGAAGAAATAATTTTAGACTGTCATGTTCACTGCCACGATGTCACCTGCTGTCGAGCGATTAGCTCGTGCTTATTTATGGCGTCCTGCAGTGATTTACATCTGATCCGCTGGACGACCAACTGAAAGAGTAACAGGTAAGATTTGGTTATCTTTATCGTCAATTTTTGGTATGTGAGCGTTTGCAAATATCTGCAGTAGATTAGTTGAGTACTGTACCTCTGTTTTGGATTGTTTATATGATAACAGAGGACAAAAAGAAGAAGAAGCTGGTTGAAGTGTTGCAACAACACTTCGAGCCTCCAAGTAATATTTTTGTTAATCAAAAGAAGGTAGAATAATAATCTTCCTTGATAGATCTCTCTCGTGGACATAGCACGGGAAGAAGCTCACCTGAAAATTTTTTTTGTAAGTAACGAAGTTAGAAAGGACAGACCCTCTCACTCCGTTACCAAAGGCGCTTTTTGGTCATTAGTGGCTCATTGCGTAAGGTACTAATTTGACATTCCGTGCGTGCGGCGCGCGCTTGTTGACGGCCAGCAGTGCGGTCAGATGTGAGGTCACGTAGCGTGCGGCCCGCGCGCCATGATCCTTAGCGCACGCCTCACGCCCACTATGTTCCCGTCGTCCGGCCTGCACACATGCAATTCTCACACGCTGTAAGCGTAATGGGGAACCGCATGAGGTGCAACGCTGTGATTAGGCTGCTCCGTCATTTGTGGATTTGGCTTGTCAGTTCTTGGTACTTGTAATTGCAGGAACACTGATGTCTGTTTCTACACAGGTTATCCCTCGATAGCTTCCCGAATCGGTATTGACTTTGATTTGAATTCAAATTCAAGTTTTCGAATTTTCTATATTTGAATTTCAACTTTTTGGAGTATGAAGTTGAGGATGCGCACGGCCGGCGAAAAGAGAAATGGAAGCTTCATGAAGGACTTATTCTTCGGTAGCTAGCGGTCGTAGCGCTGTCCATACCGTGCAGGCCGCGCGCATTCGCGCAGTGGCGCGCGCATTCATCGTTCGGCTCGTTACAAAGCGCTACATGAGGAGTGCGCGCCGCACGCTTCAATGTCAGAGTAGGCGATAATCTGTTTAGTTTGTGTATTTGGTAACGGAGGAGACTGGAGTTTATTACGTCGTGTCCATCATCTCGCCGTATGATGTTTGTCGCGGTAGTTTCGTCGAAACGTATGACAAGTGTACTTCTTTCCTCCATAGGTGTTGTATGGGCGTCTTTTTCTTTAGTTCACTTGTTCTCTCTTTGAACTTCCGCTTGATCCGTGTCCTGGATTCCACTACCCTTTCCCCGTTCAACTCAGCCTCTCGGAGAGCATTCAAATGCAAAGTAGCCATCTTTACATAAAGGGGGTAAGTCGTTCGTGGTCTAAAAAATCCTAAGTGTAGTTGGTTGTGGCCATTTTCCAAACACTCTTATGGCAAAACTTACAAGAAAAGCTCCTTTGGACAGTAAAGTCTGTCAACAGAATTTTTCGTCTCACACTGGCTTGTGCCACCATAGGGGCTCGCGATCATGATATCATTTTGAAAAGTTGATTGGAGCACTATCTCTTTTAGTTTTTCGTGAGCGACACTTCCAGTGGAGATTGTTCGTTTCCCTCTCTCTTCATTCGGAGCTATCGGCTTGTGCAAGCACTTTTTTACTGGTCCCGTATTGCTATCCTGCAAGTTATACCACCTAAAGTTTGTGTAAATTCGACAATAAGTTTACCTCCGTCCACTCATGAACATCGGCAACATGTTTCAAACAGCTGTTGAAAACATGCTTTATGCGGTCGCCACTTCCAGCTTCTGCTCCTTCTTTTATGGCAGTGTATAGATGGGTCTTCAGATCATCCGCCCAGTCTCGTATACTCTCGCATTGACTCCGCATGGATGCCTACATCTCGTCTAAGTTATTCAGAGGAAAGATGCCACTAGGAGTTCAGTTCATACCGCCCTGAGTTGCTTCTCGAGTCGCCTAGCCAGATGCCAGGGGTCCAAGTACCACCTTACGTTCTCACCAAATTCTGTGTTATACTCCCCTATCTCCTTTTGGTACATAAGGTTACGGTCAGTTGACACTGAACGTATGGGAATACGTTGAGACCGGAACCATCGCAACATATTGTGGAACCCCAATTTTTCCATTAGTCCGCTCTTCCCACCTATAATATAAATCCGATAAAGCTATTTTTCTCAAGCAATCTGGTTATAACCTGTTTGACGGCGCTCCACTACTTCAGTGTGAATGCAGAGTTTTGTCTTCATATCTACAGCCAAAACTTTGCAGAACTCTGCGCTGAATCCCCTGGAGTCGTATGCCCCGTCCACCGCAATATCCCACGGTGTGGGCTCCCCTTCGCGCTGAAATTGCATTTTGGATTCAGGTCAGTACCGTGCGCGATGGTTCTTCACCTCGTATGCGGCTTTTATGCGCTGTAAGGTATTATCCTGATGTTTCTGATAGACGGTGTTTATCGAGGGGCGCATTTCATAAAAAATTCGATTGAAGGTCGACTGGGAAGGAATAGCTAGCCCAAACTCTCCCGCCCATTGTATGAGCTTCTGCAAGAATTTTTGCTTTTTTTGCAAGAACAAATATGGAATGGTCATTACATTCATCCTGACACCGGTGGTGACAGCAGCAGTACATGTCAGAATGTTTCCAACGAACTGCTTATCGTTTTTGCGAGCGCTCAGCTTATCTTGTCCTTCCCATCTCTTCTTTTCCGGTCTGGGACCTTCTGTCACGTAAATAATGATGGGACAGGAAGCCTTTCTCATCAAGCGCATTCTTTTCGCGTTATTCTCAGAGCCAGACATGTTGATTTGAAGCAGCTCAAGAAGCTTTTTCCCTTGAACAAGGAAATAAGCGTCTAGTAAATGCGGGTCCGTCTCCTTCAGTAGAAGCTGGTCATCTTCTTCATCATCTTCACTATCTGAGCTCTCATCCCTTCCCGGTGAATACAAGGAACCAGTCTGAATATGAAGTAAATCGAAGCTAAGGCTTATACGAATAAGGAATAGTTTTGTTTCGTTCTCAAACCGTGGCCTTGGAGGATGTTGAATCTCCTTTTTTAAGCAGCGGTGTGTTGAACGGGGACTCTTCTACATTCTCATGAGCGCGACCAGGAGTTGCCGGTTCCACTGCCTCCTCCGAGGGCTCTTCCATGATTGCCTGAATGCAGCAGTCATGGCGTCTTTTCTAGAAACGCTGACTACCTCTAGTTCGGCCACCGCCTCTTGGTGAGATGGCGGGACAGTCCAGTACCCCTTGCTACTGAAGAATCTCTTCATGTAGAAGTTGAGGTAGTTGTTAACTTCAACGCTGCTCACCGCGATATCATCCTGATAGAGGTTTTTCCGTCGAAAAAAGAAGCCATTTACAAGAGTAAAACTGACTGCAAAAAAGTTGATTGCAATATTTAGATTGTGAAGCAGTTCTGCTGGTATTTCTTGCGCGTCGAGGTAGTATGTTCCATCCCTTCTACGGCACAATCGTCCTCCATTCAAAGTTATTTCCGACAACAGAGATTGTGCCTAAGTGTGAATTTTTGGCTTTTTGAGTACACCTGAATACAACTTACAGTATTTATGAAATGAGTAACGCATAGGAACTTCTGTGTTTGTTTAAAGCTGGCAAAATATAGCTGCAGTAATTCCTGTGCGACGGATGAAAACATCCTCAAACTCGCTAAGAAAATAGCGTTGTGCGCTTGATTTTTAGAAGAGCGCGTGGTCAGACTCTGCTCCACTCTATTACCGCAGATAAAGCAATTGTAATATTTGATCATGCTTGCGAAGATTGCGTCTGAAAAATTCTTGATGAGAAAACTGTAGTGGCTTTCACAGGTAATGAACAGGATATGTACTGTTTTCCTTCACAAATCAACTATTTAATAAATTTTTTATTGAAAGTAGGTGAGTTTTATAACAACATCGGAATGATGCTTCGTCTAGCTTCCCAAAATCTCGCCTTCTGGGTGAGTTGTCGCATGCGTCGTTGAGAGGCGTTCGAAGGAATTCTGAAAAAGAATAATTAGAATTAGGAAAATGTGAACAATAACAAAAATAATTAAAAACAAAAAATAAATTTAAAAAATAAAATAAAAAATGAAAAACCAAAAAATATAAATTAAAAATTCAAAATAAATGGAAAAACTAATAATAAAAAATAAATTGAAAAATCAAAAATACAAATATCAAAACGAAAATACTAACGAAATCGCAAAAATATCAGACAAGTAATATGCAAAGAATCACTCATATACAATTGTTCGTTGCGCAAGTTGCATATATTTCCACGTAAGTGCTTAGCAATTTTCAAATATCTTCCCGTTTCCTTTTCTCTTTCATTCAACCTTTGATTACAGCTTCGAGACAACTGGATTCAGTTGCTAAATTTGCTAAATTTCCTGTCACCAGCTTAGAAGATGTTGTCACAGGGGAGACACGCGGCAGGTGGTATTCTAAAGGTGATTTTCTAGTTGCTTCATATTTTAGATTTTTTTTCTCAGTTCCATTTTTTTGTTTTTCGTAGTTTCAAGTAGATAGAAAGAATGGCAGAAAACGTCAACATAACAGCACCGTTGAGGTCATTTCAGTCCCACTTTGTTGTGGCTTCTAACGCATAAGTCTGACAACGGCGTACTCCAAGAGCGTACTATACTCCTCAACATTCTCGAGTAAGGCTATTTTTTTCTCCAGATGAAGTTTTTGGTTATATTTTCTATTGGAAGACACTTTTACTAGTGTTAGTGACCTGCAGTGTGCTTACCATGTCAGTCTGACGCTTATCAATCACAAAATTACTCCTAGGTGTATCTTTGTTTGTCTCTTTGGGTTTTATTATCTTTTCTCGCTTAGCTATCATAATTTTCAATAAGAAATCAGTTTAGAATTCAATTAACATTGTCCCAGATTACGATCTTTTGTCAATTTTCTGAAATATAGTTTTTAGAATTTGCGGAAAGCTGAATGTTCTCCTACAAAGGATTTCGCGGGTAAATCTGCTAAGATCTCCATCAATGATTCCATTGTCAAGGTTAGTGCTATGGAACATTTTCATGCGTTCACACTTTTGACATGCTTGAAGTTACGAAGTTTTGTTGTCGTATTCTACTTTTCCTTTGTGATTTGTTTTTATTTTACGTTGTTTTGCTAGGTATTGCGCTGGCACGCCTTCGCATTTCAAAAGGAAACGGCTCTTGAATGGATCCTTTCATCTCCCATGATAACAATCTTGATGTGAGCGCTGCTATCAATGCAAATGCTAAAGTAATAGCAAAGATTACAACAGTAATCTTTGCTTGCCTTTCTAGGCTCAATAGTTGCAATTCTAGGAACTCTGGGCTATCTCCGCTGAGATGAAAAAGACAGTTGCACACAAGAGAGCAAGCTTCAGCCACAGTAGTTTCAAGTGAGAACAAGAACTTTGAAATGTCCAGCTTTTGAAAATTGTTCTAAGGTGATACTTCTGTCGTCTCGATCTTGGCATGTTTGGCAGCTTCGCCGATTCCAGTGAAGCTATAATGAATTCTTCATAGTCATGTATTCTTGCCATCAGTGGAGATCAGGGGAAAACAATTCCATACAAAGAAAATGGGTAAGTTATATTTTTTCATAACTTACCTGCAACTTCTAGGTTTTCCTTTGGTTTGTTTACCAAAAGTGAACCCTACATGCGGCATCCCTTCCAACTATTTGTTCTTGCTTTTTTTATATTGAGAATAAGGCATCAGTGGTTCAGATAATTGTTGAATCTGCATTATTTCCAGGAAGGTAACCCTATCATGCGATCACCATGTTGTTGTTGGAACTGTTGGAGCCGTTTCATTTCGTCACTCCAAGGTTCTTAGAAAAACCTTATACGAGGCTTTTTCTGAACAGAAGCGAAGGTATCCAGTGAACAGTAATTAGTTTCTTTGGAGCAATGCTTTAGCAACACATTACTGTAGGCGTGTCAATTGTATGCGTCTATTCCATTTGTAGTTGTGAATGTGAAAACGGTTTCTTTGCAATATTTGCATTGATGTCTTGTACTAATCTTTTTTGGCTGTGTTGATTCTTTACACCGAGATTTTTGAGACAATAACGTCGAATCATAGGTGGAAAGCATAGTACATGCCATTCACGGTCTACTCGCTTTTTTGTGTTTACTTATCCACATACTTAGAACTAGAGAGTCTCTGATCTTTGAGCTAATGACTGGAATTGACATTGTGTTATAATCACCGTCTATGCATTGGCTGTGGTGTGCAAACACTAGATTCTAATAAATGTCTCATAACTGTTCATGTAAACATTAGGTTGCCGACAATTATCAAAAAGATTTTGATTGGCTTTTCTGATGTGATGAATGAGATGAGATAGAATCCGTGTACCTTGTACAATATCAACTCATGTAGATCTTACCCGTGGTTTTCCTAGACCATCTTCGTCTATCAAAATCAGTCAAGGAAGGTACTAAGCTCACGTGCGAGCTTTCAATGATTGTTGCAAGTAAGCAGGAGACGATCTTTGGTGATTGTGAGATCGGACATTTCTAGGGTTCATTTCTGAGTACACCATCTACTTGGCGTGCGCAGTAATTTCGGAGCTTATGATAATCAGCTCAGTTTCAAAAGGTTTGTCAATTTTTGCATCAACTTACTCTCCAAAAAAGTTGTTTCCTTTTCAGGATGTACGTGTGTGTCGAACCAGCTATCGTGAATTAGACAAATCTCGCTGCCGCATACGTAGACCAGTCTACAAAACCAAGCATAATCTTCAGGATTGCAGCTGAACATCAGAAGGTTGTCTTTGTCTTTCTTCTTACCTAGCTTTTGGCGGACATGTTCAACTATTTTATTGTACTTTTACTTACATTCTAATAAATAACAAATGATTAGTTTATTATTTCATTGGACAACTATGCTGTGTGCAAAATTTTTGCCTTTATCTATGCTGCTTCACTTTTGAATACAGAGTTCTTTGCTGCAAAAATGTGCACTCGTATGAGACCTGCCTCACGAATCGCACCCGTTTTTGCTTCAATTGGTTTTCATTTGAGACAGACGTATGTGTGTTTGACAAGACAAAGATTATACGAAAAGAGGCGCTTTCTAATTCAGTTTTTATCATACTTCTCTGATGGTAACAATCATCTAATGCGTTTTTTACAGTCTCATAAAACCAAGCCACACAAGTGCGATGGGTGCGATGGGTTCGTGATCAAAACCAGGCTTTCAAAAGCTATTGTAGCTCCAACGGCTGCTGCTAATCGCTACCCAGTCCCGGCCAAAACGGCATCGTGTAAATGGTGTCTGAGAGTTTTTGTTGTACTTTACCGAACTCTTCCTCATTTGATCTTATTCTAGCGTTTCGTTTGTTTGTATTTGGCTACAATTCTAATGAATATTCTCTTGCTTTATCTCTCTATCTCTTACAATTGTTGTGCTTCTAAATTAGGGAAAACTCAAAGCATTTTGTCATTTGCTGAAGTTGTGAATCAATCATAAATTAGGTGAAGTATAACAACACATCGGTGGGACAAAGTAAATATTTACTTGATCATAACCAGATGAAAGTAGCCCGACATAGGCAAACACGGTATGTTCGACATTGATTCTACAATGACACAATTATTAACAATGACATAAGATCTACAGAACCCTGTTTCTGGCAGGGGTTGTGAGCAAAGTACGCAATCAAAGAATCCTTTGTTGATTGTGCCTTCTCATGGTATAGTAATTTGGTCTAGGAGCACTTTCACGATGTTCTCGTCCGTGCAACTTGCAATTTAACCGTTTGATATGGTGAATGGTTCATTTGAAACTCTAAAGGTCCACATCAGAATCTCACGTGAAATAGGTCCCGGGCAAGCTTCGCGTGATTTCAATAGAGACGCGACTTGGAAACGCGACATTTTCTTAAGATTTGGGGGCATATTACCAGTCCTCGAAAGTTAACGATGCGCATTTGTAATCAATTTGGGTTAAATCGCGTGTAGTATGCCTGGAGCCACGTTTCTAATGAGAGGAATATTAACAATTTTAGTTAATGCCCCTCTCTTCCGCCTTTGTATATATCAAAACCGAGTAAAGTGAAGGATGATACTACTCACCTTTTCTTTCTTCCAAAATGAAAATAGTCGAAAACATCCCATCACTGCTTTTTGACGGCATTACCAGAAAGGCCAAGTCCCTATGTGGATAACCCATAGAGTGGACATAAGCCGTAGCTTGGACTAGTTGACGAAAAAAGTGACGAGCTTCTGATTCCTCAAGTCGCTCCTTCCTTGCAATGTAATCGAACATCTCACCTCCACTACAGTACTGAAATCGCGAATGGAGAAGTCGGTTCAAAAATAAAATCGTGCCTATTAAACTATAACCAGAAAAAAGCATACCTCCATTATGATATAGTATTTATCTTCCGTCTCAATAAACTGGTATAGCCGACAAAAATTCTGATGTGACAAAGTCCTAAGTTCGTGAAGCTCTGTCGCAACTCGTGGAAGATCATCCTGTGTGTATGAAGCCAAAAATTTTAAAGAGAAAAGGACATGTGAGACTTACCCCCATAGCCTTCTTGTCGATGATTTTATGGCAACTTTGAGGCCGGCCAACAAATGAGTAGTTGGTTTAACTTTGATAAAGCCTAGACGTTGGCGCATTCAACGCAAATAACAAGAAAGTTATTGGAAATGATAAAGCAATAAAACCACACTATGTGCTTATTCACTGCTAACGGAAGGTGAACTGTTTACTACGTACCTTTATCTGCAATCAAACTGGATCTAAGGACTGTAAACATTGTTTCAATTTCAGAACTGAAATCTTCGATTAGCGTAGTTGTGATGACATGGACAAGCTGAAGAGTTAACGTTCAGTCGAACCTCTGCAAAAAAGATACTAGTTCTCCTCTAAACCGAAAAAATTACTCGTTTAATTTTAATTTCTTTGAAAATATTGAGTACACAGAAAGCAGAAACCTAGGACTATGCAGAGAACTGAAAATAGAAAACAAGAACGTCAGAAATATTCAAAAGTGTTTACGATTTCTCCAAACAATGCGCCACACGACAGGCGGAGGGTCAACTCGTCCGACGCGAGCGAGATTGCGGCGCGCGAGCGGAATCAAGCGGGGTTTTCTCAGCGGGGAGTTCACGGATTTGGCTGCAAATTGGGGAATTGCTTAGTTAGGCAGCCCGCTACTTTCATGTGTAGTTCTCCCGAAAACGGAGAATCTGCTGACACACTGCCTTTAAAGGAGGAAGCCGTAAAGCAAAAGTCCTTCCCAGAAAATGGGGGGTCTGAGTTTCCATTTTTTATATATAGAAGATATAGAAGATTGGCAGCATTATTCTGGCATCCTCATTTTACGAGGATCAGGCTCATCATCGGTTGACAGCCAATCGAGATGAGCTTCTACAGGAACAGCACGGGTGAGTGACTTTTGGGGAAGGAGGTGTGTTCGCTGTTGTTGCCCGAAGCCGATTTTCCGCAGCGGGGACTGGATGTTTCAGCGGAGGGGCGGGCATTACTGGAGGAGGCAGTGCCGAATTGCACTCTCGTGCCTCTTCGACATTCCGAAGCGGTATTCTCGCGTCCGAAGCGACATTTTGCCTCGCGATTTGAGCATTGGCTTCGCAGGGGTCCTAATATCGTAAGCTGTCGAAAGCTCCGCACTCCTAAGTTAGAGTAGACGGTACCTTTAAGAGGCGGAAAATAGAAAAATCTCTCAATCATAAATGTTGTTAAAATTTTGAAATTCTTTCGAAAAAAGAAAGAAAAATGGGTCCAACGTGAGGCAACTTTCACGAAAAGTGGTCCTCATCTAAAATGCCAATGTCACGGAGCGAAGCTGGGAGAAAAGACGAAATGCAGACATTTTAGCCATACGAGGTAAATCGGAGAATAGCAGGCAAACCTGGAGCGATAGCACGGCTACGAGTTTTGCCGCCTGACGCTTCGCAGCACCCTTATTAAAGGAGGAAGCCGTAAAGCAAAAGTCCTTCCCAGAAAATGGGGGTCTGAGTTTCCATTTTTTATATATAGAAGATATAGAAGATTGGCAGCATTATTCTGGCATCCTCATTTTACGAGGATCAGGCTCATCATCGGTTGACAGCCAATCGAGATGAGCTTCTACAGGAACAGCACGGGTGAGTGACTTTTGGGGAAGGAGGTGTGTTCGCTGTTGTTGCCCGAAGCCGATTTTCCGCAGCGGGGACTGGATGTTTCAGCGGAGGGGCGGGCATTACTGGAGGAGGCAGTGCCGAATTGCACTCTCGTGCCTCTTCGACATTCCGAAGCGGTATTCTCGCGTCCGAAGCGACATTTTGCCTCGCGATTTGAGCATTGGCTTCGCAGGGGTCCTAATATCGTAAGCTGTCGAAAGCTCCGCACTCCTAAGTTAGAGTAGACGGTACCTTTAAGAGGCGGAAAATAGAAAAATCTCTCAATCATAAATGTTGTTAAAATTTTGAAATTCTTTCGAAAAAAGAAAGAAAAATGGGTCCAACGTGAGGCAACTTTCACGAAAAGTGGTCCTCATCTAAAATGCCAATGTCACGGAGCGAAGCTGGGAGAAAAGACGAAATGCAGACATTTTAGCCATACGAGGTAAATCGGAGAATAGCAGGCAAACCTGGAGCGATAGCACGGCTACGAGTTTTGCCGCCTGACGCTTCGCAGCACCCTTATTAAAGGAGGAAGCCGTAAAGCAAAAGTCCTTCCCAGAAAATGGGGGTCTGAGTTTCCATTTTTTATATATAGAAGATATAGAAGATTGGCAGCATTATTCTGGCATCCTCATTTTACGAGGATCAGGCTCATCATCGGTTGACAGCCAATCGAGATGAGCTTCTACAGGAACAGCACGGGTGAGTGACTTTTGGGGAAGGAGGTGTGTTCGCTGTTGTTGCCCGAAGCCGATTTTCCGCAGCGGGGACTGGATGTTTCAGCGGAGGGGCGGGCATTACTGGAGGAGGCAGTGCCGAATTGCACTCTCGTGCCTCTTCGACATTCCGAAGCGGTATTCTCGCGTCCGAAGCGACATTTTGCCTCGCGATTTGAGCATTGGCTTCGCAGGGGTCCTAATATCGTAAGCTGTCGAAAGCTCCGCACTCCTAAGTTAGAGTAGACGGTACCTTTAAGAGGCGGAAAATAGAAAAATCTCTCAATCATAAATGTTGTTAAAATTTTGAAATTCTTTCGAAAAAAGAAAGAAAAATGGGTCCAACGTGAGGCAACTTTCACGAAAAGTGGTCCTCATCTAAAATGCCAATGTCACGGAGCGAAGCTGGGAGAAAAGACGAAATGCAGACATTTTAGCCATACGAGGTAAATCGGAGAATAGCAGGCAAACCTGGAGCGATAGCACGGCTACGAGTTTTGCCGCCTGACGCTTCGCAGCACCCTTATTAAAGGAGGAAGCCGTAAAGCAAAAGTCCTTCCCAGAAAATGGGGGTCTGAGTTTCCATTTTTTATATATAGAAGATATAGAAGATTGGCAGCATTATTCTGGCATCCTCATTTTACGAGGATCAGGCTCATCATCGGTTGACAGCCAATCGAGATGAGCTTCTACAGGAACAGCACGGGTGAGTGACTTTTGGGGAAGGAGGTGTGTTCGCTGTTGTTGCCCGAAGCCGATTTTCCGCAGCGGGGACTGGATGTTTCAGCGGAGGGGCGGGCATTACTGGAGGAGGCAGTGCCGAATTGCACTCTCGTGCCTCTTCGACATTCCGAAGCGGTATTCTCGCGTCCGAAGCGACATTTTGCCTCGCGATTTGAGCATTGGCTTCGCAGGGGTCCTAATATCGTAAGCTGTCGAAAGCTCCGCACTCCTAAGTTAGAGTAGACGGTACCTTTAAGAGGCGGAAAATAGAAAAATCTCTCAATCATAAATGTTGTTAAAATTTTGAAATTCTTTCGAAAAAAGAAAGAAAAATGGGTCCAACGTGAGGCAACTTTCACGAAAAGTGGTCCTCATCTAAAATGCCAATGTCACGGAGCGAAGCTGGGAGAAAAGACGAAATGCAGACATTTTAGCCATACGAGGTAAATCGGAGAATAGCAGGCAAACCTGGAGCGATAGCACGGCTACGAGTTTTGCCGCCTGACGCTTCGCAGCACCCTTATTAAAGGAGGAAGCCGTAAAGCAAAAGTCCTTCCCAGAAAATGGGGGGTCTGAGTTTCCATTTTTTATATATAGAAGATTGGCAGCATTATTCTGGCATCCTCATTTTACGAGGATCAGGCTCATCATCGGTTGACAGCCAATCGAGATGAGCTTCTACAGGAACAGCACGGGTGAGTGACTTTTGGGGAAGGAGGTGTGTTCGCTGTTGTTGCCCGAAGCCGATTTTCCGCAGCGGGGACTGGATGTTTCAGCGGAGGGGCGGGCATTACTGGAGGAGGCAGTGCCGAATTGCACTCTCGTGCCTCTTCGACATTCCGAAGCGGTATTCTCGCGTCCGAAGCGACATTTTGCCTCGCGATTTGAGCATTGGCTTCGCAGGGGTCCTAATATCGTAAGCTGTCGAAAGCTCCGCACTCCTAAGTTAGAGTAGACGGTACCTTTAAGAGGCGGAAAATAGAAAAATCTCTCAATCATAAATGTTGTTAAAATTTTGAAATTCTTTCGAAAAAAGAAAGAAAAATGGGTCCAACGTGAGGCAACTTTCACGAAAAGTGGTCCTCATCTAAAATGCCAATGTCACGGAGCGAAGCTGGGAGAAAAGACGAAATGCAGACATTTTAGCCATACGAGGTAAATCGGAGAATAGCAGGCAAACCTGGAGCGATAGCACGGCTACGAGTTTTGCCGCCTGACGCTTCGCAGCACCCTTATTAAAGGAGGAAGCCGTAAAGCAAAAGTCCTTCCCAGAAAATGGGGGTCTGAGTTTCCATTTTTTATATATAGAAGATATAGAAGATTGGCAGCATTATTCTGGCATCCTCATTTTACGAGGATCAGGCTCATCATCGGTTGACAGCCAATCGAGATGAGCTTCTACAGGAACAGCACGGGTGAGTGACTTTTGGGGAAGGAGGTGTGTTCGCTGTTGTTGCCCGAAGCCGATTTTCCGCAGCGGGGACTGGATGTTTCAGCGGAGGGGCGGGCATTACTGGAGGAGGCAGTGCCGAATTGCACTCTCGTGCCTCTTCGACATTCCGAAGCGGTATTCTCGCGTCCGAAGCGACATTTTGCCTCGCGATTTGAGCATTGGCTTCGCAGGGGTCCTAATATCGTAAGCTGTCGAAAGCTCCGCACTCCTAAGTTAGAGTAGACGGTACCTTTAAGAGGCGGAAAATAGAAAAATCTCTCAATCATAAATGTTGTTAAAATTTTGAAATTCTTTCGAAAAAAGAAAGAAAAATGGGTCCAACGTGAGGCAACTTTCACGAAAAGTGGTCCTCATCTAAAATGCCAATGTCACGGAGCGAAGCTGGGAGAAAAGACGAAATGCAGACATTTTAGCCATACGAGGTAAATCGGAGAATAGCAGGCAAACCTGGAGCGATAGCACGGCTACGAGTTTTGCCGCCTGACGCTTCGCAGCACCCTTATTAAAGGAGGAAGCCGTAAAGCAAAAGTCCTTCCCAGAAAATGGGGGTCTGAGTTTCCATTTTTTATATATAGAAGATATAGAAGATTGGCAGCATTATTCTGGCATCCTCATTTTACGAGGATCAGGCTCATCATCGGTTGACAGCCAATCGAGATGAGCTTCTACAGGAACAGCACGGGTGAGTGACTTTTGGGGAAGGAGGTGTGTTCGCTGTTGTTGCCCGAAGCCGATTTTCCGCAGCGGGGACTGGATGTTTCAGCGGAGGGGCGGGCATTACTGGAGGAGGCAGTGCCGAATTGCACTCTCGTGCCTCTTCGACATTCCGAAGCGGTATTCTCGCGTCCGAAGCGACATTTTGCCTCGCGATTTGAGCATTGGCTTCGCAGGGGTCCTAATATCGTAAGCTGTCGAAAGCTCCGCACTCCTAAGTTAGAGTAGACGGTACCTTTAAGAGGCGGAAAATAGAAAAATCTCTCAATCATAAATGTTGTTAAAATTTTGAAATTCTTTCGAAAAAAGAAAGAAAAATGGGTCCAACGTGAGGCAACTTTCACGAAAAGTGGTCCTCATCTAAAATGCCAATGTCACGGAGCGAAGCTGGGAGAAAAGACGAAATGCAGACATTTTAGCCATACGAGGTAAATCGGAGAATAGCAGGCAAACCTGGAGCGATAGCACGGCTACGAGTTTTGCCGCCTGACGCTTCGCAGCACCCTTATTAAAGGAGGAAGCCGTAAAGCAAAAGTCCTTCCCAGAAAATGGGGGTCTGAGTTTCCATTTTTTATATATAGAAGATATAGAAGATTGGCAGCATTATTCTGGCATCCTCATTTTACGAGGATCAGGCTCATCATCGGTTGACAGCCAATCGAGATGAGCTTCTACAGGAACAGCACGGGTGAGTGACTTTTGGGGAAGGAGGTGTGTTCGCTGTTGTTGCCCGAAGCCGATTTTCCGCAGCGGGGACTGGATGTTTCAGCGGAGGGGCGGGCATTACTGGAGGAGGCAGTGCCGAATTGCACTCTCGTGCCTCTTCGACATTCCGAAGCGGTATTCTCGCGTCCGAAGCGACATTTTGCCTCGCGATTTGAGCATTGGCTTCGCAGGGGTCCTAATATCGTAAGCTGTCGAAAGCTCCGCACTCCTAAGTTAGAGTAGACGGTACCTTTAAGAGGCGGAAAATAGAAAAATCTCTCAATCATAAATGTTGTTAAAATTTTGAAATTCTTTCGAAAAAAGAAAGAAAAATGGGTCCAACGTGAGGCAACTTTCACGAAAAGTGGTCCTCATCTAAAATGCCAATGTCACGGAGCGAAGCTGGGAGAAAAGACGAAATGCAGACATTTTAGCCATACGAGGTAAATCGGAGAATAGCAGGCAAACCTGGAGCGATAGCACGGCTACGAGTTTTGCCGCCTGACGCTTCGCAGCACCCTTATTAAAGGAGGAAGCCGTAAAGCAAAAGTCCTTCCCAGAAAATGGGGGGTCTGAGTTTCCATTTTTTATATATAGAAGATTGGCAGCATTATTCTGGCATCCTCATTTTACGAGGATCAGGCTCATCATCGGTTGACAGCCAATCGAGATGAGCTTCTACAGGAACAGCACGGGTGAGTGACTTTTGGGGAAGGAGGTGTGTTCGCTGTTGTTGCCCGAAGCCGATTTTCCGCAGCGGGGACTGGATGTTTCAGCGGAGGGGCGGGCATTACTGGAGGAGGCAGTGCCGAATTGCACTCTCGTGCCTCTTCGACATTCCGAAGCGGTATTCTCGCGTCCGAAGCGACATTTTGCCTCGCGATTTGAGCATTGGCTTCGCAGGGGTCCTAATATCGTAAGCTGTCGAAAGCTCCGCACTCCTAAGTTAGAGTAGACGGTACCTTTAAGAGGCGGAAAATAGAAAAATCTCTCAATCATAAATGTTGTTAAAATTTTGAAATTCTTTCGAAAAAAGAAAGAAAAATGGGTCCAACGTGAGGCAACTTTCACGAAAAGTGGTCCTCATCTAAAATGCCAATGTCACGGAGCGAAGCTGGGAGAAAAGACGAAATGCAGACATTTTAGCCATACGAGGTAAATCGGAGAATAGCAGGCAAACCTGGAGCGATAGCACGGCTACGAGTTTTGCCGCCTGACGCTTCGCAGCACCCTTATTAAAGGAGGAAGCCGTAAAGCAAAAGTCCTTCCCAGAAAATGGGGGTCTGAGTTTCCATTTTTTATATATAGAAGATATAGAAGATTGGCAGCATTATTCTGGCATCCTCATTTTACGAGGATCAGGCTCATCATCGGTTGACAGCCAATCGAGATGAGCTTCTACAGGAACAGCACGGGTGAGTGACTTTTGGGGAAGGAGGTGTGTTCGCTGTTGTTGCCCGAAGCCGATTTTCCGCAGCGGGGACTGGATGTTTCAGCGGAGGGGCGGGCATTACTGGAGGAGGCAGTGCCGAATTGCACTCTCGTGCCTCTTCGACATTCCGAAGCGGTATTCTCGCGTCCGAAGCGACATTTTGCCTCGCGATTTGAGCATTGGCTTCGCAGGGGTCCTAATATCGTAAGCTGTCGAAAGCTCCGCACTCCTAAGTTAGAGTAGACGGTACCTTTAAGAGGCGGAAAATAGAAAAATCTCTCAATCATAAATGTTGTTAAAATTTTGAAATTCTTTCGAAAAAAGAAAGAAAAATGGGTCCAACGTGAGGCAACTTTCACGAAAAGTGGTCCTCATCTAAAATGCCAATGTCACGGAGCGAAGCTGGGAGAAAAGACGAAATGCAGACATTTTAGCCATACGAGGTAAATCGGAGAATAGCAGGCAAACCTGGAGCGATAGCACGGCTACGAGTTTTGCCGCCTGACGCTTCGCAGCACCCTTATTAAAGGAGGAAGCCGTAAAGCAAAAGTCCTTCCCAGAAAATGGGGGGTCTGAGTTTCCATTTTTTATATTAGGTTGGCACGAAAGTTCTTGCGTAATTCAAACAATATTCGATAACTTTTCAAAGATTAAACCTAAATTCACAATCTTGTATGCTAAAAATATTAGAAGTCTCACGCTCTATGATGGAGGTCCAAGCACAACATTTCATAAGCTAGCCATCGAGAACGAAGCTCTCAAACATGGGGCTTCAAATTTTGCGATTTTGAGTTTGGTGGCAGAAAATCGCAGAGGGCCGCTAGCTAGCCGAAAAAAATCTGTAGAATTTATTTACACAGCAAAAGTCCATACGTTATTTTAGCAGGCTTTGATTTCGCATGGAAATGCGAAAACAAAAAATTTGTGAAATTTCTCATTTCACAGGACAAATCCCCTTATCGCTCTAATTTTCCCACAGAAACACAGTTTGCAGCCAGAAATTAGACATAGTGCCTATTAAGGGCCTTGCGACGCTTTTTCGATTGTAAAAAATGTTCTCGCCGGAAAACTGCGGACATGAGGGCATTTTTTCCGCAAAATGACATATTTTACGAATTTTTTGTTTTTGCATCACCGTGCAAGATCAAAGCCTTTCAAAGTAACATATGGACTTTTGTTGTGTAGGAAAATTCTACAGATTTTTTTCGGCTAGCTAGCGGCATTCTGCGATTTTCTGGCACCAAACTCAAAATCGCAAAATTTGAAGTTCCATATTCGAGAATTTCGTTCTTGATGTCCAGCTCACAAAATCTTATGCTTAAACTACCATCGTGAAGCGCAAGGCTTCTAATATTTTTAGCATACAAGATTGTGAATTTAGGTTTAATCTTTGAAAAGTTATTGAATTTTGTTTGAATTACGCAAGAACTTTCGTGCCAACCTAATATATAGAAGATTGTTGAGAAAGTGCTACAACTGAGAAACATACTTATCTCTAATGGTTACGATGTAAACATAATTCTTTCAAATATTTTCAAATGTCTACATAAAAATAAATTCATACTATATAAATATGAATTTCACAATTACAGTAAAACTAAAAATCTGTTTCACATTCTACATCAAAAAAATACATTAGGATCAAAGTAATATCTAATGCCTTGAACCAGTATTTGTCAAAATACATAAATATTTCATCTCACTTTATATTTCTAACCAAAAATCGTTCGTTCTTATTACCATAAGTGACTATTACATAAGAAACATAACGAACAGCCGACTTGATCATTGATTCCATTAGAAATGAATCAATATTATGACAAAAAATTTACTTGCAAAAATACACAAATATGTCTCACTTAATACTCAAAAGATTTCTATTCACGGCGGCTATTCAAACTACTATATTATTTATCTATACACAGTATACGATAAGATAATCAATATGTGGGTTAAATTTGATCATTTGAGTTTAACATTTAGCAAAAAATTTTGATATATAATAAAACAGGTTCACGGGCTCTCCTTCCTTACTGAGGAGTTCCGGGGAGAGCCCGGAGTTCCTGTACTCCGTCTAAGGGCAGGAACGAAACGGAGTTAAAACTTACATACAAAATTTACGTATAAAATGGTTTCTAGTTTATAAGTAACACACTTTGTGTATAACCATCTCTACTTTTATCACTATAACACCCGTTACCGTGTAGCTACCGTAACCCGAGAAAATGACGCTACGGTTCAAAACCAATGTGATGTTTGGCATCAGCGGGCCGAATAACCCCCCTAGGCCAAGTTTCAGCGAATTCTGTGATTTTGACCCTTTACCGTATGCCCACCGTAACCCCGGAAAATGACGCTACCGTACAAAACCAATGTGATATTCGGCATCAGCGGGCCGAATAACCCCCCTGGGCGAAGTTTTAGCGAAATTCACGACAAAAAATTTTGGGGCCCGGATACTGGAATAGCGCCAAATAGTACTACCATGAGGTTGCTACACTTTCATGTTTTTGCATATTTTCGCTGCGACTGCAGCGGCGTACGCCGCAGGCTGCGGCAGGCTGCTGTGTCCTGCGGCGTAGTATGAAGGTACCCTTATGCGCTCTGCCAATAGAACGGTATATCGTAAATTCGCACACAGTGTTCGCTTTGAAAATTTAGTATCCACCTTGCTCTGGCCCTGTATGGGGCGATTGTTCATAAGTACGCATTGGTTTCTATCTCGAACAATGTCCATGGCCTTGTATAGCTCTCAGACGCTTTTTTGTCAAGACTCTTAAAGAACGAAGGTTCTGTTTGTCACATTACAAATTTATGTATAGGCGATTCATAGCACACAAAGACTTCAAACGTATTGGCGTCTCTCTGATCGAGCGCTCTTTCGTTTCTCTTACCATGTGCTGTCTCTCATGCACAAGCTATCCTGGCCGGACGCAACGGCGCCCAGTCTTTGCGTGTCGTAAATCTCGTATATGTATGGTGCATTCCCCAAAATTGTTCCCATAGGTACCATTAAAGTGGCTGCCTTTCAATCGTTTTGAGTTAATGCCAGCAAATTTGAGGCGCTTATTCGAACTCGACATGTCGAAAGGATCGAAAGGCAGCCACCTTCAAGTACCTATGGGAACAACTCTGGAGGATGCGCGATAACTGCATACCTTTGGCCAAAATATGCCTCAGCAAAAAAATGAAATGAGAATAGGTATTGAAGTCTTTACTTTCCAAGCCGAAGACCTTTCAAACAATCTTTTTAATGCAAGAAAAGACTTGTGCTTATTTCAACAGTGCGCACCATGATGTACAAATTCAAAACAACTTCATTTGAATAAATTACTAATTCTAGTGCAACATTTTGAGAAAATGTGTTGGCGCTTATTCATTGGATCTTTTCTTTCGGTAGCCACCGGGTTCCACAGGTGGACCTCCTTCATTGCAGTCGTATCCTTGTCCAACAGTTGCGGGGGTCTCTTCAGTGAATGATTCCTCTCCACCAGGCGTTACCGGTGTCGATGGAGTTACATTCTCATCTCCGTACTCATTCTGTCTCTTTCTCCTGTAGCCACCGGGTTCCACAGGGGGACGTCCAGTACATCCATATCCTTGCCGGACAGTAGCGGGAGTCTCTTCAGTAAACGATTCCTCTCCGCCGGGCGTTACTGGTGTGGATGGGGTAACGTTCTCATCTCCATACTCGTTCTGTCTCTTTCTCCTGTAGCCGCCGGGCTGCACAGGCGGACCCCCATCACCATATCCTTGTCCGACTGTCGCAGGAGTCTCCTCAGTAAACGATTCCTCTCCACCTGGCGTTACTGGTGTAGATGGTGTTACGTTCTCGTCTCCATACTCGCTCTGTCTCTTCTTCCTGTAGCCACCAGGTCCCACTGGGGGAGCTTCGCTAGCTGCATATCCCTGATCTATTGGAGCTGAAGTTTCTTCTGTTGCTGGAGCATATTCATCTCCACTGGAAATTGTTGTTGGAGTCACATTTTCGTCTCCATACTCACTCTGTCTCCTCTTTCTATAACCTCCAGGCTGTACTGGTGGTCCTCCATCACCGCCATACTCTTGACCAACTGTTGCTGGAGTTTCCTCAGTGAATGATTCTTCTCCACCAGGCGTAACGGGTGTGGATGGGGTTACGTTCTCGTCTCCATATTCGCTCTGTCTCCTCTTTCTATAACCTCCAGGCTGTACGGGTGGTCCTCCATCACCGCCATACTCTTGTCCGACTGTCGCAGGAGTCTCCTCAGTGAATGATTCTTCTCCACCAGGTGTAACGGGGGTGGATGGTGTTACGTTCTCGTCTCCATATTCGCTCTGTCTTCTCTTCCTGTAGCCACCGGGCTGCACAGGCGGACCCCCATCACCATATCCTTGTCCGACTGTCGCCGGAGTTTCCTCAGTGTATGCTTCTTCTCCACCGGGCGTAACGGGTGTAGACGGAGTTACGTTCTCGTCTCCATATTCGCTCTGTCTCCTCTTCCTGTAGCCACCGGGTTGTACTGGCGGTCCTCCATCGCCGCCATACTCTTGACCAACAGTTGCTGGAGTTTCCTCAGTGAATGCTTCTTCTCCACCAGGCGTAACGGGTGTAGACGGAGTTACGTTCTCGTCTCCATATTCGCTCTGTCTCCTCTTCCTGTAGCCACCGGGTTGTACTGGCGGTCCTCCATCGCCGCCATACTCTTGACCAACAGTTGCTGGAGTTTCCTCAGTGAATGATTCTTCTCCACCAGGCGTAACGGGGGTGGATGGTGTTACGTTCTCGTCTCCATATTCGCTTTGTCTCCTCTTCCTGTAGCCACCCGGTTGTACTGGTGGTCCTCCATCGCCGCCATACTCTTGACCAACAGTTGCTGGAGTTTCCTCAGTGAATGCTTCTTCTCCACCAGGCGTAACGGGTGTAGACGGAGTTACGTTCTCGTCTCCATATTCGCTCTGTCTCCTCTTCCTGTAGCCACCGGGTTGCACTGGCGGTCCTCCATCGCCGCCATACTCTTGACCAACAGTTGCTGGAGTTTCCTCAGTGAATGATTCTTCTCCACCAGGCGTAACGGGGGTGGATGGTGTTACGTTCTCGTCTCCATATTCGCTTTGTCTCCTCTTCCTGTAGCCACCCGGTTGTACTGGTGGTCCTCCATCGCCGCCATACTCTTGACCAACAGTTGCTGGAGTTTCCTCAGTGAATGATTCTTCTCCACCAGGCGTTACTGGAGTAGATGGAGTTACGTTCTCGTCTCCATACTCGCTCTGTCTTCTCTTCCTGTAGCCACCGGGCTGCACAGGCGGACCCCCATCACCATATCCTTGTCCGACTGTCGCCGGAGTTTCCTCAGTGAATGCTTCTTCTCCACCAGGCGTAGCGGGGGTGGATGGTGTTACGTTCTCGTCTCCATATTCGCTTTGTCTTCTCTTCCTGTAGCCACCCGGTTGTACTGGTGGTCCTCCATCGCCGCCATACTCTTGACCAACAGTTGCTGGAGTTTCCTCAGTGAATGCTTCTTCTCCACCAGGCGTAACGGGTGTAGACGGAGTTACGTTCTCGTCTCCATATTCGCTTTGTCTCCTCTTCCTGTAGCCACCCGGTTGTACTGGTGGTCCTCCATCGCCGCCATACTCTTGACCAACAGTTGCTGGAGTTTCCTCAGTGAATGATTCTTCTCCACCAGGCGTAACGGGGGTGGATGGTGTTACGTTCTCGTCTCCATATTCACTCTGTCTCTTCTTCCGGTAGCCGCCGGGTTCCACAGGTGGATATCCTTCATTGCAGTCGTATCCTTGTCCAACGGTTGCGGGGGTCTCTTCGGTAAATGATTCCTCTCCACCAGGCGTTACCGGTGTTGATGGGGTTACATTCTCATCTCCGTATTCGTTCTGTCTCTTTCTCCTGTAGCCACCGGGTTCCACAGGAGGACGTCCAGTACATCCATATCCTTGCCCGACAGTTGCGGGAGTCTCTTCAGTAAAGGATTCCTCTTCACTGGGCGTTACTGGTGTGGATGGGGTAACGTTCTCATCTCCATACTCATTCTGTCTCTTTCTCCTGTAGCCGCCGGGCTGCACAGGCGGACCCCCATCACCATATCCTTGTCCGACTGTCGCCGGAGTTTCCTCAGTGAATGCTTCTTCTCCACCAGGCGTAACGGGTGTAGACGGAGTTACGTTCTCGTCTCCATATTCGCTCTGTCTCCTCTTCCTGTAGCCACCGGGTTGTACTGGTGGTCCTCCATCGCCGCCATACTCTTGACCAACAGTTGCTGGAGTTTCCTCAGTGAATGATTCTTCTCCACCAGGCGTAACGGGGGTGGATGGTGTTACGTTCTCGTCTCCATATTCGCTTTGTCTCCTCTTCCTGTAGCCACCGGGCTGCACAGGCGGACCCCCATCACCATATCCTTGTCCGACTGTCGCCGGAGTTTCCTCAGTGAATGCTTCTTCTCCACCAGGCGTAACGGGTGTAAACGGAGTTACGTTCTCGTCTCCATATTCACTCTGTCTCTTCTTCCGGTAGCCGCCGGGTTCCACAGGTGGATATCCTTCATTGCAGTCGTATCCTTGTCCAACGGTTGCGGGGGTCTCTTCGGTAAATGATTCCTCTCCACCAGGCGTTACCGGTGTTGATGGGGTTACATTCTCATCTCCGTATTCGTTCTGTCTCTTTCTCCTGTAGCCACCGGGTTCCACGGGAGGACGTCCAGTACATCCATATCCTTGTCCGACAGTTGCGGGAGTCTCTTCAGTAAAGGATTCCTCTCCACCGGGCGTTACTGGTGTGGATGGGGTAACGTTCTCATCTCCATACTCATTCTGTCTCTTTCTCCTGTAGCCGCCGGGCTGCACAGGCGGGCCTCCATCTCCGCCATATTCTTGTCCGACTGTCGCAGGAGTCTCCTCAGTAAACGATTCCTCTCCACCTGGCGTTACTGGTGTAGATGGTGTTACGTTCTCGTCTCCATACTCGCTCTGTCTCTTCTTTCTGTAGCCACCAGGTCCAACTGGGGGAGCTTCGCTAGCTGCATATCCCTGATCTATTGGAGCTGAAGTTTCTTCTGTTGCTGGAGCATATTCATCTCCACTGGAAATCGTTGTTGGAGTCACATTTTCATCTCCATATTCGCTCTGTCTCTTCTTCCTTCTGTAGCCTCCAGGTTCAACCGGTGGACCTAAGTCTGGGCCGTACCCCTGATCTGCTGGTGCAGGAGTTTCCTCGCCTGCAGGAGCATAATCCTCATCTCCTGGAGGAGGCGTGGGCGGTGTGAGACTTTCATCTCCATACTCGTTTGCTCTTCTTCGTCGGTGTCGGTATCCGGATGGTTCAACTTTTATATTTCCAGAATACCCACCTTGAGAAATACTGCCAGAACCTTGTTCACCACCGCCATACCCTGATGATTTTCCGTATTTTGGAGCATAAGGTTCGTCCACGTAGTTGGGCTTGGGTGTTATGGGCTCATCGCCATAGGGCACCACTGTCACTTCTGCGGTAGTGGTCTCTGCTGCTGTGGTCTCTGCAGCTGTGGTCTCTGCAGCTGTAGTCTCTGCAGCTGTAGTCTCTGCAGCCGTTGTCTCTGCAGCTGTGGTCTCTGCTACGGTGGTCTCAGCAGCCGTAGTTTCAGCTACCGTCGTTTCTTCAACAGTAGTTTCAGCAACAGTTGTTTCTGCTGCTGTGGTTTCTTCAACTGTCGTTTCTGCAACCGTAGTTTCTGCGACTGTTGTTTCCGCAGCAGTGGTTTCCTCCACTGTCGTTTCTGCAACCGTTGTTTCTGCAGCCGTGGTCTCCTCCACCGTAGTTTCGGCAACAGTCGTCTCTGCAGCTGTAGTTTCAGCGACGGTAGTCTCAGCTACTGTAGTTTCTGCGGCCGTTGTTTCCGCTACTGTAGTCTCTTCAACGGTAGTCTCCGCGACTGTGGTTTCTGCTGCCGTTGTCTCTTCAACGGTAGTTTCTGCGGCCGTCGTTTCCGCTACTGTAGTCTCTTCAACGGTAGTCTCCGCGACTGTGGTTTCCGCTACCGTAGTTTCTTCAACGGTAGTTTCCGCGGCCGTGGTTTCTGCTACAGTGGTCTCTTCAACTGTAGTTTCTGCCGCAGTCTCCGGCATGGAGGTGGCCTGTACCGCAACTGTTTCATTTCCAACCACCACAGTAACATTGACATCAACGGCTTGGCGTTTGTGCACTAAATCAAAGTCGTTGAGAGAAATCATTTTTGTAAATCACGCATCAACATTTCCTTCCTCATTCAATTAATCTACATTGTGATATATATGCAAAATATGGTGGCTACTTCCCATCAATGTCAAAGACACAATGGCAGAATTTAATGGTCACATGTGTAAAATGTAGATGCCAAACATCAAAATAGCAATTCTGAGCGGAGTAAGGCGCATTTAAAGCTTTTCCTAGCCTTTTTAGCAGCTTTGCGTAGAAAAAATTTTTAGCGCGCAAGTAATCGCAAGATTTGCAGTATGTCATTTTCACACTTGTTCTTCCTAGTGCTACTTTTTATGTCACTTTTTTTGCAAAACTAGCAGCCATCATAAAGCAAAGCTTATGCATTGTTGAGCTCTTTACGGGTTTTATGACTCTACTTTTATGAATTTACACAGTGATTCTTTGCAGAAGGGTTCAATGTGCGACATAATCCATGTAAAAATGATTTAATTCCAGACTTGCGACATTCACCAATGTTGGCTTTTGTGCAATGGATAGGGCCGTCTCCAACAAAACGTATGTCATTTTATTTTGCTTATTTAGCAGCGATATAGTAGCAGTCAATTGATCTCAAAAAATATTCGAGCGTCAAATCCAGCAAGCTTTTATTTTTGGAGCGAAAGTTTTGAAAGCTGTACGAATGTACTAGGTCGTTTCATAGATCGTCGACTTTCTATTTTTGTCGCCGTTTTTCGATGAAGCGGTTGGTTTACGGCAAAGTACCTATACCAATGAAAAGAGAAAATCTTGCTCTACAAGAACTGTTGTTCGTTTTTGGAGCAAACTTGAATCCCCTTCTTTTAAGACTTATCAAAGCAAAATTTTTTGAGAGGCAAAAATTGGCGATTGCGGCAACTGCACTTTCCGCATTCGGTCCGTATTCCGCAAGATGTTTCTGTCATAGGTAGGCGGGATGGATAGTAGCAAGCAAGACTGAAACACTGACAAATTTGCAGCATGCCGATATGCATGGAACCGTTTGAACAAGGTCCCAATGGTTGTTGTCTTTGACTGCTGCCGCTTGAGTTTGGCGCGTTGTTCAGCGACACAATGTGTCGGTCCTCCTATCGGAACTTGAGGAATGGATGCGTTCTTTTAAGTGGTGTAGATGTATGAGTACAAGCTCTGACCAACATTTAACGCTTTCTCAAAAAAATTTTTGACGTGGGAACTTCTTCCAATTGTGCCAAACGCAAAACATCTACACACATGGTAAACGTGCGCTTAATCTTTCTTTATAGCCTTTCTTTGGATATGGAGACTACTTTTAAATGCACCGTAGTACCACAAACAGTTGTTTCTCATCACTCATAACAATTTCAGACCAAAAATTCCCACTTGTGGCTCCGTATACGGATCGAAAGTTGCAGTTGCCGCAATCGCCAATTTTTGCCTCTCAAAAAATTTTGCTTTGATAAGTCGTAAAAGAAGGGGATTCAAGTTTGCTCCAAAAACGAACAACAGTTTCTTGTAGAGCAAGATTTTCTCTTTTCATTGGTCTAGGTACTTTGCCGTAAACCAACCGCTTCATCGAAAAACAGCGACAAAAATAAAAAGTCGACGAACTTGTGAAACGACCTAATATTTGTAAAGCGATTGACCTACTCCTTAGAGATGAAAAATTTGCAGCTTTTTTGCATGCTTTAGAACAGATTTAAAATAAGAAAAATGCAAATTTCTGGAGAGACTTAATTGCACGAAGCATACACAGTCAAAATGGTAAAGACCATGAACAAAGTATTCAAAAATTGTTGAAAATTAAGACTTACGGAATCGTGACTGTGCTAAATGAATGCACAGAGCTAGAAGTGCCCATTCTAATAAACGCATGGCGGAAAATAAGTCCGTGGGCCGCGTGATCTTAAGTCTAGCTGGCTTTATATGCTATCGCGAGTGATCGCCAGCTTTCTTGCTGAACTGGTATAATGAGAGATAATACATAAGCAAACTGATTACTGGTTATTCGGTATCAGTGTCTTAATCCCGCAGCTTTGTCGAGGATCTCTTACTACGATCATGATTGATGAAGTCTCTTTTTGAATCTCTGTCTAGAAGATGAAACGCCGCGCAGCAGCTATCCACTTAGTTGTTATTCGCGTTTTGCTATAAAAAGCTACATGAAGTGCAGACACAAAAAGCGAGTATTTGCACTTGTCAAATCTGATGACAGGTAATCTGATTGAGTTGTGATCAAGAAATGGAAGTGTTTAGTATTGATGCAGATGTTCTGTGGTCAAAATTGCAATGCGAAATCTTTCAAACACCTCTTTCATTTTTATTTTTACCCACTCACTTGCCTGATAATAAGAGTTAGTAACGCTTGAAAGTATCAAATTAAGTTAACACAGAATCAAATTCTGTTGCAGCATTGGTAGAAATAGAGATTTTTTGAACTCTTCTTTAACTTCTTTCTCAACCATTTCATGTGTTTGGTTCTGCTGGGCAATTTCTCACAAAAGCAGGTGTCCGAGGTCAAAAACGAGGGAGAATCTTTTTTGAGTTTGAAATTTTTCCAAATTTTGCTAAAAACTTGTTACTATTATCCGGCAGTCTCCAGTACAAGTTTTATGGCTTTTTTTAGGTTAGGATTTGTGCATAATTAACGTGAAGTCATAAATGTCGAAGCACCAAAAAAGTAAAATAAAAAATGAGGTGAAACCTAGCAAAAATTTTGGAAAAGTCGACTTTGTGGGTTTTTAAGCTACTAAAGATAGGAGAAATGCTAAGAAAGGGTTTCGTGGTACCTTCCGAACTTCATTTCGTGCTAACCTGATACAAAGATTATAGATGCATGTGTACTCATAGCAGTCAAGTTCCATTTCGGGTATGTGGAATTAAATTCTTGGAAGCAAAACCGTTTGAATGGTATTAGGTTGGTGCAAAAATAATGAGCGTTTTCCCATTTTTCACTTTAACTTGCTATAGCTTCCTACAAAATCTACATTTGAAATGTGATAAAGACCATCAGATGCAGCGAATCTTCCGCAGTACAGCGCACATTGAACTATACTCATATCTCATATGGGCAGAAAAATATGGATTGAAAAACAAAAAGAGTTTTTTTCTCAAGCCTTGTTTTTGACAGGACATAACTCCTTTCACACTTTGTTTTTATGATTTATAAGCAGCCTATCTTGTAACCGCAAACCAGTAGTACAAATATACATGGAAACGGCTTGGAGAAAAAAGATTAGCGAAGAGGGAAAAATCGAAATTCAAAAATATCAACTTTCTTAGCATTTTTTCAGTAGGCCTCAAAACCCAAAGTAGAGAATTTTTTTTAATTTTCTGCGTACTGAAAAGCTGGATGTTTTTGCAAAAACCGCCAATGGGACTCCTACCCTCACGCTTACAGAGATGAGCAAAGTTTGAGCGACTGCATTTTACAAAAGAAAGTTATGGGCTCTAAAATGACCACAATCATTACCCATGTTAAGCCGCCGATATCTCACTTTAGATAACTTGAAAAAATATGGTTGAATATGCATAATGTAGGCAATTTCCATTACATATAGCGGCTAAATTTTCGACAAACCACCTTCATCGCGCTCAAATTCTGGCCAGAAAAATGAATGCAACGAAAGTCTAATTTTGAGTGCGATTATGTGAAGCTCTATAAATTCTTAACAGAGTGGGCTAGAAGTTCTTTTCGAACATGCTCGGATAGAGCATGAAAAGAGCTTTCTAACAATGTGCTGAAACCCTTAAAAAGAAAGACGTTTGATGGAGAAAAATTATCCTGAAAAAAGTCCTAGGAAAACGCTCATTATTTTTGCACCAACCTAATAATTCTTTTTAGCTGGCTGCAGTCGAAATGATAGATGTAGAAAAGTAGTGGGTGTATTTGTTTGAAACGAAATACATCAGCTGCTGATTGAAAAAAAAAGGAATTGTTACAGAAAAAGGTGCGCAGTATCTATTGTCGGTAGAATTCTGAAAGGATTTCGAGTTTTGTAGTTTATTTGAATTTAACATCAGTCATATATTACGAATCTTATGAAGATTCCTCCTCAATTCAAGCGATTATTTCATATGTATGACCCCTGAATTCTTAGAAAAAGACGTGTGCTTGTCTCCTGGCGTTCACCTTTAAGGCAATGTTTTCTTATCTTTGATCGTAGTTTCGGCGACCCTTTGTTGAATGTTACTAGTGACATATGTGTTGGTGATAGATTAGGTTCGTCCTCTATCGGGAGAAGAACAAGTTTGTAGCGATACTCTGCGATCATATGCGCTAGTTCTCACATCCAGGCAATTATTCGCGGTTGCAAGCCGCTGTTATTAGATCAGCTCAGCTTAAGCAATGTTTCACGACTAATTTATTTGTTTAACATGTTGACGACCGCTTGCATACTTACGTATGCACGCCAGTCTTTGCGTTGTGAACGAAAAGTTCTAGATAACTTCTAAACTTCAGTCCAATTTGATGTTTCAAAATATACTAATTATGTTCTTCTCAGAAGGCCAGAAGTCTGCTTAGCTGTTCTGAAAGAATCAAGGATGAAACAGATAAAAAACACACAATGTTATAACGCTTTTCTTAGAGGGTGACTTCTCAGACATAGCGTTTGCGTGAACTATCAAAGGGATAAGTGATTCAAAAATCTTCAGATGGGTTCCTGTAAGACTCTGTTTGACACGTGTAACTCTGGGGATTTGCATGTTTTATGAAAAAGGTCAAAAAGACTCCCACGTGCTGATTTTTCATCCGCGCATATGTAGAGAATGCGCAGAAGACGGCCCTTCTGCACCGTTGGCCTCAGCAGCCTAATTACTGCGCGCCTTTGATTGGTCGGCGCTGCCGCGTGATAGAGCTAGGCTGTCGTTACAGACGCAGATCCTCTAAAATGGACGAGTTAGCAAAAGCACCTTCCCAAAAAGAATAATCAAAGAAGATCTCCATTTTTACATGAAACTCTAAAATACTATGCTTGGTAGGTAGGTAGGTTCTTCAGGTCATAGGTGCAGTTAGAATTTCAACTTTCTCAAATTCTCTTCGTACTAAACATCGTCACAAGGATTGTTTGGAAGTGCGCACTCGCTTACTTTGGAATACTCATGAACATTCCAAAACTGCTGGATCATAAGAAAGGCGGAGTAATTAGCGCTGCCCTAGGGCGGAGTAATCAGCGCTAGAACGGAGCGGTTCAAGAGGGCAATCCCAAATGCGCGAGAGACGTTTGCGGAAGTTTCGCCGAATGGCTTGATCGTCAACGTATCAAATGAAAAAGTTTTGATATCATGTCAGAATATACCACATAATTCAAGTTGAGCGAAGGTTCTTGCGTAAAACAAAAAAAAAATCTACTTTAACACGAGTACAGGACGCACTTTTTGAATTTTTGAGCTAGTCGCTCAGCCGTCTTGCTGTACTCCAGAAAACGAGACTTATGCCGCATGGGACTCTCAAGCAATATGCAGCAATGTATATAGTTTTTTGGTCGCGAAGTCCTTCGGCTCGTCTGTGCTGTTCAGTTTTAGAAAAAAAATCCCCGCGTCTTATATTCGTGAAATAGGGTAGTAGCTTTTCACAAAAATTAATGTTTTCAAGAATATAAAATAAAGTTTGCGCTACCATGTCATCTAGAAGCGTTGGTTAACTCTGAAAAAACAAGCTTCTGTGTACAGCACTTCAAAAGAGACTTTGAGTTCCGCACTCTAGCGTTGTCGGGTCTTACACTCAGAAAGGCCAGAGTGTCGCTAGGTGGCCCCAAAATATCATTAATTAACGAAATGGTAGAGAGTTGCACTTTTATGTTGGCATGGGACAAGTGGGGAGAGAGTGCAAGGTTGTCAACGAGGCTAGCGCGACTAAATCGGGTAAGCATTGTCTTTTTGGGAAGTGTGTTAGGTTAGGGTGAAGCTATAAGTACGAGGAGGCAGATTTAGAAGAGCGGCACTCCTGTCTGTGTCTGATAGCTCCCCCGGTCAGGGCCCGGCACGAGGTGGGCAAATGACAGGCTAGAAATCGTTTTGAGTGAAAGTAGCAAAGGGGAGATCGTTTCAGCGGGGTCCGGGCGGAGCTCGAAAAAAAACTTGGTAGTTTATGCTCTCTGCTTATCTTATATGTTGTGTGCCTCAACAGCTGTTGAGGCACACAACACCATGTTGACCAATGGAGTTCGCGCGCATCAAACCGCGCCGTCGCTAACTGCCGCACGCGCGACGTCGCTTAACCGATGCTATTAGTAACAGCATACATGACTAGTTCTCAATGTATGCGTAACGATGTGAACCACATTTTATAAACGAACGAAGAGAGGCTAGTGAAAACAAAGCACGAAAAATTATGAGAAACAAGCATTTTTTCCAAAAATTTTGCATTGGTGAATGAAGATGTGAATTCAAAAGGCTTCCTTGCAACCCGCAAATGACGATATGGATTGAAACTTGGTATACGTGGACACAAGCCTGTAGGGGTTAACTTTGGAGTTTTGTTGAAAAATTATGTGACTGAAGGTTGCGGCAATCTTTTTTTCTGAAATTTTTCCGCTTCCAAAATAATGGAGAAATGGCTCGTTTGCAACGCAGAGATGACGAAATCGCGCGAAATTTGCTGCTTATACGCGCAGTAGGACTAAGGAACAAAGTATGAAAAATTATGGAAAACTTATGTGAATGAAGGGCGTGCCCAACTTTTTTCCAAATTAAGTGGGCAATTGCCCACCTAATGCCCACCTGAGGTAGGCAAAACTTTCAGTTCACATAATTTTTTCGAAATTTTCACATGAATCTCTTCTACACCTAAACTTCACTCTATGGTAGAAATTTGGTTTCAAAACTCCCCTCCCCTCTTTACTGTAGTCAAATTAGGATCAGCGGCACCCTTTCTCACTGAGGAAAGCGCGCCCCAATCGATCGATATGCGCGGGACTTGTACTATCTTGTAAGACAGCTATTTTAACGTCGTTTTGATGTTTTGTTTATTTTTTAAATGTCAGTTGATAGTTTATTTTTGGTAAAGTGTTCAGCAACGCAGGCTTCGCCCAAAAGCGCTCGAAAGCGCCCGTACTTTTTTGATCTCTCTTCATATTTCTCATCCCTCTAAACACACTTTCCGCTTGCATGTAACGTGCTGGCCTTTAGGTTAGGGACGGGTGAAGTGAGGAAGGTGGAGAGAGAATAGAACAATCCAAGCGCTTTTGGGCAGTTTGGCCGGTGCCTGCGTTGCACAAGCACAGAGACTCATTTTTGGGCTCAAAGACGTATTCGTAAAAGATTTTGGGGTCAAAGGGGAATTCGTCTTGAAAAACCCCTCTTGCCCACCTTGTGCCGGGCCCTGCCCCCGGTTGGACTTTGCGATTGTTTTCAATTTCTTTGTTGGTTTTATTTTTTTCGGAATCGTGCCGATTCGTATTTTCGTCGACATATTATTTGAAACGACGAACATGCTCGGGTAATCTAATCATGCTCCCGGTTTCCATTATAGAGGACCAGTGCGTCACCTCTGCTTCGCAGAGGCTCGCACTGGCCCTATGCTCTGTATGCCTTACTCATTCTCGCATAATAATGACATTGAAACTCACCGCGCTATGTAGGCTATCACGAATAATTCGTAAACAACTACTCATTCGTAGAGGTCTTCCATGTGAGATCGGTAATTTCGCACGGATAAAATCTTTCCCAGAAGAACAGATGCAAATTCGAATGGGCTTTTGGAATTTTTATGGCTTGGTAGTCGCCGTAAGGACAATAGATATAGCGGGCTACACCTCTGTGCAAAATTCTTCTCAAATAATCAGGTAAAATCTTGAAAATTTGACCGTTTACACAGCGAATGCTTTTTGGCGCTGTTTTCGTAAAGTAGTAGACTTTTCATTACTTTTTTAGGCTAACGTCCATGGCTTGCACATTAGCTTGTCAAATATATCCTTAACTCTGCAAAAAGTAGTACTACGGACCCAAATTTGCTGGCCAGAAGCCAAGTGGATTCGTCTGACGCGCAATTTTCAATGGATCCACTCAACGGATCCGCTCATGCTTTTGTATAGTGAGGTTTCATGCTGATAGCGTGCGCTGTGCAAAATTTGGGCTCAGCACGTTGGCTGGAACACGCTCTACGAATTTCGTGACAGACAGAGATTCACACACACACACACACACACACACACACACACACACACACACACACACACACACACACACACACACACACACACACACACACACACACACACACACACACACACACACACACACACACACACACACACACACACACACACACACACACACACACACACACACACACACACACACACACACACACACACACACACACACACACACACACACACACACACACACACACACACACACACACACACACACACACACACACACACACACACACACACACACACACACACACACACACACACACACACACACACACACACACACACACACACACACACACACACACACACACACACACACACACACACACACACACACACACACACACACACACACACACACACACACACACACACACACACACACACACACACACACACACACACACACACACACACACACACACACACACACACACACACACACACACACACACACACACACACACACACACACACACACACACACACACACACACACACACACACACACACACACACACACACACACACACACACACACACACACACACACACACACACACACACAGACAAACGTAAACAACCCTTAGCCCGTTATTATAAGTTATGATGTTTCAAAAAAATGTTAATACTGTGTCAAAAGTCCTCCTTTCTTGTAACCTGGGCATTCCTAGGCATACTTCACTTAATCTTTTGTGCCGTACAGGTTTTTAATGACGACACACTTTATTGCCTGACGTTTCGGTTACACACCGTCTTCAGAGGCCTGGAAAGGTGTCAGTCACATTGCTATCACTCTACTTGCTGCCAAGCCCTTCTTCCATCTGCGCACTCGATTCGTCTAGGATGAAGATCGAGAGGCTGGGCGTAGAAATGTACTCACCGAGTGTGTCACCAGTAGTTATCTGCTTACTTGCTCGATGGACTGCAGTGACGAAATGAGCAGTTGGAACACTCTGAGGCTGCTTAAGTATAGATCAGCTATCTCATAGTTCGCATAACGCAAGATACGGCAATAGATCACTTGTGATAGAAAGCTTTTCATTTTTGCCGTTCATTTTCGGATCCCGGGCAAGTATATAGGACGCCTCTAAAGCCTTTCGTGCAGAGATTTGATCTTCCAAGGCTAATATTTTGCACCTGATTTCAAAATCATCACCGCTATGTTCTGCTTTCCTATGTTTACCTAGCGGGCTCATTATGCTCTGACGTTTCTTACTAGCGAGGTGTTCATTTATCCTTACGCTTAGTGGCCGGCCGGTTTCATCGATGTAAACGGAAGAGCAGCTCGTACATTCGATTTGGTAAACGACGCCAGTTTTTGCGCAGTCACCGGGTCTTCCGTAAGGGCACACTACGCAATCTCGTGTAGCACAGGTTCTGTCGTACAGCCTATTGCGCACTAGCTGTTTCTTAAGATTATCTCGTGGAATATTTACCAATACAACGTCCTTTTGCAGCTGTGCTTGTGCTAGGCATTGCTTGATTTCGGCAGTGACCCTTTCGGAGATGAAAGGTAAGCACAGAGCTACCCTGTTGATACTCTGTTCGCTTGTCTTTGTCGTGACTCTTTTTGGGCGTTTAAAATATATTAATCTGGTCAAAGTTCGTCTGCCGCAAAAGCTCAAGGAAATGACTGGTGCTGCTCAAATGGGCCGGTATCTTATTCAAGAGCTGACTGGCAATTTTATTGAGGAACCATGATATTCGATCCGTTGGCCCGTTGGTACAGCTGATGATGGGTCGTATTTTGTACGACTTGGCGGACACCGACTGCATATCGCGCAAAGAGAGTTTATGCGTTTTAACTAGTCCATAGAAGACAGGGCATGTGGGGGTTTCCAGTTTCAGCCTACTAAGAAACTTCTCGTGAAGACCTGCTTCTCTACCTATCAACGTCCATACATGATTCAACCTCTTGCTTTGTGCAAGGAATTCCCTCTCACTTGTTGGTTGATAGATAGTTCGATCTGACAAATGCTCTTCAGTTATTGCGCGGTCAAGATCCTGTGGCATGACTACAAATTCTCCACCTTTGTCGCTAACCGAAAGGCGAATAGTGCCATTATTAGTCAGTTCCCTTATTTCTCTGAAACCCTGCTCCTGCGCGCGTGTCAAGTTAGATCTTCTTATGTTTTTGTTGTTATTGAGAATTTTCAATATACCCAACGAAAGTATACGGAACTTGGTGTCTGCAACAGCATAAGGTTCAGGCTCTTTGTAGAATGAAGACGGAAATGGGATTGATGGTAAGTTCCTTCTACTAAGAGCATCAGATGTTTGCATTTGGTCGTCATGCCGCAGTTTAACTCGTAGCTGGTCTCTAAATCGTTGCAGTGAACCCAATGCGCTGCGATATGTTCTGGCTGTTATATTCTGAGTTGGTGCGAAAGAGGGTCCTAAACTCAGAAATTCAATAGCATTCGGAGAAATCTGAGCTTGACCTAGCACAGTGACTCTTGCCGTTCTTTCGTTTTCAGATTGAGCAGTTGTATTGTGAACGTGAGTAACTGGCGGATTTCTATCTACTCCCAAAAGACTCTGCTTACCTTCGCCCGAGAGTTTTTCGAATTTTTCGCAAAGTCGGGATTTGATTTTGGAGCGCAAAGAGTCGCATATCTGTTTTGACGCGCTTTCGATCCTCAGCCAAATTGTACCACAACATTTGTCACAAACGAGTGCGCAGATGGGAGAAGGGCTTGGCAGCAAGTAGAGTGATATCAATGTGACTGACACCTTTCCAGGCCTCTGAAGACGGTGTGTAACCGAAACGTCAGGCAATAAAGTGTGTCATCGTTAAAAACCTGTACGGCACAGAAGATTAAGTGAAGTTATACTAGAATGCCCAGGTTACAAGAAAGGAGGACTTTTGACATAATTTCTGTCGTACTGCCAAACATGTCCTCATTAGTACGCGAAGCGTTAGCTCTTCGCCAAAAGGTCGTCGTCACTCGACAACAACTATTTTTCCTCAAACGCTGCAAATTGAGCGGACTAGTCCCACGTTTCATTGCAAATAAGAAGCTAGGATTGACATGCGGCTTACCGGAAGATCACTCAAGGATACGCGGGCTTTATATGAACATCCTCAAAGTAGTGATCAAGGAGAAGCAACGCATCCTATACACGAACTTGCTGAATTGTAAGACTAAAGAAGAACATTGTCGTCGTTATCTGTGTGATACAATTTGGCTGAGGATCGAAAGCGCGTCAAAACAGATATGCGACTCTTTGCGCTCCAAAATCAAATCCTGACTTTGCGAAAAATTCGAAAAACTCTCGGGCGAAGGTAAGCAGAGTCTTTTGGGAGTAGATAGAAATCCGCCAGTTACTCACGTTCACAATACAACTGCTCGATCTAAAAACGAAAGAACGGCAAGAGTCACTGTGCTAGGTCAAGCTCAGATTTCTCCGAATGCTATTGAATTTCTGAGTTTAGGACCCTCTTTCGCACCAACCCAGAATATAACAGCCAGAACATATCGCAGCGCATTGGGTTCACTGCAACGATTTAGAGACCAGCTACGAGTTAAACTGCGGCATGACGACCAAATGCAAACATCTGATGCTCTTAGTAGAAGGAACTTACCATCAATCCCATTTCCGTCTTCATTCTACAAAGAGCCTGAACCTTATGCTGTTGCAGACACCAAGTTCCGTATACTTTCGTTGGGCATATTGAAAGTTCTCAATAACAACAAAAACATAAGAAGATCTAACTTGACACGCGCGCAGGAGCAGCGTTTCAGAGAAATAAACGAGAAAGAGAAAACTGACTAATAATGGCACTATTCGCCTTTCGGTTAGCAACAAAGGTGGAGAATTTGTAGTCATGCCACAGGATCTTGACCGCGCAATAACTGAAGAGCATTTGTCAGATCGAACTATCTATCAACCAACAAGTGAGAGGGAATTCCTTGCACAAAGCAAGAGGTTGAATCATGTATGGACGTTGATAGGTAGAGAAGCAGGTCTTCACGAGAAGTTTCTTAGTAGGCTGAAACTGGAAACCCCCACGTGCCCTGTCTTCTATGGACTAGTTAAAACGCATAAACTCTCTTTGCGCGATATGCAGTCGATGTCCGCCAAGTCGTACAAAATACGACCCATCATCAGCTGTACCAACGGGCCAACGGATCGAATATCATGGTTCCTCAATAAAATTGCCAGTCAGCTCTTGAATAAGATACCGGCCCATTTGAGCAGCACCAGTCATTTCCTTGAGCTTTTGCGGCAGACGAACTTTGACCAGAACTGCGCGTATGAGTCGTTTGATGTCACCTCTTTGTATACTAATGTATCCATTGAGAGCGCCTTGCAAGCACTATCTGAGATGCTGGACTCGCATGCTAAAACCATGCTGATCTACGGTCTCAGCAAGACGCGCATCATAACGCTCATCAAGGAATGCTTGAGCTGCTATCTTTAAGTGGTCTGGGAAATATTTTGCGCAAATTAGAGGGCTGGCAATGGGCCAAAGGCTAGCACCCGTATTGGCAATCTGCTTCATGAGCAAAATAGAACAACCAGTGCTAGCCAGGAGCCCGCTTATGTACTGCAGATACATTGACGATTGTTGTATCGTTACTGCAACTCAGTCCGAAATGGACGAGTGCTTCAGACTACTAAACCAATAATCGCAGTACATAAGCCTAACAAGAGAAAGGCCACGAGACGGTTGGCTTCCGTTCCTGAACACACAATTGATGGTGGCTAGCGGCTCGGTGCGCATTAAATGGTACCGCAAGGAGAGTAATAAGAACATCATTTTGCACGCAAAATCCGCGCATCCGATAGCCGTTAAACGAGCCGTTATACCCACTATACTTTCTATACTTAAGCAGCCTCAGAGTGTTCCGACTGCTCATTTCGTCACTGCAGTCCATCGAGCAAGTTCTGAAGCAGATAACACTGCTACTGGTGACACACTCGGTGGGTAGATTTCTACGCCCAGCCTCTCGATCTTCATCCTAGACGAATTGAGTGCGCAGATGGGAGAAGGGCTTGGCAGCAAGTAGAGTGATATCAATGTGACTGACACCTTTCCAGGCCTCTGAAGACGGTTTGTAACCGGAACGTCATTCTGTAGAGCGAGGCTATACTTAGGTTTATAGTATGGAGAGTACGGCTTGCCTTTCCTTACTATAGGATTACGATAGGAACTTCGATAAGGATTGTAGGTCGTTAAAGGCCATTTTCTGCCTCCGAACAGAACTAAACAAACCAAAATTTCTTGATGGAAGCCGTTATTTCGAATATGAAATTTCCACTTTGCTGTGATGCTTATTTTCAAAGTTATCCTAGATAAACTGTAATAATTGACTTCAGCATTTGTCACAAATGTGATTACGCGGTCAAAAAAGATTAAAACACTCGTAGAAAGTTATTTAGTTACATTAAGTTTTCCAGCATGTGGAACCGTCGTAAAAGATGCCACCTGCATTTTTTTTCTTAAAATATCTGAAAAATCGTATACTAGGGTTTTCGCGCATGCTGATTCCACCAAATAACTTTCTATGAGTGTTTTCATCTTTTTTAACGGCGTAATCACATTTTCGATAAATGCTGAAATCAGTTATTACAGTTTATCTAGGATAACTTCAAAAGAAGCATCACAGTAAAGTGGGAATTTCTTCGAAATCAGCGGCTTCCATCACCATAGCACAGAAATTTTGGTTTGTTTAGTTCTGTTCGGAGGCAGAAAATGGATTTTAATGACCCACAATCAGGGCCTGGCACCAGCTGGCACGGGGCAAGCTGGATATCGTTTTTGGGGCAAAAAGCAAAGGGGGTTTCGTTTTTGTGGGCGAAGACACGTCAAAAATTGGCGACCTTTTTTTAGTCGACGTTTCGTTTTTGGGAGGATTTCGGGGAATTTTTCACGTTTTTAGAGGGAATATTGTTGAGGGTCAAAGGGGACTTCGTAAAATTTTGGGAAAGTCAAAGGGGACTTCGTTTTGAAAATTTCCTGGTGCCAGCTCGTGCCGAGCCCTGCCTACATCCTTGTCGAAGTTCCTACCGTAATCCAAAGTAATGAAGAGGTGATAGTGATTTCCTCTCCTTCAAATCTAAGTTGAACCTTGCTATAGAGAATGGTTCGTCAAAGCTTGAAAGACATGAAAGCGAAGGAGTTATTAACAATCAAACAGTGTTAACATTTTTGGGACACTGTATACCAATATAAACATTATGCTATCTGTGCCTTAAGTGATGATAATATGGATGATAAGCAGGGTTGATCGTGGGGTCAGACGCTCCCGACCTGGAGGGTCGTATTGAGGGTAAGACTGAGAGAGGGGGTCTTTAAAAACAGAATCTGTTCAGTTGGGGAGACACTACGAAGATGAGGAAGAAATGCGCTAATCCGGCGGATATCGATCACCTAAAGGAATGACGGTCGTTAAAGGCACCGTCCACCCAAAATGGAGGTTGGCGAGATTATGATGGCATACTAGTGGTGTGGACCCCCACACTAGGCACCTTCAAGCTGCGCCGCAAAAGACTGCTTCTGGAGCGAGCCTTCTGAAGACCCTGATTTCGAATATGGAGTCGAAAATCCGCGAAACACCCAAAAATCCCGAGAACCCTCTGCAGCAAGCGCAGGCGAGTTAAAGCATGAAAGTAGGCGGGGCGACCATGGTAGCCCCGCCCACTTGCATGCTTTATCTCGCCTACGCTTGCTGCAGAGGGTTCTCGAAACAGGGATTTTTGGATGTTTCGCGGATTTTCGACTTCATATTCGAAGTCAGGGCCTTCAGAAGGCCTGGAATAGACAAAAATATGGAAGGAAGTCGAGAATTTGGGTGACGGTGCCTTTAACAGCACACTGATTCTTTCCACAATCGAAGTTAGCCAGAATTTAATCCTCATATTTTACCTTGACAGATCATGAGGTCAACAAGGAAGCTTGCTGTGTGAAATGCTGAATCCTTTCCGTAATCACCATGTCAAATTACCTCTATGCGCTCTACAGACCATTGCCTCTGCATTTTCTAGTATTTTCTCAACGTCCAAAAAACGTGATTTTCAAAAATGATTAACTTGGTTTCAGAAGTGAAAAATGTAGGCTTTTCTATACTTACAACAAAGTGATGTTCACGACAAGTCTATGCCACAAATCGGGCTTCATATCGCTTTCAAACAGTGAAGTAAGAAGTGCTGCCAAAATTCCAACCGGCACGTTTTTCACATTGAGTGCTTCAACTCCTCGGATTAGTACAAGGCCGAAACAAGTCGACTCAAGCTCAAGCACTTACTGTTGAATCTTTGAGGGTTGAGCTAGCGAATCACATAAAACTTGGGTAGAAAAGCTTCTTCGGAAATAAAGTTAATGGGGTCAGGGGCAACCCCTCAGTCAGGCCGCCTGAGCTCTTGAGGGCTTGCGCCTGACCTCATTAACTTGCCTTGAATATTCAAAAAGCGCCCCTTTTTAGTATGAGTATTGAGCGCAAAGCCTCTTCTTGCTATATTGAGAATTTGGAGTCAAACACGCCATCCCTGCGAAAATTATAGCTCTGAAAAGAGGGCTATCAAGATCCAAAACTTGCCGTCAAGTTGCGTGTAGTTGTGCAATCGCAGAAAGCCGGCCCTGCAGACTTTTAAGATAGAAACCTGCATTGAAAGCTGGTCTTCTTCAGAAGATAGTACCCTCAGGACGTGGAGGTGAAGCGAAGGGGTCGTTTAGGGGCTGGAGTCGTTTTTGAGGGACTTGTGCCTGACCTCTTGCTCAACCCTGGTGATACGGGCAAATCTTTCATACGGATAGTGGCTTGTAAGCGTATGGGGCGTATCGACTATTTCTTAAAGTCAAGGCATTATTTTGGGCACTGAGTAAGTTTCTTGTAGGATCGCAGGGCATCTTTCTGGTTGTTAGTAATGGTCTGTAATCGGCATATAGGGCTTTTTGAGAAACCAATGTTTAATAAAAAAACTTTATGTATTGGCACATTATCTTAAGGATTGAGATGATTGTGTTTGTAGGGCGGTTCTGTAAGCGGCATGAGGGCATTTGAGAATTCAAGGATTAGGCATTAAAGCGTCAGGAGTGAGTTTCTTGTAGGATTAGGGTAGCTTCTTCTTATTCTTTGAATGGTACGTATCGCATTTATTTGAAGAATGCTTGTTTCTATTGCCGAAAGTGGAGGTGGGCATTATTTCTGAAGTTAAGAGTGAGTTTTTAAGATCATACGCTGGTTTTTTTATTAACGTTAAGTAGGTCACACCTAGGACATTTTGGCGAAATAATTAGTAAAGCACGTTCAGTTTGGGTGATCTGCACCGAAAGCCTCAGTCAAGATTCGTTAGATGCGCTTACGACCGCCCATTCTACCGCGTCATGATAATGCAAGTGACCTGACAAGCGAGCGTCGATCAGGTGCCGCGCTGATCCCACCTCACTTTGTAACAGCAGCCTAAGGCCTCGGGCATACCTCACGCGATTTCAGTCGCGACGCGATTTGGCAATATTCCAAATGTTCATAACTTATCGTACGGGGTTTCTGAATGCACGGAAGATGGAGCATTTTATCCACTTACGAAAGTTATACATGCTGTGGATTTGGGTCTAACAGTATTGAATTTGAAGACATCTGGCAAATTTCCAGATCGCGTGGCGACTGAAATCGCATGAGGTATGCCCCTTGCCTAAGGGCCGCATGCACTAACATCCCCGCGGGGAGGGGATCACAGCTTAAAAGAAAGCTTTATATTTCGAAATTCCAGATACCTCGATTTCACGTTGTGTACCTATCCGTAAGTATTCCTACTACCCTTCACTATGAACATGCTGAAGAGGAGCGAGAAGCTGTACGAACCGCATTTTCTAGCATTAGTATGATCCCTGACGATCCCCGGCGCTTTTCTTTGAAGTCATTTTTCTTTCTCCGAAGTTAACGAAAAACCTCCAAAGTTGTGCAGATTATCTAAACCGACAGTGCTAAGCATGTTGCTGATAAGGACAAATGATGTTTTGAAGTCATGAAATTTTCTATGATCCACAGGTCGAAATTTGAGGTTTACCGAAAAATTCGACTTTTCAAAAACTCATTTGTTCTCATCAGCAACATGCTTAGCACTGTCGGTTTAGATAATCTGCACAACTTTGAATGTTTTTCCTTAACTTCGGAGAAAGAAAAATGACTTTAAAGAAAAGCGCCGGGGATCATCAGGGATCATACTAAAGCTGGAAAATGCGGTTCGTACAGCTTCTTGCTCCTGTTCAACATGTTCATAGTGAAGGGTAGTAGGAATACTTACGGATAGGTACATAACGTGAAATCCAGGTATCTGGAGTTTCAAAATATAAAGCTTTCTTTTAAGCTGTGATCCCCTCCCCAGCGGGGAGGTTAGTGCATGCGGCCCTAAGTTTTAAGAGGTGATGCAGGAGGAACCAAAAGGCTGCCGCCTGTATCAGCAAGAGATGATCAAGAGCGTGGGCGCTGTGAAGAATTTTTGGCAAGGATACAAGACGACTTGGCAAGGACATTTTTTAGGAACAAGTCTTCACAACTTTGTCTGGAGATGACTTGGAAAAGTTTGGAGATTTGAATGCAAATTGGAAGGCGCATTCCTGGACCTAAAAGTAAATGAAAATTGGGGTTTGTAGTGGTAAGAAAAGCCAGATTCCTTATTGAAACTTTTTGTTTTCTGAATTTTGCAGTTTCACATTGTTGCGGACCGGGATTTCCATTCAAAATTCATGCTTTTTTCTTTGAAATATAGAAATAGGTTGCCTTTTGAGTCAATGAAGGAAAGCAATCAAAATATCATAAAAACACGTCTGGAGGCTTTGCCAAAATGCACACTTTTTTGGTATGTTTCTCATCCGTGTTCTACGAACTTATCAAGGAACAAGACCTTGTGGCTGAAAATTGAGTGTTTTAAGAAGTACTAGCTGGCTTACCCGGCTCCGCCGTATGTTCCAAATAGAAAATTCCATTTTTTAACCGATCCGGACCAAACTTGGCACACATACACTTCGGGCCCCGGCGCGTGTCATAGGCTACTTTTCGTATCGATCGATATCGATTTTATCGATTTTTTGCAAAATTTGAGCTACGGGGCTGGGAGTTGGCAAAGGGGGGTAAGTGAGCATGCTGATCATCCCCGTGGGGATGATCAGCATGCTCGATTACACCCCCTGTGCCAAATCCCAGCCCCGTAGCTCAAACTTTGCAAAAAAATCGATAAAATCGATAAAAGTAATGCACGATTTCAAAAACTAATATTGTATTCGGAATCCCCATGCTCACTTACCCCCCTTTGCCAACTCCCAGCCCCGTAGCTCAAATTTTGCAAAAAATCGATAAAATCGATATCGATCGATACGAAAAGTAGCCTATGACACGCGCCGGGGCCCGAAGTGTATGTGTGCCAAGTTTGGTCCGGATCGGTTCAGAAATGGAATTTTCTATTCGGAACATACGTACACACAGACAGACATACAGACAGACAGACAGACATACAAACGGACAAACAGACATTCAGCTTTATATTAGGTCGTTCCAAAAGTAATGTCGCTTTTTTCCAATGAACGCCACATTTCATGGAATCAAGATTTTCAAGAAGCCTTAGAAGCTCGATGCAGCATTTCATCCTCTTTCTAATGGTTGCAATTGCATTGCATAATATCCAGTGAGCTTTCGAAAAATTACCAAAATTTGCGACCCATGCTTTTTGCCATGGTCAAATTCGGCTATTTTTCTAAATTTTTGTAACTACTGTCCGAAGAAATACAAGCGACAGGTAGATAGAGCAGACCCTACAGGATACAGAGTAATTTTTTCTTTTCCTTAGCTTGCTTCTTAGAGTTTCTGGAACCAATTTTTCAGTGCCATCAAATTCCATATTTGATCAACTCAAACCTCACAGAACAACAATCGGCAAGCAACTCGGGTGTCATTCGACGCAGCTTTTTATGCTCTTTCCACGAGTTGTTTTTTGTTTCGATTCATCAAGTTTTCCGGGATAAAATCATCTTAATTCAGGTTTTCCAGGGCGCCCCAGGCTGTACCCGAAATTTTCGAAAGCTGCTAATCTGAAGCGGTGAATGCTCATTTGGTTTGTAAACTTAGTGTCAAACCGTAATCCATCTTTGTAAGTTTCAAAATCAGAGAATTTATTGGTGTTTGATGCATTTATGTCAAGGGCGAGAATGCTAAAATTCGGTGGTTCCATCAAACAATCTATACAAAAATTTTGACGAGCTCTGGAAAGTAGAAAAAAGTTGTGCTGTTTCCTGTAGGGTTTGCTCTATCCATCCATTACTTGGACTCCTTCCGAGGGTTGTTATAAAAATTTAGAAAAATTGTGAAACTTGGCCTTCTCAAAAAGCATGGGTCGCAGATTTTGATAATTTTTCGAAAAGTTACTGGATTTTGTGCAATGGTTTTATGACCATTAGAAAGAGAATGAAGTGCTGCATCAAATGTTATTAGAACCTCTTACATATCTTTATTCCACGAGATGTGGCGTTCGTTTGAAAAAAGCGACATTACTTTCGGAACGACCTAATATATAAGATTTTTGATCTACTATTTTTGATTAAAATTTCACAAAAATGAAAGAAACTAAGTTTGGGAAGTGTTCTGGAAGTGAGGTTAACTAGCTCTTATCTGTATTAAATCGAGTTTGACTTTCTATTACCTTTATGAAAAGTTTTTCAAGCAAAACGCATGCCATTCACCAAAATTTTCTCAGACATTCGCGGTCAAGTCCCGCCGGTAAAAAAGTTGTGTCCTGACGTGACTGCGGGACACAGGTAGAATGATTCGCCAGAAAACTGGGAATGATATCCACGAAAGTCTCGCGAAATGGGCTTCTCGTGCGAATAAAATTGACTTAGTCCATACGATGCGATAAGATATCGCATTCGCGAATCCATTCATTTCATACAAAACTTCTTCATCAAACCTTTCTCCAACTTGCCTCAACCTGTTTACTCACTCTTATAAACTCATTTCCATTAAGTGGTCGATATCTGACTAGGGTTGTTCTAATATTAATGTCAGTCACGTGGATTTTTTTTTCTTTCCCACTTCGTTACACCTCACAAAATACCATTTATCATCGATGACTATGCTTTAACCTCCAAGAATAAAATTCATATAATATCCGGGCCTTCGCTTCTCAAGACTTCTAAGGATCTGCATTAAATTAAATTCGTATGTAGAGTTCTCTGCGGAACGCAGACTTTGGCTAAACTTGCACTTCAATCTGTGAATCAACCCAAAGGGTTTTTTGAGTCGAAAAAACTACGAATCTGCAAGAGGTGACTTCGCAGTTTTCCTACTTTAGCTCTTCTTTGTCTCTCAGCACTAATATTTATATTTCTAAGTAGTTGAATGTACGCACTATGGCTAGTAGGAAATTTTTCACAGAAATTTTCTTGCTAGCTAGGCTATTTCAGTAATTTCTGCGACCAAACTCAAAACCGCGTCTGCAATGCTGTCTCTTTGAAGTCTCGTTCTGCGGAATTAGTCGAAAGATAGTTTCTGAATGAATATAACGCAAATCTTTTCTATTTTTAAATTCAAATCATGAATTTAGTTTTGGTTGATGATTTGAAGAGTTAACAAACTTTACTTGATTTACATAGGAATTTTCGCGTCGGCCAATATTCGAAAGCATTTGAGTTTGTTAGCAAATATTCTGGTGAATTTAACCTTCTTCCTGATTTTAATAGCGTTTGTATAGGTTTAGAAAGAAACACTTATCTCAGACTTCATAAAAGACATGAAACTTTTCCCACTCACCTGCTATCTTAAATTGGCTAAGGAAAACATTCTCAAAAATAGCCATCAAAAATGTGCGAAAAGCTCAAAAATGGGAGTCCCAGCTCACCTTGCTGCTGGAAGTAAAATGGGCTTTCAAGTCCATCTAAAATGGAGGTAAACCCCATTTTACCCCATTCTAAATGGACTTTTCGCATGATTGCAAGCGAAAGCTGAGGTGCGGTTGTATCATTTCCACTACACCGCTTTGCCTAGTGGTTGTGATGGGATGAAAGTTTGTGGATAACGCGAGCTAAAGCGGATTCCGACCACTTTCCACCGCGAACGAATAAAATGGGGTTTGAAAGTCCATTTTCCTCCATTATGGACTTTCGAAATGGACCGAAGCTGGTTTACTCGCTACTACTTACTTTGCTGAACTTTACGGAATACGCGAGAATCCCATTCAGCCTCACACCCATCGAATCGTGAATTACCCAATAACTGCAGACGAGTTGAGGATAGCCGCCTCAAAAATTCGCGGAAACACTGCCCCAGGCATCGATGGAATCCGATTTATAGCTGCAAAGTACGAAGTAGAGATTGTTGCACAACAATTCGCAGATATCATCAACCGAATGAGAAAGATAGCATACCCAATGAATTTGCACATGCTTCCATGGTTCTACTTCATAAGAAGGGCGATCGGTATGACATCAAAAACTACCGCCCGATCTCCCTCTTACCTTCATTGTATAAGGTTCTGACAAGAGCATTGGCCCACCGAATAGAGGAAAAGTTAGATAAACGTCTTTCCATTGAGCAAGCCGGTTTTCGACGAACGTTTTCAACTACCGACCACTTGCAAACAATCAACCAACTTATTGAAAAGACCCATGAATACCATCTACCAATAGCACTTCTTTTCCTCGACTTTGAAAAAGCTTTCGATACTATCAACTTTAACGCAATCTGGGAAGCTCTTGCCTACTTTGGAGTAGATAATGACACGATTTTGATGATACAACTATTATATCAAACCGCAACAGCCTCACTTCAACTTAACAATATCGATTCGTCTTTCAAAACACATAGAGGAGTCCGTCAAGGCGATGCATTGTCTCCGCTCATTTTCATCACATGTCTGCAGTACGCGTTCGAATCTATACAGTGGGAAGAAGGAGAAGGATATGACATTGGTGGAAAACGTTTACGTTACCTTGCTTTTGCGGATGACATTGTACTCATAAGTCTCTGTCCAAGTCATTTGGAATCAATGGCTGTAAAGCTTCTTCATGCATGTTCTTGAATAGGACTTCAAATCAATGGCCACAAAACCAAGTGGATGGGCGAAGACAGAGACAACACTTGGACGAGCTCGATAATCACACTGAACTTCAATGTCATTGAACGTGTAGATTGCTTCGTATATCTTGGACAGCTAATTCAATGCCCACGCAGTCATGATAAAGAAATTTCTAGACGCATAAGTGCGGCATAGAATGCATTTGGAAAACTACGACAATTTCTCAGCAGTCGAAATGTTGCTGTTCATTTCAAACGCCGTTACTTTAATACCGTGATACTTCCAACGCTTTTATACGTTTGTGAAACATGGGCGGTGACTAAGAACTCGCTGCTGAAACTTCTTCGATGCCAAAGAGCGATGGAACGATCAATGCTAGGATTTCGCTTAAAAGACCAAAAATCCTCAAAATGGATACGTTCTATCACGAAACTGAAAGATGTAGTCGCGATAGCTCGTCGAAGAAAATGGCGATTTGCTGGAAGAATACTTGGTAAAGAAGGCGATGAAAGATGGACAGACATGCTTACACGTTGGATTCCACCTACTGGCAGACGTTTCTGTGATGGAAAACCTAGAACGCGATGGGAAGACGACATCCGTAAGCATTGCAAGATTTATAAGCCTAATTGTAATTGGCAGGAGCTAAGATTGGAATGTGCTGTATGGAGAACACTTGGTATCACATATGCGGTCCCACTACTGGCATAATGAAGCCTTACATAATATCATCACGGTCTTTTGCATGAACAATGTAAACCGTTGAGAATGAATAAAAGATAAGATAAGATAAGATGGACTTTCGTGGATATCATTCCGGGACTCCTGCGTTTCGTTCGGGATAATGCTGCGCGACACGCGCTTTCGTCCCGAAATGTTTTCTACTAAGAAAAGGGAGCTCCTGCGGGAGATCCGATGATGTTGCGATCCAATCACCGGCGGGACTCCCGCTCTAGGCTGCAATCTCCTGCGGGAGACGAGATATAGCAGATATTCGATCTTTCGCTGGCTGGGCTTGTTCTCAAACTGGTTCTCCTTCAACAGTACTCAAAAATTCGTACTACAAACATCTTACAAAGGTGCTGTGCACAATACAGGTTCAGAACCACTATTTATTAGCTTTCGTGATCGAAAAAAAACATTGAAATCACGGTAGCAAAGTTAACCGAAACAATCTGAAATGTCGAGACAATATTCGAGGTTAAACCAAAACAATCTGGAATGTCGAGATCATATTTGAGGTCAGATCATGATTCAAATAGACTTCACATTTTCGATCTCTTCGTCGCGGTCATGCTCCGCTTTATTTGCCTGCTCGTGCGACAAAGAAACATCCGTCGTAGTAGGGCAGAAACGTTTCTTCTGAAAAAAGTGACAATCTAACACGGATAAGGACTCATATATGAATATTACCGTGGGTGGCGTCAGTTTCTCCTTATCAGCATCAAAATGATATGCTCGCACATCTGCTCTGAATTTCAAACTCAATAGATCTATGAAAACAATCTTGTGAAAGAAACTTACACTCGTGCTATTCCATTCCACTTTAGCCTCGCCTCGGACAACTTGTCAAACGTCGTCCTAGTCTCGTCGTCGTTCCCTAAGCCCAGCCAAAATCTAAGTCAATCAAATATCAAGGGGTAGAAACACCTTCATCCATACCTATTTCTTTTCCGAGCGCATTCAGTCGCACTCAGTTGAAGTTTTTCTGCGTAGAGGCCAACAGCATCGAGGACGAAATTTGGATCTATTTTAAAATTTTTAGAAAGACTATCGGTACCATCAGTCACTCATCAATCAAAAATGTAACCAGACTTTGGGGCAGGTCGTGCAAATGAGGAAATTTTCCCCTTTTACCGGATTGCCTGCATGCAAACTTTTGAATTTCTTGTTTTGGCTCACAGGCCTAAGTGCGCATTTCTCGATCAGGATAGCTTCGAAATTCTAGTCTCACTTACATTCAAAAAATAGAATCTGTAAAAATCCATTACTAACAAAAAATGGTCATGCTTGTGTGCCCTGGACGCCCCTGTTCCCCTGCCCATTCAATTAATTCTGAAAAGTTCGGGTATTAGCATTACAAAAAGATTTTATGTAAGTTCTTTCAAGGATCCGATCATCAATTTCCACAATCCAAGTGAAATGAAACTGCAGCGGACCAGAAATGTGTTAGTATTTTGATTTCATTTCCGTTTGTGGCACTCGCAGCAAGCGCCAAAACAATTATATGCTCTGATTGTTGAAAATTTCCTATTCACAATGGTGCTGCAATATCGAATTTGCTAACCATTTCGGCGCTCACCTCTCGCCAAGATGAGGCCATGAGGACATATAATTGGCCCACAGCTAAAACTATCTTAGAGCTAAACGACGATGTCCATTCATCCTCGTTCATCCCAATTCAGGAAATCTGCAGAGAATTGTGGGAAACTTCCTTTGCATTTTTCCGAGACATAGCGACTGCTGCGCATTTCAATTTCGTCAATCTTCCTTCCACCAGAAAAAAATCTATTTTATACCTTCAAATTCGTAAGAGAATCTTTTTGACTATTGATCAAAATAGGAGCAGGGGATTTTTCAGGAGAGGATTTATTAAAAGCACTTTTAGTTGCGAAATAAACGCGCATATCGATTCCTTCCGCATAACAAACTGATGAAAAAAGCAAGGAAGAAAAAATAATCCGGTATGTTTTCTTACACAGACAAGACGGAAGACGTAAAAGAAGCTTGAGAAGGCAGACTATTCTCGATAGCAGGACTACCTCGTAACAGCTCCAGTACTTACTACTTTACTACAATACTGACAAAGTGCACCGCTTTGAAATCTTTGCGTAGTGTCAAGGTAACAAAAAAGTTATATCATTCCTTGACAAATTCTAGCAAATCAAAGCACTTCAAAGTCATAATAAAAGCAATGGACGAAAGAAAATTACCAACTCATCAGAACATAGCTAGAGCTGGGCTATCCCCCATCACACTAAAAGAGATAATGGCGAGTACAATCTTTCCATATCCAATGAGATTTGGATAGAAGAGGAATACGTTCGGGCCTTCATCAGCCATTTTAAATATCTAGAGACTTCGAAAGAGCACGATTTCGCAAAAATATACCAAGACGATAGAGAACGCGAATAAGATGAAAGCCGTCCGAAAGCTCACCGTAATTGCCAAGTGTACGCTTTTAATTCGAGATTATCCGAAAGTCGGGACAAATCCGGGGTCGCGCAAGACTCCCGATTTTCTCGCGATTTCTTACTTTGTGGGCGGATCTCCTGGGGACTTAACCGCGAATGTCTGAGTTGAATATGATCTGTGTAAGGACGAAACAAAAGTTATGAAATTTTTTCTCTAATCTAGGCATCACAAGTGAGTCTGTCTTACCCAATCACTAGCGACCTATAGGGTCGCTAGTGTGTAAAATTTTTTATGCAGCAATAGTTTACTTTGGATTTGCCTCGCACGAAAGGATTAAAATGAATTTTCGCAAAAATCATGTTTAGAGGGAAAATCTCCTTATTACCTTATTTCCTAAAGCCTCTACAGTAACTTCACTACCTATGTAAAACTTTTACAGTTCTTTTCTGTGGTTAGTTAGCGTCACTCCAGTGGTCTTCTCAGCAAAACTCAAACATGCGAAGTTCAAAATGCGATTTTGAAACCTCGTTTTTCGAGGGGCTACCATCGAGAAGTTGCGTTTAGAGTTTGCGGATGCTTTCTTTTTTCAAAACCCTTGAAATATAGTTTCGGAAATGCTGATTTTTTATATCATGCAAGAACGTTAGTATTAACCCAGCATTCTTTTTGAAAATGAAGTGAAGATATTACAACGAAACTTGAATGTACAATGCGTTTAACGGGGCAGCGTCGCGTAGTGCAGTCACACACCTGCGCGCGAGAGCTGCCGTGAGCTGCAGCGTGCAGGAACCATGCCGCTCAAAGCCGCGTGGTCCTTGTTATAGCTACTCTTCTTGCTTTTTTCTTGGCTTATTCGCTGTCCTGCTTCCAAATGCTTTCACTGAAACTCTACTCGGGTACTTCCTGAGATCTTTCAAAGTATCGCCGAGAGAAAGAAAGGCCGAATGTAGGTTTGAGGTCTAGAAGAAGATGTAATTTGAATCATTTCATTTCAGAATTCTAAGGACGGCAGGTGCTCTTCTTCCTCACAGCTGAAGGTGAATATGTGAGGTCTAATCGTTATCGTACAGGTCGAGAGAACAGTTTGAGTGAACAACGCGTTGGCGCTGTGAATCATGACATCCGGAATCAGCCATCCGAAGAAGGCCTGGACGAAATGAAAGATGTCAAGAGGAAAAACGCTCAAAGATTTGATACCCTTCCTATGCTGCAAAAAAAAATCATGTCGGTATCAAGACAGACGCATGTGAGCATAGAAGCCAGAAAAACTACAATCCGCTGTTACAAAAACGGAAAATTACGAGTTCCAATGGTAAAAACAAGGCCCGCATGTTGTGCGCAGCATGGTCCCTGCGCGTTGCGCGTACGGTAGTGCTCGCGCGTAGATATCTGACTGCACTACGCGGCGCTGGCCTCGTTAAAGGCAGTGGCTCGGCAAAATCGAACATATCGAAATTTTTATATGGAACGTTGCTTGCACCCTAGACACGAGAATGGAACAGGTCCGAGCGCACAGCATGCAACCCCTGTTTAGAAAATTGTCCCCAAAAAAATTGTCCCCTCGTGCGCGCAAGCCATTCTTACGCGCGCCCGGACGAGCTCGCGATATCTCCCACGCTATCAGAGGCGGTACGCCGCAATGCTATAAAAATGAGGGTCCCACAACGACTCTGCGTCTCTACCCATGGCGGAGAGCGTTCCACTCGTCCAAATTCAGATTGAGGGGGCCTGGGAAATGCTGATTTTTGCCATTTTCGCGTTCTAAATAGTGGATCTCCGGAATCAGAGCGTCGAATTACCCCAGGTAAGCGAAAAAACCAAAGGTCGAGGATTTGCCGAGCCACTGCCTTTAAACGCATTGTACAATACTGACTACGAACGTAATCCCCTTACAGTATGTCTGTGGGACAGTGGCGTACCAGCGCTCCCCCCTCCCCCACTCTCCCGGTAGGGACCCGTTATACTTTACTGAAAAAAAGCCCAAAAGCGCTCAAAAAAGCCCAAAAAAGCCCAAAAAGCCCGAAAAAGCCCGAAGCGCCGGAACGCAGAAACGAATTTTTGATAGACTTCTGACATTATTTTAATGTGCAGACGACAGAAAATGAACGAACAAGACTCGGTTGCGAAATCAACACACATGCCTTAGCGTCGAAACGTTCACGCGGAAGGGGGCGTTTCGGCTCTTTCTGGCGCTTTTGGGCTTTTTGGGCTTTTTTGAGTGCTTTTAGGCTCTTTTCGGCGCTTTCGGACTTTCCTCGGCGAAGTATGACGGGTACCGTACGCACTGCTGTGAGAATATACAACTTGAAATATTAGGTTGAACCGAAAGTTCGTCCGCACCATTTTCAAAAAATCATAACTTCTCGCAGTACAAAATCGAGTTTGGCATTTTTTGAGCAACATTTCTAAAAAGTACTAAAAGACGGTAGAACGGATCCAAAAAATTTGTGCATACTCCTCACGCAGTATCAACTTGCTATGTGCAGTGCTGGACTCAGATTCGCAAACACCGACAAAAGTAAAAATTTTTTTTGTTGTTTCCGTCCCGTAATCAGCCATTTCTTTGGTCAAATTTATTGGAAAAAAATTAACATTAGTCAACAAAATAATTTCCGCGATAATCAGTAAACATCTGCCACCTATCAGAGAGTTCGTCAATTCCATTTCCGTAAGAGGAGCTGAATGATGTGAAAAAGTAAGATGTAAAACCCACGGAAGTAAAAATTTTCGCCTCATTGGATGATCAATAACCATCTGCCATCTATTAGGGAGTTTAATTCCATTATTGTAAAAGGAGTCTGGAAGGGATGCGAAAAAATCATCAAGGAACTGCTTTACATCCTCAAATTTTTTGAAAACTCGGCCACGCAGCTGATGTTCCATGGAGCGAAACAGGTGGAAATCGGAGGGAGCTATATCGGGGCTGTATGGAGAATGCTGCAAAATCTCCCAGCCTAAATCTAGTGCCGTTTCTCTCGTGCTCGATGCCACATGCGGCCGGGCGTTGTCATGTAACAGAATCCCTTTACCTCTTACCCTGCGAGTGTGACTGCGTTTTTGATAAAGTGATACACCCAGACGTCTGAGCTGTTCTGAATATAGTGCGGAAGTGACGGTTTGGTTTGGTTTTAGCAATTCGCAATGCACAACTCCGACCATGTCCCACCATACACAGAGCATGACTTTTTGTTCGTCGAGTTCACGTTTGGGAATGAGCTGAGGGGTTTCTCCGGGGCTACACCAAAATTTCCTTTTGTCGGGGTTATGAAAGCTAATCCATTTTTCGTCCCCTGTAACAATTTTGTGCAAAAAATCGTCCAGTTCGATTCTTTCCATCAGCGAGGAGCAAGTCTCTAAACGCCTTTGTTTGTTGCTTTCCGTCAAGTCGTGTGGGACCCATACCCCGTACTTCTGCACCTTTCCCATCTTTTTCAATCTACGCATAATCGTTGTTTGTCCAATTTCAAGCTTTTCCGCCATTTCACGAGCCGTTTGCTTAGGGTCCTCCTCCAAAAGGGCTTCTATGTCTTTTGATTTCACCACTTTTAGTCTTCCCACACGGTATTCATCCTTTAGGTTGAAGTCACCATTCTCGAACTTTGTGAACCATTTTTGCACTACTCTGGTACTTACTGCTCCTTCTCCGTAGACCTTGCAGATGTTTCGTGCTGCTTCACCCGCTGTTTTCCCTGAACTCGTACAGCATGCAGTGGCGATAATGAACTTTTTGGTCTTCCACGCTTACAGGTTCGATTTCTGGAGACTATTCATCTACTACGTGAATGTGGGTAAGCAAGTTCAATAACCCACCCTTTTTGGTACCAAAACGCCTTCAGTCTGGTATATTCGCTATGACTTATGATGAAGCGAAGACTCATCCAATGAGGCGAAAATTCTTACTTCCGTGGGTTTTACATCTAAGTTTTTCACATCATTCACCTCCTCTTACGGAAGTGGAATTGACGAACTCTCTGATAGGTGGCAGATGTTACTGATTATCGCGGAAATTATTTTGTTGACTAATGTTGATTTTTTTGATTTTCAAGTAAATCTGACCAAAGAAATGGCTGATTACGGGACGAAAACACAAAAACAAAAATTTTTTTTGCTTTAGTCGGCGTTTGCGAATCTGAGTCCAGCACTGCAAATAGCAAGTTGATACTGCGTGAGGAGTATGCACAAATTTTTTGGATCCGTTCCGCCTTCTTTTAGTATTTTTTAAAAATGTTGCTCAAAATTGCCAAACTCGATTGATTTTCTTCAATTGCTTGTATCTCTCGCATTTTCTTTCCATAGCTAATATCAAAGTAATGCTCATAAAGAGAATGATTTTCTCTACCCAACAAAATTTGAATCTTTCCAAAATCTTGATACTGCGAGAAGTTATGATTTTTTGAAAATGGTGCGAACGAACTTTCGGTTCAACCTAATAGTTGAGATGTCTGAATTTTTTCTATTCTAATTTTTCAGGCATTTTGCTCGATAACGTTTGACGAAGCATAAGGTTAGAGCCTGTGCCGACTTCTGCCTTAGTAGTACTTCTACCCATGACCCGTCAGAATCGGTTGTTAAAAATGCGAAGTGTTTAGTATAACTTGAAAGATTGATCATGTTATGAGCTTGAAAACTGGTTTGAAGGATGGTCATACTTTTATTTTTCTGAACTAAAATCGAACGGAAGGTGGCAAAAGGTGATGGTTTTGTCAGAAAAATGAAAAGGCGGAAGTTTTGCACAAAACAAATCATATGTGCTTCTTAGTAGGAGTGACAATAATTTCTGCCACTTTATTCAATACTTCCATCTTTTTTCAGTAAGCGCGCAAGATTTGGCTTTATATATAATGGTGCAGAAGGAATTTGTACAAACTTTTGTATTTTCGGTCAAAAAACAGGAGGAATCTACGCAATTTTAGTGGTGAATTTTGTGGTTTTACGGTTTTATAGAAAACCGTAGAAGCCGTGCACAAAATGAATCAAGCACTTGGAGTCGATGCTGTTTTCAAAGTTGCTAATGACGATTGTCAAGCCTAATGGATCAAATTGTAAGTTGAACAAATTGAGATCTGGCCTCCTCGAAAAGTCGAACGAGTCGAATGCGTGCGTCAACGCTGCCCCGGAAATCCGTCAGTGCTGAAAGGGGTAGTCGCACCTGCTAAACAAGAATATCGTATCTGATAGTTGTCAGGGTGTTAGCTCATACCTAGTCTCCGTAACCTTAAAAAAGGTCTACAACGCGAAATAAGTATCGTCGTGATCAGCATATCAAAGGGTCTGCAACATGGTCTCGCGTCTCCTAGTCATAGAATGAATGATAGGTGTACCTGTTAGTGCTTGCTTTCGACAAGGATAGCTTCAAGAGCACTCGTCTACGGTCTTACAAAATTGTCTCAAAAATGGGTTTTTCGTTAAGGAATTCACGCATTATGAGCACTACATTTGGAATCAGCGACATGAAAAGGCATGAATAAGGCAAAAAATAGGAATTGAGATTCTGCCTGGACGCTGCCTTTGAAGAGCCCCTTAAGCCGAGTTTCATATAAATTTTTAACTACTGTATGTTCTCTTCTTACACATTGCATATACTCACCGTAATCCAAATGGAATGGGGCAATTTGGCAGACAATGGCTGTATCTATAATTCACAATACATCCTATACTAGCGACCCTACGGGTCGCCAGCAAGTGGGTCGGGGCAGATACAAGATAAGGGCTTAGTTGTGACTATAAATATTTTTAGGTTAATTTCCTATTCCTTTCCTGAGAACATTTTTTGCGAAAACATTCTACAAGAGGAGAACTGCTCGAAGCGCGATAATCTCCACACAATCAGCATTTCTCGAAATTCCTGCTACAACCATGCATGGAGCATACTATTTTTCTCTCGTTTACCAGCTCTTTCTGCAAATTTTCCCTCCTCATTCAGATAAAAAATCAGATAAATTCATTCCCCCCACTTTCCTACCCTCTCAAAGAGAATTTGCTCTTACAGTTCTTCTCAACAAATTCCATAAAAGATCGTCAAGTAAGTAGTAGAACACCTATCGTTTTGGCGGTAGAAATACACCCATAACAATTATGTGTACTACAAAAAACACTTTTCTCCCAGAATCAATTCCGACAGCAACGAAATCAATCGTCTGAGATCGTCAGAGAATCCTTCAATTTTTTTCGCCAAAGGAATACGAAGCTTTACTACAAAAGGAGACCCCTCCCTGAAAAAAAACCACGACTACACTGAGCCACCTAAAGACCGTCAATCATAAGAACTCACAAACGTACAAAAAATTTGTTTCCCTGTCCGATGAAATTGCCCTATGTGCCGCTTATATCTGAAAGACAGTTCATGCCCTACGTGCTGCTTGAAGACCGTTTAAAAATTATAGGAACTGCCCCAAACCTACAAAAATCTGTTTCTCCGCCCGATCAAATTGCCCTACGTGCCGCTTGCAAACCGATAGTAATTATTAAAAAAGAAAATTCATGCCCTATGCCCGCTTCATGACCGAAATTCATGCCCGCTTGAAGACCGAAAACTAACTACGACTCAAAAAAGAAAACAACGAATTCAAGTATTTACAGCGTATTTTCAAATTGCCGTACATGTCACTTTAGGACTTTCAATTCTGAAAACTGCCCCAAACGCACAAAAATCTGTTTCCCTGCCCGATCGAGTTGCCCTACGTGCCGCTTACAGACCGATAGTAAATATCCAATAAAGAAATTTGTGCCCTACGTGCCGCTTACACACCGATACCTAGTTGAAAGCACCAGCGAGACCCATTTACATAAGCAAAGCAAGGCTGTTGTTAGATAAACGCTTTCAAAAGTATAGTGTGGACCCCGGCCAGCTTCCCACAGGTACCTCCGCGACGCGCGCGCAGCGCATGCCTTTAGTGCGCTTATCGTCTCATCTCTACTGGACTTTTTTGCTTTTCTCTCTTAAGTGACTTTGTTCTCTGCTGTAATTTCTCTATTTTAGGTGTAAAGACCTCACGACAACTGCCGTTGATGAGATTCCAAGAAACTTGACAGTCTTGAGTGCTTTCAATCAAAAATCTTTTTTTTTCTCGATGGTGAAGATTTGGATGTAGTATATGGGGATGTCTCTTCAATGGCTGCTATTACAGGATAAGCCTGTATATCCGACTGGGTTTTATTGAAGATGTTTCTAGGCTTTTTTGATGCGCCGTTAGGGTTTTGCTTCTAACTTTTTCCTCTCGACCTCAAATCTTCTAGTTTTTGTAGCCACAGAAGAACAACGTTTTAAAGTGTTCCTCGACTTCTCCTGGTACCTCTATCACCCATCACTTGTAGTATTATACTAGCATCAATGAGATGACTAAAATCTGGGCGCTAGAGGAAGTTATGAACATTCTCTTAATGCTATGGCTTTTCTCAAGTTTCGTGTAGAAGTTTCCACTTCTCATCTAACTCCTTTTTCAAGTAGAAATGCTTTCGTGTTCATAAGTGAGATGAGAAGCGTCAAGTCGAGCCCGCGTTGCGTATGCGACGCGGGGGTACCTATGGGAAGCTGGCCGGGGTCCATACTATACCAGCGAGGAAGTTACTCACACACTCTCTCGTCTACACGCGGAGCAAGATAATCCTATTACCAAGAGTTGAGCAACTAATAGGAGTACAACATATTTGAAAGACACATTCTGGGATAACAAACTCGAAAAAAGCACGTTTAAATAACACACCCGGGCACTGGCGACCCATTCTCAAAATTATTGCGACACTCATGACTGCCTTTCGAAATACGTGTGACCCTTTTACGAAAATATGCTTGTTCACTCGTTTTGAAATTTGGCAGTACGAAAATATGCTTGGTCACTCGTTTTGAAATTTGGCAGCGTTCCAAAACGCATGCCACTTGGCAGCAATCCAAAGACAAAGATCAGTGTATTTCATCATAATTTCTCCGTCTGCGGCTTCTCGTTTGCCTGTTCCACGGACCTGGTGGCTTAATGGGTAAACAACGAATTCATTATATATTACGTAGTGATAATGACATAAAATAAATGCGTCAGTTTGTAAAAGGAAGTCTTGAGAAAAGTTGAACACTCATTTTCCTGCATATCAAATTTGGATTAAACTTCGACCAACGAAGTCAACCGACCGCCGCCTGGCACAACTGAAATGTCATCCACATGTTCAACATGTTCCGTTTAAAATTTCTGCTACTTCCCACCTAGCCATTATGTTGCGCAGCAAAGGGTTTCTGTATCAAAGTAACTCAACCGCTGTATGCTCCTCTTAAACCACTGCATCCTTCCTACCACGGGAATCGAATGAACTCCACTGCTGTTGTTTACAAATCATAGAAATGACTTGTTAGCCCATGTTGAGAACTCATTCTTATGCGAAAAATCAATAAATCAATAGAATGGTCCAGCGACTCGCCGCAAAAAGTAGCGCTAAATCATCCCCGGGGTCGAATACATATATGTGCAAAGTTTTAGCTCAATCGGTTCATTGGCGGGCGTTTCTATAACAAACGAACAAATAAACGAACACACTTACAAATTTTGAGTTTTATATATTAGGTTGGTGCAAAAGGAATGGCCGATTTGCGAATTCTCAATTTGAAGTGCTATAACTTTCTAAAGAATCCACATTTCTGAATGCGGTAAAGACCCTCAGATGCAAATCTTTCGCAATACAGCGCATACTTATTTATACTCAAACCATAAAAGGGAAGAGAAATACGGACTAAAAGACAAAGAAGGTTCTTCTGCTAGAACCTTGTTTTTGACAATTCATAACTTCCTTCAAAGTTTTTTAGTATAAATGATGAGTGGCCTATCTTGTAGCCACAAGCCAGTAGTACAAAATGCAATAAAAAGAATTCGGACAAAAAAGTTTGCGAAAAAGAGAAAAATTGAAATTTAAAATTTCTCAGTTTTTTCAACATTTTTTCACTGTGGCTCAAAGTCCGGAATATAAAATTTTCTGATTTTCTACGTACTGAACAGCTGGATGTTTTTGCAAAAACTATTAATAAGTGTCCTAGCCCTACGCTTACAGAATTGAGCAAAGCTTCGGCGACTGACTTCTTCAGAAGAAAATTATGGGTCATAAAATGATCGCAACAGCTACTCATGTTTGGGCGCCGATATCTCAGTCTGGATAACTTCAAAGAATGCAGTCAAGTACACATAATGTAGACAATTTCTATTACATACAAGAGGTAAATTTTCGAAAAAATCCCATTGATACGTGCTTAAATTCTGGCCGGAAAAGTGAGTGCAATGAAATTCTGAATTTGGATGCGGTTATTTGGAGCTCAGTAACTTTACAAGAAACGATGATGAGAGCCCGTTTTGAGCACCGTTAGATAGAGCATGAAAACAGCATTGCGATGGTATATTACATCTATTGTAAAGAAAAAGAATTGATGGGGAAAAGTTGCCCTGAATAAAGGCTTGGAAAATCGGCCATTCCTTTTGCACCAACCTAATATTAGGTTGGCACGAAAGTTCTTGCGTAATTCAAACAAAATTCAATAACTTTTCAAAGACTAAACCTAAATTCACATACTTGTATGCTAAAAATATGAGAAGTCTCACGCTCTATGATGGAAGTTCAAGCACTACATTCCATGAGCTAGCCATCGAGAACGAAGCTCTCAAATATGGGGCTTCAAATTTTGCGATTTTGAGTTTGGTGGCAGAAAATCGCAAAGGGCCGCTAGCTAGCCGAAAAAATCTGTAGAATTTACTTACACAGCAAAAGTCCATACTTCATTTTAGCAGGCTTTGATCCCTCATGGAAATGCGAAAACAAAAAATTTGTAAAATTTCTCATTTTACAGGATAAGTCCCCTTAGCTGTAATTTTTCCACAAAAACACAGTTTGCAACCAGAAATTAGACATAGTGCTTTATAGCCTTGCGACGTTTTCTCGATTGTAAAAAAGTGTTTTCGCCGGAAAACTGCGGGCACGAGGGGATTATTTTCGCAAAATGACATATTAGGTTGGCTAGAAAGTGCTTGCGTAATTCAAACAAAATTCGATAACTTTTCAATGACTAAACCTAAATTCACAATCTTGTTCCTTAAAAATATTAGAAGGCCTGCGCTCTATGATGGATGTTTGAGCGCAACATTTCGTAAGCTAGCCCCCGAGAACGAAGCTCCCAAATATGGGACTTAAAAATTTGCAATTTTGAGTTTGGTGCCAGAAAATCGCAGAGTGCCGCTAGCTAGCCGAAAAAAATCTGTAAAAATTACTTACACTGCAGAAGTTCATAAGTTACTTTGGAAGGTTTTGATCTTGCACGGTGAAGCAAAAACAAAAAATTCGTGAAATAGTCACTTTGCCGAAAAAATCCACTCATTACCGCAGTTTTTCGACAAAAACAATTTTTTACACTCCAAAAAACGTCGCAAGGTTCTAAATAGCCAATATGTCTTATTTCTGGTAGCAAACTGTGTTTTTGTGGAAAAATTACATCGATAAGGGGATTTATCCTGTAAAATGACAAATTCCACAAATTTTTTGTTCTCGCGTTTCCATGCGAGATTAAGCCTGCTAAAATAACGTATGGACTTCTGCAGTGTAAGTAATTTTTACAGATTTTTTTCGGCTAGCTAGCGGCACTCTGCGATTTTCTGGCACCAAACTCAAAATTGCAAATTTTTAAGTCCCATATTTGAGAGCTTCGTTCTCGGGGGCTAGCTCATGAAATCTTGCGCTTAAACATCCATCATAGAGCGCAGGCCTTCTAATATTTTTAGGGAACAAGATTGTGAATTTAGGTTTAGTCATTGAAAAGTTATCGAATTTTGTTTGAATTACGCAAGAACTTTCGTGCCAACCTAATATATTAGGTCGGTGCAAAAGTTTTGTTAGTTTTTTTCAATCCATAGGCAAACACGTTAGAATGAAGATAAGCTAACACTTCAAAATGTATCCGTGCAGACTTTCTTCCTCTTTCCAGCTGCTAATCATTGTGTTTCGCTGCGAGAGTGACGAGATACTTGCTGGAAAATACAACCACTCGTTCTTAGCATCTCCAACTTTCGCTAATTTTTAGAATTTTTGTATGAGACTTTGTGAGAAGCCACAATAATCAGCAGATAGGGCAAACCTTTTGCCAACAGAAGCAATTTTTTTTCAGCTTTTTTCAAACTATTGTTAAACAATTTTCTAAAAGTCTTGTGTTATGGAAAAAACGCATAACCTGTTTTTACACCAAACACTGCAAAACCTACAGAATACTGAGGTTTCAACACTCGATTAATACTACCGCTACCATTACACAGTAAAGCGATTTTCGCTTCAAACCAGATTAATTTGGAACATAGGTTACCTCAGTGCGCACTCCTGAAGTTGAGAAATACTGCGATTTTCCCCCACAAATTTCGCCTTTCCCAGCAAAAAAGACAAGTGTTAGAAGGAGGAGAAAAAGTTACATTGAATGGTAACTGAATGTTTAACATTTTATGTTTTATGAAGTTAAAATAGGCTGAATCTAAAATTGGGTCACTTCAAAAAATTCGTAGAAATTCTGAAAGACAAGCCATACAGCTACAAAAATTGCTTCTGTTGGCAAAAGGTTTGCCCTATCTGATGGTTATTAGGGCTCCTCCGAAAGTCTCATATAACAATTTTGAAAATTAGCGAAAGTTGAACATGGTAAAAACGAATGGTTGCAATTTCCAGCAAATATCTCATCATTCTCGCAACGAAACACAATATGAGTTTAGCTGCTGGAAAGAGGAAGACATTCTGCATCGGATACATTTTGAAGTGTTCGTTTTTCTTCATTCTAGCGTGTATGCCGATGGATTGAAAAAACTGACAAAACTTTTGCACCAACCTAATATATAGATTTTCGTTGATAACTCTCTTGTCCGAATAACTTTCATATAGTGCGGTTTATAATTATACGAACACCCCAAATGAAAGCTTCTGGACTTTTTTGGAAGAAACTTAAAAAGCCGTTGGTACCACGCGATAGAGCACAGCCGGTATATGATCCATAAGAATGGAAATATCGACGTCAATCTTAGGAGTGTTTTTGCGCTATTGCGAATTTTTAGCGGTTCTTAATTATACGAACACCTCAAACAAAGGTACTTTTTTCATTCAAGATTGCAGTCATTTGAGTTCAAATTTTTTGTAGAGTTACAGTAACAAAGTCTGACATATCTGCTACATACTGGAGCCACAGCAGTTCAAAAAGAGAAGCAATGCTCTTTCCAAATGGTTCTAAATGCTTTTGAGTCATTGCGCTCCAAAAACATTTGCTTTTCTGTGGTTTCTCTCTAATTAGCTTCTACAAGGCTATGAGATAGAATAAGCTTTTTCGATAGACATGTTGTTTGACGCTTGGAAAATCTATGCGTTTTTGTGCCGTTTTTCAATCAAGTTCTAACTTTACCCTAAAGTTAGCACGATTTCGAGCTTCAAAACTCAGCTTCTGAAGCCCTACAATGAAGGAAGCACATGGTATGTAGAAGTTCACAAGATGTGTATTTGGCTAGAAAAAATCAGCAGCGTTGAGCGTTTGTTTTGGCCACGCAAACGTCATTTCACCAAAACCACTGTTTTTACTATTGCAATCACACCTTTATCACACCTTTATTTGGTTTGTAGCTCCATAGCCTTAAGATCAGTTCTACAAAAAAACAAACAACTTTGGCACGGATACATCATCATGCAAAATGCAGCTGCTTCATATCAAATGTTTGTGTGAGAGAGAAGCTGAGTTTTTGCTCAAGATCGTGCTAACTCTAGGATAAGGTTGGAACTTGATTGAAAAACGGCACAAAAACGCATAGATTTTCCAAGCGTCAAACAAAATGTCTATCGAAAAAGCTTATTTTATCTCATAGCCTTGGTAGACGCTAATCAGAGTGCGTAAACCACAGAAGACAGATGTTTTTGGAGCGCAATGACTCCAAAAGCATTTAGAGCCATCTGGAAAGAGCATACCTTCGATAGTCTAGAGACAGGGCGCCAAAAGTGAAGGTTGTTTGAACATCTGACGTCATAAATAGTGAAGGTTGTTTGAAGAAGATCAGAGAAGAAAAAATGACGTAAAATATATATATAGATATAAAAAGCAAGAGAAACTGCTGAAAACCAGATAAAAATGCTGCAATAAGGTTTGAAATCCTTCGTTTGGCGGCTTTTTAAAGTGCAAGTTTTCGCTTCAAGACCAGCAATTCGCAACGCGGGGTTTTGATTTTTGATGCGTCCTTTGAATTTTTACCCTCGCGCCGTCCCTCTTGTACCCTGCGACGTTGTCTGGATTCTTCCGCTCATCATTCTGAGCAAGTATCGTCCAAGCTGGAGAAAATTCGTTGCGAAACCACTGAAAAAGAATAAGGTAAAGAAAAACGCATTTTTTTGTGATTTTCACAGAAAAAAAACCGGCATAAGCAGAGAAATAAGCTCGGCGACGTTGTCTACATTATAGACAGAAACAAGACCTATCGACTACACAAAAAAACTGCGTGAAAAGAGTCAAACTAGGAGAAAAACGAGAGATTTTCGAAAACAAGGTTTTTGCCGGATTTCCCGTTTAAATCATAAAAAGGAGTCTTGCGACGTTGTCAGCGTGAAAATAGAGATCAAGAGCTTCAAAATGATATATAGCTTGCTAAAATTGGGTTCGAAACAGCGAAGAAAAGGGTACCAGAGCCAAATGCCCCGCGCCCCGCGTTTGGGGTAGCGAGGTAGCGCGCAGCGCGCGGAGACGCAGACGAGCAGCGGAGACAGACCAGAGCCGGCGGGGCATTTGGCTCTGGTCATTGATCTCCGCGGGGTCATAACAAAACCCTATAATATTATATATCGTTGTGATCCTCATGAGACGGCCAGGAGCACTGACAACGTCGCAGGTCTTGAAAATCACTCCATAACGAGATAGACCAGCATTTATGTGGCGACTCTCTGCGCAAGATTTCAGCGCAGTTTCTCGTTTTTATTGAATTCCAGCGGCTTTCATGAACCTCCAACGCTCAATCGCAGTCTATAGAAAGGTTAACTGATAAGTTTCATCCTAATTTCTAACTGAATTTTTGAAGAAAAACCTTCTTTTCAGCAAAAAAAGGCCATAAAAACGCGATCCTTCGGTTTTTGAGCTTTTTCTGGATGTCATTACTATATTTGCCTCATTCACATTCATCCTTACATAGTTAGTCATTAGTTATATCAAAATATCCGGGCTTCGCCCCGGATGACTTCTGTATTCCTCTCCAGGTGAAGGTTGTGTCCTCTCATGACACTCAAAGTGAAGGTTACCAGAGTACGTGACTCTATGTATCGAAGGTATGGGAAAGAGCATTGCTTCTCTATTTGAACTGCACTGGGTTCAGTGTGTAGCAAATATTTCAGACTTTGTTATTGTAACTCTACAAAATTTTGGACTCGAAAGATTGCAATCTTAAATGAAAAATGGACTTTTGTTTAAAGTGTTCGTATAATTATGAACCGCTAAACATTCGCATTAGGCGCAAAAACACTCATAAAATTAGCATCGATTTCCATTCTTTTGTATCATATACCGTTTCCGGCTGTGCTTTATCGCATGGTACCAACGGCTTTTTGAGTTTCTTCCAAAAAGTCCAAAAACTTTCAAAATTTGGGGTGTTCGTATAATTATGAACCGCACTATATCTGTACCTACCAAATGTAGGGTTGACTTCTGCTTACAGAGGTTGCCCCTTTAGTCGAAGTGGCCATTGGAGATGAGATAAGGTAGATGAAGCCACTGATGTATGCTGATAAGATTGCGATCCTTATCGTCGTAGCGCTTTTTTTTTAAACTCACGATTGATTATGTTAAAGCAATCCCCAGCTAGGAGCACTGCATTATGCGCTATCATGACAGAATGGTGCAGCATGAGTGCGTCGTTCATTGCACAAAGGATCACATGTTCAATCCTTTTACAAGTAGCATTCATACTATTTGCTCCTGACGCACCATCTCAAAGAAGCGCTCTGCAGAAATGCACTTTTGAGATTAGCAGTCATTAATGATACCAGCAACATTTATCTAATTTCAATTGGCCACTTCGATCAAAAAGGTATTTGATTTTAAACTTATAGCAGGAAAAGGAACAGCTATTTCTCTTTGTTACCGTGGAATTACGATATTTCCAGACATGTTTCGTGCTAGTAAGAGCCGTAAAGCTTCAAAAAACTGTCCGAAGTAGTAGGTGGCTTTTTGAGCAGATTGGAGAGCCACCTGAGGTGGGTCAGTGTAGAAAAATTCACAAATTTTTCGTCACATTTTATCAAACATTTTCCATAACTTTGATCTACATTCAAATCCCTACAAACCAGTTTTTAATCTCTTTAAATTCCCTCCTCCACGCTTAGTTACGACCAGGGTTGAGCGTGGGGTCAGGCGCGCCCGACCTGGGGGTCGTACTGGGGTAAGACAGAGGGGGGGGGGGGGTCGTGATTAGGAATCGAATTCGTTCGATTGAGGAGATACTACGATTAAGGTAAAGAAGAAAAGCGCTAGTTTAGTAGATATCGCGACCTCACCAGTACTGAAGGAATGAACGGTCTTAAACGGCATACTGATTGATTCCACAATCGAAGTTTCGGCCAAAACTCAAATCTTCATCTTCTACCTTGACATATTATAAATTCATCAAGGAAGCTTGCTGTGTGAAATGGGTATCATTTCCGAGCACGTCAAATTACCTCTATGAGCCCTACAAACCATTATTTACTGCATTATCTAGTGTTTCTCAACGACTAAAAAGCGTGATTTTCAAACATGATTAACTTGTTTTCAAAAGTGAGAAAAGTCAATTTTTTTGTATTCGTAACAAACTATTGTTCCCTACTAGTCTAGGCTAAAAATCGCGCTTTGTATCGCTTGCATATAGTGGAGTAAGAAATAATGCCAAAATTCCGACCGGCGCGTTTTTCTCCATGACTGCTTCAACTCCACGGATTACCACTAGGCCGAAACAAGTCGAATCAAGTCCAAACACTTACTGTGGAATCTTCGAGGGTTGTGCTAGCGATTCACATAAAACTTGAATAAAAAAGCTTCTTCAATGATAAAGTTAATCGGGTCAGGCGCAACCCCATAAAAGGTCAGGCCGCCTGAGCTTTTGAGGGGTTGCGCCTGACCCGATTAACTTGTTTTCAAAATCTAAAAATCGCTCCATTTCTGCTATGAGTATTGAATTCAAAGCCTCTTCTTGCAATACTGCAAATTTGGAGCCAAACAATACACCCCTGTGGGAATTATAGCTCTAAAAGTAGGGCTATCCAAAATCCAAAACTTGCCGTCAAGTTGCGTGTGCTGTGCAATCGCAGAAAGTCGACCTACAGACCTCCAAAAAACAAGAACCTCCCAAAAACGGCTGATCTCTTCGAATTATCAGGCTGCACGTCAGGAGGTACGCCGCGCGCGGTGGCCGCCTTGCCGCGCTCGCCGCGTTCAAATCTTGGGGCCCACAAAACTCCCTGCTGTTGAAGATTCCCGGCGGCAAAAACATGGGGTGGAGGTGCGGGAAGGTACATAACTCTATGCCATAAGTGACATTGCGCCAGGAGCGCCGCTGTCGTATTGCTTGAAGTACGTTGCGACTCGCTTCGCGAAAAATTCGCGCCGATCGTACCTCCTGACCGTTCCCCGAATTATCACAGCCTGAGGTCCTAAAGGTGAAGCAGAGGGGTCGTTTAGGGGCTTTCACTGGGGGGGGGGGGGGTCGTTTTAGAAAGACTTGTGCCTGACCTCTTGCTCAACCCTGGTTACGACCCTTTAACTTTCAATGGTCGCGGCAAGCCTGCTGCAAGGGTGCGGTCGTGCGCGCCGGACGTAGCAGTCGCCAATTCGGAGAATATGAATATCGTTGGTTTCGTTGTATGTTTCTTGTTGTATCTGTTTTCTGTTATACTCTTCTTTGGTATTCTTTTTTATCATTCATGAGCGTAGGGGATGCTGTATTTTTGCTGCGAATTCAACGGGACTTCGTTCTTAAAAATGCCACTACTTCATGCTGAGCCCTGATTTGGATGCACTTCACGAGTACCGAAATGTGTTTTGAGTGTATAAAATCCCATTTGAATGCTAAAGGCGCCGTCTTTGCGAAAAAGAAACCAAGCGCCATACTTTAGGCACCACTTGTTTTGAAAATTTATTGAGCTTAGGAACTGGAACCGAGCGGCGATACAAGAGCGCAGTCATGTTTTCGGAAAACAATTTTTTTGTAAAAGTTGATCGCAATTTCCTTTTCGTGCGCCAGCTGAACGGCAGTGTTAGGTGGGATGCACATCTCTTCATGCGTTGGGTTTCTACGCTATTTCAGGTCCTAGCACAGAGAAAAAGGAGTTTGTAACCAAATCTTTACCATGTTCTTAACTGGGGGTGTAGAACCACTCTATGGAAAAATTATGAGAATGTTATACAAATTTATATTTTTACTACCCTTAAAGGCACCATCCACCCAGATTCTCGACTTCCAGGTTTTTGTCGTTTCAGGGCCTTCTCATGTTCCTGATTCCAAATATGAAGTCGAGAATCCGCGTAAACTCCGACAATTCCCGTTTCGGAGAACCATCAGTCCGGTTTTCCAGAACGGGGATTGGATGAGCGCGCACAAACGGGCGGGCATGGATGGGGAGGGGCGGGCATGGTTGGGGGTCCTCGTGCATCTTCGCTATTCCGAAGCGATTTTCTCTCCTCCGAAGCGGCATATTGCTCCGCGACTTGGGCATTGGCTTGATAGGAGGCCCTGCTGTTATATGCTGTCAAAAACACAACACTCTCGACTTAGGGTGGACGGTTTTCGACTCTCATGTTTTTGTCGTCTCAGGGCCTTCTCATGTCCCTGATTCCGAAAATGAAGTCGAGAATGCGCGAAAACCCCCACAATCTGCGTTCCGGAGAACCCACAGGCCGGCTTTCCGGAACGCTGATTGGATGGGCGCGCACAAATGGGCGGGCATACGAGGAGGGCGGGCATGGATGGGGGTCCTCGTGCATATTCGCTATTCCGAAGCGATTTTCTCGCTTCCGAAGTGGCATTTTGCGCCGCGACTTGGGCATTGGATCGATAGTGGGCCCTACTATTATGTGCTGCCAAAAGCTCAACATCCTCAACTTAGGGTGGACGGTGCCTTTAAGACGACATTCAAAATTTTAGAGAACGCTTACTAGCAGTAATGTATAGATTTCAAAAAAAATCGACCACTTTTTTATTAAGTAAATTTTCATGAAATAATTCATTAACCATTCTTCGGTAGCACGCCGATTTTGGAGTCAAATCATTTCCTGTGCATGTAGCTCCGTCCAGACTTGCCTGATCTGTACCAGCGACGGGACAGCGCAGAGGCAGCGCCTTGTAGCACTCGCTTGCCATCGCCAGCACTACGCTACCAGAGGTCTCGACAAGAATTTCGATCAAAACCGGTGCGACTGAATTCGATTGTACAAAATCACTGTGTCGAAATAAGCCAGGCGTTGCGATCTATCTGGCGCGTCAGTATCGGTTGGTAGGCCGACATCCTATGTCTCATTTGTAATGGCAAATCCAGCGGCTCGTTTCCCGAGGAGCGCCTCGCTTGGACTCCGCACTGCGTCCGCTAATTTGGGCTCTGATTATCTCAGACCTGAGCATCTAGTGAAGCGTGTTATGGAGCTTTCCTATTTTCAGCCGTGAGGAGATGATAGGAGGATGCGTTGCGTCTTTGAAGTTCGCAGTGCTCGCGTAAAGGCCGTCAGAGTGGTAACTTTGACGGCCTAGGAAAGCAACAAAATCGACGATTTATTGAGCAGAAAGAACATATCAAAAATCTATTCACCTAGAGCCAAGAAAACGCAGTTTAAGCAGAAGAAGCAGTTTTGGCGTCTCTGGTTAGCTAGAATTACCGGATAATGACTAAAATTCCCATCGGGCTTTTTGATGGCGCTGTGCCGTCGCCGGTAGAGCGAAACTATTACAGTGAGAACTGGTTTTTGTCGCAAATGAGCACATCAATGTAAAAGTTTGTTCATTATGTCCTTCCAGGGGTACCTATGCTCACTCTGATGTGTTTTTACGAAAATTCTTTGCATATCCTGCAGAAAGCGATTCCAGCTCGTATTGTGCCACCCCCCCCCCCCTCATGCACGTCCCTCTCCGATATCAGTGTGCGAAAGAGTAATTCAAGATTGCTTTTACGCAAGCATATTTCTCAGTCTGAACGATAACAAAATTTTAATAAAACACCCACCTTTTTTGCTCCTTTCTTCTTTCATTTTCTAGAAACTCATTTTTAAATTCAACCTTTTGGTCGACAAAAACGCTGAATCCAATGCTCATTTTCTTATACAGTGGTATCATGATAGCGATAAACAGAAAAAAAATCAGAAGTTGAATAACTTAGAACAGGTTTATGATTCTGATGTATACAAAGTACCTTTTTCATATCAGAAATTGAAAGGACAACGCCCATTTAATGAAAATTGCACTTGATAAATGGTGAACTTTGTATCTATAGCGGAAGCAAACTTGTGTCAAATAAATGCTGCTGTTACAAAACTCCGGAGTGAAAAATTCTTCCGAGCTCAAATTTATTTATTATTTGCACATAGTGAGGATATAGGAACAAAGGATACGAAAACGGGTTAGTTGAAAGCTCTGGTGTGGAAAGAAGGATGAAAAGAGAATTGCTTAGCAGTCAACTTCACATATCACTTTCACTAAACTTCAGTGATTGTGCTACCTTTGATAGGTACCACACTCATCCGTAAGTTCCGAAATGGTGACAGCACAGCGCTCCAACTTTGCGCTATGCTGGAACTGTTTCGGAACTTACGAATCGGTATGAACCCATCCTTTAGTCAACGATTTCAATCTCCCACTCTAATATTTACTCATCTCCACCCAATCAATGTAGATTCCGCAAAGGCACATGCCGTACTTATCCACTTCATTCACTTCATCCGCTCTAAATACAAAACGCGTCGTTATTGATTTATCGATGGGCGTGGTTGAAGTGATGTAGTTAAATATTGCATGTATTTCTGAGAAAGCGTGACTTCTATCCTTCCCCGAGTTAGATTTGGCCAAATGCATGTCTTCAATCAGCAACATGAATTTGAAAATAAATACTCGATGACCTAGTTTCTGTTTATGCAAAAGGTCATACACAGGTCACCTGGGGTGGGGTGTGGAACACCACGCTTACCGAGTATTGAGGGGTCAGAAAGGGTAGTTGTAAACGAAGTGATTCTAGCGAAAATATGACGTTCGTTAACGATGTCAGGTAGGACCATTACGCAAAATAGAAGCATATCAGGGGGGGGGGGGGGCGCTCGTTATGTGCGGTCTGCCAAATGGAAAACGTCGCAATGTGGCGTTAAAGTAACCGCGCGCGAGAAGCAGCAGTGCAGCTTTTCAGATTTATACCACTACATTATCGATGCTTCTCCTATATTGTTAGTATTTTACCTTCTTCAATTTGTGTCTTTTTTATCCTTCAAAGTGCTCATTTTACAACTTTTACGGCAAAACTTCAAATAACTGAGCAAAACTAATATGAGAATAATCTGTGAACCTCAACAAAGGATGAGAAACTGAAATACTATGTGCTGCGGATCATGCTTGCTGAATTTCCCGAGTCTGGTCACTGGCAGCCTGTCGCGCTCGACGTTTTCCAAGTTGAAGCCCGCACGTAACGATACGCCCCCATATCAGGGTATTTGATTCATCATCGTAAAGGAACAGTAAGCAGAAAGAAGCCCCACCAAATACCCCACCAAATATAATAGGAAATTTTCGTAATTAGTATGTCAAATAACTGTTTTGAACCAAATTTTAGCGAATTCTAGATTTCCAAAAATTGGATGACCCAAGAGTGGAGTTGTCATTTTCACATGATTAAACTTTATCTTAAAAGTAAGTCAGCTATCTTTTTTTTTGCACTCGTACAAACACTATTCCTTCTTTACCCATATAAGAAATCCCAGATTGAATAACTGTCAAACTATGGAATTGGGAGCTAGCCAAAATCTGGTTTGTTCCATTTTCGCTTTCAATGGTTCTTCAGGCATTATCTTGACTTATAATAAGCCCTCAATCTGTTGCTGCGTTGAGTTTGTCGTTATGAAAATACAGTAAGGAATGATTTTCGCAATTCTTCAAAGACGGGAGAATCGCATAACAAGGAAGGTTCACTTTTTTGTTCGGCATTATTCACTCAAATGAAGAGGTTGACAACCATAACGTAAGTTTTCCTGATCGTTCCATATTGACCAATGCGGGCCTCTGCAAAAGAAGTGACGCATTAGTTATCCATACTAAAATAGACGACTTTGCTATAAGTCATTCATTTATTCATTCATTCTTTATTCATACTCGGCGGTTTCTGACAAGCAGACAAAATACCGTGATGAACTTGTCTACGGCTTTAGATTTCAGTAGTGAGACTGCATGTGAATTGTCAAGTCTTTTCCATTGGCACCCTTCAACTTTTTACTAGTTACTAATGAGTTTGGAGGTATTAGATGTGCTCGAATGTTGTCTTCTAATCATCTTCTGGGTCTGCCGTTGCCGAAATATCAAGCAGTGGGGTATGCAATTTGCTAAAGCTTTTGTACATCTTTGCACACTGAAACGTATGCCAAGGAGAAGAAAGCCCCCTCGAGGGGGGAGGGAGAAGCTCAAATACCCTTTGTAAACCGTGAAATCTGAGCTATAGGACAAGTATATTCTTTCCACCTTCCCTCGCAATATACGTAGTAGCGCACTTACAGCATACTACCAGAATCCAATATCCATGCACATCTTAGAAAAGCGGCTATATTTTCTCCTAGGAGAAACGACTTCGGATGGACCAGGGCCTGGCACCAGCTGGCACGGGGCAAGCTGGATATCGTTTTTGGGGCAAAAAGCAAAAGGGGTTTCGTTTTTGTGGGCGAAGACACACGGAAAATTGGCGATGGCGACCTTTTTTTTAGTCGACGTTTCGTTTTTGGGGAGTTTCTTAGGATTTTAGAGGGGATATCGTTGAGAATCAAAGGGGACTTCGTAAAAATTCCCAAAAGTCAAGGGGGACTTCGTAAAAATTAGCTAATTTCAAGGGGGACTTCGTTTTGAAAATTCCCTGGTGCCAGCTCGTGCCGACCCTGGGATGGACCATTTACCTGAAAAGAAGGGGTTTAGCGGTCTCAACGATTCAAAATTAGCGGTTCTGACTATGTAAAAAACCTAGGTGGGTGTGGCACAACCCCAGCAAATGTTAGGCAGCCACAACCACACAACTGTTAAAAGCAAAAATTGGGACAAACGATATTTTGGCCAGCTCGCAATTCGGTAATTTGGCGGTTATTCAAAGGCAGCGTCTCGGCAGAATGAACCTACCTCAGATTTTGACATAGATTGATGGGAGGCCCTCCAAGTGAACCAAAACAGCAACTCCGCGCCGAAAATGCGAACTCTGCAAGCCAGGGGGACGGCAACCGCCGCTCCCCTTCCTCCTTTCGCTCCCCTAACACCTTGTTCGGACGAGTATATTTTCCGCTAGAAAACGCGCCGTCACTCGTCACTCAATTGTTCTAGCGCTCTCTACTTTCTTACTCTGCGTCTCTGACGGCAGAGAAAAAGGCTCACTCGTCCGCGTCCGTCTCAAGGGGGGGGGGGGTTTCAACAGACGGAATTTTCCCCATTTTCGCGCTAAGGGGAGTTCATGTCGTGATTCAGGGGGCCGCAATAGCCCCAAATCTGAACGCCGAAGTTGAAATTCTGCCGAGCCGCTGCCTTAAAGGTGGAATTCCTCAAGTGGATCAAGAAGTAGTAGTGCCTTGTATTGAGTGCAGGAAGTTAGCTGACTCACTCTTGAAACGAAACTAGTCGCGTTCAAAAATGACCTTTTCACTTTGGCCTAAGGAAATTTGGAAGTCTCAAGATTCGCTGAAACTTGGTCCAGGAATTTCTTGACATCTATTACGGTGAACGGTAAAAAATGGGACACTTATAGAATACTAGCTTGCTTACCCGGCTTCGCTCGGCTCTGTCATAACACTTTAATAAGGGTAGGGGAACGAAAGCCGCCAGTTTGAGACGCCTTTCGCGGCTAACTGGTCCTTTCGCAATGTTGTTGCATGTCGTTTCAGGACCAGCAGTCCGCGCAGGCGACCGAAGCTGGCGGCTTTCGTTCCCTACCCCTTTAATAAAGGTCCCATCCCTGTTCCTGTACAGCCTTTCCCTGTGCCCATCTACGCTTCATTTCCCGTTCCCTGAGTTGTTTTCGAAATCAGCATGCCCACTTACCCCCCTGTGCCAACTCTTTGCTCTGTAGCTCAAATTTTGCAAAAAATCAATAAAATCGATAAAAGTAATCGATAATTCTGAAAACTAATATTGTATTCGGAATCGACATGCTCACTTATTGCCTTATGCCAACTCCCATCCCTGTAGCTCAAACTTTGCAAAAAATCGATGAAATCGATAAAAGTAATGGATAATTCTGAAAACTAATATTGTATTCGGAATCGACATGCTCACTTATCGCCTTATGCCAACTCCCAGCCCTGTAGCTCAAACTTTGCAAAAAATCGATGAAATCGATAAAAGTAATCGATAATTCTGAAAACTAATATTGTGTTCGGAATCGCCATGCCCACTTCCCTCCCCCCTATGCCAACTCCCACCCGTAGGTGAACTCTGCAGAAAAATTGATAAAAATCGATAAAAGTGATATCGATCGGTGACGAAAAGTAGCCTATGACACGCTCCCTGCCCCGAAGTGTATGTGTGCCAAGTTTAGTCCAAATCGGTTCAGAAATAAAAATTTCTATTCCGCACATACGTACACACAGACAGATAGGCCCGTAGTAAAGCTCGATCAGTTCAGGTGAACTGAACTTAACCCATCAGTTCACCTTACATCAGGTGAACTGATGACCGCCCACCTTCCCATGCTATATGCATGGCGAGTGAACTGATATTTGACCATCCGTCCACCTGCTATAGTCAACTCGTGCACATCAGTTCACGTTCAGTTGAACGTGAACTGATGTTAGACGAATGAAAATATTGTGTAAAAGAGGAGACACAGACAAGACTCCCGTAAGTTGCTCCTGAGTAACTTACAATACACACCTTTGCCTAACACTGCGGAAAAAATCGGCGCAAAACTGCACAATACGGAGGCCCGAAAAGGAGAAAATCGATGAACAGCTGATTTTGGCGTCGAAAAGAAGGAAACAGATTTTCTTCTTTTTTGTAGAGTCTGCTAACTTTTTTCGAAAAGCTTCTTGAGGCAAGAATTTATTGATTTAATTCATTGAGCTCATATTGCAACCACTTCATTTTTTCATGAAATTTTTGTTAAAAAATGTGTTTACGTTTTATTTTATCCATGCATGTGCTATGCGAGATCCTTAATAGCGGTCATCATCGATTTTAGTGGTCGCTATCAAAGACGCCAGGCATACAGCAAAAATGCGGTGGCCGGTGTTGATCCATGGCCACGCGCATTCAATTCCAGTCGCTTACCTAGTCGACCAAACTAGCTCAAGTGGTTCTTTTTTTCAAGGACACACATGATTATCATGATTGGAAAGCGATCCGCATCCAGATCAATAGGTCACTGGATGCTAGACTGAGGCGTGATGAGATCAACTCCGGTCCGCGTCGAGAGAGATGCCCTGATGGGGAGTTTACTAGGGGCCATAGGAAGTGTAGATTTCTTGAGAAAGAGAAGTGATTGAACTCTCCAATTTGTTTAGATATTAGAATATACTAGCTGGCTTACCCGGCTCCGCCGTATGTTCCGAATAGAAAATTCCATTTCTCAACCGATCCGGACCAAACTTGGCACACATACACTTCGGGCCCCGGCGGGTGTCACAGTCCACTTTTCGTTATCGATCGATGTCGATTTTATCGATTTTTTGCAAAATTTGAGCTAGGGGGCTGGAATTTGGCAGAAGGGTGTAATCGAGCACGCTGGGAGTTGGCACAGGGGGGTTATAGAGCATGCTGATCACCCCACGGGGGTGATCAGCATGCTCTATAACCCCCCTGTGCCAACCCCCAGCTCCGTAGCTCAAATTTTGCAAAAAATCGATAAAATCGATATCGATCGATGACGAAAAGTAGCCTATGACACCCGCCGGGGTCCGAAGTGTATGTGTGCTAAGTTTGGTCCCGATCGGTTCAGAAATGGAATTTTGTATGCGTAACATACGTACACACAGACATACATACATACAGACAAACAGACATTCAGCTTTATATATAAGATTGTTCTCTTTCACGACACCTATATAAGGTCATCAATTCACTCGATAGTTCTTATACTTGCTGAAATGCAAAGTTAGTTACTTCGACAAATGAACCTCGGGCATATCTGCGCAGTGAAACAAGTGAGTAGTACCACTGCTGCAATGGGTGAAGTCATCACGAAACCCACAATGGCTTGCTGGCCGCAGCGGTTAAAGGCAGAAGATATGGTCATTAGCATTTTCTAGAACAAGATGAGTGTTATTTACTTCTTTGCAAGTGAATACATGCTATATGAATACCATCTGATGGAGCTCTTTACGCTCTATATATCTGTATGCAGTTTACCTCAAATTTCATCTGCCCTCGAAAAATACAATTCAAAACATGATTTTCTGGTTTTTATTGCGCCAAAAAGTGCGATTTTTTAAGTATTTTGCTTTTTATCCAGAAATAAAAGTCAATTGCTTCATGACTTTACGGTATAGCAGCGCAATTATGAGAGATCAAAAAACCCTGTTCGAGTTCTTTACCGCGCCACCCGCAGCGTTGTGGGAGAGAAGCGTTAATGCGTTACCAAAACAATAGGCAAAGGTGCTTATGTAAGCGGTTAGGTCGTTTCTTCACCCATTACTTTGATTTTCAGCATACTTTGATGCGCGGTTGTCTTCATTGCTTCCTAGATCAGATTATCAAAAATAAAAACAGAAAAACTGATGTCGAATTATCGATAAAGGATGCGCAGTGACTACGAAATAAGCTCCCGAACAGGGAGACAGCCTGAAACTGCCGGGAGAAAGGCATCATGATTGGTTGAGATGTTGGAAATGATGATGGATCAGATGGTTCTGTAGCAAAAGAAGACAGAGCACGACACCGTGCATCAGTATGATTTACAATCTCTCTTCTGTTGTCCCCATAGACCTAGCTCAGAACCGTTAAGTCTTTTTTGAGTGGGGTTCAGTAATGATGGCTTTGCACTTATCCATTCTATAGAAATTGCGCAGCTTAATGCCTGGAAGCGATTTTACGATTCAGTGTTAGAAGGTACTTGAGTGAGGAGAACAGAATCAGTCTGTAAGAACATGGAAGCTGATAAGTTTGCTTGGTATATACGAATGTTCCAAAAAATGCTGATGGGTCTCAGTTCGCCGGCGGCGGAAATATTTTCGTAAGTGGTGCTGAAGATGATCCGTCTGCAACAGACGTGTGCGCATGAGTGACTAGTTTGATAGGGTGGAGTTCGAGAAAAGTTGAGACTACCGAATTAATACCCTAAAATCCGTACAATAAGTCCGGACTTATCTGCAGTTTTGACACAAAAAATCGATGAAAAATCTCCCTCTGCGCCGCCAAAAGTCTTACAGATAAGTCCTCCTAAATCCTCTATCAGATAAGTCTGCAGCAGATAAGTTCGCCTATCCTGAGCATGAGAAAGCGGACTTATCTGCAGGACTCTTGGCGGCGCGAGGGCGACTTTCGTTGTCAAGAAAGCGGACTTATCTGCTAGGTCTGTTGCGGACTTATCTGATAGGTGGACTTATCTGATAGGCGGACTTATTGTACGGATTTTAGGGTACTTGAAAAGCGTGACCCACCTTGATGTCCTAGAATGCCAATCAGCGCATTTCCAGGTAAATGATTCTGGAGCTATAAGTACAACACAGGTAATTGTTTGAAGGCAGCTTCCCGGCAAAATGGGGGGGGGGGGGTTAACGGTTCTTGTAGCAAAGTTTCACAGTACCCCAATCTAACGATGTCTGGAGTTCGGTGCAAAAAGGGGATCTGTGAACCCTAAAGACTGGCTCGAAAGTGGCCCTGATCTTACAGTAGGCCCGGACGCCGCCTTTCGAACTCCATGGCGCCAGAATGCACATGGCACCCACAGTCACCGTAGGGTTTCTCAGCGAACTGTGCGTTTTAATCTTGGGCTTTGCGCCTCACGTCCTTATTCAAACTAAGAGGCTTCGAAAAAAAGTCCGTTTCTGATATTTTGGCGTCACCAAGCTGCATGATCGGAACCAGCAGGACGGATAAGTCTAAATAAGCGAAACTCATTGAGCCGAAGTTTTGTCGGGACGCTGGCTTTAAGTAGTTTGTTTCGGCTCGCGCCTTTTTATTCGGAATATCAGTAAAACAGTATGAACATATTTCACAAAGTGTGTGTTCAATTTCAATACTGCGTGCCTTTACAAAACAAACAAACCTGTCGAGATTGTTGCGGACTCGTTTCGGATCTTTTTTTCAGGTGACGCATAAAGCGAGACCATTTCTTGTGACATTATAACGCGCTTGCAGAACTTTGTTTCCAGTCAAAGTTATATAATTATAAATCAAGTTGAAAATGAATTGCTTTTCTTGGATTCCATAGGCTATTCAGTGAACTTGCACGTCACGAGATACAATTTTTCAAATAATGCCGAAGTGTCAGGTTTCTGACTTAGTGATCTCTAGGCGGGTCGAGACTATATAAACGTTAGTGGAACCGCTTTGCAGAATAATCTCTCATGGCTGCCATTTACATTCGCGTTTTGATCCTATTGCTGACTTTCAGCGTCCTTGAAGCGCGGAACATTGGCAAGTGTTTTTCTTCTAATTTATGTTCGCTGTCCACCGGGTCAAGACTTCCACAATGCTGAAGCATTATTTTATTTCCACGGTTTCATGTATTTGTCGAGTTTGCCATTAACAATAAGTACCCTAATTTCACGCGTACAAGGCGCGGGGGATTTTTTTCCAAAATCGACCAGCCCAAATACGCCAAAGAACTTCGCAGCCAAAGGACCTTATGCCTTGCTGTATATTGATTAAAAAAATCGTACGGCATAAGGATCGCTTTCCGAAATAATTCAAAGCGGCTGAGGGGCTTAGTCGAAGATTCGAAAAAGGTGCGCCTTGTACGCGTGAAATTAGGGTACTCACTTTGCGAGCATCCTGCGTATGCCGTGCATGATCTGCTAAAGCCTCTTATTCATAGTTTTTTTATTCATAGAAAGACTTCAGTACTATATAAAATATTGCGGATTATAGTGTGAAGCCTTCACATATAATTTTGGAATCCTTAAAAAAATTCACATCATACACCTTGAAGTGCATATAGTCTAAATTGTATTGGTTACATAAAACTTTGATAGTTTAGTCTTTACATTACTCGAGCAACTATCGGCTAATGCGCGACATTATTGAAATATCTAATAGCCAAATTAATGACAAGCTTTTGCAAAGGTATGATTACCTGAAGTTTTGCGTTTGGCTTCATTACTTGCTGCCTTTGCTCTCCAACAGACTACCACAACTCGTGGCGTTTATTAAACCAATATGCAGAAAAGTAGTTCATTTTAATAATGTAAAGGTGTCTTTGGAGTCCAACTGTAAGCGTAAAAGCGCAATGTGCCAGATCACAAATTCTAATGATGTTACGAAACTCACGATGGCTGTTGTTTCTTATTCTGATGCTGTCTCCTGCGAGACAAATGGCACCTCTACTTGGCAACATTGAAAATTTTATTTTTCTAGCGGCTTTATTGATCGATTGAGCGACAAAAAGGCGACCTTCAACGACTTTAAAGTCTGACTTTGTGGCAAATAGCTGATCATGTTCGTCAATATTGGCGAAAGAACAGTAGGGCTGATAATGAGTAGGCGATGCTAGAAATTATGTCCATGCGCCGAATCCACCAGAGCAGAGGACGAAACTCCGCCTAACGCGCCGTCACCTTAATGCTGCACTCGTCTACTTTAGGTAGCTTTCCGCAAAAAATGTTCGAGTAAAGAAAAAAGCTAGTTTGATGAGGTAGCGGAAAGCATGCAGTACACAACGAGAAATCTGCCACGGTCACAATTTTTAATTGCCACTTTCTCAAAGGCAGTGGCTCGGGAAAATTGCGACGGGGGCTTTTCACGACTACATGGCCTTCTGGACCAGCTGAGTCAGGTACTGTGTTTGAAATGTCAAAAAAGTGTCTTTTTTGGAGTTAACCGGCCTTGCAGATTGCTGAAAAGGCGGGGCGAGAGATTCCCGCCATAACCAGCAAGTGACTGCAGGATACTGTAACTTCGCCTAGTTTGGCGGCAATTGGCTGATCAGTCCAGGCATACTTGAGGGAAATTCCTCGCCCCGCCCCTCCAGCAATCTCCAAGGTCGGAAAACGCCAAAAAACACTTTTTTGACTTTTCAAGCACAGTACCTGACTCAGCTGGTGGGTCATGTAGTTGTGAAAATCTCCCATTAGCGATTTTCCAGCCACTGCCTTTGACCTGATTTTAGGCGCTGTAAAGGAATAGCAACATTACATAATTGTCTACCACTACTATGTTGCTATTTGATGGGGAGAACCTACATTCAAAAAGCTCAGTTACGCTTTTTACATTGACTTTGTGCAAAAATGAGAAAGCCAAACTCTTGATAATCCCCCTCTTTTTGACTCTAAAAGTTTTCGTTCAATTTTTTGCTTTCATTGCTATACTTTCGTTTTACAGTTAAGAGAAGTAATGCATACGGAGACGAAGCTGTAGTACCGCCACCTGCGCCAGCAGCAGCAGCGCCAGCAGCAGCAGCGCCAGCAGCAGCGCCAGCAGAAGGAGCAGCAGCGCCAGCTGCAGCTCCTCCCGCTGTGGAGGCAGCTCCTCCACCAGCACCTCCAGAGCAGCCACCTGCAGTAGTCGAGCAAGCACCTCCCGCCGAAGCACCGCCGAAAGCCGAACCGAGCGGATACCGTGCTTGATGGACGGAATGGCACAGTCTAGTAGATGAAGTTTTACTCGTGACACCTTGTATGCTTTTCTCAACTAATCATAGACAGCGGCCGCAGTATCACCATTTGACTGCCATGAATCACTTCCACTTGCATTTCCGTGTTTCTTCATCCTATGTTGCATATTGATTTTGCATAAATGACCTCTAGCAGTGAGAATACGAAATGTTTCACATAATGGATTCAATAGGGTTTAGTATCAGACCATTGTTGATGCAAAGCAGGTCTGACAGAAAAATCTAGTCTGGTTCACTTTTTGTAAATTCGCGGAATTTCTACTCAATCTTCAGTGTACAAAGCGGCAATGAAATGACATTAGCAAGCATAAGGCATTTTGTCTTAGGCGTGGAGAGGGGGAAGACGAAGTCGATGGGCCTTATTGCTGCGGTGCTAACAAGGGAATGGTCAGAAGTCGAAGTGGCCAAACCAGAGAAGCTGTATATCATTCGATGCAGTATAAAACGCTGACTATCTGTCTTCCTTATCTGCTTCCCGCTTCTGTTGACGAAGCCACAAGCGGTTTTATTGTGGAAAAATCATACATAAAAACAGCGAAATTGAGCACATTGTTGCGCTTTTAGCTCAGCTTCTGGCTTCAAAAATTTTAAGCAAACTAGCTGCATGTTTTGGCCCAACATTGAGGCGAACGTGGCTCTATATGGCTAAATTTTCAATTTCACGCATAATTTCTTAGCAAAATAATGGTCTTTAATGGCTTATAGCTTCGTCCAGAAAAGCGATAAGCAGGTAAGGAAGACAGATTTAGAGTCAGCGCTTCATGCTGCATCTAACGGTAAGCAGCTTGTCTGGAATGGCCACTTCGATTTCTGACCATTCTCTTGTAGAAAAAACAGGTCATTTGTCATTTTGATTCCTCATAAGGTAATATAATTGCTCCGGCACCTGACACTGTGTTGTGTGAATGTTAAATCTCATTGGGTTGTAAAGAATGTTTCCGGGCACTTGCAAAAATTGGTTTCAAATTGCTGTAACTTCAAACAGATCGATTCTTTCTTGAAGCTACAACCTTCATTGCAAAGACAATTTCGTCCACAACATGAATGTCTTGCTGGCCTTTCAGCACCTCACTGCGGTCCATCAGCATGCGCAGGAAAAAGGTCGTTGCGAAAAGTGGCCTATTTGTGTAGGATTATCTCAATCACGATGAAAGCTGGAGAGCTGAAATGCTGTAGTTATATAGAAGTCTGCTGAGGCTGTTATGGAGACTATTCAAGCCTTTGAGCAACCACATGCAAAAAAAGTTCTTCCAGAAAGTTTGAAAAATCGACCATTCTTTGCCCCCAAAAAGGCACCATATTTCAAGTAAGTGACTTCGAAGTCTTGTCATTCTACATAGGGTGCACCAAATCTTTGATTACTGCCAACATTGTTGGGGTAATGCCTTACTCATCTTTTGGACCCATCATCCAGGCGTGGCGATCCTCGCAGAAGCGACGCCAGCTGCGAAAAGAGTTGCAGTCAGAGGCAAGTTCGACAGCTTGTAATTTCTGAGCGCAAATTGCAAAACTTGAGTGCAGCTGCAGGTCAAAAGTCAGCAGGCTTTCAATCAGATCACCCATAATTTGGACAAAATTTTTTGAACTGCACAGAATATGGTTATGGGAAGAAAAATCGTAAAATTTTCATAGTTGGAAAGATTTTTCTTCTTGATGTGCGGATCAAACACGTCTTGGCATCGATAAAAATCAAAAGGCGTATTGAAGACTTTAGGCTTTCCTCTACTGAACGGTAAAAAAAACGTGTCAAAGTCCGACCGAGCGCCGAAAAAATGCGTTTAGAAAGGAAATTTTTGAAAGTGCCCGGGAACTTTCTTGACAACCCAATATTTTGGGGTACAAGAGACTTCGTAACGTATAGTGAAAAGAGTAAACAAAATGCCATCGACAGAAACAAAAATGAAAGCGTAGAGTGTTACAGCGTATCGTAATTATGAGTACAGATTGCTGTTTCGGTGTGATTACTTAGAGCTCTCACCTTATTTAACCTGTAGCTAGATGTGTATTCACAAAACATAAAGAGGTTTACGAATAGATGACAAGACGAGTTGACACACGAATTGGAAAGGAAATTGTGAACATTTGAAAACTTTGTGGGGCAAAGAAAGGAGTGCTAGATTCTGACATCGAAAGCTACGTAAATTGATTCTTCTGAAAGCGTGAAGTCCAAGCCAAGGTTTTTACTAGAAAAATTATGGAAAGGATTAACTTTGATTTACCCAAGAAGACTTCCTGGTACTTCCATTGGGAACGTAGAAAAATATCAAGGAGAATGAAAATTTGGGATCGAACTTTCAAGAGCAAACACTTCGAAAAGCGGTTTTCAAAGGAAATAGGAAATATTTTGTTGCGAAGAATGGCATTGAAGAGTAAATGAAGGAAGATTCAACAGAAATTTTCTACCAAAATATCAGATCATTTCCACATAAGGCAGGAAAATGGGCAATTGCTATGAACATACAAAAAGTGGGCGGTAGAAAGTAAAGAGAATTGTGGCAGGGGCAGTAGCTTAGAAATCCAGGTAAGTTACTGGCTTGAGGAATCAACCCAGAGGTTTGTGACCTGCCTAGGATAACCTGTGAAGACAGTGCAACTGTGCCGCAAATCAACTGAAAAGTTTTTCCTTCTGGACGTTAACTAATTCTAATTTGTATATACTATCTACGCGGGCAGTGGCGTATCTACTGATTTCTCACGAACAGTACAACGAGGAGGCTGGAGGTACTTTGGATGTAGGGCGTTAGGCGACAAACCCGATTTTTTAGACCCCAAATAACTCCCCGTGCAAAGCGTCTCCTCCGTCAAAAACAGGGGGGGGGTGGGGGTCGGGGCCGATACATTACTCGACGCCATCAAAAAAATTGCATATAGTTTTGACTTACGGGCTTTACGTTGATTGCGTTTTGCACGTTTTGTCGCCTAACGCTTGCCCTCCATATCGAGCGGCCATTTTATTTTAAAAAATTAGATTTTTATGATGGCATATGACATTTACTCATGAAGTGGGGTGGCAGTATTACCCTAAAATCCGGCATATAAGATCGCCTCGCAGTAAAGACCGCCTCGCCGATAAGACCGCAAAAGAGCTCTCAGTCAAGTCCGCTTTTGTGACAGCCTCGCGCGCCTCGCGCGCCGCCAAGTCCCGCGGATAAGTCCGCCTTATTTTTTTCACATGAAAACAAGAAGGATGCGCAATTGCGCTGCCTTTTTTGGTCTCAGAATGAACCGAAGCAACAGATCTTTATACAGGTAGCATTCCATGTTCATCATCATCAAAATCAAAAGAACGATCATCATCAGCGTTATCATCAGCAACAACCAAAGCGTCGAAATCCTCTTTCATGGCATTGATCAATGATTCGTCATCGAGAGCCCTGGTAAAACTGTTCGCAATGGTCTCTTCAGTAATCGCATTGAAACTCTCGTAGACTAGTGCTGCTACTTCGCCGTAGGTCATCCTTTTCCTGGCGCCGCCTGTTGTGTCTCGTGCTGAATCGGCCATCCATCGCTCCCATCCCGCCCTCAGATTGTCTTTGAAGGGCTTGCTGATGCCGACGTCGAGAGGCTGTAGATATTTGGTCATTCCGCCTGGAATGACCGCGATCTTTGAGTGCTCCTTGAAAAGCTCTCGGACGTCTTCTGTGAGATGGCACCTTAAAAAAGCAAGATAAGCTCAAAAATGGTAAAATACGAAACGATACCTTGCAGAATCCAATATCAGCAATGACTGGAAGGGATCGTTGACATAGCGTTTCCTTTTGTTCCACACCTCGAGGAGCCATGTCTTCATCAGTTCGTGATTCATCCAGCCTCTTTCGTTGGCACGCACAATCACTTCAGGAGGGAAGTTATCCTTTGGAACCCTCTTTTTCTTGAATATTATCATCGGTCTTAATTTCTCTCCAGCGGCCGTCGCAGAGAGGACGACGGTAAAATTCGACTTTTCATGTCCTGTTGAGTCTCCCACTTAATCCACGGTCCTTGAATAAACCTATCGAAGGGCACTGGGACTTCATCGACATTCCCAAGATTGTGGGGGGAGATGTAAAGCGATTCCCTTAGTACGAATCTCCTGAAGTCCGCGCAGATGTCCTCGCAATCCTCCGGAAGTGCTTGACCGACACTGGTTCTTCGCCTTAGAGATAGGTTCTTTCTCTTCATGAAGCGTCTGCACCACATCGGCGATGCCTTGAAGTCCTGGTGGCCAAATTCCCGCGCTAGCTGCAATGCCTTCTCGCGAATGTTCTTGACAAGAAGTGTTCGGCTTCCTTCTCGCACAATCCATTCATGGAGAGCTTCTTCGACTTCCTCCACTTTTGGCTTCCCATAGCGGTTGGCACGTTGCCTCAGTGGCCTATCCTCTAAATTTTCTTTATCGGCCTTCCATCTTCTAACCAGACGATCAGAGACTTCGTAGCGAACAGCGGCAGCCAATGTTCCATGTTGCAGGGCATATTCCACCACGTTAAGCTCAAAAAGCGACGTGTAGGACTTCCTTCTGGGAGCCATTGAGATCCGAGATACCTGAACAGCTTGAGTCACAGCGTGTGAGAGTATGTTGGAAATATAGGGCTCTGCGTGATTGCGAACTTCGCTGAGTTAGCGGTCATTGCTTAATGGAATCACGCGGAGTCCTATAAATTTGTGCTGATCATCGAAAGGTTTACTCTTTTACAAGAAAAAGCAGGCGGCGTCAAATTTGACTACACTATCTTTTGTCTTGGATGTACAGGCTTAATGAAACAACAGATGAGAAAAAGAACAAGGAAGCCTAATGCTTTGCTAAGGTTGAGCATTCTCAGGCTGTCACTCTTCCGTTCAAGAAAGCATTTGACAAAAGCCGTATGGCATGGGTCAACAGAGACTACGTTCAAAACATGAAAACAATAGAGGAAGCAAAAAGTATAGGAGTCAGGTTCAAGGGTTGTAGCCTATATGGGTTCGAGAGATGTATTAAAAACATCGTAGCTTCCAAAACGATAAGATGAATGATAAGATGAGATGATTGCAATGATATAATGAGAAAACCTATTATGATTTTTCGGACAGAAAAATTCCATGTGTACAAGCACTGTCTTATATAGGAAAAGAACCCACCAGCGTATGTGATGACCAATCCGCGACGAAACTGTCAGCAATTAGACTGCACGACTTGTCGAATCCTTTGGCGGTCTCTTTTAGGGGAGTTCACGGCTTGATTCCAATCGCTGAAACATGTGATATCCAGAACAACTTCTCTGTAGCGTTTTGCAAAACTACGAACCGTTTGTGTCTTTGTACTTCGTCACTTACTGCTTGGAACAGAGTATGCGCGACGATCAGCGTTCTAAAAAAGCTTTGTAGGAGATGCATGTACTGTAGTTAGCCTATATCATAAACCTCCCCTGCCTAATATTCCTGAAAATGGGGTAAAATCCTGCCTTACTATCGCGTCATCAATTCCAACACACAAGAAATGTTATATATAAGAAAAGAACTCACCTATCCAGCGTATATGATGACAAATCCTCGGCGAAACTGTCAGCAACTAGTCTGCACGGCTTGTCGAATACTTTGGCTCTTCCTTTCAGGCGATTTCGCGGCCTTGTTTAAATCTACACCGGCAAGCTACGCGGGCGGTCGCGCGCGTTTGTGCTCCTAGGTCGCGCTTCTCATGCTCAGGACAGACGGACGTATCTGCGAGAGGATTTAGGCGGACTTATCTGTGAGACCTTTTGCGGCGTTTTTCCATCGATTTTCCTGCCAAAACTGCAGATAAGTCCGTTCTTATATGCCGGATTTTAGGGTACGAAATGCCAAGAAGCCCTCGGAAATTCCCTCATGCTGAAATTCCCAGAATGCAGCTTGGAGAACTTTCCAAGGAAATCCGCGGCTAACTGCGCTGCTGTTGACGTCAAAGTTCTCGGGGACTACACATTTCACGGCTCCATTCACCTTCATATTACATGAAGCCCTCAGGAAGTTTGGTAAAAGCTTATCCTCGGATGCAATTTATGAAACAAGCCAAGTCTTCTTTACTGCAGTAGCGACAGTTACGCACTACCTAGGGTAATAGGTCACATAATATTTGCATCTGCTGCTTTTGAAGAAACTTCTTATGATCGCAATTTCCAATATATTCACACTTAAAAAGTAGTCCCGAATTTTCTTGAATTGCACGCTGTGTTTGCAAATGTCGTACAGTCGTCCTCCCCCCACTAGACACCTAGTGGACGAATTTGAACTTGAACCGCAGCACACCGGTTGCAGCACAGCGCGCCACCTACAACCCTTACTTCAATCATAAACAGATTTTGTTGTGTTTTCGCGACGTTTCATTGTGCTTTTTGAATGTTGACAGTTTTTTTAATAAGGATGTAAGACTCTGCTGCTTGTAAGCGAAGTTTCGTGCTGTTATGCTCGTTTCAGTTCTGACTCCTGGTTGAATTAGTAGAAACGACTAAGTTTAAAAAGTATGCAAATGAAATCTTTTCCGGTAAGTTCCTGAAGTGTTGCTCCATAGAACCTCTTGTCAAAAACTCCTCAAGTGCATCGTTTTTCCAACCTTACCTGAAAGCTTAGAGCTGAAGAAACGAGCATAGAAGTATGAAATATCTGAGCAACAACAAATTCGCCGATTTTGATTTAAAAGGATGACTAAAACAAAGAAAATCACCAAGCAACGACGTTAAAACACAAAACTATATTCCATGAGCTTGAAATGGATTCGACTGTGCCACGCTCTGCCGCGATCGGCGTGCTCTAGTTCAAATTCGAATTCGTCCACTAGGTGTCTAGTGGGGGAAGACGACTATACATGTAATGGGTGATTCAAGTCTCTATGTATTAGATCCAATATCTGACCAAAACTTACACGGATCCACCTCTACACTGAAGTCTTACAGATAGCTTTTTTGACATGAAAAATCGGTGAAACGCACCCTCGCATCGCCAAGAGTCCTGCAGATAAGTCCGCTTTTTTTTCAGATAAAAACAAGACGGATGCGCAATCGCGCTGCCTTTTTAGTCTCAAAATGAATCAAAGCAACAGATCTTTATTCAGGTTCCATTCCATGTTCATCATTATCAAAACGTGGCTGACCGACGGTGGTTCTTCGTCTAACGACTAAATTCTTTTTTTTCATAAATGATTTGCACCAACCACGACGCCGATGCCTTCTGCAATGCCTTCGCTCGAAGTCCTTGACAAGCACTACTCTGCTTGCTTCCCGCCTCCGCACAATTCATGCCTAGACAGCTTCCTCGATTTCCTCTACCTTTTGCTTCCCATAACGGTTGGCGCGTTTTCTCAGTGGCGAATCCTCCAAGTTCTCCTTATCGGCCTTCCATCTTCGAATCAGACGTGCAGAGACTTCGCAATGAGCAGCTGCAGCCGATGTTCCATGTTCGAAAGCGTATTCTATAGCGTTAAGCTTGAAAAGCGTGGTGTAGGACTTCCTTCTGGTAGCCATTGAGATCCGAGACACCTGAACAGCTTGAGTCACAGCATGTGAGACTGTGACGGAAATACAGGGCTCTGCGTGATTGCTAACTTCGCTGAGTTAGCGGTCATTGCACACTGGAATCACGCGGAGTCCCATAAATTTGCGCTGATCATCGAAAGGTTTACTCTTTCACAAGAAAAAGCAGGAGGCATCAAATTTGATACACTGTCTTTAGTCTTGGATGTACAGGCTTTATGAAACAACAATTGAGAAAAAGAACAAAGAAGCCTGATGCTTTGCTAGGGTTGAGCGTTTTTAGACTGTCACTCTTCCGTTCATCAAAGCATTTGACAAAACCCGTTGTGAAAAAAACAAAGTATTAGAGAAGAAGAGGAAGCAGAAATAATAGAGGAAGAGGAAAGAGAACACAATAGAGGAAGCAAAGTATAGGCAGTCAGGTTCAAGGGTTGTAGCCTGTACAGGTTCAAGCGATGTGTTGAGAACATTGTCGCTTTCGAAATGAATGCTACCAGTAATAAGATGAGATATTACAATGGTATAATGATGATACCTATTATGATTCTTTTCATCGGCAGAAATCGCTCAGTTTCGTACAAGCACTGTCATATCTAGGAAAAGAACTCACCTATCCGCGTACGCGATGAAGATCCCTCGACGGTATGCTCGGCTATGAGGCTGCAGTGTTTGTCAAATCCTTAGACAATCTCTTTCAGACGATGTCACGGCTTTGATTGAATAGCTAGAACATGTGATATCCAAAACAACTTCTCTGTAGTCTTTTGCGAAACTACGAACCGTTTGTCTCCTTGTAATTTGTCAATTACTGTTGTGGAACAGGATATGCGCAACAATCAACGTTCTAAAAGACTTTATAAGAGATGCATGTGTTGTAGTTAGCCTATATCAAGATTCTCCCCTGCCCAGTAATCGCTGGCAATGAAATCCGGCCTTACTATCATGTCACCAACTTCAACGCACAAGAAACTTCATATCAAAGAGAAGAACTCACCTATTCAGCGTATGCAATGATGAATCCGCAACCGATACTGTCAGCAAGTAGTCTGCACAGCTTCTCGAATCCTTTGGCTCTTTCTTTCAGGCGATATAGCGGCCTTGTTTAAATCTACACCGGCAAGCTACGCGGGCGGTCGCGCGCGTCTGTGCTCCTAGGTCGCGCTTGCTCATCCTCAGGACAGGCGGACTTATCTAATAGAGGAATTAGGAGGACTCTGTAAGACTTTTGGCGGCGCAGAGGGCGATTTTTCATAGATTTTTTCGTGTCGAAACTGCAGATAAGCCCGGATTTATTGTACGAATTTTAGGGTATAATGGAAAGAAAACGGACTTATCTGTAGGCGGACTTATCTGAAGGGCCTTAACTAAGTCAAAAAAGCGGACCTATCTGAAGGTGAACTTATTAGCAGCAGGGCTCAGCAGAGGTGGCGCTTTCACACGCTGCATGTCGTGTTATAAGAAAGCAAAAGGGAACTCGTGAAGTTCTTAGGGGTGTGGCCGCCACAGCTTTTGAGGGGTTGTGCCACACCCCATTAACTATATCAAAACATTTTTAGCGATCGATATTTATGTGTATCGATAGCCTAAATCTCGTAGATTTCACAATAGTGATTTGGACCTGATTCGCCTTCTCAGCTCTGAGTGATATTTGGTGAAAGCACAGCCATCAAAACTGAAAAATGGGAAAAACGAGATTTTGGTTGGCTTCTAATTCCACAGTTTGGAGGTCTTTTGAAGCGGGATTTCTGAGGTGGACAAGTAAGAAGTAGATTTGTCTTGAGGGCAGAAACGGGTAGCTAATTCAACTTTGAAACAAAGTTAATCTCGTTGCAAATGAGCATTTCACTTAGGCGGCCTACTATCTAAAATCTTCAGAAATCGCTCAAACTTTGTCTGCAGGGGTTAATCAACATGCTAGATATGGACTGATACTCTTTAAGCTTCGTAGCACCTCTGTATTATGCTGAGGTATCAATCTGCATGTGCTTGTATTTCGCATAATGGGGTTACCTGACAAACTGCTTACGAATATCATGTTATCACTATTATCAGGTTGCCCAACTACAACCCCCCCCCCTCCCTCCCGTCGACTCCTCAGTACGACCCCCAGGTGTGGCGTGCCACACCCCACGCTTGCTGACGATAAGTGCTTACAATTAGACCCGTGTGCACTGATTTTAACGTGTTAGAACACAATCTTTATGCACAAAAAATGAGTACGTAGTTCGTTTACAACCGGTAAGCAATAATGAGACACCAAATTTGATGTGTACCCAACAAAGTCATAATTTTATCCATTCCTCACATAATTTTTCGAAATTTTCCAAAATCTATTCTTCTATTCAAATACCTATGAGTACTTACCTTGACATAAATTCAGTTTCCTCTACTTTGCTGTGGCCATTGGCAACATTTGAAACCGCCTTTTTTCACGTGTTGCTTTTATCTCCAATTTTCCTTGCCTTTTCTTACTTTCATTCACTCAGCGTTTGTTACAGTGTTGTATTAGCCGTACTTCTACAAACACCACAAAAGATATTTCGCAATCTCCTGCAATGTCAAGGGGGACTTCGTTTTTAAAATCTTCAGATGCCACCTCGTGCTAGGCCCTGATCTGTAGACGGACTTATCTGACGGGAGCACTTATCTGTGAGATTTTAGGATAAGCCAAGTATCCGTTTCTGCACATACAGGTTGTCCCACAAGTATGCACACTTTTTAATTTCCAATAACTCTCCTCTCACAAAGCGTTTTGCTCAGTTTCAAGTACCATTTAGTGGAGCAAGTTTCAACTTAGATCTACAGTATGGAGTAAACCACCTCTTGCTCTCTTCATTACTGTAGGATCACGATAGTAGCTTTGAGGAGAATTTTAAGCGATCAGTGGCTACATTTTGTCCCAGAATGGATATTCAACAAGTTAAAAACTCAATCACTGGGTAAACTGAGTCGCTAACTGTAATAGTGATAGTCGCACTTTATCATGAGGCTTTCTTCATAAGTTATGCCAAATGAACCGCAACAATGTTTTCCGATGTTTTTAAAAATGTGGTTCAACCATTTGAATTGCTTAAAAACTCGTAAAATGTTGTCTCATAAAATCAGCATGTCTGAAAACACTGCTGCACACTTTCTAGGTTTTATAAAATTTTCTTTCAGGCGCTGTATGCTAAAAGTTGCTACCGTAATTTTACTGTAATCAAGATAGATATGTAATTTGCACTGTACTGTAAATCTAAGTTGAAGCAAGCCCTACAAAATGGTACCTGAAGCTAACAAGGGAATAGTCAGAAGTCGAAGTGGCCATTCCATACAAGCTGCATACCATTAGATGCAGCATAAAACGCTGACTGTAGATCTGTCTTCCTTATCTGCAGTGCGCTTTTGTGGACGAAATTATAAGCTGATGAAGGCCATTATTTTGCTGAGAAATTGTGCGTGTAAATAGCAAATTTGGCCGTACAAAGCCATTCTAGGCTCAGTTTTGGACCAAAACATATAACTAAATCACTTCATATGGCCCATACCTAGAGGTGAGCTAAAAGAGCAATAATGTGCCTAATTTCGCAATTTTCGCATGCGATTTTTTCGCAGTAAAGCTGCTCAGAACTTCGCCTACAAAGGCGCTCTGCAGATATGGAAGACAGATTTGAAATCGGCATTCTATGCTGCATCGAATGGTATGCAGATTGTATGGATTGGCCACTTCGACTTCTGACCATTCCCTTGTAAGTAAAAGACTTTGTTAGAAAGGAGATATTCAAATTGTGCACTTACTTTTGAGACATCTTATATATAAAGCTGAATGTCTGTTTGTCTGTCTGTCTGTATGTATGTATGTCTGTCTGTGTGTACGTATGTTCCGAATAGAAAATTCCATTTCTGAACCGATCCGGACCAAACTTGGCACACATACACTACGGGCCCCGGCGGGTGTCATAGGCTACTTTTCGTCATCGATCGATATCGATTTTATCGATTTTTATCGATTTTTTTGCTGAGTTCACCTACGGGGCTGGGAGTTTGCACAGGGGGGTAATCGAGCATGGGGATTCCGAATACAATATTGGTTTTCAGGATTATCGATTACTTTTATCGATTTTATCGATTTTTTTGCAAAGTTTGATCTACGGGGCTGGGAGTTGGCACAGGGGGGTAATCGAGCACGGGGATTCCGAATACAATATTGGTTTTCAGGATTATCGATTAATTTTATCGATTTTATCGATTTTTTTGCAAAGTTTGAGCTACGGGGCTGGGAGTTCGCACAGGGGGGTAATCGAGCATGGGGATTCCGAATACAATATTGGTTTTCGGGATTATCGATTACTTTTATCGATTTTATCGATTTTTTTGCAAAGTTTGAGCTAGGGGGCTGGGAGTTGGCAGAGGGGGGTAATCGAGCATGCTGATCACCCCCGAGGGGGTGATCAGCATGTTCGATTACACCCCTGTGCCAAATTCCAGCCCCCTAGCTCAAATTTTCAAAAAATCGATAAAATCGATAAAAGTAATGGACGATCTTGAAAACTAATATTGTATTCGTAATCTGCATGCTCGATTACCCCCCTGTGCAAACTCACAGCCCCGCAGGTCAAACTTTACAAAAAAAATCGATAAAATCGATAAAAGTAATGGACGATCCTGAAAACTAATATTGTGTTCGTAATCTGCATGCTCGATTACCCCCCTGTGCAAACTCCCAGCCCCGCAGGTCAAACTTTACAAAAAAATCGATAGGATCGATAAAAGTAATGGACGATTCTGAAAACTAATATTGTGTTCGTAATCCCCATGCCCACTTCCCCCCTGTGCCAACTCCTAGCCCTGTAGGTGAACTCTGCAAAAAAAATCGATAAAAATCGGTAAAATCGACATCGATCGATAACGAGAAGTGGACTGTGACACCCGCCGGGGCCCGAAGTGTATGTGTGCCAAGTTTGGTCCGGATACGGCGGAGCCGGGTAAGCCAGCTAGTAGTCTATATGCATCTCTTACCAAACTGAAATTTTGTCCAAGCTGAACATGAAATCTAGAATGTAAGCGAGAAGTTTTATGGGAAAACCTTCAGTACACAATGATCAAATTGTTTATATTCAGGTATGCTTTAAAACCTGCTTGCATGTTTTTTGATATGTCGGCTGACATGAGGCATGTGCAGAAATTCAGAGAGAACCAGTTGGCTCTTTACACAGTGCAAACAAACTTCTTGCAGTGAGCTGACAGTGTTGATAAAAACAAGCTAGATGATAGAGGCCGAGGAAAATTTTGCTTGATTTCTGGCGATTTCTCTATTTTTTCTTTCTTTTACGTTATGTTTGCGCGTTATCCGTCGGGATTGGTCGTCTCATCGGGATTAGATGTTCCTAGCGCTATCAAAAAATCCAAATATGAAAATATTAATTTTTGAATAAATACGTAAATATGCCTTTGGGTTTGAGCTTATCGCATAACAAACTTTCCGCTCCAAAATTTGCGGAAAGAAACATGGTGCATAACAGCGATAGCATGACGTGAGAAAACTAGCTTGACTAAATCTAAGCTTAGGCCTCTTTTGTGTATGGTGTTTTTCGTCAAAGGATGTTTGAGCTGAGATCGTAAGTGACCAGTGTGTACATAAGCGCTACGCCCCTTTAAGTGCTCAACCACGCTTTCATTTGTGGTCCGAAAGGTTGAACGAGTTCCTCCATTAGGGTCACTTGTTGTTCTTTCAGTTCAATCACTTTCGCTATGCGGCTTCTCTCAGTCTTGTTTTGTGCTGCTATATTATGCACAGCATTTTCTGAAAGTAAACAGGGTTGTGAGTTGGTTTCCAATTTTTATTCAAAAGCGAAACCGTTTGATTGATTTTAAAGCCCCAAAAGCCGTCGGACCATGTATCCTGAACCGCTGTCCCAGAGGATTCGAATGCGCTCAAGCAGAATGTATACCGAATCCAAACGAAAGTAAGTAATTTCAATGACACGGCTTTTATAATTGAAAATCAGTCCAACAACAAACTGATATCAAATTTTTTTCAGCTGGATATTTTCAGTTAGTGTTTTAGACGAATAAAATAATCTTTTTTTGAAGATCATAACTAAAGTCTCAATATCACTAGGATCTCTTTACAGGATGAGTTCAACCTACATTAATATCACAATTTACGTAAATTAATGCTTTTTACAAAATCGACTAAATTCAAAACTACTTTTCAGTGCGAGAAGCAGCAATTTTGCGATTTTCGCGTATCTGTTAAAAATTTGACCTATCTACTATAGTTGTACTTGCAGTTGAAGAACTTGGTCCGTGCGTAAATAACATGTGTCCCAAATCATACCAATGCAACGATGACATCTGTATTCGACCAAAGCGTAAGTTGTTTGATTTAACATATTAATATGGAAATTTGAACTTTATGTTATAGGTAAATCTCTAGATTTTCACATACTTTTGCGGTTTCTGCAGCCACAAAAAATTTTTCCAATTGACATGGTCAAATTGAAAATTCACTTTTTCTTATGACAACACAGTAAATTATATATGAATTGAAAAGTTGCAGGAAAATTTTCTGAATTTCGATTTCTTATTTCAGCCAAAGCCCGTGCTGGAGCTGAATCCATTGGACCTTGTGTTAACGATCTATGCCCGGATAATCACTTCTGCGTCGTCAGCGAGGGAAAATGCTACCCAATGGATTGAAATGGGACAATTATCATTCACTGATATCTTACCTAACATGAATTATAAATTATTTTTTGATAATAAGTCACGTGTCGTCCTTGTCATAAATAAAAATTATGTATCACTGTACACATTTATGTGGTGCAGAAATATAAAACTTCACACATAGCCTTACCATACTACTCATATTTGAACGCTAGATTCGAATATATAGAAGTTCGGAACGAATGATACATTTTTTTGAAAACATAACGAGGATGATAGCCAAATCATTGTCAAATGTGCTGTAGTGCGTTTAAATCGCCACAAAATAAATGCAAAATTTCAAAAATTAGAAAAGAACCATAACTGTACAGCAAATAAGAACCGACTCAGCAAATTTGAGCTTGCTGTTTATCAATCATGACTAGTCTGAGACTCTAGTGGTTTCATCATTGCCAGTTCCATGCCGTAGACTCGAACCCAGGCCGACGATCCGGGTGGTCGCGCTCACTTGCACTGCGCTACAGTTGCATCGGTTGCTGTATGTACGCAGGAGCCATAGCTCGAAAAACTAGAGATCTCAAGATAACTTCCGCTACTAATGGATCCATAACAAGTTGCGAACACATGTTTCATGTTTTAGATAATTATCTCACTCACCAAACTTCCGGTTTTTCCTTTATTGTAAGCATTTCATCTGAAGACGCAATTATTTCATCATTTTTTACACAATTTTCATCATTGTTCTGCATAATTAAGAAGCTAAATCTTCTACATTACTGTTAAATTTAGAGAAATGTTGAGCTGTTTCAAGACTGAAATGCTAGCTCCATCACGTGATTTTCTCAGATGGATCAAAAGACGTCTATATAATGATTTTCCGTCTTTCTTGATATTCACCATCTGCTGCTTTCATCTTCGTCGTGTTTACATACATGACGTAAGTTTGGTTCCAATTATAGATCAATATTCGCTGAGCTACAATTTTTTTTCAATTTCTGTTTTAAAATGTTTCAATTTGCAGTTTATGTTTCTTTTATTTTATTGCTAAAAACATCATTCGCTGTACCTCGTAAATACCTACTATTCAGGAGTTCTTCCTTTGGACGACAAGAAAGTGCCAGTTTCAAAAAACAGACTGGCTGAAAGAAGTTGATGACTCTAGTTTTTTCTCCATTGTAGGTAGATTTGATTATCGCCATTTCGTTTTCCAAAAATAATTATCACTTTTTCGGTTTCACTTTTATACGACAAGAGGTTTTATCTGAGGGTTGTTTTAATGAAAGTTCCTATTCCATGCTTTTTTTGGCCCAGGGATAATTATGTTCACTTCAATTTCAAAATCCTGGCTATTCTTCTAAAAGAGAACACCACGCAAAATGGTTTGCGGATAGTGTTCGGCAAATCAAAAAATTGTAGATTCTATAAGCAGCGTCCTGAAATGACCGAGGCGTTGTGACAGAATAGTGCCAACGCCGTGCCAGCGCCGTGTTAGCGGTAATACATGCGCCACTATTGATCAACCAAGTTCCTACGAGGTGCTGGCACAGAGCTGGCACGAACAGCTCCAGATAGCTAAAGGAAATTTGTTAATTACTGCCTGATTGACTGACTTGAATCAACGTCTATACCGGAGGAACTTCAGAGTTAATTTTAGACGAAATATGATGTTCTAGATGTGGCATGCTATCCCGAATATTGTAAATATTTGCTCTTATGGAGTGTGGTCTAACAGGATGTATACCTTTGAGGGCGATGGACAAGAAACGATGTTTATGGAAAGTTTTCCGGAGGTGAGCCAACATTCATTCTTAGCCTGACTTCTCGCAATTTTGATAGCACTAAGTACGAGAAATTTTGCTAATCCATGATGAGTTAAAATTCCAAATTTCAGCATCCCGTTCAACACTGCAACATCCTTTTTGTGACAGATAATGATGATTTGACGATACCAACAGATATCAGAGTACGACATTTGTTCACAGTTTCTGTTGTACGGCAGAAGTATTTAAATCGATTTCAGTATGAATATAATAACTGCAGTGTCTATGTAAGCAGCGACAAGTTACCCAATACATTCAGTAATTCGCTGAGTATCGTCACTTATCCGTACAGAATTAAGCCAGGCGAACCGCTGAGAGAGGATCTTTTTGCAGATATTCGTAAGTATAATCCTAGTCCACAGAATTTTTACAACATACTGTTCTGTTCCACGAACTTTGCATTGGAAATGACGAGAAACATTTTTTTAATCAAAAATGTTTCAATCTGCTTTCATATTTTTCTATATGTGGTAAATGTTCTATTCTTTTCGAAAACCAATAAACCTTAATTCAACTGGCTTGGCCGCTAGAAGGCGGGGCTTTGTGACCTAATTGAGGCCGCTCGCGCCAGCGGCGCAATCTGCATCTCTCCTGCGCGCGTGCTTTCTGATCATTGCCTAGCCTCAATTAGGTCACGAAGCCCCGCCTTCCAGCCGCCAGGCCAATTGAATCAAAGGGTGCAGTCGATCAGTAAGATCGGGATAAAAGAGTAGGTCGTAAATCAAAAGCTAAATTGATGTTTTTCAAACTTTGGCAACCAACGTTTGAGGTATGACCTAGACTCTCTCCCTGAAGGCACTGAAAAAATTTTTTCAGATATCTGAAATGTATCATGTTCCTTATGCAAAAATACCAAAACGATTTTGAAATCAATCCGAAATCGATTCAAAAAATCGCAATATTGTTAAGAATTACCAAAACAGTATGTTTTATTGGCTAGGAATGGGTCCCAAATCCATGCCTTAAAAGCTTTTGCAATTTTTGTTATATTCTTTATGGACACCACTGAAAAGTGCAAAATTTCCTCTCAAACTGAAAGGCTACTGCATGACGAGCAGAAGCAGTATTAGTTGAGCGTGCGCGCACACATCGCGCGCGTATCTTCACCGTTGGAAATCCTGCGCCACCGCGCTCTGCAGCTAATAAAGCCGCGTTCGCGCCCAAGAATACCGCGCCTTTGTCATGCACCAGCCTATAGATTGATCTGGAATCTGACAGAGGAGAATACGGTTTTCTGAAAGTTTTGGTGCTAGGTTTGAACCACTTTATGGCCCGTAGTAAAGCTAATTCCGTTCAGGTGAACTGAACTGAGGCCCTTATCCAAGATTCAGTAAGGTAGACTGCCTATCACCACTCTCCACATTGTAAGAATGCAAAATAAGATTTCTGCTGACCGTCCGTCTACCTGACGAGGTAGTCTACCTTACTTCAGTCAGTTCACATTCAGTTAGACTACCAATTGATGTAAATAGTGTGCCAATGATGATACGCAGAGAAACTTCTCGTAAGTTGCTCCTGAGTAACTTAGGATACACGTCAGTTTAACATGTCGGTGAGGAGCCACAGTGATGCTGACGAAACTTAACAAGATCTAACAAGTGCGGCCACATCCCCGCCGCTAGTGCCAGTGACGTAGATATGAATGTTTGGCAAACTCGTCTTGACTCGTATACTTGCATGGACGTGGCGCTCTCAATCTTATCATCGTGGGTGGTTGGCAATATCAATCAATGGCTCGACTGAAGGCAAGCTGACTCGTCGAAGCCTCAACTGAAATTTTATTCAGCTGAGATCGAATGAAGCAGCTTTACTACGGGCCTATAACAAAGGCATTCGTGATCTACAAGAGAAATAATCAGATATTGAATTTTAGCATTGAACAAGAGTAGGGACGTATCCTTGATCACATTGCTAAGTTTCTTTGTGAGAAGATATCGAATGACCTCAATGGTCATTAATACTAAAGATGCGCATAAACTGGTCCCGATGTTCTTCTCCGACGGAAGTATGGAAGAATCTCGCCTAATCACATGTCAGGTAAGAGTGATAGATTTGCCGCTTCAAATATACAATCCGATAATTTTAAGCTCAACATTGCTTATCCGAAACCAACGACATATGAGGAAAAGCAAGACTTTCGCACAGCTTGGGAACGGCTCGTTGGTGATAGATAGTAAGTGCAAAGACAAGATCATAGGTGAATTGATAGATTCCAAATTTCAGTTACTTGGTGCGCCAAGCCTCCCGTACAAAAGACACGCTCAACTTATTTCTGGTGAACATTGTCAATCCCATTTGTTGGCAGCTGTACGTAGCATTAGATTTGCCCACCACCGAAACGTTTTGAATCTCTACTGTTTCTATGTTGAATAGGAACTTTGAACTATTCAAAGGCGAGGCCGTATGCGCTAAAGATGCCCAAACTCAGTGGCTTAATAATTTTGCGAGATAAAAATTTGTTTATGAATATTATGGATGAATTGGATTTATGACAAAGGAAGAGAGCGACGCGACTTATAAGATTCAATTCAGTGCGATTAGCCGCCTGAGAGAATCAGCGTTCACTGAGCAGGGGCTGGCACCAGCTGGCACGGGGCAAGCTGGATATCGTTTCTGGGACAAAAAGCAAAAGGGATATCGTTTTTGTCGACAAATTGCGACGTTTTTTTTAGTCGATGTTCCGTTTTTTAGAGGATTTTCAGAGATTTTGGGCCGGAGTCAAAGGGGACTTCGTAAAAATTAGCGAAATTCAAGGGGACTTCGTTTTGAAAATTCCCTGGTGCCAGCTTGTGCCGAGCCCTGTCACTGAGCTTCTTATTTCTTGTATTGTAAAACAAATATCCTTTGAACTGGTTTTGTAAAAACTAATCGGAACTGTCTTCGCAGAAAGAGGAGACTCGAACAACTTAAATGAGATGTTTGACAGTCAATAAATTATTGAAATCATGACTGATGAGATGATTGAAAGTCATAATTGGAATTTTAAAAAAAAGGAAACGATGGACACGCGCTCATAAGCACGACCATTTCTTGTTCGTCCTAGGCTTTCTGTGGCATCTCGTGAATGTAAGCGAGAAAGGCAAGATAAAACTTTCTCATAAGTCACGTTTGAGTCTGCTGACGGCAAGCGCAATTCAGAAGTTCCAGGCATAGCGGGATGAAGGGAAAGTTCGACCACCTTTAAGGCCTTCCAAAAAAGATAGTTATCTTTCCAACAAGTAGATCTGTGTCGTTCGTACCTTGATCTGAATAGCTCTAGGCTTCGCAGTTGATGCCCTGGGCCTATACTGTATATTTCTGAAGATTTCCTGGCAAACTCCATAGGATCATAAGCAAAATGCAAACAGGCACGATCGCCTTCGCAAGCCCTTCATGTATCTTGAAGAGTGGTGAATTTTTTAGCCAACGAAAACGAAGCGCGTGAGAGATTTTCGAAATTTCAGAAAAGGATGCGTTGGAGTGGCCTGATAAGGATAGCAATAAGGAAAACACTATGAGTTTTCTCTGAGCAGTGTCACAATAAAGCACTACCTCTGAAGTGTTTTGCGACTCAAATGTTCGCACTTAGCATTTCAATCCTGAAAGAGCTACTTCTTCCGTCAAATGTGATTTTTTACCTTATATATTAGGTCGTTCCGAAAGTAAAGTCGCTTTTTTCAGACGTATGCAACATCTTGTAGGACAAAGATATGTAAGAGACCTTGGCAGCATTCGATGCAGCATTTCATTCTCTTTCCAATGATTATATGACTATTGTACAATGTTTGATAAACTCCAAAAAAAATTATAGTCGTCCTCCCCCCACTAGACACCTAGTGGACGAAATCGAATTTGAATTGGAGCACGCCGGCTGCGGCAGAGCGCGGCACCGTCAAATGCATTTTAAACTAACACAGTTTTCTTTTGTGTTTCACTGTCGTTGCATAGTGATTTCTTTCTGTTTTAATGATGATTGTGATCAAAATTGAAGGATTTTTTTTGCTATGCGATGTTTCGTAATGCTGTGTTCGTTTTTTTAATCTGTTTTCAGGAAAGGTTGGAAAACCGATGCATAGTTGGGGAGTTTTTGACGCGAATTATTTGATGAATCACCACTTGGAGACCTACCGAGAACAATTCCACCAAATTTCAAACTTGGGCGTTTTTCCAAACTCAACTTGGAATCGTAGTCAAAGAAACGAGCATAGAAGCACGATCCATTGCTCAAACAAAAGCAACAATTTCAGTACGGATTGAGAGAATGTCAGCATTCGAACATGAGGTTGTATCGTCGGGAAAACACAAAAAAAATTGTTTGAGATTGAAGTGACAGCTGCAGCTCTGCCGCAACCTGCGTGCTCTAGTTCAAATTCGAATTCGTCTACTAGGTGTCTAGTGGAGGGAGGACGACTATACCAAAATCTGCGAGCCATGCTTTTTCAGAAAGCCAAATATCACAATTTATCCAAAATTTCATAATAACCCTCGGAAGGAGTCCAAGTAATGGATGGATAGAGCAAACCGAACAGGAAACAGCACAACTTTTTTCTACTTTCCAGAGCTCGTCATGATTTTTATATCGATTTTTTGATGGAACCGCCAAATTTTAGCAGACTCGTCTCAGACATAAATGCATCAAACACCAATAAATCTTCGGATTTTAAAACTTACAAAGATGAATTATGGTTTGACACTAGTTTTACAAACCAAGTGAGCATTCACCGCTTCAGATTAGCAACTTTTGAAAATTCCGGGTACAGCCTAGGGCGCCCTGGAAAACCTGAATTATGATGATTTTATCCCTGAAAACTTGATGAATCGGAAACAAAAAACAGATGATAGAAAGAGGGGAAAAAACTGCGTCGAATGACACCTCAGTTGCTTGTCGATTGTTGTTCTTTGAGGTTTGAGATGACCAAATATGGAATTTGTTAGCATTGGGAAAGTCATTCCAGAAACTCTAAGCAAGGTAAGGAAAAGAAATTAATATGTGTCCTATAAGGTTTGCTCTATCTAACTGTCACTTGTACTTCTTTGGAGAATATGTACAAATATTTAGAAAAATAGCCGAACTTGACCATGGCAAAAAGCGTGGGTCGCAGATTTTGTTAATTTTTCGAGAGCTCATTGATTACTATGCAATGAAATTAGAACCATAAAAAAGAGGATGAAATGCTGCATCGAAAGCTTCTAATCGTAAGACCTCTTGAAAATCTTGATTCCATAAAATGTGGCATTCATTTGAAAAAAGCGACATTATTTTCGGAACGACCTAATAATATCATACCTTTGATCACTTATATCATCGTTGACGTAAATAATTGACTTTTGAAAAAGGCATTCATCAACGAAGGTATCAACATTATCAAGGAAGTGATAAAATACTGAGGCGTCAAATTTGAAAACATAATGAAGTGCACGCTTACTCATATCGTGCCATTTGTAGTTTCTGCTGAGTGCTTCAAGTTTTTGTATAATTGGGCGAATTCGTTTGGCAATTGAAGAGCCATTTCTGAAGGCTCTAAATTCTTTTTTTTAATGTACCGATTACGTTTGTTTTCCAATAAATCTCATGACATAAGATTGTGTTTTACACATAGATGAAAGACAGGCGTAAGAGAGGAGACGAAGGACACAAGTTAGGGGAAGAAAGAGAAGCGAGAGATGACACAGAACCCAAAAGGCATGAATAGAGCGCGAGCTGTGTGCTCAAAACGCGATCGGTGTCTCCCGCAGGACATCCCGATGCTGCGGAGAATTTCGGTTGGGACATCTGATGTTGTTGCGCACTTTTGCCGAAACGCAATCAGACTCGGTAGGAAAACTCTCGAAACTCAGAGTTACAACTCAGCGTTAACTCTGAGTTACTTCTGAGGTAAAGCGCCCCTCTTGACCCCCATAACAGGTGCTTGAACAGACCTAATCTGGAACGCGATGATATGACAGAATACACCGTAACCGGTAGTTTACCCCTAGTAGAGAAACCTGGCCCAAATCGTTCTGCACAAGAACCAGCTCCACTAAAGCGCAACTGAGCTTTGCGAGAACTCTGAGTTTGGTGCGCGTTTCAGGCTCGCGCGAAATTCGGAGTTAACTCTGAGTTTGGTCAGAGAAGGAGAAATAGTGTACTAAGGAAGAGGGCCAGCTAAAAGGTCCTCAGGAGTACACTTTGCTCGTAATTTCAACAGGTATGATGGGTGTATTGTATGCACAGTAATTTACTAAACTTTGGAATTTTGTAAAATTTTGGTCGAGGGATATTCGGTGCGCTGATCATGCATATGGTACTCATTTTTCACCTTGGGGTCATATGGCCGGGTTACGATGGGTTTACGGTAGAAGGAGAAAATCACAAAATTGGCCAAAACTAAGGCTGGTGCGTTATTCGTGGCGCTGACCACGAATTTGGTATGCAATTTGTACTGCGCGACAGCTGGCAGGGTTACGGTAGGTTTATGCTAGATGGAAGAAAATCACGAAACTGATCGAAACTTGGTACACCGGGATTATTCGGGGCGCTGGTCGCAAATATTGCATGCATTCTGGCTGCGGGTCCATATAGTGGAGCTACGGTAGTTATACGGTAGAACTGAGAAAACCACAAAACTGATCGAAAAATCGACCGTTTGGGTTACTCGGAGCAGCGCTGGGCACGGACAATCTCTGTGCTCCGTACACTGGCGTCATTTTTAGCGATTACGGTAGGCACACTGTAAGTGGGCCAAATCGTAGAATAAGGGCAAGTCTTGCGCGGAGGGTTTAATCTGTGCGCAGACCCTAACACTTTAATCTTACCATTGCGTATGCTATGCGCTCTCTTTACTGTTCAAACTTTCAACCGCGCAAAAGACCAATCCGTGCGATACACCACTTGTCGACAGAAATGAAAACGAGTGAGGCTTTGATATGACTTGTTTTGACATGCTTTGTGTTAATGCAATGATACATTGTGGAAAAGCCTCCATGTTTCTAAGGTGTGTCATGTCTAAGCGGTTTAGTGATAGGATCACTAAGCTAGACCGAACAGGTCCGAGTCCCAGCTTGAACGTCGCTTTTGCATTTGCATAACAGCTCACCAAACAGCATATTTGAACTGCGACTTTGAGAGTTGGAACTCGGAACTTAGCGGAACTCAGAGTTTTAACAAGCAAAATTCTGAGTCTCAGAAATGGAACTCAAAGTTATCTCTGACAAGGGAAGGATACTGGGTCGAAGTGGCGTTTCCACAGGAAATGTACACTGTCTTTTGAAGCATGGAACGCTGATTCCGAATCTGCTTTCAATATCTGCAAAGCGCTTCTGGGAGAGGAGTTATGGAATGTTTTGACGCAAAAATTTCGAGACGCAGGTTCAATAGAGTAGTCTATGAGCTTGGAGGGGATCATGCTTACTTCCAGTGCGCTTTGTGTAGACCTTCATTCTAATAAGTTTGAGCTAGTCGTTACTCCATTCAAGCGCCGAAAGAACTTAACACTCGTTTTTACCTTGACCAAAACCTTGAGTTTTTGCCTAGGAAAACTGTCGTAACTTCCATCCCAAAAGGCGCTTTGCAGATATCGAAAGCAGATTCCGAATCCAGCGTATGCTCTGAAAGACAGTGTACGTTTTTTATGGAAACGTCACTTTGATCAAGTATCCTTCCCTTGTGAGTTAACGCAAAGATTCAAACTCGGAGTTTCGAACAAATTACTACCGACTCAGGTCTCCCAACATCAATTTTATGAGCCACGCATGCATTCAGTGAGAGCACAACATTTTGCTCTGCGGGAATCAATGGCGAACGTCTGAGTTACCGCTGCTTCTGTTGTGGTCTCTGCTTCTGCTCTTGTCGCTGTACTGAACCTGTCGCGCCGCAGAAGCGGTTTCTTGACTATCAGAGGTAATAGCTGGATCACATTGTTTATTAGAAGACGGAATGGTGGCCGGACGACACTCGAATGACCTTCTCTCCTTCAGCTTCTGCTCCGTCGACCATGCCCTGAACAAATGACCATAAAATCGTATTTTGGACGACTTGAAATCTCTTACAGTTTCCGATCTCTTACACTGTTTCTGTGGTTGAATGAGGGAATGATCAGCATCGTCATTTCCCCAATGACTGGCGAATTCATTTCACCACGCACCTGTGGCTCACTCGTTCCCCCTAGTTTGATCCACTATTCGACTCCTTATGATAGTATCCCTTCCCCATCGAGAAGTGTGGGCATTTCTGATAAAATGAATTCAACGATCGCTGAGAGAACGAAGAAATGGGACTGTCCTGCTGATCACTTCATCAACAGCAGAAACAGCGGCAACAGCACACACATCAGAAACAGAATGGCCGGGTGGAGGACTATATGTCGCCGGATTTGGAAGAGTCCCGCGCGGATTCCTGCAGGAACGCATGTCCGCGCATGTATATTCAAGGGTGCGTATTTGTCGCAAATGACCGCGAGGACCGCCCTTTTTCGGCGACATATAGTCCTCCACCCAGAATGGCCGCATCAAAGAGCACGCGCCACAGTTGATCCGCTTGATCCGCTATCGGTCATTTGCTGATTTGACCAATAGCGAAATGGATCAAGCGGATCAAGTGGATCAAGCGGATCAAGTACGGCGCTGCCAAAAGCGCCAGACCTCCCACGAGAGGTACTTGATACTTGGTCGAAGTGGCGTTTCCACAGGAAATATATACTGATTTAGAGCATGGACCGCTGATTTCGAATCTGCTTTCGGTATCTGCAAAGCGTTTTTTGTATTGGAGATATAACAGTTTTTTGAGGTAAAAATTCAAGGTTTTGGTTGAAGTAAAAATGAGTGTTAGGCCCCGGACAGACTTCACGCGATTTAATCGTCGCGACTCAATCGCCGACATTTCCATCCATTTTCATTTCACATTCAAATATTCCGGGCTGGAAAAGTATCACAACCAAAATGCAAGTTGATCGGCATGGAATGTTGTTGTAACAGTTGTCTCGTCGCGACTCAATCGCCGACATTTCCATTCATTTTCATTTCACATTCAAAAATTTCGGGCTGGAAAAATATGTCGAGACGCAGACTAATTAGATGGTCCGACAGTCCCCACGCCAACTGGGCGGTGCCCAGCAACTCCAGATGAGCTGCCTAACCGGGTGACCGGCGGTTTCCCTTCCCCTCTCATTCTACTTATAAATATATAATGAAGATTCTAGTCATAATGTCATGTTCATATAAAGTAAGACAATCAGGGTGAAGGATTCAAGTCAAGAGAGTGCACCTCTTGGACTTGACATGGAGGTCCCGGTTTGTTTTCTTTTTATGACTCACATTTTTCTGAATCAATCACTTTTCGAGAATTTTACTTTCTGAATCAACACTTTTTGAATTTAATCAGCATAGATTTTGGCCAAATCTTTTGCAAACTCCCACCGCCGGCACCAGCCCTCATCTCCTACGTTTCCACGTAGTTTTTTCTTCTTTTTTATTCATTTTTTCTCAATTTCTGCTTATTTTTTGAGTCAGGCGATGAGTCTGAGTTTTGTATTACTTGCTATTCTTAGCATAAAATAATATTTTCTATTTTATTTTCTACCTAACGATATTTTACCTCTTTTTTTTCTCTTCCCTAATTCCGCGAGCCGTGATCCCCCGAGCCGTGAATAGCGAACCGTGAATTTTTGACGCTCTCTCTCTAGATCGATTTGATTCTCTAGATTGAGATTCCGCGAGCCGTGAATTCCGCGAGCCGTGATTTCCTAGAGCCGTGATTCCGCGAGCCGTGAACAATTGTTTTTTTTTCTTTTTTCATCCAATCGATTTTTATCCGTCCTTATTCCATTGGGAACCCCATATTTTCTTTACCAACGCGTAACAATCTCAGTGACTCTATCGCCACCGCCGGCATTGTATATATGTACATATAAGGTTATGCAAGTGGAAAACGCACTGTGAGCCTAATTTTATCCATAACTCTCACTAGTGGAAAGACCACTGTGAGGGCACTTTTGATCTTAATTCTCACTAGCGGAAAGACCACTGTGAGAATACTTTCCTTTTTTTGGACTTCACTAGTGGAAAGACCACTGTGAATGTCATTTTTTTTCCCGCTCACTAGTGGAAAGACCACTGTGAGTCCATCTTTTTTTCAATTTCTCACTAGTGGAAAGACCACTGTGTGCCTTACCAAATTCAAAATCAAGTTCTCACTGATAGAAAAACTACTGTGAGTCCAATTTTGCTTAGGGAGAGTTTCATAATTATTTACTATGATTGCCTGAGGAAAACCGACGGGCTATCTGATAGCCCGCGGTTACTTCCAAAGGCTACGCTCCCAGTCCCTTATTTTTAATGGCTAATCGCTCAGAAACGAGTGACATTTAGCCGCCAGAAGTAGGCACATGCTGCGGCAGTGCCCTTTGAACCTCGTATCCCATCGACGAATGTCTGGGCCAGAGGTATGCGGCAATTGTTATGCTGATTAGCCATTATGGACTCTGGCTGGATCAGCGTTTTTATGGAAGCGAGTACGACTGGAAAGAGGTATCCGTAAGGACTCCTCGAAATGATATTCTCTAGGGAAGGACCAACAGAACTCATGGAAAACTTTCCTACAACTCTACTCGCACATCCATAAGAGGTATGCTTTTCTAGTCCTTGTCTGTGTTTTTCTGGTTTACCCTTGCACGCTTATTTGAAAAAAAAGTTCAAAAAAAATCCAACATAGGTCACCCATGTTTGAGTCTTTGAGAAATTGTGGAAGAAGAGTACTGCACTAGACTTGCGTTCAACCACCTTAAATTGACATATCAGCATGACTTTAGATTGGTTCCAAGAAAAACCTCATGAATCACGATGATAAGACCCCATACCACGATGATCAGCTAAATTCGCTAACTCGTGATTTCAGTCTGCTTTGTCTGCTGACAGAATTGAGGCAAACATAACGAAAATAAGTTTTTTCGAGTAAAACGGTATTTTCAGAGAATACCATGAGTTTCAATGAGGTCACGAAACTGGGACTATATGAAACTCTTATTCATTGAAGTTGTTCGATAAATGGTTGATTGATTTGCTCACAACCTTCAAAATGTTGTCACAACATTCTTTGAATACAAAAAAAAATTTTTTTTGTTTTTGTTAAAAAAAATGCCTTGCATTTGCAACTTGAAGTTCAATGAACCCAGCAAAAAAAAATTCCCTTAAAAGATCTGCATCTGCATTCTAGCCATGCACTATTCTAGCCATCTTCCTTTGAAAATTTATTTATTTGAAAAAAAAAAACAAAAAACAGTTGTTTGCGCCAGTTTTCAATCATTTCGACTTCTCACGTACTTTTGTCCTCTTTCAAGACATAAGATGGCACTATTGAATTGCATAATGTAAAACCTTCCATCATCGTTTCGCAAATCATACAGTCCTTTCATAACCTTGCTGCAGTTCCATCTGCTAGTTTGTGGGAATTTCTGATAAAGCTGAGAAAATATGAAAAGAAATTTTTTCTTGCTCTATCTATGAGCACATCTTAACACGATCTCCAGCAACCAAATCATCTCCATTCTGGACTTTGGACAGCCTTTTGCGATTCTAGGTAGAGCTGGAGCTAATAAAAAAATTATTTTAAAAAAAACCAATTTTTGTTGCTCTTTTGATTATTCTTACCGTCCGAAAATTCCGCTGTACGATATAATGGCACATTTGAATTTTGCATTTAAATTCTTTAGTTTTCTTACGAGTTCATTTTGTATGAGCGGACTCATAATTACATTTAAAAAAAGTGATGCTCAACAATCCGATATTTTGCTCATGAGTAGCAAAATCCTTCTGTAGAAAAGCAGACGTCTACTATGTAGTATTTGCATTAATTACGGACAAAATCACAGCTATTTTCAAAAGCCAGTCGCTACTATACGCTCCTCGTTTGGATAAATTTGCTGTTCATATCACAAAAACTAATGACTACACAATATTCTTCAGTACTGCTGTGCCAGACAGGTTTGGTAGGTGTTCTTTATTCCAATCAAGGCCTAACGTTTCGACGCCTTTCGTCTTCCTCAGAGGCCTGAAAATGGCTCAAAGCGTCATCTGTGAAAAGAGGCCATCAAGCACCATCCTCATTCCTGCTAGTTCTCGATCTTCGCTCAACATCCCTACCGCAAAAATTGTCAGCGCCAGAAAATGAACATACCGTTGAGAACACCGCTATGTCAGTTTCCGCACCGGAAGTGATGGTCTTGGCGGAAGGACTAAACTATACTATAAATGCACATAGCATGTGATCTATAGATTGCATATCGATAAGAATGGAAGGAAGTCGTTGGTGACTGACAAACATTCATTCTTATTGTTCATTGCTGGATTCTTTGAAGAGATCCAGAATGCTTCCAGCGCCTTCCTAGCCGAGGTTTCCTTCTCATAGGTTAAGATTTCGCACTTTATATCGAAATCGGCTCCACCATGCGCTTCGTTCCTATGCCTGCCCAACGGTGATAACAGGGTTTTACGCCTTTTATCTGCCAGATGTTCGTTTATGCGAGTACTAAGTGATCTTCCAGTTTCGCCAATATAGAGAGCATTGCAGCTAAGGCATTTCAATTGATAAACCACTCCCGCTTGTGCACAGTCACCTATTCTACCGTACGGACAGACTACGCATCTTTCTGTTATACAGTATCGATCGTAAAGTCTGTTTCGAACTAACTGCTTTTTGATATTGTCGTTTGGGATGTTCACTAAGACAACATCGTCTTGCAGTTGTGCGCGTATAATGCACTTTCGAAAAGCCGCACTGATGTTATCGGAAATAAATGGCAGGCACAGTGGGAGCTTATTATCACGAATGCGGTCACCATTTGCGTGATGTTGGATACGCGGTAGACAGTGGTAACCATTGCTGCAAGCAATCTGAGAGGCTAAACTTCGTGACTCGCATCGTTCTCTTTCTCCGGAGCACATCTGCATAGCTGTTTTGAACATATTCCCGATCACTGCTCGTTTCGTAGATGCAGGATGCGCCGATCTTACATTGATAAGGATGTTCTTTGAGCTTTCCTTGCGGTACCACTTCATGCTAACAATGCCATTGGACAATTTGACCTGTGCGTTGAGGTAGGGGAGCCATCCGTCGTGCGGTATCTCTCGTGTAAGCTTTATGTACTGCGACTGCTGGTTGAGAATTTCGAAACACTTGTCCAACATTCGAAATTCTCAACCAGCAGTCGCAGTACATAAAGCTTACACGAGAGATACCGCACGACGGATGGCTCCCCTACCTCAACGCACAGGTCAAATTGTCCAATGGCATTGTTAGCATGAAGTGGTACCGCAAGGAAAGCTCAAAGAACATCCTTATCAATGTAAGATCGGCGCATCCTGCATCTACGAAACGAGCAGTGATCGGGAATATGTTCAAAACAGCTATGCAGATGTGCTCCGGAGAAAGAGAACGATGCGAGTCACGAAGTTTAGCCTCTCAGATTGCTTGCAGCAATGGTTACCACTGTCTACCGCGTATCCAACATCACGCAAATGGTGACCGCATTCGTGATAATAAGCTCCCACTGTGCCTGCCATTTATTTCCGATAACATCAGTGCGGCTTTTCGAAAGTGCATTATACGCGCACAACTGCAAGACGATGTTGTCTTAGTGAACATCCCAAACGACAATATCAAAAAGCAGTTAGTTCGAAACAGACTTTACGATCGATACTGTATAACAGAAAGATGCGTAGTCTGTCCGTACGGTAGAATAGGTGACTGTGCACAAGCGGGAGTGGTTTATCAATTGAAATGCCTTAGCTGCAATGCTCTCTATATTGGCGAAACTGGAAGATCACTTAGTACTCGCATAAACGAACATCTGGCAGATAAAAGGCGTAAAACCCTGTTATCACCGTTGGGCAGGCATAGGAACGAAGCGCATGGTGGAGCCGATTTCGATATAAAGTGCGAAATCTTAACCTATGAGAAGGAAACCTCGGCTAGGAAGGCGCTGGAAGCATTCTGGATCTCTTCAAAGAATCCAGCAATGAACAATAAGAATGAATGTTTGTCAGTCACCAACGACTTCCTTCCATTCTTATCGATATGCAATCTATAGATCACATGCTATGTGCATTTATAGTATAGTTTAGTCCTTCCGCCAAGACCATCACTTCCGGTGCGGAAACTGACATAGCGGTGTTCTCAACGGTATGTTCATTTTCTGGCGCTGACAATTTTTGCGGTAGGGATGTTGAGCGAAGATCGAGAACTAGCAGGAATGAGGATGGTGCTTGATGGCCTCTTTTCACAGATGACGCTTTGAGCCATTTTCAGGCCTCTGAGGAAGACGAAAGGCGTCGAAACGTTAGGCCTTGATTGGAATAAAGAACACCTACCAAACCTGTCTGGCACAGCAGTACTGAAGAATATTAGTGATGCCGAGGTTTAAGGAAAGTGGAACTTTTAAACTGACTACACAATAGTGATTCATTCGCAATGCCACTAATTGTGAAGCAAAGCACTGCAGACTTTTGTAAGTCAAGCAAATTATTTGACCATTTTCTGAGCATCGACTTCGTCAAAAAAAAATTCATTTCTGCATTTTTGACGTAATACTATGAACTAAAATACTTGTTTCGTATCTCTGTTATCTCATAAAAGCGCTCTAGCCTGGCCCGACAGCTTTGGCCTTCTTTGGAAGGAATTCGAAGAGGCTACAGTACACTAGTTGCTTAAATAGAAAATCATGCCATACACGGCTAGAAAATCATGTCATACACGGCGGACCTAGTAGCGTCAAAACCAATAGAAAAACTTGTCGGCGTAACTCAAAAAAAAGATTGCATTTTAACATCTAAATTACGCACATGCTCAACTATTTGTAGCCATTCGGACATTTAGCACGACTGTAGCTTGTTTTCAACACTCTTCTTCATGTCATCACGAAAAAAAAATTATGAGGAGCATGAAAAGCTTGAAAAAGGTCATAAAGCGCTCACTAATGACTTATGCTTTGAGATGTATCAAAACAATCGTTCATTTCATAGAGGAAACCCTTTCTCCCTTCTACTCATCGTTCAAAAGAAAACCAGATATCCATTCTAAAAAAAAACCAAACCTGTGTGCTTTAGAGTATTTTTCGGCTCGATCCTCATACCTAATCTACGTTCATGAAGTTCCAGTAATTACACAGTAGAGTTACGCAAAATGTTCCGCAGCTTTCCATCTCATGTCAAAGAAAATAGCCAAGTCGGCACTTTTAGATATTCATAAGTAAGTTAAATTATGCAACTAGCTATGCGAATTGATACGTCCAGCAAGACGTATGTTTCTAAGGTGCGAAAGCTGGCCTTACGACCGTTTTCGAGGTAATCTTTCCAGAACAAGTCGTTGTGCGTAAAAAAATAGCAGCAGCAACCTCCTGTACTCAAACAAAGCAGCGATGAAGCAAATGGTACATGGGCAGCTTTGATGACGATTACCTACTCTTGAGCCATGGTCAAGGACGAAAGCTCGGGACGAGCTTTACTATGGAATGGACATGTCGAGACGCAGACTAATTAGATGGTCCGACAGTCCCCACGCCAACTGGGCGGTGCCCAGCAACTCCAGATGAGCTGCCTAACCGGGTGACCGGCGGTTTCCCTTCCCCTCTCATTCTACTTATAAATATATAATGAAGATTCTAGTCATAATGTCATGTTCATATAAAGTAAGACAATCAGGGTGAAGGATTCAAGTCAAGAGAGTGCACCTCTTGGACTTGACAAATATCACAACCGAAATGCAAGTTGATCGGCATGGAATGATGTTGTAACAGCTGTCTCGCCGCGATTCAGTCGCGACGATCAAATCGCGTGAAGTCTGTCCGGGGCCTTAAGGTCTTCCGGCACTTGAATGGAGTAACGACTAGCTCAGATTTATGAGAATGAACGTGCTAACTGCACAAAGCGCCCTGGCAGCGAGCATTATCCCCTCCAAGCATACGGACTACAGTTCTAAAGAATTTTATTGTGGCCGCGTCTCGAAATTTGCTTTGAAAATTCCGTACTTCCCTTTCAGAGGCGCTTTGCAGACATCGAAAGCAGATTCGGAGTCAGCGTTCCATGCTCTAAAAGACAGTTTACATTTCCTGTGGAAAGCCACTTCGACCAAGTATCCTTCCCTTGTCAGTGCATCTTCATTTGTCTGACGTCATGCACTTGCATTGTACGCAACCACACGCTCGCCTCAATATTCACGCCCGCTAGCTTTTTCCAACATTTTAGTATCTAGGTGTGTATTTCTAGTTAGTTGTCAAGCCATGTGCAGTTTGTTTTATTTTTGGTTTATTATTCAAATTTTCTTACACATATGAAATTCGGTTCAAGTCCGTTCTCTTTTTTGATATCCTCCTGTGTTTTGATTGGTTGTAAGGATTTGAATACGTACGGAAACACTTTGTATGCATCAACCTGCAAAATTATGTTGTTAGGGCCCGCGTATGTCAGCGGGATCCTCCCGAATCCTCGCAAAGCGAGTTCCACAGAAGGTGGGTCTTCCAAACTGAATCTCTAAATCTCTCTCACTGCTGGACTCTCCCATTACAGATCTGCGAGGTAACGGAAGATGTGCAAGACTGGGAGAACCATCTCATTCTGAGAGTTCCAAATGATGTTGCAGGTCGGGTGAGTGATCGTGTTCACTTCGTTTCACTTGTTCCTTTATAAATTTTCTAATCCTGCATTCTTGAAAATATTTTCGTCTGTACTTTGCTATGATTGTATCAGAGAAGCCTTGTTACCGCTTATCGACTAGTCTCTGCCTGACCTTCCTTCAAAAAATGGTGTCAAGTCATCAACTGAAACATTTCTTAATGCATGTTACAAACACCTTCAGGTGGATGCGATGCTTGCCGAAAGTCAGAACAAGGAAATAGATGACCTAGCTATCCAATTTACCTCCACAGACATGAGACATGCTAATGTGCGACTTGGAACACATATCATGAGTGCAAAAATCTATGATCTGCCATGTATCACGGAAGTCAGTATTTCTTTCGTTTGATTTTGGTTACTTCCAACACACATTTCGGGTAACTCACAATCGTAGTCTTTTTACAGGTTACAAAAACCCTTGACAAGAAAACGCTGTACAAAGTTGCCGATTTATCCCAAATTGTTGTATGTAGCCACGATTTATCAGTCGATCCTGCAGAATCACAAATAAAGCCTGGGAGTAAGAAGGTATGCTGTAACATCAGTTCACATTATGTTGTTGATATCTCCTTTTCTGTCCTTTTTTCTTTAGCATTCTTTCTAGACATTCGATTTTGCGACGCGTATGTCATTGTTTCGCTAAATTCTCAATGAATTGTAGGCCAAAACTCTATTTTGCATCAAAGTTGGCTGGTATCTTGAACCTTGAAAATTTACACTCATGAACACATTCTTAAATATTCTTTTATATCAGAAACGCGAGCACTAAAACTAGCAGATCCGAAGTTGAACTATGAGCTGTAATTTCTTAGGCCTTGGCCAGACTTCGCTCAAAAGCGCCCAAACCTCTCTAACAAGGGAAGTCACTTAACTTAGGTCGGGCTTTTGAGATGAAACACATATATTAAGAATCAGCTCGAAACGCTGATTCCAAATCTGCTGTCCTTAGCTGCGAAGCGTTTCTCTGAAGCGAGTTATGAGCTTTTTTAGTAGGTGTCATTGACATACAACTGAATATGGAAAGAAGCTTCTTAAATGAAAATCTGCCCAAAAAGTGGTGGAAAATCGAAATAACACCAAATTGAGTCATTTGGCTTTGATAGGGTGTAATATGCATTTAGACCACTACCTAGATGATGATACCGTAGCATGCCTAAGTCGGTCAACACGCAAAATTTGCTCAGCAAAAAGCTCATTACTCGCTTTAGAGGAACGCTTCGCAGCTAAGAAAAGCAGACTTGAAATCAGCGTTTCAAGATGATTCCAACCATATGTGTCTCATTTCAAAAGCCCGACCTAAGTTAAGTGACTTTCCTTGTAAGCTCTTTTCACTCTCTCTCATCTCTCCTCACACGAGAAATTGTAGAGACACCAGAGAGATTTGGGCGCTTTTGGGCGCTTTTGAGCGAAGTCTGGCCAGGGCCTTATCTATGCTCCGTTCATGTGGTAGAGGGTCACAAACTGATGGAAACAAATTTTATAGTTACCCATGGTACTTTGAAAAGTTGTTCCTATCCTTAGGAAATGAAACAGTGGCAGTATCCTCACGGCCTTACCCCGCCAATGAAGAGCGTGCGGCAACGACGTTTCCGAAAAACAAAGAAAAAGAAGTATATGGAAGCTCCGGAAGTGAGGCAGTCATGTCAATGTTGTCTATGCACTTTATTTTCTATGTAATGCATAACTTACTAGGTTGAAAGAGAGCTCAAACGATTACTTCGTGCTGATTTGGAAGCAGATTCATTTCGATGGGAAATAGTCGCTGCTGACGAGAAACGAAAGGTTTTTAACCTGCCGATGAACGCACAAGCATGCATCTCTTCCACGACTCAAGCATGTTTTCCTTGTTTCTATCGTTGTATCAGTTCTCAATTTTCTCTATACGATGTTATTTTTTAGTAATCTCGTTTTGTCGTTTTAGGATTCTGCCTCGGTTTCCGAGCAGACGCTTTTTGGTGAAAAAGTGAGCAGTAGCGATGATGAAGAAGCTATCCCTCAGGTGGAAAAAGATGATTGAGATGGAGTCTTCCAGGAGATACGTGTTCTTGCGCACCGATTTCAGCAAGCTTGGGGTCAGCCGTTTTGTGCTTTGCAAATTTACTTTCTTCGTGTTGTGTCATAGCTAAACATAGCTGTGTTGTAGGATCTTCATGAGCTGTCTATCATCACCTCCCTTCCTCTTCTCTAATCTCTATCATACTCTGCAACTAGTCCGTTTCGCTGCCATTGTTCACGTCGCCAAATATGCGTGTTTGTAAATTTTTTTTTTACCTCGGAAGGTGTTTTATTGTTCCGTCTTCACTTTGGTTCATAATTTTCAAATATATATAATGTTATATATGGTCTTTTTATAGAAAATAGGCATAATTGAACTTTCTTGTGATATAAAGGAGATTCTTTTCTTTCTTGATGTGATAGAGTGAGCAGTTCAGTCTGACCAGTACATCAATGTGAGCTAGTGTAATCACTTTGCCTTGCATTCGTTTGCTTTTTCTTCACGCATTTCCGTTCATTTTCTTCGATGGTGTGCGATGCAGTACCTTGTAGGATATTCAGCCATTTTCCCCCAATGTTAGGCAGACCACTCTCATCTATGGCACGCGCCATACTTGATCCACTCAATCCACTGGATCCACTTGATCCGCTTCGTCATTGGTCAACTCACCAGGGGAGGAAGGGCGGTCGAAGTGGCTTTTAAAATGTGGTGTACACTATCTTGTAAAGCTTGGATCGCTATTTTCGAATCTGCCTTCGCTATCTGCTGCGGACTTCTGTGGGAGTTATGAAGGTTTTTGTGAGTTAGAAGGATGCAAAATTAGCACAAAATCAGTCGTAACAATTTTTCTAGAGCTAGCCGATAGTCGGGACACTTGGTGGAATGAATTTTGCTGATTTGAATATGCCAACTCGCTGCTGCCTCATTTGAACGCTACGACTGACTTTATACTAAATTTTCATTCATCTTTTTACTCACAAAAATCTTGATAGCTCCTCGCTCAAAAGTCCGCAGCAGATAACAAAGGTAGATTTGGAATCAGCGATAGCTTTACAAAACATCTCATCAAAAAAGCTACTTCGACCAACCTTCCTTCCATTGTCAGTGAACTAACCAATAGCGAAGCGGATTAAGTGGGGAGGAATGGCGTTTGCCTGTTTGTCCGGAGCATTAAAGGCAGTGGCTCGGCAAATCTCAACATAGTCAAATTTTCGCTTACCTGGGGTTATTCAATACGCTGATTCCGAAAATCCACTTTTGAGAGCTTGAAAATGCCGAAAACGAGCGGTTTTCAATGTCCTTCCCTTTGGAATTGGACGGCGAACTTCAAATCGAATTGAGATAACCGCAATTGTTTTCTAGATGAGTTTGTTCGGAGGCAAGCCATTATTTGGCTCTACGAGCACAGCGACTACGTCGTCAGGTTTCACGTTTGGAGCCACCACTACAACAACAAGTGCTCCGTCGCTGTTTGGCTCCACATCCACTGCCACGTAAGACCTTGTGGTATTTGAGTTTCTTACGCAGTTTCTGATAGATGTTCATCAAGGCCAGCTTCGAAACCGTTGTTTGGAAGTGTGCCGCAGTCGGGCACTACCACTTCCCTGTTTGGAACCACAACTACCACATCTGGAGGACTTTTTGGCAGCAAAACCGCGACAACAACTACTGCCTCTGGTGGGCTGTTTGGGTCGAGTGCCTCTGGAGGATTGTTCTCGAAGCGTGAGTGCAACCGTTTATCCTTATTTTTTCTCCTTTATATATGTCTGAATTTTGCAGCTACAACTGGTTTTGGGAGTACCGCAGGGACTGGACTTTTTGGCTCAAAACCATTGGGCGGTGGATTATTTGGTGCTGCTGCTACTGCCCAGCCAGCCACTGAGACCAAACAAACCGTCCAGGGAATTTTGCAGGTGCACATTGTTTTTTTCTTATCCTTCTTTTTACTTCCTTTGATCGATAGCAATAGCTTGGCAATGATTACTCTAAATTGAGCTTTCACAGAATTTGGTTTTTTTCTAGATAGTATGAGAAACTTGTAACAAATTTTTCTTAGCTTTTAATACCTTTTTCTCTCAGTTTTTCTCTCGATTTCTTATAGTAATTGACTTGATATGCTTTGGCTGAGCAAAATCTGGATATTTCAGGAATCCGATGCACTCGTTAGGTCGTTGACGAAGGTTGAACTCTTTGGTGACGAGCGTGACGAAATGGTAGCGAAACTTAATCAGTTGGCCGCTGCTTTGGGTACTGGATGTGGTTACTACAAAGATGGACAGCAACCCGTACAATATACGCAAGGAGGACCTTTTCATCGCATCAAGGTATGCTTCTTTTCCCACTCTGGTCTTGGTATAAGATCTCCATTTCCGGTAAGATGAACACATTTTGTAGGCCATCGGCTATAATCGACCTTCGGAGTATGCAGATTCAGATGGTATTGTTGCTTTGGTGGTGAAGGCTCCATTTACGGAGTAAGCACTATTTTGTACAGCTTTTTTTCTCCAATAAGTACTCATCTATTTCTAGCTATCAAACTAGTGAGCAGAAACAAAAGTTTGTAGACGCACTTTTCGTAATTCTTGGCAGCAAACCCACTATTCATGCTCATATCGAGAGCATAAAAGCGCTTCCAGATAATCACACCGAGGTTCGCAAAGCGTCTATTTTGGCTTTCGAATCTCAAGCTACTACTGTTGCAGATTTGTGTTTATGTGACTGAGAAGTTTCGCGGACGGATCTCTAGTAAAGAGCTGGCACAGTATTTCAACCAGGCTACACAGAAACAACAGCTGGAGAGTCAGTTGAAAGTAAGGTCTCTGAAACTGTTGTATCGTTCTAACAGCAGAAGCCATTTTCAGGTGGATAAAGAGAAGATAATATCGCGGGTTCATATGGACAAGCAACAAAAGGAGCTCTATTTGAAGGATCCTCCTACAGGTAACCTGCTTAGTTCCTCTATTATGTGCATGGAAGCTTTTTCTACTGCGTTTCTTTTTGTATTCTTTCTTGCCAAAAATTCAATTTCTGTGATGCCAGCTCACCATTCGCTTTTGAATTGTCTATCACCCAAGTGCCTTTTCAAGTCATAATAATGTGAGTTTGGGGCAATCTCATGTCTCGATTCACACGGCATTCATCTCAACTCAAGTTGATTTTTATCTCTATGATATGCAACGATTTCATTTCTGCCTTCATTAGTCCGATAAGGGCAGGTGGTGCAGATTTTCCAAAACTTTTAGACTGATTTGTCTTCCTTGATAACAAATACTGCAAAATGTCCCACTTTACATATTGAACTTATTGGCTTCAAAATCATGTGGGCATATTTTTTTGGAGATAAAAAAACATTTGGCGCTTTCATTATCTGTTCGAGTTTTTATCTTGAGTCCCAACTTTCATCAGGTTATGTTTATTAAGTGTTTCGCATTCTGTTCCCACAAAAAAGATGTACCATTTCTTTTCCTCGACTTGCTCTGCTTAATCTTCCATTGATGATTGTGTCTCCGTACGATTTATCTTGCCTAGGATTCGATGCATCATTATGGGCGCAGGCTGTTCGAGAAAATCCTGACCCTGAAAGATTGCTTCCGTATCCGATTCGCGGCTTTGAGCAGCTGAGAATGAGGCAGAAGGCGCAAATCGAGAATGTATGTCTTGACGTTTTCTTTACTGTCATGCTTTCTATTAGCTTATTTGTTGGTTATAGTTGCAGATTTCTGATTAGTTCTTCCAAAGAGCTTGGTATTCTGTTCGTATTCTTTAATGCACAAGCCATTGTTTCCAGATTCGGATTGAAAATGCCGTCGTGGAGGCCATGAAAACTCGTATAGGTAGACTGGAAGCGAATGTAACCGCTGCTGCTGTCCAACTCGCTCAACAAAAAGTTATACAGCAACGATTGTCACATAGGCTATTGAGGTGCTCCTTACTTTTCTCTCCCCAGCGCGCCCATTACCTGTGCGTATCTCTTCTCATGTGATGGATTGTAGGGTGTTATCTATGCAACTGATGTCGCAGCGATTTACGCAAGGAATTGATGCTACTGAAGAAAGCATGCAGTCGGCGTTGGAATCCATCAATGCCCGGCTAAATGCTCCGCACCAGATTAAGGTGAATGGTGACAAACGAGAGTTTGCTTAAGTATCCGAAAGAATTTCTGCTTGCAGGAGCGTATTGCTGAGATCTCGGAAACGCTACGAGTTGAAGACGCCAACTTGAGGAATTCACTTTCAAAAGACACGGGTTTCATAGACGAGTCCGATGCATTGAGCTTGAAGAAATACTTGGATAGGTGCCAGGATGGTTTAGAAAGTCTTGTTGCTGTATTGAACTCTAACTTGGAGGATATACAGTTAATGGCAGCTGCTGTGGACGCTTAGTGAGTCATGTCATCACAAAACAGTCTTCTAATATCGCGGTAATTTTTACATCTACTTCTTACTCAATATTTCCATGCTTCTCTTACAAGTTTGTAATTTCTGAAATATATGTAGGAACTTGTTGAACGTAGTCGCGCAATTTTTTTTCTCATTCACAAGCTCCGCCACCTAGCATTTCGTTCCTAGTATCTGTATCTCAACGTTTTTGGAACAAAACTGGTTTGTTTACCGTGTACTTATTGATCTTGCTATTCTCATTTCCGTTGTACGTTGTGTTGATTAGCTTTGGAAGTTTTTTGCTGTTACATGCACCTTGTTTCGATAAAATATGTAATATGGTGACATCATCAACTAGCTCCACAGTTTGTGCTGCTCTATCTTGCTAACGCCATCTAACTACTTTTGTTGCTAGCGCGGAAGTAATTTGCTATGCAGACAATGACGTTAGATGACGATGGGCGAAAAGCAGAGAAAAGAGCCAGATCCGAAGCTCAACGACTTGAAAGCATCCGTGCGAAAAAGGAACTCGAAAAGCAACGGCAAGCGATAATGTCCAAAGCTTTGAGAGAAGTCGACCAAAAAAGTAAACGAGTTGTATTCGAGGATAGTGACGAAGATGAGGTGGGCGTGGTTCAACGTTATTTTTATTTCGTTCTGGTTTCGAAGAGAGTTATTCTTGTGTCCATTTTGCTGGCTCATCTGTCATTAACCAGCATATTCTGAAGATGTAGATTTTGCGGTTTATAGCAAATCTGGTCTATACTTCATTTTGGACAGTAGTTTGCGGTCTTAATTTTTGAAATTATTGAAAGGTGACATGGAAGAACTACTCTCATTAAATGCATTTTTCTCATTTTTTCACTTTCTTTGTAACCATTCTAAATTCCTTCCTCGTTTCTCTTCTTTTTTCCGATTGTGTAGAGGCTACCCTCAAGCGAAGCTGTCGCTCATGAAATGAGGCGTACGCAAGCATTCGGGGATGATGGGAAGACGCTTTGTCGTTCGCATTTGCAGATTCGATCCGCTTTCGTCAAGACTAGTTTGTAACATCTCTTACCTGATATAATGTAGGGTTAACCCATCATCTTGTCTTTTCCAGATCCTGTATGATTTATCTTGAGTGCTGACCTGGTTCAATCGTAAAAAGCATCCACACTACCCTGCTATAATGAATGATGTATGATACTTGTTTGCTAGTTTCTAGGAGCAGCCCTCCACCAGTTCCCACGCCATTTCATCTTCGAAACATCCAAAGCTATTTGAAGAAAGCTCTTCTGAAGAAAGTGATGACAATAACGAACAACTGAACATTGTGAACCGACATGTAGGAAAGAAAGGTAATCATATTTGGTTATGAGCATCCTGATGTCATGCGTAGTTGCGTAGTGTCTCCACTTTGAGGTGAGAAGCTCATGAAACTAGAAGCAAGATTTAACTCTGACTCTCGATTTCACCTTGATGAAAAATTTGTTTCCAGCGGAAGTGAAGATGAAGAGACTGATGTAAGTTTGTTGCGCACATACTTTCATGTAATTGCTGTTGTTTAGGAAGTTGCCCAAGAGCGATCGAAGAATCTGGAGTTGTTGTCGAAAGTGCTCGGGAGTACGGTAAAGCCGAAAAAGAAAACACTGAAAACGTCGAGTAAAGATGTAGCAAGTGGTCAGTTAGGATTTCGACCTTTTACCAGGTAAAACGGCTCATTGTTTACACTCCATTCCCAAATGTGTCATCTTAGGTTTGATCCCTTCAATGAGGAGCATGTGAAGTGGGTGCAAAAGGAAGAAGTAGGAAATTTTGACATTTTCTGGCTAAATTTCTTCAAGAGGCTCTGTACATGGCTCTAGGCTTCTGCAAAAGATGGCGAGGAAAAGAAATCCAGTGGAGAGTCAGCTGATGAATCTGAAGAAGAGAAAGATGAAAAAGTAACTAATGGCGTCGTAAGTACTGGGATACACTATGAGATGCAACCCGAATTTGCAGAGGAGGTTTGGAATCATGAATAGTGGGATATGATCGTCAGAATTCTCCATCAGATTTTCGATTTATTCAGCTCAAAGCTCGTCTGGCAGGACAAGCTAGCGCAGATGATGCTAAAAACGACGGTGGCTTCTCATTTCTGGCTATGATGGGTAGAGCAGAACCGGTTGCGGAAGACAAGCAGGAAAGTAAAGTCAAAGGCAAAGAGGAAGACATAGTCGTTAATAAGGTTGGTTGACTGTGGTTAGAAATCTCTTAGGATTTTAGTTTACAGAAGCTGAATAAAATTCTTGGACATGATGACGAGGATGTAGGGCAAAACGATAGCATCTATGGCAAACTTGGATTGCAGAAACTGAGTCTGGTATGCCCTGCCTAGCACAGCTTCAAAGATGCAGATTATTTTTCTTGAGATTAGGCTGCACCTGTGACGAAGTTCTTTGTTACCGGTGATGAACCACATCTACAAAGCTTGGTCAGCAATTTCAAGCGAACGCAGTCGTTAGAAAAAATTGTTCCAAGATGGGCTAATCAGCGGGATGTGTTTGCAAAGGTTTTTCATTCAAACTTTCTTTTAAAGAGTCGTTTGTTTTTATTTTTTAGTTTGTCTATTACTGTACCTTCTAGAATTATAAACACCTCCGAAAAGCCGCCCTTAAAGAGGCCAAACAAAAACTTCTGCGTGAGAACGGGCAAACGTCATCGAAAAATGTGGATAGGAATGGTAGACGCTTTCCCAAAAAAAGGAAAAATGAAGAAGTGGCTTAGATTGAATTTGTTACCTTTGATGATTGTTATTGTTATTGTTGTTGTTTTTCAATTGTTATTTACATTGTTAGATGATAGTATGTACTTGATAAATTTCTTATATATAACTATATATGATCAACTTTTCTACGGTTTTCTCCTTTCCTCTCTCTTTTTTATTTCTGTTGGTCACTTTATAATCAACGAATTGAGGTTCAGAATGAATTTCATGGATCAGGTTCTCAGCGGTGATAATACAAGAAAAGCTGAGTATTACGAGACACTAGGATGTGACAGAGCAAGTTCGGTATGTTTATGGGTTGTTCAGATTGTAGTAAATTAACAGAATGTTCAGATTGAGCAGATCACAGCCGAATATCGCGCTCGAGTAAAATCTCTCCATCCAGACAAGCTTCTTGATGAAAGCGATCAAGCCAAGAAAGATCAGTACCTTCGGCTTCAGGTAGAGAAATATGAAAAAAGTTGCTGACTACAGAAGAATTTGCTTTCCATGTTAAATTACTAGATTATCCGTTTTCCAAGATGTTGAGCTCTTTTTTTTATCACTTTTACTTGTCTACCTGTATAGCTCGAAATTACTAACACGACCTGAAATTTGATCTCCAATTTAGAACAGTTGTTTACTTCGTTGGCGTTCTCGATGGCAAAAATCCTTTCACATGAGAAATAAAAAACTCCATATGATAGACGGGTGCACAAGACTGCAAATTTGCAACCATGTATATCAGTGCTATCTTTTCAGACAGCTTATTCAACTTTATCAGATCCAGAAGAACGGAAATGCTATGATGCTTGGCTGGAGTGCCTGCTGCCGCTCAGTTATGAGGAATTCAAGAGAAATAAAGATGCCGTGAAAGTGGTGCGTTGTTTTCCACTCTGGAAATCTCTTTTCTTTCAGTCTGCATTCGCTTGATAAACAGAGCCCAGTGGAGTATATCGTATCGTTCAACTTTGAGGGTAGGGTATGCACAATGCTAATGGCTAACAAATTTCATTCTAGTCCATGCACTGGGTCACTCCTAAACAGACTCCCATGCTCTCTAACTCGGAAGACTCTGATAAGACAAAGCAGGAGCATAAAGAGCACATGTCGAGGAGCTTTGCCCGCTGGGAAGCTGATAGATATCAGTCAGAAGCTGTTAGAAGATTTCGAAATTATGAAATTTAGATTAAAACGTCAAAAATTATAAGTTACGATAGAGCTGAATATCATAGAATGGATTATACAATATTGTCTAGTCTTTACTTACATAGTCTCTTACTGGCAAATTTGTTAACTACCAAGTTTTCCTCTGCAATCTCAGTGATGTATTGCATTTCTCATATTACATGCTGCATTCCTTCAAGTACGCTTGAGGTCAGATCTCCCTGAATTCACTTGGGATCGATTAGCATAATCTCAGAGATTAATAAATCTGCAACGCTAATTAATTGTTTCCTTGACGGTTACACCAACTATATCTTTCATTTGGAATCTCTGCACCAGCTTGAACGGATCTTAGGTCAAATACCCTTTTTAGTGCCAGAGGCCAATCGATACTGTAGGGCTTTATGAACGGTAGGTATTATCAGTTCTTTTTTTTGCGAATTTCGTTGGCTCTCAAGTTTGGCACCGATCTGTAGTGAGCATCATTTCAGCATATTCTTTGGACGGACTAGTTGTTGTAGCTCTTCTTATCATCTGCTCTTGCGCATACTTGAAGAGAGTTCCTCGAATCCATAGCTGGCTTCTTTCTGAGAAGAAAGGCTTTCTTGGAGTATTTTATAAGGTAAAGTTGCTATGTTGCTCTTAAGGTATTGCACATTGTGAAAGTGTCCGAGAAGTCAATGCACACTCAGCATCGTATGTGCTTTTAGTGATGGAGCAATCAAATTTTTTTGCTTACCTAGTGCTATTTGATTCTCATTTTTGCCAGTCCGTTAAGCAGCTATCAGATCATGTGCTTGAATTCCTTCCGGAATTTGATTTAACTCATCCTGACTTTAAAAATCGTTTTTTTATGAAATATGCGCATTGATTTTAGATTTATTTGCATTCGTATATTCGTAAAAAATGAAAATAAAATATTCGTAAAAATACTCATTTTTCTTTTCCTTTTTTTGGGTCTATCATCGAGTAATTGTTGAGTATTCTTGTTGTTAAAATCCAACGAATTATCGGATGATAAGGCTAAAACTTTTCGTCTAAAGAAGGAAAAATGTCGAGCATGCAAGCCATACAGTTGCAACTTTCGCAGCCTAGGTTGACATAGTTCAGTCTGGGTGCTAAACCGAACATTGTTTTGATCAATCAAACGACACTTCTCCAGGCATCTGTCATCGGCGTCCGATTGCATTCGTTTGTTTCTGTCGCTTGTTTTCTCGCTGCTGGATATACCCTGTTTCTGAGATAAAGATGGTTCAACATCAAGTCAAACAAAAGGTTTGTGCATACTTCTTTTATTACGCTAATATATTGTGAATTTCTGATCAGCCTATTTGCGTTGCTCAAAAGTGAATCCTTCCTGAAGAAAATTTTGATTTGGGCTGGACATTTGGCTAGGATATCGATGTCGTTGTTTTCTAGACTACTTTGCCAAAAGGTGTGAAGCAGAAGATGAAGAAACCAAAACCAAATGGTCCCAAGCGCGGACATAATCTGTATATTGCCCCTAAGAAACAAAATCTTCTGCAGCAGGTAAACAACTCACTAGCTGTACAAGAAAAACTTTAGAAACATCGCTATTTTAGGATAAAGTAGCTGCAGAAGTGACACGAGTTATAAACGAGAAGAATGAGGAGATGGTGAAAGGTCGCGCCGACACGGCTGTTGGTCGCAATAAAACTGAATGATGTGCCTTTGTAATTACCTCAGCAGCTGCGAACTGAGTTTCTTCATCATTTCATTGTGATATTGTCAAAAATTTCATACGGATGTTTGAGCTGCGGACTCAATATTTGTTCATCATTTCGTTGTGGAAATTATCAAAAATTCTATCTATATGAAAGTTTGACAACTGTGTTTCATCTTTTTGCAGCCATATCGTTATCTGGTAACTTGTGAGAGTAACTTTTATCTGTTAAGGAAAAACTGTATTGTTAGAAAAGGGTTGGTGCTTGTTTATTGCTGGAATGAACATTTGTGAACATTGGTGAGACACAAAAAGCAGCATTTTGTTGTGATAACAACAATATGGTGACAAAACGTGGTAGTTATCGGTCATCCATCTTTTAGTTAATCCAGCCATGTAAAGCAGTAATAAAGTTTCACAGGCGTCAGATAGCTCCGCATTCTAGTGTTAGTGACATTACACAGAACAACAAGCAAAAGGGCTGATGGTACAGTCGAGTAGATTTTTGCTTGATATAGTGTGCTTGTGGTGTCGAGAAAATGCGGTAAAATTTGCACGTGAACGAATACACGGCTTATCGACTGCAGTGTCGGGTGCACCAGCATTTTTGCTACCGCACGGCTGCTTCGCCTGGATTCCGCACCTCTTTCGCGAACATGCTATCGTCGTCTCCCGACGATACGTTGGGCGGAGCTTTTGCGGACATTTCAATGCGTTGGTGAACTTGTCAAGCCTCTACTTCAGAGCATGATTTTTTGTACTCTCTAACCTGCCACGTTTATATGCTGTTGTCACACGTGGCGGGTTGGTAGCGAGAGATCACAAAAAACAATGCCTCGTAGTAGAGGGTTAACAAGTTCACCAACGTGTTGAAATGTCCGCAAAAGCTCCGCCCAACGTACACCGGGGAGACGACGATATCTGATCGCTTTCTCATTGCGAGAGAGCATGTTCGTGAAAGACGTGCAGAGTCCAGCGCGGGAGTGGAGATGCCGTGACCGCGACACTGCATTTGATAAGCCCTGTACAAGCCCTGTACATAGATACGCCTGTAATGCTGGTCACCTGCGCGCGCAAAATGCTGGCATTATGGCGTGGCTATCAGTCCACGCGCGAGTTTTGGGTAGAGGAACGAAGCCTCGATCGGGCAGCGCCTCTGCGGGCTGCTGGTCCTTCCGTTCTATTGTTATGCATCGTGTTAGGACCAATAGTCCGCGGAGGCGGGACCTAATTGAACGCCCGTAAAAGGGCTCGGACCTGGGGAGGAGTTGCAGGTGCGCTCCATAGCCATTTCGATTAGAGCACCGTTTTTTCAACTGGAGCGCACTATCTCCAAACACTTCCACGCCGATCTGGGTACTTTTTGAGTATACGTATAGTCTTTGACATCTTTGTGGGAATACGGTAAAATGTGGACAAATCATGTCAGAGGATCAAAACTGCCAATTCTTTGTTACGATAAGACCCGTTTGCGGGCATTTCATGCGTAGAAAAAATTCTGTGAAACATCAAACCATTTTGTTGCTTAACTTTGAAGCACAAACCCACAAGCCCGCCAGAAATTTGAAATCCTTGAGAATGTTTTGCTCGAAATACATAAATTCCAAGCATGCTGGATTTTTTGTGCATATTCGACCGACTCTACATGTGTTTGGACTCTTGTCACATGTATTTCCACGAATATATACAATATCTATGCTCTCAATGGATCTCAATGATAAGTAAGATCTGCTCCAAGTTTCAAGGTTTCCAGATTTCCGGATTAGTATGAACGCAGCCTACGGCATGTGCCTATGAACCCGTCCTACGAAAAACTACGAACTTGTCCCGAAGTGATGCTCACGTCAGTGAGAACATGGCAGCAGGCCAAGTTCTATGTTCAGCACATTGGTCAGCTCTTGCTCAAAAAAATTCTCATTAATTTCTATTCCAGTAAGTAAAGTTTCATAGTTAACTTAGTATAGCACCAAGTTTCAAAATTTGTTTGTTTCTAGAGAATTCCTGAGGTTGACAGCTGGGCAAATTAATTTTGTACATTCAAAACTATTCACTAACTGCAAAAATCCCGGTTTTTCCATTTAGCAAAACGTTACAGTCTATAAAGGTCACCAGCATAAAGTTGCCATTTTCCACCCATTTTTGCTTCAATTTTCAATCTAAGCATCATCGACAAGCTTATCGAACAACATTAGCAATGATAATTTACGACTATGCAGCGCTTTTGAAGCTCATGAGAAAAGGCGACGATTGCTATCAAGCGCAAAATTGAAATATGACACATTCGATTTCTTTTTTTTTAGCTCTCATTGCTTCAAAGACGTCGATCTAACAAGTTTGCCAGCAGATCTCAGGAAAGAATTTTATGTTCTCGAGATAAATTATGTAATAACAAGACAGTTATAGGTCGTCTCAAGAAAAAAAAAGACAAAGCAACACCGTAAAGGATGTTTTTGAAGGAGTAGGAAGGACTGAAACACAGCTGTTGCCAGAATTTGATTGGCCACATGCGAGCCGTAAAAAGAGTTCGCACACGAACACCAGTGCTAAATCCATCCCAATTTAGCGCTAGCAGCCCTAAGATACTTCTAAAAGCTGCACAAAGTGGATCCTCAAGTGGTGTGAACTCAAAGAGAAGTTAGAGCAGCAGAGATTAACCCTAAAACGGAAGTTCAAGACAGTTACTGACAATGAGTTTCAAGCTTAAATTCAGGCAAAGGTTATAGAGGGTAAATGCTAACTATGGCTGGACTAGATAGTTGCATGGGTTGCTCAATCTTGCTACCTTAGATTCAATTCAAAACAGCAATTGAGAAGGTCAAAAACTCATGAAAATGCAGTTAAGAACAAATTCGTAAGTATTTTGGTTAGTTTTCAAGCAAAAGCCACCAGACTTAGCAAGTGGTAACCTCAGACAGATATTAATCCAATGCACTTTATCTGGTTTTTTTGAAGACTCGTATAGCACTATATGGAGTTTTAAGTTGGTGACAGCCGGAGAAATCGCGCCTCTTGATCGTCTCCCCTTTTTTCGTTGTTGAACCAAAAGCGTTGTTGCATAACTCTAGTGAGTAGAGTAAAATAAGAACCAAAACAAAGGTCATATATAGAAGAACAGAAAGGAAAAGTATTGTTGAGTAATGCATGAACGCCAAATCATGAGAACCATAGGGTATGATGATATGTCCTGACAGCTTGAGAAGAGGAAAAGTACATGCAAGCGGAATGAACCAAAACATTGTATTATTTTGCACATGGTCCCTCTCCCAGTCTTCCATCTCTTTGGAAAGTTTGTGAAACGCTAAGTGTTAGGAGATAGTGCGCCCCACTTGAAAAAACGGTGCTCTAATCGAAATGGCGATGGAGCGCACCTGCAACTCCTCCCAGTTCCGAGCCCTTTTACGGGCGTTCGACCTAATTGAGGTTTCGTTCCCCCAGCCGCGAGCTTTGCCGCATTTTCTCGCCACGGCAAATACACTATATGAGCGGAAAATTACTTGACTGTAAAATAGATCTAGAAGTCTGCAAATTTGCTAGTACAGTATAGCATGGTAATCCAAAGAGTTCCAGACCACCAAGGTTCAGTTCTGCGTCCCCGGAAAGGAGTTGGAGGACGAGTTACATATTGGAAAGATGGGCCAGACTTATGAGCTAAAGATCAACTTCGACAAGACGGATATATGAAGTTAAAAAATAAACTCCAGGAGGAATATGTATCAAAGGTGAAGTTGTAAAAAAGACAACTTCAAAAGTACCTAAGCAGTTACATCACAATGGAAAGAACTCTGCAAGAGAAGGGCACAGGTAGGATGAGCGTAGCTTGGATGAGCTGCTTTAAAGGCAGTGTCCGGGCAAAAAGTCGATTTTGAGATTTTGTGCTTATCCGGGCCTATTCGCCATGCTCACTTCGAATATCCACATTGAAAGCGCGAAAACGGCGAAAAAGGGCTCTAACGCAGGAAGGAAATTAGAAGTGGGCGGGGTCTTCCCCACTGTGAATTTCGCGGTCCCAGTTTCTGAAGCGATTTTCTCAATTCCGCTAGCGCCCTGAGATCTCCACAGGCAGGTGCAAATGCATGACTTGAAATCGGAACCGAGAAGATCGCTCCGGAAGTTGGAGCGTGAATTCGCAGTGGGGAGACCTCGCCCACTTCTGATTTTCCTCCTGCGTCAGAGCGCTTTTTCGCCGTTTTCGCGCTTTCAAACGTGGATTTTCGGACTCAGCATAGTGAAAGGACCGGGTAAGCACAAAATCTCAACACCGATTTTTTGCCCGGACACTGCTTTTGACGGGAGTTCTGGCGAGAGACGAATGCGTACAGCTTAAAGGCAGTGGCTCTGCAAAACCAAACATACCAAAATTTTGGTATGTTACGGAAGGTTGCTTGCATCCCAAGTATGAGAACAGAGCAGGTCCGAGCGCACAGCATGCTGCCCCGCCTAGAAAAGTGCCCCTAAACGTGCGCGCAAGCCATTCTTGCACCGTTCGGACAAGCTTGCGGTGCCCCTCCCACCTTCAGGGACGGCATGCCGCAATGCTATAAACATGATAGTCCCGCAACGACTCTACGTCTCTAACCATGACGGGGAGCACTCGTCCAAATTCAAAATGATAAGCCTCGGAAAATGCCAATTTTCGCCGTTTTCGCGCTCTTCATAGTGTGTTTTCGGAATCAGCGCGTCGGAATGCCCCAGGTAAGCGAAAAAACTTTAGGTAAAGGATTTGCCGAGCCACTGCCTTTAAGTCCCAACTGTATTGAACCTCCTCTATCCATTCCAATACTCTATGTCAGGTGAGTTCTGGCTACTTGCGCGGAACGAGGCCGCAAGCTTAGTGTATGGAAGCAAGGATGCTATGAGGACCTCAGGGTCGAGTAGTTCAATTGCCCAGAAAATGCAGGTTAGCAGTCAAAATTCATAAATTGCATCTTCGCAGCCAGTAGGCAGCCTTAGCATCTCCTAGAATAAACATTGACAGTAGTGGATGTGGCCAGATTCGCTGTACTTGACTAGTGCCTGAGGTTTCGTCGTCTCAGAGTCTGGATGAGATTCACCGTGGTAGGAAGCAACTGCGCTTGTGAAGCGGCAATTCAAATGTTTTAATCTTGGCTGAGTAATCAACATTAAGGTCTGTTTACGGCCAATTAACCAACGTACCGTACCTAAGAGTGATGAGTGGTCCGTAAAAAAGAGTACGGTATTAGCGAAAGTTGAAAAAGGGAGGGTTTAAAATTGATTCTTTCACAAGGTAATTAATTTCCAGAAGAGAAGTGACAATGAAGTGAAGCACTGCGGTTGTGCAACCGCAGATCTTCTTCACAAGGAGTGATCATCTGTCGTGCTGAATAAATCTTATACCAACCCCCAGGCAGAGGGCTATGTCGATAACAATGAATGATAGCGGATTGCTGTAAAGTATAAATAGCAAAAATCAACAATTTCTGTTCATTTTCTACGTTTCGGCAACCACGGTAAGGTTATCTGCGATGCCAACGCCAAACAAGAAAGGGGCGAGAGGCCGCAAAAAGCTTCGGAATGGAAACGTATGCTGATCGTCACATCCTTGTCATTGGATATAATAAAATCTTTCCAGACGCTGAGCTTAGAAGGGGAGAAACCAGCAGAGCTGTTGACACACCTAAAAGGGCAAACACAGAAACAACGGAAATTGATGTTTGACCAAGTCACAGCTCCGTCCAGAATCAACTGTAAAGGGTTTTTGGAGAATCGGGTAATGATGTTATGATTAGAAGAGAATATGAGGAAGCTTTACATTTCTCAGGCTCGTAACCGTGTTCCTGTACCAATACATGAGAAGAAACGAGTGCAGCTGACGGTGGTCTGTCATTGTTTATGTTATGGACATTGAATGCTAGCGCAACGGTTTTACTAAATTATTTTAGTAGTTATGCCTCTGACAATGTGAGGGGCTTACAAGGGACTTAGTATGAAAGGGAGGACTTACTGACTTATGGACTTATTGAGACTTATTGTTAGAGGTAGTGGCTCGGGGAAATCGCACTGCGAGTTTTCGTCCCTTTTTGGCGTTCTGGTGCGCTAACGTCGGTATTATGCTTGAACTCTCGAAGTTGTCAGGAAAGTGCTATCTATGGCATTTCCTGACTTGAAGACTGCTGAAAAGGCGGCAAAGAGATTTCCCTGAAAAAAAGACTGTGTGGATGAGTTACTCCACCCATTTTAGCGGCAATTGGCTGGTTAGCTCAGGCAGCCAGTCGTGCCTCAGTTGACCATCGCTCGTCTAGTCCCTTCAGCATTCTCCAATGGCCGACGTTCTAAAACCCTTTTTTTCTGACAACTTCGAGAAATTCAAGCACGGCATCCGCAGTGTCAAGGATAGATGAAATTTGCAATCGCAAATTTCGCGAGCCACGCCTTCAAGTACTTCCAGCCATGACACCGCTTGAAAAGTACATAAGAATGAAATAAAGATAATTGTGCGATAGTATCAAAGTAACGTGTACTTTGCATCCCATTCTTCCAGTGATTGCTACTAAAACCAGCCTTACTTCTGATGCTATTGTGGCGTAGGGCGTAATCAAGATTTTTTTTCATGAAGTCCTCTTCTTGCAGAATGTATTTTCAGGTAAAAGAGGGTGACTCTGAATATTTCCCTGCCACATATGCTTGTTGTGAGCGAGATGACTATATCTTAACGGAAGCGCCTACAAAAGAAAACTATCAAGACTTCTGGCGAATGGTCTGGAGGGTGCGATCTTTAATTTTTCGCCCTCCCATCGTACTTACTCTTTGGGTACAGGATGGCTGCAAAATTTGTGTATCACTGAGTGAGAAACTAAGCGATACCGATGCAAAGTTATGCTATCCATATTGGCCTATGAAAGAAGGAGAGAAGATGGTAACAGGAGGAAATCGATTTGTGATAGAATGTCAGAAGAAGAGTGATGGCAAAGGATACTCTATCTATGATCTCCAGCTATCAAGTACAGACCCTTCAGTAGACACAAGCGCAAGTAGATTGTCATCACCGGTAGGATCTTTGCCAGTCCATCTAAAATACATATTGTGCCGGATTCTAGCAGAAGGATGAACAGGAAGAAGAACACAGCGGGAAGAAAGGCCGGCCGGTAAATTGTCGCACTCTTTCACTTTTATTTGAATGCTACTTATATGTTAATATCGATGAGAGAAACATCTTCAGCTAACCCTCATGCACTATGAGTCGTGGCCAACAGACACTTGGCCAGATCTCGACATACTTGGAAAATTTGTGCAAGCACTTTCCCATCGAGAAATTCAAGTCAGTTGGTGATTTTCTTGTTGAAATCTTGAGAAGTAGGCAAAGTTCAGGTCATGAGAAAGTCGTTGGACAATTACATTCCACCTGTGGTTATTCAGAGTTACGATGGCCTTGGCAGGTTGTCGCTTTTGTTGATTTTGGAATTTATGCATGGAAGAGCATCACTTGCTTGTTTAGAGCTCCCGTAATCTGGGTTTCTACCATTTTGATGAAAGATATAGAGAAGAAGGAGTGCTTTGATGTGGAAGACCTTGCTAAGAAATGCGCTAGGTAGCTGTCGTTCCTCATATATTTCATACCTCATTGTCTTCAATTCAGGATTAGGCCTGGTGCATTCTACAAGAGAGTTCACTTCTGCATAGTCATAGCTTTGGCGTTTCGGCTGTCTTCACTAGGTGGATGGAGCACTCTTGCAGTAGGCTTTTCTCAGAAGCTTTATCAGTCTACTTCGAATTCAGAACTTTCCAAAATGTTTAGGATGCACGCAAGAAAATCAACGACATACAACAGGCATATGAAGCAAGTTTAAAAAACTAAGTGCAGGGCAACATTGATCGTTACAATACATATTCGAATAAATATCCTGAGTGAATTTGAATTTGGGTCGAATAAAGGTTTTTATGTGTTCCCGTTGTATAGCTCCCCTTGCGGCCAAAGTTGTACGTAAAATACAATCTGGGATTTTGGTAACATTGCTATCGACGGGCGCTTCAACAAATTTATAACCATGGTGCCTTTAGCAGTCTAAGGAATGTGACTAGGAGCGGTATGTTTCAATCTCTCGTTCGGGTAAGTGTTTCCGTACAAGTGTAATCAGTCAGACCTGCAGCGCCCTGGGGGCTGGGGCCAAGGGGGATTTCGTTGAAGCGGAAACCCCACCCCCCCCCCGCCCCCACAAACACGCACAATCGCCTTCTGCCCTTATGTCACTCATCTTCTAGAAAGACACAAATTGTCACTTCTGCTTTCTCGATCTGCAAAAACCAAAAATTTCCTGTTTCAACCTGTTCGCCGGTTAAGCGCGCGAATGTGAACCTGCCTCGAAATGAAACTTGTTTACAGCGAAGAAGAAATGAAATTACACCAAAATTGGTGTGTAGTTGGGCAATAGGAATTGGAACTATGTGCAAATTATGAAAAAATTATGTGAACTGAAAGTGTGGCAAACTTTCTTTAACAGTTAGGTGGCTTTCCAGCCACCTGGACAGCCACCTGAGGGGGCTGCAAAAAGAAAAGTCATATATTTTTCTTTCTTCACATATTTCTCTCACATTTTTAACATAGCCTTGTTCTACACCAAAAACCCTACAACTAAGTTTTTGAAGCTCTCCAAACCCCCTCTTCCTCGCCTAGTTACAGGCCTAAATATTTTTTATGGCGGCGGCAAGCCTGCTTCAAGCGCGCAAGGGTGCGCGCCGGACACAACATGCCGCCAAATCGGAGAATTACATTTACATTTATTCATACTCAACGGTCTACAATAAAAACCGTGATGATTTCAGTAAGGCTTCATTAGTTGTGGATGTAGACGTACTTCGAAATATCGCTCCACTGACGAAGATCCATGACTTCTTTTTTCCAGCTGCAAGCTCCAAAGGTTGGGAGTTCGGTACGGGTTCGCGGATCCGCCTTTGACTTCCGTGCAAGGATCACCGGTGGATCAGCCACGGTTTCTTCCACCGGATACTCCTTTTCTATCCAGGGCCCGGCACAGATAGTCTGGAAGCAGGCTGGACTTCGTTTTTAAAGCAAACATCAAAGGGGATATCGTTTTTGACGAGTCGGAACCGAGCACCAAGAATAAGCGCCATCTAGTCAAACACAAGCTTTTCGGACAGGTTATCACACGATTGACATGCTCTACCCGTGCATGGCGAAAAGTGCGCGCGATTTGAAAGCAAGGCTTAAATAAACAAATTGCTTGTTTACAGCGCGCACAAAAGCATACGACACCAAAATTGAACTGTATGTAGAGAAAATTATTTGCGAAAGTATTATGTAAAAAGATTTGAAAACTTACACATAAGTTTCAGATCTTTTTAGCATGCACGGATTCCCCGCTCAAAAATCTATCCCTGAGCATGAAGACATTTTCATATCATTGCCTTTACTTTGTTTTTTGCCTGCATTTCCTCTCGCTTTGTTAAATATCGCGCTCTAATGCCAAGTCTTGTGCATGCGTAGTTTTCAGCTTTAATTTGGATTTTCACTCTTATCTTATATCTTTTCTTTCAGACTAGTAAATCTTTCTTGTTTTCATCTTCTCTTTAACTGGTAAATCAAAGGGAACTTCGTAAAACTTCCGAAAGTCAGGGAAGACTTCGTTTTCAGAAACCCTAGAAACCGACTAGCGCCGGGCCCTGTTTCCATCCTTGATCGTTGGAATAAGTCAGAGCCAAAAACTAGCCGACCAGTCGCGGAAAGAATGAAGACAGAAGTGTGCATTTCGGAAATTACGAACATCTTTAAAGATCTTAAAGATCTTAATCAACGTCGAACAAACGAAAAAGAAACTAATTAGTTTCTTTTTCGTTTGTTCGACGTTGATTTTATGTTTCGTTCCATTATTTTCCGTTATTCGTTTCAATCTATTCATGATCGCGTCATAGGTGATGTCGTATTTTTGTGCCGAAGTCTACAGGGACTTCCTTTTTTGAAAATTGAAAAAGCTAGCTCTTGCCGAGCCCTGAGTCAGACGTGAGCGCCCAAGGTCCATGTAGCGCACAAGTGGGTGCCTGACCGTGCAACAGCCAGGTCAGGCACCTACCCGACCTCGCTTGACTATAGATTGTGTGAAATAGAGCTTCTCTTTGATTATGTGGTCGAAAACGTTAATCGATTTGATCACTAGTCATCGAGTAATTCAATGAATGTTATGTTGCAAGAAATTTGACTAATTTGACATTTGATTTGATTCAATTACGAAATTTACAAAAATTTTAAAGCCTATTTCCAAAATAGCGCTGAAAAACAATTTCAAGACGTCAGACGCTCAGAAAATCGCCGGGGGCAGGCGGTCCGCAAAACTTTGGGTCGTGGTTAAACCTTCAGCGGGAGGCACTTCCTTTGCGGTCGCATATTCTGCCAGCGAGCAGCAACACAGAATTTTCTGCAGGCGCTCGTCAAATGAGCTCTTTCAGCAAGGGCTGGCCGAATTTTCAGCAGGCGCTCGACTCTTTTTACGCAGTTTCGGTCTTACGCCGAGCACAGTTAAGACTCTGTGTGGCAGAGGTGTCACCGTTGGTTTAATTACTCAAGTTTATGGTATTTTTTCTCAGCGAAAAGTGCCCGGAGGCTGCGCGGTCCTCCACAAAGGACCGTGCGGCCCTCGGAAATTTTGCAACCTCGCGGAGAGCCCGCGAGAATGAGGCCGCTGTGCCGCAGCTAATCTATAAGGAAACCGCGATTGTTCTCCAAGCATTAATCCAAAATTTTGCTAAAATTGTTCCAAATATCTGCAAGCGGACCGCAAGAAATCAGCAAACTATTTTTCCTGTGCCCGCCCGCCCATAAATCGCATGGCCGTCTGCCCCCAGCGATTATCTGAGCGGTTACCGAGCCATGCGATTTATGAGCGGGCGGGCACCGGAAAAATAGCTCGCTGATTTCTTGCGGTCCGCTTGCAGATATTTGGAAGAATTTGAGTGAAATTTTGGACAAATGCTTGGAGAACAATCGTGGTTTTTTTTATAGATTAGCTACGGCGCAACGGCCGCATTCTCGCAGACTCTTCGCGAGAATACGCAAAATCAATGAGGATCGCAGGGTCCTTTGTGGAGGACCGCGCAGCCCCCAGGTACTTTCCGCTGAGAGAAGGTACCTCAAACTTGAGTAATTAAACCAACGGTGACACTCTGCCACACAGAGTCTTACCTGTGCACGACGTAAGCCCGAAACTGCGTAAAAAAAGTCGAGCGCTGCTGAAAGTACGGCCAGCGCTTGCTGATAGAGTGCATTTGACGAGCGCCTGCAGAAAATTCTGTGTTGCCGCCCGCTGACAGAACATTAGACAGTAAAGGAAGTATCGCTTGGTGAAAGTTTGGCCACGCCCCAAAATTCTGCCAACCGCTTGCAGAAAAGCGCGAGTTTGCGGACCGCCTGCCCCCGGCGATTATCTGAGTAGTTAAAGGTACAAGCAATGCACTTGTCTTGGAAGACATGTACTGTCTTGAGTCTTCGAAACTAAAAGGCCACGAAAAGTAAGATTGTTGTAATGAACAAGCCACTTAAGTAATGACATTTGCGTGGCCAAAACAAACGCTCAGGGTTGCGAAGTTTTCTGGCCAAACACAAAATCTTACCAACTTGTACGTACTTTGTGCTTAGCTTATTGCAGAAGCTGAATTTTAAGGCTCAAACTCGTGCCTATGGTAAAACTGGAACTTGATTGAAAAACGCGGCGAGAGCGCAGGAATTTCCCAGCGTAAAACAAATCAAAGCTCAAATTACCTCATAGCATTGGCAGAAGAAAACTAGAGTGCCACAGAAAAATACACGTTTTTGGAGCGCATAACCCCAAAACTCAAACAATGCCGAGGGCAGGCGGTCCGCAACTCGCGCTTTCTTGCAAACGGTCAGCAGAGTTTTGGGGCGTGTCCAAACCTTCACCAAGCGGGTAATTCCTTCACTGTCGCATGTTCCGCCGGCGGACAGCAATATTTTCTGCGAACGGTCTTCAAATGATTTCTTTCAGCGAGTGCTGGCCTTACTTTCAGCGAGCGTTCTGGCTATTGTTATGCAGTTTCGGGCTTACGCCGAGCACAGGTAAGACTCTGTGTGACAGAGGTGTCACCATTGGTTTAATTACTCAAATTTGAGGTACTTTCTCTCAGCGAAAAGTACCTGGGGGCTGCGCGGTCCTCCACAAAGGACCGTGCGGCCTTCGGAAATTTTGCATATTCTCGCGGAGAGCCCGCGAGAATGCGGTCACTGCGCCGTAGCTAATCTATAAGGAAACAGCGATTGTTCTCCAAGCATTCCTAAAATTCCGCTAAAATTCTTCCAAATATCTGCAAGCGGACCGCAAGAAATCAGCGAACTATTTTTCCGGAGCCTGCCCGCCCATAAATCGCATGGCCGCCTACCCCCGGCGATTATTTGAGAAGCATCTTGAGCCGTCGGAGAAGAGCAACGCTTCTTTTTCTGACCTGCACTGAGTCCAGTATGTAACAGATATCTCGAACTTTGTTACAGTATTACAGAATTTTGCTTTGAAGGATTGCAGTTCTGGTTAACAAAAAGGAGAATCGTTTTAGTGTTTGTATAATCATGAACAGCTAAAAACCGTATTGGACGCGAAACATTTCTAAAATTGATATCGGTTTCCATTCTTGTGACACATATATCGTTTTCGGCTATGCTTTTTCAAGTAGTACCAACTGTTTTGGTTTTCTTCAGAACCGAACTTCAAATTATGGGGTGTAATTATGAACCACCCACTTTATTGAGAAATGCTGGAAAAAAGGACGCAGATAAAGCTTTTCCACATGTTTACTCCCATACCTCCGATAGTCTAGAGATAGGGCGTCAAAAGTGAAGGTTGTTTGATTATCTGCCCCTCATGGAAAGTGAAGGTTGTTCATATAAAATCAGTGAAGAAAAAAGATGCAAAACAGCTAGTAAAATCAAAAGAGACTCTCAAAAAGCGAATAAAAACGCTGCAATGAATTTGAAATCTGTCATTTGACGTTGACGCGTTTTGAAGTGCCGGTCTTCGCTCTAAAACCAGGCAATCCACAACAAGCCGGAAAACGAGAGAAAGTTAATTTTTCCTTTGTTTTTATTTCAAAAACGACCATGTTTTGAAAGCAATGATTATCAAGAGATAATAAACAAAAGAAGAATTAGTTTCAAAACCGCAGCGTTTCATTCTTACCAAGTCGAAATTACGTAAGTTCTTACCACGTCATAGACAGCCTGTTCTTGATGCGTCCTTTGAATTTTTACCCTCGCATTTTCATTCCTGTTCTCTGAGACGTTGTCTGGATTGTTGCGCTCTTTATTCTGGATCATAACCACTCAAGTTGAAGAAAAATCGCTGCGAAAACATGGAAAGAGAACAAAGCAAAGAAAACGCACTTTTGACTATTTTTTACAAAAGATTCCGCCATAATCGAAGAAGTTAGCGTTGGGTCGTTGTCTACATTATGAACAGAAGCAAGATCTATGGAATGCACGGAAAACCGCGTGAAAAGAGTTAAACTAGGAGAAAAACAGGAGATTTTGTAAAAGCGTTGCCGGACTTGATGGATTTCTCGATCAATTCAAAAAATGCGGTTTTGGGGCGTTGTCAGCATGAAAGTAGAGATAAGAGACTTGATATGACATACAGTATGCTGAATAGATCTAGAACAACGAAGAAAAAGGTACCAGAGCTAAATGCTCCGTGCTTCGCGTTTGGGTTAGGCCAGACTGCGCTGTGAAAGCGGCGTACGCAACTTACGCCACGTACGCTGTTATCTCGTGCGTATTGAAATCAGCATACATAGAAACTCTGCTACACAGAATCTTCTTGGAGGAATTATTTTAGATAACTTCAAGGTTGCTCTACATAGTGAAGGTTACCGTGATCCCACGACAAGAAACGCATGGGTGATTCGCTTTTTGGCTATATATGCAAGCTGAAGCCATCCCTACACGATGCTACCCAAAGGCTGGCAAAAGACTATGAGAAGTATTAGAATCAAACAGTGTGTACATACTTTTGCGACTCCCCGTGTACGCTATGGACATCGAATTTATGAATATTTGATGTTGAACGAATATTGAATAGTCAGTGCTCATCAAATTTTCAATTATTCGGTGCTTATCGGATGTTCGAATATCGATAACATCGAATGATCGGATTTGACAGCCATCCATTCGACTATCGGTAATCTTTGGAAATGAAAATTTGCGCATATTCGACTATCCAGTATCAATTGAAGTCTCAGATTTTCAAATACTCGAATTTTCGAACCATTCGCATTCTAATAATGTATTCGAATAATCAAATAATCACTCAATTCGGTCCAAAGTATAGTATGTCTGTGTCATACGGATCTTCCAAATAGAATTCGATTTTTTGACCGATGATCGACCGGACGCCTCTAAGAAGCTCTAATTTTATCCGAAAATTTCATTCGTGCACCCGTCAGTCGTTATCACAATAACAAACGAGATGAAGCACATAGATAATGGACTACAGACCAAGGCCCAAAACTTTTTACGATGTCGTAGCACAGCAATACGTCACCTGAGGTGCAAAGTACAAGAGGTAGTTCAGATCTTCGGACTGATTGAATCATCGGATAAAGTAACAATTGTAGTATAAATTCTAAGGGTTTATAAGAAAGTTTATAGGAAGCTATAAAAAAAGTTCATAAGTAGCTATATATGGTGCCACACCAAAATTCCCTAATCGCTCATTTTATAAGAAAGTTATGGCTTACTTCATTTGTTGAACAGTCTCAGACAACACCTCTGGAAGGAACGTTGCTATTGAAACCTACTTAGAGCTTAGGCTGCCCTATAAACTGTGAACCGTTGAGAAGCAGTTAAAGGCAGTGTCCAGGCTAAATCTAACCCCCTTCATTTAGTGCCGATCCTGAATCTAGGCCTCAAGAAAGGGGCATCTGCGTAGGTCGCGCCTCCAGTGTTGTTTCGGAATGGAGATAATGGGCCTGGAAGCCAAGGTGCTATCAAGCCCCGCCCAGGTCTTATCAAGCTCCGCCCAGTTATATAGTGGTAGCCGTCCGCGCTCTTAATACAGGGTTCCCGGGAATCGGGATCTTTGGGGGTTCTGGAAAACTTGAACTTCATACGTATCAAGGTCACGGAAAAAAGCGCCCTAGAATGGCGAAAATTCGGGTGGATGCTGTCTTTAACACGTTTCGGACCGGTGCTGCACATGGTGCAGCACGCGCCTTTGAAGGATCTTTCCAACGTTTACAGGAGGTTTTCTTTTTGTCCAAGTTATCAAGTCAAAGGCCTAAGCTCCTCCTTTTCAAAAGGGTCTTTAGAGCTGTGCCATTTATATCTGTTCAAGAGATATGAGGACAAATCGAACATCAGTTGCAACAAAGTGCGGCAACGCGAACGACGCGTGCGACGTCGCAACTTTTCCTAGCTTCGAATACAAAGAGAAAAACCGTAGTTCCAATAATGATGTGTATCGTGTACAACATAGATATTTTTGAATACAATTAGAAACTGAGTTCTTGTACCTATCTTTCAAGAAAGCACAGAAGTCCTTCTCAGATAACAAAATTCAAACAATTCGAATTCACTCAGAACTCTGGGTACGGATCTTATCTGACATGCTGATCACTAATGTAGCACACAATCTGCGAATTAATGTCCCTTTGTTGGCTAACGGCTGAAAGTACCCTCTTTTTCGCCGCGCGCGATTTCGCGGTCCGAAACGTGTTAAACACCGATTCTATAACGCACCGACCAAACAGCAGATCACAACATGACCTACAGATTGATTCAACGGCAGTTCACAGCCCCTGCCGTATGCAGCCGCCTTCTGAAGTGACTTATTTTCTGCAAAAAGGTGAATTTTTAGACTTCAAGGTCCTGTTCTGCTCAGAAAGAGGGCTACAGAACATCTGTTTTGCCAAATCATCAAATCAAGGGATATGATAAGTGTTAATATTGAAAAACGTTTCCTTTTTGCTTGTTTTCTTGGCTTGAAGCTGTGGAAGAAATTCCTGTTGTAAATTCATGCCTGATAGTCATTCGGGCAAAGCGGACAGATTTACCCTTTGATTCAACTGGATTGGCGGCTGGAAGGCGGGGCTTCGTGACCTAGTCAAGGCTAGAGAATGATCAGAGAGCACGAGCGCGAGAGAGATGCAAACTGCGTCGCGGACGCGAGGGGTCTAATTAGGTCACAAAGCCCCTCCTTCCAGCCGCCAATCCAGTTAAATTAAAGGTTATAACCCTTTCTACCGCATACTTTTCAAGCAAATCCATCTTGTCGAAAGGTAGACACTTAAGAAAACAAGCAAATCAGACGAAAATATAACTAAGCAAGCGGCTAATTTTGGTCCCATCGCTGGACAACACGCATGCGAACACAATGCGAGGTCCACGCCAGGCGGCCGCGGGGACGCGAGCCGCAGGGGCTATGACAGTCACATTGGGACACCCTGTAAAGCATGTGCAAGAGAAAAATTACGCAATGTCAAATGCCACATTTCAGTGCGGTACTCTATTAGAACCGATTCAGTACGGTACGACTTTGAAATGTTATAGCGGTGAATCTTTGCATCATACTATTATGTATTCACCCTAATAAAGGAAAGAATAAAAGCAGTTACCCTTTGATTCAATTGGCTTGGAGGCTGGAAGGCGGTGCTTCGTGGTCTAATTAAGGCTAGATAATGATCAGAGAGCGCGCGCGAGAGAGACGCAGACTTCGTAGCGGGCGCGAGCGGCCTTAGTTAGGTCACAAAGCCCCGCCTTCCAGCCGTCAAGCCAGTTGTATCAAAGGTTACAATACTTTGCTTATATTTTCCTCTCTCTCCTTTGGACTGCGAAAGACTAAGAATGACAGGAAGCGTGCTAATCAGTAAATTCTTCGCAACAAAATGTTGCAGTAGACGTTCTTAACCCGCTTTGTCTTTTTTCTATCGCATTAGCACTGTATGTATAGTAGTAAAAAATGACCATTTAGAGATGCAAAAAATGCTCATCGCTCCGAAAACGTCTGCTGATTGGGCCTTATCAGTTGATAGGAGACACCTTGCGATAACCGTTGGTGTCAACGCTTTAGTGAGAGAATCGCTTCTTTATTGCTGGTAATTTCTCATAAATCTTCTGAATCTCAAGTTTGGAATTTATTACTTTTGCAGATTATTGATTTTCTGTAGTGAAAACGAGCTTCTATGAGAGTTTGAGTGGTTCTTCTTAGCGCTTATCTCTCAGCACATGATATTTTGGCGCCTAACATTTTGAATCATTAATTTTCTGAAAATTTTCGCTTCAAGACCACACAATACTTTTCTAACGCTACCGTAATACCGTAATATTTGATATCTAAACCGGCAAATGTTCATTGATGGGAGCGTGTCATTCCTTCCGAATCGTGCTTCCACTCTATCACTACTTGTAAAAACTATAGAAAAAGCCTAAGAAAACAGAGATTGTACTTTATGGAAGGGTATTTGCAGTCAGAAATGCCTACAAGTACATGCCGCTCTATTATTGCTATTCCTCTCCAGAAGCGCTCATCTAGAAAGGTATCGATTATTGTCACTTATCACGCAATAACAAGTGTCCATCATGGTACTATTCTTTAGAACAATTTTTTTCCCTAGTGTCGCAGTCCATTCAGAGATTTTTTGCTCTTCCATATAGAAAATTTTTTGTTGTGAATTTTGAGTCTCCTTGGTTGAGTGCAAAAACTTATAGAAGTTTCTATACAGATCTATCATCTGTGAAGCAGGACCCGGCACGAGGTGGCTAGTTGAAAATACAAAAAACAAAGTCCACCTTGACTTTTGCGATTTTTCATTAATTCCCCTTTGACCTTAGATTACAATCCCTAAAAAATTCCCCAAAAAAATGTCGCCAAATTTTGTGCCTTTTCGATCAAAAAAAAAACGAAACCCCCTTTGCTTTTTGTCCCCGAAAACGATATCCAGCTTGCTCATAAGACACCTGTGCCGAGCCCTGCTGCGAAACGAATTTTTGAAACAAACAGCTTTTTTTGTATTTTGCAAGATCCAGTCTACTCACGCACGACAGCAACAATTAGTCTCCCTCATTTTTTTTTTGCTCTGCAATTTTGCGTCACCCTTTTTCAAAAATTTATTTGTTTCCAGTTTTTAACCATCTAGTAGTTTATTCCATTATCTTAGCGTAAGTCCAATGATTTTGCGCGTTTCTTCGGGGTCCAACACCCAAACAATTCTCTGTTTTTATTACTTCAATTTCAGTACACCAAAGGTGTGCCAAAAGAGGAAAAACAATAGCACAAGAGCACATGTAGTTGTGCTTTTATGGTTATTATTTGTTATCATTATTGTTACCTGCTATTCATTTTTTATATCTACTACCAATGTTATTCAAATTTTTATTCATTTGCCCCACATGTTGCAGCTTTGTAAGTTGATAATCATGTAAGGTTATATTGTTAGCAAGGTTTTCTGCCATAATTTTAGGATATTTTGCAACAAAATTTTTCAAAAAAAAAACCATATTCGCGAATAATGAGCCTGTACGATCTTATAATTACCGTGAATGAAAATGACAAGTTGATTTGATATTTGAAGCAAACAGTAGGGTATAATTTCATAGAAAAGATTTTTTGCTAATGTCAGCTGATATTTCTGTTGCAAACATCCAGTAATCTCTTAATAGGTCCTTCTTGCTGATTAGTCACACTGGACCACTGATAAGGAAACAAGCCAATGAGAACGAAGAAATCTTCCCATTGCATTCCATCTCATAGTTACTAGCTTTATAACATAATTATAGAATTAATCTAAATTAGCAAATTTCCAAAAGACCATGTTCACTTGGCGTGCGATATTAGTTCTTGAAAGGTTCATTGCTCCAGCTGGATTGCGCCCATTTCCGGCATAGCTAGGACTAAACAAGAACAGCTCGCACACTGCTAGTACTATTTTGCAAAAAAGTAATTCTAGTCTCCGTGAAATTTGTAGCATTTTTCACTCTCTTTGAGATCAATGGGGTCTCATCAAAATAGTGAATTCTGCACTGCGAAAACTTCCACGTTATGCTTTTCTTCTAATCTCTGGATCCTTGTTTTCAACATCCACGGAAAGCCTTATTCTCTCGATGATCCTATGGAATTTCATAAAACACGGACTTTCGTATAGATTTCGAATTTATTAAAATAACCTTCTGAAAAATCTGTTTCTTTGGTTTGGCAAATTTTATTAGTATTTTCGCTCATTTCGCTTTTTGAACATGCTGATAAGGAGTGTATGAAAGATAAAATTATATTCTGTCCTTTGGTACTAGTCTTTTGCTGAGAGATTAGAAATTAAAAAGCTATTCTACATTTTGCAATGCTGACACTTTGTTCGGAGAGGCGTCTACTAAAAATAATAGGTTTTCTTAAGAATTTTGCCCATTCTTTGCGGACCCATAGCTTCGCTTGAAAATGAACCTCAGTGGTCAAACAGATAATCCCAGCTCCTTCTTTTTTTAATCATTATGCTTTCAAACCAAAAAAATTTCAGTTTCTCTGAATACTCCTAGATAAGCCACAATTCTTTCGATTACTGTTCGTTTGGTACTCCGCTAACTACCAGACTAATAGAGCAAGTCTTGCGATACAAGATCTGTTTTTAAATCCTTCCTCTCTGTCTGCTTTCTGAAAATTGTCTGAAAATATCTAATAAATTATTTTCTCAAATTCTGGTAAAGTCACGAAGCACACGACTGCAGCCTAATAGGCAAGGCTTCGAGTTGAATCGAAGCTTACTTTTTATGATTATTAATCCAAGATTATTTGCTTTAAGATATTACTTTTTGGAGCCTTTTAAGGCACGCGCCACATGTGCCGCCCAATTTTTCAAAACTTATGGGATTTTGAATTACGATGAGATTGTTCAAAGGATAGGGGCGATAACATGGCAAACGCCCAGGAATCAGAAAGGAAAAGTTCCTACAGAAAGTGGAGAAAAGTCTGAGTTTGATACCTAAGTTGTTTGGACGTCTGTGTTCTTTGCAATTCGGTAACCGACTGGGAAACTGAACAGTATCTCCGAGGCTCAATGCTTTGATGTTGTCGATCAAGGAATGGCCATATCTTTGATATTTTTCTCACGTGATTTAAACTATGACATTTGGAACAGTTCAACGAACCGCGCCTTTGGACTGTCTTGGATTCCATATGGACACTATTGTTGTGTGTATATCTTTGGACATATTGTGTACTTCTGTGTCGACTACATCCTTCAAAAATCACCCTTATCAGATTACTGATTTTTTGAAGTATGTCTGAGTACAACAACTTAGGCTTATAATCGACGCATTGAACCGACAATGACAACATCTCCGTTTGATGCATACGACTTGATGAGTCGGTCGATCTTGTCCTCGATAATGGGCTTGAAGCGGAAACCGAGGCCACAGCAAATAATCGACCACAACTCGTCTTCTGGTAGGTATAACTCCTTTTTATGTAGGAGCATAGCTTCTGTACACTGCCAGCAATACTTTCGGCACTATGACAGCTCAGTTACTCAAAAAGCGGCTCCTTATTGTTTTATTAGTTTTGAACTTAGCCATACTATTCTTTCACTCTTGGCTTCAAAAGGTGCAACACCCGTGCAGCAATTTTCATATTGGTAAATTGTTGCTTTTGCGGCGACTCGGTGGACAGAGTTGTGTCACCGTCACATTCGAAATTCATTATGTCTCAGCTAACATCAAAGCCCGGCAGAATGGTGGCAAATAGACATCTAAAGTTGGATTTATTTTGATCCCAAAGTTCCGAAACACTTCCAGCACAATTCTCCCAATGCACGCGCTGCAGCCGCCCGCATGCGGTTCTGACGGCGCAAAACATCAATAGGCTTTCTTCGACGGTTTTTATAGTGAGCTAGCTGGTTTACCCGGCTCCGCCCGGCACTGTCAAAACGCTATGATAAAGCTCTCATCCCTATCCCTGTGCAAACTTTACCTGTGCCCACGCCTAAACGCCACCTATTCCCGCTGTTTCACAAATCAGCATGCTGGATTACCTTCTGTGCCAACTCCCAGCCCCGTAGCTCAAACTTTGCAAAAATTCGATAAAATCGATATCGATCGATAACGAAAAGTAGCCAGCGACACTCGCCCCGCCCCGAAGTGTATGCATACGTACAGACGACATACAGACAGACGTACAGACAGACAAAGAGACATTCAGCTTTATATATAAGATTTTGAATGCAGAACAGATTTTTGTAAGTACTAGAGACTAAAGGAAAGAGAGGCCGTTTTGGCCAGAGTATAAATACTGCTGGACAAGGGAAACTGCCAGAGTGTTCTCGGGAGCAAGCGAGCCGTCGAAGAAATGGCGGACCTTACCTTTTGGATAAAGAATGGCCTAATGACCTCGCTAAGAGGGTTAAAGGCAGTGTCCAGGCTAAACCTAACCCCCTCCGATTAGTGTCGATCCTGACTGTAGGCCCCAGAAAAGGGGCAACTGCGTTGGTCCGGTCTTCTAACGTTGTCTCTGAATGGAGATAAGGGGCCTGAAAGTCCCTGGCTGGGCGGAGTCTGATATCAGACTCCGCCCATCAGGGACTGCTCAATACCTTGTCAATACGTGACTCCCGACATGTATTGACAAGGTAGTGAGCAGAAGCTGCACATTGCACACTGCAATGCAACTGCACCCATGCAGTTGCAGCTCCTTCCCGCTGGCCTGCCGACGAGGACGAGCAATTCAAAACTCGTCCGCTCCCTCAAGAATGGGTCCCCAAAAATCGGGTTTTTTGCGAATTTTAGAGAGTTTGAAGTTCGGAAATGTAATCAGGGCCACGGAAAGGCCCCAGAATGACGAAAACATGGGGGGCCAAATTTTGGGTGGACGCTGCCTTTAAATCGAGTTAATGGCGTTGGTGCACATTGCGATACGAGTTGTTATAGTTCTTGTTGCTGTTGATTTGTGCCTTTCAAACAAATTGTACACAAGTCCGCGTTCTCCATCGATAAGGTTACTACCGGGACATGCCACCAAACCCCTTTATACATCACATTGCATTTCTTGATTTCACCATTTTTTTGCAAGATTTGTCCCGAGAGCTGGGAGTTGGTAAAGAAGAGTAAGTGAGCATTTTGATCAGTAATGTTGTACAGAAATAGGAATCTTAACCGTTAACCTGGTGACTTTTATCATAGTATATTGGGGCTGGGTGGAGCCGGGTATGCCAAGTCCGACTCGTGAATTTTGTTCCTAATCTTGGAAACTCTTGCTGCACTGATCTCTTACTACAGGTCCATCGTGCTCGTCAGCGCCGGTTCATAGTGCTTTACACCAAGATGAGGAGGAGCGAACACCTCATGACATCTATCGTGAGATTGTTGTCGAATGCGAACAGATAGAGCGAAGTGGCACAGTGAGTGATTACATGCTTCGAGAGAACTTGGGCATCCGTAGTTTTGTTTACTTCTATTTTTTCTGTTTTAGTGTGACAGTTGTACTGCCCAATTCATATAAGAGAATTTTGTATTTTGTGTATGAAGGGCTTGCAACATTAATCTCCTTTCAGTCCAGCCCGATATCAGACTTTGAATCAACGTTAACTTCGCCATGCCCTGTGGCTTCACCATCACCTTTAGTTCACCCAACGTTTCCCATCCCCATGGGGCCTTTTATGTCAGAGCATGGAACTTACCCGCAAGACCAGCTTGCAGGTGAGGATCGGAGTTTCCTATCCTAACGATTATACCTGCAAAAACGTTGATCTTAGTATGTATGCCGCCTCCTCCGTACTCGGTAGTACCTCCACCAACAGAACAATTGCCCTTCTTTGCGACTTCTCCACTTCTTCCACATGTAGAACATCCCGCACTCCTATCACAGCCCATCAAACGAGAAGAACCTTTGGTGGGCCTCATGTCATAGACATAGTGTTGATTTGTTAATATGCTCGATACCACATCTAATTGGTTTGTAATGAAATTCATTGCCAGAATGCTATCTCCATCGAAGAAATCGTGCAAATGGTGGTGAAAGCAATGCAGATGAAAAGCACAGGATTAGCAGAGGAGAGAGAAAGCCCCGAGGAAATTTTGCGAAGAAAACGGCAACAGGTGGATTTTGAAAAGTTTAGAAATAAGACAAGGATGTCAACTATTACGTAGTTTAAGCAGTGGGCTCTCAAATGACCGATTTTGCTGGAATCTGCATTTAAATTTTTAGAATAATCAAGCTGCTGCTCGCTATCGGAAGAGGCAACGAGAGGCACGCGACATGGCCGAAGGCGAACTAGATCTACTGCTGCGACGGAATGAAAGCCTCCGTCGAACAATTGAGAACATGCAGTTAGAAATCGAAGAGCTGAAAAAGGCAGTCCTTTCTGCTGGACGATCGTGACACAAAAAATTCAACATGCTCTCGCGATCAATATGATGTCTGCATTTCATTCCGTATTCACAATCTTTTCGCTTAGATGTGTATCATGTTCTATTCATTTTACCGGTGGCGTTGTCAGGAACAAGCGTAACTGCCATTTTTCATTTGCCATGCAATGAGAGCACCAGGACATAGGTCAGAAGGTGTGCTTGCCTCTACTTCAAAATTGTGTCATAAACATTTTTTTCTCTTAAGTATTCAACTAGATAGTTACCCTATTCAGGTGTATAAGCCGCACCCTTTTCGCTCTATAGGCGAACACGCCAAAAGACTGACTGTCATCATGGAGCGCGTTAAGTGAGAGCAGTATGCGATAAGGCGACCGCTTCGCGAAACATATGCGCGGCGGCACGCCCGGGTCTGCTCGCGTTTAGAGCAAAAAGGGTGCGGCTTATACACCTGAAAACAATAGTTTCTAAAGCTCCCGTGCTTCATACCTCTACGAGCGAAGATTTAGCTCAACTAGTATTATGGTTGGTACCCTATGTTTATCTTCATCTTTATTTCATACACACTAAGCGCGCCATAAAAAAACTGTTAAATTAGTAACAAGGTAAACCAACTACCTTCATCAGATTGAGAAACTGGCTTCTGAATTTTTCACTCAGATCAAAAACGGAGTGGTGAGTTTTGAGCGAACGAATCCGGGCATCCCAACTAGTTACGAAATAAACAGAAAAAACTTGACACCGAATTAAATCCAGTACTGCCCAACATGAAAACTATTTTGAAATTGTTTGTTCATGACGTTTTGTGGTACTATACACATTATTTTAGACTGAAATAAGAGCCATGCACTAAGAAGCTTAGAACTAACTTTCACAAATGTACAAAAAAAGTACTACAATACCATTTATAATTTCCCATGACTTTTACGCATGTCCAAAACCTGCAGTTCTCAAACTTTTCATTTCATACTTTCAAAAGAACTTCGGTAACAAATGTATAGAGAAAAAAAGTGCAATACAGTAAATTTTTTCAAAGCATCTTCTATCCTCTCAAGTGAAAGAAATTGGTCTAATATCGCAAAGTTGTGTCATACACTAACTCATCATTTGGAAAATCTTCTGGTTTATGAGCTCATAAAGATTACTATCGTTTAATACTAAACTGGCAAGCAAAATGAGCGTCTATCACTTTCGAACATCGAATTCAAAATTTCGGGTACATCTGGGCGCTATCTAAAATAAAGACTATAATAGTTTATCCAAGAAAAGTCTAGAAGATTTAGCAAATTTAAAAGAAAAGAAGCTATTAAAGAAGAGAGAATTCCGCATCGGGTGACAACTGACTTGCTTACATTCTGGCACTTTACAAGATAGAAAGTGACCAAGTAAGAAAATTAGTAACCTTGAAAATTTATTTCCAGAGTTTAAAAAAAAAGATTTCAAGAAATCTGTTGAAGTGCACTTTGTTTACCTTATCCAGCTGTCATCGAAGCTCCTTCGAAAGCATAAAATGAGAATTTTGGAAAGTTGTCAAACTTGAACACTGAGCATCAAAGATTATCGTACCTAAAACCAAAGGTAAGTTTGAAAAGCGATTGAAAGAAAAAGGCAAGTACAATGAACACCCATCGTCCAGTGAAAATTGAACACTGGCGCGTTAGTTCGCTTCAGGGCATTGTCCCAGCAGGTATCACATTTTGGGAAAGATACCAACATTAGTCGGTGATTGAAGATGTGTTGCATAACTTTAAACGCGCCTTTAGCGCTAATTCCAAATCTGCTTTCCTTTTCTGCGGAAAAGGTTTCTGAAAGAAGTTGTGAGCGTTTGAATGTCCAAATTTGTCAAGGTTTAGGTGGCCTAAAGTTGACAAAAGCCATACAAAAGCACCGGAAAGTGGAAAATCAGTTTTGTATGGAGCATATTGTTTGCAATGAAGAAACAGAGCTGGTGAAAATCGCAAAGGTACTGTTTTAAGGGCCAGGCATACTTCACGCGATTTCAGTCGCGACGCGATTTGGCAATATTCCAACTGTCTATAACTCGCTGTAAGCACATTTAAAATGTACAGAAGATAGAGCAGTTTATCAATCCACCTAAGTTATACACACTACGTGTGCAGTTTGCTAATGTTGGATCTGGAGAATTCTAACGAACTGCCAAATCGCGTCGCGACTGAAATCGCGTGAAGTATGCCCGGCCCTTTAGAGCTTTTCGCTGATTTTAAGCCACTCGCTTGACAAATTTGGACATTCAAACGCTCATAACTTCTTTCGGAAACTTATTCCGCAAAAAAGGAAAGTAGATTTGGAATCAGCGTTCAAAGGCACGCTCAAAGATATGTAAATATGCAACCCATCTTCAATCGCCGACTAATGTTGGTATCCTGCCCCTATTAGCTAGACTTGGCGGCAGACGTCCAATTTCAAAACAAAGTTTTGAAAAAGCGCAACGTCTTTGTGTTATTCAATCTGCATTTTCGGAATCAGCGAGAAGGATAAGCCCAGGAAAGCAAGAAGGCTTCATCCAGAATTTTACCCGGTACCAAATACTCAAGTTGTCAAGTGACAGTTGCAGTGAAGTGTGCACTTCACAGAATAGAGATTCGCCGTAAAAAGCATTGTAGTAGCATAAGTTTGCATCTTGACTTCAAACAAGTTTAGAATTGCGACGAGTTCAATGGTTAATTTCTAAACTTTAAGTTCTTCCAAAAGCAAACTCCTTTTCCATATATTGAGCTGTTTTTGCTTCTCTAGACTTAGGGTATCATTCGACAGAGCGCAGTAAGCTGCACAAAAGTGACCACTAAAGACCCGACTATGTCGTACCAGGTTAAATCTGAAGAATCCTGTAAAGCGGTTCGCCATTATACAGTAGACACATAGTAGGATCCGAAAATGTATTTGATGGATTTTTTGGGGCAAAAAATTGAGAAATCATAATAGCCCGAAATTGCAAAAATGTCATTTTTCGGGCTTTTTATGTTGAACCTGGTAATTCTGGGTTACCATGACGCTTACTGAGATGAATTTAAGGATATACTTGTCAAGGCTTGTGGTATACAATGGAATAGTGGGTGGGGCTGGGGGCAGAGTTTGCCATTTTTGGAGTATCTTCTTTTTTTCTATGAAAAAATTTAGCAAAGACATATTTGAGCGCTACTACTGCGTCTACTATGTAATGATCGGTGGAATCTTTCAGTGGGATTTTTATTCCTAACGAATTTTTAAGTGAAAATTTTTTTCTTTCGGTGGGATTTTCATTCCCAACAAATGCTCAGGTGAAAATTTTCTTGGCTCCAAACTTTACTGAGGTACGACATAGGTAAATCTTCGAAAGTCATTGATAGAGCTTGCTTCGCTGTATCGAATGGTATCCTAACAAGGAAACCGTGTCGAATCGAAGTGGCCTTTCCAGATGGGACCCATACTGCTTTGAAGGGTATTAAATGGTGATTAAAAATCTGCCTTCCAAATCTGCCAAGCGCCTCTGGACGCCGAGTTATGACCGTTCTTCGGAACGAAAAATGAATGCAGAATTTAGGTAAAATTTATTGTTACAATCTTTCCAGGGCTCAGATAAAGCAGTGTTAAGTATTAGCATATTGAATAAAATATATCCATTGTATAAACAGCTCTGATACTTGACACTGGAGCATTTAAGCAAATTTGGTCTATTTTGCTTCAGTTTTGCGTTCAATTTTTTGACATGAAAAACGAGCATAACTCGGCGTTCAGAGGCGCTTGGCAGATTTGGAAAGCAGATTTGGAATCAACGATTATGCTCTTCAAAGCAGTATGGGTCTCATCCGGAAAGGCCACTTCGACTCGACACGGTTCCCTTGTAAGTTTGCTAAAACAAACATAGCCTTTTTATCTAAAGGATGAGTTTACTTTTGGAACAACTTAACAACAAAGAGGAAGGAACTCCTCCCCGTGGGGCACATCACTTCTACGCGGAAGCCAACTAGAGGACTGACCTAGTCTAACTGCCAAAAACATAAATCCACTTTCAAGATAGGAACACAACCTGGTATGCAGATTTCCAGTGATCCAAAAATCCTGAAGCTTGTGCACAAGCACTTTATGGTATTTTATCAATTCGAAATATTGACGTAAACGATGACAACTGACTTTTCGAAGTTAGCGGTTTTTCCAATCAAAAACACTTCTCAAAAGATTAATAGTAATGCTTTAACCTGCAACAAAACCATACAGTTTAGGTGTAACTTGTGAAAAATTTTTCTGGATTAGCTTGTCCCTAATAATTTTCTTCATCGCCTTGATAGGCGTCATAGCAAGCATCTAAGAGGAAAATCATTGACTATCTCAGCAGAAGGTGTTTTGTGATAGACCACTGCTTCCTTTCACAAACTGGGAACTTCACAAGAATTCATAGAAAGTTGAGAAAGAGAATCAGCACATTTATTGTAGAGACGTCTGGTAAAATATCAGAAAGAGGTTCCGTATCTAGTCTAGGTTTCTTATATATTAGGTGGTAAAGAAAGTTTCCAGGCACTTTCTGAGATTTCATATTCAAACGCATTTTTTCGGCGCCTGGTGGGACTTTGACACCAGTTTTTTTTATACTGTTCAGTAGATCGAAGCGTAAACTTTTCAATACTGCTTCCGAGTTCTATCAATGCCAAGAAGTGTTTGGTCTGTTTGATCTGTTTGATCACATCAAGAAGAGAAATCTTTCCAACCACAAAATTTCACAATTTTTCTTTCTACGACCATTTTTTGTGTAATCAAAAGAATTTCGTCCAAATCATGAGTGATGTGATTGAGAAGCCTGTTAACTTCTGGCCCGCACTGCACTCGTTTTGCGATTTAAGCTAAGAAAGCTGCGAAAAGAGGTAGTCAGAGGCAAGCTGTCAAACTTGCCTCTGACTACCTCTTTTCGCAGCTGGCGCCGCTTCTCAGATCGTCACGCCTGGACGATGGGTCCAAAAGATGTATAAGGCATTACCCCAACAGTGTTCGCAGTTATCAAAGATTTGGACCACCATATGCAGGACGACAAGACTTAAAGTCACTTACTCGAAAAATGGTGCATTTTTAGGGGCAAAAAATAATCGATTTTTAAAGCTTTCTGGAAAAATTTTTTTCCAGACGGCGTGAATGGTCGAAACAAAAAAAACAAAAAAAACAAGAACAAAAAACAGGAACAAAGGAACAAAAACATGAATGGTCCCCATAACAGCCCCAGCAGATTTTTATATAAATACTGCATTTGAGCTCTCCAGCTTCCATCGTGCCCGAGATAATCTTGCACAAACAGGCCACTTTTCGCGACGACCTTTTTCCCTTCTGCATATGCTGGTGGACCGCAGTGAGATGCTGAAGCCAGCAAGACAAATATATGTTGTGGACAAAATTGTCTTTGCAATGAATTTTAAGAAAAGAATCAATCTGCTTGAAGTTACATCGATTTAAAGAATTTTCGCAAGTGCCCGGGAACTTTCTTTACAATCTAGTACCGTCTTTGCGAAGAACATACAGAGAATGGGCTCCACATTTTCTTTTCAGAAACATACCATGCCGAACATTTTAGAGGAATAAGGGTATTCGTCAATATCTGGTCTCTTGCTTAGGCGACGAGAACACGCCAGCAAAGTAGTTAGTTGAAGCATCAGCTTTTTCATTGAGTTTACACAGTTTTTACCAGATTTATCCGATAGAACGGAGGGAACTAAATTTATTGGAGCGTGTTTCCTATAAAATTACAATGTTTATAAAAAACGTTGGACACTCTAGAAACTTCTTCATGGTAAAAATTCAAATAGGCAAATTTTTGTAAGCTCATTAGCTAGTGGACCTTAAGGAGATTAGTTGCGATATCAACAAAGAAATCGTTTTTCCGTTCAATCAGCGGACGGATCTGTGCAGGATATCCAATGACTGAAGGGTTCACCTTATGATAACAAGTTGGCCAAGACCACATAGATTTTCCTAAGAACCTCTGACAGAATTCCTGCCAATCTGGCCGTAACAGCGGCCATGTCGACATTTATAGGGTGCACAGACTGACCGTAGCTTGATTCTTCCATTTTTGAGCCTCTACAAGTAATTCGAATATCGGCCCAAGTAGTGGGAGGCGTGCAAGTGGTACCCGGGCAGCCGACTGCTGCCGCAGCCAGCCGCCAGCGCTGCCGGCAAAGGCGCTGCTGATACAGTAATTACGCTCGTCGTTTGAAACCCTTGCCGAGAGGTTTTCTCGTACCTCGTCGCTCTGAGGTGCGATGTCAGCCTCAGGAAAGCGTGACATCCTCCATATCTATATCATTTTGAACAACAGAAAATTCATGCTTTTTGAGTAACATGTAAATAAACAAAGGTAAACAGAGGAGGGTTTATTTAAAGGAAAATGACCACAAAATCAAATCACTTCAAAAACTCAAACTAAGCAGAAGCTGAAAAATTTAGGAATTCTCAAATTTCTAGAGATTTTTTCTCGCTTTTGCATCGAAGGTCGGGCGAAAACAATCACAGGAAAATGTTATGGAAATAATGGTAGGAAAACCCTGTCGAAATGATTATACTTAATGATGTTAAGCGAGCTAAATAAGGCAAAGTAAGTCAATCAAATTGTGTAGGTTAATGATAACGTGATATACTCAATATCTATAATATATCATTTTGAACAGCAGAGAAAAAACTATATTTCATTCAGAACCACACAGTCGAACACAAAACTACACCGGAAAATCCCCAGAGATTCACAGACAATTACAAAAATGAATGAATACGAAATCAAACAGTTTTACTGCTACAAATTTTGAAATCAAAGTATAATAAATGTCCATTGACGCTGTAGCTTTAAGGATCCTTAATTTTCCAATGAAGATTTCTTACAAGGGAAGGATGGTTGGTCGAAGTGGCCATTTGAGATGACTTGTATACAGTGGTGGAGGGCATAAAACGCTAATTCCAAATCTGTCTTCCTTGTCTGCGGCGCGTTCCTGCACAAGAGGTTATGAGCGTTTGAAGGAGAAAAAAAAGAGTGTCCTTCTGGGATAAAAACAGATGCTAAAATTTTCCCAGCGCTTGAATGAGACAGCCGGAGTGCGGATATATCTCACTTAAGAGCATTTATGAATTTTCTGCTGTTCAAAATGATATAGATATCGAGGATGTCACGCTTTCCTGAGGCTGACATCGCACCTCAGAGCGACGAGATGCGAGAAAACCTCTCGGCAAGAGTTTTAGACGACGAGCGTGATTACTGTACCATCTGCAGCGGCTTTGTCGACAGCTCTGGTGGCTGGCTGCGGCAGTAGTCGGCTGCCCGAGTACCACTTGCTACTCACCCCCGAGTAGTAAAGTGCTTAGTACCCCACGTTGTGGCCATGATGACACAGGTTCGATTCCTGTCTTGGGCATCTTTTTGATAGCTGCGAATCTGGCCGTAGCAGGGGCGCATGTCGACATTTATAGGGTGCACAGACTGACCGTAGCGATTCTTCCATTTTTGAGCCTCTACAAGTAATTCGAATCTCGGCCCAAGTAGTATAGTGGTTAGTACCCCACGTTGTGGCCGTGGTGACACAGGTTCGATTCCTGTCTTGGGCATCTTTTTGATAGCTGCGAATCTGGCCGTAGCAGGGGCGCATGTCGACATTTATAGGGTGCACAGACTGACCGTAGCGATTCTTCCATTTTTGAGCCTCTACAAGTAATTCGAATCTCGGCCCAAGTAGTATAGTGGTTAGTACCCCACGTTGTGGCCGTGGTGACACAGGTTCGATTCCTGTCTTGGGCATCTTTTTGATAGCTGCGAATCTGGCCGTAGCAGGGGCGCATGTCGACATTTATAGGGTGCACAGACTGACCGTAGCGATTCTTCCATTTTTGAGCCTCTACAAGTAATTCGAATCTCGGCCCAAGTAGTATAGTGGTTAGTACCCCACGTTGTGGCCGTGGTGACACAGGTTCGATTCCTGTCTTGGGCATCTTTTTGATAGCTGCGAATCTGGCCGTAGCAGGGGCGCATGTCGACATTTATAGGGTGCACAGACTGATCGTAGCGATTCTTAAATTTTTGAGCCTCTACAAGTAATTCGAATCTCGGCCCAAGTAGTATAGTGGTTAGTACCCCACGTTGTGGCCGTGGTGACACAGGTTCGATTCCTGTCTTGGGCATCTTTTTGATAGCTGCGAATCTGGCCGTAGCAGGGGCGCATGTCGACATTTATAGGGTGCACAGACTGACCGTAGCGATTCTTCCATTTTTGAGCCTCTACAAGTAATTCGAATCTCGGCCCAAGTAGTATAGTGGTTAGTACCCCACGTTGTGGCCGTGGTGACACAGGTTCGATTCCTGTCTTGGGCATCTTTTTGATAGCTGCGAATCTGGCCGTAGCAGGGGCGCATGTCGACATTTATAGGGTGCACAGACTGACCGTAGCGATTCTTCCATTTTTGAGCCTCTACAAGTAATTCGAATCTCGGCCCAAGTAGTATAGTGGTTAGTACCCCACGTTGTGGCCGTGGTGACACAGGTTCGATTCCTGTCTTGGGCATCTTTTTGATAGCTGCGAATCTGGCCGTAGCAGGGGCGCATGTCGACATTTATAGGGTGCACAGACTGACCGTAGCGATTCTTCCATTTTTGAGCCTCTACAAGTAATTCGAATCTCGGCCCAAGTAGTGTAGTGGTTAGTACCCCACGTTGTGGCCGTGGTGACACAGGTTCGATTCCTGTCTTGGGCATCTTTTTGATAGCTGCGAATCTGGCCGTAGCAGGGGCGCATGTCGACATTTATAGGGTGCACAGACTGACCGTAGCGATTCTTCCATTTTTGAGCCTCTACAAGTAATTCGAATCTCGGCCCAAGTAGTATAGTGGTTAGTACCCCACATTGTGGCCGTGGTGACACAGGTTCGATTCCTGTCTTGGGCATCTTTTTGATAGCTGCGAATCTGGCCGTAGCAGGGGCGCATGTCGACATTTATAGGGTGCACAGACTGACCGTAGCGATTCTTCCATTTTTGAGCCTCTACAAGTAATTCGAATCTCGGCCCAAGTAGTATAGTGGTTAGTACCCCACGTTGTGGCCGTGGTGACACAGGTTCGATTCCTGTCTTGGGCATCTTTTTGATAGCTGCGAATCTGGCCGTAGCAGGGGCGCATGTCGACATTTATAGGGTGCACAGACTGACCGTAGCGATTCTTCCATTTTTGAGCCTCTACAAGTAATTCGAATCTCGGCCCAAGTAGTATAGTGGTTAGTACCCCACGTTGTGGCCGTGGTGACACAGGTTCGATTCCTGTCTTGGGCATCTTTTTGATAGCTGCGAATCTGGCCGTAGCAGGGGCGCATGTCGACATTTATAGGGTGCACAGACTGACCGTAGCGATTCTTCCATTTTTGAGCCTCTACAAGTAATTCGAATCTCGGCCCAAGTAGTATAGTGGTTAGTACCCCACGTTGTGGCCGTGGTGACACAGGTTCGATTCCTGTCTTGGGCATTTTTTTGATAGCTGCGAATCTGGCCGTAGCAGGGGCGCATGTTGACATTTATAGGGTGCACAGACTGAGCGTAGCGATTCTTCCATTTTTGAGCCTCTACAAGTAATTCGAATCTCGGCCCAAGTAGTATAGTGGTTAGTACCCCACGTTGTGGCCGTGGTGACACAGGTTCGATTCCTGTCTTGGGCATCTTTTTGATAGCTGCGAATCTGGCCGTAGCAGGGGCGCATGTCGACATTTATAGGGTGCACAGACTGACCGTAGCGATTCTTCCATTTTTGAGCCTCTACAAGTAATTCGAATCTCGGCCCAAGTAGTATAGTGGTTAGTACCCCACGTTGTGGCCGTGGTGACACAGGTTCGATTCCTGTCTTGGGCATCTTTTTGATAGCTGCGAATCTGGCCGTAGCAGGGGCGCATGTCGACATTTATAGGGTGCACAGACTGACCGTAGCGATTCTTCCATTTTTGAGCCTCTACAAGTAATTCGAATCTCGGCCCAAGTAGTATAGTGGTTAGTACCCCACGTTGTGGCCGTGGTGACACAGGTTCGATTCCTGTCTTGGGCATTTTTTTGATAGCTGCGAATCTGGCCGTAGCAGGGGCGCATGTCGACATTTATAGGGTGCACAGACTGAGCGTAGCGATTCTTCCATTTTTGATCCTCTACAAGTAATTCGAATCTCGGCCCAAGTAGTATAGTGGTTAGTACCCCACGTTGTGGCCGTGGTGACACAGGTTCGATTCCTGTCTTGGGCATCTTTTTGATAGCTGCGAATCTGGCCGTAGCAGGGGCGCATGTCGACATTTATAGGGTGCACAGACTGACCGTAGCGATTCTTCCATTTTTGAGCCTCTACAAGTAATTCGAATCTCGGCCCAAGTAGTATAGTGGTTAGTACCCCACGTTGTGGCCGTGGTGACACAGGTTCGATTCCTGTCTTGGGCATCTTTTTGATAGCTGCGAATCTGGCCGTAGCAGGGGCGCATGTCGACATTTATAGGGTGCACAGACTGAGCGTAGCGATTCTTCCATTTTTGAGCCTCTACAAGTAATTCGAATCTCGGCCCAAGTAGTATAGTGGTTAGTACCCCACGTTGTGGCCGTGGTGACACAGGTTCGATTCCTGTCTTGGGCATTTTTTTGATAGCTGCGAATCTGGCCGTAGCAGGGGCGCATGTTGACATTTATAGGGTGCACAGACTGAGCGTAGCGATTCTTCCATTTTTGAGCCTCTACAAGTAATTCGAATCTCGGCCCAAGTAGTATAGTGGTTAGTACCCCACGTTGTGGCCGTGGTGACACAGGTTCGATTCCTGTCTTGGGCATCTTTTTGATAGCTGCGAATCTGGCCGTAGCAGGGGCGCATGTCGACATTTATAGGGTGCACAGACTGACCGTAGCGATTCTTCCATTTTTGAGCCTCTACAAGTAATTCGAATCTCGGCCCAAGTAGTATAGTGGTTAGTACCCCACGTTGTGGCCGTGGTGACACAGGTTCGATTCCTGTCTTGGGCATCTTTTTGATAGCTGCGAATCTGGCCGTAGCAGGGGCGCATGTCGACATTTATAGGGTGCACAGACTGACCGTAGCGATTCTTCCATTTTTGAGCCTCTACAAGTAATTCGAATCTCGGCCCAAGTAGTATACTGGTTAGTACCCCACGTTGTGGCCGTGGTGACACAGGTTCGATTCCTGTCTTGGGCATCTTTTTGATAGCTGCGAATCTGGCCGTAGCAGGGGCGCATGTCGACATTTATAGGGTGCACAGACTGACCGTAGCGATTCTTCCATTTTTGAGCCTCTACAAGTAATTCGAATCTCGGCCCAAGTAGTATAGTGGTTAGTACCCCACGTTGTGGCCGTGGTGACACAGGTTCGATTCCTGTCTTGGGCATCTTTTTGATAGCTGCGAATCTGGCCGTAGCAGGGGCGCATGTCGACATTTATAGGGTGCACAGACTGACCGTAGCGATTCTTCCATTTTTGAGCCTCTACAAGTAATTCGAATCTCGGCCCAAGTAGTATAGTGGTTAGTACCCCACGTTGTGGCCGTGGTGACACAGGTTCGATTCCTGTCTTGGGCATCTTTTTGATAGCTGCGAATCTGGCCGTAGCAGGGGCGCATGTCGACATTTATAGGGTGCACAGACTGAGCGTAGCGATTCTTCCATTTTTGAGCCTCTACAAGTAATTCGAATCTCGGCCCAAGTAGTATAGTGGTTAGTACCCCACGTTGTGGCCGTGGTGACACAGGTTCGATTCCTGTCTTGGGCATCTTTTTGATAGCTGCGAATCTGGCCGTAGCAGGGGCGCATGTCGACATTTATAGGGTGCACAGACTGACCGTAGCGATTCTTCCATTTTTGAGCCTCTACAAGTAATTCGAATCTCGGCCCAAGTAGTATAGTGGTTAGTACCCCACGTTGTGGCCGTGGTGACACAGGTTCGATTCCTGTCTTGGGCATCTTTTTGATAGCTGCGAATCTGGCCGTAGCAGGGGCGCATGTCGACATTTATAGGGTGCACAGACTGAGCGTAGCGATTCTTCCATTTTTGAGCCTCTACAAGTAATTCGAATCTCGGCCCAAGTAGTATAGTGGTTAGTACCCCACGTTGTGGCCGTGGTGACACAGGTTCGATTCCTGTCTTGGGCATTTTTTTGATAGCTGCGAATCTGGCCGTAGCAGGGGCGCATGTTGACATTTATAGGGTGCACAGACTGAGCGTAGCGATTCTTCCATTTTTGAGCCTCTACAAGTAATTCGAATCTCGGCCCAAGTAGTATAGTGGTTAGTACCCCACGTTGTGGCCGTGGTGACACAGGTTCGATTCCTGTCTTGGGCATCTTTTTGATAGCTGCGAATCTGGCCGTAGCAGGGGCGCATGTCGACATTTATAGGGTGCACAGACTGACCGTAGCGATTCTTCCATTTTTGAGCCTCTACAAGTAATTCGAATCTCGGCCCAAGTAGTATACTGGTTAGTACCCCACGTTGTGGCCGTGGTGACACAGGTTCGATTCCTGTCTTGGGCATCTTTTTGATAGCTGCGAATCTGGCCGTAGCAGGGGCGCATGTCGACATTTATAGGGTGCACAGACTGACCGTAGCGATTCTTCCATTTTTGAGCCTCTACAAGTAATTCGAATCTCGGCCCAAGTAGTATAGTGGTTAGTACCCCACGTTGTGGCCGTGGTGACACAGGTTCGATTCCTGTCTTGGGCATCTTTTTGATAGCTGCGAATCTGGCCGTAGCAGGGGCGCATGTCGACATTTATAGGGTGCACAGACTGACCGTAGCGATTCTTCCATTTTTGAGCCTCTACAAGTAATTCGAATCTCGGCCCAAGTAGTATAGTGGTTAGTACCCCACGTTGTGGCCGTGGTGACACAGGTTCGATTCCTGTCTTGGGCATCTTTTTGATAGCTGCGAATCTGGCCGTAGCAGGGGCGCATGTCGACATTTATAGGGTGCACAGACTGAGCGTAGCGATTCTTCCATTTTTGAGCCTCTACAAGTAATTCGAATCTCGGCCCAAGTAGTATAGTGGTTAGTACCCCACGTTGTGGCCGTGGTGACACAGGTTCGATTCCTGTCTTGGGCATCTTTTTGATAGCTGCGAATCTGGCCGTAGCAGGGGCGCATGTCGACATTTATAGGGTGCACAGACTGACCGTAGCGATTCTTCCATTTTTGAGCCTCTACAAGTAATTCGAATCTCGGCCCAAGTAGTATAGTGGTTAGTACCCCACGTTGTGGCCGTGGTGACACAGGTTCGATTCCTGTCTTGGGCATCTTTTTGATAGCTGCGAATCTGGCCGTAGCAGGGGCGCATGTCGACATTTATAGGGTGCACAGACTGAGCGTAGCGATTCTTCCATTTTTGAGCCTCTACAAGTAATTCGAATCTCGGCCCAAGTAGTATAGTGGTTAGTACCCCACGTTGTGGCCGTGGTGACACAGGTTCGATTCCTGTCTTGGGCATTTTTTTGATAGCTGCGAATCTGGCCGTAGCAGGGGCGCATGTTGACATTTATAGGGTGCACAGACTGAGCGTAGCGATTCTTCCATTTTTGAGCCTCTACAAGTAATTCGAATCTCGGCCCAAGTAGTATAGTGGTTAGTACCCCACGTTGTGGCCGTGGTGACACAGGTTCGATTCCTGTCTTGGGCATCTTTTTGATAGCTGCGAATCTGGCCGTAGCAGGGGCGCATGTCGACATTTATAGGGTGCACAGACTGACCGTAGCGATTCTTCCATTTTTGAGCCTCTACAAGTAATTCGAATCTCGGCCCAAGTAGTATAGTGGTTAGTACCCCACGTTGTGGCCGTGGTGACACAGGTTCGATTCCTGTCTTGGGCATCTTTTTGATAGCTGCGAATCTGGCCGTAGCAGGGGCGCATGTCGACATTTATAGGGTGCACAGACTGACCGTAGCGATTCTTCCATTTTTGAGCCTCTACAAGTAATTCGAATCTCGGCCCAAGTAGTATACTGGTTAGTACCCCACGTTGTGGCCGTGGTGACACAGGTTCGATTCCTGTCTTGGGCATCTTTTTGATAGCTGCGAATCTGGCCGTAGCAGGGGCGCATGTCGACATTTATAGGGTGCACAGACTGACCGTAGCGATTCTTCCATTTTTGAGCCTCTACAAGTAATTCGAATCTCGGCCCAAGTAGTATAGTGGTTAGTACCCCACGTTGTGGCCGTGGTGACACAGGTTCGATTCCTGTCTTGGGCATCTTTTTGATAGCTGCGAATCTGGCCGTAGCAGGGGCGCATGTCGACATTTATAGGGTGCACAGACTGACCGTAGCGATTCTTCCATTTTTGAGCCTCTACAAGTAATTCGAATCTCGGCCCAAGTAGTATAGTGGTTAGTACCCCACGTTGTGGCCGTGGTGACACAGGTTCGATTCCTGTCTTGGGCATCTTTTTGATAGCTGCGAATCTGGCCGTAGCAGGGGCGCATGTCGACATTTATAGGGTGCACAGACTGAGCGTAGCGATTCTTCCATTTTTGAGCCTCTACAAGTAATTCGAATCTCGGCCCAAGTAGTATAGTGGTTAGTACCCCACGTTGTGGCCGCGGTGACACAGGTTCGATTCCTGTCTTGGGCATCTTTTTGATAGCTGCGAATCTGGCCGTAGCAGGGGCGCATGTCGACATTTATAGGGTGCACAGACTGACCGTAGCGATTCTTCCATTTTTGAGCCTCTACAAGTAATTCGAATCTCGGCCCAAGTAGTATAGTGGTTAGTACCCCACGTTGTGGCCGTGGTGACACAGGTTCGATTCCTGTCTTGGGCATCTTTTTGATAGCTGCGAATCTGGCCGTAGCAGGGGCGCATGTCGACATTTATAGGGTGCACAGACTGAGCGTAGCGATTCTTCCATTTTTGAGCCTCTACAAGTAATTCGAATCTCGGCCCAAGTAGTATAGTGGTTAGTACCCCACGTTGTGGCCGTGGTGACACAGGTTCGATTCCTGTCTTGGGCATTTTTTTGATAGCTGCGAATCTGGCCGTAGCAGGGGCGCATGTTGACATTTATAGGGTGCACAGACTGAGCGTAGCGATTCTTCCATTTTTGAGCCTCTACAAGTAATTCGAATCTCGGCCCAAGTAGTATAGTGGTTAGTACCCCACGTTGTGGCCGTGGTGACACAGGTTCGATTCCTGTCTTGGGCATCTTTTTGATAGCTGCGAATCTGGCCGTAGCAGGGGCGCATGTCGACATTTATAGGGTGCACAGACTGACCGTAGCGATTCTTCCATTTTTGAGCCTCTACAAGCAATTCGAATCTCGGCCCAAGTAGTATACTGGTTAGTACCCCACGTTGTGGCCGTGGTGACACAGGTTCGATTCCTGTCTTGGGCATCTTTTTGATAGCTGCGAATCTGGCCGTAGCAGGGGCGCATGTCGACATTTATAGGGTGCACAGACTGACCGTAGCGATTCTTCCATTTTTGAGCCTCTACAAGTAATTCGAATCTCGGCCCAAGTAGTATAGTGGTTAGTACCCCACGTTGTGGCCGTGGTGACACAGGTTCGATTCCTGTCTTGGGCATCTTTTTGATAGCTGCGAATCTGGCCGTAGCAGGGGCGCATGTCGACATTTATAGGGTGCACAGACTGACCGTAGCGATTCTTCCATTTTTGAGCCTCTACAAGTAATTCGAATCTCGGCCCAAGTAGTATAGTGGTTAGTACCCCACGTTGTGGCCGTGGTGACACAGGTTCGATTCCTGTCTTGGGCATCTTTTTGATAGCTGCGAATCTGGCCGTAGCAGGGGCGCATGTCGACATTTATAGGGTGCACAGACTGAGCGTAGCGATTCTTCCATTTTTGAGCCTCTACAAGTAATTCGAATCTCGGCCCAAGTAGTATAGTGGTTAGTACCCCACGTTGTGGCCGTGGTGACACAGGTTCGATTCCTGTCTTGGGCATCTTTTTGATAGCTGCGAATCTGGCCGTAGCAGGGGCGCATGTCGACATTTATAGGGTGCACAGACTGACCGTAGCGATTCTTCCATTTTTGAGCCTCTACAAGTAATTCGAATCTCGGCCCAAGTAGTATAGTGGTTAGTACCCCACGTTGTGGCCGTGGTGACACAGGTTCGATTCCTGTCTTGGGCATCTTTTTGATAGCTGCGAATCTGGCCGTAGCAGGGGCGCATGTCGACATTTATAGGGTGCACAGACTGAGCGTAGCGATTCTTCCATTTTTGAGCCTCTACAAGTAATTCGAATCTCGGCCCAAGTAGTATAGTGGTTAGTACCCCACGTTGTGGCCGTGGTGACACAGGTTCGATTCCTGTCTTGGGCATTTTTTTGATAGCTGCGAATCTGGCCGTAGCAGGGGCGCATGTTGACATTTATAGGGTGCACAGACTGAGCGTAGCGATTCTTCCATTTTTGAGCCTCTACAAGTAATTCGAATCTCGGCCCAAGTAGTATAGTGGTTAGTACCCCACGTTGTGGCCGTGGTGACACAGGTTCGATTCCTGTCTTGGGCATCTTTTTGATAGCTGCGAATCTGGCCGTAGCAGGGGCGCATGTCGACATTTATAGGGTGCACAGACTGACCGTAGCGATTCTTCCATTTTTGAGCCTCTACAAGTAATTCGAATCTCGGCCCAAGTAGTATAGTGGTTAGTACCCCACGTTGTGGCCGTGGTGACACAGGTTCGATTCCTGTCTTGGGCATCTTTTTGATAGCTGCGAATCTGGCCGTAGCAGGGGCGCATGTCGACATTTATAGGGTGCACAGACTGACCGTAGCGATTCTTCCATTTTTGAGCCTCTACAAGTAATTCGAATCTCGGCCCAAGTAGTATACTGGTTAGTACCCCACGTTGTGGCCGTGGTGACACAATTTCGATTCCTGTCTTGGGCATCTTTTTGATAGCTGCGAATCTGGCCGTAGCAGGGGCGCATGTCGACATTTATAGGGTGCACAGACTGACCGTAGCGATTCTTCCATTTTTGAGCCTCTACAAGTAATTCGAATCTCGGCCCAAGTAGTGTAGTGGTTAGTACCCCACGTTGTGGCCGTGGTGACACAGGTTCGATTCCTGTCTTGGGCATCTTTTTGATAGCTGCGAATCTGGCCGTAGTAGGGGCGCATGTCGACATTTATAGGGTGCACAGACTGACCGTAGCGATTCTTCCATTTTTGAGCCTCTACAAGTAATTCGAATCTCGGCCCAAGTAGTATAGTGGTTAGTACCCCACGTTGTGGCCGTGGTGACACAGGTTCGATTCCTGTCTTGGGCATCTTTTTGATAGCTGCGAATCTGGCCGTAGCAGGGGCGCATGTCGACATTTATAGGGTGCACAGACTGAGCGTAGCGATTCTTCCATTTTTGAGCCTCTACAAGTAATTCGAATCTCGGCCCAAGTAGTATAGTGGTTAGTACCCCACGTTGTGGCCGTGGTGACACAGGTTCGATTCCTGTCTTGGGCATTTTTTTGATAGCTGCGAATCTGGCCGTAGCAGGGGCGCATGTTGACATTTATAGGGTGCACAGACTGAGCGTAGCGATTCTTCCATTTTTGAGCCTCTACAAGTAATTCGAATCTCGGCCCAAGTAGTATAGTGGTTAGTACCCCACGTTGTGGCCGTGGTGACACAGGTTCGATTCCTGTCTTGGGCATCTTTTTGATAGCTGCGAATCTGGCCGTAGCAGGGGCGCATGTCGACATTTATAGGGTGCACAGACTGACCGTAGCGATTCTTCCATTTTTGAGCCTCTACAAGTAATTCGAATCTCGGCCCAAGTAGTATAGTGGTTAGTACCCCACGTTGTGGCCGTGGTGACACAGGTTCGATTCCTGTCTTGGGCATCTTTTTGATAGCTGCGAATCTGGCCGTAGCAGGGGCGCATGTCGACATTTATAGGGTGCACAGACTGACCGTAGCGATTCTTCCATTTTTGAGCCTCTACAAGTAATTCGAATCTCGGCCCAAGTAGTATACTGGTTAGTACCCCACGTTGTGGCCGTGGTGACACAGGTTCGATTCCTGTCTTGGGCATCTTTTTGATAGCTGCGAATCTGGCCGTAGCAGGGGCGCATGTCGACATTTATAGGGTGCACAGACTGACCGTAGCGATTCTTCCATTTTTGAGCCTCTACAAGTAATTCGAATCTCGGCCCAAGTAGTATAGTGGTTAGTACCCCACGTTGTGGCCGTGGTGACACAGGTTCGATTCCTGTCTTGGGCATCTTTTTGATAGCTGCGAATCTGGCCGTAGCAGGGGCGCATGTCGACATTTATAGGGTGCACAGACTGATCGTAGCGATTCTTCCATTTTTGAGCCTCTACAAGTAACTCGAATCTCGGCCCAAGTAGTATAGTGGTTAGTACCCCACGTTGTGGCCGTGGTGACACAGGTTCGATTCCTGTCTTGGGCATCTTTTTGATAGCTGCGAATCTGGCCGTAGCAGGGGCGCATGTCGACATTTATAGGGTGCACAGACTGACCGTAGCGATTCTTCCATTTTTGAGCCTCTACAAGTAATTCGAATCTCGGCCCAAGTAGTATAGTGGTTAGTACCCCACGTTGTGGCCGTGGTGACACAGGTTCGATTCCTGTCCTGGGCATCTTTTTGATAGCTGCGAATCTGGCCGTAGCAGGGGCGCATGTCGACATTTATAGGGTGCACAGACTGACCGTAGCGATTCTTCCATTTTTGAGCCTCTACAAGTAATTCGAATCTCGACCCAAGTAGTGTAGTGGTTAGTACCCCACGTTGTGGCCGTGGTGACACAGGTTTTCGATTCCTGTCTTGGGCATCTTTTTGATAGCTGCGAATCTGGCCGTAGCAGGGGCGCATGTCGACATTTATAGGGTGCACAGACTGACCGTAGCGATTCTTCCATTTTTGAGCCTCTACAAGTAATTCGAATCTCGGCCCATGTAGTATAGTGGTTAGTACCCCACGTTGTGGCCGTGGTGACACAGGTTCGATTCCTGTCTTGGTCATCTTTTTGATAGCTGCGAATCTGGCCGTAGCAGGGGCGCATGTCGACATTTATAGGGTGCACAGACTGAGCGTAGCGATTCTTCCATTTTTGAGCCTCTACAAGTAATTCGAATCTCGGCCCAAGTAGTATAGTGGTTAGTACCCCACGTTGTGGCCGTGGTGACACAGGTTCGATTCCTGTCTTGGGCATCTTTTTGATAGCTGCGAATCTGGCCGTAGCAGGGGCGCATGTCCACATTTATAGGGTGCACAGACTGACCGTAGCGATTCTTCCATTTTTGAGCCTCTACAAGTAATTCGAATCTCGGCCCAAGTAGTATATAGGTTAGTACCCCACGTTGTGGCCGTGGTGACACAGGTTCGATTCCTGTCTTGGGCATCTTTTTGATAGCTGCGAATCTGGCCGTAGCAGGGGCGCATGTCGACATTTATAGGGTGCACAGACTGACCGTAGCGATTCTTCCATTTTTGAGCCTCTACAAGTAATTCGAATCTCGGCCCAAGTAGTATAGTGGTTAGTACCCCACGTTGTGGCCGTGGTGACACAGGTTCGATTCCTGTCTTGGGCATCTTTTTGATAGCTGCGAATCTGGCCGTAGCAGGGGCGCATGTCGACATTTATAGGGTGCACAGACTGACCGTAGCGATTCTTCCATTTTTGAGCCTCTACAAGTAATTCGAATCTCGGCCCAAGTAGTATAGTGGTTAGTACCCCACGTTGTGGCCGTGGTGACACAGGTTCGATTCCTGTCTTGGGCATCTTTTTGATAGCTGCGAATCTGGCCGTAGCAGGGGCGCATGTCGACATTTATAGGGTGCACAGACTGAGCGTAGCGATTCTTCCATTTTTGAGCCTCTACAAGTAATTCGAATCTCGGCCCAAGTAGTATAGTGGCTAGTACCCCACGTTGTGGCCGTGGTGACACAGGTTCGATTCCTGTCTTGGGCATCTTTTTGATAGCTGCGAATCTGGCCGTAGCAGGGGCGCATGTCGACATTTATAGGGTGCACAGACTGAGCGTAGCGATTCTTCCATTTTTGAGCCTCTACAAGTAATTCGAATCTCGGCCCAAGTAGTATAGTGGTTAGTACCCCACGTTGTGGCCGTGGTGACACAGGTTCGATTCCTGTCTTGGGCATCTTTTTGATAGCTGCGAATCTGGCCGTAGCAGGGGCGCATGTCGACATTTATAGGGTGCACAGACTGACCGTAGCGATTCTTCCATTTTTGAGCCTCTACAAGTAATTCGAATCTCGGCCCAAGTAGTATAGTGGTTAGTACCCCACGTTGTGGCCGTGGTGACACAGGTTCGATTCCTGTCTTGGGCATCTTTTTGATAGCTGCGAATCTGGCCGTAGCAGGGGCGCATGTCGACATTTATAGGGTGCACAGACTGACCGTAGCGATTCTTCCATTTTTGAGCCTCTACAAGTAATTCGAATCTCGGCCCAAGTAGTATAGTGGTTAGTACCCCACGTTGTGGCCGTGGTGACACAGGTTCGATTCCTGTCTTGGGCATCTTTTTGATAGCTGCGAATCTGGCCGTAGCAGGGGCGCATGTCGACATTTATAGGGTGCACAGACTGACCGTAGCGATTCTTCCATTTTTGAGCCTCTACAAGTAATTCGAATCTCGGCCCAAGTAGTATAGTGGTTAGTACCCCACGTTGTGGCCGTGGTGACACAGGTTCGATTCCTGTCTTGGGCATCTTTTTGATAGCTGCGAATCTGGCCGTAGCAGGGGCGCATGTCGACATTTATAGGGTGCACAGACTGACCGTAGCGATTCTTCCATTTTTGAGCCTCTACAAGTAATTCGAATCTCGGCCCAAGTAGTATAGTGGTTAGTACCCCACGTTGTGGCCGTGGTGACACAGGTTCGATTCCTGTCTTGGGCATCTTTTTGATAGCTGCGAATCTGGCCGTAGCAGGGGCGCATGTCGACATTTATAGGGTGCACAGACTGACCGTAGCGATTCTTCCATTTTTGAGCCTCTACAAGTAATTCGAATCTCGGCCCAAGTAGTATAGTGGTTAGTACCCCACGTTGTGGCCGTGGTGACACAGGTTCGATTCCTGTCTTGGGCATCTTTTTGATAGCTGCGAATCTGGCCGTAGCAGGGGCGCATGTCGACATTTATAGGGTGCACAGACTGACCGTAGCGATTCTTCCATTTTTGAGCCTCTACAAGTAATTCGAATCTCGGCCCAAGTAGTATAGTGGTTAGTACCCCACGTTGTGGCCGTGGTGACACAGGTTCGATTCCTGTCTTGGGCATCTTTTTGATAGCTGCGAATCTGGCCGTAGCAGGGGCGCATGTCGACATTTATAGGGTGCACAGACTGACCGTAGCGATTCTTCCATTTTTGAGCCTCTACAAGTAATTCGAATCTCGGCCCAAGTAGTATAGTGGTTAGTACCCCACGTTGTGGCCGTGGTGACACAGGTTCGATTCCTGTCTTGGGCATCTTTTTGATAGCTGCGAATCTGGCCGTAACAGGGGCGCATGTCGACATTTATAGGGTGCACAGACTGACCGTAGCGATTCTTCCATTTTTGAGCCTCTACAAGTAATTCGAATCTCGGCCCAAGTAGTATAGTGGTTAGTACCCCACGTTGTGGCCGTGGTGACACAGGTTCGATTCCTGTCTTGGGCATCTTTTTGATAGCTGCGAATCTGGCCGTAGCAGGGGCGCATGTCGACATTTATAGGGTGCACAGACTGACCGTAGCGATTCTTCCATTTTTGAGCCTCTACAAGTAATTCGAATCTCGGCCCAAGTAGTATAGTGGTTAGTACCCCACGTTGTGGCCGTGGTGACACAGGTTCGATTCCTGTCTTGGGCATCTTTTTGATAGCTGCGAATCTGGCCGTAGCAGGGGCGCATGTCGACATTTATAGGGTGCACAGACTGACCGTAGCGATTCTTCCATTTTTGAGCCTCTACAAGTAATTCGAATCTCGGCCCAAGTAGTATAGTGGTTAGTACCCCACGTTGTGGCCGTGGTGACACAGGTTCGATTCCTGTCTTGGGCATCTTTTTGATAGCTGCGAATCTGGCCGTAGCAGGGGCGCATGTCGACATTTATAGGGTGCACAGACTGACCGTAGCGATTCTTCCATTTTTGAGCCTCTACAAGTAATTCGAATCTCGGCCCAAGTAGTATAGTGGTTAGTACCCCACGTTGTGGCCGTGGTGACACAGGTTCGATTCCTGTCTTGGGCATCTTTTTGATAGCTGCGAATCTGGCCGTAACAGGGGCGCATGTCGACATTTATAGGGTGCACAGACTGAGCGTAGCGATTCTTCCATTTTTGAGCCTCTACAAGTAATTCGAATCTCGGCCCAAGTAGTATAGTGGTTAGTACCCCACGTTGTGGCCGTGGTGACACAGGTTCGATTCCTGTCTTGGGCATCTTTTTGATAGCTGCGAATCTGGCCGTAGCAGGGGCGCATGTCGACATTTATAGGGTGCACAGACTGAGCGTAACGATTCTTCCATTTTTGAGCCTCTACAAGTAATTCGAATCTCGGCCCAAGTAGTATAGTGGTTAGTACCCCACGTTGTGGCCGTGGTGACACAGGTTCGATTCCTGTCTTGGGCATCTTTTTGATAGCTGCGAATCTGGCCGTAGCAGGGGCGCATGTCGACATTTATAGGGTGCACAGACTGAGCGTAGCGATTCTTCCATTTTTGAGCCTCTACAAGTAATTCGAATCTCGGCCCAAGTAGTATAGTGGTTAGTACCCCACGTTGTGGCCGTGGTGACACAGGTTCGATTCCTGTCTTGGGCATCTTTTTGATAGCTGCGAATCTGGCCGTAGCAGGGGCGCATGTCGACATTTATAGGGTGCACAGACTGACCGTAGCGATTCTTCCATTTTTGAGCCTCTACAAGTAATTCGAATCTCGGCCCAAGTAGTATAGTGGTTAGTACCCCACGTTGTGGCCGTGGTGACACAGGTTCGATTCCTGTCTTGGGCATCTTTTTGATAGCTGCGAATCTGGCCGTAGCAGGGGCGCATGTCGACATTTATAGGGTGCACAGACTGACCGTAGCGATTCTTCCATTTTTGAGCCTCTACAAGTAATTCGAATCTCGGCCCAAGTAGTATAGTGGTTAGTACCCCACGTTGTGGCCGTGGTGACACAGGTTCGATTCCTGTCTTGGGCATCTTTTTGATAGCTGCGAATCTGGCCGTAGCAGGGGCGCATGTCGACATTTATAGGGTGCACAGACTGACCGTAGCGATTCTTCCATTTTTGAGCCTCTACAAGTAATTCGAATCTCGGCCCAAGTAGTATAGTGGTTAGTACCCCACGTTGTGGCCGTGGTGACACAGGTTCGATTCCTGTCTTGGGCATCTTTTTGATAGCTGCGAATCTGGCCGTAGCAGGGGCGCATGTCGACATTTATAGGGTGCACAGACTGACCGTAGCGATTCTTCCATTTTTGAGCCTCTACAAGTAATTCGAATCTCGGCCCAAGTAGTATAGTGGTTAGTACCCCACGTTGTGGCCGTGGTGACACAGGTTCGATTCCTGTCTTGGGCATCTTTTTGATAGCTGCGAATCTGGCCGTAACAGGGGCGCATGTCGACATTTATAGGGTGCACAGACTGAGCGTAGCGATTCTTCCATTTTTGAGCCTCTACAAGTAATTCGAATCTCGGCCCAAGTAGTATAGTGGTTAGTACCCCACGTTGTGGCCGTGGTGACACAGGTTCGATTCCTGTCTTGGGCATCTTTTTGATAGCTGCGAATCTGGCCGTAGCAGGGGCGCATGTCGACATTTATAGGGTGCACAGACTGAGCGTAACGATTCTTCCATTTTTGAGCCTCTACAAGTAATTCGAATCTCGGCCCAAGTAGTATAGTGGTTAGTACCCCACGTTGTGGCCGTGGTGACACAGGTTCGATTCCTGTCTTGGGCATCTTTTTGATAGCTGCGAATCTGGCCGTAGCAGGGGCGCATGTCGACATTTATAGGGTGCACAGACTGAGCGTAGCGATTCTTCCATTTTTGAGCCTCTACAAGTAATTCGAATCTCGGCCCAAGTAGTATAGTGGTTAGTACAAGCAGTGGTATCAACGCAGAGTACTGGTTCGATTCCTGTCTTGGGCATCTTTTTGATAGCTGCGAATCTGGCCGTAGCAGGGGCGCATGTCGACATTTATAGGGTGCACAGACTGACCGTAGCGATTCTTCCATTTTTGAGCCTCTACAAGTAATTCGAATCTCGGCCCAAGTAGTATAGTGGTTAGTACCCCACGTTGTGGCCGTGGTGACACAGGTTCGATTCCTGTCTTGGGCATCTTTTTGATAGCTGCGAATCTGGCCGTAGCAGGGGCGCATGTCGACATTTATAGGGTGCACAGACTGAGCGTAGCGATTCTTCCATTTTTGAGCCTCTACAAGTAATTCGAATCTCGGCCCAAGTAGTATAGTGGTTAGTACCCCACGTTGTGGCCGTGGTGACACAGGTTCGATTCCTGTCTTGGGCATCTTTTTGATAGCTGCGAATCTGGCCGTAGCAGGGGCGCATGTCGACATTTATAGGGTGCACAGACTGACCGTAGCGATTCTTCCATTTTTGAGCCTCTACAAGTAATTCGAATCTCGGCCCAAGTAGTATAGTGGTTAGTACCCCACGTTGTGGCCGTGGTGACACAGGTTCGATTCCTGTCTTGGGCATCTTTTTGATAGCTGCGAATCTGGCCGTAGCAGGGGCGCATGTCGACATTTATAGGGTGCACAGACTGACCGTAGCGATTCTTCCATTTTTGAGCCTCTACAAGTAATTCGAATCTCGGCCCAAGTAGTATAGTGGTTAGTACCCCACGTTGTGGCCGTGGTGACACAGGTTCGATTCCTGTCTTGGGCATCTTTTTGATAGCTGCGAATCTGGCCGTAGCAGGGGCGCATGTCGACATTTATAGGGTGCACAGACTGAGCGTAGCGATTCTTCCATTTTTGAGCCTCTACAAGTAATTCGAATCTCGGCCCAAGTAGTATAGTGGTTAGTACCCCACGTTGTGGCCGTGGTGACACAGGTTCGATTCCTGTCTTGGGCATCTTTTTGATAGCTGCGAATCTGGCCGTAGCAGGGGCGCATGTCGACATTTATAGGGTGCACAGACTGACCGTAGCGATTCTTCCATTTTTGAGCCTCTACAAGTAATTCGAATCTCGGCCCAAGTAGTATAGTGGTTAGTACCCCACGTTGTGGCCGTGGTGACACAGGTTCGATTCCTGTCTTGGGCATCTTTTTGATAGCTGCGAATCTGGCCGTAGCAGGGGCGCATGTCGACATTTATAGGGTGCACAGACTGACCGTAGCGATTCTTCCATTTTTGAGCCTCTACAAGTAATTCGAATCTCGGCCCAAGTAGTATAGTGGTTAGTACCCCACGTTGTGGCCGTGGTGACACAGGTTCGATTCCTGTCTTGGGCATCTTTTTGATAGCTGCGAATCTGGCCGTAGCAGGGGCGCATGTCGACATTTATAGGGTGCACAGACTGAGCGTAGCGATTCTTCCATTTTTGAGCCTCTACAAGTAATTCGAATCTCGGCCCAAGTAGTATAGTGGTTAGTACCCCACGTTGTGGCCGTGGTGACACAGGTTCGATTCCTGTCTTGGGCATCTTTTTGATAGCTGCGAATCTGGCCGTAGCAGGGGCGCATGTCGACATTTATAGGGTGCACAGACTGACCGTAGCGATTCTTCCATTTTTGAGCCTCTACAAGTAATTCGAATCTCGGCCCAAGTAGTATAGTGGTTAGTACCCCACGTTGTGGCCGTGGTGACACAGGTTCGATTCCTGTCTTGGGCATCTTTTTGATAGCTGCGAATCTGGCCGTAGCAGGGGCGCATGTCGACATTTATAGGGTGCACAGACTGACCGTAGCGATTCTTCCATTTTTGAGCCTCTACAAGTAATTCGAATCTCGGCCCAAGTAGTATAGTGGTTAGTACCCCACGTTGTGGCCGTGGTGACACAGGTTCGATTCCTGTCTTGGGCATCTTTTTGATAGCTGCGAATCTGGCCGTAGCAGGGGCGCATGTCGACATTTATAGGGTGCACAGACTGACCGTAGCGATTCTTCCATTTTTGAGCCTCTACAAGTAATTCGAATCTCGGCCCAAGTAGTATAGTGGTTAGTACCCCACGTTGTGGCCGTGGTGACACAGGTTCGATTCCTGTCTTGGGCATCTTTTTGATAGCTGCGAATCTGGCCGTAGCAGGGGCGCATGTCGACATTTATAGGGTGCACAGACTGAGCGTAGCGATTCTTCCATTTTTGAGCCTCTACAAGTAATTCGAATCTCGGCCCAAGTAGTATAGTGGTTAGTACCCCACGTTGTGGCCGTGGTGACACAGGTTCGATTCCTGTCTTGGGCATCTTTTTGATAGCTGCGAATCTGGCCGTAGCAGGGGCGCATGTCGACATTTATAGGGTGCACAGACTGACCGTAGCGATTCTTCCATTTTTGAGCCTCTACAAGTAATTCGAATCTCGGCCCAAGTAGTATAGTGGTTAGTACCCCACGTTGTGGCCGTGGTGACACAGGTTCGATTCCTGTCTTGGGCATCTTTTTGATAGCTGCGAATCTGGCCGTAGCAGGGGCGCATGTCGACATTTATAGGGTGCACAGACTGACCGTAGCGATTCTTCCATTTTTGAGCCTCTACAAGTAATTCGAATCTCGGCCCAAGTAGTATAGTGGTTAGTACCCCACGTTGTGGCCGTGGTGACACAGGTTCGATTCCTGTCTTGGGCATCTTTTTGATAGCTGCGAATCTGGCCGTAGCAGGGGCGCATGTCGACATTTATAGGGTGCACAGACTGAGCGTAGCGATTCTTCCATTTTTGAGCCTCTACAAGTAATTCGAATCTCGGCCCAAGTAGTATAGTGGTTAGTACCCCACGTTGTGGCCGTGGTGACACAGGTTCGATTCCTGTCTTGGGCATCTTTTTGATAGCTGCGAATCTGGCCGTAGCAGGGGCGCATGTCGACATTTATAGGGTGCACAGACTGAGCGTAGCGATTCTTCCATTTTTGAGCCTCTACAAGTAATTCGAATCTCGGCCCAAGTAGTATAGTGGTTAGTACCCCACGTTGTGGCCGTGGTGACACAGGTTCGATTCCTGTCTTGGGCATCTTTTTGATAGCTGCGAATCTGGCCGTAGCAGGGGCGCATGTCGACATTTATAGGGTGCACAGACTGACCGTAGCGATTCTTCCATTTTTGAGCCTCTACAAGTAATTCGAATCTCGGCCCAAGTAGTATAGTGGTTAGTACCCCACGTTGTGGCCGTGGTGACACAGGTTCGATTCCTGTCTTGGGCATCTTTTTGATAGCTGCGAATCTGGCCGTAGCAGGGGCGCATGTCGACATTTATAGGGTGCACAGACTGAGCGTAGCGATTCTTCCATTTTTGAGCCTCTACAAGTAATTCGAATCTCGGCCCAAGTAGTATAGTGGTTAGTACCCCACGTTGTGGCCGTGGTGACACAGGTTCGATTCCTGTCTTGGGCATCTTTTTGATAGCTGCGAATCTGGCCGTAGCAGGGGCGCATGTCGACATTTATAGGGTGCACAGACTGACCGTAGCGATTCTTCCATTTTTGAGCCTCTACAAGTAATTCGAATCTCGGCCCAAGTAGTATAGTGGTTAGTACCCCACGTTGTGGCCGTGGTGACACAGGTTCGATTCCTGTCTTGGGCATCTTTTTGATAGCTGCGAATCTGGCCGTAGCAGGGGCGCATGTCGACATTTATAGGGTGCACAGACTGACCGTAGCGATTCTTCCATTTTTGAGCCTCTACAAGTAATTCGAATCTCGGCCCAAGTAGTATAGTGGTTAGTACCCCACGTTGTGGCCGTGGTGACACAGGTTCGATTCCTGTCTTGGGCATCTTTTTGATAGCTGCGAATCTGGCCGTAGCAGGGGCGCATGTCGACATTTATAGGGTGCACAGACTGAGCGTAGCGATTCTTCCATTTTTGAGCCTCTACAAGTAATTCGAATCTCGGCCCAAGTAGTATAGTGGTTAGTACCCCACGTTGTGGCCGTGGTGACACAGGTTCGATTCCTGTCTTGGGCATCTTTTTGATAGCTGCGAATCTGGCCGTAGCAGGGGCGCATGTCGACATTTATAGGGTGCACAGACTGAGCGTAGCGATTCTTCCATTTTTGAGCCTCTACAAGTAATTCGAATCTCGGCCCAAGTAGTATAGTGGTTAGTACCCCACGTTGTGGCCGTGGTGACACAGGTTCGATTCCTGTCTTGGGCATCTTTTTGATAGCTGCGAATCTGGCCGTAGCAGGGGCGCATGTCGACATTTATAGGGTGCACAGACTGACCGTAGCGATTCTTCCATTTTTGAGCCTCTACAAGTAATTCGAATCTCGGCCCAAGTAGTATAGTGGTTAGTACCCCACGTTGTGGCCGTGGTGACACAGGTTCGATTCCTGTCTTGGGCATCTTTTTGATAGCTGCGAATCTGGCCGTAGCAGGGGCGCATGTCGACATTTATAGGGTGCACAGACTGACCGTAGCGATTCTTCCATTTTTGAGCCTCTACAAGTAATTCGAATCTCGGCCCAAGTAGTATAGTGGTTAGTACCCCACGTTGTGGCCGTGGTGACACAGGTTCGATTCCTGTCTTGGGCATCTTTTTGATAGCTGCGAATCTGGCCGTAGCAGGGGCGCATGTCGACATTTATAGGGTGCACAGACTGAGCGTAGCGATTCTTCCATTTTTGAGCCTCTACAAGTAATTCGAATCTCGGCCCAAGTAGTATAGTGGTTAGTACCCCACGTTGTGGCCGTGGTGACACAGGTTCGATTCCTGTCTTGGGCATCTTTTTGATAGCTGCGAATCTGGCCGTAGCAGGGGCGCATGTCGACATTTATAGGGTGCACAGACTGAGCGTAGCGATTCTTCCATTTTTGAGCCTCTACAAGTAATTCGAATCTCGGCCCAAGTAGTATAGTGGTTAGTACCCCACGTTGTGGCCGTGGTGACACAGGTTCGATTCCTGTCTTGGGCATCTTTTTGATAGCTGCGAATCTGGCCGTAGCAGGGGCGCATGTCGACATTTATAGGGTGCACAGACTGACCGTAGCGATTCTTCCATTTTTGAGCCTCTACAAGTAATTCGAATCTCGGCCCAAGTAGTATAGTGGTTAGTACCCCACGTTGTGGCCGTGGTGACACAGGTTCGATTCCTGTCTTGGGCATCTTTTTGATAGCTGCGAATCTGGCCGTAGCAGGGGCGCATGTCGACATTTATAGGGTGCACAGACTGACCGTAGCGATTCTTCCATTTTTGAGCCTCTACAAGTAATTCGAATCTCGGCCCAAGTAGTATAGTGGTTAGTACCCCACGTTGTGGCCGTGGTGACACAGGTTCGATTCCTGTCTTGGGCATCTTTTTGATAGCTGCGAATCTGGCCGTAGCAGGGGCGCATGTCGACATTTATAGGGTGCACAGACTGACCGTAGCGATTCTTCCATTTTTGAGCCTCTACAAGTAATTCGAATCTCGGCCCAAGTAGTATAGTGGTTAGTACCCCACGTTGTGGCCGTGGTGACACAGGTTCGATTCCTGTCTTGGGCATCTTTTTGATAGCTGCGAATCTGGCCGTAGCAGGGGCGCATGTCGACATTTATAGGGTGCACAGACTGAGCGTAGCGATTCTTCCATTTTTGAGCCTCTACAAGTAATTCGAATCTCGGCCCAAGTAGTATAGTGGTTAGTACCCCACGTTGTGGCCGTGGTGACACAGGTTCGATTCCTGTCTTGGGCAACTTTTTGATAGCTGCGAATCTGGCCGTAGCAGGGGCGCATGTCGACATTTATAGGGTGCACAGACTGAGCGTAGCGATTCTTCCATTTTTGAGCCTCTACAAGTAATTCGAATCTCGGCCCAAGTAGTATAGTGGTTAGTACCCCACGTTGTGGCCGTGGTGACACAGGTTCGATTCCTGTCTTGGGCAACTTTTTGATAGCTGCGAATCTGGCCGTAGCAGGGGCGCATGTCGACATTTATAGGGTGCACAGACTGACCGTAGCGATTCTTCCATTTTTGAGCCTCTACAAGTAATTCGAATCTCGGCCCAAGTAGTATAGTGGTTAGTATCCCACGTTGTGGCCGTGGTGACACAGGTTCGATTCCTGTCTTGGGCAACTTTTTGATAGCTGCGAATCTGGCCGTAGCAGGGGCGCATGTCGACATTTATAGGGTGCACAGACTGACCGTAGCGATTCTTCCATTTTTGAGCCTCTACAAGTAATTCGAATCTCGGCCCAAGTAGTATAGTGGTTAGTACCCCACGTTGTGGCCGTGGTGACACAGGTTCGATTCCTGTCTTGGGCATCTTTTTGATAGCTGCGAATCTGGCCGTAGCAGGGGCGCATGTCGACATTTATAGGGTGCACAGACTGAGCGTAGCGATTCTTCCATTTTTGAGCCTCTACAAGTAATTCGAATCTCGGCCCAAGTAGTATAGTGGTTAGTACCCCACGTTGTGGCCGTGGTGACACAGGTTCGATTCCTGTCTTGGGCAACTTTTTGATAGCTGCGAATCTGGCCGTAGCAGGGGCGCATGTCGACATTTATAGGGTGCACAGACTGAGCGTAGCGATTCTTCCATTTTTGAGCCTCTACAAGTAATTCGAATCTCGGCCCAAGTAGTATAGTGGTTAGTACCCCACGTTGTGGCCGTGGTGACACAGGTTCGATTCCTGTCTTGGGCAACTTTTTGATAGCTGCGAATCTGGCCGTAGCAGGGGCGCATGTCGACATTTATAGGGTGCACAGACTGACCGTAGCGATTCTTCCATTTTTGAGCCTCTACAAGTAATTCGAATCTCGGCCCAAGTAGTATAGTGGTTAGTATCCCACGTTGTGGCCGTGGTGACACAGGTTCGATTCCTGTCTTGGGCATCTTTTTGATAGCTGCGAATCTGGCCGTAGCAGGGGCGCATGTCGACATTTATAGGGTGCACAGACTGACCGTAGCGATTCTTCCATTTTTGAGCCTCTACAAGTAATTCGAATCTCGGCCCAAGTAGTATAGTGGTTAGTACCCCACGTTGTGGCCGTGGTGACACAGGTTCGATTCCTGTCTTGGGCATCTTTTTGATAGCTGCGAATCTGGCCGTAGCAGGGGCGCATGTCGACATTTATAGGGTGCACAGACTGAGCGTAGCGATTCTTCCATTTTTGAGCCTCTACAAGTAATTCGAATCTCGGCCCAAGTAGTATAGTGGTTAGTACCCCACGTTGTGGCCGTGGTGACACAGGTTCGATTCCTGTCTTGGGCAACTTTTTGATAGCTGCGAATCTGGCCGTAGCAGGGGCGCATGTCGACATTTATAGGGTGCACAGACTGAGCGTAGCGATTCTTCCATTTTTGAGCCTCTACAAGTAATTCGAATCTCGGCCCAAGTAGTATAGTGGTTAGTACCCCACGTTGTGGCCGTCGTGACACAGGTTCGATTCCTGTCTTGGGCATCTTTTTGATAGCTGCGAATCTGGCCGTAGCAGGGGCGCATGTCGACATTTATAGGGTGCACAGACTGACCGTAGCGATTCTTCCATTTTTGAGCCTCTACAAGTAATTCGAATCTCGGCCCAAGTAGTATAGTGGTTAGTACCCCACGTTGTGGCCGTGGTGACACAGGTTCGATTCCTGTCTTGGGCATCTTTTTGATAGCTGCGAATCTGGCCGTAGCAGGGGCGCATGTCGACATTTATAGGGTGCACAGACTGACCGTAGCGATTCTTCCATTTTTGAGCCTCTACAAGTAATTCGAATCTCGGCCCAAGTAGTATAGTGGTTAGTACCCCACGTTGTGGCCGTGGTGACACAGGTTCGATTCCTGTCTTGGGCATCTTTTTGATAGCTGCGAATCTGGCCGTAGCAGGGGCGCATGTCGACATTTATAGGGTGCACAGACTGACCGTAGCGATTCTTCCATTTTTGAGCCTCTACAAGTAATTCGAATCTCGGCCCAAGTAGTATAGTGGTTAGTACCCCACGTTGTGGCCGTGGTGACACAGGTTCGATTCCTGTCTTGGGCATCTTTTTGATAGCTGCGAATCTGGCCGTAGCAGGGGCGCATGTCGACATTTATAGGGTGCACAGACTGACCGTAGCGATTCTTCCATTTTTGAGCCTCTACAAGTAATTCGAATCTCGGCCCAAGTAGTATAGTGGTTAGTACCCCACGTTGTGGCCGTGGTGACACAGGTTCGATTCCTGTTTTGGGCATCTTTTTGATAGCTGCGAATCTGGCCGTAGCAGGGGCGCATGTCGACATTTATAGGGTGCACAGACTGATCGTAGCGATTCTTCCATTTTTGAGCCTCTACAAGTAATTCGAATCTCGGCCCAAGTAGTATAGTGGTTAGTACCCCACGTTGTGGCCGTGGTGACACAGGTTCGATTCCTGTCTTGGGCATCTTTTTGATAGCTGCGAATCTGGCCGTAGCAGGGGCGCATGTCGACATTTATAGGGTGCACAGACTGACCGTAGGGATTCTTCCATTTTTGAGCCTCTACAAGTAATTCGAATCTCGGCCCAAGTAGTATAGTGGTTAGTACCCTACGTTGTGGCCGTGGTGCCACAGGTTCGATTCCTGTCTTGGGCATCTTTTTGATAGCTGCGAATCTGGCCGTAGCAGGGGCGCATGTCGACATTTATAGGGTGCACAGACTGACCGTAGCGATTCTTCCATTTTTGAGCCTCTACAAGTAATTCGAATCTCAGCCCAAGTAGTATAGTGGTTAGTACCCCACGTTGTGGCCGTGGTGACACAGGTTCGATTCCTGTTTTGGGCATCTTTTTGATAGCTGCGAATCTGGCCGTAGCAGGGGCGCATGTCGACATTTATAGGGTGCACAGACTGATCGTAGCGATTCTTCCATTTTTGAGCCTCTACAAGTAATTCGAATCTCGGCCCAAGTAGTATAGTGGTTAGTACCCCACGTTGTGGCCGTGGTGACACAGGTTCGATTCCTGTCTTGGGCATCTTTTTGATAGCTGCGAATCTGGCCGTAGCAGGGGCGCATGTCGACATTTATAGGGTGCACAGACTGACCGTAGGGATTCTTCCATTTTTGAGCCTCTACAAGTAATTCGAATCTCGGCCCAAGTAGTATAGTGGTTAGTACCCCACGTTGTGGCCGTGGTGACACAGGTTCGATTCCTGTCTTGGGCATCTTTTTGATAGCTGCGAATCTGGCCGTAGCAGGGGCGCATGTCGACATTTATAGGGTGCACAGACTGACCGTAGCGATTCTTCCATTTTTGAGCCTCTACAAGTAATTCGAATCTCGGCCCAAGTAGTATAGTGGTTAGTACCCCACGTTGTGGCCGTGGTGACACAGGTTCGATTCCTGTCTTGGGCATCTTTTTGATAGCTGCGAATCTGGCCGTAGCAGGGGCGCATGTCGACATTTATAGGGTGCACAGACTGACCGCAGCGATTCTTCCATTTTTGAGCCTCTACAAGTAATTCGAATCTCGGCCCAAGTAGTATAGTGGTTAGTACCCCACGTTGTGGCCGTGGTGACACAGGTTCGATTCCTGTTTTGGGCATCTTTTTGATAGCTGCGAATCTGGCCGTAGCAGGGGCGCATGTCGACATTTATAGGGTGCACAGACTGACCGTAGGGATTCTTCCATTTTTGAGCCTCTACAAGTAATTCGAATCTCGGCCCAAGTAGTATAGTGGTTAGTACCCCACGTTGTGGCCGTGGTGACACAGGTTCGATTCCTGTCTTGGGCATCTTTTTGATAGCTGCGAATCTGGCCGTAGCAGGGGCGCATGTCGACATTTATAGGGTGCACAGACTGACCGTAGCGATTCTTCCATTTTTGAGCCTCTACAAGTAATTCGAATCTCGGCCCAAGTAGTATAGTGGTTAGTACCCCACGTTGTGGCCGTGGTGACACAGGTTCGATTCCTGTTTTGGGCATCTTTTTGATAGCTGCGAATCTGGCCGTAGCAGGGGCGCATGTCGACATTTATAGGGTGCACAGACTGACCGTAGCGATTCTTCCATTTTTGAGCCTCTACAAGTAATTCGAATCTCGGCCCAAGTAGTATAGTGGTTAGTACCCCACGTTGTGGCCGTGGTGACACAGGTTCGATTCCTGTTTTGGGCATCTTTTTGATAGCTGCGAATCTGGCCGTAGCAGGGGCGCATGTCGACATTTATAGGGTGCACAGACTGACCGTAGCGATTCTTCCATTTTTGAGCCTCTACAAGTAATTCGAATCTCGGCCCAAGTAGTATAGTGGTTAGTACCCCACGTTGTGGCCGTGGTGACACAGGTTCGATTCCTGTTTTGGGCATCTTTTTGATAGCTGCGAATCTGGCCGTAGCAGGGGCGCATGTCGACATTTATAGGGTGCACAGACTGATCGTAGCGATTCTTCCATTTTTGAGCCTCTACAAGTAATTCGAATCTCGGCCCAAAAGCAGTGGTATCAACGCAGAGTACTGTGGCCGTGGTGACACAGGTTCGATTCCTGTCTTGGGCATCTTTTTGATAGCTGCGAATCTGGCCGTAGCAGGGGCGCATGTCGACATTTATAGGGTGCACAGACTGACCGTAGGGATTCTTCCATTTTTGAGCCTCTACAAGTAATTCGAATCTCGGCCCAAGTAGTATAGTGGTTAGTACCCCCACGTTGTGGCCGTGGTGACACAGGTTCGATTCCTGTCTTGGGCATCTTTTTGATAGCTGCGAATCTGGCCGTAGCAGGGGCGCATGTCGACATTTATAGGGTGCACAGACTGACCGTAGGGATTCTTCCATTTTTGAGCCTCTACAAGTAATTCGAATCTCGGCCCAAGTAGTATAGTGGTTAGTACCCCACGTTGTGGCCGTGGTGACACAGGTTCGATTCCTGTCTTGGGCATCTTTTTGATAGCTGCGAATCTGGCCATAGCAGGGGCGCATGTCGACATTTATAGGGTGCACAGACTGACCGTAGCGATTCTTCCATTTTTGAGCCTCTACAAGTAATTCGAATCTCGGCCCAAGTAGTATAGTGGTTAGTACCCCACGTTGTGGCCGTGGTGACACAGGTTCGATTCCTGTCTTGGGCATCTTTTTGATAGCTGCGAATCTGGCCGTAGCAGGGGCGCATGTCGACATTTATAGGGTGCACAGACTGACCGCAGCGATTCTTCCATTTTTGAGCCTCTACAAGTAATTCGAATCTCGGCCCAAGTAGTATAGTGGTTAGTACCCCACGTTGTGGCCGTGGTGACACAGGTTCGATTCCTGTTTTGGGCATCTTTTTGATAGCTGCGAATCTGGCCGTAGCAGGGGCGCATGTCGACATTTATAGGGTGCACAGACTGACCGTAGGGATTCTTCCATTTTTGAGCCTCTACAAGTAATTCGAATCTCGGCCCAAGTAGTATAGTGGTTAGTACCCCACGTTGTGGCCGTGGTGACACAGGTTCGATTCCTGTCTTGGGCATCTTTTTGATAGCTGCGAATCTGGCCGTAGCAGGGGCGCATGTCGACATTTATAGGGTGCACAGACTGACCGTAGCGATTCTTCCATTTTTGAGCCTCTACAAGTAATTCGAATCTCGGCCCAAGTAGTATAGTGGTTAGTACCCCACGTTGTGGCCGTGGTGACACAGGTTCGATTCCTGTTTTGGGCATCTTTTTGATAGCTGCGAATCTGGCCGTAGCAGGGGCGCATGTCGACATTTATAGGGTGCACAGACTGACCGCAGCGATTCTTCCATTTTTGAGCCTCTACAAGTAATTCGAATCTCGGCCCAAGTAGTATAGTGGTTAGTACCCCACGTTGTGGCCGTGGTGACACAGGTTCGATTCCTGTTTTGGGCATCTTTTTGATAGCTGCGAATCTGGCCGTAGCAGGGGCGCATGTCGACATTTATAGGGTGCACAGACTGACCGTAGGGATTCTTCCATTTTTGAGCCTCTACAAGTAATTCGAATCTCGGCCCAAGTAGTATAGTGGTTAGTACCCCACGTTGTGGCCGTGGTGACACAGGTTCGATTCCTGTCTTGGGCATCTTTTTGATAGCTGCGAATCTGGCCGTAGCAGGGGCGCATGTCGACATTTATAGGGTGCACAGACTGACCGTAGCGATTCTTCCATTTTTGAGCCTCTACAAGTAATTCGAATCTCGGCCCAAGTAGTATAGTGGTTAGTACCCCACGTTGTGGCCGTGGTGACACAGGTTCGATTCCTGTTTTGGGCATCTTTTTGATAGCTGCGAATCTGGCCGTAGCAGGGGCGCATGTCGACATTTATAGGGTGCACAGACTGACCGTAGCGATTCTTCCATTTTTGAGCCTCTACAAGTAATTCGAATCTCGGCCCAAGTAGTATAGTGGTTAGTACCCCACGTTGTGGCCGTGGTGACACAGGTTCGATTCCTGTTTTGGGCATCTTTTTGATAGCTGCGAATCTGGCCGTAGCAGGGGCGCATGTCGACATTTATAGGGTGCACAGACTGACCGTAGCGATTCTTCCATTTTTGAGCCTCTACAAGTAATTCGAATCTCGGCCCAAGTAGTATAGTGGTTAGTACCCCACGTTGTGGCCGTGGTGACACAGGTTCGATTCCTGTTTTGGGCATCTTTTTGATAGCTGCGAATCTGGCCGTAGCAGGGGCGCATGTCGACATTTATAGGGTGCACAGACTGATCGTAGCGATTCTTCCATTTTTGAGCCTCTACAAGTAATTCGAATCTCGGCCCAAGTAGTATAGTGGTTAGTACCCCACGTTGTGGCCGTGGTGACACAGGTTCGATTCCTGTCTTGGGCATCTTTTTGATAGCTGCGAATCTGGCCGTAGCAGGGGCGCATGTCGACATTTATAGGGTGCACAGACTGACCGTAGGGATTCTTCCATTTTTGAGCCTCTACAAGTAATTCGAATCTCGGCCCAAGTAGTATAGTGGTTAGTACCCCACGTTGTGGCCGTGGTGACACAGGTTCGATTCCTGTCTTGGGCATCTTTTTGATAGCTGCGAATCTGGCCGTAGCAGGGGCGCATGTCGACATTTATAGGGTGCACAGACTGACCGTAGGGATTCTTCCATTTTTGAGCCTCTACAAGTAATTCGAATCTCGGCCCAAGTAGTATAGTGGTTAGTACCCCCACGTTGTGGCCGTGGTGACACAGGTTCGATTCCTGTCTTGGGCATCTTTTTGATAGCTGCGAATCTGGCCGTAGCAGGGGCGCATGTCGACATTTATAGGGTGCACAGACTGACCGTAGCGATTCTTCCATTTTTGAGCCTCTACAAGTAATTCGAATCTCGGCCCAAGTAGTATAGTGGTTAGTACCCCACGTTGTGGCCGTGGTGACACAGGTTCGATTCCTGTCTTGGGCATCTTTTTGATAGCTGCGAATCTGGCCGTAGCAGGGGCGCATGTCGACATTTATAGGGTGCACAGACTGACCGCAGCGATTCTTCCATTTTTGAGCCTCTACAAGTAATTCGAATCTCGGCCCAAGTAGTATAGTGGTTAGTACCCCACGTTGTGGCCGTGGTGACACAGGTTCGATTCCTGTTTTGGGCATCTTTTTGATAGCTGCGAATCTGGCCGTAGCAGGGGCGCATGTCGACATTTATAGGGTGCACAGACTGACCGTAGGGATTCTTCCATTTTTGAGCCTCTACAAGTAATTCGAATCTCGGCCCAAGTAGTATAGTGGTTAGTACCCCACGTTGTGGCCGTGGTGACACAGGTTCGATTCCTGTCTTGGGCATCTTTTTGATAGCTGCGAATCTGGCCGTAGCAGGGGCGCATGTCGACATTTATAGGGTGCACAGACTGACCGTAGCGATTCTTCCATTTTTGAGCCTCTACAAGTAATTCGAATCTCGGCCCAAGTAGTATAGTGGTTAGTACCCCACGTTGTGGCCGTGGTGACACAGGTTCGATTCCTGTTTTGGGCATCTTTTTGATAGCTGCGAATCTGGCCGTAGCAGGGGCGCATGTCGACATTTATAGGGTGCACAGACTGACCGTAGCGATTCTTCCATTTTTGAGCCTCTACAAGTAATTCGAATCTCGGCCCAAGTAGTATAGTGGTTAGTACCCCACGTTGTGGCCGTGGTGACACAGGTTCGATTCCTGTTTTGGGCATCTTTTTGATAGCTGCGAATCTGGCCGTAGCAGGGGCGCATGTCGACATTTATAGGGTGCACAGACTGACCGTAGGGATTCTTCCATTTTTGAGCCTCTACAAGTAATTCGAATCTCGGCCCAAGTAGTATAGTGGTTAGTACCCCACGTTGTGGCCGTGGTGACACAGGTTCGATTCCTGTTTTGGGCATCTTTTTGATAGCTGCGAATCTGGCCGTAGCAGGGGCGCATGTCGACATTTATAGGGTGCACAGACTGATCGTAGCGATTCTTCCATTTTTGAGCCTCTACAAGTAATTCGAATCTCGGCCCAAGTAGTATAGTGGTTAGTACCCCACGTTGTGGCCGTGGTGACACAGGTTCGATTCCTGTCTTGGGCATCTTTTTGATAGCTGCGAATCTGGCCGTAGCAGGGGCGCATGTCGACATTTATAGGGTGCACAGACTGACCGTAGGGATTCTTCCATTTTTGAGCCTCTACAAGTAATTCGAATCTCGGCCCAAGTAGTATAGTGGTTAGTACCCCACGTTGTGGCCGTGGTGACACAGGTTCGATTCCTGTCTTGGGCATCTTTTTGATAGCTGCGAATCTGGCCGTAGCAGGGGCGCATGTCGACATTTATAGGGTGCACAGACTGACCGTAGCGATTCTTCCATTTTTGAGCCTCTACAAGTAATTCGAATCTCGGCCCAAGTAGTATAGTGGTTAGTACCCCACGTTGTGGCCGTGGTGACACAGGTTCGATTCCTGTCTTGGGCATCTTTTTGATAGCTGCGAATCTGGCCGTAGCAGGGGCGCATGTCGACATTTATAGGGTGCACAGACTGACCGCAGCGATTCTTCCATTTTTGAGCCTCTACAAGTAATTCGAATCTCGGCCCAAGTAGTATAGTGGTTAGTACCCCACGTTGTGGCCGTGGTGACACAGGTTCGATTCCTGTTTTGGGCATCTTTTTGATAGCTGCGAATCTGGCCGTAGCAGGGGCGCATGTCGACATTTATAGGGTGCACAGACTGACCGTAGGGATTCTTCCATTTTTGAGCCTCTACAAGTAATTCGAATCTCGGCCCAAGTAGTATAGTGGTTAGTACCCCACGTTGTGGCCGTGGTGACACAGGTTCGATTCCTGTCTTGGGCATCTTTTTGATAGCTGCGAATCTGGCCGTAGCAGGGGCGCATGTCGACATTTATAGGGTGCACAGACTGACCGTAGCGATTCTTCCATTTTTGAGCCTCTACAAGTAATTCGAATCTCGGCCCAAGTAGTATAGTGGTTAGTACCCCACGTTGTGGCCGTGGTGACACAGGTTCGATTCCTGTTTTGGGCATCTTTTTGATAGCTGCGAATCTGGCCGTAGCAGGGGCGCATGTCGACATTTATAGGGTGCACAGACTGACCGTAGCGATTCTTCCATTTTTGAGCCTCTACAAGTAATTCGAATCTCGGCCCAAGTAGTATAGTGGTTAGTACCCCACGTTGTGGCCGTGGTGACACAGGTTCGATTCCTGTTTTGGGCATCTTTTTGATAGCTGCGAATCTGGCCGTAGCAGGGGCGCATGTCGACATTTATAGGGTGCACAGACTGACCGTAGGGATTCTTCCATTTTTGAGCCTCTACAAGTAATTCGAATCTCGGCCCAAGTAGTATAGTGGTTAGTACCCCACGTTGTGGCCGTGGTGACACAGGTTCGATTCCTGTTTTGGGCATCTTTTTGATAGCTGCGAATCTGGCCGTAGCAGGGGCGCATGTCGACATTTATAGGGTGCACAGACTGATCGTAGCGATTCTTCCATTTTTGAGCCTCTACAAGTAATTCGAATCTCGGCCCAAGTAGTATAGTGGTTAGTACCCCACGTTGTGGCCGTGGTGACACAGGTTCGATTCCTGTCTTGGGCATCTTTTTGATAGCTGCGAATCTGGCCGTAGCAGGGGCGCATGTCGACATTTATAGGGTGCACAGACTGACCGTAGGGATTCTTCCATTTTTGAGCCTCTACAAGTAATTCGAATCTCGGCCCAAGTAGTATAGTGGTTAGTACCCCACGTTGTGGCCGTGGTGACACAGGTTCGATTCCTGTCTTGGGCATCTTTTTGATAGCTGCGAATCTGGCCGTAGCAGGGGCGCATGTCGACATTTATAGGGTGCACAGACTGACCGTAGCGATTCTTCCATTTTTGAGCCTCTACAAGTAATTCGAATCTCGGCCCAAGTAGTATAGTGGTTAGTACCCCACGTTGTGGCCGTGGTGACACAGGTTCGATTCCTGTCTTGGGCATCTTTTTGATAGCTGCGAATCTGGCCGTAGCAGGGGCGCATGTCGACATTTATAGGGTGCACAGACTGACCGCAGCGATTCTTCCATTTTTGAGCCTCTACAAGTAATTCGAATCTCGGCCCAAGTAGTATAGTGGTTAGTACCCCACGTTGTGGCCGTGGTGACACAGGTTCGATTCCTGTTTTGGGCATCTTTTTGATAGCTGCGAATCTGGCCGTAGCAGGGGCGCATGTCGACATTTATAGGGTGCACAGACTGACCGTAGGGATTCTTCCATTTTTGAGCCTCTACAAGTAATTCGAATCTCGGCCCAAGTAGTATAGTGGTTAGTACCCCACGTTGTGGCCGTGGTGACACAGGTTCGATTCCTGTCTTGGGCATCTTTTTGATAGCTGCGAATCTGGCCGTAGCAGGGGCGCATGTCGACATTTATAGGGTGCACAGACTGACCGTAGCGATTCTTCCATTTTTGAGCCTCTACAAGTAATTCGAATCTCGGCCCAAGTAGTATAGTGGTTAGTACCCCACGTTGTGGCCGTGGTGACACAGGTTCGATTCCTGTTTTGGGCATCTTTTTGATAGCTGCGAATCTGGCCGTAGCAGGGGCGCATGTCGACATTTATAGGGTGCACAGACTGACCGTAGCGATTCTTCCATTTTTGAGCCTCTACAAGTAATTCGAATCTCGGCCCAAGTAGTATAGTGGTTAGTACCCCACGTTGTGGCCGTGGTGACACAGGTTCGATTCCTGTTTTGGGCATCTTTTTGATAGCTGCGAATCTGGCCGTAGCAGGGGCGCATGTCGACATTTATAGGGTGCACAGACTGACCGTAGCGATTCTTCCATTTTTGAGCCTCTACAAGTAATTCGAATCTCGGCCCAAGTAGTATAGTGGTTAGTACCCCACGTTGTGGCCGTGGTGACACAGGTTCGATTCCTGTTTTGGGCATCTTTTTGATAGCTGCGAATCTGGCCGTAGCAGGGGCGCATGTCGACATTTATAGGGTGCACAGACTGATCGTAGCGATTCTTCCATTTTTGAGCCTCTACAAGTAATTCGAATCTCGGCCCAAGTAGTATAGTGGTTAGTACCCCACGTTGTGGCCGTGGTGACACAGGTTCGATTCCTGTCTTGGGCATCTTTTTGATAGCTGCGAATCTGGCCGTAGCAGGGGCGCATGTCGACATTTATAGGGTGCACAGACTGACCGTAGGGATTCTTCCATTTTTGAGCCTCTACAAGTAATTCGAATCTCGGCCCAAGTAGTATAGTGGTTAGTACCCCACGTTGTGGCCGTGGTGACACAGGTTCGATTCCTGTTTTGGGCATCTTTTTGATAGCTGCGAATCTGGCCGTAGCAGGGGCGCATGTCGACATTTATAGGGTGCACAGACTGACCGTAGGGATTCTTCCATTTTTGAGCCTCTACAAGTAATTCGAATCTCGGCCCAAGTAGTATAGTGGTTAGTACCCCACGTTGTGGCCGTGGTGACACAGGTTCGATTCCTGTCTTGGGCATCTTTTTGGTAGCTGCGAATCTGGCCGTAGCAGGGGCGCATGTCGACATTTATAGGGTGCACAGACTGACCGTAGCGATTCTTCCATTTTTGAGCCTCTACAAGTAATTCGAATCTCGGCCCAAGTAGTATAGTGGTTAGTACCCCACGTTGTGGCCGTGGTGACACAGGTTCGATTCCTGTTTTGGGCATCTTTTTGATAGCTGCGAATCTGGCCGTAGCAGGGGCGCATGTCGACATTTATAGGGTGCACAGACTGACCGTAGGGATTCTTCCATTTTTGAGCCTCTACAAGTAATTCGAATCTCGGCCCAAGTAGTATAGTGGTTAGTACCCCACGTTGTGGCCGTGGTGACACAGGTTCGATTCCTGTCTTGGGCATCTTTTTGATAGCTGCGAATCTGGCCGTAGCAGGGGCGCATGTCGACATTTATAGGGTGCACAGACTGACCGTAGGGATTCTTCCATTTTTGAGCCTCTACAAGTAATTCGAATCTCGGCCCAAGTAGTATAGTGGTTAGTACCCCACGTTGTGGCCGTGGTGACACAGGTTCGATTCCTGTCTTGGGCATCTTTTTGATAGCTGCGAATCTGGCCGTAGCAGGGGCGCATGTCGACATTTATAGGGTGCACAGACTGACCGTAGCGATTCTTCCATTTTTGAGCCTCTACAAGTAATTCGAATCTCGGCCCAAGTAGTATAGTGGTTAGTACCCCACGTTGTGGCCGTGGTGACACAGGTTCGATTCCTGTTTTGGGCATCTTTTTGATAGCTGCGAATCTGGCCGTAGCAGGGGCGCATGTCGACATTTATAGGGTGCACAGACTGACCGTAGCGATTCTTCCATTTTTGAGCCTCTACAAGTAATTCGAATCTCGGCCCAAGTAGTATAGTGGTTAGTACCCCACGTTGTGGCCGTGGTGACACAGGTTCGATTCCTGTTTTGGGCATCTTTTTGATAGCTGCGAATCTGGCCGTAGCAGGGGCGCATGTCGACATTTATAGGGTGCACAGACTGACCGTAGGGATTCTTCCATTTTTGAGCCTCTACAAGTAATTCGAATCTCGGCCCAAGTAGTATAGTGGTTAGTACCCCACGTTGTGGCCGTGGTGACACAGGTTCGATTCCTGTTTTGGGCATCTTTTTGATAGCTGCGAATCTGGCCGTAGCAGGGGCGCATGTCGACATTTATAGGGTGCACAGACTGACCGTAGGGATTCTTCCATTTTTGAGCCTCTACAAGTAATTCGAATCTCGGCCCAAGTAGTATAGTGGTTAGTACCCCACGTTGTGGCCGTGGTGACACAGGTTCGATTCCTGTCTTGGGCATCTTTTTGGTAGCTGCGAATCTGGCCGTAGCAGGGGCGCATGTCGACATTTATAGGGTGCACAGACTGACCGTAGCGATTCTTCCATTTTTGAGCCTCTACAAGTAATTCGAATCTCGGCCCAAGTAGTATAGTGGTTAGTACCCCACGTTGTGGCCGTGGTGACACAGGTTCGATTCCTGTTTTGGGCATCTTTTTGATAGCTGCGAATCTGGCCGTAGCAGGGGCGCATGTCGACATTTATAGGGTGCACAGACTGACCGTAGGGATTCTTCCATTTTTGAGCCTCTACAAGTAATTCGAATCTCGGCCCAAGTAGTATAGTGGTTAGTACCCCACGTTGTGGCCGTGGTGACACAGGTTCGATTCCTGTTTTGGGCATCTTTTTGATAGCTGCGAATCTGGCCGTAGCAGGGGCGCATGTCGACATTTATAGGGTGCACAGACTGACCGTAGGGATTCTTCCATTTTTGAGCCTCTACAAGTAATTCGAATCTCGGCCCAAGTAGTATAGTGGTTAGTACCCCACGTTGTGGCCGTGGTGACACAGGTTCGATTCCTGTCTTGGGCATCTTTTTGGTAGCTGCGAATCTGGCCGTAGCAGGGGCGCATGTCGACATTTATAGGGTGCACAGACTGACCGTAGGGATTCTTCCATTTTTGAGCCTCTACAAGTAATTCGAATCTCGGCCCAAGTAGTATAGTGGTTAGTACCCCACGTTGTGGCCGTGGTGACACAGGTTCGATTCCTGTCTTGGGCATCTTTTTGATAGCTGCGAATCTGGCCGTAGCAGGGGCGCATGTCGACATTTATAGGGTGCACAGACTGACCGTAGCGATTCTTCCATTTTTGAGCCTCTACAAGTAATTCGAATCTCGGCCCAAGTAGTATAGTGGTTAGTACCCCACGTTGTGGCCGTGGTGACACAGGTTCGATTCCTGTTTTGGGCATCTTTTTGATAGCTGCGAATCTGGCCGTAGCAGGGGCGCATGTCGACATTTATAGGGTGCACAGACTGACCGTAGCGATTCTTCCATTTTTGAGCCTCTACAAGTAATTCGAATCTCGGCCCAAGTAGTATAGTGGTTAGTACCCCACGTTGTGGCCGTGGTGACACAGGTTCGATTCCTGTTTTGGGCATCTTTTTGATAGCTGCGAATCTGGCCGTAGCAGGGGCGCATGTCGACATTTATAGGGTGCACAGACTGACCGTAGGGATTCTTCCATTTTTGAGCCTCTACAAGTAATTCGAATCTCGGCCCAAGTAGTATAGTGGTTAGTACCCCACGTTGTGGCCGTGGTGACACAGGTTCGATTCCTGTTTTGGGCATCTTTTTGATAGCTGCGAATCTGGCCGTAGCAGGGGCGCATGTCGACATTTATAGGGTGCACAGACTGACCGTAGGGATTCTTCCATTTTTGAGCCTCTACAAGTAATTCGAATCTCGGCCCAAGTAGTATAGTGGTTAGTACCCCACGTTGTGGCCGTGGTGACACAGGTTCGATTCCTGTCTTGGGCATCTTTTTGGTAGCTGCGAATCTGGCCGTAGCAGGGGCGCATGTCGACATTTATAGGGTGCACAGACTGACCGTAGCGATTCTTCCATTTTTGAGCCTCTACAAGTAATTCGAATCTCGGCCCAAGTAGTATAGTGGTTAGTACCCCACGTTGTGGCCGTGGTGACACAGGTTCGATTCCTGTTTTGGGCATCTTTTTGATAGCTGCGAATCTGGCCGTAGCAGGGGCGCATGTCGACATTTATAGGGTGCACAGACTGACCGTAGGGATTCTTCCATTTTTGAGCCTCTACAAGTAATTCGAATCTCGGCCCAAGTAGTATAGTGGTTAGTACCCCACGTTGTGGCCGTGGTGACACAGGTTCGATTCCTGTTTTGGGCATCTTTTTGATAGCTGCGAATCTGGCCGTAGCAGGGGCGCATGTCGACATTTATAGGGTGCACAGACTGACCGTAGGGATTCTTCCATTTTTGAGCCTCTACAAGTAATTCGAATCTCGGCCCAAGTAGTATAGTGGTTAGTACCCCACGTTGTGGCCGTGGTGACACAGGTTCGATTCCTGTCTTGGGCATCTTTTTGGTAGCTGCGAATCTGGCCGTAGCAGGGGCGCATGTCGACATTTATAGGGTGCACAGACTGACCGTAGCGATTCTTCCATTTTTGAGCCTCTACAAGTAATTCGAATCTCGGCCCAAGTAGTATAGTGGTTAGTACCCCACGTTGTGGCCGTGGTGACACAGGTTCGATTCCTGTTTTGGGCATCTTTTTGATAGCTGCGAATCTGGCCGTAGCAGGGGCGCATGTCGACATTTATAGGGTGCACAGACTGACCGTAGGGATTCTTCCATTTTTGAGCCTCTACAAGTAATTCGAATCTCGGCCCAAGTAGTATAGTGGTTAGTACCCCACGTTGTGGCCGTGGTGACACAGGTTCGATTCCTGTCTTGGGCATCTTTTTGATAGCTGCGAATCTGGCCGTAGCAGGGGCGCATGTCGACATTTATAGGGTGCACAGACTGACCGTAGGGATTCTTCCATTTTTGAGCCTCTACAAGTAATTCGAATCTCGGCCCAAGTAGTATAGTGGTTAGTACCCCACGTTGTGGCCGTGGTGACACAGGTTCGATTCCTGTCTTGGGCATCTTTTTGATAGCTGCGAATCTGGCCGTAGCAGGGGCGCATGTCGACATTTATAGGGTGCACAGACTGACCGTAGCGATTCTTCCATTTTTGAGCCTCTACAAGTAATTCGAATCTCGGCCCAAGTAGTATAGTGGTTAGTACCCCACGTTGTGGCCGTGGTGACACAGGTTCGATTCCTGTTTTGGGCATCTTTTTGATAGCTGCGAATCTGGCCGTAGCAGGGGCGCATGTCGACATTTATAGGGTGCACAGACTGACCGTAGCGATTCTTCCATTTTTGAGCCTCTACAAGTAATTCGAATCTCGGCCCAAGTAGTATAGTGGTTAGTACCCCACGTTGTGGCCGTGGTGACACAGGTTCGATTCCTGTTTTGGGCATCTTTTTGATAGCTGCGAATCTGGCCGTAGCAGGGGCGCATGTCGACATTTATAGGGTGCACAGACTGATCGTAGCGATTCTTCCATTTTTGAGCCTCTACAAGTAATTCGAATCTCGGCCCAAGTAGTATAGTGGTTAGTACCCCACGTTGTGGCCGTGGTGACACAGGTTCGATTCCTGTCTTGGGCATCTTTTTGATAGCTGCGAATCTGGCCGTAGCAGGGGCGCATGTCGACATTTATAGGGTGCACAGACTGACCGTAGGGATTCTTCCATTTTTGAGCCTCTACAAGTAATTCGAATCTCGGCCCAAGTAGTATAGTGGTTAGTACCCCACGTTGTGGCCGTGGTGACACAGGTTCGATTCCTGTTTTGGGCATCTTTTTGATAGCTGCGAATCTGGCCGTAGCAGGGGCGCATGTCGACATTTATAGGGTGCACAGACTGACCGTAGGGATTCTTCCATTTTTGAGCTTCTACAAGTAATTCGAATCTCGGCCCAAGTAGTATAGTGGTTAGTACCCCACGTTGTGGCCGTGGTGACACAGGTTCGATTCCTGTCTTGGGCATCTTTTTGGTAGCTGCGAATCTGGCCGTAGCAGGGGCGCATGTCGACATTTATAGGGTGCACAGACTGACCGTAGGGATTCTTCCATTTTTGAGCCTCTACAAGTAATTCGAATCTCGGCCCAAGTAGTATAGTGGTTAGTACCCCACGTTGTGGCCGTGGTGACACAGGTTCGATTCCTGTTTTGGGCATCTTTTTGATAGCTGCGAATCTGGCCGTAGCAGGGGCGCATGTCGACATTTATAGGGTGCACAGACTGACCGTAGGGATTCTTCCATTTTTGAGCTTCTACAAGTAATTCGAATCTCGGCCCAAGTAGTATAGTGGTTAGTACCCCACGTTGTGGCCGTGGTGACACAGGTTCGATTCCTGTCTTGGGCATCTTTTTGGTAGCTGCGAATCTGGCCGTAGCAGGGGCGCATGTCGACATTTATAGGGTGCACAGACTGACCGTAGCGATTCTTCCATTTTTGAGCCTCTACAAGTAATTCGAATCTCGGCCCAAGTAGTATAGTGGTTAGTACCCCACGTTGTGGCCGTGGTGACACAGGTTCGATTCCTGTTTTGGGCATCTTTTTGATAGCTGCGAATCTGGCCGTAGCAGGGGCGCACGTCGACATTTATAGGGTGCACAGACTGACCGTAGGGATTCTTCCATTTTTGAGCCTCTACAAGTAATTCGAATCTCGGCCCAAGTAGTATAGTGGTTAGTACCCCACGTTGTGGCCGTGGTGACACAGGTTCGATTCCTGTCTTGGGCATCTTTTTGATAGCTGCGAATCTGGCCGTAGCAGGGGCGCATGTCGACATTTATAGGGTGCACAGACTGACCGTAGCGATTCTTCCATTTTTGAGCCTCTACAATTAATTCGAATCTCGGCCCAAGTAGTATAGTGGTTAGTACCCCACGTTGTGGCCGTGGTGACACAGGTTCGATTCCTGTCTTGGGCATCTTTTTTATAGCTGCGAATCTGGCCGTAGCAGGGGCGCATGTCGACATTTATAGGGTGCACAGACTGACCGTAGCGATTCTTTCATTTTTGAGCCTCTACAAGTAATTCGAATCTCGGCCCAAGTAGTATAGTGGTTAGTACCCCACGTTGTGGCCGTGGTGACACAGGTTCGATTCCTGTCTTGGGCATCTTTTTGATAGCTGCGAATCTGGCCGTAGCAGGGGCGCATGTCGACATTTATAGGGTGCACAGACTGACCGTAGGGATTCTTCCATTTTTGAGCCTCTACAAGTAATTCGAATCTCGGCCCAAGTAGTATAGTGGTTAGTACCCCACGTTGTGGCCGTGGTGACACAGGTTCGATTCCTGTCTTGGGCATCTTTTTGATAGCTGCGAATCTGGCCGTAGCAGGGGCGCATGTCGACATTTATAGGGTGCACAGACTGACCGTAGGGATTCTTCCATTTTTGAGCCTCTACAAGTAATTCGAATCTCGGCCCAAGTAGTATAGTGGTTAGTACCCCACGTTGTGGCCGTGGTGACACAGGTTCGATTCCTGTCTTGGGCATCTTTTTGATAGCTGCGAATCTGGCCGTAGCAGGGGCGCATGTCGACATTTATAGGGTGCACAGACTGACCGTAGCGATTCTTCCATTTTTGAGCCTCTACAAGTAATTCGAATCTCGGCCCAAGTAGTATAGTGGTTAGTACCCCACGTTGTGGCCGTGGTGACACAGGTTCGATTCCTGTCTTGGGCATCTTTTTGATAGCTGCGAATCTGGCCGTAGCAGGGGCGCATGTCGACATTTATAGGGTGCACAGACTGACCGTAGCGATTCTTTCATTTTTGAGCCTCTACAAGTAATTCGAATCTCGGCCCAAGTAGTATAGTGGTTAGTACCCCACGTTGTGGCCGTGGTGACACAGGTTCGATTCCTGTCTTGGGCATCTTTTTGATAGCTGCGAATCTGGCCGTAGCAGGGACGCATGTCGACATTTATAGGGTGCACAGACTGACCGTAGCGATTCTTCCATTTTTGAGCCTCTACAAGTAATTCGAATCTCGGCCCAAGTAGTATAGTGGTTAGTACCCCACGTTGTGGCCGTGGTGACACAGGTTCGATTCCTGTCTTGGGCATCTTTTTGATAGCTGCGAATCTGGCCGTAGCAGGGACGCATGTCGACATTTATAGGGTGCACAGACTCACCGTAGCGATTCTTCCATTTTTGAGCCTCTACAAGTAATTCGAATCTCGGCCCAAGTAGTATAGTGGTTAGTACCCCACGTTGTGGCCGTGGTGACACAGGTTCGATTCCTGTCTTGGGCATCTTTTTGATAGCTGCGAATCTGGCCGTAGCAGGGGCGCATGTCGACATTTATAGGGTGCACAGACTGACCGTAGCGATTCTTTCATTTTTGAGCCTCTACAAGTAATTCGAATCTCGGCCCAAGTAGTATAGTGGTTAGTACCCCACGTTGTGGCCGTGGTGACACAGGTTCGATTCCTGTCTTGGGCATCTTTTTGATAGCTGCGAATCTGGCCGTAGCAGGGACGCATGTCGACATTTATAGGGTGCACAGACTGACCGTAGCGATTCTTCCATTTTTGAGCCTCTACAAGTAATTCGAATCTCGGCCCAAGTAGTATAGTGGTTAGTACCCCACGTTGTGGCCGTGGTGACACAGGTTCGATTCCTGTCTTGGGCATCTCTTTGATAGCTGCGAATCTGGCCGTAGCAGGGGCGCATGTCGACATTTATAGGGTGCACAGACTGACCGTAGCGATTCTTCCATTTTTGAGCCTCTACAAGTAATTCGAATCTCGGGCCAAGTAGTATAGTGGTTAGTACCCCACGTTGTGGCCGTGGTGACACAGGTTCGATTCCTGTCTTGGGCATCTTTTTGATAGCTGCGAATCTGGCCGTAGCAGGGGCGCATGTCGACATTTATAGGGTGCACAGACTGAGCGTAGCGATTCTTCCATTTTTGAGCCTCTACAAGTAATTCGAATCTCGGCCCAAGTAGTATAGTGGTTAGTACCCCACGTTGTGGCCGTGGTGACACAGGTTCGATTCCTGTCTTGGGCATCTTTTTGATAGCTGCGAATCTGGCCGTAGCAGGGGCGCATGTCGACATTTATAGGGTGCACAGACTGACCGTAGCGATTCTTCCATTTTTGAGCCTCTACAAGTAATTCGAATCTCGGCCCAAGTAGTATAGTGGTTAGTACCCCACGTTGTGGCCGTGGTGACACAGGTTCGATTCCTGTCTTGGGCATCTTTTTGATAGCTGCGAATCTGGCCGTAGCAGGGGCGCATGTCGACATTTATAGGGTGCACAGACTGACCGTAGCGATTCTTCCATTTTTGAGCCTCTACAAGTAATTCGAATCTCGGCCCAAGTAGTATAGTGGTTAGTACCCCACGTTGTGGCCGTGGTGACACAGGTTCGATTCCTGTCTTGGGCATCTTTTTGATAGCTGCGAATCTGGCCGTAGCAGGGGCGCATGTCGACATTTATAGGGTGCACAGACTGACCGTAGTGATTCTTCCATTTTTGAGCCTCTACAAGTAATTCGAATCTCGGCCCAAGTAGTATAGTGGTTAGTACCCCACGTTGTGGCCGTGGTGACACAGGTTCGATTCCTGTCTTGGGCATCTTTTTGATAGCTGCGAATCTGGCCGTAGCAGGGACGCATGTCGACATTTATAGGGTGCACAGACTGACCGTAGCGATTCTTCCATTTTTGAGCCTCTACAAGTAATTCGAATCTCGGCCCAAGTAGTATAGTGGTTAGTACCCCACGTTGTGGCCGTGGTGACACAGGTTCGATTCCTGTCTTGGGCATCTTTTTGATAGCTGCGAATCTGGCCGTAGCAGGGGCGCATGTCGACATTTATAGGGTGCACAGACTGAGCGTAGCGATTCTTCCATTTTTGAGCCTCTAAAAGTAATTCGAATCTCGGCCCAAGTAGTATAGTGGTTAGTACCCCACGTTGTGGCTGTGGTGACACAGGTTCGATTCCTGTCTTGGGCATCTTTTTGATAGCTGCGAATCTGGCCGTAGCAGGGGCGCATGTCGACATTTATAGGGTGCACAGACTGAGCGTAGCGATTCTTCCATTTTTGAGAATCTACAAGTAATTCGAATCTCGGCCCAAGTAGTATAGTGGTTAGTACCCCACGTTGTGGCCGTGGTGACACAGGTTCGATTCCTGTCTTGGGCATCTTTTTGATAGCTGCGAATCTGGCCGTAGCAGGGGCGCATGTCGACATTTATAGGGTGCACAGACTGACCGTAGCGATTCTTCCATTTTTGAGCCTCTACAAGTAATTCGAATCTCGGCCCAAGTAGTATAGTGGTTAGTACCCCACGTTGTGGCCGTGGTGACACAGGTTCGATTCCTGTCTTGGGCATCTTTTTGATAGCTGCGAATCTGGCCGTAGCAGGGGCGCATGTCGACATTTATAGGGTGCACAGACTGAGCGTAGCGATTCTTCCATTTTTGAGCCTCTAAAAGTAATTCGAATCTCGGCCCAAGTAGTATAGTGGTTAGTACCCCACGTTGTGGCTGTGGTGACACAGGTTCGATTCCTGTCTTGGGCATCTTTTTGATAGCTGCGAATCTGGCCGTAGCAGGGGCGCATGTCGACATTTATAGGGTGCACAGACTGAGCGTAGCGATTCTTCCATTTTTGAGAATCTACAAGTAATTCGAATCTCGGCCCAAGTAGTATAGTGGTTAGTACCCCACGTTGTGGCCGTGGTGACACAGGTTCGATTCCTGTCTTGGGCATCTTTTTGATAGCTGCGAATCTGGCCGTAGCAGGGGCGCATGTCGACATTTATAGGGTGCACAGACTGACCGTAGCGATTCTTCCATTTTTGAGCCTCTACAAGTAATTCGAATCTCGGCCCAAGTAGTATAGTGTTTAGTACCCCACGTTGTGGCCGTGGTGACACAGGTTCGATTCCTGTCTTGGGCATCTTTTTGATAGCTGCGAATCTGGCCGTAGCAGGGGCGCATGTCGACATTTATAGGGTGCACAGACTGACCGTAGCGATTCTTCCATTTTTGAGCCTCTACAAGTAATTCGAATCTCGGCCCAAGTAGTATAGTGGTTAGTACCCCACGTTGTGGCCGTGGTGACACAGGTTCGATTCCTGTCTTGGGCATCTTTTTGATAGCTGCGAATCTGGCCGTAGCAGGGGCGCATGTCGACATTTATAGGGTGCACAGACTGACCGTAGCGATTCTTCCATTTTTGAGCCTCTACAAGTAATTCGAATCTCGGCCCAAGTAGTATAGTGGTTAGTACCCCACGTTGTGGCCGTGATGACACAGGTTCGATTCCTGTCTTGGGCATCTTTTTGATAGCTGCGAATCTGGCCGTAGCAGGGGCGCATGTCGACATTTATAGGGTGCACAGACTGACCGTAGCGATTCTTCCATTTTTGAGCCTCTACAAGTAATTCGAATCTCGGCCCAAGTAGTATAGTGGTTAGTACCCCACGTTGTGGCCGTGGTGACACAGGTTCGATTCCTGTCTTGGGCATCTTTTTGATAGCTGCGAATCTGGCCGTAGCAGGGGCGCATGTCGACATTTATAGGGTGCACAGACTGAGCGTAGCGATTCTTCCATTTTTGAGCCTCTACAAGTAATTCGAATCTCGGCCCAAGTAGTATAGTGGTTAGTACCCCACGTTGTGGCCGTGGTGACACAGGTTCGATTCCTGTCTTGGGCATCTTTTTGATAGCTGCGAATCTGGCCGTAGCAGGGGCGCATGTCGACATTTATAGGGTGCACAGACTGACCGTAGCGATTCTTCCATTTTTGAGCCTCTACAAGTAATTCGAATCTCGGCCCAAGTAGTATAGTGGTTAGTACCCCACGTTGTGGCCGTGATGACACAGGTTCGATTCCTGTCTTGGGCATCTTTTTGATAGCTGCGAATCTGGCCGTAGCAGGGGCGCATGTCGACATTTATAGGGTGCACAGACTGACCGTAGCGATTCTTCCATTTTTGAGCCTCTACAAGTAATTCGAATCTCGGCCCAAGTAGTATAGTGGTTAGTACCCCACGTTGTGGCCGTGGTGACACAGGTTCGATTCCTGTCTTGGGCATCTTTTTGATAGCTGCGAATCTGGCCGTAGCAGGGGCGCATGTCGACATTTATAGGGTGCACAGACTGACCGTAGCGATTCTTCCATTTTTGAGCCTCTACAAGTAATTCGAATCTCGGCCCAAGTAGTATAGTGGTTAGTACCCCACGTTGTGGCCGTGGTGACACAGGTTCGATTCCTGTCTTGGGCATCTTTTTGATAGCTGCGAATCTGGCCGTAGCAGGGGCGCATGTCGACATTTATAGGGTGCACAGACTGACCGTAGCGATTCTTCCATTTTTGAGCCTCTACAAGTAATTCGAATCTCGGCCCAAGTAGTATAGTGGTTAGTACCCCACGTTGTGGCCGTGGTGACACAGGTTCGATTCCTGTCTTGGGCATCTTTTTGATAGCTGCGAATCTGGCCGTAGCAGGGGCGCATGTCGACATTTATAGGGTGCACAGACTGACCGTAGCGATTCTTCCATTTTTGAGCCTCTACAAGTAATTCGAATCTCGGCCCAAGTAGTATAGTGGTTAGTACCCCACGTTGTGGCCGTGGTGACACAGGTTCAATTCCTGTCTTGGGCATCTTTTTGATAGCTGCGAATCTGGCCGTAGCAGGGGCGCATGTCGACATTTATAGGGTGCACAGACTGACCGTAGGGATTCTTCCATTTTTGAGCCTCTACAAGTAATTCGAATCTCGGCCCAAGTAGTATAGTGGTTAGTACCCCACGTTGTGGCCGTGGTGACACAGGTTTGATTCCTGTCTTGGGCATCTTTTTGATAGCTGCGAATCTGGCCGTAGCAGGGGCGCATGTCGACATTTATAGGGTGCACTGACTGAGCGTAGCGATTCTTCCATTTTTGAGCCTCTACAAGTAATTCGAATCTCGGCCCAAGTAGTATAGTGGTTAGTACCCCACGTTGTGGCCGTGGTGACACAGGTTCGATTCCTGTCTTGGGCATCTTTTTGATAGCTGCGAATCTGGCCGTAGCAGGGGCGCATGTCGACATTTATAGGGTGCACAGACTGACCGTAGCGATTCTTCCATTTTTGAGCCTCTACAAGTAATTCGAATCTCGGCCCAAGTAGTATAGTGGTTAGTACCCCACGTTGTGGCCGTGGTGACACAGGTTCGATTCCTGTCTTGGGCATCTTTTTGATAGCTGCGAATCTGGCCGTAGCAGGGGCGCATGTCGACATTTATAGGGTGCACAGACTGATCGTAGCGATTCTTCCATTTTTGAGCCTCTACAAGTAATTCGAATCTCGGCCCAAGTAGTATAGTGGTTAGTACCCCACGTTGTGGCCGTGGTGACACAGGTTCGATTCCTGTCTTGGGCATCTTTTTGATAGCTGCGAATCTGGCCGTAGCAGGGGCGCATGTCGACATTTATAGAGTGCACAGACTGACCGTAGCGATTCTTCCATTTTTGAGCCTCTACAAGTAATTCGAATCTCGGCCCAAGTAGTATAGTGGTTAGTACCCCACGTTGTGGCCGTGGTGACACAGGTTCGATTCCTGTCTTGGGCATCTTTTTGATAGCTGCGAATCTGGCCGTAGCAGGGGCGCATGTCGACATTTATAGGGTGCACAGACTGACCGTAGCGATTCTTCCATTTTTGAGCCTCTACAAGTAATTCGAATCTCGGCCCAAGTAGTATAGTGGTTAGTACCCCACGTTGTGGCCGTGGTGACACAGGTTCGATTCCTGTCTTGGGCATCTTTTTGATAGCTGCGAATCTGGCCGTAGCAGGGGCGCATGTCGACATTTATAGGGTGCACAGACTGACCGTAGCGATTCTTCCATTTTTGAGCCTCTACAAGTAATTCGAATCTCGGCCCAAGTAGTATAGTGGTTAGTACCCCACGTTGTGGCCGTGGTGACACAGGTTCGATTCCTGTCTTGGGCATCTTTTTGATAGCTGCGAATCTGGCCGTAGCAGGGGCGCATGTCGACATTTATAGGGTGCACAGACTGACCGTAGCGATTCTTCCATTTTTGAGCCTCTACAAGTAATTCGAATCTCGGCCCAAGTAGTATAGTGGTTAGTACCCCACGTTGTGGCCGTGGTGACACAGGTTCAATTCCTGTCTTGGGCATCTTTTTGATAGCTGCGAATCTGGCCGTAGCAGGGGCGCATGTCGACATTTATAGGGTGCACAGACTGACCGTAGGGATTCTTCCATTTTTGAGCCTCTACAAGTAATTCGAATCTCGGCCCAAGTAGTATAGTGGTTAGTACCCCACGTTGTGGCCGTGGTGACACAGGTTTGATTCCTGTCTTGGGCATCTTTTTGATAGCTGCGAATCTGGCCGTAGCAGGGGCGCATGTCGACATTTATAGGGTGCACTGACTGAGCGTAGCGATTCTTCCATTTTTGAGCCTCTACAAGTAATTCGAATCTCGGCCCAAGTAGTATAGTGGTTAGTACCCCACGTTGTGGCCGTGGTGACACAGGTTCGATTCCTGTCTTGGGCATCTTTTTGATAGCTGCGAATCTGGCCGTAGCAGGGGCGCATGTCGACATTTATAGGGTGCACAGACTGACCGTAGCGATTCTTCCATTTTTGAGCCTCTACAAGTAATTCGAATCTCGGCCCAAGTAGTATAGTGGTTAGTACCCCACGTTGTGGCCGTGGTGACACAGGTTCGATTCCTGTCTTGGGCATCTTTTTGATAGCTGCGAATCTGGCCGTAGCAGGGGCGCATGTCGACATTTATAGGGTGCACAGACTGATCGTAGCGATTCTTCCATTTTTGAGCCTCTACAAGTAATTCGAATCTCGGCCCAAGTAGTATAGTGGTTAGTACCCCACGTTGTGGCCGTGGTGACACAGGTTCGATTCCTGTCTTGGGCATCTTTTTGATAGCTGCGAATCTGGCCGTAGCAGGGGCGCATGTCGACATTTATAGAGTGCACAGACTGACCGTAGCGATTCTTCCATTTTTGAGCCTCTACAAGTAATTCGAATCTCGGCCCAAGTAGTATAGTGGTTAGTACCCCACGTTGTGGCCGTGGTGACACAGGTTCGATTCCTGTCTTGGGCATCTTTTTGATAGCTGCGAATCTGGCCGTAGCAGGGGCGCATGTCGACATTTATAGGGTGCACAGACTGACCGTAGCGATTCTTCCATTTTTGAGCCTCTACAAGTAATTCGAATCTCGGCCCAAGTAGTATAGTGGTTAGTACCCCACGTTGTGGCCGTGGTGACACAGGTTTGATTCCTGTCTTGGGCATCTTTTTGATAGCTGCGAATCTGGCCGTAGCAGGGGCGCATGTCGACATTTATAGGGTGCACAGACTGAGCGTAGCGATTCTTCCATTTTTGAGCCTCTACAAGTAATTCGAATCTCGGCCCAAGTAGTATAGTGGTTAGTACCCCACGTTGTGGCCGTGGTGACACAGGTTCGATTCCTGTCTTGGGCATCTTTTTGATAGCTGCGAATCTGGCCGTAGCAGGGGCGCATGTCGACATTTATAGGGTGCACAGACTGACCGTAGCGATTCTTCCATTTTTGAGCCTCTACAAGTAATTCGAATCTCGGCCCAAGTAGTATAGTGGTTAGTACCCCACGTTGTGGCCGTGGTGACACAGGTTCGATTCCTGTCTTGGGCATCTTTTTGATAGCTGCGAATCTGGCCGTAGCAGGGGCGCATGTCGACATTTATAGGGTGCACAGACTGATCGTAGCGATTCTTCCATTTTTGAGCCTCTACAAGTAATTCGAATCTCGGCCCAAGTAGTATAGTGGTTAGTACCCCACGTTGTGGCCGTGGTGACACAGGTTCGATTCCTGTCTTGGGCATCTTTTTGATAGCTGCGAATCTGGCCATGGCAGGGGCGCATGTCGACATTTATAGGGTGCACAGACTGACCGTAGCGATTCTTCCATTTTTGAGCCTCTACAAGTAATTCGAATCTCGGCCCAAGTAGTATAGTGGTTAGTACCCCACGTTGTGGCCGTGGTGACACAGGTTCGATTCCTGTCTTGGGCATCTTTTTGATAGCTGCGAATCTGGCCGTAGCAGGGGCGCATGTCGACATTTATAGGGTGCACAGACTGACCGTAGCGATTCTTCCATTTTTGAGCCTCTACAAGTAATTCGAATCTCGGCCCAGGTAGTATAGTGGTTAGTACCCCACGTTGTGGCCGTGGTGACACAGGTTTGATTCCTGTCTTGGGCATCTTTTTGATAGCTGCGAATCTGGCCGTAGCAGGGGCGCATGTCGACATTTATAGGGTGCACAGACTGACCGTAGCGATTCTTCCATTTTTGAGCCTCTACAAGTAATTCGAATCTCGGCCCAAGTAGTATAGTGGTTAGTACCCCACGTTGTGGCCGTGGTGACACAGGTTCGATTCCTGTCTTGGGCATCTTTTTGATAGCTGCGAATCTGGCCGTAGCAGGGGCGCATGTCGACATTTATAGGGTGCACAGACTGACCGTAGCGATTCTTCCATTTTTGAGCCTCTACAAGTAATTCGAATCTCGGCCCAAGTAGTATAGTGGTTAGTACCCCACGTTGTGGCCGTGGTGACACAGGTTTGATTCCTGTCTTGGGCATCTTTTTGATAGCTGCGAATCTGGCCGTAGCAGGGGCGCATGTCGACATTTATAGGGTGCACAGACTGAGCGTAGCGATTCTTCCATTTTTGAGCCTCTACAAGTAATTCGAATCTCGGCCCAAGTAGTATAGTGGTTAGTACCCCACGTTGTGGCCGTGGTGACACAGGTTCGATTCCTGTCTTGGGCATCTTTTTGATAGCTGCGAATCTGGCCGTAGCAGGGGCGCATGTCGACATTTATAGGGTGCACAGACTGACCGTAGCGATTCTTCCATTTTTGAGCCTCTACAAGTAATTCGAATCTCGGCCCAAGTAGTATAGTGGTTAGTACCCCACGTTGTGGCCGTGGTGACACAGGTTCGATTCCTGTCTTGGGCATCTTTTTGATAGCTGCGAATCTGGCCGTAGCAGGGGCGCATGTCGACATTTATAGGGTGCACAGACTGATCGTAGCGATTCTTCCATTTTTGAGCCTCTACAAGTAATTCGAATCTCGGCCCAAGTAGTATAGTGGTTAGTACCCCACGTTGTGGCCGTGGTGACACAGGTTCAATTCCTGTCTTGGGCATCTTTTTGATAGCTGCGAATCTGGCCGTAGCAGGGGCGCATGTCGACATTTATAGGGTGCACAGACTGAGCGTAGCGATTCTTCCATTTTTGAGCCTCTACAAGTAATTCGAATCTCGGCCCAAGTAGTATAGTGGTTAGTACCTCACGTTGTGGCCGTGGTGACACAGGTTTGATTCCTGTCTTGGGCATCTTTTTGATAGCTGCGAATCTGGCCGTAGCAGGGGCGCATGTCGACATTTATAGGGTGCACAGACTGAGCGTAGCGATTCTTCCATTTTTGAGCCTCTACAAGTAATTCGAATCTCGGCCCAAGTAGTATAGTGGTTAGTACCCCACGTTGTGGCCGTGGTGACACAGGTTCGATTCCTGTCTTGGGCATCTTTTTGATAGCTGCGAATCTGGCCGTAGCAGGGGCGCATGTCGACATTTATAGGGTGCACAGACTGACCGTAGCGATTCTTCCATTTTTGAGCCTCTACAAGTAATTCGAATCTCGGCCCAAGTAGTATAGTGGTTAGTACCCCACGTTGTGGCCGTGGTGACACAGGTTCGATTCCTGTCTTGGGCATCTTTTTGATAGCTGCGAATCTGGCCGTAGCAGGGGCGCATGTCGACATTTATAGGGTGCACAGACTGATCGTAGCGATTCTTCCATTTTTGAGCCTCTACAAGTAATTCGAATCTCGGCCCAAGTAGTATAGTGGTTAGTACCCCACGTTGTGGCCGTGGTGACACAGGTTCAATTCCTGTCTTGGGCATCTTTTTGATAGCTGCGAATCTGGCCGTAGCAGGGGCGCATGTCGACATTTATAGGGTGCACAGACTGAGCGTAGCGATTCTTCCATTTTTGAGCCTCTACAAGTAATTCGAATCTCGGCCCAAGTAGTATAGTGGTTAGTACCCCACGTTGTGGCCGTGGTGACACAGGTTCGATTCCTGTCTTGGGCATCTTTTTGATAGCTGCGAATCTGGCCGTAGCAGGGGCGCATGTCGACATTTATAGGGTGCACAGACTGACCGTAGCGATTCTTCCATTTTTGAGCCTCTACAAGTAATTCGAATCTCGGCCCAAGTAGTATAGTGGTTAGTACCCCACGTTGTGGCCGTGGTGACACAGGTTCGATTCCTGTCTTGGGCATCTTTTTGATAGCTGCGAATCTGGCCGTAGCAGGGGCGCATGTCGACATTTATAGGGTGCACAGACTGATCGTAGCGATTCTTCCATTTTTGAGCCTCTACAAGTAATTCGAATCTCGGCCCAGGTAGTATAGTGGTTAGTACCCCACGATGTGGCCGTGGTGACACAGGTTCGATTCCTGTCTTGGGCATCTTTTTGATAGCTGCGAATCTGGCCGTAGCAGGGGCGCATGTCGACATTTATAGGGTGCACAGACTGACCGTAGCGATTCTTCCATTTTTGAGCCTCTACAAGTAATTCGAATTTCGGCCCAAGTAGTATAGTGGTTAGTACCCCACGTTGTGGCCGTGGTGACACAGGTTCGATTCCTGTCTTGGGCATCTTTTTGATAGCTGCGAATCTGGCCGTAGCAGGGGCGCATGTCGACATTTATAGGGTGCACAGACTGACCGTAGCGATTCTTCCATTTTTGAGCCTCTACAAGTAATTCGAATCTCGGCCCAAGTAGTATAGTGGTTAGTACCCCACGTTGTGGCCGTGGTGACACAGGTTTGATTCCTGTCTTGGGCATCTTTTTGATAGCTGCGAATCTGGCCGTAGCAGGGGCGCATGTCGACATTTATAGGGTGCACAGACTGAGCGTAGCGATTCTTCCATTTTTGAGCCTCTACAAGTAATTCGAATCTCGGCCCAAGTTGTATAGTGGTTAGTACCCCACGTTGTGGCCGTGGTGACACAGGTTCGATTCCTGTCTTGGGCATCTTTTTGATAGCTGCGAATCTGGCCGTAGCAGGGGCGCATGTCGACATTTATAGGGTGCACAGACTGACCGTAGCGATTCTTCCATTTTTGAGCCTCTACAAGTAATTCGAATCTCGGCCCAAGTAGTATAGTGGTTAGTACCCCACGTTGTGGCCGTGGTGACACAGGTTCGATTCCTGTCTTGGGCATCTTTTTGATAGCTGCGAATCTGGCCGTAGCAGGGGCGCATGTCGACATTTATAGGGTGCACAGACTGATCGTAGCGATTCTTCCATTTTTGAGCCTCTACAAGTAATTCGAATCTCGGCCCAAGTAGTATAGTGGTTAGTACCCCACGTTGTGGCCGTGGTGACACAGGTTCGATTCCTGTCTTGGGCATCTTTTTGATAGCTGCGAATCTGGCCATGGCAGGGGCGCATGTCGACATTTATAGGGTGCACAGACTGACCGTAGCGATTCTTCCATTTTTGAGCCTCTACAAGTAATTCGAATCTCGGCCCAAGTAGTATAGTGGTTAGTACCCCACGTTGTGGCCGTGGTGACACAGGTTCGATTCCTGTCTTGGGCATCTTTTTGATAGCTGCGAATCTGGCCGTAGCAGGGGCGCATGTCGACATTTATAGGGTGCACAGACTGACCGTAGCGATTCTTCCATTTTTGAGCCTCTACAAGTAATTCGAATCTCGGCCCAGGTAGTATAGTGGTTAGTACCCCACGTTGTGGCCGTGGTGACACAGGTTCGATTCCTGTCTTGGGCATCTTTTTGATAGCTGCGAATCTGGCCGTAGCAGGGGCGCATGTCGACATTTATAGGGTGCACAGACTGACCGTAGCGATTCTTCCATTTTTGAGCCTCTACAAGTAATTCGAATCTCGGCCCAAGTAGTATAGTGGTTAGTACCCCACGTTGTGGCCGTGGTGACACAGGTTTGATTCCTGTCTTGGGCATCTTTTTGATAGCTGCGAATCTGGCCGTAGCAGGGGCGCATGTCGACATTTATAGGGTGCACAGACTGAGCGTAGCGATTCTTCCATTTTTGAGCCTCTACAAGTAATTCGAATCTCGGCCCAAGTAGTATAGTGGTTAGTACCCCACGTTGTGGCCGTGGTGACACAGGTTCGATTCCTGTCTTGGGCATCTTTTTGATAGCTGCGAATCTGGCCATGGCAGGGGCGCATGTCGACATTTATAGGGTGCACAGACTGACCGTAGCGATTCTTCCATTTTTGAGCCTCTACAAGTAATTCGAATCTCGGCCCAAGTAGTATAGTGGTTAGTACCCCACGTTGTGGCCGTGGTGACACAGGTTCGATTCCTGTCTTGGGCATCTTTTTGATAGCTGCGAATCTGGCCGTAGCAGGGGCGCATGTCGACATTTATAGGGTGCACAGACTGACCGTAGCGATTCTTCCATTTTTGAGCCTCTACAAGTAATTCGAATCTCGGCCCAAGTAGTATAGTGGTTAGTACCCCACGTTGTGGCCGTGGTGACACAGGTTCGATTCCTGTCTTGGGCATCTTTTTGATAGCTGCGAATCTGGCCGTAGCAGGGGCGCATGTCGACATTTATAGGGTGCACAGACTGACCGTAGCGATTCTTCCATTTTTGAGCCTCTACAAGTAATTCGAATCTCGGCCCAAGTAGTATAGTGGTTAGTACCCCACGTTGTGGCCGTGATGACACAGGTTTGATTCCTGTCTTGGGCATCTTTTTGATAGCTGCGAATCTGGCCGTAGCAGGGGCGCATGTCGACATTTATAGGGTGCACAGACTGAGCGTAGCGATTCTTCCATTTTTGAGCCTCTACAAGTAATTCGAATCTCGGCCCAAGTAGTATAGTGGTTAGTACCCCACGTTGTGGCCGTGGTGACACAGGTTCGATTCCTGTCTTGGGCATCTTTTTGATAGCTGCGAATCTGGCCGTAGCAGGGGCGCATGTCGACATTTATAGGGTGCACAGACTGACCGTAGCGATTCTTCCATTTTTGAGCCTCTACAAGTAATTCGAATCTCGGCCCAAGTAGTATAGTGGTTAGTACCCCACGTTGTGGCCGTGGTGACACAGGTTCGATTCCTGTCTTGGGCATCTTTTTGATAGCTGCGAATCTGGCCGTAGCAGGGGCGCATGTCGACATTTATAGGGTGCACAGACTGATCGTAGCGATTCTTCCATTTTTGAGCCTCTACAAGTAATTCGAATCTCGGCCCAGGTAGTATAGTGGTTAGTACCCCACGTTGTGGCCGTGGTGACACAGGTTCGATTCCTGTCTTGGGCATCTTTTTGATAGCTGCGAATCTGGCCGTAGCAGGGGCGCATGTCGACATTTATAGGGTGCACAGACTGACCGTAGCGATTCTTCCATTTTTGAGCCTCTACAAGTAATTCGAATCTCGGCCCAAGTAGTATAGTGGTTAGTACCCCACGTTGTGGCCGTGGTGACACAGGTTTGATTCCTGTCTTGGGCATCTTTTTGATAGCTGCGAATCTGGCCGTAGCAGGGGCGCATGTCGACATTTATAGGGTGCACAGACTGAGCGTAGCGATTCTTCCATTTTTGAGCCTCTACAAGTAATTCGAATCTCGGCCCAAGTAGTATAGTGGTTAGTACCCCACGTTGTGGCCGTGGTGACACAGGTTCGATTCCTGTCTTGGGCATCTTTTTGATAGCTGCGAATCTGGCCGTAGCAGGGGCGCATGTCGACATTTATAGGGTGCACAGACTGACCGTAGCGATTCTTCCATTTTTGAGCCTCTACAAGTAATTCGAATCTCGGCCCAAGTAGTATAGTGGTTAGTACCCCACGTTGTGGCCGTGGTGACACAGGTTCGATTCCTGTCTTGGGCATCTTTTTGATAGCTGCGAATCTGGCCGTAGCAGGGGCGCATGTCGACATTTATAGGGTGCACAGACTGATCGTAGCGATTCTTCCATTTTTGAGCCTCTACAAGTAATTCGAATCTCGGCCCAAGTAGTATAGTGGTTAGTACCCCACGTTGTGGCCGTGGTGACACAGGTTCAATTCCTGTCTTGGGCATCTTTTTGATAGCTGCGAATCTGGCCGTAGCAGGGGCGCATGTCGACATTTATAGGGTGCACAGACTGACCGTAGCGATTCTTCCATTTTTGAGCCTCTACAAGTAATTCGAATCTCGGCCCAAGTAGTATAGTGGTTAGTACCCCACGTTGTGGCCGTGGTGACACAGGTTTGATTCCTGTCTTGGGCATCTTTTTGATAGCTGCGAATCTGGCCGTAGCAGGGGCGCATGTCGACATTTATAGGGTGCACAGACTGAGCGTAGCGATTCTTCCATTTTTGAGCCTCAACAAGTAATTCGAATCTCGGCCCAAGTAGTATAGTGGTTAGTACCCCACGTTGTGGCCGTGGTGACACAGGTTCGATTCCTGTCTTGGGCATCTTTTTGATAGCTGCGAATCTGGCCGTAGCAGGGGCGCATGTCGACATTTATAGGGTGCACAGACTGACCGTAGCGATTCTTCCATTTTTGAGCCTCTACAAGTAATTCGAATCTCGGCCCAAGTAGTATAGTGGTTAGTACCCCACGTTGTGGCCGTGGTGACACAGGTTTGATTCCTGTCTTGGGCATCTTTTTGATAGCTGCGAATCTGGCCGTAGCAGGGGCGCATGTCGACATTTATAGGGTGCACAGACTGAGCGTAGCGATTCTTCCATTTTTGAGCCTCTACAAGTAATTCGAATCTCGGCCCAAGTAGTATAGTGGTTAGTACCCCACGTTGTGGCCGTGGTGACACAGGTTCGATTCCTGTCTTGGGCATCTTTTTGATAGCTGCGAATCTGGCCGTAGCAGGGGCGCATGTCGACATTTATAGGGTGCACAGACTGACCGTAGCGATTCTTCCATTTTTGAGCCTCTACAAGTAATTCGAATCTCGGCCCAAGTAGTATAGTGGTTAGTACCCCACGTTGTGGCCGTGGTGACACAGGTTCGATTCCTGTCTTGGGCATCTTTTTGATAGCTGCGAATCTGGCCGTAGCAGGGGCGCATGTCGACATTTATAGGGTGCACAGACTGATCGTAGCGATTCTTCCATTTTTGAGCCTCTACAAGTAATTCGAATCTCGGCCCAAGTAGTATAGTGGTTAGTACCCCACGTTGTGGCCGTGGTGACACAGGTTCAATTCCTGTCTTGGGCATCTTTTTGATAGCTGCGAATCTGGCCGTAGCAGGGGCGCATGTCGACATTTATAGGGTGCACAGACTGACCGTAGCGATTCTTCCATTTTTGAGCCTCTACAAGTAATTCGAATCTCGGCCCAAGTAGTATAGTGGTTAGTACCCCACGTTGTGGCCGTGGTGACACAGGTTTGATTCCTGTCTTGGGCATCTTTTTGATAGCTGCGAATCTGGCCGTAGCAGGGGCGCATGTCGACATTTATAGGGTGCACAGACTGAGCGTAGCGATTCTTCCATTTTTGAGCCTCAACAAGTAATTCGAATCTCGGCCCAAGTAGTATAGTGGTTAGTACCCCACGTTGTGGCCGTGGTGACACAGGTTCGATTCCTGTCTTGGGCATCTTTTTGATAGCTGCGAATCTGGCCGTAGCAGGGGCGCATGTCGACATTTATAGGGTGCACAGACTGACCGTAGCGATTCTTCCATTTTTGAGCCTCTACAAGTAATTCGAATCTCGGCCCAAGTAGTATAGTGGTTAGTACCCCACGTTGTGGCCGTGGTGACACAGGTTCGATTCCTGTCTTGGGCATCTTTTTGATAGCTGCGAATCTGGCCGTAGCAGGGGCGCATGTCGACATTTATAGGGTGCACAGACTGATCGTAGCGATTCTTCCATTTTTGAGCCTCTACAAGTAATTCGAATCTCGGCCCAAGTAGTATAGTGGTTAGTACCCCACGTTGTGGCCGTGGTGACACAGGTTCGATTCCTGTCTTGGGCATCTTTTTGATAGCTGCGAATCTGGCCGTAGCAGGGGCGCATGTCGACATTTATAGGGTGCACAGACTGATCGTAGCGATTCTTCCATTTTTGAGCCTCTACAAGTAATTCGAATCTCGGCCCAAGTAGTATAGTGGTTAGTACCCCACGTTGTGGCCGTGGTGACACAGGTTCAATTCCTGTCTTGGGCATCTTTTTGATAGCTGCGAATCTGGCCGTAGCAGGGGCGCATGTCGACATTTATAGGGTGCACAGACTGAGCGTAGCGATTCTTCCATTTTTGAGCCTCTACAAGTAATTCGAATCTCGGCCCAAGTAGTATAGTGGTTAGTACCCCACGTTGTGGCCGTGGTGACACAGGTTCGATTCCTGTCTTGGGCATCTTTTTGATAGCTGCGAATCTGGCCGTAGCAGGGGCGCATGTCGACATTTATAGGGTGCACAGACTGACCGTAGCGATTCTTCCATTTTTGAGCCTCTACAAGTAATTCGAATCTCGGCCCAAGTAGTATAGTGGTTAGTACCCCACGTTGTGGCCGTGGTGACACAGGTTCGATTCCTGTCTTGGGCATCTTTTTGATAGCTGCGAATCTGGCCGTAGCAGGGGCGCATGTCGACATTTATAGGGTGCACAGACTGATCGTAGCGATTCTTCCATTTTTGAGCCTCTACAAGTAATTCGAATCTCGGCCCAAGTAGTATAGTGGTTAGTACCCCACGATGTGGCCGTGGTGACACAGGTTCGATTCCTGTCTTGGGCATCTTTTTGATAGCTGCGAATCTGGCCGTAGCAGGGGCGCATGTCGACATTTATAGGGTGCACAGACTGACCGTAGCGATTCTTCCATTTTTGAGCCTCTACAAGTAATTCGAATCTCGGCCCAAGTAGTATAGTGGTTAGTACCCCACGTTGTGGCCGTGGTGACACAGGTTTGATTCCTGTCTTGGGCATCTTTTTGATAGCTGCGAATCTGGCCGTAGCAGGGGCGCATGTCGACATTTATAGGGTGCACAGACTGAGCGTAGCGATTCTTCCATTTTTGAGCCTCTACAAGTAATTCGAATCTCGGCCCAAGTAGTATAGTGGTTAGTACCCCACGTTGTGGCCGTGGTGACACAGGTTCGATTCCTGTCTTGGGCATCTTTTTGATAGCTGCGAATCTGGCCGTAGCAGGGGCGCATGTCGACATTTATAGGGTGCACAGACTGACCGTAGCGATTCTTCCATTTTTGAGCCTCTACAAGTAATTCGAATCTCGGCCCAAGTAGTATAGTGGTTAGTACCCCACGTTGTGGCCGTGGTGACACAGGTTCGATTCCTGTCTTGGGCATCTTTTTGATAGCTGCGAATCTGGCCGTAGCAGGGGCGCATGTCGACATTTATAGGGTGCACAGACTGATCGTAGCGATTCTTCCATTTTTGAGCCTCTACAAGTAATTCGAATCTCGGCCCAAGTAGTATAGTGGTTAGTACCCCACGTTGTGGCCGTGGTGACACAGGTTCGATTCCTGTCTTGGGCATCTTTTTGATAGCTGCGAATCTGGCCGTAGCAGGGGCGCATGTCGACATTTATAGGGTGCACAGACTGACCGTAGCGATTCTTCCATTTTTGAGCCTCTACAAGTAATTCGAATCTCGGCCCTAGTAGTATAGTGGTTAGTACCCCACGTTGTGGCCGTGGTGACACAGGTTCGATTCCTGTCTTGGGCATCTTTTTGATAGCTGCGAATCTGGCCGTAGCAGGGGCGCATGTCGACATTTATAGGGTGCACAGACTGACCGTAGCGATTCTTCCATTTTTGAGCCTCTACAAGTAATTCGAATCTCGGCCCAAGTAGTATAGTGGTTAGTACCCCACGTTGTGGCCGTGGTGACACAGGTTCGATTCCTGTCTTGGGCATCTTTTTGATAGCTGCGAATCTGGCCGTAGCAGGGGCGCATGTCGACATTTATAGGGTGCACAGACTGATCGTAGCGATTCTTCCATTTTTGAGCCTCTACAAGTAATTCGAATCTCGGCCCAAGTAGTATAGTGGTTAGTACCCCACGATGTGGCCGTGGTGACACAGGTTCGATTCCTGTCTTGGGCATCTTTTTGATAGCTGCGAATCTGGCCGTAGCAGGGGCGCATGTCGACATTTATAGGGTGCACAGACTGAGCGTAGCGATTCTTCCATTTTTGAGCCTCTACAAGTAATTCGAATCTCGGCCCAAGTAGTATAGTGGTTAGTACCCCACGTTGTGGCCGTGGTGACACAGGTTCGATTCCTGTCTTGGGCATCTTTTTGATAGCTGCGAATCTGGCCGTAGCAGGGGCGCATGTCGACATTTATAGGGTGCACAGACTGACCGTAGCGATTCTTCCATTTTTGAGCCTCTACAAGTAATTCGAATCTCGGCCCAAGTAGTATAGTGGTTAGTACCCCACGTTGTGGCCGTGGTGACACAGGTTCGATTCCTGTCTTGGGCATCTTTTTGATAGCTGCGAATCTGGCCGTAGCAGGGGCGCATGTCGACATTTATAGGGTGCACAGACTGATCGTAGCGATTCTTCCATTTTTGAGCCTCTACAAGTAATTCGAATCTCGGCCCAAGTAGTATAGTGGTTAGTACCCCACGTTGTGGCCGTGGTGACACAGGTTCGATTCCTGTCTTGGGCATCTTTTTGATAGCTGCGAATCTGGCCGTAGCAGGGGCGCATGTCGACATTTATAGGGTGCACAGACTGACCGTAGCGATTCTTCCATTTTTGAGCCTCTACAAGTAATTCGAATCTCGGCCCAAGTAGTATAGTGGTTAGTACCCCACGTTGTGGCCGTGGTGACACAGGTTCGATTCCTGTCTTGGGCATCTTTTTGATAGCTGCGAATCTGGCCGTAGCAGGGGCGCATGTCGACATTTATAGGGTGCACAGACTGACCGTAGCGATTCTTCCATTTTTGAGCCTCTACAAGTAATTCGAATCTCGGCCCAAGTAGTATAGTGGTTAGTACCCCACGTTGTGGCCGTGGTGACACAGGTTCGATTCCTGTCTTGGGCATCTTTTTGATAGCTGCGAATCTGGCCGTAGCAGGGGCGCATGTCGACATTTATAGGGTGCACAGACTGACCGTAGGGATTCTTCCATTTTTGAGCCTCTACAAGTAATTCGAATCTCGGCCCAAGTAGTATAGTGGTTAGTACCCCACGTTGTGGCCGTGGTGACACAGGTTCGATTCCTGTCTTGGGCATCTTTTTGATAGCTGCGAATCTGGCCGTAGCAGGGGCGCATGTCGACATTTATAGGGTGCACAGACTGACCGTAGCGATTCTTCCATTTTTGAGCCTCTACAAGTAATTCGAATCTCGGCCCAAGTAGTATAGTGGTTAGTACCCCACGTTGTGGCCGTGGTGACACAGGTTCGATTCCTGTCTTGGGCATCTTTTTGATAGCTGCGAATCTGGCCGTAGCAGGGGCGCATGTCGACATTTATAGGGTGCACAGACTGACCGTAGCGATTCTTCCATTTTTGAGCCTCTACAAGTAATTCGAATCTCGGCCCAAGTAGTATAGTGGTTAGTACCCCACGTTGTGGCCGTGGTGACACAGGTTCGATTCCTGTTTTGGGCATCTTTTTGATAGCTGCGAATCTGGCCGTAGCAGGGGCGCATGTCGACATTTATAGGGTGCACAGACTGACCGTAGCGATTCTTCCATTTTTGAGCCTCTACAAGTAATTCGAATCTCGGCCCAAGTAGTATAGTGGTTAGTACCCCACGTTGTGGCCGTGGTGACACAGGTTCGATTCCTGTCTTGGGCATCTTTTTGATAGCTGCGAATCTGGCCGTAGCAGGGGCGCATGTCGACATTTATAGGGTGCACAGACTGACCGTAGGGATTCTTCCATTTTTGAGCCTCTACAAGTAATTCGAATCTCGGCCCAAGTAGTATAGTGGTTAGTACCCCACGTTGTGGCCGTGGTGACACAGGTTCGATTCCTGTCTTGGGCATCTTTTTGATGGCTGCGAATCTGGCCGTAGCAGGGGCGCATGTCGACATTTATAGGGTGCACAGACTGACCGTAGCGATTCTTCCATTTTTGAGCCTCTACAAGTAATTCGAATCTCGGCCCAAGTAGTATAGTGGTTAGTACCCCACGTTGTGGCCGTGGTGACACAGGTTCGATTCCTGTTTTGGGCATCTTTTTGATAGCTGCGAATCTGGCCGTAGCAGGGGCGCATGTCGACATTTATAGGGTGCACAGACTGATCGTAGCGATTCTTCCATTTTTGAGCCTCTACAAGTAATTCGAATCTCGGCCCAAGTAGTATAGTGGTTAGTACCCCACGATGTGGCCGTGGTGACACAGGTTCGATTCCTGTCTTGGGCATCTTTTTGATAGCTGCGAATCTGGCCGTAGCAGGGGCGCATGTCGACATTTATAGGGTGCACAGACTGAGCGTAGCGATTCTTCCATTTTTGAGCCTCTACAAGTAATTCGAATCTCGGCCCAAGTAGTATAGTGGTTAGTACCCCACGTTGTGGCCGTGGTGACACAGGTTCGATTCCTGTCTTGGGCATCTTTTTGATAGCTGCGAATCTGGCCGTAGCAGGGGCGCATGTCGACATTTATAGGGTGCACAGACTGACCGTAGCGATTCTTCCATTTTTGAGCCTCTACAAGTAATTCGAATCTCGGCCCAAGTAGTATAGTGGTTAGTACCCCACGTTGTGGCCGTGGTGACACAGGTTCGATTCCTGTCTTGGGCATCTTTTTGATAGCTGCGAATCTGGCCGTAGCAGGGGCGCATGTCGACATTTATAGGGTGCACAGACTGATCGTAGCGATTCTTCCATTTTTGAGCCTCTACAAGTAATTCGAATCTCGGCCCAAGTAGTATAGTGGTTAGTACCCCACGTTGTGGCCGTGGTGACACAGGTTCGATTCCTGTCTTGGGCATCTTTTTGATAGCTGCGAATCTGGCCGTAGCAGGGGCGCATGTCGACATTTATAGGGTGCACAGACTGACCGTAGCGATTCTTCCATTTTTGAGCCTCTACAAGTAATTCGAATCTCGGCCCAAGTAGTATAGTGGTTAGTACCCCACGTTGTGGCCGTGGTGACACAGGTTCGATTCCTGTCTTGGGCATCTTTTTGATAGCTGCGAATCTGGCCGTAGCAGGGGCGCATGTCGACATTTATAGGGTGCACAGACTGACCGTAGCGATTCTTCCATTTTTGAGCCTCTACAAGTAATTCGAATCTCGGCCCAAGTAGTATAGTGGTTAGTACCCCACGTTGTGGCCGTGGTGACACAGGTTCGATTCCTGTCTTGGGCATCTTTTTGATAGCTGCGAATCTGGCCGTAGCAGGGGCGCATGTCGACATTTATAGGGTGCACAGACTGACCGTAGGGATTCTTCCATTTTTGAGCCTCTACAAGTAATTCGAATCTCGGCCCAAGTAGTATAGTGGTTAGTACCCCACGTTGTGGCCGTGGTGACACAGGTTCGATTCCTGTCTTGGGCATCTTTTTGATAGCTGCGAATCTGGCCGTAGCAGGGGCGCATGTCGACATTTATAGGGTGCACAGACTGACCGTAGCGATTCTTCCATTTTTGAGCCTCTACAAGTAATTCGAATCTCGGCCCAAGTAGTATAGTGGTTAGTACCCCACGTTGTGGCCGTGGTGACACAGGTTCGATTCCTGTCTTGGGCATCTTTTTGATAGCTGCGAATCTGGCCGTAGCAGGGGCGCATGTCGACATTTATAGGGTGCACAGACTGACCGTAGCGATTCTTCCATTTTTGAGCCTCTACAAGTAATTCGAATCTCGGCCCAAGTAGTATAGTGGTTAGTACCCCACGTTGTGGCCGTGGTGACACAGGTTCGATTCCTGTTTTGGGCATCTTTTTGATAGCTGCGAATCTGGCCGTAGCAGGGGCGCATGTCGACATTTATAGGGTGCACAGACTGACCGTAGCGATTCTTCCATTTTTGAGCCTCTACAAGTAATTCGAATCTCGGCCCAAGTAGTATAGTGGTTAGTACCCCACGTTGTGGCCGTGGTGACACAGGTTCGATTCCTGTCTTGGGCATCTTTTTGATAGCTGCGAATCTGGCCGTAGCAGGGGCGCATGTCGACATTTATAGGGTGCACAGACTGACCGTAGGGATTCTTCCATTTTTGAGCCTCTACAAGTAATTCGAATCTCGGCCCAAGTAGTATAGTGGTTAGTACCCCACGTTGTGGCCGTGGTGACACAGGTTCGATTCCTGTCTTGGGCATCTTTTTGATGGCTGCGAATCTGGCCGTAGCAGGGGCGCATGTCGACATTTATAGGGTGCACAGACTGACCGTAGCGATTCTTCCATTTTTGAGCCTCTACAAGTAATTCGAATCTCGGCCCAAGTAGTATAGTGGTTAGTACCCCACGTTGTGGCCGTGGTGACACAGGTTCGATTCCTGTTTTGGGCATCTTTTTGATAGCTGCGAATCTGGCCGTAGCAGGGGCGCATGTCGACATTTATAGGGTGCACAGACTGACCGTAGCGATTCTTCCATTTTTGAGCCTCTACAAGTAATTCGAATCTCGGCCCAAGTAGTATAGTGGTTAGTACCCCACGTTGTGGCCGTGGTGACACAGGTTCGATTCCTGTTTTGGGCAACTTTTTGATAGCTGCGAATCTGGCCGTAGCAGGGGCGCATGTCGACATTTATAGGGTGCACAGACTGACCGTAGCGATTCTTCCATTTTTGAGCCTCTACAAGTAATTCGAATCTCGGCCCAAGTAGTATAGTGGTTAGTACCCCACGTTGTGGCCGTGATGACACAGGTTCGATTCCTGTCTTGGGCATCTTTTTGATAGCTGCGAATCTGGCCGTAGCAGGGGCGCATGTCGACATTTATAGGGTGCACAGACTGACCGTAGCGATTCTTCCATTTTGAGCCTCTACAAGTAATTCGAATCTCGGCCCAAGTAGTATGGCGGTTAGTACCCCACGTTGTGGCCGTGGTGACACAGGTTCGATTCCTGTCTTGGGCATCTTTTTGATAGCTGCGAATCTGGCCGTAGCAGGGGCGCATGTCGACATTTATAGGGTGCACAGACTGACCGTAGCGATTCTTCCATTTTGAGCCTCTACAAGTAATTCGAATCTCGGCCCAAGTAGTATGGCGGTTAGTACCCCACGTTGTGGCCGTGATGACACAGGTTCGATTCCTGTTTTGGGCAACTTTTTGATAGCTGCGAATCTGGCCGTAGCAGGGGCGCATGTCGACATTTATAGGGTGCACAGACTGACCGTAGCGATTCTTCCATTTTTGAGCCTCTACAAGTAATTCGAATCTCGGCCCAAGTAGTATAGTGGTTAGTACCCCACGTTGTGGCCGTGATGACACAGGTTCGATTCCTGTCTTGGGCATCTTTTTGATAGCTGCGAATCTGGCCGTAGCAGGGGCGCATGTCGACATTTATAGGGTGCACAGACTGACCGTAGCGATTCTTCCATTTTGAGCCTCTACAAGTAATTCGAATCTCGGCCCAAGTAGTATGGCGGTTAGTACCCCACGTTGTGGCCGTGGTGACACAGGTTCGATTCCTGTCTTGGGCATCTTTTTGATAGCTGCGAATCTGGCCGTAGCAGGGGCGCATGTCGACATTTATAGGGTGCACAGACTGACCGTAGCGATTCTTCCATTTTTGAGCCTCTACAAGTAATTCGAATCTCGGCCCAAGTAGTATAGTGGTTAGTACCCCACGTTGTGGCCGTGGTGACACAGGTTCGATTCCTGTCTTGGGCATCTTTTTGATAGCTGCGAATCTGGCCGTAGCAGGGGCGCCTGTCGACATTTATAGGGTGCACAGACTGACCGTAGCGATTCTTCCATTTTTGAGCCTCTACAAGTAATTCGAATCTCGGCCCAAGTAGTATAGTGGTTAGTACCCCACGTTGTGGCCGTGGTGACACAGGTTCGATTCCTGTTTTGGGCAACTTTTTGATAGCTGCGAATCTGGCCGTAGCAGGGGCGCATGTCGACATTTATAGGGTGCACAGACTGACCGTAGCGATTCTTCCATTTTTGAGCCTCTACAAGTAATTCGAATCTCGGCCCAAGTAGTATAGTGGTTAGTACCCCACGTTGTGGCCGTGATGACACAGGTTCGATTCCTGTCTTGGGCATCTTTTTGATAGCTGCGAATCTGGCCGTAGCAGGGGCGCATGTCGACATTTATAGGGTGCACAGACTGACCGTAGCGATTCTTCCATTTTGAGCCTCTACAAGTAATTCGAATCTCGGCCCAAGTAGTATGGCGGTTAGTACCCCACGTTGTGGCCGTGGTGACACAGGTTCGATTCCTGTCTTGGGCATCTTTTTGATAGCTGCGAATCTGGCCGTAGCAGGGGCGCATGTCGACATTTATAGGGTGCACAGACTGACCGTAGCGATTCTTCCATTTTGAGCCTCTACAAGTAATTCGAATCTCGGCCCAAGTAGTATGGCGGTTAGTACCCCACGTTGTGGCCGTGATGACACAGGTTCGATTCCTGTTTTGGGCAACTTTTTGATAGCTGCGAATCTGGCCGTAGCAGGGGCGCATGTCGACATTTATAGGGTGCACAGACTGACCGTAGCGATTCTTCCATTTTTGAGCCTCTACAAGTAATTCGAATCTCGGCCCAAGTAGTATAGTGGTTAGTACCCCACGTTGTGGCCGTGATGACACAGGTTCGATTCCTGTCTTGGGCATCTTTTTGATAGCTGCGAATCTGGCCGTAGCAGGGGCGCATGTCGACATTTATAGGGTGCACAGACTGACCGTAGCGATTCTTCCATTTTGAGCCTCTACAAGTAATTCGAATCTCGGCCCAAGTAGTATGGCGGTTAGTACCCCACGTTGTGGCCGTGGTGACACAGGTTCGATTCCTGTCTTGGGCATCTTTTTGATAGCTGCGAATCTGGCCGTAGCAGGGGCGCATGTCGACATTTATAGGGTGCACAGACTGACCGTAGCGATTCTTCCATTTTTGAGCCTCTACAAGTAATTCGAATCTCGGCCCAAGTAGTATAGTGGTTAGTACCCCACGTTGTGGCCGTGGTGACACAGGTTCGATTCCTGTCTTGGGCATCTTTTTGATAGCTGCGAATCTGGCCGTAGCAGGGGCGCCTGTCGACATTTATAGGGTGCACAGACTGACCGTAGCGATTCTTCCATTTTTGAGCCTCTACAAGTAATTCGAATCTCGGCCCAAGTAGTATAGTGGTTAGTACCCCACGTTGTGGCTGTGGTGACACAGGTTCGATTCCTGTTTTGGGCATCTTTTTGATAGCTGCGAATCTGGCCGTAGCAGGGGCGCATGTCGACATTTATAGGGTGCACAGACTGACCGTAGCGATTCTTCCATTTTTGAGCCTCTACAAGTAATTCGAATCTCGGCCCAAGTAGTATAGTGGTTAGTACCCCACGTTGTGGCCGTGGTGACACAGGTTCGATTCCTGTCTTGGGCATCTTTTTGATAGCTGCGAATCTGGCCGTAGCAGGGGCGCATGTCGACATTTATAGGGTGCACAGACTGACCGTAGCGATTCTTCCATTTTTGAGCCTCTACAAGTAATTCGAATCTCGGCCCAAGTAGTATAGTGGTTAGTACCCCACGTTGTGGCCGTGGTGACACAGGTTCGATTCCTGTTTTGGGCAACTTTTTGGTAGCTGCGAATCTGGCCGTAGCAGGGGCGCATGTCGACATTTATAGGGTGCACAGACTGACCGTAGCGATTCTTCCATTTTTGAGCCTCTACAAGTAATTCGAATCTCGGCCCAAGTAGTATAGTGGTTAGTACCCCACGTTGTGGCCGTGGTGACGCAGGTTCGATTCCTGTCTTGGGCATCTTTTTGATAGCTGCGAATCTGGCCGTAGCAGGGGCGCATGTCGACATTTATAGGGTGCACAGACTGACCGTAGCGATTCTTCCATTTTGAGCCTCTACAAGTAATTCGAATCTCGGCCCAAGTAGTATGGCGGTTAGTACCCCACGTTGTGGCCGTGATGACACAGGTTCGATTCCTGTTTTGGGCAACTTTTTGATAGCTGCGAATCTGGCCGTAGCAGGGGCGCATGTCGACATTTATAGGGTGCACAGACTGACCGTAGCGATTCTTCCATTTTTGAGCCTCTACAAGTAATTCGAATCTCGGCCCAAGTAGTATAGTGGTTAGTACCCCACGTTGTGGCCGTGATGACACAGGTTCGATTCCTGTCTTGGGCATCTTTTTGATAGCTGCGAATCTGGCCGTAGCAGGGGCGCATGTCGACATTTATAGGGTGCACAGACTGACCGTAGCGATTCTTCCATTTTGAGCCTCTACAAGTAATTCGAATCTCGGCCCAAGTAGTATGGCGGTTAGTACCCCACGTTGTGGCCGTGGTGACACAGGTTCGATTCCTGTCTTGGGCATCTTTTTGATAGCTGCGAATCTGGCCGTAGCAGGGGCGCATGTCGACATTTATAGGGTGCACAGACTGACCGTAGCGATTCTTCCATTTTTGAGCCTCTACAAGTAATTCGAATCTCGGCCCAAGTAGTATAGTGGTTAGTACCCCACGTTGTGGCCGTGGTGACACAGGTTCGATTCCTGTCTTGGGCATCTTTTTGATAGCTGCGAATCTGGCCGTAGCAGGGGCGCCTGTCGACATTTATAGGGTGCACAGACTGACCGTAGCGATTCTTCCATTTTTGAGCCTCTACAAGTAATTCGAATCTCGGCCCAAGTAGTATAGTGGTTAGTACCCCACGTTGTGGCTGTGGTGACACAGGTTCGATTCCTGTTTTGGGCATCTTTTTGATAGCTGCGAATCTGGCCGTAGCAGGGGCGCATGTCGACATTTATAGGGTGCACAGACTGACCGTAGCGATTCTTCCATTTTTGAGCCTCTACAAGTAATTCGAATCTCGGCCCAAGTAGTATAGTGGTTAGTACCCCACGTTGTGGCCGTGGTGACACAGGTTCGATTCCTGTCTTGGGCATCTTTTTGATAGCTGCGAATCTGGCCGTAGCAGGGGCGCATGTCGACATTTATAGGGTGCACAGACTGACCGTAGCGATTCTTCCATTTTTGAGCCTCTACAAGTAATTCGAATCTCGGCCCAAGTAGTATAGTGGTTAGTACCCCACGTTGTGGCCGTGGTGACACAGGTTCGATTCCTGTTTTGGGCAACTTTTTGGTAGCTGCGAATCTGGCCGTAGCAGGGGCGCATGTCGACATTTATAGGGTGCACAGACTGACCGTAGCGATTCTTCCATTTTTGAGCCTCTACAAGTAATTCGAATCTCGGCCCAAGTAGTATAGTGGTTAGTACCCCACGTTGTGGCCGTGGTGACGCAGGTTCGATTCCTGTCTTGGGCATCTTTTTGATAGCTGCGAATCTGGCCGTAGCAGGGGCGCATGTCGACATTTATAGGGTGCACAGACTGACCGTAGCGATTCTTCCATTTTTGAGCCTCTACAAGTAATTCGAATCTCGGCCCAAGTAGTATAGTGGTTAGTACCCCACGTTGTGGCCGTGGTGACACAGGTTCGATTCCTGTCTTGGGCATCTTTTTGATAGCTGCGAATCTGGCCGTAGCAGGGGCGCATATCGACATTTATAGGGTGCACAGAATGACCGTAGCGATTCTTCCATTTTTGAGCCTCTACAAGTAATTCGAATCTCGGCCCAAGTAGTATAGTGGTTAGTACCCCACGTTGTGGCCGTGGTGACACAGGTTCGATTCCTGTCTTGGGCATCTTTTTGATAGCTGCGAATCTGGCCGTAGCAGGGGCGCATGTCGACATTTATAGGGTGCACAGACTGACCGTAGCGATTCTTCCATTTTTGAGCCTCTACAAGTAATTCGAATCTCGGCCCAAGTAGTATAGTGGTTAGTACCCCACGTTGTGGCCGTGGTGACACAGGTTCGATTCCTGTCTTGGGCATCTTTTTGATAGCTGCGAATCTGGCCGTAGCAGGGGCGCATGTCGACATTTATAGGGTGCACAGACTGACCGTAGCGATTCTTCCATTTTTGAGCCTCTACAAGTAATTCGAATCTCGGCCCAAGTAGTATAGTGGTTAGTACCCCACGTTGTGGCCGTGGTGACACAGGTTCGATTCCTGTTTTGGGCAACTTTTTGATAGCTGCGAATCTGGCCGTAGCAGGGGCGCATGTCGACATTTATAGGGTGCACAGACTGACCGTAGCGATTCTTCCATTTTTGAGCCTCTACAAGTAATTCGAATCTCGGCCCAAGTAGTATAGTGGTTAGTACCCCACGTTGTGGCCGTGGTGACACAGGTTCGATTCCTGTCTTGGGCATCTTTTTGATAGCTGCGAATCTGGCCGTAGCAGGGGCGCATGTCGACATTTATAGGGTGCACAGACTGACCGTAGCGATTCTTCCATTTTTGAGCCTCTACAAGTAATTCGAATCTCGGCCCAAGTAGTATAGTGGTTAGTACCCCACGTTGTGGCCGTGGTGACACAGGTTCGATTCCTGTCTTGGGCATCTTTTTGATAGCTGCGAATCTGGCCGTAGCAGGGGCGCCTGTCGACATTTATAGGGTGCACAGACTGACCGTAGCGATTCTTCCATTTTTGAGCCTCTACAAGTAATTCGAATCTCGGCCCAAGTAGTATAGTGGTTAGTACCCCACGTTGTGGCTGTGGTGACACAGGTTCGATTCCTGTTTTGGGCATCTTTTTGATAGCTGCGAATCTGGCCGTAGCAGGGGCGCATGTCGACATTTATAGGGTGCACAGACTGACCGTAGCGATTCTTCCATTTTTGAGCCTCTACAAGTAATTCGAATCTCGGCCCAAGTAGTATAGTGGTTAGTACCCCACGTTGTGGCCGTGGTGACACAGGTTCGATTCCTGTCTTGGGCATCTTTTTGATAGCTGCGAATCTGGCCGTAGCAGGGGCGCATGTCGACATTTATAGGGTGCACAGACTGACCGTAGCGATTCTTCCATTTTTGAGCCTCTACAAGTAATTCGAATCTCGGCCCAAGTAGTATAGTGGTTAGTACCCCACGTTGTGGCCGTGGTGACACAGGTTCGATTCCTGTTTTGGGCAACTTTTTGGTAGCTGCGAATCTGGCCGTAGCAGGGGCGCATGTCGACATTTATAGGGTGCACAGACTGACCGTAGCGATTCTTCCATTTTTGAGCCTCTACAAGTAATTCGAATCTCGGCCCAAGTAGTATAGTGGTTAGTACCCCACGTTGTGGCCGTGGTGACACAGGTTCGATTCCTGTCTTGGGCATCTTTTTGATAGCTGCGAATCTGGCCGTAGCAGGGGCGCATGTCGACATTTATAGGGTGCACAGACTGACCGTAGCGATTCTTCCATTTTTGAGCCTCTACAAGTAATTCGAATCTCGGCCCAAGTAGTATAGTGGTTAGTACCCCACGTTGTGGCCGTGGTGACACAGGTTCGATTCCTGTCTTGGGCATCTTTTTGATAGCTGCGAATCTGGCCGTAGCAGGGGCGCATGTCGACATTTATAGGGTGCACAGACTGAGCGTAGCGATTCTTCCATTTTTGAGCCTCTACAAGTAATTCGAATCTCGGCCCAAGTAGTATAGTGGTTAGTACCCCACGTTGTGGCCGTGGTGACGCAGGTTCGATTCCTGTCTTGGGCATCTTTTTGATAGCTGCGAATCTGGCCGTAGCAGGGGCGCATGTCGACATTTATAGGGTGCACAGACTGACCGTAGCGATTCTTCCATTTTTGAGCCTCTACAAGTAATTCGAATCTCGGCCCAAGTAGTATAGTGGTTAGTACCCCACGTTGTGGCCGTGGTGACACAGGTTCGATTCCTGTCTTGGGCATCTTTTTGATAGCTGCGAATCTGGCCGTAGCAGGGGCGCATATCGACATTTATAGGGTGCACAGAATGACCGTAGCGATTCTTCCATTTTTGAGCCTCTACAAGTAATTCGAATCTCGGCCCAAGTAGTATAGTGGTTAGTACCCCACGTTGTGGCCGTGGTGACACAGGTTCGATTCCTGTCTTGGGCATCTTTTTGATAGCTGCGAATCTGGCCGTAGCAGGGGCGCATGTCGACATTTATAGGGTGCACAGACTGACCGTAGCGATTCTTCCATTTTTGAGCCTCTACAAGTAATTCGAATCTCGGCCCAAGTAGTATAGTGGTTAGTACCCCACGTTGTGGCCGTGGTGACACAGGTTCGATTCCTGTCTTGGGCATCTTTTTGATAGCTGCGAATCTGGCCGTAGCAGGGGCGCATGTCGACATTTATAGGGTGCACAGACTGACCGTAGCGATTCTTCCATTTTTGAGCCTCTACAAGTAATTCGAATCTCGGCCCAAGTAGTATAGTGGTTAGTACCCCACGTTGTGGCCGTGGTGACACAGGTTCGATTCCTGTTTTGGGCAACTTTTTGATAGCTGCGAATCTGGCCGTAGCAGGGGCGCATGTCGACATTTATAGGGTGCACAGACTGACCGTAGCGATTCTTCCATTTTTGAGCCTCTACAAGTAATTCGAATCTCGGCCCAAGTAGTATAGTGGTTAGTACCCCACGTTGTGGCCGTGATGACACAGGTTCGATTCCTGTCTTGGGCATCTTTTTGATAGCTGCGAATCTGGCCGTAGCAGGGGCGCATGTCGACATTTATAGGGTGCACAGACTGACCGTAGCGATTCTTCCATTTTTGAGCCTCTACAAGTAATTCGAATCTCGGCCCAAGTAGTATAGTGGTTAGTACCCCACGTTGTGGCCGTGGTGACACAGGTTCGATTCCTGTCTTGGGCATCTTTTTGATAGCTGCGAATCTGGCCGTAGCAGGGGCGCATGTCGACATTTATAGGGTGCACAGACTGACCGTAGCGATTCTTCCATTTTTGAGCCTCTACAAGTAATTCGAATCTCGGCCCAAGTAGTATAGTGGTTAGTACCCCACGTTGTGGCCGTGGTGACACAGGTTCGATTCCTGTCTTGGGCATCTTTTTGATAGCTGCGAATCTGGCCGTAGCAGGGGCGCCTGTCGACATTTATAGGGTGCACAGACTGACCGTAGCGATTCTTCCATTTTTGAGCCTCTACAAGTAATTCGAATCTCGGCCCAAGTAGTATAGTGGTTAGTACCCCACGTTGTGGCTGTGGTGACACAGGTTCGATTCCTGTTTTGGGCATCTTTTTGATAGCTGCGAATCTGGCCGTAGCAGGGGCGCATGTCGACATTTATAGGGTGCACAGACTGACCGTAGCGATTCTTCCATTTTTGAGCCTCTACAAGTAATTCGAATCTCGGCCCAAGTAGTATAGTGGTTAGTACCCCACGTTGTGGCCGTGGTGACACAGGTTCGATTCCTGTCTTGGGCATCTTTTTGATAGCTGCGAATCTGGCCGTAGCAGGGGCGCATGTCGACATTTATAGGGTGCACAGACTGACCGTAGGGATTCTTCCATTTTTGAGCCTCTACAAGTAATTCGAATCTCGGCCCAAGTAGTATAGTGGTTAGTACCCCACGTTGTGGCCGTGGTGACACAGGTTCGATTCCTGTCTTGGGCATCTTTTTGATAGCTGCGAATCTGGCCGTAGCAGGGGCGCATGTCGACATTTATAGGGTGCACAGACTGACCGTAGCGATTCTTCCATTTTTGAGCCTCTACAAGTAATTCGAATCTCGGCCCAAGTAGTATAGTGGTTAGTACCCCACGTTGTGGCCGTGGTGACACAGGTTCGATTCCTGTTTTGGGCAACTTTTTGATAGCTGCGAATCTGGCCGTAGCAGGGGCGCATGTCGACATTTATAGGGTGCACAGACTGACCGTAGCGATTCTTCCATTTTTGAGCCTCTACAAGTAATTCGAATCTCGGCCCAAGTAGTATAGTGGTTAGTACCCCACGTTGTGGCCGTGGTGACACAGGTTCGATTCCTGTCTTGGGCATCTTTTTGATAGCTGCGAATCTGGCCGTAGCAGGGGCGCATGTCGACATTTATAGGGTGCACAGACTGACCGTAGCGATTCTTCCATTTTTGAGCCTCTACAAGTAATTCGAATCTCGGCCCAAGTAGTATAGTGGTTAGTACCCCACGTTGTGGCCGTGGTGACACAGGTTCGATTCCTGTCTTGGGCATCTTTTTGATAGCTGCGAATCTGGCCCTAGCAGGGGCGCATGTCGACATTTATAGGGTGCACAGACTGAGCGTAGCGATTCTTCCATTTTTGAGCCTCTACAAGTAATTCGAATCTCGGCCCAAGTAGTATAGTGGTTAGTACCCCACGTTGTGGCCGTGGTGACGCAGGTTCGATTCCTGTCTTGGGCATCTTTTTGATAGCTGCGAATCTGGCCGTAGCAGGGGCGCATGTCGACATTTATAGGGTGCACAGACTGACCGTAGCGATTCTTCCATTTTTGAGCCTCTACAAGTAATTCGAATCTCGGCCCAAGTAGTATAGTGGTTAGTACCCCACGTTGTGGCCGTGGTGACACAGGTTCGATTCCTGTCTTGGGCATCTTTTTGATAGCTGCGAATCTGGCCGTAGCAGGGGCGCATATCGACATTTATAGGGTGCACAGAATGACCGTAGCGATTCTTCCATTTTTGAGCCTCTACAAGTAATTCGAATCTCGGCCCAAGTAGTATAGTGGTTAGTACCCCACGTTGTGGCCGTGGTGACACAGGTTCGATTCCTGTCTTGGGCATCTTTTTGATAGCTGCGAATCTGGCCGTAGCAGGGGCGCATGTCGACATTTATAGGGTGCACAGACTGACCGTAGCGATTCTTCCATTTTTGAGCCTCTACAAGTAATTCGAATCTCGGCCCAAGTAGTATAGTGGTTAGTACCCCACGTTGTGGCCGTGGTGACACAGGTTCGATTCCTGTCTTGGGCATCTTTTTGATAGCTGCGAATCTGGCCGTAGCAGGGGCGCATGTCGACATTTATAGGGTGCACAGACTGACCGTAGCGATTCTTCCATTTTTGAGCCTCTACAAGTAATTCGAATCTCGGCCCAAGTAGTATAGTGGTTAGTACCCCACGTTGTGGCCGTGGTGACACAGGTTCGATTCCTGTCTTGGGCATCTTTTTGATAGCTGCGAATCTGGCCGTAGCAGGGGCGCATGTCGACATTTATAGGGTGCACAGACTGAGCGTAGCGATTCTTCCATTTTTGAGCCTCTACAAGTAATTCGAATCTCGGCCCAAGTAGTATAGTGGTTAGTACCCCACGTTGTGGCCGTGGTGACGCAGGTTCGATTCCTGTCTTGGGCATCTTTTTGATAGCTGCGAATCTGGCCGTAGCAGGGGCGCATGTCGACATTTATAGGGTGCACAGACTGACCGTAGCGATTCTTCCATTTTTGAGCCTCTACAAGTAATTCGAATCTCGGCCCAAGTAGTATAGTGGTTAGTACCCCACGTTGTGGCCGTGGTGACACAGGTTCGATTCCTGTCTTGGGCATCTTTTTGATAGCTGCGAATCTGGCCGTAGCAGGGGCGCATATCGACATTTATAGGGTGCACAGAATGACCGTAGCGATTCTTCCATTTTTGAGCCTCTACAAGTAATTCGAATCTCGGCCCAAGTAGTATAGTGGTTAGTACCCCACGTTGTGGCCGTGGTGACACAGGTTCGATTCCTGTCTTGGGCATCTTTTTGATAGCTGCGAATCTGGCCGTAGCAGGGGCGCATGTCGACATTTATAGGGTGCACAGACTGAGCGTAGCGATTCTTCCATTTTTGAGCCTCTACAAGTAATTCGAATCTCGGCCCAAGTAGTATAGTGGTTAGTACCCCACGTTGTGGCCGTGGTGACACAGGTTCGATTCCTGTCTTGGGCATCTTTTTGATAGCTGCGAATCTGGCCGTAGCAGGGGCGCATGTCGACATTTATAGGGTGCACAGACTGACCGTAGCGATTCTTCCATTTTTGAGCCTCTACAAGTAATTCGAATCTCGGCCCAAGTAGTATAGTGGTTAGTACCCCACGTTGTGGCCGTGGTGACACAGGTTCGATTCCTGTCTTGGGCATCTTTTTGATAGCTGCGAATCTGGCCGTAGCAGGGGCGCATGTCGACATTTATAGGGTGCACAGACTGACCGTAGCGATTCTTCCATTTTTGAGCCTCTACAAGTAATTCGAATCTCGGACCAAGTAGTATAGTGGTTAGTACCCCACGTTGTGGCCGTGGTGACACAGGTTCGATTCCTGTCTTGGGCATCTTTTTGATAGCTGCGAATCTGGCCGTAGCAGGGGCGCATGTCGACATTTATAGGGTGCACAGACTGACCGTAGCGATTCTTCCATTTTTGAGCCTCTACAAGTAATTCGAATCTCGGCCCAAGTAGTATAGTGGTTAGTACCCCACGTTGTGGCCGTGGTGACACAGGTTCGATTCCTGTCTTGGGGCATCTTTTTGATAGCTGCGAATCTGGCCGTAGCAGGGGCGCATGTCGACATTTATAGGGTGCACAGACTGAGCGTAGCGATTCTTCCATTTTTGAGCCTCTACAAGTAACTCGAATCTCGGCCCAAGTAGTATAGTGGTTAGTACCCCACGTTGTGGCCGTGGTGACACAGGTTCGATTCCTGTCTTGGGCATCTTTTTGATAGCTGCGAATCTGGCCGTAGCAGGGGCGCATGTCGACATTTATAGGGTGCACAGACTGACCGTAGCGATTCTTCCATTTTTGAGCCTCTACAAGTAATTCGAATCTCGGACCAAGTAGTATAGTGGTTAGTACCCCCACGTTGTGGCCGTGGTGACACAGGTTCGATTCCTGTCTTGGGCATCTTTTTGATAGCTGCGAATCTGGCCGTAGCAGGGGCGCATGTCGACATTTATAGGGTGCACAGACTGACCGTAGCGATTCTTCCATTTTTGAGCCTCTACAAGTAATTCGAATCTCGGCCCAAGTAGTATAGTGGTTAGTACCCCACGTTGTGGCCGTGGTGACACAGGTTCGATTCCTGTCTTGGGCATCTTTTTGATAGCTGCGAATCTGGCCGTAGCAGGGGCGCATGTCGACATTTATAGGGTGCACAGACTGGCCGTAGCGATTCTTCCATTTTTGAGCCTCTACAAGTAATTCGAATTTCGGCCCAAGTAGTATAGTGGTTAGTACCCCACGTTGTGGCCGTGGTGACACAGGTTCGATTCCTGTCTTGGGCATCTTTTTGATAGCTGCGAATCTGGCCGTAGCAGGGGCGCATGTCGACATTTATAGGGTGCACAGACTGACCGTAGCGATTCTTCCATTTTTGAGCCTCTACAAGTAATTCGAATCTCGGCCCAAGTAGTATGGTGGTTAGTACCCCACGTTGTGGCCGTGGTGACACAGGTTCGATTCCTGTCTTGGGCATCTTTTTGATAGCTGCGAATCTGGCCGTAGCAGGGGCGCATGTCGACATTTATAGGGTGCACAGACTGACCGTAGCGATTCTTCCATTTTTGAGCCTCTACAAGTAATTCGAATCTCGGCCCAAGTAGTATGGTGGTTAGTACCCCACGTTGTGGCCGTGGTGACACAGGTTCGATTCCTGTCTTGGGCATCTTTTTGATAGCTGCGAATCTGGCCGTAGCAGGGGCGCATGTCGACATTTATAGGGTGCACAGACTGACCGTAGCGATTCTTCCATTTTTGAGCCTCTACAAGTAATTCGAATCTCGGCCCAAGTAGTATAGTGGTTAGTACCCCACGTTGTGGCCGTGGTGACACAGGTTCGATTCCTGTCTTGGGCATCTTTTTGATAGCTGCGAATCTGGCCGTAGCAGGGGCGCATGTCGACATTTATAGGGTGCACAGACTGACCGTAGCGATTCTTCCATTTTTGAGCCTCTACAAGTAATTCGAATCTCGGCCCAAGTAGTATAGTGGTTAGTACCCCTCGTTGTGGCCGTGGTGACACAGGTTCGATTCCTGTCTTGGGCATCTTTTTGATAGCTGCGAATCTGGCCGTAGCAGGGGCGCATGTCGACATTTATAGGGTGCACAGACTGACCGTAGCGATTCTTCCATTTTTGAGCCTCTACAAGTAATTCGAATCTCGGCCCAAGTAGTATAGTGGTTAGTACCCCACGTTGTGGCCGTGGTGACACAGGTTCGATTCCTGTCTTGGGCATCTTTTTGATAGCTGCGAATCTGGCCGTAGCAGGGGCGCATGTCGACATTTATAGGGTGCACAGACTGACCGTAGCGATTCTTCCATTTTGAGCCTCTACAAGTAATTCGAATCTCGGCCCAAGTAGTATGGCGGTTAGTACCCCACGTTGTGGCCGTGGTGACACAGGTTCGATTCCTGTCTTGGGCATCTTTTTGATAGCTGCGAATCTGGCCGTAGCAGGGGCGCATGTCGACATTTATAGGGTGCACAGACTGACCGTAGCGATTCTTCCATTTTTGAGCCTCTACAAGTAATTCGAATCTCGGCCCAAGTAGTATAGTGGTTAGTACCCCACGTTGTGGCCGTGGTGACACAGGTTCGATTCCTGTCTTGGGGCATCTTTTTGATAGCTGCGAATCTGGCCGTAGCAGGGGCGCATGTCGACATTTATAGGGTGCACAGACTGAGCGTAGCGATTCTTCCATTTTTGAGCCTCTACAAGTAACTCGAATCTCGGCCCAAGTAGTATAGTGGTTAGTACCCCACGTTGTGGCCGTGGTGACACAGGTTCGATTCCTGTCTTGGGCATCTTTTTGATAGCTGCGAATCTGGCCGTAGCAGGGGCGCATGTCGACATTTATAGGGTGCACAGACTGAGCGTAGCGATTCTTCCATTTTTGAGCCTCTACAAGTAATTCGAATCTCGGCCCAAGTAGTATAGTGGTTAGTACCCCACGTTGTGGCCGTGGTGACACAGGTTCGATTCCTGTCTTGGGCATCTTTTTAATAGCTGCGAATCTGGCCGTAGCAGGGGCGCATGTCGACATTTATAGGGTGCACAGACTGACCGTAGCGATTCTTCCATTTTTGAGCCTCTACAAGTAATTCGAATCTCGGCCCAAGTAGTATAGTGGTTAGTACCCCACGTTGTGGCCGTGGTGACACAGGTTCGATTCCTGTCTTGGGCATCTTTTTGATAGCTGCGAATCTGGCCGTAGCAGGGGCGCATGTCGACATTTATAGGGTGCACAGACTGACCGTAGCGATTCTTCCATTTTTGAGCCTCTACAAGTAATTCGAATCTCGGCCCAAGTAGTATAGTGGTTAGTACCCCACGTTGTGGCCGTGGTGACACAGGTTCGATTCCTGTCTTGGGCATCTTTTGATAGCTGCGAATCTGGCCGTAGCAGGGGCGCATGTCGACATTTATAGGGTGCACAGACTGACCGTAGCGATTCTTCCATTTTTGAGCCTCTACAAGTAATTCGAATCTCGGCCCAAGTAGTATAGTGGTTAGTACCCCACGTTGTGGCCGTGGTGACACAGGTTCGATTCCTGTCTTGGGCATCTTTTTGATAGCTGCGAATCTGGCCGTAGCAGGGGCGCATGTCGACATTTATAGGGTGCACAGACTGAGCGTAGCGATTCTTCCATTTTTGAGCCTCTACAAGTAATTCGAATCTCGGCCCAAGTAGTGTAGTGGTTAGTACCCCACGTTGTGGCCGTGGTGACACAGGTTCGATTCCTGTCTTGGGCATCTTTTTGATAGCTGCGAATCTGGCCGTAGCAGGGGCGCATGTCGACATTTATAGGGTGCACAGACTGACCGTAGCGATTCTTCCATTTTTGAGCCTCTACAAGTAATTCGAATCTCGGCCCAAGTAGTATAGTGGTTAGTACCCCACGTTGTGGCCGTGGTGACGCAGGTTCGATTCCTGTCTTGGGCATCTTTTTGATAGCTGCGAATCTGGCCGTAGCAGGGGCGCATGTCGACATTTATAGGGTGCACAGACTGACCGTAGCGATTCTTCCATTTTTGAGCCTCTACAAGTAATTCGAATCTCGGCCCAAGTAGTATAGTGGTTAGTACCCCACGTTGTGGCCGTGGTGACACAGGTTCGATTCCTGTCTTGGGCATCTTTTTGATAGCTGCGAATCTGGCCGTAGCAGGGGCGCATGTCGACATTTATAGGGTGCACAGACTGACCGTAGCGATTCTTCCATTTTTGAGCCTCTACAAGTAATTCGAATCTCGGCCCAAGTAGTATGGTGGTTAGTACCCCACGTTGTGGCCGTGGTGACACAGGTTCGATTCCTGTCTTGGGCATCTTTTTGATAGCTGCGAATCTGGCCGTAGCAGGGGCGCATGTCGACATTTATAGGGTGCACAGACTGACCGTAGCGATTCTTCCATTTTTGAGCCTCTACAAGTAATTCGAATCTCGGCCCAAGTAGTATAGTGGTTAGTACCCCACGTTGTGGCCGTGGTGACGCAGGTTCGATTCCTGTCTTGGGCATCTTTTTAATAGCTGCGAATCTGGCCGTAGCAGGGGCGCATGTCGACATTTATAGGGTGCACAGACTGACCGTAGCGATTCTTCCATTTTTGAGCCTCTACAAGTAATTCGAATCTCGGCCCAAGTAGTATAGTGGTTAGTACCCCACGTTGTGGCCGTGGTGACACAGGTTCGATTCCTGTCTTGGGCATCTTTTTGATAGCTGCGAATCTGGCCGTAGCAGGGGCGCATGTCGACATTTATAGGGTGCACAGACTGACCGTAGCGATTCTTCCATTTTTGAGCCTCTACAAGTAATTCGAATCTCGGCCCAAGTAGTATGGTGGTTAGTACCCCACGTTGTGGCCGTGGTGACACAGGTTCGATTCCTGTCTTGGGCATCTTTTTGATAGCTGCGAATCTGGCCGTAGCAGGGGCGCATGTCGACATTTATAGGGTGCACAGACTGACCGTAGCGATTCTTCCATTTTTGAGCCTCTACAAGTAATTCGAATCTCGGCCCAAGTAGTATAGTGGTTAGTACCCCACGTTGTGGCCGTGGTGACACAGGTTCGATTCCTGTCTTGGGCATCTTTTTGATAGCTGCGAATCTGGCCGTAGCAGGGGCGCATGTCGACATTTATAGGGTGCACAGACTGACCGTAGCGATTCTTCCATTTTTGAGCCTCTACAAGTAATTCGAATCTCGGCCCAAGTAGTATGGTGGTTAGTACCCCACGTTGTGGCCGTGGTGACACAGGTTCGATTCCTGTCTTGGGCATCTTTTTGATAGCTGCGAATCTGGCCGTAGCAGGGGCGCATGTCGACATTTATAGGGTGCACAGACTGACCGTAGCGATTCTTCCATTTTTGAGCCTCTACAAGTAATTCGAATCTCGGCCCAAGTAGTATAGTGGTTAGTACCCCACGTTGTGGCCGTGGTGACACAGGTTCGATTCCTGTCTTGGGCATCTTTTTGATAGCTGCGAATCTGGCCGTAGCAGGGGCGCATGTCGACATTTATAGGGTGCACAGACTGACCGTAGCGATTCTTCCATTTTTGAGCCTTTACAAGTAATTCGAATCTCGGCCCAAGTAGTATAGTGGTTAGTACCCCACGTTGTGGCCGTGGTGACACAGGTTCGATTCCTGTCTTGGGCATCTTTTTGATAGCTGCGAATCTGGCCGTAGCAGGGGCGCATGTCGACATTTATAGGGTGCACAGACTGACCGTAGCGATTCTTCCATTTTTGAGCCTCTACAAGTAATTCGAATCTCGGCCCAAGTAAAGTGCGGTTCATAATTATACGAACACCCCAAATTTTAGAAATTTCTGAACTATTTGGAAGAAACTCAAAAAGCCATTGGTACCACGCGAAAGGGCACAGCCGAAAACGGTATACGATCCACAAGAATGGAAACTGATGTCAATCTTAGGAGTGTTCTTGCGCCTAATGCGAATTTTGAGCGGTTCATAATTATACGAACACCTCAAACAAAGGTCCATTTTTCATTCGTTAGTGCAATCTTTTGAGTCCAAATTTTTTCTAGAGTTACAGTAACAAGGTCTGAAACATTTGCTACACACTGAACCCAGTGCAATTCAAAAAGAGGAGCGTTACTTATTCCAGATGGCTCTAAATGCTTTTGGAGTCATTGTGCTTCAAAAACGTCCGTTTTTTGTGGTTCACGCACTCTAAGTAGCTTTTACCAAGTCTATAAGATAAAATAAGCTCTTTCGATAGATATTTTGTTTGGCGTTCGGAAAATCTTTGCATTTTCGTGCAGTTTTTTAGCCAAGTTCCAACCTTACCCTAGAGTTGGTACGATTTTGAGCCTCAAAACTCAGCTTCTGTCTCGCGCAAACATTTGAGATGAAGGAGCTGCGCTGTTCGCATGATGATGTACCCGTGCTAAAGTTTTTGGGTTTTTTGCACAATTAATCTTGTTGCTATGGAGCTGAAATCCAAATAAAAGGGGATTGCAATAGTAAAAACAGTGGTTTTGGTGAAATGACGCCTCCGTAGCCAAAACAAATACTCCACGTTGCTGATTTATTCCAGCCAAATACGCTGTCTTGTGAATTTGTACATACAATGTGCTTACTTCATTGTAGAGCTACAGAAAGTGAGTTTTGATTCTCGAAATCGTGCCAACTCTAGGGTAAGGTTGGAACTTGGCTGAAAAACGGCACGAAAATGCAAAGATTTTTCAAGCGCCAAACAAAGTATCTACTGAAAGAGCTTATTCTATCTTATAGACTTGGTAAAAGCTAGTTAGAGTGCGTGAACCACAAAAAAACGGACGTTTTTGAAGCACAATGACTCCAAAAGCATTTAGAGCCATCTGGAATAAGTAACGCTCCTCTTTTTGAATTGCACTGGGTTCAGTATGTAGCAAATGTTTCAGACCTTGTTACTGTATCTCTAGAAAAAATTTGGACTCAAAAGATTGCACTCACGAATGAAAAATGGACCTTTGTTTGAGGTGTTCGTATAATTATGAACCGCTCAAAATTCGCATTAGGCGCAAGAACACTCCTAAGATTGACATCAGTTTCCATTCTTGTGGATCGTATACCGTTTTCGGCTGTGCTCTTTCGCGTCGTACCAACGGCTTTCTGAAATTCTTCCAGATAGTCCAGAAATTTCTAAAATTTGGGGTGTTCGTATAATTATGAACCGCACTTTAGTATAGTGGTTAGTACCCCACGTTGTGGCCGTGGTGACACAGGTTCGATTCCTGTCTTGGGCATCTTTTTGATAGCTGCGAATCTGGCCGTAGCAGGGGCGCATGTCGACATTTATAGGGTGCACAGACTGACCGTAGCGATTCTTCCATTTTTGAGCCTCTACAAGTAATTCGAATCTCGGCCCAAGTAGTATAGTGGTTAGTACCCCACGTTGTGGCCGTGGTGACACAGGTTCGATTCCTGTCTTGGGCATCTTTTTGATAGCTGCGAATCTGGCCGTAGCAGGGGCGCATGTCGACATTTATAGGGTGCACAGACTGACCGTAGCGATTCTTCCATTTTTGAGCCTCTACAAGTAATTCGAATCTCGGCCCAAGTAGTATAGTGGTTAGTACCCCACGTTGTGGCCGTGGTGACACAGGTTCGATTCCTGTCTTGGGCATCTTTTTGATAGCTGCGAATCTGGCCGTAGCAGGGGCGCATGTCGACATTTATAGGGTGCACAGACTGACCGTAGCGATTCTTCCATTTTTGAGCCTCTACAAGTAATTCGAATCTCGGCCCAAGTAGTATAGTGGTTAGTACCCCACGTTGTGGCCGTGGTGACACAGGTTCGATTCCTGTCTTGGGCATCTTTTTGACAGCTGCGAATCTGGCCGTAGCAGGGGCGCATGTCGACATTTATAGGGTGCACAGACTGACCGTAGCGATTCTTCCATTTTTGAGCTTCTACAAGTAATTCGAATCTCGGTCCAAGTAGTATAGTGGTTAGTACCCCACGTTGTGGCCGTGGTGACACAGGTTCGATTCCTGTCTTGGGCATCTTTTTGATAGCTGCGAATCTGGCCGTAGCAGGGGCGCATGTCGACATTTATAGGGTGCACAGACTGACCGTAGCGATTCTTCCATTTTTGAGCCTCTACAAGTAATTCGAATCTCGGCCCAAGTAGTATAGTGGTTAGTACCCCACGTTGTGGCCGTGGTGACACAGGTTCGATTCCTGTCTTGGGCATCTTTTTGATAGCTGCGAATCTGGCCGTAGCAGGGGCGCATGTCGACATTTATAGGGTGCACAGACTGACCGTAGCGATTCTTCCATTTTTGAGCCTCTACAAGTAATTCGAATCTCGGCCCAAGTAGTATAGTGGTTAGTACCCCACGTTGTGGCCGTGGTGACACAGGTTCGATTCCTGTCTTGGGCATCTTTTTGGCTGTTTTTTCTCTGCATCTTTTGTTTTACCATGATACTCTATCCACACTTATGGATTGCTTGTGACGTCTGGCAGCGTCTAATTGCGTCTTACTGCCAGTTACCCAGCTGAGAGATGCCTGTTCGAGTACGAGAGGGTAATACAATCCACGGCTGGGAGTGGGGGTGACAGAAGGCGCGTCCTGGCTGACCTCAGCGGTCAAACGGCGCTGGCAGCGTCCTCTCCTCCTCACGCTATCGTCCTCTCCCCCCCCCCCCCATGCACTCAGGGAACGCGCGGGGCTCCGCCTTTCTCAGCTGACGTTTCGCTGCTGCTGCTGTGGCGGTGGCTGTGGATTCACTGCACATTTCCGTTAAGCCTGCGTACATCTCAGGTTTTACTGAAAAGGCTTTGATGACTTGGTTTCTATCGATTTCTACGTCTTTGCTGCTTTCTTTTCTTTTTCTCGCACTTGTTTTCGAATGTTTTTTTTTCAAACGCCGCCTTAGTGCGTCAGCCTATTGAATAGCAATGATTTTGTGTTCGTAACGAGGTGCTTCCAACATTCGCACTTTTACCTCAAACAATTTGCAAGTGGAAGACTTCATTTCGGAACAATTTCGTCCAACTTTTACATTTTTGAACTAATTTAGCATTTTCGATTCTTGCTGTAAATTGTTTTTAGTCTAATAAGTGATACTTTAGTTGTGGTGCAGCAATTTTCTTCATTATTCGTGGTCTCATATTGTAAGGAAGAAAATAAAATAAACAAATTGAATGTTCTCGGCTCTACTTTTTTCCTTTCTCGCTATTCGCTATGCATATTGCCCTCAAGAAAATCTCTTCTATGCAAATATCTGCCATTTCTTGGCGAGCGTCTATAATTGCAGTCTTTTTCTGATCTAATCTGGAATTTTCTTTCAAAGTAGAAAGTTGTTGTTGCTTTCTGCTTGAAAATTAAGAAATTTGTAGTAGAGCACAAAATAATCTTACGTATTTTTCATTTGTGTGAATTTACGCAAGTATAAATATCTCAAGTGTTTGGCAGCTAGTTTGGCTCATCTAACTGTTCTCAAAGCAATAATGCAAGAATGCAATCGCACAACTTCTTGAGATCTCGAATAGTTTTCTTAGCCAGTTTTGTAGTGCATTTGGACACATTCTTTGATAGAAAATCATCAAGTAATTATATAAGCTCACACTAAGAAACACTTTGTGCAACCGCACAACTTTTCGAGATCCCGAATAGTTTTTTTAGCCAGTTTATAATGCTTTTACATTTTTTGACAGGACATCATACAGTAGTTATATGAAAACATATCGCGTTTAAGGTTGTCTTCGTCAGATAATAATTTTTCTGACGCAAAATCAAACCCTACTTAATTTTCTCTTTTCAGACTTTCTTCGTAAATTTTGAAAATGAAAGTTCTCAGTAATTGCAAATCTTGGGTATGCTCAAAAACACAAAAGATATATTTTCGAATTTTTTATCATTTGAAAAATTGTTAAAAAATATGAAAGAAAGAAAACTTCTCCGTACAAAGGTAATAAGAAAATACAAAAAATTCGAGATCTTGAAAAATTGTGCAACTGCACTAGGCGAGTTCAAACTGAAGCATTCAGAACTATAGATGTTTATTGTCGTTGAACATGTATTTTTCTAGTTTTTTTGCTGGAAATGTTGTCCAATCAATTTTTAAGCTTTCGAAAATCTATCAGACGTTTTTCTATACTTGCTTTTTTTGGGCTTCCTAATCGCTAGTGATATCTTTTTTCTTGCGATTAGAAGAATCACTGCGACCATAAATCTTTGTTTATCTGTAGCTCTGATGTAATCAAAAAGGTTTCAACCTTATTTGTAAAGAGCAAGACCTAAAAGCTAGTGGAAAAATTTGCTTGCAGTGGGAAAATTTTTCGAAAGCTTTTTCGGCCTCTTGCCGCACTAGTTTGTTTCTATATAACCTTGCTAGGTTTACTACTGGACTTTTTTTTGGGCTAAGATCACTGGTTTTCCTAGACACGCTTTGAAATTCAAATGCTATTAGTCGGAAACGTACGTTTCACAAAGGACATGAATGCATCCATGCGAACTGAGACGGATTATTTGGAGTATACGTAGAAGATCGATGACAAAGTCACTGCACTCCATAGTTTGGAGTCAGGGCTTTGAAATTAGAAAACCTTGGAAATATGCGCTAAAATTACGTAAAACCACTAGCAGTGGCGTACCCAGGATTTCGGCTCGGGGGGGGGCGCGACAAAAATTTTTTTCTAAAGAAGGTGCGTGGCGTTAGCCACGCACTCCGAAAAAATTTTGGGGGTGCTTCCCAAAATTTTTTCGGGTCCCAGACCCCTAAAATCTGGAAAAAGGGGGCGTGGCGCCAGCCACGCACGAAAAAAAATTTTTTTACAGGGCTAATTTGAATTTTTAAAAAATTTTAAAAATTATTTTAATTATTTACAAAAATAAACAAGTCACTTACATATTTTTATAACCCATATAAGTAACTTTCAAAAATTTCGCGACCCATTCTCGGGGGGGGGGGGCGCGCGCCCCCCCCGCCCCCCCCCCTCGGTACGCCACTGACCACTAGTAAATAGGTGTAGTTGCAGAAAATCCGGTCAAATCCCTTTTTTCGGGGAAAAAGCTCATTCTAAGTAGAAATATACCTCTCTCCCCCCTTTTAAATTATTCTTGTCAGCTGCCAGGGTAAAAATGAACTCACAGTTCTTTCCCCTTCTCCAACTTTCTTTACCTCATTGTTTACTTAACCTCCTGCAGCTGTCTTTCAAACTTTTCAACTGCAAGTATGTTTTCTCACTCAGCTTGTTGGCAGCTGTCAGTTCTGTCTCTACTACCCTTTTTCCTAGAAATCTTGAGTTGCACTTGAAAATTTTGCTTCACAAGATTTTCGTAAATAAATGAATGAATTTTGCCACAAGGAACAAAGATTTTTGATGCAAATACTAGTGAATCAGTAATCTCGAAGGTGTGCATTTGCAGGCGCGGTCGCTTCGGGACCCGCTCGGTTATCCGCTATCTGATGATTTTTGAATGCAGCTTCCGATTTTTTTTATATTAGATGGATTAGATAGACTGTGCGACATTCAAGCCTAGTTCTTCGCACTTTTTGAATTTTCCATATTTTTTCAGGATTCATTCAAAATCCTACTCTAATTTCGTACATCATGCCTTCCTATATCAATTATACTCTTTTACCTTCTTCGGTGAAGACAAAATATTCTATAATGAAAAAATTAAAATTCATTTCGAAAGTTTATGATTGGACAGTAAATTGATTAATCAATTGAAAATATTCATTTGTAATCATTTATGGATATAGCGTGGCATGCTTTGTGCTATTCAAGCCATAAATGTCTCATATTTCAATACCCTCAATTACGCGATGTCTAAAATTTCCTACGTTTGTAGTTTCCATGGGTTTACAATTTTTCGTAAAACTTTTTATGATTTCCATATGTTATATACTTCCTTTCCCTCAGATTCTCAGTCAAATTTTCTTGCAGAAGTTTTTTCTTCTCGTTTTTGCGTTATTCCTCAGTTACGTACTTGTATATCATTTTTGAAAAAAAAAGCTATTTTGCCTGCAATTAAAACTTCAATTTCTGTTTGACGTATTCTAAGTATTTTTTTCGATTTTTTTAGACATCGCCATCGATGAAGAACTCCTAACATGTTGCTAATCTACCTAATATTACACTTGTCCAATCTGGTCACCTATGGTGGGTTTTTTCTGTTTTTTTTGTATTTTTTGATAATTTCATCACTATTTTCAATCATAATTTCGATTCCTTCATAACAAAATATCTCTTGATTTTATTTTCATTCAATCCAATTTTCTCATAATGAACTCTTTGCGCACTTCTGTTGGTCCTTTGGATCGCGCTATGAATATTTATGCTTTGTTTCGAGCGCTTCCCGGGTAAACAAATATCTCGTGAGAAATACTATGCTCCATTGGGAAGAATACCTTTTTCTGGGCGTTCATGAGAAATATAGTAATATTAAGAGGGATTCCCTTTTATTGATGAATTACAGTATCTACAGGACCATTTGAATAGTTTCTGGCGGTTTTTATTTACAATTTATTATCTGATATCGTCATTTATTATAAAATCGTTCTAATATAAAATGAAAACAAAATCAAAATCAAAATAATAAAATTGCAACTATCCAATTTCCGTTTCGATCCTAAACACTAGACGGAAATCAGAATAAAAGAAGTACGGCCTTGCCTGAATTCATTTGAAATCGTTTTCTGAATATAAAACGTGCTTATTTTTAGCCCCTGAAACGGTTTCTGAGGGTTGATCGAAAGAGGGGTGTGTGGGGGGGGGGGAGGGAGGGAGGGGGAACGACTAAAGCTTTTATAATACATGAGACGAGACAATAGCAAAGCCCTGTAATATTTTTTCGGATACTTTTCTCAATTTTCTGCAACACGTCGTTAAAATGGAACCAATTTTTACAAAGCAGTCACTTTATAAATTCAAAACTTTTGTGTGTCTTAAGTAGACTATTTTTTCCTTGCCGCGTTTCTTGGCTACAGTAAACAATTAGGCATTTTACTATAATCCATTGTATTTCGATTCAACTTTGATTTTCATATTCCCCGTAATTTTTATCTGCTTTCACGTCTCCAAAGTTCAAGTATGTGCCTCTCTTCAAATTTTCGCGAAAAAATCTCCGCCTCGTGTCCGATAAAGTCCTCGAGAGCAATTTGCAAAATGTCTGAAGTGCTTTTCTTTACTTTCCGAGTTGAAAATTGGTGTTGACATCTTCCAAGGACTTTCGTGATATATTGAAATTTTCCCGATTTTTCTCCTCTCCTTCAATCAGCCTATTTTCAAACCTACTTTTAGCATAAGCTCTTATCGACTTCCCATCTGCATTCGATTACAGCCTCTCATCCAATTTTTTCATTGCTACACAATTTTTCACAAATCTTTATCATCAATCCGACATGGCAGAAGTTTCGTGATAAATCTCACAAGCTTGGAGGGATTAGAAAAAGTGCGGGTCATCAATATCGTTCGCTAGGCAACGCCGCAAGTTTTCTTGAATCTTGATTCAACTGGGAAAAACATTTCTTCCAAATTTTTGAAAGTTGTTAGTGTGTAGGGTGCAGGGCTCGGCACGAGCTGGACCAGGGAAATTTCAAAACGAAGTCCCGTTTGATATTGAAAATTTTGCGCGAAGTCCCTTTTGATCTATTTTGAAAACCCGCATCATTTTTATATTATTGTAAGAAAATGTAGTAGTGTTTTCATGCATTTCTGATTTCATGAAAAAACTTTTCAGCTTTCTGAGCTTTTTAAGTGGACGAATCACATCTTGAGAAGCAGAAAAAGCCGATTTTTCGACTGCGGAGCAGACCGAGTGGTTTTCAGATTGCTATAAAACGCTGAAAAGAGAACATTATCAAACTGTTTCTTCTCCGTATGTAATCTTTACAGTGTAGATACATTTTATGTAAAAAAGTATGAAAACTTATGTGAGCAAAGTGTCGATGCCAGCTCAGCTGGCACCCCAGCTGGCACGGTGCCAGCTAATTCAGAAAAAAGTTCGGCACAGCTTTCATTCACATAAGTTTTCATAAATTTTTGTCCCGTAGTTCCGGTCCACCAACACGCATGCACACACCAAATTTGGTGTCATACTATTGCGTTTTGGCTGAAAACAACGCCTTTGTTTGCTGATGAACAGCTTGCCAATGGCATGCCGGTGGCATGCCGGCGGCATTTTTGCGGCAGTTCTCCGCCTCGGCCCCCGGTAAAACAATATCCCCTTTGCTTTCCGCCCTAAAAACGATATCTAGCTTGACCCGGTGCCAGCTGTGCTGAGCCTTGGTAAGGAGAGTTGAAGTTTGGGAGATATTTAAAGTAATGAGTATATTTATCTTCATTATAACTCGCTTCTATGATTTTTTGCTCATCTTACTAAAAACAATTCTTGCCAAATGTAATTTTGAAAATTATTTATGCGTAAGGTAGAGATGAAGTATGAGCTAAATCTGAACTAATGAGTGTCTACCTTTGTCAATTTTCTCCCAAGTTTCTGATTTTCTGTAACAGCAACATGATCAAATAGGGCCTTGAAAAATCTTGAATGTGTTTGTTGGAATTTTTGTATACAAATATTTGGGCGAAATGTTTAAAAAACTGTAAGGCTGCATATCAGACTTTGTATTGACTGAGAGATTTTACGTAATATCATTTAGGTAAGTGTAATTGCCCCGTACTGAAGGACTTGGAAAATTCACATGTAAAAGAAAAAATAAATAAATCCTTCCCTAGGGCAGGGCGGGGATGGGCAAAGGTTGTTTGAGATGGCTGGAAAATAATAAACTCCTTTATAAATTATCTGAAGCACCATTGACACTATAGTAAAGTTTTTTCAACAATTAGACAAAATAGGGAGAGAATCTCGTTTGCCAAAAAACTCAAATCTCACGTCACTTTCTCTACTTTTACTCAATCTATTCTTGGCAAGGTAATTTTCATTTTTGATTTGGAAATGTAATTTGCGCGAAGTTTTCTTATAAATCAGAAAACCAAAGTACGGAGCGACAGCTTTTTTTTCAAAGATTCCTTGAAAGTCACAGAAATCTAATTAGCAATAGTTGTCAAACTATTGCTAATTATCATTGTTTTCATTGGAAATTGGAAAACTCGCGAACTTTGCTGGACTTTTTTGAACAAATTTATTCTTGGGGAAGAACGATACTACCTGCACATTTATCGGGTCATTTTCGCTCGTAAAATTACTTTCAAAAAATTTTACAGCCATTTTTTCGTTCGCCAATATTCAAGGTCGTTTATTTCCGCCTAATCTTTGCCAAAAATCTCTTAATCGCAAAAATGCCCTCAAGCAATTCGCTCTGCTAAAAGCTATTACATTCAGCGTGTGCTTGGGGATCGGATTAGCCGTGCAAATTCCGCCATCCGTCCATCTATCGCGGGGCCCCGTCTCGTCTCCACTTTCATTGTTTGCTTATCTACTAAGAGCCCGGCGTACGCCTAGCCTTAGTTTATTATGCGGCTTAAGTTCAAAGTGATGACCCCACCCCCCGTGGTTTGATGTCCGAGCAGCAGGAGTGGTATTTATGAATATCTCGATCTCTGATCGGGTGTTGTTTCACTGATCCAAACGAGTTCACATCACCTGATCGGATAAAAGAACGCCCGATCGGGTGAAGCAGCGCTTGATCGGGAGATAGATAAAACCACTACAGCCTTTCACGACTGTACGTTAGTCCAGAAAAGAACAGAGCAGATTGTCGACGTGTGCGCCAACGTCTCTCAATAAGCCAATCAAGGCGAGTGACGAGAGAAATGCGCCTGTGCTCTCGTCTCGTTTTGTTCGACTTCCGCACTCTTCCACACTGTGAAAATAACGAAAACAAAGCGGGAAAGGAAAAGAACTATATCTCATATTAGAGCTTTGCAATTCTATCTCATAGAGAGGTATGCCCAACATTCTGAAAAGTGTCTACAACGCGCAGATTACGGTAACATTACTGTAGCGCCTAACTACCCGCACTGCAGAAAGATGAGGCGCCTTTCGCATTGTACACTTCATCACGGCAGAGGAAGTGGGGGGGGGGGGGGGGAGGGGAGGGAGGTAAAAAATAGGGTCTCGTTCAAAACTTAACAAATGTAAGTAAAGGATACGAGCAGGTTTGAGAAGTGGAAATGTGGAAGTTGCACCAGGATACGGTAGCTTACTGTGGTGCTCTTTCGTCGTTTGCGGAGAGATGAGAGATTGCAATTTCTGCGGTACCATAAATCGCCCATGAATGCTATATGGTTTTATGAAAAGAAATTAGATAACAAAATATTAAAGATCGTAACTGGATGATTTATACTGCTAAGAATAGATTGTAAGTTTATATTACCAAAGAAACCCTTGATTGACGTGTGACAGATTTACAACAGTTGTGTTGTAGTAATGCAAAGCTTGGTTGAAAAAATGTACATGTGGTTTAGTCCTTAAAAAAAACTCTGTCAACCCTACTGATGGATTATCAAAAGAATGTAGTACCAAATGCCAGAAAATTTCTTCAACTTTCAACAAAATGAAAATTTTGTGAGCTTGAAAAAAGTTCAGTTTATTGGTTTTTTGATTTATTTTTGCTTCCGTTCGGTACGCTCACGCTTTCCATATGAAAGAGATAAAACGTTATGAATTCCACAGATTCTTACCACAATTTTGTTCACTGATTTTCTTTCATTTTTTATAGGAAATATTTGCTGAATTTTTTCTCTTTTAGTGGTGCAGATTATGGAGTTAATTTTTTCCCAACACTACCCGCAGTTCGAATTCAAATTGATTGTCATTTTGAGGATTATGTAATAAAAAACAGTTTATCGGCAGTCAGCTGCACATTACTACCTAATCATAACGTTAAAGTAACTTGACGAACCGAAGACAGTAAAACATAAACAAAAACAAGCATTGCGTTTTATCCTTCTGTTGAAACGGCAAAAGTTCGGTAAAAACAAACAACGAAATGCGAGAGAAATAAATCGGATTTCATAGCTTTATATCATAGTTCGTTGGAATACTTTATGATAAAGGACAAAATTCCTGATCATTTCTATTCAAAAAAAAGTCATGACCGAAAAAAAGTTATCTTTGAATGCTTGCTGAGATTGATTTTTGGAAAATTCACGTTTTAATTTTTATGGAAAATGAAATTTCACATTTATGCTCAAAAATTTACGTTTCACTCCTTATGGAAATTGGAAGATTTTGCGTTTTAATGCTTGTTGAGTTTGAGTTTCGAAAAAAAAAATTCACGCTTCATTCCTTACGCAAGTTGCAAAAAAATCACGTTTCCAATCCTCATAAAAATGGAAAATATTAGGTTTTAATACTTCTTGAATTTGACTCTTGCAAAAAAAATTTGCGCTTCAACCTTTGTTAAAATAGAGAAAATTCTGTTCTTATGCTTGCAATATCCGACTTCTGCAAAGAATGCCAAATATCGACATTATTGTATATTTTTGTTTTACTATTTCTTCCATGTCGCAGATTTCTGGCACCTGTCCAATACGCAGCAATTTTTTTCAAATCTTCGCGGATGTTTATGCCGATATGACTCTAAATGTCAGTCATGCGTGATGGTCGCGTAATAAATATCGCCATTGAAATTGTAGCCGTTTGCAATCTGACTTTGCCTATGCGGAATAGGCGAACCCGGCAATTATTGAGGGAAATTTTAACTTCGCAATCTCATCGGGGGATGCCAATAATTGTTGGCATCGATCCAGGTGTGGTATGGCGTGTGTTATTACACAATTTCACCACTGGGGCAGTTAATGCGTCACCTTTGAGACAGATTTGACCCGACAATGGCGGCACCTGTTTCTCGCCGCTCAACCTGTTGGTCCAAAGGGAACAGCCGGGGAGGGGGGAGGGGGGGGGGGAGCAAAGAGAATCCATTATCACCCGAACTCATCGATGCATAGCTTCTTTGCAGCAGGTGCTCCAGCAAAATAGCCCTTGATGATAGCGCGGGGGTGGGGAGGGGGGGAGTAGCCCTGAAGGGGGCTATCGTCGGTATATACGACTTGCAATGAGTTCAGCTGTACTTTTGACGTTTGAATCGAACCTTAATGAGTTATCCTTAGATGGGAAAGCGGCCCTCCACTCAGCTTTCACTCAATAATAAATAAAGTATCCCGTATGGGGCCCATTACCTCGAGATAATGCTCTGTATGAATTTGTTTGTTGGAATGGGAGTGTGGGGATCGGGGAGGGGCCAGACATGGGGGGTAGGGGTAGAATGAAGACGTTGTAGAGACAAACATGTGTAGTTGATGGGTGTCGTCTCTGCAAAAGATGCAATCAACAATAGGTCTAAGGGAAGAAAAAGGAACAAACAACAAGGTTATTTCTGGCCAAAATGGGGGTGTCTGAAGGAGGGGGGGGGGGATTTGGAGTGCGGGTACTTCGCTATTGAGAAAAATTCGGAAAATTAAGGATCCCTCTCATTATGTCGATTTTTTTGTTAACAAAATTTGGGATAGTGATTAGAGATCATTTTAATTAGTGATCATTTGGAAATTTCCTGTTTCTTCTAGGAATTTTGAATCCATTGCAAAGACATTTATGTTCCCTTGTTTCCATATTTTCTCAGAATTCTCGACTGTCCAATAAATTTTGTAAATGTAGAGATTTTTCTGCTCTTCCAAACAAAAAAGTCCAAAAATTTACAGAGAATTTCCGTTGCTTTTCTCAAGTGTTTAGAAAAAAATCCTGAATACATTTTCTTTTTTCTATGGATTCTGTGTTACGAAGATATCCCGTTTCAAGAAATTCCAAAAATTTCTTTTAAGGAATCACTTTGAGGATTTTCCCGTTTCTCAAGGGCTCTTGAGAATTCCTTACGGAGATCTAGCTTTTCTAGATTTTTGGGATTTCTCATGGTTTTTATTTCTTTTCTTGGTTTTGGAATGTGCTTGTAAGCCTTTTCATGCTGTTTGAAAAGTTTTCATAAGCTTTATCGGTTTTTTTCCGAGGGGATGGAAACATCTAGAATTCTTATTCCTCCAAAGTTTTTCACTTTAAAAGAATTTTCGTAGTTAGGAAATTCTCATAAAGATTGACCCACTCCATTCTTTTAATTTATTGAAATTTCTGTTTCGCCTAAAATTGTACATCGTTTCCTAAAGTTTTTACGGTTTTAAGGGTTTTGGAAAGTCTCTATTAAGAGTTACTGTTTTTTCTAAGGGGCTTCAAGAATTTTTTATGGTCGTTTTCTTGAGGGTTTCTGGATTTTCTGTAAAAGGATTTCCATTTTTCCAAAGGACTTGAAATATTTTTCGTAAAAAAATCCTTTATCTCCAAAAAAGTTCCGAAAACACCATACGAAATCTTTTTATTTTTTCAAGAGGTTTTGTAACTTCCTCACTCTGCTAATTTGGAGGTTGTTGGATAAAAAACAAATTTGAGAGTTGTCAGTTCCTTGGTAATTTTCTCACCTAGTCTGCACAAATAAGCAATTCTTTACCCCCCCCCCCCCTGGTTTTACGCACCGCACGTAACTAACCACTCATACGGCACGAGAGAGTGAGTACCTCAGCTAAGCTGTTTTCGCGTCACGTTAGCGATTAGCTGAGCTGAGTAAGTAAATTTGTGCGCTTCGTTATAGTCAAGAGTGGCGGAAAACGCTTTTGCTAATCCGGCAGCAAATCTCATTTCTTTCTCGACGAGAGCCGTCGTTGTCGCGCGCGCCACTGCTGATGTGATTCTTGCCGACGAAAAACGAGTGGAGACGTGCGTGAAAGAAATTTGATGAAATTTCTGAGATTTTCTGGGGGTTCGGCAAAATACAAAAAAAAAAGAGGAGAAGTGCAACAATATCATAAAAATAAATTATCAATGACAAAATTTTCTAGCATAATATTGACTAGTAAAAATTTTAATCTTGTTTGCAGATGTGGATGCCGAAATTAAGACCAAAACTTGAATTTGCAAAATTTTTCTCTTTAGTTTCGCGTTCATGCTACTTGAAATTTTTCTTTCTACAAAATCTTTGCTTCCATTTTTTTTTTCAAAAAATTTGTTACAGATTTTTTTTATTTCATCTGTTTTTATTTTTTTCAATTTTTTGTAAGGGCTCTCCTCACCTCATCAATTTATGTAATCTTACCAGTTTATGTCCGGAAATAATTTCATCATTTCGTGCCCTCTTTTTTATATCTTATTTTTTCCCCTAAAAAATTGCCGTTTTAAGAAAATAATATCAAGTTTCTAGGAAAGGCGGGATTGTTAACTTCCACTTTCTTCTTAAAAAACTCGACAATTACCTGGTTGGAGCTGCTTAAACGTTTAGAAGTCGAATGTTCATGTTTTTAATGAAAAATTTTTTGAAAATCGTAAATTTCGCGAAAATTCGCTATCAGAGTAAAAACGAAGATGCATTTATTTGATCTTTTTTTTCATAAGGAAATACTAGCGAACCAATAATACTGACGGTCCTAGAGCATCCGCGCGCTTCGGGACCATTACGGTTCCCGCCAACTGATGTTTTTTGAATTGGCGTTACGATTCTTTATATTATAGATATCATCCAGTGCGCATAGCTACTTGCAATATACCTAGCAACACAATGTTTTTTTTAACCTTCCCCCCCCCCCCATAATTTTCACTATCACCATTCATCATTCGGCACCTGCTCCGGTCAGTTTCCACTCATTCCTCGATACGAACGTCAGATACAGGCTAATGAGAGTGATTTAGACCAAACACTTACCCGCTTACCAGAACCATGCCACCCATTGGGAGCATGTCATGACGAAGATTTATTAATTCTCTCGCGTCGGTCCCGCGGCGGTGACCGACACCACCTGCGGATGTTTGAATAACAGTGTAATTTATTGCAACGATGCGTAACGATGGGTCGCTGTCGCTATAGCTTGATAGCTCCACAGAGCACTAAATTGTTTGGTCTCTTGGGATCAGAGCGCGCTGATGACACTCTCGAAATCATCATAACAATTTGGTTAGCTGAGTGGTCAGCGAATGATCGGCTTATTAAGGGGAGGAAGCGGGGGGGGGGGGGGGGGAAGGCAAAGTGGCAGTAGTTGTGATGTCCGAAAACTGAAATTGCAGAGTCATTCCTAGTTTTTCTGCAGAAGATTTAGGAGAATCTGTCCCTTCGGCATGGTTACCGTATACCTACAGTAACACGACAGATACAGCTTTATTTTGGTAAATTATTCTCCTCACTGGAAAGAAGATTTTTAGTCAGCGCGTCTGGACAAATTTCCAGATATGTTGCACTGTTTTAGTACGTCAGGGTACGGTAGGTATACGGTAAAAAATCAGTCGCCGTGAATAATCATCACATACCACCATATCCAGATAGATTAATATGGGCAACATACCATGAAATTCGCTTTATTAAGATGAGTAGAGAATCCTCCAGTTCTTCATGTAGTGCTACCGTAATCTGCCGCGTTACGGTAGGTATACAGTATGAAGTTAATTTGCTATAAATGTATGCAGATCATGGTGATGCTTCATCCATACGATCCCTTCATTGGGATGAGTAAAACTCTCAAGTTTCAACTGATAGTCACGCTGTTGTAATACGTCGGGGGTACGGTAGGGATACGGTAAGAATTCGTCGATTAGAGTAAACTATTTGGCGCGTCTAGGTGAATCACGCTGCCGTGTTCTGTAAAATTCGCCAAATTGGAATGATCATGAAACTTTTTTGAACCTCTTTACGACGACTGTTGAGGTACGGTAGGTGTACAGTAAGAGATCGATCTGCAGTGAGTGAATACAGTATATGGGCATAGTTTCCAGGTAGAGTGGGAGATAACCGCAAGAACTTCTCAATTTATAATTTGATAATAATTTTTAATAATTTTAATAACTATTAGGTTGTCCCATAAGTCTTTTCATACCTAAATTTTCAGCGACATAAATCAGTTCTTTTTGATCTTCTAATAGAATACGTGGTACCATTCGACAGACCAAAGCAAGCTCTACAAGATGGCCTTTGAAAGTTCGCACAAACCTCAATCCGTTCAAGTTCCCAGTCAAAACAAAAAAAAAATTCCGAATTTCCGAAAAAATGAAAATCGTCATATCACAGTTCAAAACAACTCTGCGGATTTCCAACTTTTTCATGCGTATAATCTTCTCATCCGATATTTATGTATGCCTTGCTGCATTTTTCTGATGGCTAGAAACCAAGAAAAAAATAATACGCTCAATTTTCAAACTTTGCCTGTATCAGTTCTGTGTTCCCCGAAAATAGGCGATTATATAGCTTATTCACTCAGAGTTACTGTCAAAAATTTACAGCTTACTAGGTGCCCTAGTTCTTGAGAAATATCAAATTGAAGGTCCGAATATGAAAAGACTTATGGGACAACCTAATAAATAATTGAGTTAATAATAATTTATAATAAATAAGGTATAATTTTTTTCCGTGATTATGAAATACTGACTGTGGAATTAGCTATAACGATGCGACGCTAAAAGGCGGGTTTCTCCTTCGTTCACGCGAAACAACGTCTTTTGAACATCTACAAGGGCCAAGCATAATCTTTCAAATTCTTACTTTCAGGCTCTTCTCAAAACTGTTTTCTTCCCCTTTCGTTACCTTTCCTCTTCTCTCCAACTTTCTCCTTCCCCCCCCCCCCCTTCCTCCAACGGAACAAGGAAAATGCAATTTGTTCTGCGCTGCTCTTCATCGAAACACACTTTTCAAGCGTTTTTCTCTCAGCATTCGTCACCACATTCAGCATTTTCTTTTGTGTCAACGACGTTCGCCATTGCGCTTGTCAAATGTCCGCATATCTCGCCAAAGAATTCCCATGAGATTTCTCATTCATGTCAAAAAACCTTCAAGATCCGTAGGTTATTTGTCACCAGTTCGCATGAAACGTGCCGATACGCGAGGGATCGTGGAAAACCCGCGGATAAAAGATGAAAGAGATGGAGAAGTAAAGCCAGAATTAAGCCGATCGGCTGTCGAAGGCTTAGCTCGATGTGTCCTGAAAGGATTAGGCGGAGATGCGAATGGAAATGGAATAGCTGGATAAGACGTTTTTGCGCAGAGGAATGATCAGCTCCGCAATTTGGGGATGTTGAAACAGCGATTTTTTTGTAAATACTTGGTATAATTGGTAATTTAATTGTTAAAATATATTACGATTTTTTGTATGATTTTTTTGAATAACCTTTGCATACTTTTTCGATGCTTTTTTTTCTCAAATTTTTTGGCGGACTTTTGTATTTAATATAAAATTATAGATGATTGAATAAGGGAGTTATTTTTCGTAAAAAGTGAAATTTCACTTTATTGATTATCTGCACTAGTCTCAAAATTTGGTTTTTTAGGGAGGTTTCACTTAGAAGTCCAAACATCATATTCGCAATATTTCAAAATTATTTTCTAAAAATTCTTTCACCAAGACCTGAAAAGAAAAATTTGTTTGCAAAAATCAAAGGATACTGCAAAAAATGCACAGTTACTCAAGATTTTTCTGCATAAACTCCAGGATTTGTGAGAAAAAAGTTTATTGCAAAATTAGGTAAGCTTTACCCTCCCCCCCCCCTAATTTTAGCATCCTAGTCTCGACTAGTGAACAAGTAATCTAAAGGTGCTAGATCTGATAGCTTCGCTTCGGGACCCACCGCGGTTCCCAGCTATCTGATGTTTTTGCAGTTGGCGTTACGATTCTTTATATATTAGATTTTTTACAAGATTTCGAGCACGAAAAAACTATTTGCATGATCTAAAAAACATAAACACGATTTTTTTCCAAATCTATTGTGACACCAATTTTGCACGAAACTCAATGAGCTTTAATAACCCCTCCCTCCCCCCCCCCCCCCCCTTCCGCTCCTTATTCTTAAGTTTACAAGTACAACTTCGTAATTTTGAAGAATGCTCAAAACTTTTGCGCAAAAAAGTGCAAATAGGCCCTCGAACAAGCCCATTGCTCTTACTCTGAAGAGGTCGTTGACGGGAACAAATGTAACGAGAAATAAATCTTGCAGCGCTGGATACAAATTCCTTGGTGTTCTCAAATGCTCATGTGCTCAAGGGGGGGGGGGGGAGGATATGGTAAAAGAAAAAAAGGAACGTGTATAAAATAAAATTTGTTTTTTTTACAAAACTAGTGAGCCGGTAATCTGAAGGTGCTATTTGGAAGAGCATTCGCTTTGGGAATCGCCGCGATTTCCCGCTTTTGAAGATTTTCAAAATAAGTTTGCAATTCATTATATATTAGATAAAAAGGCTGCCAAGGTCAAAATTATGATATGATAAATTTCTCATCATTTTTATTGCTGTTTGTGTTTATTTGTATTTTTTCTACCTTTAATTAATCGTTGTTTCTTATTTACTTGGCTATCAGGCAAACTTTTTTTTGCACTCTTTGAATCGAATTTCAACATGGCATGTTATTCAAGTAAGCTTTTCTTGTTGCTGTTCTCCACCTAACGATTAATCCACAGAAATTTTTCAAGACAAGTTTATAAGCTTCCAATTATCCAGAGAAATCTGACACTGCATAGGAACGAACTACAATGACGTTTGTGGACTAACTTTCAAGGCTATTAGCTAAAGCAATAAAAACACCACTGAGCACGCAAATGACGCAGAATCTCATTATCAATTCATGAACTCTGGGTACCTTTAGTTTCAGTATCTGTACCTTTACCTTAAGCTGGGGAAAAAGATATGGAGGGGAGAAGGAGCTGAAAATTTCTTTAAAAACTCCGTTTCTCAAGAATCTCTTACAAAGTGTTTGGGTATGATTATTGTACTGACTTTGTTCTCTTTTATTATATAGAAATTTGTGGCAAACAATACTAAATAATTATAAAAGTTACAATTAGTCTGTTCTTTACAAATTCAAATCTGTAAGTTAAGGATCGATTGAACTTTCTCCAAGCACACCAAAAAGTCTGGAACTTTGGCCTCTTTCATTGGGTTAAAAGTTCCTTTTACAACCGAAAGCTAAGTATCATAATAGTAAAACTTGTAAGAGATAAAAGATAGCTTCACACTTAAAAAATTTGAAAGTCTAGGAAGGAAAGTGAAAGTCTAAATCCAAGTTAAATGATACTTGCTTCGAACATCCAAAATATTCTTAAATTTTGCTTTTTCACTTGGAAATCTAAAAAACTAGAAGATAAAACATCGTGGAAAACTATATTCTAATATCCCATGGAAAATCGAAAAAAAACTTGAAAATTTTTATTGATAATCTCTCAATACTGAATTGAGATTTTCAAAAGACATTAGGTTATTCAATTTTTGATAATTTTGGATTTTGCTAGATTGAGAGAATTTCTTTGTAATCAGATTTCTTGTGAGTGTTCGATTATATTACATTTCACAGTGTTTTAATTTTCTTAAACAAGAAATTTGGCTTAAACTCATTTTTAATGAATTCTTAAACTACAATTCGATTCACAAACTTTTTAGTGCTTATTAAATAAAGAAATTTCCTTTTTCTTTAGCTTAACAAAATCTAAGAAAATTTTTTCAAACTTTTTTCGTCTATAACATTTCAATAAAATTTTTACTGTTTCATTTTCAGTGCTCACAGAATGCTCGGATGTGTCGTTTTCTGCAACTGAAGCCACACTAGGAAGTTTGAAACGAATTCAACGGATATCCATAAGTGGCCACATATCCGCTTATGTTGTCGAAATCTCCATTTCGGACGATGAATTCGACACCGTCTATCAGAACAATGGCAATCCCATGGTTAGTGTTTTCGGACGTTTTTTTTTTTTCGTATATTATGTTTCTCATTTTCCATATAATTGGCCACGATTGCGTCAGCGCTGCAGTTTCCTCGGAGAGGAAAATCTGCTGATATATTGCACGGGATAAGAAGGGATGGGGGGAGGGGAGAAGAAGAAAAAAAGGGGGTCGGAACATACAACGTGTTTCTAATTCATCGTGAAATAACCTGAGGTCAAACAAGATCATTCGATCGCTGTGTCCACACCTCATCGTTTTATATGATCTGCGAGAAACAGGAAAATTTTCAAAGTTTTTGCTTTCATTGGTGAATCTGGGACAAAATCTATGAGCCTTCTGAAATTGCTTTTAGCATGGAGGCATTTGATAACAAAATCTATCGCAATCTCCATCTGGACCAGGAAATTTTCCCAAAAATTTTATTCAGAAAATGAATGAAGGTTTTGAGAAAATTCTCCAGTTATATGATTTAAAGCTTACTTTTATCGTGGAACAACTAAAAGTGGCAAATATCCTCAAAACTCTGAAACAGGAAATTTTTCAGAATCTGCGAATGTGAAATATAGGCAAATAGGGCAGATTTTATATACAATTTTTTGAAATTTATATCTAGCTTGGAAACAACCGAGTTTCCGCAAGCCTTTTTCGTAACAGTTACAGATAACTTTTCCAAAAAAAGTTTTTTTCAAATTTGGTAGATTTTGTAGAAATAATTTGGAATCAAAATCTTTTCCCAGAAAAACTAATTTGTTCAGGTTAAACTTCTATTACATTTTGTCATTATTTCACAGAATTGTTGAAGAAATTTAATTTACTTCAGCAAAAAAAGATTTTACATATTTTGAAAAACATCTAATCCTTTTTAAATTATTCAATTTTTTATTATTTTACATATTTTGGTTATTTTTTCTTTGTTAAATGCCGCAACAGAAAAAAAACTTTTAGAAAATCTTCTGGAAGGTTCGAAAATAATTGGATGTTATTTTTCAAACTTCGCAAAAATTTCCTGCTTCACAAACTGTACTAGTGCAAAATAATTTGATGCCATTGAGTACCTAAAGGGGCCAATTTCTCGACTCTCAAAAACCATTCAAACCACTTGAGGCCACTTTAGCTTTGTAGCTGTTCAAGGGCTAAAAAGGGATCAATTGTTCGCCAATTCTTAAGCTTTTCTCCCTCGTTTTTCCACTTGTCAACAACGCATTTTGCACTCTTGCACATTGGCATAAGCGAATTGAGTGCTCGAATCGTACAAATTTACGCTAGCCCGGGGGGCCCACTTCGTCTTTTTCAAGCTCGGGCGGGAAAAGTGCAAGCGCGTTTTGTTGCTAGAGCGTTTGCTAAAATTGGACTCTACTTAAGTGCTCAGTGTGGTAGCTACAGAGTTCTTCTGGGTATATGGGCCCCATAAAAGGGAAAGAATTAATCAGTCAGGGGCTTGAGGGGGATTCTAGGCGTTTTTAGTCGAAAGCCGTTGCTTTCAACACGCGGGATGTGGCACAGGAAATAAGCTCAGCTGACTCTGATGGACTCAGCCGAGCTGAAGTCGCTGAAATTTCAGTGAAAGCCACTTGTCAACAAAGGTTTGGGACAATTACGGGATTGGGAGGGGGGGGGGATCGCAAAAAAATGGAAGAGAGGTAGACTGATAACTTACTTTTGAGGAACACTTTTCCAAAAACTGACAGTAACCCTTCAAATTCGGGCATTTGTAACAAAAATTTGATCTTAAATATTTTGCTACTACTTTACTAATACTTTATATATATGATATATGATATTATGCTTCAAATATTTTTTAAAATTTATATTCTTCAAACCCTAAATTTCTGGCAATCACAGCGAGATTTGGGATCGATTTCCAAAGGAAATTTTTACAAAAATATCATTTCTCTCTTTTCGTGCTTTTTCGAATTATTTTTCCTGTTTCGAAGAATCCTCTTAATGCAATGTAAGACGTCCAGTGGCTGTCTTAGATAGAAAAAGATAATTGCAACGGGCTGCAGAACGTATTGGAAAGTAGATGAAAGGCTCCTAGACAGCTACTTTAGGGGCGTTTGAGCATAAAATTTTGTATGGAGGGGGGGGGGGGAAGGTGGAAGTCGAAAAATTTGAGACACAAAGTTGAAAAACTTAAAGCTTTCAATACCAAAAAATCTTCCAAAAATTATGCAGTAAATCTGTTTTCGACGAAAAAATCCCTGTTTCTTTGTGGGGCCAAATTTGATAGGCGATAAAAAAACGGGTCACGTAAGCATTTGTTGCAATTGCACATTTTACTATAAATTGAATATCCAAAACTTAGTTTCTTTATCAATCTCAAGTTATAAAATTTGATGCTGGGGAGGGGGAGGGGGGGGGGGGAGGGAAGGAGGAAAGCTGCGGAGATTATTTGTCTATACTTTTCCGTGCCAAAAATGTCCTGAAATGAAATTGCTCGAATTTTTCATTCAAAAAAACTTCTCCGTTTCTGTTTATGTATAAGAAACAGTTTTAAAAAAATGCAACAACATTATGCACTGTATCTTGAGCAATTATAAAGCCTGAACTTTGTCATGAGAATTTCAAATTTTCGATTATTATTCGGCTTTCTATTTTTTGAAAAAAAAATTTTTGCTCTTGCCCCATTTCAATTATTTTTCCCACTACCCTACCAGACGTATTGTGGTCCCATGCACTTTACGTTCATTCCCACCAATCACTCCGCCATGCCAACAACCCTTCGCCATCTCGTCAACGATCATCAATTAGGCAAATCTGCGAAATGAAATAACAGGGCCCCGCTCTGACAAGCTGACGGTAAATGAACGCGCATTCTTCGCGTCACTCTGGAATTGGCAGAGGCCCTTGAATGAGGTGAAGCGGGGGAGGGGGCAAATTTTGCTGATGAAGGAAATTTACACCTCATTTGACCGGTACTCATGAATTTTAACGAATCGTAGTGGCCGCTAAAGACGCGCAGATTCTCGCAATGGGCTAGCTAATGGGCCGCGCTGGAATTTTCACACGACTCCCGTCGAAGTTTAGTCCGTCGGAGGATTTTCGGCTCCAGGCCAGGATGCGCTGGACATAGCTTTACTATTAGCGACGTGAAAATCGTCAACAAGGGAGCGATGAAGTTGCGCGACAAATGGGGCAGAATACGGGGTCTTTGGCTTTGATAGTGGTGTATTTGCGACCAAAGACTTTCCAGAAGTAGGCACTTGCAGATGAAACAGGGAACAATCGTATTCTGTGGGACCAACATTAGGTCAATCAGACTCAGTTATCTATTATGAAAAAAATAAAAAGCGAGTTAAACAGAAATTCAAAAAAAAAATAATCTAAGCAATTCCATGCAAGGCTATTATTGGATTTTCGATTATTTGCTGTACCAGAAAAATTTTATAAGAATTATAGTACCATTTGAAAACATTAGAAAAGTGACTTATGAAAGATCCACAAAAAGTTCAACGTTTCCAGAATAATGCAGAAAATTTTAGTTTTAGTCACTCTTTCATACTCAAAAGAAAGCCATTTGCTTCCAGAAAAATACAGTGAGAAAAATTTTGTTTGATAGAATCGATCTACTTCCCTCACACGGGAATTTGAAAAATTCCCTACTATTTATGTTTTACTCATTATAATAAACTATTTTGACTGCATGAAATTTTGCTTATTACTTCCAAGTTGAAACTTTTTACATATACTTTTCTTTTTTGGGTTTTCTTAACAGATTTATACAATCGCATGAAAAACAAATTATGCACTCAAAAAGTATTTAAAAAGTGTTACTATGTAGATTTTCAAAAAATTCGAATTCTTGGCCCTGAATAATATAGTTTACTGATTTTTTTTCAAAAACAGCCCTTCACTTTCAAAGTAGCAGGTCTCCAGCGTGAACTAAAGTTCTTATTTTAGAAAGAAGGGATTTTTTGCTATAGATCAGAGCTTTCTTTCTACAAAATGCGGTGTGACAATATTACAACCCTTGCCAACAATTTTTGCTGGCTCTGAAAATTTTACTGAAATTTGCGGTTTCAAGGTTGTACTTTTCACTATTTCAGGTTGTGTATTCAACACTATCTCATGTACCAACTTGGACACATGTGGACCTTGTTGCAACCAAGTTGAGAATAAAGAATGCCTATGGAATTGAAGAGGCAGACGTTAGGAATCCACTATTAATGCTTACAGTATGCGAGACTGGTAGGTCAATTTACCCCTGGGCTTTTTTGATTAAAAAATCGGTACTTTTCCATTATCCGGACCCATTTTTTCAAAAAGCTCTTATAAAATACGCTCGGTAGTCTAAGTACAAATTTTCATAGATTCTACGAGGACTGCCTCCCTGCCACGTGTCAGGAAAAAATTGACACGTTCTAGTCCACTTTGACACGTTTTTTCGAAATTATTTCCGGTGAGGTAAAAGAGCATTTGTAACCATTAGAAGCTCTCCAGCTGATTTATATAAGAGCAAAACAATCTAGAACCATTACTAGAATATCTTGATTGCTTCTAGCAATGATTCATGAATGTTTTTCTCTTCAAACTTTCCGCCCTGCGAATTTAGCCAGAAAAGTCTACAAATGATCGCTTGAAGTAGTACCTCGCTGCTGCATTTCGCCGCTTAGGTGATGGAACCCTAGCGCACTTCTCTATTCTGGGCACGTCTACTATGTTCACTGATAAGAGGGCGACATTATTATAACAATGTCATTTTTGAAATTGTTTAATCGAAAATAGGGTCATTATTGACCAAAAAAGGTTGAGCATATGTCGCTAGGTAGGGCAACGCGAACTCTTGGTAAAACTCGTTAAACATGTAGGTGGCATGTCAAATTTTTTTGACACGTGGCAAAACGTTGACACTCTTTCCTATGAAGTTGGGAACAAATATGGTGCAGGGAAAGAAGGAGTATCCTTCTTTGCAAAAATGGGTCCGGATAACGGAAAAGTGCCAAAAAATCTATTCTGAGATGTTCCAGAATCGCCCATAACAGTGTTCGACGATAGCTCATATATGGTAGATACACATAAAGCTGGATTGGTGTCGATGTACGAGAATGAACTGACGATCATCTTTCGGTCCTACCGATCCGGGGTGTTGTTCTTCTCGGTGGCTGATCAGGGAGATATACTCATTGCTCAAGTCGTACATGGATCTGTGCATGTGATGTTCGATTTTGGTAAGTTTAGATGGGTTGATTTACGGAATAAAGCTATGCGTCGCTAAATAATTCATAAGAAAAATTATTGAAAAGCGAAAAATATGTCGGGTTCAGGCCCCCAGACTCCATGGCTTTTATGGGTGTTAAAAAACCAAAACGTTTATTTTGACCGGAAACAGCCCAGAGTAATCCATGTGGAGCTGCGCGCCCTTCTTAGCGCTGCCATGCTGGCCGCGAGACATCAAAGAAATGAGTAGAACGCAGACGTGGTCCTGCCACGGTATGATACAACCGTTACGGAGTGTCCATGCTTCCTACAATTTTGAATGAGAGTGTTTGAAACAAACGGTAAAAACCAAAGAGCCTTCAATGAAATTGAAATTTACTTACTGCTGTCACGATTTGCCTTTGTAGTCTGGGTAATGAAGAAATAAAAGACGAAATAATAAAAATATTGTCTGTTTCAACTGGGAGACAGCCCAAGTATTTACTGTGAAACCGTTGCCCAGCGCTGCCTTTTGCCAGCTAGACATAGATGAAATGAGGAGACACCAGACATGGTCCTGCCACGATTTTCACAGTGCGTAAGCGCGCCACACAGTTTTGAACTAGTGCGTGTTGTAACACGCTGTACAACGCTACGAATTTACTTTCCAAGAAAAAATTATATTTTACTGATTCTTGTAGGATCACTCTCCCCGTCCCATATTACTGCCGGTCGAGCTCTTGACGATGGAAAATGGCACGAGATGCGGTGGCTACATCAGTTCGATTCCGTTCAACTAGCCATCGATGGTGTTGTCCTAAACCAGACAACACCTACAGGACTCTACCGTAAGCTCGACTTTCACAATCAGGTATGTTCAGATGCGAATTTGCACAGAAACTTGAGCTACATGGTTTGAGTGGAAAAGACGCAGACATGGCCTTTCACGAAATTCTACACTATACCACTGTAACCAACTATAGCTCAAATATCGCTATATGTATGCATAGTCGATATCTCCATCTTGTTACGGACAATAGGGGGGGGGGGATCGAACAATCCTACGGCATGGACAATGACAACGTGATCCGCTCAACAATACGTGTGCAAGCTTTCGAGCGCAAATATTTGCGCTTGAGCGATACGCGATAATCCACTGGGAGCTCCCCCCCCCTCTCGCGTAGTGAAGTGCGCGTGAATCTTGGGGGCAATCAGGGAGTGATGGAAGTGATATGCCAAGTGCTTGAAGTACCGTTTTTGTGTAAATAGTCGTCTTTTGAGTGGTTTGTGGATGGAATGAAAAACAGCTTAAAGAAGTACTCGAACTGAAAGCAACGCTATTGCAGGTTTTTTTCTTGGAGGGAGGGGGCGACAAACTTTTTATATAATTGAACAGAGAAATAATTTTCAGAAGTTCTCATCATTTTTTGCACAGCTCTGTGACCCCTGATATATTTTGAAATCCTCATCAGGCTGAATTGTGAGATTATATGAATAATCTTTGAATAGACACAACTTCCGCCCAATTCTTAACCCACATAGACCAATCAAAACTCTTCCACCCATTCCCCCCCCCCCTCTATTCTGTAGTTTCTAAGGGTGTGGGGCACGTAAGCAATGAGAACTTGAGAAAAATAACAAGTAAGAAAGAAACATTCCGCGCAAATCATTCACACAATAGACTGAGTTTTCTGCCAAAAAACCCGTATTTGTGTCTCCAATTTTTCACAGGATCATTTTGGCAGCGATCCTTGATACACCACCATAAATAATCTAGCAGCTGCGGATTATAGCACCATATTAGAAGCCTTTCAATCAAAATCCTCTTACGTCTCGAAACACATCCCATAATTGCCAGTGTCACCAATCGCAGCAGCTATTTGTCACCTGTGGAAAAACTTATTTGGGGGGGGGGAAGGGGCAGAAGAGAGTTTCGTGATACGGTAGTCTAGTTATTCACTGTGTACGATTGAAATTTAAAAGTAAAAATTGTATAACGTCGATTTCTCGTCCGTTAAGAAAACATTATTGAACCACAATGTAGTACACGAGGTTGAAAGGAATAAGCTTTTATTGCAGTAGTTCATTTAATCTCTCTTTCGTTTCGGGAACAATGTTGCATAGAAAGTTTTTTTATAAATCTTCCATTCCAACCAATGGAAACGCTAATTTACTGACCATGTACAAGAAAATATAAAAAATCGCTAAATCAAAATCGTGGTCAGGTTTTTTCCTCAAAGTTCCATGACATGAGCCCATCTAGGTGGTCCGGGAAAAACCAAAAAAAAGTATAATTTTTCCTCCTTACAAGTTTTCGAGGGCCAAAACTTCTAGTAGTTTCGTGGTATGATCCCATTAGAGTTGCCACCTGAGGGCACCAAAAAAATTACATTTTTTGCTCCATAACATTCTTTTACTTTATTGCATAATAATGATATAGCCCATCTGGTTTAAGTCTCCAATCTCTGAATAAAATTGTAAATAGTCAAAAATAAAACGGAAAATTTTGTATTAATAGCTTAGTGAATGTAACAATCAATTACCATGATTGAACAATAAAGAACTTGACACAATTTGAGTAAAGTATTTTTTTTTGCTGTTCAATATGACACACAAAATCCAACCCCGAATATTTTATGCCCAAAAATCCTCACAATTTTAAATTTGCCTCCAACTTTTTTGCAAATTTTCTACTTTACCAGAGCACTTCTTCGCATCCCATGCACTCTATGGCTAACACAAGTTAGCCATTGCGTAATTGCTTCTCTTAGACAATAGGGGGCCAAGTAACGCGAGCAAACAATGCTTCCCGTCGTACTTCTTATTGTTCTTACCAATATATCCGCCAGACCCCCTTGCTCCACTATTTGCACTGGGTCAACGACGGATTAGCAGGTATCATTAGATAGCTTTAGCATGTTGTAAGACGGGGAACATATCGGAAGAGAGAGGGGGGGGGGGCACAAAAAATCGGTACGAGAGGGTCGTACCCAGGAGATGAAGTACACCGCTGTTGTTTAGTTTTTATGCAAACCACCAGAATTGTTCTGACCGCGGCAGTGCACTTGAAAATCAGGCAAATTGAATTTCTTGAGCACTTCAGTCATGCGAAGAACGCTATACAACATTTTTAGAAAGAAGGCTAAATTTAGATTTTGGGGACCAATTATTAATAAATAGCTGAAAGCTTCTTTATTGCCTTGTTAACTTAGGAAGAATAAATATCAACTAAATTTACAAGTTCTTCCTATTTCTGTAATTAATTTTTTTATAGATTCATGTCGGTGGCAGACCTCCGGACGAGTTTTCCGAGGGTATCGAAACGTCTTTCACTGGTTGTATGGCTCGATTGCAGCTAAACTCAGTTGATTTGCTCAGTTTTGCACCAAGGGATGGTGGACTGAAGTGTCAGGTACATGTTTCTTTTCTTTTGGAAAAATATGGTAGGTAGAAAAACTATCTGGTTCGATCGATTTATGTATATTTTTGAACAAAAATCAGACAATTATACATCGATGAAGTGCTGGCAAGTCCTGAAAGACCTTTAGAGAATTTGCGCCAAATCAATTGCAAAATTCTCCCAAGTAGCTGCGGAAGTTCCGATAAAGTGCTGCGAAGGTTTCTTAGGGAAGGAACTTCCGCAGCGCTCTTCTGAAAATGCTACGAAGTTCCCATTTTCAACGGCTATGACCCCACAATCTATGCAGAGGTGACCATTTTTAACGCAGCACATTCTAACAGGAAACAAACCTGCAGAACCACTGCAAATCTTGCTTGTCCTGTGAATTCCCATAATTGTTTGAAAAATTTTAAAAATAATTAGAATTACCCTTTCAGATGCCCAAACCGCCATCGCTGACGCTTTACGAAGAATCCCGTGCTATCATTCCGTTCTCATTTCTTCCATTCTCTTTCGAATTTCGCATTCTGCCCGTACCATCGATACTGCTTGATATGATCGACGTTGACAATAAAACTCTTCTACAAACGACCGTGGACGAAGCGAAAACCCTGCATCTTGTCAGCAATGTAACTAAATTCAAGCAAATTGCACATCCACGTGAGTTGCTGATGTTTTAAGTTTTAGTTTAAAAACAATAATTTTGAGAAAAAAGCAATAAAGCATCAAAGTGGCTATGATTTTATGACTGGAGAACACTTTTCTCCAACGATAAGCACCCTGCAAAACATTGCCCAAGACAGGAATCGAACCTGTGTCACCACGGCCACAACGTGGGGTACTAACCACTATACTACTTGGGCCAAGAGCTTGTCGCTTTCGAGCTATAGAGATAATCCATTTTTCATGAGTGTAGCAAAAGTTGAAAAATGGATGCTACATCTTATCTAAAGCGAGAAGTTTTTTATTCGCTATAGCCTCAAAACTATGACGAAACTTTGTTTCCGAGCCCAAAATGAGAAGGAGTGATCTGTTTGAATTCAAGAGACTTTACTCTCTCGAGCAAAAAAGTCATTGTCCAAAATTCAATTTTCAGATATTAAATTTGTTGTTTAATTATCCTCTTTTGTTTCCAATTTCCATAAACTGCATTAGTTGAAATTTTACACCAAGTTTGCCTGACATGGTGTTGAATTATCCAAATAATCATTTTATTTATTATTCCGCGTTATTTTTTACTACAAACAGCCATTTAGAATACCTAATCCTAAATCCTTCAAATTCATAGTCTTCCAGAAATCGACGTTGCCGATGGTGGTTGGCATAGTTTTTCGCTAAGAATTCGTGGTCCTCGGCTCGAGGTTGAGATTGATGGTTATACGGTATGTCGTATCTTAATTTTTAACAATGTTGTCTATATGAAAATTGGGGAGTTATAAGGATTTTTTAGGGGTAGGGGGATCGAATGTTCCAAATTTTCAAATTTGTGTTGTTTTGTTTCAAATTAGATCCGAATCCGGGTTCAAAGAACTCTTTTCTAGTCCAGAATTTCTAATCTTCTAAGGGAAATGTCCTTGCAGTTTGCTGAAATTATTGAGAAGAAAGATCGTTTTCATTAACGCAAAGTTAATGAATAGAAAGTTTAAACATTAGAAAATGACTCTAGTTATTTCTTGATGATGGCTATTATTTGTTGGCCAACTCGAGCAAAACAACGTATGGCCTTCTAACCCTAACGTGGCTTAGCTTCCCCTTATGTCCACCCGAATCGATCCACCCGAAAACACATTACCATTATATGACGCTGATACAGTACTCAGACCATGACGAGGTCATGATATAATGTGATTTTTGCCCCTACAATTGAAACAATTAAGGTGCTTTGGTTGGAAGGTCAAGAAGTGCGGAGAGTGTCCGCTCGTCTCTCGTCGTTGGTTCTCTCATCCATCGGATGCTATCGTTCAACGACAATTGACTTTGCTAAGGTTTATGTGGAAGGGACGGTAATTCGAGGCAGCTGTGAGATGGTGGATAGGTAAGAATGCGTTTTTTCCCAGTGGTAAACAAATCCAAGCAATCCTAGGTACAACTTAAGTGTTAACTGCACAAGTTGCCCAAGTAGCAGCTCATGACATGCATTTATGGCTAAGCAATTTTACTTTGAACTCTCGCGCAATACCGTACTCTCTAGCTTACTCGGGAAGCTGATTGGTCCCATAAGAGTACTGCTTGGACGAGAGTTTAAGACTAAAATTCTCGTCCAAAATTGTATGAGCTGATAGAGAAATAAATCATAGATCACAGAAAATGTTACATAAAACTTCGCTTGTTATGCCAAGCTTTTTATCCACTTTTTCCTAAGTTTTTTGGTCTGGGCGAAGATTACGGTATGCGCACAAGCTCCTGAAAGGTGGATATACTATTGCAATGATTCACGTCATAAAGATTCAGATCCTTGAGATTACTTTGAATAACAATTTTTAGTAATATTATGTTCTGAATTTTGCTCTTGCAGCGAAAATTGCTTTGGCACAAAAATTGTCAAAAGTAACTGCTTCAATTTTATGACTAACTTGTACTGCTAAAGCATTGTGAAAAGATACTGCTTCAATAATGCAATACTTTCTTCTGGTTACCAGCAAAAGTATATAGTCGAATAAGTAGAAATCTATAATATTTCAAAAAATTATTGAGTAATGGAATTGCATGATACGATATAAAACAAACAAGTAGCTTTCGATTCAAGTGGATTGGGGGCTGGAAGGCAGGGCTTCGAGGCTTAAATAAGGGTGGGGGAATGATCAGAAAGCACGCTGGCGAGGGAAACGCAGACTGCGTCGCTGGTGCGAGCGGTCGCCTTCCAGCCGCCAATCCCCTTGAATCAAAGAGTAAGCACAGTTCTATTTGTTAGTTGTGCCAACACGAGGTTTCGGTAAATACAGTACTTGTTTTGACATCCACTTGATCTTTTTGTTTTAAAAATATAATTGGTGCGAAGGGCATTTTCCTACTTATCTTCCTAGGGTATTTCCTCTCTCTTTTCGGACCCGCTTCGCCGAAATTCAGGAAATTTTTGATAAATCTCTTCCACCGTCGGTCAAGAAAAATTGCATACTGATAAAATAAGTAGCAGTTCGTAAAAATTGCTGATTTTTTTTTGTAACAAAATTTAGCTCATTGATCGAAAATTTTCAGTGAAAACACCTATCGATAACTTTAGCGTGAATACCTAGATTAGTCTTCTTATCTCTTATCCACATTTCATTACCACTTCCGTCAACAAAACGAGCTTGTAAACAACGATAATTATAAGTGCTGCCGATCGTCAATTATGCGTCGGAAGCGGAGAAGATGCTAATTAGATGGAAATGGCTATTATGACTAATCGGGCTTGGTTTATGTTCAATCTAATTTGGGGCGATATTTGGTGAAAAATATCAATTTCCGCAATTTTTTGCTAACAGTTCCACGGAAAAGTGCATTTTTATTGGCGTTTTTTCTTTTTATAGCATTTTTGAAAAAAATTTCCTGCTTCAGCATTAGCTTTAAAAATCACCTGCAGGTAGAAAATTAATTCGTAGATGTATTGGTTGACTGAGTGATTTTGTATTGTTTTCTTGTCAAATGGTAAAAATTAATTCGTAATCGTCAATAATCCTACGGGAAAGCGCACTGATTTCCACTGACCTAAAAATTCCCTCTTCAGCATCACTATACAAAGACCGCGCATTGTCTGAAACTGATAATCGCTTGTATCACCACCCACTCTTTTAGATGTTTACCTTCACGATGTGAAAATGATGGAATTTGTCAACAAACAACACTTGCTGATTACACTTGTACATGTACCGATGGACACTATGGAAAGAATTGTCATACATGTGAGTTTACGGTACAGGACTATGGTATAAGATCGTTATGGCGACAAACTTCAAAATGTTCTGTGTTTGCGGACTTACGAAAATAGGTTGGATTAACTTTTGAGCAGGCGCTGTACTCGACCTGTAAGATCAATACCTATGAGCAGATGCGGCGCAACTAAAGGGCAAGCATTTGGCATTTGGAGTTACGTAAGAATGTGAAACTACGAACAATAAAGATTAATGGCCAGTAATAAAAAGAAATGACCAGATTCGAAGTTAGGAAAAGAAAGCAAACACCTTGCGACTATCGCAGCAACGCCATTGATTTCGCCTACAAGACCCTAAATGCCAAATGTTTGTCATTTAGTGCGCCGACTTCCGCTTAACCTGTCTTGAACCGGCTAACATGTCAAATATGATGTCCTGCTAAGACCCCAAGAAATGCCAATTGCTTGCTGATATTTTCTAGAATGGTTGCGATAGAAAGACGGGTGTGGCATGTCAATTTATTCTCAGGATTACCCTCAGCGCGGTTTTTTCTCTTCAACTTCCCCCCCCCCCCCCTTCCCATTCCATTTCCATCAAAGTCTGCGTGCGACCGACAGCAACTACGTCATTATTATGTCCCATCATTCGAGGAAATGAGTTTTTCGTAGCCACATCAGCAGCTGCATTAAAAACTAATTGTATCGCCGCATTACTACCTGCGGCTGATACAGTAACCACATGAAAACTGCCATTGAGATTAATTTTTTTGTGGATCTGGCCTTCTCAATTACACACTTTCTGCCCAGAATCTTGCAATCTATCTGTGTAGTGAATTACAAATACTACTTTTACGTGGGGCTTTTTTGGCAAAGAAAAAAAGCGAAGTTCGGCTGAAGTCTTATACTCTGCCATCTCCGCCTGTCCTGACCGGTATTATTTGGTGCAATTACAGACATACGTCACGAGCTACCTTACTAGTTCTAGGATTTTATTCAGTAACTCAAAAGCCGCATTATGTACAATAACAAAGAGGTGCGCTTATAAAGAGAGGAAAGAACAAGAACAGGTAACAAATTGCGTAAATATAGAAAAGAAATACATCTTGCATAAAAATAGAGACTACTTGGTGCATTTACACTGAAATTCCATGTCTTTACGAAAAAAATCTAAAATTTGGCACAGAGTGAAAAAAAGCAACATTGTGAAAGAGATGACAAAAGGTAGAGCGAACAAAAAGAAAAGTCTTTGATGTTACGAGTTGAAGTAATTACAATGTCTTCATTCGTTGAAAAAATTTTGAAAATTTGAAAAATTTTTATTCATCAAAAATTTCCCCACAACTTTGAGAAGAATTCTTGCTTGCACTCAAGTGTTTCCCATAAACTCGGATTTCACCGCTATCAAACTTCTCACAAAAATTGATATGTACGAAGCCAAATTTGTGCAACTGCACAGTCACTTATTGCACGTGCTAGTTAACTACTGTAAAAGCCATCCTCCGCAAATACACTCAGTACATCTGTAGCGGTCTACTTGGCTTCTTCTGTGTGGTGGTTGTGTCCGAATAGGAAGGTGGTGGGACCTTATAAATTGCTGGTAGGGGACTTGGTCCATTTCGCAAATTGCTGCGGTACCGGCGACAGTAGGTCTCGAATGGTTTCAGATGACAGACAGTGAATTTTCTGAAATTATTGATAGCATATGAAATCATTGAGCGTTCATAGTCGGATCCAGGACGAAGGCGGATGTCCACATAAGGAAGTATACGCGAACGCGGCGCGCGGGCGGTCATCGATCTCGAGCTCGCAAACCTCTCGACTCCAATACGGGTATTGTGCAAAAAGCAACGAAAACTTCTCAAGAGAAACGGACGCTCCGCCCCCTTGCGTTTTTGGCAGCAAAAACAAGGGTTTAGCAGTACAGGTCCTGACACGAAATGATAAAGACCCCTGGGCGATACAAGACCTGGCAGTAAACTACAGGTCCTGAAAAGTACTCGTCGTGACGCGGTATAACACCTTAACGCGCGTATTATTGAGTTCTGCAGATAGTTGCGTGCTTGCCGCGCTCGCGCCCGCTTCGCGGCCACAAACCATACGCCTTCGTTTGCGACTGGACCGTGGAGTACTTACCTGAACGGGTCGAGAAGGGTCATCCCAATTAGGTTAAACATCCATGGATGGAACATGTATTCCGTGAAACTGTATTGGAGCAGGGTAGGTGCCGCTTCAAAGTAGAAGCCATCAAGCACCATCATCGACAATTTTTCTGGAAAATAAGAAATTTTTTCTCTGAGTAATCAGTTTTCAATGGCAAAACTCACTCATGTAAAGAAACGACGGAAGGACTGTGATCAGCGAGAAAAGCAAAAATCTGTGAAATTTGCTTTCAATCCCCTGGCGTCTTTTGTCCCATGTGGGATCGTTCGGGCGATTACGCCGCAGAAGCACTTTCACAATCACCTGTAATTCATATGTCAACTTTGTAATTAGATGTCCTTTAAGGGTTAAGTAGCGATAAAAGCTACAGTAATCCTTTCCTCTCCAATAACTCTTTATTAGTTGTAGCAACAAACAAAATGAAAATCTACAAAAAATTCGCTCGTTTTCACTTTCAGGAGCTTTTTTGTTGATTTAGATTATTAGAAATATTTGGTAAATTGACAGAATTGTAGAAACCTACCGCCATAATGATACAAACGACGATGTAGTACAGAACCAGAAAGAATATGGCAGCTTCGGTCAATATTTGCCATTTGTAAATAAAAAGAAGAATCGCTTGAATCAGTGCCATCATTATCAGGAATGGGAGCCTGAAAATGTGGGTCCTAAAGCTCATTCACTTCAGTTTTTGCCTAGAACTGCAACAAGTATCACCTTATTTTTTTGCACTAGTGAACCAGTAATCTAAAGGTGCTATTTGGATGTTTGCTTCGGGACCCGCCGCGGTTTCCCGTTATTTGAAGACTTTTGAATTGAGCTAATGATTCTTTATATATTAGATAAAAGAAATAAAATGAAAATTTCTCATTCAAAAAATATCTGAAGAGGTTATGCTTTTAATCTACATTCAGAGAAAAGGAACATTTTTCGCAACCTTTATTGCAGTGGCGGTCCTAAAAATCTTCGTAGAGGGAGTGGCAATGATTTTCTCGCATTGGGGGCGTGGCTGGCCAAACTTTCCAAAGATTTTGGGTAATTATTTCTACTCTTCATATGGTTCTAAGCTGCTGAATCTGAATTTGTAAAAAGAAATTTAGCATCACGCTCGCAAAATCAATTTTTATTGAGTTAATTTTCTTATACTTATTTCCTGCCCTGAAAATAGTATAATTAAAAGATATTTTGAGCGTGACTTGTTTTTATCTGAGTGTTGGAATATTCAGCATTAGCTTTGCGAAAGAATTTTTCGTGACCTCCCCCTCCCTTCTTCCATTTTTCTGGATCATAAGGTAATCACAAAAATCGGAAGGCGTAAATTCTGTAGCTTTTCCTTCGGAACTCCACTGTAAGACCGCTCTGAAAATTTTCTCCCCCCCCCCCCCTCCACCTCTCCTCAGTCTGTCACTGCTGGATTGTATTCGATCCTACATCATAACAATTGACGCTATACAATACATTTCCATAAATTCTACAGTACTCTACGTAATCCATACGATAGTTGGAGTCTTACCATGTGTGCCATTTCGATGCTAGTTTACCACGACGAATCTCTTGTATCATGCCAAGCAGCACATTGAAAGCACCGTAGCATACAGAGAGCACAATAAAAGCCGACATCATCGCGAAAAACACCGAATTTGGCCCGGTGCCAAGTGGTAGACGTGGTGGTGGCGGTGCTGGTAGTGGTGGTAGTGGTGGGTGAATAGCTGAGGAGCTGAAATTGGAAAAATTTCAGTGCTTTTGAGGAATAAATGGAGGCTGGAGTTAATTTTTGATTTGCAAGGATTTTTTTATGAATATTTTATCTCTCCGCCTAAGATTATACACCAAAGTGCAGCCTTTCAGAGGTGGGTAGACTTGAAAACCAAACGATAAAACGCATAAATTGTCGCTAAAATCACTTTGTTTCTTATAAGTTGAAGAAGAAAAATGGCGGGTTTTCCCGAATATGTATAAAATGTTTCGGGTTACGCAGTAAGTTTTTCGAAGCAGTTTAAGCAACAAAATTTTTTGCAGAACTTTTACGGAAGTTTCCCAGATAGCTTACGGAACTTCCGTGAATATCCCGAGATTAAGAGTTCAGGAGAATTTTTGTGACCGTTTTCCACTGCGTGATGAGCAATATTCTCAGGATCGGCCTTTAGAAGATTTAAGGAAGTTCCGCAGATGCTATAGGGAACTTCCGTGATCGTAGAAAATTGCGTAGAAAATTCGTGTCTCATTTCTGCGATTTGTTTGAGAAGCAATTCACTTATAAGTATTTTATTCTCTTACTGTTTCAGCAAACCTATTGTTGAGCGCTAAGCGTTCAAAAATATTAAAAATGTTGATTCAAAAGCTTCGATTACTGTAATCCACTCGAGAGCAAACTAGATTACGGTGGCTGAAATTTTGACTGCATTTGTGTGCAAACTTTGCTAAAAGTCCGATTAAAAGTAGTAACATTTTGCCACTTTCCAAAACTGCATTTCATTTTCATCTTTTATTTTTCTATTTTATCAAAAATTACGAACTTTCTTCTGATTGGAGGTGGGACATTTTCCGGTGTGATAAGATTGATGTACTGTGGCACAAGACGAATTGTGAATGGTATATTGACAGCGATCATGTAGATCGCCAAATAGTCAGAGGTGTCGACTATGGTGATTAGACGATAGAATGGAATCAGTACGAGCAAGTCGATGATGAATGGGATGATTGGATAAGCTTGGTAGAGAATTGATGACATTTTTCTGGAAAGGGGCCAAATCAAATCATTAGAAAAGGTAAAAAGACACGAATGATGGTTGGTAATTAGTAAAAGCACGAGTCGAAAGAGCGTTTCTAAGATGTTGCAAAAAAAAGATAGCTGAAGCAAAGATATAAAATAAATTGGACGAATAAATTTAGAAACAGAGAAAAAGAGGGAGACTGAAGTATATTGGGTAGGTGAACGAAAGCCGCCAGTTTGAGCCGCCTTTCGTGGCCAACTGGTCCTTTCGCAGTGTTGTTGCATGTCGTGCCAGGACCAGCAGTCCGCGGAGGCGGCCTAACCTGGCGGCTTTCGTTCCCCTACCCAAGTATATTCAGTTGATAGTTCTATGGTGCTAAACACGATCTAATATTAGTCCATACCGTATTCTACAGTTTACTCTAGGGCGCTGATTGGTCAGCTCGAAAGTGTACCTTTTGGCGAGAGTTTATAGTCGATTTGCTCGGTTGTAAACAAACCATATGAGTTGCCCTTGAAAAACTCTCTTAGTTCTGAATGCAGTGAATGCAAAAATGCTGCAAATTTGCAGTTTTCACGCCCCCCCCCCCCCGACTGTGTAAATTGTCATAGGTAATTTTGAACAAGCAGATACCTTACGCATGCCCCTTCAGTTGATAGATCTATCCTCCTTTCCCTACCCTCCCCCCCCCCCCTAAAATATAATTTATGCCCTGGATCTAATGAATTTATGTGCATGTTTGAGACGAATGAGGAAGAGTAAAACAAGGAACTAAATGGAAGGAAAATTGGGAAAGAAGGAAAATCCTTATGTTTTTGCTTGTTTGGAAACAACTCAAAAAAATTGTGTATAAAATACGAAATTTCTATTCGGATTCGTGCGAATTGTACTTAGCTATTTTCATAACTGCGTTGAATTTCCTAAACTTTTTCAGCAACTCAAAATGTTCACAAGCTCTTAAATTATTCTTAGAAAATCAGGAGCTTTTTGAATACGCAAATAGTTCTAAACGAAACTTGCTAGAGGTGTGTCAATGTCCCGTGAGGTGTCGCTAAGCAACGGTAGTTAAGTTTCTACTTTTGTAATCAAACCTCCCATTCAGTGAAGGTAAAAACACCTGTGAATGATGTTAATTACAAACTTGAAGGAAACTTCCAAGAAAAATGTTATCAATAGTTTTGAAGTTTGGAATGTAGACAGCAAGGGGATAAAAACCCAGACATTGGTGGGAAATTCCGGAGAACATGTGATAATCGGAATAGATCTTGAAAATTATCTCAAAACAAAACTCCCCAAGAAAATGATGTCATGGAATTAGAAAAGGGAACTTCGGTACGGCCTATGCGGAACTTTCTTAGGGGCCTATGCGGAAGTTGCGAACTGTTGAATTTTTCGCGAGCAACTAATGAGCATTAGTCTAAGCTTGCAATTATTATCAAATTGCAATTACGAGGGACCTCGTTTTCGCACTTCCGCAAAACGTTGGCAAAAATTCTGCAAGTGACTTTAGAAATCTCACTGTACCTCCGCGGCGAAAAATTCGGATCAAAATCTTTTTCTACAGCCAGTCAATGACTTATAAGCTCAATTTATGACTATCAAATGACCGTTTTCGATGAAGCTCAAAGCAGAACTTCCGCAGGATTTTCACGGAAGTCTCGTAGGTGGCATTGCGAACCTTCTATTTCTGTAAAGTAATATCGTTAATTTTGCAGTCAATGAGCAAAAAGCTTTAATCATGACTATCATTCGGCAGTTTTCGTGGATCTCATTGCGGAACTTCTGCAGAGATTTTAGAAAAATTCGTGTGTGATTCGACTTAACTTCCTCAAATGTCCTGCAGAGATGATACTGAAAATTGTAGAAATTTTCTCGAACAGTTGATGAGCGATGTTTCATATTTTGTGTATTACCATATGATTTTTCACTATTTCAGCGAATCTTCCGCGATCTTGCGAAGAATGGTGGAGTGCCCGGTCTAATCGCACACGCCCTCCATTTACTGGCAAAAATGTCACCATCGACCTCGATGGCGGAGGACCGATGAAGCCGATGACCGTACTTTGTAAAATGATGAAAGACGACATGGGAGTCGATGTGGTGGGTGTCTATTCGGAGTGATGGGTTCTGTGACGTAGAAGAAAACGTCAGCTGAGCTCAAAGGTCAGCTGAGCGCAATTTGTAGCCGAGCCATTAAGAATGATTGCGAATTGAGCATTAATTAACTTGCCTTGAGGGGTAAAACATACGAAGAAACTTTTGCAGCTTAGCTTGAAGCTGCCGTGGCGTTGAGGGCCATTTTTTCAAGACGCGAATAGTTTAAATATAACCTCTTTATCAAAATTCTCTATTTAATTCAAACGCTCAAGAAGCCACAATTATAAAAAACGCGTCATATTTTGTGATCAAAATTAGTAAGAACTGGCGGCTATTGCGCAACGCAAATGACTACCCCTTACGTGAGTTTTAATTGAGCAAAAATTTTGCTGAAAGGGGGAGGTGAGGACTGTAAAGAAGCATATTTTAATATGATCTTTCATTTGTTTCCATACGTCCGTACTAATTACATCATTGAGAAGCTAATAGAGTTTCTAGTATTTCTAGAAACTTCGCGACCCAGTGAAAAAAGATGCGTTTCATGCATGCGTTTCACAATTTGACTTTGATTCTAGAACTATGTTTTCAAAATCTTTGTACCTCACTTACTACTGTTACTGACTGACTAGAGGCCTTGAGTAAAAGAATTTCCGAGCTCATATATTCATTCTGGCCGAAATATATAACCCTAACTTTAGAGCTCACCGCCATACTCGGGGGTCACTTTGGTCAGATTGAGAAAAATTACGGTCTGGACGAGTGTTTTGAGTTGTTTTTGTCGGTCTGAACATATCATATGAGCAGCCTTGGAAGGTCACTTAGTCAGTTCATCCATTGTTTTTCACATAAAAAATTGTGTTGCTCGAAATCGAATGAATTCCTGAAATCAATATATCGATAAGGAAATGCTGAACTTGGGCCACGGTAACTCCTTGCAAGTTGAAAGAAGTTGCTGGGAAAGTATCATTTTTTTCTGAAAAATAAATTGTTTAATGCTTTTGCTCTTCTCAAATTTTTTTGTCTTCTGGAAGACCAATAGTGCTTATTGTTAGCTATGTTGTAGCAAAAAATAACCGCAGATTCCCTATTCTGGTGTTAATGTTGAGAGATAGTTTCTGGTAGTCATTGACCAACTTTTTATAGGTCATTTATAAAATCGTTGACGGATTTGATTGCGGACTTTGCGCCCACAGAAGCATAAAGAAAGCAAGAAAACAGCACCCCACGCTCAGCTCAGTCACTTCCGATGTCCAAGTACTATCATACCTGAGCAGAAAAATCAGTCGAGTAGAGATTGAAACTAGAAAAATGCGGTTGCCGGGAGTGCGTGCGTGTCGCGTGCGGTCGCTCCATCGTCACGATTTTTTTAATGTCCTACACTCTCTATTATTTACAGTCGATGTCAGTTACGTACTCCCTTTCGCATGGGACCTACGCATGCGCAAGGCAAGGGCCCTGCGCGCGGTCCGCCAATCGATAAGGCCAATTTGAATGCCCGAGCCATACGCGCGCGAACGTGGCGCGAAACTCACTGCGCTACGGAAAAGGGAGCACGTGATTAACACGAACTGTACCATAACATGCGAGTCTTAGCCGGCGACAGAATGTACAAATATTTTTTTGCATTCTTCTGACGTACATTGTAAGCTGCAATAAAAAACAATGAAGGCTGTTTTTGCGCAAACGTGATCTACTTGATGAAACCATATGCGTCGATGAATTTGCATGAAAAAAAGCTAAAACAGAGAAGTATACGGACAACAAGTCAACATGCACTCTCTGTCGGCATGGTGATGTGCATATTGACGACAATGGCTCTAATTATTAGTCGAAAGTACAATGTTCATGAAAGACATTGAAGATGTAAATCAACTATGTATAAGGGCAGCATCTAAGGGAAGATTTATGAAGCATTAGTCCTGTAAGATAAACTTTTTTACTGGGAAAACAACATTTTATTGTTTTGAACTTGTACGACCAGTATAAGAGCGTATACGGACTGTATTGAAAAAAAACCCGAAGTCCATTCGTGGCAGAGATAAGTAGCTCTAAACTCTAGCCAGTACCGTAACGAAGGACCCTGATTGGTCCGCTTCAAAATGCTACGGTACTGGTAGCACGTTGGAGTTGATTCCTCGAACATGGATGAATCATATGAGATACCACTAAGCAGTAGCTTATTGACGGCCGTATGTATAATGGAGTTATTTCCAAGTAAATATGTGAGATTGCACGCGATACTTGACGAATCACGGTTACATACCATCAAATGTACCCTTTGATTCAACCGGATTGGCGGCTGGAAGGCGGAGCTTCGTGACCTAGTCAAGGCTAGAGAATGATCAGAGCACGGGCGCGAGAGAGACGCAGACTGCGTCGCGGGCGCGAGCGGCCTTCAATCAGGTCACTAAGACCCGCCCTCCGGCCGCCAATCCAGTTGAATCAAAGGTTTGAGTAAAATGCATTTTGATAAGCAATCTTTTGAAACGGTCAATTGCACAATAGTACCTAACCACACTAAAAATGAAGGAAAGCGAAAAAGAATTTCGAGAAATTTACAGCCTATAAGCACATAGACCGTAGTTACCGCGCATGTTCTGCAACCAACACTTAATTACTGACTCGATTGTGTCTATATCTCCCTGAATCCCTGAATAGTGCTTCTAAGTCTATAACATCGCTGAAAGACAGGAAAAAATTGTTTCTTTTAGATCACCACAATCGTGCAGCATGACTTGACGAGGCCAATTTTTGTCACTGGAAATAATAATCCCGGAGTTGTGCGAAAATCTCTACTCTATGGCATCAATACAGAACAAATGGATCGACTCGTTGAAGGTTTCGAGTCTTGTTCACAGGTAGGCTAAACTTTTACTACTTCTTCGGGACCCAATCGATTTTGTCTTATTCAGTATATGCGGTTCACGTGTCGCGGTGGAGCACGTTTGATGACGCAAGGAGACGAGCGTTCACCATCGTCTTGGTATGCTACCCGGTCTGACAAACACGGATTACAGTGGGGCGATGCACCACCCTACAGTCGAATGTGCTCATGTGCAACAAATGGGACTTGTCTACATAATAGGTGAGAAATCGTTGGTCCTGGGCAGAAAATCGTATATTGATTAGGAAGGGTTAAACTTGGATTATGGTAGATTCGAAGACTGTCTGATGGGAATGTTTTATTTATCCTGTAGATTTTGGACCATCAAATTCATGCTGCTCCTCCTCTGCCTTTTCCCTCTCCTATCCCCTCCCCCCATTCCTTCTGCCCCGTCCAAAACAAATTTTACGACCAACTCTTCAAAAATTGTCGAGGTAAAAGTCTGCAAACTACTAGTTATTTCATTGCTTATGTTTTGTTTTCAACAAATTTTCCTACAATTTATGTTTATTAGTCTGTTCGTTCTCACTCGATTTTTTCAGAATGTGCAATTGTGACTCCGGAGAGGATGCGACAGATGAAGGAGTGAATCCATACTCCCAATTACTGCCAGTGACTGGCCTTTTTCTGGGTGGCACTACAAAAACCTCATCGATAGAGGTGGAGATTGGCCCACTGATATGTAATCGACGGGGTAAGCAGAACCTTTATAATCGCCCAAATTCCATACATTCTGCAACTGGTGTGTATTTAGTGTCTTTCGAATCCGTGACATTCTCGGATCGCAATGTCCGTCTATCTGGTGTGCGGACTTTATCTTCTCGAACATTCGATCTTTGGCTTCAGGCGAAATTTTCTCATCCACATATGAGCATTTTTGCCTGGGAAAGTGTCGATTCATTGCATTGGCTGCATTTATATGTACAAGGTATATTCTACAAAATTATCTGCAAAAATTTGATGTTTTTTCTCCAGATGGAAAAATTGTCGGCGAGATTGTGAACGGTGGAGAAACAGCACAAGTGGTTAGTGAGTCTATTTACAACGATGGTAGATGGCATTCGATCTACTGGGAAGCCGATAGCCGAGGAATGCGACTGAAAATTGATGGTAGAATGGCTGAAAATAACTCAACGCTTATTTTACCAAACGCACATCAATGGACAATTGGTAGGTTACGGTAGAGGTTTTTGCCTGGAGTAGACGATCGTCTAAGAGATATCTAATACGTTTTGAGGCTATTAACAGTTCAGTTCCTAAATGTATTATTTTATAGAATTTTGATGTAGAATGAAAAAAAATCATTTTGATAAAAAAAGATGGTTTTTAAATTTTGTATCAAAGTTACAGCCATGTCATCGTCGAAAATTTATTTCTTGAAAAGCAAAGAAGCAAATTTTGACCCAATCATAAACCCATCAGCTTTTTTGAAATGGAAACGGTAACATTCAAGACAACAACAAAAAATCCGAAAAAACGATCATGCCTACCAAATTTTTTGAAAGTAGTGCTGACATCACACTGTAATTTATGCGATTTTTTTAGACACCAATCCTTGATTGAAAGCAGATTTTTGCTGTATTTTGTGCCTAAATCATAGCAGTTTTATGTGATCAGATCAATCTTCATTTTTTGGAACAATTCAAAAAACTCGAGTCTAATGAATTATTTTGTAGGATCACGAACGGAAAGAGGTCTTTCTGGCTTTGCTGGTGTTGTACGAAGCATTCACCTATGCGGCGAAGAATTATCATTGAGCACTATAGCAAGGAAAGATTATGATAAGGGTAAGCTCAAACGATGTTCATACTCAAAACGTTCTGGCTCAACATAGCGGCCCACTAAATGACGCGCCATTGTCATCAGGTGTCGCGTAAGCAAAGTTGATACAAGGCTAGTGAGGGTAAAAACTAACCAACGCGCAACGAGTAGATAGCAAATTTTGAATCTAAAAGAAGGAAAAAACATCGCCACCGCGATTGCGAACAAGAGTCCAATTTTCCCTTACGCGACATCAAACGTCAATTGCGCGTTATTTAGCGCGCTGTGTTTGCTAAACCGTGCGAGTTCATAGGTCAACTACGGCGCCGCCTTGTGACATTGGCAAAGGCAGTAGTCTTGTTTTCAGGTATCCACATCGGAGATGAAGGTTACTGTCGTGAAGGACTGTGTAAAAATGGTGGGGAGTGTATCGATAAGTATGATGGATATAGTTGTGATTGTAATCGAACACCTTTTGGTGGCGCTGACTGTGGCAAAGGTCCGCCCTATTCCGATTTCATGTTTTCCTCTGGTCTCTAAACGCCTTCCTTTGCAGAATACAGTATGTTCGTTCCGGCCGGATCCTCACTGCAAATCCCTTGGCAAAATCCAGCACATACAAACAATTGTCATCGAATAGCCATTCAAACTTTGTCCAACAATGTCTCAATCCTAAAATCGAAAGCACTATTTGCTGACTCGACCTTCAACATGTCTGTAAATGCGCTAGGTAAAGGAAATATTTTTCTATCATGGTAACCAGTTATAAGCCATTTCTTTTAGGATTCCTTACCCTGTCAGTGTACGATGGTTTCTTTTTCAATCATAAAAATGTTGAGAAACGATGGAATCTCAGCGATAATATTCTGCATGATATAGCATTTTGCGCTTCAGAGACGAGTTTCAACCTTACGGTAAGTTCAGTGTATGTTTATTTCCCGCTTTGGGTTTGTCGCGGGAAAGGGTAGGGTATTTTTGTAGGCGTTCAACGCGATTCTAGAAGAACCCTTATCTCAATAAGTTATCCTTACAAAAATGTCAACGGAATAGGGGAATTGAATTAATTGAGCTATATGATGGTCTCTTAGATGATAAAAATTCAAAAAAAAATATTGATTTAAGCAACCCTTCCATCAAAGGCCCAAAATGGAAGTCCACAGGAAATTTTCCACGTAAGAAATAATTTGAGAAAATTTTCGACCTAGAAATCTTTCTTGAATTATAATGATAGGAATTTATAAGATTTTACATAAACGGAAAACTTTTCTAGAGTTATAAGAATTCAAGTAGAGCTGTAAGAAAAAATTCTGCTCGGATCGGAGGGCATGACTAATTTATTCCCCCCCCCCCCCCCGTCCCCCAATCACCTAGACCGCCGCTGTATGTAGTCAGCAATATGCATATAACAAATCAAAAAACGCAGTATTCAAGGTCGACGGCGAGCCATCAATACATTTTGAAGGAAACTGGACATTCTTTCAAAATTTCAATGTTTGGACATTCTTGGACAAAAGTAGGGCTACTATTAATTAAAGTAGAACAGTATGGCAACATTCGCTTTCAGACTATACCGGCTGTGTATCTCGACTCCAAGTTGGCTCGTCGTTTCCCCTAAAGAATCCGAAAGCTGCCAGATTGAAACATTCGGGGAAAATTCGCTTTGGAAGTTGCTCCATGGACATTATGTGAGATAGATAAAATTCTTTCCACTACATTTTATAATGCATAAAAATTCAGCGACATACGACAACCGGTTACACGACCACCAGATGACGAGGGCATACACATTTATGCCATTGCTCACGCCAAGAGTCATATTATTTCAGTTACTTGTAAGTTCGCTTTTTTCTATAGTTAAAGCTAGTGCCCGGCGAAGGCGGATGCGCACATAAGAAAAGCGCACGCAACGCGGCGGACAAGCAGGCCAAACCTGGCCCCTAGTATGCACGCTCGCTCCAGCGGTAGAGTGCGCTATTGCTTCGCGCCCGTTACGCAACAAAAACTATGCGCTTTCGTCCAAATTTGGCTAGTGTTTTTGAAGGTTCCAAACCAAAAGCTAAAAAGCTGTCTGCATAAAAATAAAATATGGATATATAACTAAGCGCATGTTTGCAAAGCAGCGATTCCTGAACTACAGTATGTCGCGGTAGCATTCCTTTCGCTTGCGCTCGCTCATTCGCAGCTCGAAGGTCTTGCGTGGTGACTTCTGATTGCTCAAGTCAATCACACTCGAACGCTGTGCGAGGAGCTCGCGAAGCGGATGCGCTGGACAGTACGATTGATACAGACTGTGAACCCCGCTAGCGCAAATTTATGTAACTGACATCATGACTTTGCACACCATTACGAAAACACTTACAAGCTACATTAGAAAAGTTAAAGTGGTTTTGAATCACCAATCCCAACTAACCTATCAAAAGAGTTTCATAAAAGACACTGTTGTACTCTACTTACCTGCCAATCAATTTTTTCTTTCAGCGATAGCTGGCCTTGCCATAGCTGGTGTTCTTGCGCTACTTCTGTCGATCCTTGTCTGCTATATGCGCTCTCGTCCTGAAGGTGTCTACAAGACAAACGAAGGCGAATGCAGTCCATCACGAAGTGAGGAACCGCTTGTGAATGGAATGCCGGCTGGTGGAAAAGAATACTTTTGTTAGGCGCTTTCATTTGATTATTTGGTAGCACTTTTTAGTGACCGCATCTTGTGAGGACATTGACCTCAACGTTCCTAAGGAAACTCTTCTGTGATTTCCGATCTCGTCTTTCTTCACGTATAATCTGCATTCGGGTTGTGTTTTACGACCAATTTTCAAGCAATTTCCTCTGTATTCCTCACGAAAATCAGTCATGTACGGGTATTATAGTTCATATGTGCAGTATGATCTGATTGAATAAATAATTTATCAATGTAAAAAATCAATCACAGAATGCAATAGGGCAACGTATAAACTTGGAATTATTTTGAAACTCTCTAATGTATTTTTTATATGTCAAACAACTATGAAAAATGCAAAAATAGGAAAGAAGAGATGCATGCTGTAAGTACAGATTAACAAACGATGGCAGAATAAGGTAAGTAATGTGGAAAAGTCAATAAATAATGCTCAAAGATAATGAGGAATGAGTCTCACATTCGGCAGTTCCTTACCTAGTTCAGGAGTTTTCGACACCAGTGGAGTTTCACAATAAAGGAATCTTTCCAGTGAGCACATGGATTTTAGTGCTGGTAATATGCAGTTTACTTCATTCACTGGACAATATCCCAATGAAAGGAACTTCACGTTACAAAGAGTGACACTCGGAGCCAATCTAAAAAAATATGCAGCAAATCAAGTCGCGAATAAATAAATAATAAGAAAATGACATACTTTTCAATGGGATTCTCATTCGCGGTAAGATATTCCAAATTTGGCAGCAATACCTCGTCTAGAGATGATATCTCATTACCGCTCACATCCAGGTTTGTTACCAGTCCTGCCAATAATTCGACGCCATCCAGGCTAAAAAAATTGACTAGGAAAATAAAAATTACGCTAAATGAAATCCTTTGTTTATTCGAGGACAAATCAAAGTTTTGATATCCAAAACTATAAACAATATTCAACGAATAGTTATTCTTCAAGCCTGCCATAAGGATAGTAGAATTTACTTAGAAGGGAGCAGTTTTCTTTTGCCTTTCCTGATTGAGAAAGATTACCGCCAAAAGTAAAACCAACCTTGAGATCTTTGCATTTCTGATTGCTAATTGGGTTTCCTCTCCTTTCATAAGCTTTTCCAATAACGCTTCACCTTCAACTTCTGATCGTAACACCTTATTCAAAATCTGACGGGAAGCCAACTTTTTGTAGATCTGCAAGACGATAACGCTATAACAAGCATGACTTGATACAGAATTACCTCTTTTCGCTTCGTGTCAAGGTCCGTAGCCAGTTTACCAAGATTTGACAAGATTTCCTCATGGGACTCGGCTGGTTGCGTTTCCATCAAACATAATGTGTACATATAACGCGCCCACTAAAAACGATATCTACAGTAGAAAATGTAAGAGCAGCGTTCTCAGGCTCAGCACTGGAATGTTTTCCTGATGTTTTCATCTATTACATATCAAGAGATCTCATGCTGTACGATTACAGTTGACAACGTCAGATAATCCAGCGCTAAGCTTGAGAGTGCTGCCGTACAAAAATATGAGCAAAACTGCTGACGGGTAAAAAGGTTGAGATGCTCAAGTCATAAAGAAAAGTCAAAAAGAGACTGCTATGAAGATGACAGAGAGGCTGCTATAAAGATGACAAACAGAGACTGCTGTGTAAAACATAAAATATACAAAACTAGCTGGCTTACCCGGCTCCGCCGTATGTTCCGAATAGAAAATTCCATTTCTCAACCGATCCGAACCAAACTTGGCACACATACACTTCGGGCCCCGGCGGGTGTCACAGTCCACTTTTCGTTATCGATTGATGCCGATTTTATCGATTTTTTGCAAAATTTGAGCTAGGGGCTGGGATTTGGCACAGGGGGGTAATCGAGCATGCTGATTACGAATACAATATTAGTTTTCGAAACCGTGCATTACTTTTATCGATTTTATCGATTTTTTTGCAAAATTTGAGCTAGGGGGCTGGAATTTGGCAGGAGGTGTAATCGAGCATGCTGATCACCCCCGCGGGGGTGATCAGCATGCTCGATTACCCCCCTGTGCCAAATCCCAGCCCCGTAGCTCAAACTTTGCAAAAAAATCGATGAAGTCGATAAAAGTAGTGCACGATTTTAAAAACTAATATTGTATTCGGAATCCCCATGCTCACTTACCCCCCTGTGCCAACTTCCAGCCCTGTAGCTCAAATTTTGCAAAAAATCGATAAAATCGATATCGATCGATGACAAAAAGTAGCCTATGACACGCGCCGGGGCCCGAAGTGTATGTGTGCCAAGTTTGGTCCGGATCGGTTCAGAAATGGAATTTTCTATTCGGAACATACGTACACATACATACATACAGACAGACATACAGACAAAGAGACATTCAGCTTTATATATAAGATAAAATTTTGGATAGAACTAACTGAAAAACTGATTACCATATTTTGCGGTTCCATTTCCATTAGCTGTTTGCAGTTATCTGTTATGGATTTGATGGCAACATTGGGTTCACGTCTGGTCAGATCAAACGCTCGTCGTAAAAGTTCCTAAAAAAATTCAGGTAAAATGATTTCGAGGAAGCCATCACAGTTTGTAGCACAATTAACTCTCAACCCTAAAGCCTAAAATTAGAAATCTTTCTCCTCCCTCACCGTCACTTCTTGATGACAATCAAAAAAAAAATGAGCTTGGAGCAGAAATGAGATAACAAAAAGGGAAAATGGTCTCAACAACTCATTCAAAATTGCCTTTTATAAAAACAACGCCCACCTTATTGACATATGGCTTCTTAGAGACATCAATCAGATCTTTATTGTCTTCCTGGTTGAGTTGAACAATGCAGCTTTTATCTGACATGCACTGCCATATCCTCGCACTTTCTGGATTGGATGAGAGAGCTGACACCTAGAAGCATAATGTATACATCGCATCATGGACCATACTGTACCATCGAAAAGATTACCCCTCTCCACTCCGTTTCTTCGAGAGAATTTACGTAAGGAAAGACTTCATTGAGAGTACATGCTTTCGACATGACCACAGTAGTATTATTTCCATGGAAAGACACTGTGAGAGGTACAGCTGGCGACAACGAATCGGGCCTTACTGAAAAAGAAATCCAACTTCGACGTAAGGGAATCACTTCGAAAAGATTCTTACAGAACTCCTTTTCTGATCCCATTTCGAGAAGCCATCGACTGTACACCCATGCACTTTGATCTTCCGGGTCAGTGAAAAATGCCGAAGTTACTTTCTAAAAAACAAAATTTTAAGATTCAGAGAGAAAGAAGAGAGTATTTTACGAAAGTAAGATAAAAGGTAAGGAAGAAACATAACCTTCAGAAGCAACAATATGAAAAATTACCTTCAATTCAGCAGCAACAGTGTCATCATCGAGCTTGTATTCTCCAGTCTTAGAATTTTGCATTTTTGGCAACAACACAGCTCTATAGTGCCAAGCCGAGTAATTCGAGAAATTCTCTCCGATAAGTTTATTCGAAAACCTATAAACGCAGATTTTCGAAGAAAACGGATAAGTAGCACCAGTGCTCACTTACTCAAGTTCCTCGTCTTGTCCAAGTTTAGCTAATTTAGCAACTACACGTCTGTGATCCCATGTGTGGAAGTTTCTGTAAGTGGCAGCGATGTTCGACAGTTTTATAGCGGAAGGAATGCTTACCTGCAATCCAACTTCAATGCCTTCTCACAAAGAGCCAACTCGCGTTTGAAGTCGGGATTCTTCATCCTTTTTAGGGCCCATCCGCGGTGAAACCAAGCGGAGTAGGACTTGGGATTTGCCTAGCAACAAATAAAAACGATTGAAAAAATGAGATAATCCAAAACACGCGAACCTCAAGGCATGTTTGTGTCAAAAACAGTTCACCACCAAGGAGATATTCAATCTTCTTTCCAAACAAAACTTTTTCCTCATCATCTTTTGCGCTATCCTGAACGTTGATATTGAAGCACTATAGAACTGAACTATAAACAATGATGACAGGGAAGTTTAAGCGGCAAAACTAACACACTTGAGATTCTTTCCAAGCTGCAATCTTCTTCTCGATTGCATCCCTTCTAATATTCCAAAATGTGTAAATGTCAGGATTCTTCTCGAGTAACCTCTGTGTCAGGCTTAGCATTTCATCGTCAAGTTTACCTACAATTCGATAACAGCTGAATTTTGCAAAAATCCTCCCCTACATGTGAACATATAAAATGCTGAATCTATTACCTCTCTTCCTTTTCTCGAATATGTGATCTCGAACAGTGCAGAAGACTTTCAACTTTATAGACCTCTCCTTCTCCTTCACCGCCTTTTCTTCTTCACTTGTAGGGACTTTCTTGACAAAGTGCATCTGCAAGAGAGTAATTACCACCTGTATTTTGAGAAACTGTGACGACATTCAAAATTCAAAACAGGAGCAGTTACTACGACAGTTCACTGTTCATCCTAAAGCATAAGATGAAAGTGAAAGAACGCCCATAGGCGACTTATTAGAGTACGAACGTAGTTTTCAAAAGCTTCCTGACTGAAATTTTACTTACTGCACTCGTCAATATATTCGATGGATAGCGTTCTTAACAAGTAGATTGAATCCCTATTATTAGAAAGAGAGAAAGGAGAAGAATTTAGGCATACCACAAAACGGCTTTATCTCGAACTGCATTTGACCATCTGACAGTGGGCGACCTCATTATGTTCCCATCAACAAAGTCTTGATGATAAAGCTACCAGAATTGGGATACAAACGAAAAAAATGAGCATACGGAGAGAGTCTGAATAAAGGGAATCGGGATTGACTATAAGAGGAACTAGCCGCAGGAATGAATGGATGACTTGGGTGGGCCTCTTGCCGTAGAGTGTTCAAGGACATTCGACTACTACAGCTTTCACAACCACACCTGCGTGATGACTCATAGCATCGGTGCAAACAAGCGGGCGGAAATAGACTAGCTGCTTTTTCTGCTGCGGTGCAAAACATCCATAGATGACTCACTAACACGAGGGGTCTCACTGCAGAGATTCTACAAATCGTTTTTTGATAATATATAATTGCGCGCTTGGGAAAAGCAAGTACTCGCGTTCAGTCGAAAACTATACTGTTATAAAACGCTGTTATTTTTGTAAGATAAGTTGGGATCAACCAAATGCAACTAAATTTTTACGCAATACTATTTTATTTATAAGCTCATCCCGAAACCCCTTCAAAAATCACAACTAGTGCTAGTACATAACAGATTTACGTAACAACAATAACAATCTCAAAACAACCCCTCTTCACTAAAACGAATAATAGGTAAGCCAGCAACCTGTAGAGAGTATCAAGTTGAATATTGGAACATCACAATTTGAATGAGATTAACTAATCATGAATGCTCGACGGTACAGATATTATTTTGAAATTTTCAGCGATGACTGCACGACTGGATTCTTCTTCGAGCTTCTCGACGCGACCAACAACCCACGCTGGATATCCGTCCGACGATTTCAAACCATTGATGAATCCCTGTATGAAAGTATCATCGCTATAAGTCATAAGACACACATAAGAAGCTTGCCTCTGCATTTTCAGGACTTAGTGCCACCAAAAGACCACCACTAGTCTCAGATGCGGTGCCTCCAAACAAGTTGAATCCATTCCCATTTGGCATCTTGCGTGCAATTTCATCCATGTACTCTATTATTGGGAGAGTCTCGATTACGAAAAGCAATTTGTCTTGTTGGGCTCGTGCAAGATTATCAGCATGACCTAAACATCACTATTCGATAAATTGGCATGTCAGCAACCCAATTAGAGGAGATCAGGTATGGCAAATTTCAAACAAATATGCACAACACAGTGATAAAAGTGAACAAACCAAGAATTCCGAAACCAGTTACATCAGTAGAGGCATGGGCATTGTATTTGTGAAGCATTTTTGCAGCATTCCTGAAATTTTGAAATCTTATATATAAAGCTGAATGTCTATTTGTATGTACTATGTACGTATGTTCCGAATAGAAATTTTTATTTCCGAATCTATCTGGACCAAACTTTGCATACATATACTTCAGGGCCGGGAGGGTGCCGTAGGCTACCATTCGTCATCGATCGATATCGATTTTACCAATTTTTGCAAAGTCTGAGCTACAGGGTTGGGGGTTGGCACAGGGGGGGGGGGTAAGAGAAGAAGTTGATTACGAATATATTGCCGATAAGGCCGGGCGAAGCCGGGTTTGCCAGCTAGTTACAAATTTGAAAACGTCGCACATGAGGGAAAATGCTTCAATAAAAGGATAAGCAGATAAACGAGATGAAAAACAAAAAAGCCAAAATATCTACCTGTTCAAACGAGTCATCTGCTCTACAACCTGCTGATAAGCACGGATGATTTTCTTTTCATCAAGGCCATACTCCTCTACGCGCCCATTTTTCTTCTTGAGCCATTCGTAAGAATTCACAGCGACCTAGGTGCATGAGTATCGGGAATGGAAGCAAAACATTTCGTTTAGAACATGGTACAGGTATTTCAAAACCTAGAGATGCAGTCTCCACTCGGGGATTTCAGGGAACATTTTAGACAAATCACTGTTCAAGTCAAGCAATGTAAAAAGTAAAAAAGCCTACCTGACCACCAAGGGGCTTGGTCAGAACGAGGACATCACCGGGTTGTGCACGATCCACCATGACAATTTCTTTATCGGAGGCAACACTAGTAGCAACACCTCCGAGAAGAAGCCATGGACAACGAACAGTTTGACCGCCACGAACTTTTGTTCCGGCTGCGTCTGCTGCATCCTAAAATAATCTTCTCACAAGATAAAATTCTGAACAATATTCTATTAATTGGGTTGTTCTCTATGTATATGAGAAGAAAAGCGTTTCGAGCGCGTTCAAAATGTTTTTAAGGTTTTGGCAAAACTCATTGGCGTCAACGCATACTCCGAGGAAATAAGATCTGCTGATAGAGTTTGACAATAATTTACCGCTGCTACCATTTTTACCACTAGGTGCCGGCCAGACTTCGCTCGAAGGCGCCCAAGAGCGTTCAAACTTCTCTGATCTCTCTTCACAATTCTCTCATCTCTTTTCGCACACGTGCCGCGCTAGCCTAGAAGCACCAGCACGCTGGCGCGAACGTGTGAGGACAGATGAGTAATGTGCAGAAGGATCAAGAAAATTTGAGCGCTTTTAGCAAGCTATAATAGCGGTAACAGTGGTTGCGCTGGTAGTAACAATAGCCAATGTGGTTAGAAAGGTAGGGTATGTCTAAACCCTTCGATGATGTTTGTAGCAGTTAAATAATACGTACTAATCAAGATTCGTATGAACCTGAAAGAGAAAATTTACCTTGAACCCCTCGATAAACATCCGGACAATGACATTCCGTTCCTGTTCGTCCAAATCAACAGCCACTCCAAGGAGCATCAACATATTGTCACAACTTACAACACCCATGGCGTACAGATCACTCAGAACATTCGCGCATGTAACACGACCCTCAAACAAAGAATTTGATCTGAAAATATTCATATTTTGAAAGTATTATCCTCACCATCAAATAAGGGTCATCGATAAGTGGATAGAAGAAATCCGTCGTTTGAACGAGATTTAAGCCCTGATGGCGAAGTGGCACAACACAACTGTCGAGACCAATTCCTTAACGGTGCTAAACGTGAGATTCACCGAATGGACACCACTAAACAAGAAGATCAGATATACTTACCGACACCCTCGCCATCGATTACAAAATTCGTGTCGAAAGTTTTGAGCAGTTCAAGCAAAACCTGAAAAATTTCTATAGCTGAAGAACTACAAAGAAAAATAAATAGTAAGTGGATGACATACATCTCTTGGCACTTTGCATCCACATCCCTTCATTGCAGTGAGTTTCGTCAAAATGAAATCTTCAGAAAGACCACAACTGACAGGATCAAAGCCCTTCAGAATCCTTTCTATCCTCTCAGCCTCAGCAGCCATTCTGTAATGAAACTAATCTAAATTGGTTCAAAATACATGCGAATTGTGAAAACACTGATAGGAATAAAAGGAAAGATGCCATCAATACAGTCTCAAAGGGCGCTTTTACAGAATTCCTATGGTATCACTTCAGCTGGGTTGAACGCAGGCTTTAGCACGGCAACACAGAACTACTGCGCAAACCTTTGATTCAGAGAGATGGGAAACAAAGATAAATTCGATCGGCTGACATTTCTTGGGAAAAGCACGTCCTCTTTCGCCCATGGGGAAGGAGTTTCGTCTTGCTTTAACAATCGCTCTCGTGAGAAGGCTTCCTCATTTCTTTTATCAAGTACTCGCAATCCCGAACCACAGGGAACTATGTCAAGATGAGAAAAGCAAGTTTGCTATCAACTACTTTTAATTAGGGGTAAAACCCAGATTAAAACAGTTTCCCGGACTGTGGGATATTTTGTATTGCACAGATTCAGACATGCGCATTTGAATCTGCAGTTGATCAAAGGGATGGAGTTACTAGGTTTTTCTTCATCCTCTACGCCGCAGACTGCGGGAAAGACAACAAAGAAAGGAGACTGCTAACTCAAAACAATTATTAGAATACGAAAGCCAACCGCCATAATAGAACGTTTGAATCAACTTTCTGCACATTCTAGATACGAGATAACAGCGTAACTACAAGAGCAAAGACGGAAATTAATGAAGAAACTCAAGCCTAAGGCACGCGCCATACTTGATCCGCTTGATTCACTTAATCCGCTTGACCCGCTTCACTATTGGTTAATTCACTGAATTGACCAATGATGAAGCGGATCAAGCGGATCAAGTGGATCAAGCGGATCAAGTATGGCGCCTGCCTAAGTCGAACTCTTATCACTCAGACAATTCTGCGCGCAAGCGGCGCGCACTCACGGCCAGCAGGGCAGGCGGCGCGCCGTGATTTGTGGGCGTGGCCCTGCAGCGCACAGGCGGCGCGCACTGATTTCAGCCAACAGGCGGCACGCAATGCATGTTCGCAGGCGGCGCGCAGACACAGTGTGCGTGCAGGCGGCGCGCAATGAACTTTCTGTACAGGATTATAAAAATCAAACCAACATCGTTTTTGACTTAGGCGTCAAAAAATAAAAAGTGCGTAACGTCCGCAGAGTACGAACTTTGCATTTAATTTGACGCCTAATATCAGAAAAATGAGAGTTTTTCATTTCTGACCGTCTTTTCGACGAATGTATTACGGAACCCAACAGGCATATGCTGAATCTAAGACTTCAAAAAGTACTCCAAAGTGACGTTCAGTGATCACAATGAACCAATCACGGCCCAAATTGGGATTTATGTTTCTGAGGTCCTTTTCAGTAACAATGTCTGTTGCTGAAAGCTAAAAGTGAGGTTTCAAAAAGTATTCCAGATTGAACAGGAATTTTAGTGGACCGGTCATTGCCAGAACTGGGATTTATACGTTTTCGATGTATTCCTTTTTCTAGCTATGGTTGTTCGCAAAACAAAAAACAATAAGCATTTTTTCAATAAACTTCTAAAAATTCAAGTTCAATTTCAGCAAAATGTTCAAGGTGAAGGTTAGATAATGAGCTCATGCCAAAATCATAAGTTCTTTTATTTCGACATTTCGTACACATAATATACCTACGACATCACTGACCTCGCAATAACGGTACACAGCTCGTAGCGAACAAGACTGTAAATAATCTTGCTTAATATTGGATCCATGAATAATCATGAGGCATCTCCGAAACAATACCAGTCAACTAGTTATGGCTACATGGAATACAGGTCACAACTTTTGTGCACCTGCGGCATTTTGCCCGAAGAAAACCTTCATGAGGTCAGAACCGTGCAACGCGGGGAAGGGGAGACCGTAATCGAGTTTCTAGTATCACCCACAAGTTTCTAGTATCACCCACAGATAATTTTGAAAAACAAGCTCTAGTTCTAACCGTTGGATTCTGATTTTCAAAATTTGTTTGTAACTCTTGTGTCCTGAACTTTTACGCAAAACAGACATTGTGACTGAAAAGAAGGACCTCGAAAACACATACATCCCAATTTTGGTCGTGATTGGTTCATTGTGATCGCTGGACTTCACTTTGGAGTACTTTTTGGAGTCTTAGATTCAGCATATGCCTGTTGGGTTCCGTAATACACTCGAGTCGAAAAGACAGTCAGAAATGAGGAACTCTCATTTTTCTGATATTAGGCGTCAAATTAAATGCAAAGTTCGTACTCTGCGGACGATACGCACTTTTTATTTTTTGACGCCTAAGTCAAAAACGATGTTGGTTTGACTTTTATAATCCTGTACTTTCTGTAGCATCACGTAAGCGAAAAGGGAGCTTGCTTTCGCGCGCAAATGCAGAATTTTTTGCAGATAATCGTTTCTCCTCGTGCCTGCTTGTTTTTTTTCATACAAGGTATTGAGTTGTTTATTACCTCACATTTACTCTGCTGTTTCACCTCTTTTTCTATTTCTAAATTGTTTTGAAATCAAGTATGCGATTTTTTTTCTGCCTTTTTGTAGCACGTCCTATTTTATTCCATCCAAATTCACTCTTGTTTCTCAGTCAGTCTTACATATCTTTTGTGCTACCTCTGGTTTCAATCATATTGACCCCGTGACATAGGGACGCTCATTTTCAATCAATAACGCTTTCTTGCGTCGTCGCGCCTCCTTCGTTTCTTCCCGTTGCCATTTCTTTCTCTTCTTTTTTCACAATATAAAAGCAAGGTTGAATTCAGGTCAAAACAGCCTTAGTACAATGATGGCTATGTGTGAATGCCGAAAAAAGTCAACCTCAAAGGAGTAAGTCTTGTTTTTTTTTCTTGTTTTTTTGTTTTTTTTACATATATTATGTATTTATATCTATGTATACATGTCCAGGTCATTTATCAAAGTATTTAGTGATTTTTTGGCGGTAATTTCAAGTCATCTCATCATACTGTTACATTTTTTATCAACTTCATTGTATTCATTACTTCATACACACGTCTTGTTGATAGCACATTTGAATGTAAATACGTTGTTGATGTTCACTTTGAAATGTCTCTGAATTTTGTATGTACTACCTAAGCTAATAGTATTAAACGCCAGCTGTCAAATACAGCATTATCCTGTAAATACTGTATTTTTGTTGCAATTTGTGTTGAAAACCTGTCAAATTTGAAAATTGTAAACATTATTCGTTAATAAAATAGTTGTGAAACCACATTGTCCAACAAGCATAAGATATTCAGATCGACAACAAAAATCCGAGCAGATTCCTGCCAAAATTTTTCTCGTAGCGCGCAGGCGGCGGACCTTCAATCCATAGGCGGCGCGCACTGCACACACAGGCGGCGGGAAGGCACATCGCTCGCTGATTCAGTGCGCGCCGCCTGCGCGCAGATTTGTCTGAGCATAAGCCGTAAAGTCAGATGGCTCCAATTCGTAATGGCAGATTGCGCCACTTATTTTTACGCCTAAAATCAAAATTTATTATTTTTACTTTTGGGGCATGAGGAAATCTTTGCGTGGAGGCGTTAAACCGATATATCAAAGGCTTTTGAGGTCGAAGTTCAGAGAAGAAGATAATAAACTCACGAGGGAAGGATACTTGGTGACCGTGTCTTTTGCAGTGAGATGTATACCAGTAGGTTTGTCTTGGAACGCTGATTCTAAATCTATGCTCACTGTCTGCTGTGCGACTCCCTGAACGAAGTTATGGAATTTTTTCCATATTGATTTTGCGAGATTTAGGCAGTCAAAGTCGTCAGTATACAGGCTTTTTAGACTGTGATGTATTTGTGACAGTTTCTGAACTTAGCGTGAAGCTTTACTTCATCTCTACGCTCTTTTGTAGTGCATAAGCGACCATTCTAACGATATTGGTGAATTCTGCATCAGAACAGTGCAAATTTCGGTGACAAGAAATGTTCATAACTTCTTTAGAGCGCACAGCAGATAATGAAAACAGATTTGGAATCAGCGCTCCAAGATGCATTGAATGGTGTACGTTTCATTTCAAAGCCACGGTCACCAAGTATCCTTTCCTTGTTAGATGTTTTCGAAGTTGCTTTTGACAACACTGAATTTTGCCAAATAAGTTCATGATTCATATCGTGCTCGACTGATGTATATGGCCACATCTGGGACTTTATCAACTTCTTCTGTCAAACTGATTCCCAATATGTTTGGAAGATGAAGAAGAAGTTCAGTTAATTTACAAATGATGAAGTGCCTCTTGCAAACAGCCTCAAGCTTTGCCTCTATACTTGGCTGTCCTTTGATCAATTTTCACCTCCTGCATAGACATGCCTTTTGAGCACTTTATGATAAATGATTTATTGGTATACAAGGAGAATATTAAATTCTTATTACAAGACTTTTTAGTAACTAGTATAATACTGTACAAAGTGACATACATGGCATGTACATTCCAAAACATCCAATTTCTACTGTCTAGCATCTAATTCCATTCTACGTTTCTCGTCGGAAAATTGGAATCCAGCCATTTCAAGGAGTGTTTTATCAGGATTGTCGTCCCAGTTTCCAGGGAGTGGCACCTAGAGTTGCAAGTACTTGGCTAAGCAGATACGACGATGAACAACGATTCATACTTTTTTGTGCTTCTCAGCCTGTTTATTCTGCCATGCTCTCAGTTTCTGCTGATCTTCCAATGCATTTGATGATGCACATCCCCAGACCTATAAGACCAACGAGTAAGAAAACTGCAAAGTGAGAATGAGTCAGACAAGATTGGAAACGATCATGAGCTGAGCGCACGTGTGTAACTGCATGCAGTGCGTAGGCACGCAATAGCTGATTCACCTGATCCACTTCGCTATCGGTCAGATCAGTTGATTGACTAATGCCGAAGGGATGTCCACTTGATCCACTTTGCTATTGGTCAGCTCACCGATCTGACCGATAGCGGAATGGATCAAGTGAATCAAGTGAATCATATGGCGTTACCAAAATAAAGTCTGATAAACGAGCCAATCTATGCAAGGATCTACCGATAATACTACCATTACTCAGCTGTAATTTATTAATCCGAGTAATTCGAATTCAAGAGCCATCGGCTTAATAAAAATTTTATCTCCGCGAAGGAAAAAAGTCGATCTTTGCGGATAATAGAGCAGCGAGCTAGGCATAATCGTGTGCTCACTGTGAAAAGACATTGGTTTCTGTCTTTAATTGGAGTTCATACGTCCACAAAATATCAACGACTATTTACCTCAGCAGCTTCAACATTGTCCATGTCCTTATTAATTTTCAGCACATCCTCGAACGATAGTCCAAATGCAGCTGATCTGATCTTGAAATTGCAGTATATGGAAGAAGAGGATTCCCGCCTCTCTAATTTTGGCGCTATTTGGAAGAGCATTGTATCCGGTCCGCCAAATCGTGAAGAACCATGCCTGAACACGCAACAACTCCTGCTTCGTCTAGCATAAAAGTATCAAAGTTTACCTCCATGTCTCTTCTGTAGCCAATACGAAGATGCTCTTATCAGTAAGTTGGAAAATGGTTACGGTGGGACCTCTATAGTCGAAGACGTTAGCTTCAAATCGATTTACACTGATACCTTGGGTAGCACTGGAGTATAATGGAGTCCACTGCTTTGGGTTAGTATCCGATTCCGAAAAAGACACAATAGAATGAATTTGAAGAAAATGCTAACGTTGCAATGTTTACCTTCGTCGAAGTACCAGTGACTGAGTATTTGCTTGGCAAAGAGCAACGAACGTACCACATCTGTATAGGGGTTAGTATGTCCGACGAGTAGTCAGTTACAGGCTGAAAACTAGAGAAATCTTTGATTCAATGCTTTTGTACGATAATAAGCCAATCGATGGACGATACTTACAAAGTTCAACCCTAAACATTCTTGTAAAATGCGTTCTTGCAAGGCGTGACAGAACTTTGGACATATGGCATTCTTCCAAGTTATAATGGCGTGTGCGTTAGAACCGCTTGCGCTCTAAAACAAAAAACAAAACAAAATGAGGGGACAGAAATGTAAATAGCTAAGGGACATCTCATTGTCTCCAGCTAAAGTCTTATTATATTTGACTGTTGATATACTATTCTTGCGTTGTTGACAATACTTGCGCGTAGAGTGGGGCGCGCAACTTGATCTGCACTTGATGCCCCATCTTGACGGGCAAGTGTTGTATCCACCGCATAGGCACTATTTACCGCTAAACCCACTAATTGATGTCTACGACACGATGAATGGGTAAAGGCCAAGTATTATGGGCAAATCTTGAGTCCAAAATGGTATGGAGCGTTTCAAACAGCGAATTCGCTGTTATCTTAATTAATTATCTTGAAAGATAACAGATTCATGCTCACCATCTCCTTTGCAAGATTTGCGATAAACTGCTCATCGCCGGCTACAGCGCCCGCTCCAGCAGCTTCCGAGCAGACTTTAATGAGATGGAGAAGAGGTTGAAATGCTGTAAAAGTAAGCCTTAATGTAACTAACAGGTGCACTACAGAAAAACACTTAATAGAAGAAGATTATCATCAACACTCACCCATAATGTAGACATCAGTAGACGTTCCCATAAGACTAACAGCATGCTGGGAAAACTCTTGAAAACTCAATTTGGCATCATATGGCTTTGAATCGGAGAGAAAGTTCCATAAACTTTCCGCCACGCTTTCACCAAAAATGCCCTAAAAGCGAAAGAATAAAGTCTGATGTCAGGACGCGCCATCCAGTATATTTCTCTGCTAGTGATCATTTTTAAATCTTTTCTACGCGAGATCGGAAGAGCACACATCCTGTCGAAACTGTTTTCTGGTGAATGACCAGAGCACCTCTTCCACCCACATGTGCAAGTTGTACTAAACATTGGTTTTTAAATGGTCAGGTTCAGGTCAATGATTCAGGTCAATCACATAGACATAAGGGAAAGTGGTGCATACAAAGCTTATGAGATTCGCTATGAGCGTCTGCTGAGTTACTTTGTAAGTACACACATTTCGAGGATATACTATAGTAAGAATTATTCAGTCACTGAAATTTTTGCCGAAGAAAAACAGAAGTATTCAACTGATATCCAGTAAGTTTACAAGATAAGAAAATCTTCAAATGATTTTTGAAATTGAAAAATGTTTGAAAACAAGGCTCACCTTCAAATCACCGAAAGTCAAAGAGTTCGATGTGCTTCCTGCCAGCCTGACAAATGCTTGCTCTACTCGCTTATCGACAGTTTCAGTGACATTTCCATGTTTCGAACCTTTATGGCGTCCTGTTGGTTTAGCTTCTGCGTTTCCCATGATTCATGGACTGAAAACTAGTCTATGCAACGCTCGACTGCAACGCATAGGAATAAAGAAGAACTCGTTACGACCGATTGTCTAAAAACAAAAGGCAACACACAAAAGGGGCAACATATGATCAGTCGATAATAACGATTATATATCGACAATCAGCTGTTTTATACACGTTCTGTAACTGCATGAAGAGCAAAGAACACGACGACAAATGACGTTTGACAAACATGCCGGTGTCGTCTGCCTTCAAATGCACTAGGAAGGGACTTGGCAGATAGCCAAGGCTATTTTTAGCGGCGGAAGTATCAAAGTCAATGCTTCAAGTTTAAGTAGAACATATAAGGTTATATTTAGACAATGGAAGATGATCAGCTGTTCTAGGCACGTTGTGTAACTGCACGAAGGGCACAGAACACGACGACAAATGACGTATTTGCGCACCAAGCTTGTCCGTGTTGTCGGCGTAAGAATACACTAGGAGACTTGACAGGTTGTCGGGGCTATTTCGGTGTAGCAGATGTAGAACATTGCTCCAATGATATTCCCACTGCTTTGCAATGCTCCATTCGATACCTCTGACATTCGTTTCGGACGAACGGCGCGCAAAAATAACGATTCCTACGACCCGCGCCTGTCGAGCGTATGAGCGGCGCGACACAGTCGGATTTGAGTACGAGCGGCGCGCAATTCGCAGTGCATCAGTACGAGCGGCGTGCAATTGACAAGCAGGACCGGCCGCGTGCCTTCAAACGTACGAGCCGCGTACCATAATGTCTAAATTAGGATCAGCGGCGTTCCACAGCACCCCCCCCCCCCCTCCCCTCCCCCCTCCCACTCTATGCGAGCGGCGTTCAATTCGGGGTGTATGTCAAGAGGCGCGATTTTTATTGCCAGCTGGACACCAAATAGCGAATAATAAGTGTTTTGCAACTTTCTAAAATTATATGAAATTTGGAAGAAGATATATTAGGTAGTTGCATGAGTTGTTCAATCTTGATGCTCTAGAAAAAATTTAAAAGAGCAATTTTGAAGGTCAAAAACTCATGAAAATGCAATTCACAACAAATTCGCAAATATTTCAGTCCGATTTATAGCAAAAACCATGAAACTCAGTAAATGGTGACCTCAGACGGATAGTAAGCTACTGCACTTTATCCGGTAATTTTTGAAAACTCGCATAACACTCAACTGGAGTTTTAAGTTGGTGACAGCCAGAGAAATCGCGCCTCTTGACCATCTCCCTTCAATTCGGCGTGCACGAGTACGATTGGCGCGCAGTTGACAAGCAGTACCGGCCGCGTGCTTTCAAACGTACGAGCCGCGTACCACTATTTTGAGCTTCTGCAGCTTTTCAGGCAGGTCCACATGTTCAGGGCTACCATAGTCAACGAAAGACGTTTGAGTTTGTGCGCGATCATTATTTATGCATTCGGTTGTAATTTTTTCATTTTTAAGTGCACAAAAACTATGGCGTAATTTTCACACGTTATAAGCGTAAAGGGTACTTGCGTAAGGTACGACGCAATGGCTAGGCTGCCCTCAATGCTGATTGACTTCAATGTGTTTACAATATTTACAGAAGGTTTACACAAGGCCATAGTCGGAAGGTGGTCCTATAGACAGTTTTCGATAGTACCTTTGTGTTGATTAATCTCGTAGCCGGACCTGATTTCCGAGACTGCCATATCGGTGGCGTTAACACAAAATTGTCATATCAGCGATTCAAGCACGAAATTACCGTACCAGCGGCGCCGAAGTGACAGCGTACCAGCGGCGCGAAATTCGCGTATCACCCGAGCGCACTTAGCGGGCGAACGGCCATTGAGGAGTCCGCTCGTACGCAAATTTCGCGCGGCTCGTCCAAAACGAATGTCAGAGACTTTGGAACGCCCATAATCGGCCGCGGAACTGGTGGGGAAACTGAGTCGCGCCCCAGTGCCAATCGATCAGAGCATGTTATCCTTCGCGCACTTTGAATAGTCGGAGTAAGTCCTTCATAGGGAATCTTTCTTACTCTGCTGTATTGTTGTACAGCATTTGATGATCGATTAATCCTTTGGAATAGGCACACTGCAGCGCAATTTCAGAGTGTTTTGATCATTTTGTGTAGTTGAATGCTTCGAAATGCTGTCTATAATGATGACTGCTATGCGCTTCAACGGTCTTGACAACTCGCTCTTCAATGATCATAGAAGCAGAATGGTTTCATTTGTCGCAGCCTCATATGGCATCGCTTCAGGTTGCGTTAAGTCGGTGCATGAATTACCTCCTCCACAAGAAGGACGGTTTGTCATCATGTTTTCCTAAAGGATAATTTTTACCATACATCTGACCTACCCTTTTAGCCCAGTCAATGGCAGTTGCCACTTTACGATTTCATAACATAGTACTGCGCAACATCATATTTTTATCTACTTCCACATTTTCTTCGAGATTCGGAAAATAAAATCTTCAAAGGCGAAAGAATCAAGCACGCCTGTATGCAAGCCTGAAAAGCAGTTGTCACTAGGAACAAATCGAAGGATCTGAATTCGAAAGCGTCAACTGCGGAAGTCACTATTGTATGACTGTGATCGAGTCCCAATATAATAGCTCGAAAACAGCAACAGCATGTGCTTGCACTAGTCACACACAGATCTGATGATGTACGAATCTTCAGTGTTAGAAAGTTATGATGGGGTTCTCACTCACTGATATGGGTAGGTAGTATAAGTACTGAAGTGACTGACTAAGCACTAAAAAGTCAGAAACGCCAACACATACAGTTCTTGAAAAGGTGTTTAGACTATAGTACATGGAAACTAGGTCCGGATTCCTAGATGTTTGTGTTCGATTCACTAGGTGCGCAATGTTTTTGAAGATGCCATTCCATACTAGATGAGCAATGATCTTCAAAAGTGTCTCTAAACCCGGTGGGCACTTATGAAGTCACAAAATACAGATGTTTTGCAATATAAACATGTACTAGAACCTTATTTCTACAGTACTGCAAGATCTGTTCCATCTTGATTTCTCATATCAACTGTGGGACTGATGCCGAACTGGAACTGGATGTTCAAGCCATTTGCGGTTTGTGCATTGGCAATGCCAATACCAAAAAGGACTTACCTTTTGAGAAATCCAGGCTCCCGAATTACAGCGGTTTTGACTCACGTACAAGCGCTGGCTCTTCTCATTTTGCCATTATACTGTCTTTTTGCGTGCAAGGTATGTAGAAAAGTAGCTAGCTCTACAAGAACATCCTAACGTCAAAGGCAGCACAAACTCGAATAAAAAGCAAAGCGTCATGATTCGCTCGAGCTCGGCAAACTGTATGACTCGGTACAAAACTTTTCTAATCTTAAGTATATTCAAAAACTGAGATAGTACTAATGATTCTATGTGGATTGAAAGTAAAGATGATGTCCTATTGGAGTCGCTAGGGTCACTTCACTTGCTACGTGCGCGAATCGAGAAAATAACGTGCTCTAATAGATTGGCACTGGGGCGCGACTCAGTTTCCCCATTAGTTCCGCGGCCGATTATGGGCGTTCTACACTTTGAAGGCAGGGGATGTTAAAGGCAGTGTCCGTATAAGATTTGGGGTTTTGGGATTTCAGTGTCATGCGAAAGTGGCCCCTCAGACACAGCATCGCCCAAGTACAAAGTTACGTTCTACCTAGCAAGAAAAACGATCGGGAAGTGGGGAAACTCTTACGCCTTGTACAGGAGTCCTCCGACCTGTCTGAGTTCCTGCTATGGCACCCGCCATACTTGATCCGCTTAATCCACTTGTTCCGCTTGATCCGCTTCGTCATTGGTCGATTCGGTGAACTGAGCAATAGCGGATCAAGCGGTTGTCCGCTTGATCCGCTTCCACTTTATCCACTTCACTATTGGTCAGTTCACTGAACTGACCAATGATGAAGCGGATCAAGGGGATCAAGTGGATTAAGCGGATCAAGTATGGCGGGTGCCTACAGTCTGCTCCAGTTGGGATCAGGCCGAACCGTCAGCATAAATTTGCGCGCTCGCAGCGCCAAGCGTTTGCGCTGCATATGCGCGCTGTCGGAGAGAGCCAAAGGATTGGAGAGAGGGCAGAGAGGCAAGCCCTGTGCGTGACCGCGAAACCCCAGCGAAACGGACTCCCGCCATGCCAATTTTGGCCTGGTTGGGATTGGGGCAGACTGTATGAGGTAGAGCACGCATGCCGCCACAGTCAAAGTCATAGGGTCCCGCAGCGACTATGCGTTCAGCTTTGGTGGGGACCGTCGAATTTCAAATTGTAAGGTTTTAAAAAAGGCATGTTCTCGCCGTTTTCGCGCGTTCCGATATCGATTTTCGGATTCGGCGTTGCAAATAACCCCGGTGAGTGGATTTTCTAAAGACTGAGTTGCCCGTGTATGATCGTCTCCACGATTCGTGTAAAGGTGTATTGCAGACTTTACCTGATAGCACGGGTAAACTTGTTAAACCTCCACGTCATATCGTTTGCTCGCTTTCGCTAGAGTGGGCGGAGCACTGTCTACGTACACGCGCGGCGGCTTTGGATGGCGAGAGAGTACAAAAAACAATGCTCTAGGATGGAGGTTTATTGACCGATTACATGTCATGTCATGTCTGCAGTGGTCCGCCCACTCTAGTGAAAGCGAATAAACGATAGCATTGTTTTTCGTACTCTCTCGCCATCAAAAACCGCCACGCTTTGAGTTGGCAAAACCCCGCCTCTACACGAATCGTGGAGTCGACGATACTGCCTCTAAGGTAGGCCAGAGGTCATCCGGTTCAATCCGTTTATGTGGTTCGCTCCTTCGCTACTGGTCACTGAATTAAACAGCGAATGGGTGAACTACGACGCCGGTTGTATCGTAAAAGTCTGGTGCTTGCTTAATTTAGCGCATTAAAGGTTTCTGACTAGAAAAGTGATTGCTCAAGTCCGCTGCATAATTTTATTCCGGACGAGAAATTGCTGCAGGAAGTGGATGCTGCTAAGGTCGCCACGCCCATCAAGTGGGTGACCTAAAGGTATTGAGACCGAAACTAGGCTCGGTAGTTGTCGTAGCCAACGCTACCGTAATTGTTATTCGATGATCTTGTACTAATGTTTTGTACGATTCCGCGAACCCAGTTCGCAAAACAGGTTTTTGTCTTGTTTGCGATTTGCATTCGAACAAGGAAGCTGCCAGCTGGCAGCCTTTTGAACACTTACAATTTTAGCTCCCCCTTTTGGAACGCCAGTTGTGGTTGAGTTGTAAGCCGGAGAATCCGACGTTTTCGTAGTGTTTGCGGTGAAGTGTTTTGCCGGAGAACCCGGCTCGGGAATAAAGCAATTAATCCAACCGTGTTTGGCAGAAGCAAGGTAAATCAAAAATCCACTGAACCCCAGAACAGTAGTACTTAGTCATGGCATAAACCGCCAGCTATTGTAAAAAATTCCAGAAAAACATCAACCCGAGGAGCAGCAGGTACAATCCTAAATATCAAACGCAACAGATTGCGAATCAACAAGTTCGTAATCAAACTAGGTGATGGTGGAGGCGAACCTATGGAGTGTAGCATAGATGAGAAGAGCACACCAGACAAAAAGAGCAAATCTAGGATTCTCCGCCAATGCATCGGTTAGAATGAACGGAATGAAAACAAACGCATTGAATCGAGGCTTGGAGTTTCAGATAGAAAAGAGAAACTTTTTTTGGAGAGGGTCTCATTTCTCACTTGAAAAAGCATTTGGAGAAAGCGAAATGTCCAGCTTTGCCTAGAGAAATTGATGCTTATCTGCTGAATGGACCGGTATTCCTGGGAGTTGACAGAAAATTTCTCAATTCCCTTACTAAATGTAATTTGAAGTTAGCGAAACAAGAGCATAATAGACAAGTTGCCCCCAGTCACTGGTTACATGACGATGGACAGGGAATCGGGGAGGCTAGGACAAAATAAATAACTGCTAGAGGTGGCAACAAGTTGTTCGTCAGTAGCGCTCATGCCTGCATGCTCCCCAGGCGACTAGTTGCGCATGAATGTAACTCCTAAAATGACTCCTTTCTTTTACTTGCTACCAAGACCATCTGCGCAGAGAATGTCCAAGGAGGTTAACTAGCGCTTCCATTACGGCGTTCATCACAGCGATGAAGAGCAAGAAAAAAAAAATGAACCTTAGTGTAAATCAACCTTGATTTGGAACTCTTTCGATTGTTCTGCCGTTGTTTGCAAGTGACTTGAAGCGTTGTGGTAGATCAACTTTATCCGCTGAACGTAGTCTGGCACCACGCATTTCGTAAGACCACCATATGACTTATCACCTTTGGAGCACCTTATCAAAGGCTTTTCCGGCTAGGAAAGCTGCATGCAACTCCTTATGCTTGTCGATAGTGCCGAAACGCTAGTCAACAAAGAAGTATTATCAATTTCACGCTCAAATCAACTTACATCATGATGAGATTAAGTAGCAGCCAAACGCAATTACGAGTAAATTCGAGCAGATCTACGGAATGTATACACAAATTTAGTATAGGTAAAAGGCTAAACCTCGCAATCTTTATCAACCCGCCAAAAAACACGACATTCAAGCTGGCAAACAAGCTATTGAAGGAATAGATCAGCATCAAGTAATCGAGAATTTTCTAATGACAAATGACTTTTCTCTTTGCAATCAATCTTTTTTAGCCTTCAGTTCTCGCTCCGAATAACTAGTAACTGTATTTGTTGTGTTCGACTGTGACTCTTCATCTTCCCAATCCCATTGGTCATTCATCCGAATGCCCTTCTCTTCACGGACCTGCAGTAACCGATTCTCGCAAAGAAAAACCTTGTCAAGATATTCGTACCTCCTCGAGTAATTTGTATATTTTCTCGTAATCTGGGACTGAATCGAATACATATGAATCGATTATGGTGAGGATTTGGTCATATTGCTTGGGTGTTTCAAACAAGAACTGAATGCGTCCGGCTGCTCGAGCTGCTTGCTTGGCTGCTTGTACGGCAGCACGATCTGCAATTGAGACAGTAATTGATGAAACTTCTGAGAGCTACATGCCTGTCACGAGTCTCCATGGCAGTGTACCTCTTGTCATTTCAATCGACATATAAAACCAACTTTCCAAGTCGTCCCGTCTTCCAAGATCCTGTGAAGATTCGAAGATTGACGTAAAGGATTTTGAAATGCAGGTGACTATTACGAAATTCTTTGCAATGAGGAACGCCAAAAGTTCATCACCTTAAATCGACAAAAAACGGTTAACGCTAAGATTGCTTGGCGTACAACATGCTCATACAGTTATTCCTGACACTAACATAGAATGGAAACCTGGCAAGCACCCTTGGCCAAAGTATCGGGTCCTGACGCTGCGGGCGCAAAGTCTCTTGCTTGGATTGAAATCGCTCTTTGCTAAGCGCTGGGTTTGTAAGGCGGTTCAGCCCGCAGCAATCTGTCGATTGCGACATCGACAGATTGCTGCGGGCTGAACGCCCTGCGAGTCTGCGTCGCTAATGCTGCCCTTCTGGCTTGCGGGATACGTTTAGCATTGGCTGGCGAATTAGACATCGCCTATGTCGAGGGCCTAAGCCGTGCTAGGGCTTTACAAACCGGCTGCACGTCAGGAGGTACGCCGCGCGCGGCGGTCGCTTCGCCGCGCACGCCGCGTCCCGATCTTGGGACCCATGGAACTCCCCATATCAAAGACTCCCGGCGGCAAAAACACGGGGATGGGGATGGAGGCAGGTACATGACTCAATGGCATAAGTAACACCAGTGCGTCACCTCTGCTTCGCAGAGGCTCGCACTGGCCCCACTATCTACGTGCCTTACTCATTCTCGTAGAATTGTGGCACTGGAACTCACCGCGCTATGCCGACTACCACGAATAAAATGTAAACAACTACTCATTTAAAAAGCTTTTTCACGTGAGATCGGTGATTTCGCGTGGATAAAACTTTTCATAGGAAGACAAACGCAAATTTGAATAGGTTTTTGAACTTGTCATGGCTTGGTAGTCGCCATAAAGGCAGTAGTAACCGTGAGCTACATCTCTGTGCGAAAATCTTCTCAAACGCTTAGCTAGAACCTTGGCAAATTGACCATTTACAAAACCAATTCGTTTTGGCGCCGTTTTCGTTATGTAGTAAACTTTCGATCACTTTTCTGGCTAAACTCCATCGTTTGCACATTTGCTAACCAAATACACCCACGACTTTGCAAAAAGTGATGATACGGACCCAATTTTGCGGGACAGAAGCCAGGTGGATCCGTTTGGCGCGCAATTTCTAAGGGATCCACTCAACGAATCTACTCGTGGTTTTGCATGTTAGACTTCCAGGAAGGGAGCATGCACTGTGCAAAATTTGGGCTAACAACGCTGGCTGGAACACGCTCTACGAATTTCGTAACAGACGGACACACACACACACAAAAACACGTAAACAACCCTTAGCCCGTTATTATAAGGTCTTGATTGCGTCTGGAGTGCTGCTCTTGTATTGGTTGAAGTACGTTGCGGCGTCGCTTCGCGAAAAATTCGATTCCGATCGTACCTCCTGACCGTCCGCACCTGCGAGTATTATCGCGCTTGGCAGGATATGCGCGGGTATTGTAAGATGCCTGTCGGGTACTTACGGCTTTTTCTCAAGCCATTTTCTAAGTGAAACAGCTACTGTCCAACTTGGAGACGCAGGCCGACTGTTGGACTTTATGATCCGAAAATTGTGGTGGACTGCGCATGCTGCTAATTGTAGAGAAAGATACAATTGGGTAAGAATATTCCACCAATGCGTAAGCATATTAATCGAGCAACTTTCTCGCCTAATTCAACGCTATGGGTTGAGCGAGACTGCACGGCATACGCGGCGTATACGACGTTCGCAGCGTACGCATTTCACACAATATTGAACTCCCCTAATATTACGAAGACTGTGGCTTAAAGTGGATTCTTGTCAAGTTTTTCAAATGGTGGAAGCTAACACTTCAACTCTTTTGGACCTGGTAGTGGCCCGACCTACAGTGCTGGCGCAAGAGCATAATTTTGAATGCTCATTGCTACAGATCTGCTCAGATAGCCTTTACCTTCGTATAGCTTTTAAACCGCGTTTTCTTTGTTTTCCTGTCAGCAAAACAAGCATTTTGCCCCCAATATACTATTGCAAAAGCTATGTTCTGCCCTTTCGCAACGAACGAGCGGGGGGGGGGGGGAGGGGGCGTGTCAGTAATCTCATTCATTAGCCAATAAGTTTTCTTAATATTGTCAAAACTTTGAGCACGATGCTGTACAAGTGTAGTTGCTAACAGTTTGCCGCTCTACATGTATTGGAGAAAATTTGAAAAATAAAAATAAACGCAAGAAAGAAAAATCAAAAATCAAAAAGAAGTAGAATGGATGTCGGAAAGGCTCTAAACCCCGTTTATAATGTTATTCATATGCTAGTAAGTAAAAAACAATAGGAGTGAGGCTTCTCTTGTTACAGAAAAAAACCAAATCCGAGAGGGACTTGCAGTGACCTGATCGTAAGCCCACTCCCGTTTCTACACCATGCGCTGAATCCTGAAAGTATGCTCCAAAACTCAATGAGCCACTGCGACTTATCAGAAGTAGGCGAAAGTGTTGGAATTATAACACACTGGCTGGCTTACCCGGCTTCGCCCGGTCTTGTCAAAACACTATGATAAACGTCCCATCCGTATCCCTGTACAACCTTTCCCTCTGCCCACTTCTACATGCTAATTCCCTATTCCCGCTGTGTTAGTAATTAGCATATTCACCCCCTTGTGCCAATTCCCAGCCCCGTAGCTCGCATTTTGCAAAAAAAATTCGATTGAATAGTTAGAAAGAAAGGATGATCTTAGAAACAAATATTGTATTCGTAATCAGCATGCGATTACCCCCTCCCCCCTGTGCCAATCCCCAGCCTCATAGATCAAACTTTGCAAAAAATTGGTAAGAATCGATAGGATCGATGACGAAAAGTAGCCTATGACACGCTCCTCGCCACGGACTATATGTGTGCCAAGTTTGGTCCGGAGATGGGTTAAATGGAATCTTCTATTCGAAACATACGTACGCACATACATGCATACAGACAGATGGACAGACAAGGCTTGAAAGCTGGGCTAGTGATTTTTCGCTCATACCTGTCGACGATGTGCTGTAAGACTGCCGTATCTTGTTGTGCCTCTCCAACCAATATCTTTACGTGGTGGAATCACAACCCCATTCTTAATAAAGTACAGTCATGACAAAGCCAATAATGACTTTTACATAAATGATCACCTTGTCTAGATACTTTCGTGCTAGCCCAAAATCATAGAGGAATATAATTTTCGACTGTTTGTTACACTTTTGCCCGGGAGCAAAATTCCCTGGCTTTATATCGCGTGACAAATATCCAATTTTATGAAGCTCTTCGACAGCCTAAAAGATTTGAAAATCGTTTAAAGCCCATTTTCAAATGTAGTCTACCTTTAGAGCCTGCATGGCTAGCCTCAGGGACGTACTCAAATGGAACTTCCGATTTGGCATTTCGGATCTGAGCTTATGCAAGTCCTTGTATAGTAATGTCATGACGACATACACATAATCCGGTTTGTTGGATCCCTTGAATCTCTGCGTTGCAACTATTACGACCTAGTCCATTGTCGCTAAACTTACGTAATCTATCAATTCACAAAAATGTTTTGCTTTTGCCGCATTAGCTGCTTTCAGAACACCAACCTCTATATGCAACATAGATTTACTGTATTTTTCTGTTTTCACTGCTACGGGCCTGAAACTTGAGTCAGTTCAGTTGGCGACTGCATGTGGATTGCTCCCAACCATAGGTGCGATGGGGTGAGCAAAAGCTCATCCCCCCCCTTCACTTTGGAGGTCGGACCACCCCCCCCCCCCCCCTTCACCTGAAAGGGACGAAAAAATTTTTTCAAGGTGAGGAATTACTGCACACGGAATTACAAAAATATTGAATGAAAAAATGCATTTTTAGAAGGATTGGCTGTTGTAAAAATGGGTTCGAACTACAACGATATGGGCAGCGGGCAATGGCAGACATTAAGAGGCTTGAAGGGCGCTGATGGACAGCTTTATTGGAAAATATTGTTGTGAACGATGTCAATAAGAGCCATTGATCATGAATTTTTTTGCAAATAAATTGTTTTGTCGGTATTTATGTGCTACAATAAAAAAATTTGTTGTTCATGTGTGTTTGCTTGAAGCATAATAAACATATAGAGTCCAGAATAATGATAAAAATAGTATAAATGATGTCAGGAGAAATTTCTAGAGCAGTATAGTTAAAATCACAGTGTTGGTCATTTTTAAGGAAAGTCAGTTTTTGAGTTAGTATAACTTAAGTCAGTTGCATAATATCATCTTGCGAGAGTATAGGCGTTAGTAAGTAACCTTTCCTCTATCATATTGAAAAAAAAAACTGGATCCTAAAAAGAACTCCTCTTAGAGTTACGAAGTCGCAAATAGAGCAGAAAACACAACTCCAAAAATCGATTTTTCGCAAATAACTTGTGTATATGTAAACGAATTTGAGATGCGAGGGTATAGGTAGATTCTAATCTTCAAGAGCTCTCGATTGATATATAGCATGTGGGGGTCCTATTTTTTTTTAAGCTCTGCGAGGGGGGGGGTGATCGGCCTCAGTTCAGGGTGATCACCCCCCGCCACCTTAATGCATTGGAGAGGCGCCGCCAGGTGATCGCCCTGAACTGAGACCGATCACCCCCCCTTCCCGCAACCCGGAAGCAGTAAACCCCCACATGTTATATATCATTCGAAAGCTCTTGACGAGACGAATCCACCTATACTATCGCCGTTTTGATTCATTCACTTATACAAAAGTTATATTAAAAAAATCGATTTTTGATGGATTTTTTTGCAGCTTCATATCTCGGCGACGGGGGCATTCCATGCTACACTTTTTTTGCATCTTACAGAGGGAGGTTTACTGAGTCTTACCTATACCCTCGCAGAGAGATCGGATGTACTAATGGAGAGTTACAGTAGGGAATAAAAGGCGCTTGAAAAACACAGGTAAATTTTGAACTTTAGTTAGTCGGTCCCGTGGAATCTCTTTGCGAGGGTATAGGTAATGCTAAATGGACCTCCCTCTTGAAGATGCAAAAAAAATCAAATCATGAAATGCCCCCACCGTGGAGATATGGGGCTCTGACGTGGAGGGGGGGTACCGTTGGAGCTATGAAAACTATCTCACCTGGCAAAGATATTGAACTCACAAATTATATATCGTTGTATAGCTTTTGAAGGCTAGAATCCGAATCTAGCTCAAAATTGGCTTTAGCCCATTTATACAAGAGTTATACTAGAAAGCGAGCTACTGCAAGTTACACAAGTTAGAAAAAGTGACCTTGCTGAATTATCGTCAACGTCGTAGCTTCAACTTTACTGCCCTGGGAATTTCTCCTGACATCAGTTATACTAATCTTATCACTGTGCTACACTGTGTATGTTTATTCTGCTTCAAGTGGACACAATTGAGCAACAAATTTTTTTATTGTACTCCATAGACACCGACTTACGGATTTATTTGCAACATTAATTCCTAATCATCGCGGAGTCTCTTATTAACATTATCCACATCTGTACGTTCCAGGTAAAACTTCATTCAGCACCTTCCAAGCCTCGACTATCTGCCATTGTCCATTGTAATTTTCGGTCGAAATCACATTTACAACATTACACGTTCCACCCACCTAAACATGCATCCTTGAAAAATCACGTTCCACCCACCTAAACATGCATCCTCGAAAAATAATCTATGAAAATGAAATAATATTTATATAAATTCAAAACAATGTGCTTATAAACATTTCACTAATTATATTTCACACAAATCCAGTTTAGAGAATAACCATTCAAACTGGATAATTTTATAATTTTCACCATTTTTCCAACCCCCCTCCCGGTCGACGCTTGGAGTTTTTTCGATTCCCCCCCCCGGTCGACGCCGGCACTTTCCAGACACCCTTCACTTTTGGGGTGTCAAAATCAGCTGGGACACCCTTCACTTTCGAGGGACCCCGATCACCCCATCGCACCTATGCTCCCAACCACAGACAATTTTATAAGTGACCAGTGCGTCAACTCCGCTTCGCGGAGGTTCACACTGGCTCCCTATGCCTTTTTGTATGTTCGCATGAGAATGGCTTTGAAACTCACCACGCGATGCTGAGCATCACAAATGAATCGTAAACAACTGTTCATTCATGAAGCATCTCATGTAAGATCGGTAATTTCGAGAAAAAAAAAACTTTGTTGCAAGGGAACAAATGCGAATTTGAGCGGATTACTGATTTTCTTTTAGTTTGATAATTGTCATAAGGATAATAGTCACCTTGGGCTACATTTCAGTGCAAAAATCTTTTCAGTTTTTTCAAACAAAACCTTGCCAAATCGACTATTTACGCGTTCATCACTTTTTGGCGCTGTTTTCGCAAAATAGCAAACTTTTTGAGCACTTTTTGGGCTAGAATTCATGGCGCGCAGAGTTACTTGTCAGGCAAATCATAACTTTGCAAGAAGTCGAATTAGCGACCCAGTTTTGCGGGCCAAAAGGCGCGTGGACCTTTGACGCGCAAATTTTGAGGGACCCGCTTGTCGAACCGGCTCGTCCTTGCACATAGTGGGCCTACACGCTGGCACGCTATGTTATGCAAAATTGCAGCCCGATAGCTTAGTTGCAGCTTCCTCTATGAATTTCGTGACAGACAGATTCACACACACACACAGACACACAAAAAACTAGGATAATACCACAATCTGCAAATACTTCTAGGCCATAATGTCTATGAATGCATGGTAAGCTGTGATGGTCAATCGCCGGATGGAAAGCCAGATCTAACGACTGATGGACATTTAGAAAGCTAATCCACAGGTCGCAAGATACACGTTATGCTGCCCTTTTCCTTTCCAACTTCGGTCGCTTTCTTACTCCTCACTGGTCACAGCGCAACTTAATTTTGGAAAGAAACTTTTATTATACATGTAGTCAGGCGTTAGTTTAGCATTTTTTATAGTAATGTTAGACCTCGGATTCGAGGTGACATCTGGTAAAGATCTGCGGTAAAAAACTGCGCAACAATGAAAAGCGATCGGTATTTCCGAATATCTACGACAAAAATTACACGGTTATGCCCACGTTCTCCGATCATTGCCATGATCGAAGAACTATAAGTAGATCCTATCTCATTTTTGCAGAAATAGTTTTGAGAGTATGAAACAGCAGAAAAGATGGTAACTAAGGTCCCTCTTCCGGTATGGTTTTGGTCACGATTTTTTGTAGCAACTGACAAAAAACTGTTTTATTATTTATTCCATTTCATTCCATTATTGTTCTTAACCCTTTGGGACCTGGCGGCGGCATTTGCCACCACCAAGTTTGAAGGACTGTAGCATCGCCGCGACAGCATGTTTCTAGCACTCCTAGTTATAGTAGCTTGGGATGGTCTAATGCTCTATCTACGCGTCCACTCGCAATTTTTGTTCGTTTTGCGTTTAGTATCAGAAGCAATTGCATGCGAAACAACACTGGATTGCGCTCGAGTTTGAAATCTGATAGGCTAGTGCCAATTTTTCTCTGGAACATTGTGTTTTTATTCATATTTCCCTTGTAGCCGTTGAGTATGAAGTTACTCAAAAAATAATTTACAGTTATTTGTGAGTCCATATGTGTTGACTCTTTGCCATCACCTTTCGGAATTGCTGTACGCAATTGCCACCAGTGGGCTTTAGTGGAACTTCAGTGGAAGGTTTCTTATCCAGAAGACGGAGCCAAGGATCTTCGACAAGAATCTAGCTGACATATTTCAACAAATCCCCTTGAGAGAAGCTGCGGCCGCTTCATTGGCGAGGATGATGTTGACGAGGAGTTCAGAGCCATTGGAGAAAGTGACGAAAAAGAGCACGAAGATGAGAAAGTGAAAGTTCGTGGCATCGCGAATGAACTGAATAAGGTAGACCGGTGTTCAGTTCTTCGAATATCATGGAAGCTACTACCGTTCCAACAAAACGCGTGAAGCCCAGATTGAGAACTCTGAGTGAAGTTAGATATGACACGTCGGACACTGGCCGATATATGACGATGGTAACGAACAATGATGTAAACTAAAATCTTGTAAAGGACATTCTCGAATTCAGTGTGAGAAATGTACGGTTCGTCTTTGTGACGAAACATCGAAATCGCTTCAGAACATTCCACTGTAGTTAAAAAGGTGTAATGAAAGCTGCTCCACTAAAGCCTGTTGGTGGCAAATGCCACCATTTTGTAATTTATTACTGTACGGCCAAAAACTTTCCAAACTTAACTGAACTGCTATTTATGTGCCTGTAATTAAAAATCAATGAGAAAAAAAGATTTCTTCTCTACGGGGAAAAAGTCAGGTCCAAGAGGATTAAAGCCTTTCACAATCAGTGAATGAGTTTCCTGAAAGCCATGATTGGTGACAATTTTAGTGCAAAACAAGACAAGTTTGCAACTCTATTGCACCGCATAAGCTATTTAATGGGTCTTAACCTTTGATTCAACTGGTTTGGCGGCTGGAAGGCGGGGCTTTGTGACCTAGTTAAGGCGCACGCCCGCGACGTAGTTTGCGTCCCTTTCGCGCGCGCTCTTTCTGATCATTCTCCTAGCCTTAATCAGGTCACGAAGCTCCGCCTTCCAGCCGCCAAGCCAGTTGTAACAAAGGGTATACTCAGTTGCAAGTCAACAGCTCCAGAACAATTCGTCCATCACCTCAGTGATTTGAATAATCAGCCTCACCCCGCCACACCGGATGTGGAAGTTTTCTCGTTTTTTGAGCAAAAAGATTCAAATTGCACTTTCCCTCGTAGATTGGGATTCTTTAACCAGTTTACATGGTTTCGTGAAGGGCGATTACGCTGACTTAGTCTTTGCCTTTCAAGTCATAAGTCACAAGAACAGTTGTGGAATATGCGGCACCGATGTTAGTCTCACCGGACAACGCTCATAAATCATTATAGAAAGTTGTTTGGCCAAACAATAGCAGACTTAAAGCCAGCGTTTCGTGTCACATAAAAGATGTGTTTCATTTGAAAAGACCGTAGTCGAAACATAGTTACTGAAGTTTCAAGCTGTGTGCTCATAGCTTAGACGCATTGTATGAAGACCGCAGCTAATAGGGTGGAAGCACCAAAACAATGGCTGACAGTTAAAGGATACTCTGCCGAAGAATACAAAGTCAAAGAATACAGCTACGCCAGATCCTAAACATTGGCTTGGACTATTGGACATTCATTATTGTTGACGATGTCTGGATTCTGCAGGTTTATAAAAGGTCGGAGCTTGCGGGAATAGATGAAAATAAAAGAAGAGTTTGAGAATGAATGGAATTAAAAAAAAAGAGACGATGAGAACCTCTGGCCATGTGCCCAATTCAGTTGATCTGAACTGAGGAGATCAGTTTGAGGTTCCACAAGGTGGAATGATGACCGCCTCTTTCCAATGATGCAAGAATGAAAGGCGAACTGACAATGGACGTCCGTCTAACAGCAGCAAGCAACCGTTTCACACTTGTGAACTACAAGTTCAGCTGAGACTTACCTGATGCAAAGTGTGGGTATGATGGGGCACAGAGAAACTCTCAACAAATTGCTCCTGAGTAGTTTACAACGTCATTTTACACCGAACATGTCTGAGAAATATTGAATAGAGAGTTGCAGTGCAGGCTGACGCCCCTTCAAGGATCTGCCTTGGCCATATCTCACGCGATTTCTGTTGCGACTCGATTTAGATGCTCATATTATTCATAACTCATTGTGTGCGCATCTGGAATGTGCAGAGAATAGGACATTTTATCAACCTACATACAAATTATATAATTGTGGTCTGCTAGCATTGGCTTGAAGACATCTGGCAAATTGTCAGATCGCGTGGCGACTGAAGTCGCGTGAGGGTATGGCTAAGGCAAGGGACATACCTCACGCGATTTCAGTCGACACGCGATCTGGCAATTTGCCAGATGTTTTCAAATTCAATACTGGTAGACCCCAAATGTACAGCATGTTTGACTTTCGTAGATTATAAAATGCCCCATCTTCCGTACATTCGGAAACTCCGTACGATGAGTTATGAACATTTGGAGTGTTGCCAAATCGCGTCGCGACTGAAATCGCGTGAGGTATGTCCGAGGCCTAAGGCCTAACAAGTGCGGCCACATCTCTGCCGCCGGTACCTATCACCTAAATCTACCTAGGTGGTAGGTAATGTTAGCTAGGTTCATAGTTTGACTCATACACGTGCACAGACGTGACGCTACCATTGTTATTGTCATGGATTGGAGGGAATAACCAACTACTGGCTTCGCTGAGGCCTAGCTGACTCGTTTTAAGCTCAACTGAAGGTTTCCCCGTTTGAGAAGTCCGGAAAAACTGGGGCAGCCTCTACGGGCCCTAGTCCTCTTACTTTCATTGATAGAAGAAACTACTAGCGTGTGAATTGTCATTCATGCTTTAAGTACTCCGTTTTTTTAGTACGTCCAAATGATCAACGAACAACTACAAGAGCAACCAGAACAGACTGAATCTTTACATCTTCGCTTTTCTGGTCAACCCTATGCAGTCATCAGCTGTGTATTAGTCCAATCGACCATTCGCAAGCGATGGCTACTCCTAATTTTTAAAAGAAGTGTGATTAGATTGACGCTTCTTTTATGCTTGCTTGGCGAGTGCTCCAGTTATGCGCATGTTATGAAGTACAATGTACACCTCAATAGTCCAGCAAGCACTCTCCACTTCAACATCGCTGAGATTTATCAAGAAAAGATCAAAAGCAAACTTACCTATTACCATCTTCGCTGAGAAAGACGATTCCGTAACCACCATCACCCAGCTTTTGCTTTAATTTATACTTCTTGTCGTCGGCGTGGATTTCATCATTGACAGCCGGTAAACGGTCTTTCTCCACTTTCTTCTCCTCTTTTCCAGGAACAGGCTTCTCGACTGCTTCGGCCATATCGAGGTTGCAGACTTCAGCCATGCGGAGTTAACAAGCGAGTATAGAAATCTCCGAGACTAACGGAGATCAGCAAGTAGTCAAGTATGCAAGAAGAGACGGTTTTGAAGCGACTAAGTCGTGTGGACAATATTGAAAGAATGACCAGAAGCAGCACTTAATCATTCATTTATACACAATTTATCGGGTAAACAGAGTTGTTTAAACTGCCAATCTTTATTCCCATTGCTCCTGCGACAGTTCGGCCTAGTATATCGTTACTCTCCAGAAATGAGCTCTGATAATACGTAAAACTCCCTACGTATTATAAGATGTCACAAAATCGTTTAAAAGTAACAGCTTGTACTGCTTTTATTGACATATTAGGCCAGGCTCCGACAGTCCCAGAAAGGTATGATGGTTGTTAAAGCCTCAGCCTCCCAGAAGATGAAGACATTTGTTTATGAATTTCACTTAATTGAAAGAGTTTACTGTCTTATGCACGTCACTGGTTGCAGTCTCTGAGTTTCGAAAGTTTGTGTCTAGCTTAAGCACTCGTCAAAGAACTTTGTTTCCATCTGCGAGGATGATCATAAAGATTATAGCTATAAAGCCTTGAAAAACTACTTTTGATGCTACCATAAGTAGATGAATCACAGCCATTTTCTTTTGACAAAAACATCGATCGAGCATCAAGGCGACTGCCATGTACAAACACATAGGTTTAGCAAATTTCAGAAAAAAGCACTCGTTATTCATGTGTTTCGTAGAAGGGGGAGCGGATATGGACATACTAGCAAGAACTGGTCCATCTTTCTGGTCCACCCTTTCCACGAATATGTTCGCTCCAGTGGCGTACCCAGGATTTCCGCTCGGGGGGGGGGGGGACAAAATTTTCTTTCTGAGGAATGTGCGTGCCGTTAGCACGCACTCCGAAAAATTTTTTAGTAAGCTTCCCAAACTTTTTGCGGGCCCCTGACCCCGAAATTCTAGAAAAAGGGGCTTTTTTATAGAGCTAAATTGAATTTTTAAAAAATTTAAAAAATTATTTTAATCATTTACCAGTATAAACAAGTCACTTGGCACATTTTATTACTCATGCAAGTAACTTTCAAAAATTTCGCGACCCATTCTGGCCCCCCGCCCTTCCCCCGCGCCCTCTTGATACGCCACTGGTTCGCTCATATCCTTGGTGAACTTTCTCGGGCACATTTTGCTTTGCGAGGAATCCACGCAGATATTTTTAGTGTCCATCTGTCGTCTATTCTTCTCATGATGTGATCATCATCGAAACCAAGCTTTTCCATTAGATGACAAAGGCAAGACATTCTTATTCCTACTCGTCCGAGAAAATGTTCTAGGTGCTGTATCATCTCCAGAACAGGGCTCGGCACGAGGTGGCTAGATGAAAATGGAAAAAACGAAGTCCCCCTTGACTTTTGGGAATTTTTACGAAGTCCCCTTTGACCCTCAACCAAATTTCCTCTAAAAACCTGAAAAATTCCCCAAAATCCCCCAAAAAACGAAACGTCGACTAAAAAAAAAGGTCGCCGTCGCCAATTTTCCGTGTCTCTTCGGTCACAAAAACGAAACCCCCTTTGCTTTTCGTCCCAAAAACGATATCCAGCTTGCTTGTAAGCCACCTCGTGCCGAGCCCTGCTCCAGAACGCTCATTCACTCTTTTTAGTTCCGTAAAGCTTTCGACATGGGCGCTGTCAGTCCAGGTCTCACATGCCCGCATAGGTTATTGAAGGTGCTAAATCCTTTGTCCTCTTTCTTTGAAATGTTTAAGTAGTTGTTCATGAAGTTGAAACCAAGACTAAGACTTAACGTCTTTTGATGAGAAATTTTTGTTTAAATACAATGTTGAAAAACTGTCGATCCAATTTTTCGTTCAAATATAATGTTAAAACCTATGTCGATCCAACAAGGGAAAGGTCTCTAGTCAAAGTGTTCTTTTCAAAAGAGACGGAACACATTTTGCAAGGGGGCTGATTACAAATCCATCGTCCTCATCTGCGGAGCTCCTCTAGACGAGAGTTGTGAGAGCTTTGGTATCAAAAAGTGAAGGCGTAATTCGAAGAAAATCGCTTGTAGAAGTCTCAGCTCCGATGGAGCACTGGTGACTGCTAAACCTTTCCATGAAGAAAATTTTATCGCTTCCTACCAATGGCTCGCCATGGATTGTATGTCACCACTGAATTTATTCCGATCAAGCATTCAGTTTTTTGATTTATAAAACGTTCATAACTCCTCACGCAAAGTACTCCGCCGAAAAAAACAAGTCTAAAATCAGCGTTGAACGCCTTCAAGACTGTTTGCATTCTAACTAGAAAAGCCAAATCGAAGAAGTCCTTCCGGGAGATTTTCGCTAATTGTAACAACCAGTATTTCTATAATAAGTAGTGAAAAATTAGGTACGTTACATTTTGATTGTTTTGAGTCTCGCGAGTAGAAAGGCTAGTCATTGCAATTATGGTTTCAACAGGTGAATGAAGCTCTATCAGATAGTGGAAGAATGGGTCGATCCAAAAGTGCAACTGAAATTTCAGATGGTTCAATTCCGTAAAATTAGCAAAATTTCGTTGTTTCTTAAACTTGTGTATGAATCCGCAGCCGATGCGGCTTCATATTTTCAAAAAGTACATAAATCCAGTTCTATTGCGTTCAAATTGCGGGAAAATGAATGTGGATCTAGGATATTATCGGTGAAGTTCGTATCCAGAAGATTGTCGTTTTAGGTTGCTCAATGACTGACATTCCGATCTTTATAAATCTTGGGAGTGAAAGTGTGTGAAGCTGCGACTTTATAGGGTCTATAGAGTAAGGTTTACTTTATGAGAGTGAAAATAGGCTCAGCCTCAGATTGTTATGTTGGCAGAAGAGTTTCATGCGATCCGCTTATGTGTAATTTTCTCCTAATCGATGTTCTTCATTACTTCGAGACTTTTGTGATTAGTAAAGAACGAGACTTCTTTCTCTTCCCAACTCCTTTTTGAAAGTCACAGAAATAAGTGGGATGCATACTTTATTGGAATAAAACTTGCGAGATAAATAGTCTCCAATTTGGCTTAGGCATGGAAGCGTCTGCTGAAGTATCGACGAAGTCTGTTAGCAGAGCTAAGCGAGCCAGCACCAAATGATGGATAAGCTGGAGCGGCAACATTGGGTGGTGCTGGTGGTTCAGCAGCTAGAACAGCTCCAGCAGGAGCTTCAAGCGATGTAGGGCTAGCAGAACCTTCTGCGGCCGCTGTTTTTGCCCCCGTCAAAAGTGCTTCATCACCTGTCTTGGGTGCTTCCACTCCGCTTGTACGAGCTGTCTTAACGGTACTGTCTCCAGTGTTTTCCGTGTGAACTGTTCCGGTCAATGGTGCTCCTTCACCTGAACCTTCAGCCTCAGCAAGAGTGCCGGCAACGGGATGGTTATCTACAGGCTTATCAACAGCAGTTGGAGCAGCAACAGCCGGTTGTGTTTCGGCTGTCTTCTCTCCGAGCACTGCACCGCTTGGCTGAGTTGCTACAGCTTTTTCGCCAGTCAAAGCTTCCTCTCCAGTGGCTCTCTTAGCAGCCGCACTGTCTGTTGCAACGACGCCAGCCTCTCCAGCCGAAGCAACAATTACCTTGTGAGCGTTGTCTTCATTACCAGTAGTTGGCGCCACCTTGGTTTCAGTTTTCTCTTCTCCAGCAAGGGAAGCTCCGCTAGCAGCTAGCATGCTACGAGGTGGGCATGGGCAGTATGCAGCATCGGATCCAGGTGAACCATTGGCTCCTGCCTGACCAACACCTCCAGGTGCACCAGCTGAGCCATCTCTTCCAGGTGCCCCAGCTGGTCCCGCAGGTCCTGGGGCTCCTGTGCTACTGCTTCCGTCCTGGAAGAGAACAATTTACGCCCCGCTAAGGTAGGGAGCTAGAAAGCAAGCCTAAATATGCGCACCTGTCCAGGATGACCAGGTGCTCCAGGTGGACCAGGAGGTCCTTGAGGTCCAGGAAGATTTGATGTTCTGGTTCCAGGAGCACCTAGAAAAATGACGAATTTTTTCTTACCAAAATCTAAGTAAAATTCCATACCATCCTGTCCAGGAGTTCCAGGAGTACCAGGATGACCATCTGGTCCTGGAGCTCCGGCTGGTCCGGCTGGTCCAGGCGCTCCGACCCCTCCAGCACTGCCATCCTGGAGAAATAGATTTTTTCGCATGCAACATTCCAACACCAAACAAATCAACGCTTACCGAGCCTGGATTTCCACTTGGACCTGCTGGTCCAGGAGCTCCATCTGGTCCTGGTGGTCCTGGCGGGCCAGCTGGACATTGGATACAACCTCCCATCATGTGATGAGCTGCCACGGCCATCCCATGTAATCCCCCTTTTCCTGGCAGACCGTCCTCGCCATCCACTAAAACATTGCTAAGCTTGCAGATTTGAAAGAAGTTCTACTGTAACCAACATCCAGGCGCTCCTGGTTTTCCTGGAGGTCCTGCCGCACAATGGGTTGATTGCTGAGCGCAGTCTAAAAATAACAGACGTGCTTCTCATCATCCAAATGAACTAAGAAAGGTGCAACTCGCGTATGGGTAGGTGCCAGACTTATCCGGTTACCCGCGCCGATGATTGGTCAAATGTGTGAACTGACCAATCATGAAGCGCTAGGACAGATATGGGGCCTGCCATACGTTCTATTTATCGAGAACTCACTACACTGATTGCCATTGATTGTCACTGGTTCACCACCTCCTGTCGGTGCTTCTTGATAAGCTTGACGACGAGTTCTAGCCAGCATCATCATGCTACGATCGCCTCCAGTTGTTTTTAGCATCTGCTTCCATGCGTCATCGGCATAGCCCTAGATGTCTAATTGCAGAAACTCACACAAAGAGAGATTGTTAGTAACCTTCGATTCACTAGCGGCTGGAAGGCGGGGCTTTGTGACCTAATTTAGCTTGCGCCCGCGATCTGCGTGCTGTCGCGCGCGTGCTCTCTAATCATTATCTAGCCTTAACTAAGACACGAAGCCCGCCTTCCAGACGCCAACCCAGTTGAATCAAAGGGTACTTGACTGACCTTGAACTCGCCCATGTCCGTAATCACTTCATCATAGAATGAGTTGATCTCAGTCAAAAGAGACACGGTGATGCAGAGCGCTGCTGCGATGGCGACCGCAGACCCGCCACAGGTCACGGCAATCATGTAGCGTTGAACGCTCATTTAGAGGGGTTGAGCTCAAGGTACAGGCTAAAAGTGTCTGGTGTCACTTCGTCAGGGCTAGTCGCAAGAGCAAAATTTTTACGAGATCGGGAACAAAAGCGGATAATATGAGGCGGCTCGAGTGTTATCTATCAACCACGTTGCAGTAGCTCGCGTCGCGGCAGTCCCAGTTTTTGCTTTGTAAATTTAGAGTTATTGAATGTATGGGTATTCTTCACAAGCAGAGACTGGATGCGTTGCGGCCGAATGAGAAAATTTGTGTATGGGAGAGACATCAGACGGCAAGAGGGATAATAGCGTTTCTGAGCAGAGAGACGCTGACAGCGTTCGCAGTGGCGTCATGTCCCTGCGTGCGATGACTCGCCTATACATAAATATTATTCAATAAAACTCATTTTGAAAAAATTTTTCATGGGATTAGAAGGGCCTTGATTTGATATTAGGCCAAAATGGAAAATTTGTTTGGATATACGGAACGTGGTGGTGATTGCCCAGTCACTTGGTGCAATTACACAATTATCTATTTCTCCGGGTGTCCACCATAAACACGCTGGAAGTTCCGGCTACTGATTTACACTGAGACTATAAGGTAAATTTAATCGATAGTTGTTCAATGCAAGAACTTCCAACATCCGATTTCGATCGAAGATAACCGAGATAGCTTCAATGAAAAATCACAAAAAAACGGTATTAGCTGGAATTGCGATTTCTTCTGCTTCGATGTCAGAAGACGAAAGCTAGAGCTGAAGAAAACCATGCAGAAACCGTTGATCGCCACAATCCGCTCCATCGCCTTATATACGAGAAGCCTGCTAATCAGCTGGCGACGGATAACTTGTCGCCGCTTCATCTAGACATTGTTGGGTCACCAACTAGTTTGCGCTTAGACTGGTCATATATCAGTTTAGTCATCAATCGCAATCGCTTTAGCTATGATAGCTTTCGTTGTCTCCTTATACCGTGACAAGACAAAATATTTCAATTTCTCAATCTGATAGGATTACTATTTCACGGAAAGGGTAAAAGTAGGGCGTTGATCAGCACTATGATTGTAATAGCTCGGTGCAATTAATTTTCAGCTGATATTTAAAGAGATGCTTTCTATTATTTTCAAATAGAGATGTTGCTTTCATGACAATTTTCTCGACGTCTATTTGATACCTCGTTATTCTCGCAAACACATTTTCGACCTCTGAAACACCCCTCGCCCCTACTGCAGATGCTCATATAGGGTTTCTCAAAATATGTGCACAGTGTTTGATCGACAACAGCTCCTGATTCTTTGAGGTCCTTTCGCCGATCTTTCGATATCATTCTGTACAGCTAGCTTCAAATTAGATAGGAGATTCAGGCATATGGAACCACTGTGAGGCCGCCTAAAAAATTTTTCTTTTCGAAAAATCTGGAAGATTGCATAGCAGGGTTTATACGCAGGTTGACTTCAGTGCGCAACTTTTTGCCCGTCATTTTACATTTTTGACAAAAACAGCTGTTACGGTTTACCTATACTCAGAAAAAAGCTTATAGTGGAAAAGTTTATAATCAAAGTTAGCGACTTTGATAAGCCTAGTATGGATTTCCGACTTGCTTGGCTTTCTTGAAGCCTCTCAATACCTGAAATCTTTTATGAAGTTTCTATCGAAGTTCACCAGTAATGAAAAGCAATGTGATTTGCTCCCTAAAGTAAATCTGTTGAAACCAGCTGTACAAAATGGTACCAAAAAATCGACAAAAGAGATCAAAGCGAGTTATTGTCGATCAGCAGTGTGCCTTTGAGACACTGTGTTTATAAATGTGTACAAGAAACTGACAATGATTTTGAAAAGCAGCCTCTGAATATGAGATGCCTACGATAACCGGCACAAAATCAAAAAAATTAGCGCGAGCCTACTACAAAAACGAACATTTCTAAAAAAGCATTTCGATCTCTATAGTAACGACAGTTTCTGATGACAAAGCTTGCACTATTTGCATTGCAAGAATCACAACATCACCTTCTCCAAATTTTATTTTTTGAGTTTTTATCCATTTCAAGCTAAAAAGACTTCTTTATTCAACTTTGTACATTCAATCACCAGACGAAGCCAAATACAACTACTACATGCAGCTAATAGCTAATCAGTAAACCAATGATTAAATCTCCTTCAATTTTGCAAATCACCTCCTCCTATTGCCACTCATTCCACCCATTATCATGGCCATCCTGATGAAGATGTTCAAAACGTCCATGTAGATTGAAAGTTGCCTAAAAATGATCAGCGCCAAGTTTTCTATTTTCTAAACGATTATGTTCATCTAGAAAGATAACGACCCTTCTTTCCACAACACCCGGAAGGTGGAATCGAACCACTGCGGCTGCTAACCGCCTACAGGTTTGAAGCCTGCACCCCGGACCACCGAAGTTCATCCGGGCAACATGAAACTGTCCACGCTCTCTCATATACCCGCACTTTCATTAGCGGCGTACATGCCGCGACTCTCCCTTTCGCTCACAACATAGGCGAAATCGGCAAATTCAAACCGTACGATTATCGTACAATCAGGTAAAATTCGCATTATTAAAAAAATATAATTTGGAAGACCTTCTGCCACAAACTGAGCATGAGATTATCCAAAACAGACCCAAGAGGAGATTTATTAATATATAAATATATATATATATTTATTAATATTAAAAATAGAGCGTGGAGAGTGTACGAGGTATAGGAGGGTATGCATGTCTATTTTCGAAAATGATCTTCACTGAAGGCGACATTTAAACAATTCTTTGTTAACCTAAGCGTTTTTCTGCAAATAATCGTACTTTTGTCATTCAGACCATATGCGCACCATGCGTCTCCAACAGAACTTTCCAATTTAAATATTACTAGAAGTTAGTTTATCAGCTTTTACGGCGTTGAAAAATTGTTATCCGAGGTCATGGTGACACCCATATGACATTCCTCACACCCGACAGCCATTGGGCCGCTAGTCGTATATAAAAAAAGCTCGAGATGGTCAGTGATAGATGCTGATCTCAAAAATGTCATCTCTGTCCGCCCAAAGGGTGTATGCCCTTCTGAACCGCTTCGTCCTAGCGTTAATTACCCTCCCCGGGCGGCGCTAATTACTCCGCCTTTCTTATGATTGTCACAGTTTTCAAATATTTCTGAGCATTCCAAAGCAAGCGAAGCACACGAATTACGATAGTGAAGATGTTTGATTAGGAAGAAAAATTTGGAAAAAACGCATTTTTCTGCCGGCCTTTCGTGATTTCCTCGCCCTTCCCACTTTTCAAAACACCATGAAATCTACATGTGTAAGCTGAAGAATTAATCTAAGCCGGCCACGTACAACATTTTTGAGTTTCAGGGAAAACTCGAAATCTTGTTTGATTCCTTCATATCAAGAAGATGCCTGACCATGGCTCTCGCCTACCCAAGCGCCGCGTCAGCGCCGACCAATCAGAGGCGCGCAGTAATTAGGCTGCTAATGCTAGCGGTTCAGAAGGGCCGTCTCCCATGTCTCAGTTGTACCGCCTTCTTCAGAGTCTGAAATTGTCGAATGCTAAATTAAAGTATCCTATCAAAAAACACCTCAAGTTGAGGCCGGGCCAGTAAGTATAAAAGAAAGTTAGAGCTCAATTACCATATACTAGTTTCAATCACCACTTTGTCAGCATCTTTATATGAAAAGTAGTTAATCCTGTATACACTAACGATTTCCTGGTTTACTAACGCAGTCTTCCTGGAAGTAATTAAAGGACGTTTTACTCATGCATTCAACAATCTCAGACTCTGAAGAAAGCAATATAGCCGTTCGTCGAATAAAAGATTACTACTATAAGCCACAAGCGTCTTCAACATGCCGAGTTTGGCAACACTCGGACAATTTTTAAGAACAGTTCAGCATGACAGTTGTTCGTTACAACAAAACGGCGCAAATAGTTGTGCTCCCTATCCAGAGAGAAAATTAGAGGTTTGTAACCATTCGTCAGCTAGCATTTAGCTTTGTTATTACACATCCACCAAAAAACTTTCTGCAAAACAGATTTGTGGTGGGTATTTCGTACCACACTTGATGACACACATGCTATTCGAGCGGCCACTTGGCCATAGAACTTCATCGTCAATTACACACAGGAGCCCTGTCAATTTAGTAATCTCTACGCAACTGCCCAAGCATGCCGATTTCAAAAGAAAATATGCTATTAAGTTGTGGTGATGAATGTGATGAGGATCAAGATGAGTCAAGATACCGTCTGGCCCCAGAAATGTTCCCGTATGTACCACGTCAGCTCGCTGCCATTCGCCCTTTTTAACATGTTAGTTTCAGACGTTTTCTCGAAGTGAACGTGTCAAAGATCGGAAGGCAAAGAGCTGAAGTAATACCTAGGGAAACATCCCAAAGAGACAGGTACTATGTGTATTACTTGAAGGCTTTCCGAAGAAATGAGCAAAAGTATGTAGATTGGGGGAAAGTACCATAAAACGGTTTCTGTTATTACGATTTTGATGACATTTCGACTTGAGAGTTAACAAACTTACGCGTTAATAGGATCCCAGCTTCGAATTTCAGGCACTCCGTACATCATGGTCTCATGACGTTGAGGATAGATTTGTGCAAGTTTTATTACACGCTGTGTATCATAAAGCAAGAATGCAGAGAAGAGAATCAAGCCTCCGTACATCATGATCGACATAAGACCTATAAACAAGGAATGAACGTCTTACAATGAAGTTAAAATCTCAAAACTTACTAGCTCCAAGGGCAGTTCCAGGATGGAAAAAGAAAGTGCCGATGTTGGCGGCGAAAACAACACCCAGACCCATAGCGAGCGGTGCACCCATCATGAGGAACTTTTCAGATGGGGCTGTGATGGCTGTTGCTGAGAGGCCTACAACATAGATGATACCGGATGTTGCTCTTTTCAACGGCAAATGACGTAACTCATTTACAAGAAAAAGTCAATCATCAACAAGCTATGATATAAGTATAATAAAAAACACTTACCAGCAACGATACCGGCAGTGTACCATGCAGCGCGGATCATAACAGGACCACCTAGGTAAACCATCGGAGCTAGCACAGCTCCCATAGCTCCTGAGACAGAAAAAACAGTTGTAAAGCAGTTGGAAACACGAAAATCAAAAACCCACCACAATGGAGCATCCAAGCGGCATGTTTCATGAGAGTGTTATCATAATCGATAGCACCACATAGCATGCCGGTACCAATGATGACTCCGAGAGTAGCGAAAAGACCCTGAAACACACTTTCTGTATGAATGCAAGCAATAAAATCGATATAATAATCGTGGAATCTTACCCAAATTCCTCCAGCTTGTGTTAGACGCATGATAGCCACACTACGAGATGCAGCAACTGCACTAGCTGCCGTAACTGCCAAACTTCCAGCAAGATACGCATAGGTAGAGTGAAGTCGTTGACGGACATATGATGGCCAAAGACTAAAATACACATAATATATAATCTACCACTGATTAGTTCGAGAATAGTTTCCATTTTAATGGAAATGATCACATCTGATATTCCATCTACGATAACTTATTTAAGTTGTACAGATAATCCGAATGAAGATAATAGCACAGATCTCATACATCACAATACCTTCAGTTTCCAATTGCTAAAGTTTTTTGTGGTCAAAAATCAAGGCAAAAAATGCTACAATCGGCGCTTTAGTAGATACAGTATTTATTTATTAAATGACTAAAATGAACGGTTAACAACTCTAATGCAAACAAGGGTCTCTTAATAATGCTTCAACATGTAAGATTGTGATTCCGAATCGTTGAGAACCCGTGCCCGCATTCTTGAGCCACCTAAAGGGCCGGGCATACTTCACGCGATTGCGATTTCAGTCGCGATGGCAGTATTGCAACTGTCCATAACTCACTGGAAGGGGTTTCTGAATGTACGGAAGATAGGGCATTTTATCAATCCGCGTAAGTTATACACACTATACAAGTGCAGTTTGCTAATGTTGGATCTGAAGACTTCTGGCAAGCTGCCAAATCGCGTCGCGACTGAAGTCGCGTGAAGTATGCCTCGCCCTTAATCCATCAAAACCATAATTTGAACATTTCATCATTTCATCACATAGTGTATTCGAAGCACCATAATCAATGAAAAGTCATGGTGATGGGAAGTGCTTTGGTAAGAAATTCAGAGTCTAATACCTTTTTGAAATTGAAGTAAACATATAATCCAAAAAACTGTTACTCACGCGCTCGACTGAAGTATAGATTGTTCTTTCGATATGAGACCATAATACATCAATGCACCGATACCGAACAGTGAGGCTCCAGCAAGAGCATACGTTCCATAGATATAGGCTAAGATTACGGGAAGATAGGAGAACGAATGGAATATGGTGACAAGTGAATCGAAACAAACAAATAATGAAACTTACGCGCTCCAGTTGTAGGACCTAGAAGACGTTCCTTGAGAGTTTTGCCTGCTCGGATTCCAATTCCCTGAAACAGCGAGATATTAAACGATGTTCAATGAAAGATTTGCGAACTGGTAGAATTCATATACTCACGGTTTGCTGTGTAACTCTGCCAAAACCGCTACTACCGCCACCTTCTCCAAATCGTGCTGATCTCAGAACTGATTGTGATAGCTGACGGATACTTGGTGAAAGCAATAATGAAGGTCGCAAAGCTAGTCGCGAGAGCATTGTACTAAAACAACATACAAAATGAGTGGTATAGGCAAGGACGAGAAATGATGAAACCTTGAACAAACACGCGAGAGACTGTGATAAGCTGATTATATATAAACTGATATGATGCAATACCGGTATAGAAAAATGAGGCAACTAAATAGCCGGGCACACTTCACGCGATTTCAGTCGCGACGCGATTTGGCAAATTTCCAACTGTCCTTAACTTACTGTAAACACATTTTAAATTTATAGTTGATTCGTTGACCGCACGGATTGGAGAACACTGCGGAGCACTCGCCGCGAGGTGAAACGCTCGTCCCAGTACAAATTCACTATCGTACAAGTCCTGCTCTCGCGACAATTCAGCCGCGCCGCGCGTGGTCCGCAGCGTTTGCGCAGTCCGTGCGGTCAACGAATCGACGATACAGAAGATACGGCATTTTATCAATTAACGTAAGTTATACACACTGTGCATGTAGAGTTTGCTAGTGTTGAATCTGAAAAATTCTGGCGAATTGCCAAATCGCGTCGCGACTGAAATCGCGTGAAGTATGCCCGGCCTTTAAGGAATTTAAAAACTTTAAACGAACGCGTATATCAGATCGCTTACAATTACAGAACACTTCAGTCATCGGCAATCCGTTTGTTTTGAATATGATGATCATTACTACGGTTGTCTAGGAATTTCTAGAACACGCTTGCAACAACAATACCACGGCTATCCAGCAATTTCTAGAACATGCTTACAAAACATCGCGAAAAGGTAGTAGCATATGACAAGCGGAGCAATAAGAACAGCTTCTTCGACTGAGCAGCTACATAAACTCTTAAAAGTGGACAGTCACGTGTTGCAAGTGTGAAAAGACAAAAAACCCAAAGAAAAATTCTCGAAAATTCGATGTCAGCAATTACTCAAACAGAAACAAACAGAGAGAGGCAGCTCTTGTTTTTCTTGCCAAAAATCAATAGAACCACTGCTGTTCTCACTTACGGAACAAAAATTCCTAGTTTGAGAATTTTCGACGCACTGAAATGAAGAAGGAAAGCCAACAGTGGAAAGTCATAACAATGCGCAACAGCTCCGCGAGCTCACAGCTGATTAGAATGACGTGATGTAACTGCTTGCTGACGCGCCCTATTTCGAAACTGGCAACCATGTGACATTTTTTGTGCTGCACTTTGATGATTCGAAAAATTTAGCTGAACAAGTGCACTCACTGACCTATCGCAATAACTTATTATAGCTAGGAGATGTAGTTTCACATGCTATCCACAGAAGATGGGCTAACAAAAAATCTTGGTGCCCATGCCTTTCGTACTGGGATTCTCATTTCATGGTTGGTGCTACCCCTGCTTTGCGTCTTTGGCCAGAGCATGCATGGCAACATTAGAAACATGGAACAACATCTTGCAACATGCAACAACATGGCAAGACATTTTGTTAGCTTCTCAGACAATCCGCGAAATCCTTCCGGGGAAAACTGAACTTCAAAAACCTCCGGGGTGGAAGCTGCCGTGTGGGTGGGCCCCGCCCTATCTGGCAGCTCTAATAGGGGTATTTCCCCAAAAATTTTTGAAGTTCAGTTTTCCCCGGAAGTAGTTTGCGGATTGTCTGAGTTTATGCTGACATATTGCTGCATGTTGCCAACATGTTCTGCGTCCTGCAAGTCACAGACGCAAGGGTACAGCAGTCGTGGAGTGGACGATACATAGATAATCACTATACGTGAAGCGCTGATATCTGCTTTCGCTTACTGATGAGCGATTGTCTGGGATAATTTATGAGATTTTCTACGCATGACTTTGCACGTTAGAGCCATAGTCAGCGGAAAAGTGTAAGACCTCGGATAACGTGCTTTTTTAGCGGACAATCCGTGTTTCATTCATTTTCTGACTAAGAGACACGCGAGCACGCTTTGCGTACGTACAACAAAGTTTGTGAGCGCATTCTAATGCGTTTCGCTAATGTTAGAATTCGTGAAAGAACATGTTCGAGTCTGTTGAACAAAGCAAGTTTGAAAATAATCTTCTAAAAATTCTTACCAGGTTTACCAAAACGCGTTACAACACACTCATGAACTTGTTAATCAAATGTACGCAGAGCGTGCTCGTGTCTCTTATTTAGTGAATAAATGAGACTGTATTTACTAGAGGAGCTGATTACTCTCTGAAAGGAGTCGTGACCTTCCAGTCAGTACACAAAAAGGGTGCCTTTACATCATTCGTTAGAATTTGATTGCAGCGTCACACTTTTACTGTCGTCTTTACATCGCTTGTGTTGCACACTCTGAAACTACAAGATTTATTGATAAACAAAGAAATCAAACAGCTGTATGTACAATGAGCGAATTTAGATCAGCGCCTATAGTGCATTTCCTCCTCGACAGGCAGGACTGGCGTGACTTTTTTGGCCAACCCATTTGCTCGGCGGAATTGCGTCGATCCTTAGAGCATGGACAGGACCAGCGAGTTCTTCGGCCAAACACGAGTTCACCATCCGATGCCTCTTGAATAATTCAATACTTAGAAAACTATAGTGATGAATTTTTTTCCAAATTTAGCAGAGCACTCAAGAGCTGAAGAGAAGAGATTGGTGTAAGTTGCCAACGAAGTTGACTAATTATCTTTTCTGTACTTTACTGCCATGTTCTGCCTTTTTGAGATGGAGAATGAACGCAAAAAATTCCTCTATAAGCTGTCTCATAATGCCATACTCAGCGGCTCGGGTCCTCACGACCGCCCCGCTCGGTCTTGCGTCGCTTCGGTAGGTGCCAGAGTAAGCGAATATTGTTCACGTTGGGATCCGGCGGAGAATTGACGTCACTTGGATTGACGCCAGCATGATTAGTGACGTCCATTCTGCGCGGGACCCCAACCTGAACAAAATATTCGCTTACTCTGGCACCTACCTTCGCAAGCGTGTTGAGCGTTTTCGCAAAAACTGCTGCTCAGCTGGAAGCCACAGGACGCGTTCGCGGACCCAAAACCGGGTGAGGTGGCCGCTTGGACCCGAATCGCTGAGGCTGTGACACCGCTAATGAGACAGCTTATAGATATCACATTTTCTCTTTTATCGCCTTGTCGTACTTTTAGGCCCGTATGCACGTACATCCCCGCGGGGAGGGGAGGGGATCTGAGAGGGGAAGCGTTATATTTCGCTACTCTGTATATCTTTCGTCTTCCTTCTTTATGAGTGATATGAAGGATCTCATACCCTAATACCTGCATAATGGATGCCAGGTTATTGCCATACAAGATAAAATTTTCACAACTTTGTGTGATCCCCTGGGGATCCCCAGGGGATCACCTCTCATTTTCGAAGTCATTCATCTTTCTGAAAACTCCATGAAAATGCGTAAAGTTGTATGATCGGCTCCCAGATTCGTGTGGAGGTGTATTGCAGACTTTGCCTAATAACACATGTAAACTTGCTAAACCTCCACGCCATAGCATTGCTTTTCGTAATCTCTCGCTAGCAAAAACCGCCACGCGGTGAGTTGGCAACACTCCACCTCCACACGAATCTGGGAGCCGATGATACTAAGGATATACTACGGACTGCTAAGCATGTTTTTGACAGAAGAAAGGAATCTGAAGATTGACAATTTTTCGATAATCCCTGGCTCGCGAGCAGCAGTTCATCGAAAATTTCGATATCCTGAGATTTTCCTTATTTCTATCATAGACATGTTTAGCAGTACCATATTATACCATCATCACAAGATTAGAACATTTTCATTGAATTTGTAGGAAGATGAATGACTTTGAAAATGAGAGGTGATCTCCTGGGGATCCCCAGGGGATCACACAAAGTTGTGAAAATCTAATCTTGTATTGCAGTAACCTGGCATCCATTATGCGCACGTATTAGGGTATGGGAACCTTCATATCCCAGTTAAAGAAGGAAGAGAAAGATATACAGGGTAGCGAAATATGACGCTTCCCCTCTCAGATCCCCTCCCCTCCCCGCGGGGATGTACGTGCATACGGGCCTTACAATTCTCTCATGACATTACCTGTATGACTGGACATCCTTCGAATTTATCACTCACGATTTGAACGAGGAAATGTTTTTCAGCTCCTTTAGGCACATTGTGCATGTAGCTTTCACATAGAATCTCCAGATGAGAAGGCTAAAACAATGATCATGTAACCTTCACACAAACGTGTGTTTTCCAAATCTCACACACCGAAAAAGTCTCTTCCAACTTTTTGCGTATCACGGTAGCTACTGGTCCTTCAGCCGTTGCCGTGCTCATAGCTCTCCAAGCCCGGAGCATCAAAGAGTATCGACCTATATGATTTCATCCCGAACGCTGAAGCAGCCGAATGCACGCAGACGATGAGAACCAACGATAATGGTGGGATAAAAGGATGAAGAATATCAGGGTACAGACTGTATGTACATGTTTTTGCAACGGAACGTTTGTTTACAATTTGGGCAATTAGTTCTCACAGATGTTATATGTCAATGTGTTGTAAGGTGAAGTTTGACAGTTCCTTTTGTACTCCAAGTTGTTGGCATCAATAGCCATTTCTAAAGGAGCGTGACAGCATAACCCATTGACATCGCAAGACTTTCAAAGACCAGACGGAGATGTACTTGTAATATTTTCAGTTCTCTTGGTCGCATTATTGTGACCAAGCCTGGCTTTAATTGATGTATAGATATATTGCAAAGAATAGGAACTTTACAGAAAGATTGACGGCAGATCACTGCGTTAGAAGCTGTTTTAACACTAAATTTGGGACAAATATAGAAGCAGAACAAGGTCTCAGAACCACCTTGACGTTATCTATGGCAATATCGACTAACAAATCTTCAAGGTCCCTCACACCAAAGAAGATTGACTTTTTAGTCTATATAAGCCACGATAAGGTGCATCCGAAAAAAAAGGCTGCGCAGCAGATATTTAAAGACAAAGTGAAAGCTTTGAAAAAACGAAGAAAACTTCAAAGAACAATTGTAAAAATGCTCAGCATAAACACTGAATTGGAGCGCGATATCTACCAGAGCGAATCACTGCTGTCTATGGTCTAAAAAGGAAGAGCAACGTTTTGGACCGTTTACTCATGAATGATAGGTTTATGAGCAAAATGCGCAGGGTAAGTTCAAACAAAGCAAATCGTATTTGGACTGTCCTTTGGCTAAGATGCTAGAAGCCATACTTCGAATGACGTCATATCATATGTTTGACTGTGCTTCAAATCACTTTGAGTTACCACTTTTGGATTGCAGGCATTCGAAAATACACTCCAGAACATATTCATTATGTATTAATCTAATGGTGAAACAGCTGAGCTTGCCTGCCAGGACAGGTGTGCGTACAAGATGAATGGTAATACCCGCCTTACTTTCTGTCTTCATACGAAGAACAGTCTGACTTCGCTGCATTCATTGAAACTCCTTGATTCTGCACAGTGCGAAGCAAGCGTTGTAGTACAAGTCGAGCAAGTATAGGCGAGTGTGATGAGAGGCATTTCAATGTCTATGCAAAGTTTATTCGAGAAAGCTAATGTGGTTACATTACTTGTGAATTAAATTCGAAAAGAAAGCAAAGAAACTACACTATTTACAGATACCCGACTTAGCTCGATGCCCAGTGTGCATACAACCAGGACTAGGCTGACTTTTTTGGCCAATCCATTTGCTCGGTGGAATAGCGTCGATCCTCAACGCATGAACGGGACCAGCCAGTTCATCGGCCAAACAGGAGTTCACCATCCGATGTCTCTTGAACAAGTCAATCAGACAACACAATCAGGGAACAGAAGTTTCTCTCCTATTATGCGTATTTATGACTGAAAAAGTGAGTCAAAAAGCGTCCAGGACCTACTACGGATGTAAATTGTTACATTACAATAAAACCGACTGGATATTGACCTATAGTAGATACCTTGCGCCATATTTTGTTCATCTACTTGTGATTTGAAATTCCTACTGATATTACTGATATTACCTGCACGACCGAGCATCCTTCAAATTTATCGCTGACAATTTGAACATGGAAATGCTTCTCAGTCCCTTTAGGCACCCTGTGCATGTAGCTTTCACATACAACCTTTAGATGAGAAGGCTAAATTATATGTTGTAAGCCTGTTACAGAATAACTTCCACACTTTACGCACCGCAAAAGTCTCTTCTAATTTCTTGCGTATCGAAATAGCTACTGGTCCTTCAATTCTTGCGGTGCTCAAAGCCCTCCACGCAACGAGCATTAGGAAGTAATAACCAGCCTGTGTATTTACACCTTTGTCTAAATCTCAAAGCAGCGAACAAATACCCAGAAGACAAACCCTTTCCTATCAGTGAAATGATAAATATGAACAACCTTGTTATTTCGGCATGACACATAACAATCAACGAACCAAAAATAACAAGAAAAAAGCATAAATTTAACGGAATCTGCGGAAAACAGTGGTATTCTTTCTCTTCCAGTTTTTGGCTTGGGAACCTCCACGAGTGGCTGAATACCGCCATCCTTTTCCAAGTCCTCGCGATTTCTTCCCGGCCGAGGTGAGACCACGCAATTCGCGGTGCTTCTGTACAGGCTTTGTGATCCATTGAGTATCCGGATTACGGCGGATGGCCTTGTGGAAGGGATCGATGAGGATGACCTCGTAGAACTTGTAAGTGGAGTCTTCTCCAACCCAGTATGAGTTGAGCACACGAAGCGATCCGAGACGACGTCCGGCACGATCCTGAACAGTCAGTACCATCAAAAATGCATGATGAAAAATTTTTGTGAAAATGATCTCGAATAATAGTTGAACTCCAGTCTACAAAAACATTACTAAATGCAAAAAATACGGAGTGCTTAACATGTTCTGGGCCATATCCCAACAAACCACCAAAATAAATTCAATTTGAAGAAAAGACCTCCATTCATGAAAAAATAGACAGAAGCATATCATAGCTATAGACGATTGTGAAGAGACATCGAATCTTCGAAAACGAGAGATAAATAGGTCCTCTCAGATGCTTATGTAGCAAGATTCTAACATGAATTGATTCCACAATAAAATTGGTCTATGAACATGAAAAATCACCTTCAGAGATGAAGGCAACAATGAAGACAGAACAGGGAAGTACTAGTTGCACCCAACATTTAAGCTAATTTTTTCATACTGCGGAAGACGTAAAACAACAAGCGAGCTAAAGAGTAATCTGGGACTCTAATGTAGATTATTTCTGGTTTTTGCAACACATCTACAAACTAATATGCGCACATAAATGCAAGGTCTTCGTGATAGTCAACCAGAGCAGAGCTCAGGGAGTAAAGAATCAGCCGGAAGTATGATTGGTGCCGAGATACACAACGCAGAACACACAAGCTAGGATATGTCTTAATGAAAATTACGCCTACACCACCCAGTTCTGCACACTCTTCCAGTTCAGAGACATGCGTGCCACTAGCGCCCATTTTTATGAAACTAGAATATGACTTACACGAGCAACAAAGAATTCAAAGTATATTGGGAAAAAATCCAAAGCTCGAAAAGAAAAAGGTACAGCAATTGTGAAAAAAGAGGAAACTGAGAACTACTGTTCATAGAAAAGTTATAGTTATCAAATATTCTGAATAAAAGTAACAATATGTTACTCACCTCAGCAATGGCTTGCTTCGACCGAGCAAACTTGAGCTCGTTTACTCCATGTGTCTTGGGCTTTCCGTAGGTCTGACCCTTGGTGACTGGACGCTTGCGGTTACCGCGGCGGACGCGAACACGGTAGATTACGTAGCCTAAAATGTGAAGGGCTAATGACAAGTGCTCCATGCCATCAGCAGACCTTACAAGGAAAGTGTCAGAAGTCACAGTGCCCTTCGGACGTGAGATAGGTATCATCTAAATCAGCTCAAAACGCTAATTCCAAAACCACCTTCCTTAGCTGCAGAATGAGTCTGGGACGGAAGTTATGGCATTTTAATTACCACATACATTGCTTCGAGTATCGAGTGATCATAACAAACTTCAAATGCTTGTTCAAACAGTACAGTTCAACATTGAAGAAGGACAAGTACTTCAACGAGCGCTGATAAAGTGTGTTTCATCTATGTTCAAGAGCCCACAGCGTTGTATCTGCAAATCAGATTCAATAACTCCCGACCAAGATTCGTTTTGTAGCTAAGAAAGGCTCTTTTGGAATCAGCGTTTCGAGCTCGGGTGGTACCCATCTCATGTCAAAAGGACATCGCGATTTCTGACACTTCCCCTGTTCGAACACTGTACGAAAATTGGAGCTTCTTGGGTGCTATGTTCAGTCAAATCCTCTAATACAAGACAGAATACACCAATGGAAGAAAGGTGGTAGATATACCAAGATCTTAATCCTTATAAGTTAGTTTTTGTTACGAAAAGGGTTAAAACCAGAGGTAAAGAAAGGCAGTAATGAGGTAAATGGGAAACTAATCGAAGGAAGATGATGCAAAAAGTATGAAACATAACAAAAAAAGCTACCTTGTTTAGCGCGATAACCCATACGACGAGCCTTTTCAGGCCTGGTGGGACGACTGACTCGGTGAACAGCAGAAAGCTGCCTGTACTGCCATGTACGGATACGGAGAAGATAGCGCATAGCATCAGACTGCTTTTTGCGCCATATCTCCTGCATGTACTTGTAGGCACCCATGTTCTGAAAGTTGTAGGCGGTGAAAACGGCTGTGTATGAGGATGCTCCATTCATTCTGAGACTAGGGAAATCGAGTACGCTTTACTTTGTCTAGGTAAGCTTGTCCATGTTTCTAACAAGTTCATGCTAGCAAATTATCTCAAACTTACTACTCAAAACCACTGGAAAATGACAAGTTCAAGTTAGTTTGAATAATGCGTGCAGAGCATACCAAGTCTTTTGCTCGGAACAGGTGATACTAGAGCTAGGGCGTAACAACGAAAGATGCACACTATCTGGCAACATGTTCATACTTTTAATTTTCAATCCTCTATTTTCAAGTTCGATTTCCAATCCACGGATATCGATATACTTTTCAAATGATGAGGATTTAGCAGAGAAACATTCGCAAGATTGATCTCCACCGAGACAACTTCCGAACTCAGATTCAAGCGTAGCAGAGAATCTGAATCTTAACAGCTGACTGACTCCCTTTCTGAGTTTTCTTTCAACTTAGAAAAGGAATCGCTGCATGCGATGGAAAACGAAGAACACTCAAAACGACCTTCTTCAAACAGACCATATCAAGATGAGGAATGCACCCTAGCGCACACATCACATTTTGAAACATGCTTCATTCCACTACCAAAACAATCGGATATCAGTGATTAAGGCAATACTTTTGAATGAAAGACAAGAATACAAAATTTTCCAAGAAATTTAGGATCTGCCAATGAAAGCGTTTTGGACTGGAGTACGATGTTCCGCGCAAGACCCGCCACTATTGTGATTAGAGCGCGACAGCCAGTAAGTTTCCTGTTTGTACGATTTGAGCATTCTTTGCTATTGTAGTCCTCACAGTTCTCGGCAACAATTGCCTTTTGCAACTGAACAAAGTAGTCGCTTAGTCTGGCGCCTTAGGTAGGCGCCAGACTACGCGATTGCCTGCTTTAGCAGGGCGCGGCGCAGTTACCGTCACTGATGTCCCGTTGTAGGAAAATTAAAGGCAGCGGCTCGGCAGATTTTGCACTCCCATCTTTTTGCATGCTTTGGGCCTTCTCGACCTGTAGATCCCGAATCTGAGCTTTAAAAGGGGTGAAAAAGCCTTTTTCGGGGCGTTTTTTTCGATTTCCAAAAGGCAGCTCGGACGAGAATTTTTTCAAAAGGGAGTCGGGAGGCCCTGGCACGACTCAGACATTCGCAGTTAAGTCCCGCCAGAGATCCGCCCACAAAATGAGATTTCGCGAGAAAACCGGGAGTCTTGCGCGACTCCCGGTTTTGTCCCGAATTTCGGGACAATCCCGACACAAAAAATGAAGCGGGAGAAAACCGGGAGTCGCGATCTCACCATCCAGCTAACATGGTAACATGTTGGCAACGTGTTTGTAACATGTTTGCAACATGCCACAACATGTTGACAGAACATCTTAGCCGCGCCAACATGTTGTGACATGTTGCACCGCAGTAGCACCGTTCCGCAGCAGTTTTCATTTACGCTCTTGCCGTCGTCGGAGGCAGTTGTGTTCGGAGGCTGGTTTCGTTTCTTGGTGTACATGTTCATCGGATTTAACTCGGAGATACCTGCAAGAAATGATTTTGGGAGTCAGTATTTTTCTCTTTTCATAGAGTTGTTATAGGCACACTTAATTGACTCGCACGCAAAGTTCGTCGCCAAAGCATTTCTTTACCCGGATCTGTCATGTTCGATTCATTATTGGTTAATGGCATGTGTCGAACATGGAACGCTTTCAAATGATCCGATGATCAGTCAAATCTGCGCCACAGCTGAAAATGACGTTTTGGCGACTACAATGAGTGCTTTCTCTTTTTCCCGTATTTTCACCTCTTTTTTGTGCATTTTTGGTTTTTTGTTTGTGAACATCTGCCATCTGTCATCATCGCCGTGGTCGTATTGCGCAAACAGCTGTTTTTTTTTCTGTCATGTTATGGCGTTATTAGTGCCAGTTCAGTGCGCTTGTCGCACACTTCATGTGAAGATGTAAAAGTCGCGAATGTGTTGCTCTTCGTTTTGTGAGAATCAACTATTGTTTGTTTTTAATCATTTTTTCACGTTTATATCTGGTGGTGTCAATATCCTTACATGGTGCTAAATTATAGATTCCTGAACAATGTCTTCTTTTGAAAACAAAGTAATATTTTTTGAAATCAGAAAAGAAGATTATGCGGATCTATGCCGTTGACTCTCCACTGAGTCCCCCTTCGTCCGATATTCTATTATATTCTATTAATTATTTGAAGATAATTTAAGATGTTGAAATCTTTGGGGCATCTTGCGCAACGTCGGTTTTCTTTTGTTCTGTTTTTCGTATTTTTAAGTGAGTCTCGAAAAGTCCGAAGTCTTTGGATTTTTTGGGAGACTACCATTCATACCCCAAAATCTTTTGATACCTTTTAATCCTAGTTCATACTTATGATTGCAATTCCGCGCCTAGCTTTCCATTTTTAGATGCACTTTCGCATGATTTTCGGTAACATTTGAATACTTAACCCATTGACGACGATGCCTAATTTTGTATGCGGCGCTTTGTGACGAGTTTTGTGGTCTATTTTTTGCATGTAAGTGAGGCTAAAATTTCGAGTCTATACTGAAGAGAGGTGCACTTAGGCATGCGAACCAAAACAAGAAATCCAAAATTTTGCGTGCAGACAATCCGGTAAAAGGGGAAGATTTCCGCATCTGCAGGACCTGCCCGAAAGTCTTGTCACATTTTTGATAAGTGAGTAATTGATGGTCTCTCTAAAAATTCTAAAATAGATCTTCCAGATTTCGTTCTTGATGGTGTTGGCCTATACGCAGAAGAACTGCTGATGAGTGCTAGCGAATGCGCGCGGCAATCAAATAGGTATAGATAGAAGTGTTTCTACCCCTTGATATCTCATTGATTTAGATTTTGGCTGGGCCTAGGGAACGACGATGAGGCGAGGACGAAGATGTTTGACAGGTTGTCGGAGGCGAGGATGAAGCTTTGTGGATTAGCACGAGTGGCTATAGGAAGAGCTTTGTGGGTTTCTTTTAAAGATAGTCTTCATGAATCTATTGAATTTGAAGTTCAGAGGTGACCTGCGCGCCTACCATTTCGATGCTGAAAAGGAGATGCTGTCGCCACCCTCGGTAATATTCATATATGATTTCTCAAATCAGTGTTGAATTGTAATTCTTTTCCAGAAAAAACGTTTTTGCCCCGCTACAACGCAAGATTCTTTGGCGCACGAGCACACGAATGAGCCAGAGCATGAGCAAGACGAAGACATCGAAAGTCTGAAGTCGATTTGAATAATGGATTCAATGTCAAATCTTGATCTCGACATTCCTGTTTTTTTCTGTTAACTTAGTTATGATGATTTCAATGTTCTTTTTTTGGTCACGAATGCTAATGAAGAGTCTTTCTGAACTCTGTGTCGAGCACAGCACCTTTGTAAGATGTGTGTAGTGTAAATTTTTGAAGGAGAACCAATTCTAGAAAAAGCCCAGGCGGAAGCTGATCGGGTCGCTGCTATATCGCGCCTCCCGCAGGAGACTGCAGTTAGAGCGGGAGTCCCGCCGGTGACCGAATCGCGAGAAAACCGGGACTCCCGAAGGTTCGGGACAAAACCGGGAGTCGCGCCGCATTATCCCGAACGAAAACCGGGAGTCCCGGTTTTCTCGCGAACCATTTTACTTGTGTCCCGCAGTCATTCCGGCGGGACACAACTTTTTCACCGGCGGGACTCAACTGCGAATGTCTGAGGAAGACCCTGCTGCCTGTAATTTTGGCTTTGTATAGCATGCACAATGCGGGAAAGCGGTTGGGGGTCCTGCGCCGTCTAGCGGAGAATACTCGTCCGAACAAGGTGTTAGGGGAGCGAAAGGAGGAAGGGGAGCGACGCATGGGCCGCCCCCCTGGCTTGCAGAATTCACATTTTCGGCCCGGAGTTGCTCTTTTGGTTTACTTGGAGGGCCTCCTATCCGTCTGTGTCAAAATCTAAGGTAGGTCTCTTCTGCCGAGCCGCTGCCTTTAAGTCGAAGTGGGCGATTCGCTGCAGCAAAAACCTTCAAATGCAAGGTCTTTTCCATTCTCTCGCTCTGCGAAGCTTTTTCATCATCTCTTCAAAACTTCTGTTGTCGCGAACATCACATCACATCACATCCACTTCTATTTCCTTCCAGCATGAGGCCAAACGACATCGGCTTACCAATTGCGCCGCGTCCTGCTGAAACAGGACGGTCAGTCTAGCGCCTACCTTAGAGTCTACACTTGGTCAGAGCATCAACAACGCTGAAAATGTGGATTCTTGAACTTGGGCACTCGGACAAACCACCATTACACTTAGCTTGAACAGTACGTGAATATCCGTATTCAGGTGATTTATTCAAACTAGAAAAGTCGACTATTCGGGAGGCGCCTTTACTTGATCAAGAATAGTTCGAAGAAATGGAAAAGACATTTGTTCGAATATTTGTTTATTTGTTCATTCGACGAATCGATAAAATAATTTACCCGAATATCCGAATATTCGAATGAAATTTCGAATAAGTGGTTTTTCGATTCGTCGAAAAACAAACATTCGAATAAAGGTCTTTTCCATCTAATCGACTATTCGATTAATCAAATAACTTCCTGTATATTCGACTATTCTATAATAGTTCGAATGTGACTGCTAGCTTACATAAGGTACCATGAGCTGCCGCCACGCTCTGGAGTCACTGTCATCTTACAGTTAATTGTCAAGTGAACTTCGTGGGTGGATGCGTACACGCAGGACATCCTAGGCTATCGGTAGATGTTCAAGAAATTTGCTAACAATAAGAAGCTTTGCATTAACAATCGCCTCTTTGCGGACTACTCAAAAAGAAAAAATCTGTGGCGGAGGGTAGCCGGCTTGAAAGCCTGAAACTTGTCAACTTTTAAGGCCCCGGGCAGACTTCACGCGTTTTGTTCGTCGCGACTGAATCGCGAGGAGACAACTGTTACAACATCATTCCATGCTGATCACTTTCATTCGGTTGTGATACTTTTCCAGCCCGAAATTTTTGAATGTGAAATGAAAATGAATGGAAATCTTGGCGATTGAATCGCGATGATTAAGTCGCGTGAAGTCTGACCGGGGCCTAAGGAGGTAAGCTGTGTGGTACCTCCGTTTCCTGCGGTAGCGTCCTCTTCAAGATCTTTGGGAACCACCCCCCCCGTGGAGGCGGCGATGATCGGAGCCATGGCAGAGCGGTGGAACTACTGAGATATCGAGCTTCACCTTGGTTGGTGAAAATGTCTTTGCTCTTCGCGCGATTCCTTCCATGTAGTGCGGATAGAAATTTCATGAAAAGTCGTGCAGCGAAGAAACCACCAACGAGACGGTTACCGTTTTCGTTCCTGCCAAGTTCAAACTTTCCTATCCTACATTCCTCATCTAGTGGCCTTTTGATTTTGCGTCAAAGTCTTTCACAGCAAACCTGTAGAAGTACTTCTCGTTGCGACTTCCTCTTTTCCACGTTTTCATGGAAAGAATTCTTGCAGTTTATCAGCTGCTAATGTTGGGAGTAGCATTGATGATGCTGGTCTGGTTCGGGTCATGCGTGCAACAGTGGCGTACCGAGGCCTCCCCCCCTCCCCCCCCCGAGAATGGGTCGCGAAATTTTTGATAGGTACTTACTTATATGAGTTTTAAAAATGTGCAAGAGGCTTGTTCATTCTTAAAAAGAAATTATGATAATTTTTGAAATTTTTTAAAAATTTAATTTGGCCTTAGAAATTTTTTTTTCGAGGGCGTGGCTGACGCCACGCCCACTTTTTGAAAAATTTTGGGGTTATAGGCCCGCGAAAACTGTGAGAAAGGTACCAAAAATTTTTGGGTGACCTTCACCAAAAATTTTTTTGTCCCCCCCCCCCCCCCGAACGGAAATCCAGGGTACGCTACTGGCGTTTTATTAAGGGGAAACATGGCTTCCTCGGAGTGAAGGTGGTCATAGGGTTCTGGGGGGGGGGGAATCAGGCTCGTTGTCTGGAGATTATGTACAGATTGTATGAAGTAACAGGCAGTACAACCAGTGCAAATGGTGCACGTATTTACACCGTTATAAGATGAAAATGCTAAAGTTTTCTAAGAGGAGGATATAGAGACAACAAAGGCATAATCATTGTCTAATTTTCCAGCGCTTTCAGATCCGCAATTATAGGATTTTTTTCATGAACATGTTTAATAGGTACTTTTTGTTGTGTTAATGATCGTAAATGATCAGCTGTTTTCCTCGTAGTGATCTGCCCTCGCGCATTCGATCTTAGCCTCAGACTGCGCGGGAATTGAGCGCTATAAAAGGCGCTCACTCTTTGCCTCAGTGTTCAGTTCAGTTCAGTTCTCATCATTTGTCTCATGTTTAATTCTCTATTATTTCTCTAATAAATTCATCGGCTTCCTTCTGTGCCCTACAGGACGAAGAGTCGAAGTGTCCGAAGTCGAGGACCCAACACTTATCTATATGAAAGTTAGAAAACCCTTTTGCCATGCATTGAACTCGCATCGTCATCTGCTTTCAGAAGATTTATAGGACATAAGGCTAGTATGAGGTGACATGCACTATAGCTGAAAAACGGTGCGTGTTATTTATGTCAGCATAAAGTAAAAATAATTATGACATATCTCAAAAGAGTATAGGGTAAGAAAGGCACTTTCAGAATGCAGTTCTTGTGCGCTTTTAGGAACTATATTCCTGGAAAAAAATTTCTATTGGGTAAAGGTGATTGTTGTCCTTTTCCTGGTATCAGAGAATTTTCTAAATAACAATGCTCGTAACTTTTTCAAATGAAAAAGAAGACCGTTAGCCACTCATGGAATTTGTCTCAAGTCCGCTTCCAGAAAATATGCAGGTTGCGGGGAGAAGGATGCTTAAAGTATTTGACGAAGATATAACGGACATGTTCCTTTAGTTTCTTATGGTTAGAAAGGCATTTTTAGAGGGCATAGAGGACACCTTCACCAGGTCTTTTTGACATCTTTCTCCACAATTTCTAAACATTTTCTGAAAGCGGAGGGCGAGGCGAATCAAGTGAGTGGCTAGCGTTCTACTGGCTTTTTATACAAAAAGTTACAAGCATTAAAAAAACCGTAATTCCAAAAACGACTAGAACCACCTTCACCTACCAAATAAATAACTTCTTTCCTGGCAGCCTTTATAGTTTCTGAAAGCGCGTAAGAACTGCACTTTGATAATGCTTTCCTTGTTCTCACACTCCCTTGCTGAAAAAAATTATAATCAGGGTCAAGCAAGGGGTGTGGCACACGATCGCTGGTTACGACCCCCCCCCTGATTGCTGTCTTAATAAGACCCCCCCCCCCCTGAACTATGTACCTAAGATAGCATTACCAGAGTTGAGAAAGAGGTCAGGCACAAGTCTTTCGAAACCCCCCCCCCCCCTCTCATGAAAGCCCTCAAACGACCCCTTCTTCCTCCTCTTAACCTCTGGACCTCAAAGTGTGACATTCTGGAGGACACCATCTTTTTATAGAGAGTCTTCAGATTTCTAAGAGTTGTACGCCCGATTTTCAGTAACTGCAATTTACAATCACACGTAATTTGACGGCTGATTTTGATCTGAATGGACATATTGAAGGGGCCATAACTTTCTTATGGGTGGGGCGTTCGGCCCCAAATTTCCAAGGTAGCAAGAAGAAGCTATGTGCTCAACACTCATATTAGCAATGGAGCACTTTCTGGATTTTGAAGGCAAGGGTGCGGCACCCCCTCAAAAGCTGCAGCAGCCGCAGCTTTTAAGGGGGTGTGCCGCACCCCACTAACTATATCAAAAAACATTTTTAGCGGACAGTATTTATGTGAATCAATAGCCTAAACCTTGTAGATTCCATAGGACTGTTTGGAGCCTGATTTGTCTTCTTAGCTCTAAGTAATATTTGGTGAAAGCAGAGCGATCAAAAGCGAAAAATGGGGAAAACGAGATTTTGGTTGGCTTTTAATTCCACAGTTTGCAGGTCTTCCGAAGCGGGATTCCTGAGGTGGACAAAAAAGGAGTAGTGCTTTGTCTTGAGTGCAAAGACGTATAGCTAATTCACCTTTGAAACAAAGTTAACCATGTTGGAATTTGACCATTTCATTTAGGTAGCCTAGTATCTTGAATCTTCAGAATTCGATCACACTTTGTCTACAGGGATTAATTGACATGCTAATTATGGATATGATACGAATATAAGTTATCACTATTATCAGATTACCCAACTACGATCCCCTCCCCTTTTGACTCCTCAATACGACCCCTCAGGTGTGGCGTGCCGCACCCCACGCCTGACCCTGATTATGATCATTTTTATTTTACGCTGGTATAAACCACTCACACCGAACCTGATAGAAATTTCATTGTCTTGGTTTTGTCTGCTGTGAATAGACACATTCTGTCTCTGATTTAAATCCCCTGATTTTGTAGCACGCCTTAGAGGGTGTTGAATAAATCTCTATATATAAAGCAAAAAATATGTGTGTCAGTGTGTCTGTGCACTTCTCCCATAGTCATGAAGTATGAGCGGCAAAGTTCATTTTGATCTACTAGTCATCAATATGGTAAGGAAGGTAGGAAGCGAACTCAAGACGAGTCGGAATTGAAAGAAGGGTTTCGCTGCATGAGAGATCAAGCACGATTAACTGGGTCTAGAACGGGGTGGAACTTGGGATGCCAACTCGTAAAATAATCTTATATATAAAGCTGAATTTCTGTTTGTATGTATGTCTGTCTGTCTGTCTCTATGTGTGTACGTATGTTCCGAATAGAAAATTCCATTTCTGAACCGGTCGGGACCAAACTTGGCACACATACACTTCGGGCCCCGGCGGGTGTCATAGGCTACTTTTCGTATCGATCGATATCGATTTTATCGATTTTTTTGCAAAATTTGAGCTACGGGGCTGGGAGTTGGCACAGGGGGGTAAGTGAGCGTGGGGATTCCGAATACAATATTAGTTTTTAAAATCGTGCATTACTTTCATCGATTTTATCGATTTTCTTGCAAAGTTTGAGCTACGGGGCTGGGATTTGGCACAGGGGGGTAACCCCCGTGGGGGTGATTAGCATGCTCGATCACACCCCTCTGCCAACTCCCAGCCCCGTAGCTCAAATTTTGCAAAAAATCGATAAAATCGACATCGATCGATAACGAAAAGTGGACTGTGACACCCGCCGGGGCCCGAAGGGTGTGTGCCAAGTTTGGTCCGGATCGGTTAAGAAATGGAATTTTCTATTCGAAACATACGGCGGAGCCGGGTAAGCCAGCTAGTAAAAAATAAAGCTGTAGTGCCTGCCACCTCAGGCTATCCATAGATCCTAGATACATTTGAAAGCAAACATCGAGATCTTCAATATACGGCTGAAGCTTTTCCTAGCTTTTCATTGGAAAAACTCCATAATTCGAAAACAAGTACGATCACCCTCACGTATCAGAAAAACCCTTCCTTATCACGAGCTGTATGTTAACGCGTGGAAATTAGATTTTAATCATGCCTTTTCTGTCTCCATATCATCCTACTAGAAAATTTATTTCATTTTTTCTTATAACGTTGTAAAATATTAGGTTGTTACATGAGTGTTGTTGCACTTTTACCGTAATAAGTTACAGCTTTCTTTAGGGCTCGGCACAACTGTCACCGGGTCAACGCAAAGGGGATATGGTTTTTGTGGCCGAAAAGACACAAAAATTGCGACGTTTTTTTAGTAGACGTTTCGTTTCTGAGATGGGGTTTAGGGTCAAAGGGGAATTCGTACAAAATTTTCAGGATCAATTCATTTTTTATTTTTTCCTGGTGCCAGCTCGTCCGAGCCCCGGCTTTCTTATTTTTTCATTAGGCTTTAGGGTAAAATTTGATAGAGCTAAGCAAACTCTCAAGATCATATGCAAAATTCTGCACTAGCATGGATGTACGCGAGGTCTGAAGTCATAGTAAAAAAGGTCCAGTTGCTCAGAAAATCAAGAACAAATTTGGAATTTTTTCCAGAAAAATTCTACAAGAATTCCAGTTAGTTCACGCGTACACATTCTACATGAGACATCTTACTATAATATCTTTTGGTAACTGCCAAAGCGATGCGAAGAGGGTACTCTCCTCTCCCATATGCTTTACCGTTGTGCTATGTGTTCTCTTACAGTGTTAACAGCAGATTCGCGACAATGAGGGCAGTCCAGATTATGCGGCGACGAAATATAACTGCGATACATGAACTAAAGCGGATGTGCAGAGAAACGCCGAGAGAGTACCGGGGAGCGTATGCACTTAAGGAGGATCCACATAGTTTCCATAACAGCGACGTAGAGTTGACGGCGTCCGCAGTTAGTTTCCAGAGTGTATGGACTTTAAGTGCAAATTATAGAGCTTGCTCCGCATGGAAAGTGCAAGTATGGGCAACAGTCGTCAAAGATCACCTCCTCATTCATAAACAAGCAAAAAGGTATTAAGTGCGTGTCATGTGTAGAGCTCAAACAACAACGAAATATTGATTCCGGACTACCGAATTAGTGCAAATGTCTGACCCCCAGTTGCTATCATAATTCGGAAAACTGTCGCCCGTTTTGCTTCCTATCCTGCCTAACTTCTTACAAGCATTAGTTTCCGAAAAGCACACCATGATTTTGAACAATATGAAGGTTAGGAAAATAATAAGATAATACAACCTACCAATTTATGGGGATTCGCTTAAAGGCACCGTCCACCCAAATTGGGGTTGGCGAGATTATGATACCTAGCAAATGCGGGGCCTCCAACTGTATGATTGCCCAACTCGCTCTGCCTGAAGTTGCTTCCGAACCGAGAAAATTGCCTCGGAAATCGCTTCAGGCCGCGTTCGCGACGCTGGCTCCTCCCCTTTCGGAGTGGGCGTGACGTTCGTCCCGCCCATCCATGCGCGCCCAACCAATCACCGTACCGAAGAAATCGCTCTGCTGGTTCTAAAACGAGGGTTTTTCGTGGTTTTCGCGGATTTTCAACTTGATATTCGGAATCAGGGGTATGAGAAGGCCCTGGAACGGCAAAAACATGGAGGTCGAAATTTTGGGTGGACGGTGCCTTTAAACCTCATCTTTTGAATGCTTGTACACCTTGGAATGCTTGTTTTTGAAAATATTGTTTTTGCTTCTGGAAATAGAAAAAACAAAGGAACTACTTTTCGTTGGAAGAAAAGAATCAGTCGATTCATGCGGTAGTACATTTTTTTAAATTTCTAGGAACATTTTGCCAAATTTCTAGGATTAAATGCTGAATCTCACGAAAACCTGTTAAAAACTTACTTTTGGATGCTTTTACAATGTGAATATTGTTTTTGCCTCTAAAAACAAATGAGCAGAGGGAGCTCGGTTTGCTGAAAGGAAAGACCCAACCCACTCGAAAACACATTTCTTCCAACTAGACTTTAATGTGAAAATTCATAGAAACTTGCTGCATTTGTTTTTGGCGGCCCCTGCTTTGTGAAAACCTTACTTTTGCCAGTAAAAACAACACAGCAGAGGGAGCTTGTCTTAATAGGAGAAAAGACTCAGTGTTCATGCGGCAGGACATTTTTGATATGATTCTCTAGGTTAGTGCTGAATCTCACAAGAAAGGCTTGATATTCACTTTGGCCGCATTTATCTTGCGAAAACCTTACTTTTGCTTTAGAAAGCATAACTCTCGAAGAAAGGAAAGCTTCAAGGACTTTATGCGGCAGCGCATTTAGGCTAGGGATTTCTTAGTTTCTATGATAAATCATGCAAAAGCCCGCTTGAAATCCACTCTTGAATATCCAGAGGCTTCATGCAACAGGACATTTTTGCTAGGATTGTCCAAGAAAAAGCTTTGGGCGACTTTGGTCTCTCTTTAAGAAATGACCGTTTCTTGGCGAGACCTGATCTTGCTTCTACTACTACTTGCATTGCGAAAAAGATCGTTGAAAGAGTGGGAATTCATCCTCTTGCTATTTTTAGTTGCACGCAGGCAGTTGTCAATGTATCTGCCCCAACCCACTTGCTAGCGACGCGTAGGGTGGCTACTGCCGCAGGACATTTTTGTTAAGACTTCCTTGTTTTCAAGGCTAAGTTATAAAAACCTTCTTGAAATCCACTTTAAGCAAAAATTCTTGTGCTCTCTATAGCGGAAAAAGGAGCTTGAAGAACAGTGTAGATGATTTGAGAGTTACCATTGTAAAAAGTTTGTTTGAGAGCATGATTTTACTCCTACGACTACATCTTTACGTTTCGCCAAAAATCGTTGAGAAAATAGAAGTCCATTTCCTTGCCATTTTGAGTTGGAGCAGATAGTTATCAATGTATCTGCCCCAACCCACTTAATAGCGACCCCTAGGGTCGCTACTGCCGCAGGACATTTTTTCGAACAAATCCTCGCTTTCAAGGCTAAGGCCCGTATGCACGTACATCCCCGCGGGGAGGGGAGGGGATCTGAGAGGGGAAGCGCCATATCTCGCTGCTCTAGATACCTTTCTTCCTTCTTCTCTATCCTGCTTATAGGGGTTCTCATACCCTTATTCCTGCGCATAATGGATGCCACGTTACTGCTATACAAGATTGAATATTCATTATTTCTTCCGATCCCCTGGGGATCCCCAGGGGATCATCTCACATTTTCAAAGTCATTTATCTTCCTTAAAAATCAATGGAAACGCTGCAAAATTGTACTGAAGATATACTACGATACTGCTGAGCATATTTTCAACAGAAGAAATGGAATCCGAAGATTTAGATTTTTTCGATAATCCCTGGCTCGCGAGCAGCGGTTCATGAAGATTTAGATTTTTTCGATAATCCCTGGCTCGCGAGCAGCGGTTCATCGAAGATTTTGATATTTTGAGAATTCACTCATTTCTACCATAAACATGTTTAGCAGTGCTGTAGCATATCCACAGTGCAATTTTAGAGCATTTTCATCGAGTTTTCACAGAGATAAATAGCTTTGAAAATGTGAGGTAATCTCCTGGGGATCCCCAGGGGATCAGACGAAATAGTGAATATCTAATCTTGTATGGCAGTAACCTAGCATCCGCTATGCGCAAGTATGAGTGTATGAGAACCTTCAAAACCAAGACAGAGAAAGAAGAAGAAAGATACATAGACTAGCGAGATATCACGCTTCCTCTCTCAGATCCCCTCCCCTCCCCGCGGGGGTGTACGTGCATACGGGCCTAAGTTATAAAAAACCTCCTTGAAATCCACTTCAAGCAAAAATTCTTGTGCTCTCAATAGCGGAAAAGTAAAGGAGCTTTGCAAGAAGAGCAGTGTAGATGAATTGAGATTACCATTGTAAAAAGTTTGTTTGAGAGCATGATTTTACTCCTACGACTACATCTTTACGTTTCGCCAAAAATCTTTGAGAAAATGGAAGTCCATTTCCTTGCCATTCTATGTTGCACGTAGATAGTCATCAATGTATCTGCCCCAACCCACTTGATAGCGACCCCTAGGGTCGCTACTGCCGCAGGACATTTCTCCGAACAATTCCTCGTTTTCAAGGCTATGTTATAAAAAAATCCTTGAAATCCATTTTAACCTTGTCTACTTCGCGAAAATTATGCTTTGGCACCCGAAAGCAGAAAAGCAGAGGAGGCTGGTTTCAAAAGAAGGACAGAACCACGGGCTTTACAGTAGGACCTTTTTGCTAGAATATCCGATAGAAAGCTTCAGCGAGTTTTAGTATATTTTAGTATCGCTATAAAAGTGCCTTCACAGCCGCCGCTGGCAGCCCGTAGCAGCCGCTGGCAGCCGTAGCAGCCCGCAGTAGCCGCCAGCAGCCCGTAGCCGCAGCTGGCCGCTTTTGTCATAGAAGCGCAAAATCATCAAATTCTTGATATTTTAAGCGCAAACGCCCACGCTTTCCATCTTTCACGTTTTTCTCTCCCTGTTGCGGTTAATCTGCAGTTCCATTTTTACACACACTACAGAGTATTCAAGATAAGCACCGGACAAGGATATAGTTGAAGCAGAACCATGCATAAAAAAATAAACACTACAGAAACTGGACGCATCCAAAGTCAGACGATCACATCGCAAAGAAACTTTGGCGAAATATGGTTCAACTGCGAAAGGGAAACTGAGCACTAATAGGATAAGCAATCTACGGCAACAAGATTCTAACAGCAATGGCCACAAGTATGATATACGAGATCGAATTGCGAAAACAAAAACGTACTTCTGCCTTAAAAAATTAAAAAGAGCAGATGAGAATTGGTCTTGAAGGGAGGAAAGCTGCAGGAGAAATGCGGCAGTGCGTTTCTGTTGATAATTTCTCAGTTCCAATGCTAAATTATAGAAAAGCTCACTTAAAGTCCACTTTTAACCGCTTTTACTTCGCAGAAATCACCTTCGCACCTCTGCCTCTTATAACAAAGAAGCAAAGGGAGTTCGTCTTGAAAGAAAGATTCTAAGAGATTCAAGCGGCAAACATTTCTCCTAAGAATTTCTCAGTTTCATTGCTAAATTATACAAATCTTGCTTGAAATCCACTTTTGACCGCTTTTATTAGGTCTTAAAGAAAGTTCCCGAACACTTGCAAAAAATTTTTTCAGATTGCTGTAACTTCAAGCAGATTGATTCTTCGTCAAAGCCACAAACTTCTCTGCAAAGACAATTTTGTTTACAACATATATTTATCTTGCTGGCTTTTCAGCTCTCGCTGCGGTCTACCAGCATGCGCAGAAGGGAAAAAATCGACACGAGAAGTTATTCGCGCAGAATATCTCAGGCATGATGAGAGCTGGACAGCTCATATGCTGTAATTATATAGAAGTCTGCTAGGGCTGTCTTGGAGACTATTTATGCCTTTGAGCGACTATCTGCAAAATAAGTTTTTCCAGAAAGATTAAGAAACCGACCATTTTTTGCCTCAAAAATGCACCATTTTTCGAGTAAGCGACTTTGAAGTCTTCTCGTTCTCCACAGGAGGGACCAAATCTTTGATTATTGCGAAGATTGTTGGGCTAATGCCTTGTACATCTTTTGGACCCAATGGCGATCCTCGCAGAAGCGATGTCAGCTGCGAAAATAGTTGCAGTCAGATGCAAGTTTAACAGCTTGTAATTTCTGAGCGCACTCGCAAAACGAGTGCACCTGCGGGTCAAAAGCTAACATCTCCTCGATTGGAACACAATTTGGACGAAAACCTATGAACTTCACAAAAAATGGCCGCAGGAAGAAAAACTATGAAATTGTCATGGTTAGAAAGCTTTCCTTTTTTGATGTGCAGATCATACATGCTTTGGCAAAAAAATTCGATGAAAATTAAAAGCGGCTTCGAAAAGATTAGGCTTCCTTCTACCGAACAGTATAAAACCTCGGTGTTAAATACCGACGGAGCGGCAAAAAATGCATCAAAAAACGAAATCTTTAAAAGTGCCCGGATTCTTCTTTTACAACATAATATTTCGTAAAAATTATACCTCTGCCTCTTATAACAAAGAAGCAAAGCGAGACTTGATCTCGAGGGAAGGAAGGCTTAAGGGCTCCATGCGGCAGTGCATTTCTGCTAAGAACTTATCAATTTCAATGCTAAACTGTACAAAAGCTCGCTTGAAATCCAATTTGGCCGCTTTTACTTCGCAGAAATCATACCTCTGCCTCCTACAATAAAGAGCAAAGCAAACTTGGACTTGAGGGAAGGAAGGTTCCGAGGGCTTATGCGGCAAGATCAATGCTAACTCATAAAAAATATTGCTTGAACCCACTTTGGCCGCTTATACTTCGCAGAAATCGTACTTCGCCCACTTTAGCAAAAAAGGGAAGGGGACTTGGTCTCGTGGTTTCGGTCTATGGGGCAGGACATGTTTGCAAAGATTATCCAAAAGAAAGCTTCAAGCGGACTTGATCTCGCTTCAAGAAATGACTTCGCGAGATATTATAAGGAGAGTATAGGACTGTGCATGATCGCGAAGCTCGATGTATTTGCAGCCGTCGCACATTCCTGAAAGTCAGTCTGAATTTCAGTTTGAATCAGCTTTCTACATAGATGACTGCTTAGGCAATTTCCAATTTTAAGAGCTAGGGTTGGGTCTTTGCAAGAAGAACAATGTTTATAATTTGGTAGTTATTCGCTGTAAAAGTCTCCTTGAGCCTGATCTTGCTTCTATTACTACTTGCATTGCGAAAAAGATCGTTGAAAGAGTGTGAATTCATCCTCTTGCTATTTTTAGTTGCACGCAGACAGTTATCAATGTATCTGCCCCAGCCCACTTACTAGCGACCCGTAGGGTCGCTAGTCCATATATATTACTAGCTGGCTTACCCGGCTCCGCCGTATCCGGACCAAACTTGGCACACATACACTTCGGGCCCCGGCGGGTGTCGCAGTCCACTTTTCGTTATCGATCGATGTCGATTTTACCGATTTTTATCGATTTTTTGGCAGAGTTCACCTACAGGGCTAGGAGTTGGCACAGGGGGGAAGTGAGCATGGGGATTCCGAATACAATATTAGTTTTCAGAATTATCGATTGCTTTTATTGATTTTATCGATTTTTTGGCAGAGTTCACCTACAGGGCTAGGAGTTGGCACAGGGGGGAAGTGAGCATGGGGATTCCGAATACAATATTAGTTTTCAAGATCGTCCATTACTTTTATCGATTTTATCGATTTTTTGAAAATTTGAGCTAGGGGGCTGGAATTTGGCACAGGGGTGTTCGAGCATGCTGATCACCCCCCTTGGGGATGATCAGCATGCTCGATTACCCCCCTGTGCCAACTCCCAGCCCCCTAGCTCAAACTTTGCAAAAAAATCGATAAAATCGATAAAAGTAATCGATAATCCTGAAAACCAATATTGTATTCGGAATCCCCATGCTCGATTACCCCCCTGTGCCAACTCCCAGCCCCGTAGGTGAACTCAGCAAAAAAATCGATAAAAATCGATAAAATCGATATCGATCGATGACGAAAAGTAGCCTATGACACCCGCCGGGGCCCGTAGTGTATGTGTGCCAAGTTTGGTCCGGATCGGTTCAGAAATGGAATTTTCTATTCGGAACATACGTACACACAGACAGACATACAGACAGACATACAGACAGACAGACAAACACACATTCAGCTTTATATATAAGATTGCCGTATTTTCTTCTCGACTTGACCGAGAGGTTGGAAGTTCATAAGTTTTTAACCAAAAACTGATTACCACATTAGTTATTGTGTACTATAGGCCTTTTGAGGCACAACCGTGCCTTTTTACTTTCCATCAGGTTGCAAAGAAAGTTCGCATGCACTTGCAAAATTTTTTTTCAAACTGCTATAACTTTGAGCAAATTGTTCCTTGAAAGCTGCAAGTTTTGCTGATTTGATACTGTCATCAGCACATGCTTATTTTATGAGTTTTCAGCGTTTTAAACAGAGCTACCAGCATGCGCAATTGAAGAAGGTCGACTTGCAAAACGGCAAGCGTGTGCAGCATTATCTCAGGCATGGAGAGCCAGGAGAACTCTTATGCGATAGTTATCTGGAGACCTAACGGGGCTATTGATAGAGCAAGTTGCGACTTTGGAGTTCCAGCTCAGAAGAATTTATCCGAAAAGTCAAAAAATGGCCACTTTTGCATCCTATTTTGACCTACTTCTTGAGAAATTTTAAAGTCTTACCTTTCCGCACAGAGCTGTCCGAATTCTTATGACTGTAAACATTTTGAGTAAAGTCTGCACATCTTTTGGGCCTATCATGCGCGGTGGATCTTTCGAAATCAAAGCTGCACGAATACTCAGATAATCGCCGGGGGCAGGCGGTCCGCAAACTCGCGCTCTTCTGCAAGCGGTCAGCAGAATTTTGGGGCTGGTCAAACCTTCGGCGAGCGGTACTTCCTCTGCTGTCGCATGTTCTGCCAGCGGGCAGCAACACAGGATTTTCTGCAGGCGCTGGTCAAATTTTCAGGTGGCGCTCGGACGGTTTATAAGCGGTTTCGGGCGCGTACGCCGAGCAAAGGTGAGACTCTACATAGCAGAGGTGTCATCGATGATTTGATTCCTCAAGTTTGAGGTACTTTCTCCCAGCGGAAAGTACCTGGGGGCTGCGCGGTCCTTCACAAAAGATCGTGCGGCCCTCGAAAATTTTGCATATTCCCGCGAACCTTCCGCGAGAATGCGGCCGCTACGCCGCAGCTAATCTATAAGGAAACCGCGTTTTTCCTCCGAGTGTTCGTCCAAAATTTCGCTAAAATCCTTCCAAATATCTGCAAGCGGACCGCAGAAAATCAGCGGACTATTTTTCCGGCGCCCGCCCGCACATAAATGGCATGGCCGTCTGCCCCCGGCGGTTATCTGAGTAGTTACGTCAGAGTCAAGTTTGACAGCTTCTAACTTCTGTGCGCTTGAAGCAAAATTTGAATGCAGCTGCGGGCTTGAACCCGAGAACCTCCTCATATGGGGTATTTAGAATGTGAGCGGTTTTCCTCAATCAGTGCGGAGAACTGACAGCAAAGAGAAAACAATTTTTCGACGCTAAAAAGAATCTCTTTTTGATGGATTGATTTGATGGATACTGTTTGGCATCGATGGAAATCAAGTGTCGTGATTGAAAGCCTTGGCTCCCATCTACATATCTGACCGAGTGCAAAAACATGAGCCTGAAAATGAAGATTCTTGATATGCCCGGAAGCCTTATTTACACCTTAATACAAGCGCTAATTTCCAAGATCAATTTTGCTTTCCTTGCTAGGATGTCTTATGCTGAAATCAATACTTCTCGACAACAAACGCTTGTATAAAGCTAATTTACGGTACTTCTAAAGGTTTGCGTTGCCATTACTAATGTGGGAACAGGTCAGCATCTCTTTGCGAAAAATTTGGAAATTTCCATTTTCTCAATTTTTCTCCATAATCTGTGTTCGTTTGTTATAGAACGCCACTGAACTGATCCGACTGCAACTTTGCACACATATGTTTTCGACCCCGGCGGTGAGAGTAAGCTGTTAGGCTACTTTTTGCGGCATTGGGTTCTCCCGTCGATTTAGTATTTTTGGCATAACGCTGAGTTCTGAATCTTTGCGAACTGGTCAGCGATTTGGTGTAAACAACAGCAATAGATGTCATCTATTTTTGCATGGGAAGGATGCGCTGTTTCGACACAAGAGCCTAGTGGAGTTACTTTGATACAGGAACGAACCCCTTGCAGCGCAGCATAATGGCTGGGTCGGAAGGGTAGCGGCGGAGGAGGGGGGGGGGGGGGAGGGGGGGGAGGGGGGCAGGAGGAGAGGGTTGGAGCAGCACTCAGACCAATTTTCGGCCCAGCGGTCTGCAAACATCGTGCGTTGGCATTTAGTGTTGCCGGACTGTTCGGTTTCTGCTCTGTCATTGCTATGCGCTCGTCCGATGGCACAAAAGCCGAGCAATCAGCTTTTCGAAGCGTTTTGTTATATCCGTTGTTTCTGCCATAGTGACAATTCCCGAGTCTAAACGTGTAGAAGGAATGAAACGAAAGATTTATTAAGATCTCAGATATGAAGAAGAATCGTATTCATAATAAAGCTGTTTATTTTGAATTACACTACAAACATCGCTGAAGTATATACATCACACTCCTATTTATCACTTGACATACTGCTTTTGATGCAGATGAGCTTGGATAAGTAGAAGTTGATTTGGCGGCAGGGGACCCCGATAATGACAGTGAGCCCAGTCAGTGAACTGCAAGTAATAAAGCAAACAAAAATGCGAAGTCGTAACAAACTCTACTATGAAGAAAAAAGCAGACATATAGGTGCGCCCAGCCGCAGAAAGTGGATGAAGGAACTACTTCACTACAAGTATCTGCTCTTATCGCAGTTTATTGTAATTAAACGCTACGCAAGCGAAGCGGCGCCTCACCAATCCGCATCATTTCGGGAAAGACGTATGAGTTGAGAGCAAGGGTAGGCTGATTCAATAATAATTCGTAAGCTTTTGCAAGAAGAACCACTTTTAGCAATTTGATTTTGGTCCGCATATCCTAATATTTGTGGCGCTCTCAAGCAAAGTCATTAGGATATCAGTAATTCATTCCCCAAATAACCCTTTTGAGCCCACTTTTTTGGGTTCTGTTATGTGGGAAAGCACTAAAACCAACCTCTAAAATGATGAAAAATCCAGTGATTCCTTAGCACGCAGCAACCACACTAAAGAATGAGATGAGTAGCCCAAGCTTGGTAAGCGCGTTGTCCTGTGGCCGTATTCATCATTGATACCTTGAGGTAAATTCTACCTAGTGGTAGTTTTATCACTCATTATCAGCAAAATTACATTAAGAATTTACCTCAAGGTACTTTGTGAATACGGGTACTTGCTGATAATGAGTGATAAAACTACCTGGAGGTAGAATTTACCTCAAGGGTATCAATGATAAATACGGCTACTGGAAATAAGTAATTCTGCTATTTGCATACACTTACTTTCTGTGAAAATGCACTACACAATAACAAAACTTGTATAAAGAAAGCGTGCAATATAACGACATCCATTAAAAGAGGAGAAGAGATCTATAAAAGAAAACTGATACAAAGGAGACTGAAAAAATTTAGTGAGATAAGAAAAACTTCTTGCGATTCAAACGCGCAACTCTCGCGCTTCTCGAATTCGCTTTGGGACCTTTAGTTGTCCTGGCGCCGATCCGATTGGATTATTCTCTTTGCACGAGCGGCCGCACGTTCGGACATGTGCGGCATCTCCCATGCCTTCCCGCACGGTCTCCACCGGTCCGGGGAGTTCGGCGCTCGTCCAGTATATGTTCCCCATGGCCGAACACCTCAGTTCGCGGGCCGCTTGGCCGAATTTTGTCTGAGCATGTCGAAGGAGGAAGATACTGTTCACCTCAAGCTTCAAGATGCGCAAACGATTCCGTATTACCTGAAGCCGTGACTCAGGCTAGAGTGGGGAAACTAGCTAGTATGAGTCTAAGTTGGAATATGTGTGAACAGGTTAGAGTTTTTGTAGAATTTCTCTAAAAAGATTTCCAAATTTTTTCTGGATTTTTTGCGCAGTTGGATCCTATTTGTTTTGGCTTCAAACTTCGCGGGATCAGTGTTCGTGAAGACTTTTGCCTATGATCTTGTAGAGCTTTACTCGCTCTACCAAATACTGCCCTAGAACCTTATTAAAAGCAGGAAGCTTAGGACGGTAGTCAAAGTGTAACAAGACTAATGACAATTTAATACATGCATTAGTTTCTTTCACTGGTTGTAGTGCCCGTTATCTTGAATTCTGTATAAAATCTCAAAGCAGGCAATGGCCTAATACAGTGCTATCCGTTCTCAATATTCGGGCAAGTTGGCATTAGATATTGGTCACATAAATTTCGAAGGCGTGCTGTGACTGGCTTTGTTTTCTCAAAGGCAGTGTCCAGGCAAATCTGGCCGCCATGTGTTTTTTGCCTGGAAACTGATGAGGGCGTCCTATCTAAGGCACTGCCCAAGCGGCAGCGAAATTAATGGCTCACGGCTGCAAACCTCTGGTTAAACCCTTAAACGCCTGGCCGTAACCGCAAGGGCCTGTCATTTTCCAAAAAACGCAGAAGCGTCAGAAGGAGCCGGAGCGCCCTCTTTGCGCGCAAGTTTTGGCGTCAAGGCATATGTGTTGTTGTGTGGCGTTCCAGCTCTTTCTGGCGCTTTTGGGATTCTTGGGCATTTTTTGGGCGCTTCTAAGCTTTTTTCGGCGAAGTATGACTGGTTCCTAGCTCACTGGTAATTGTCGGAAAGCAGCTATTACCCAAGATGACTTAGGACGGGTCCCAGCGCCGTCGGTTAAAGTGAGCGAAGTCATTTGCAGTTTGCGGTCACGGCGTAGGCGCGGAGGGGCTTGAGGATGGATTTCTCAGCCGTGAATGGATTATTTGCGCTCCCGTTTGGGTAGTGTCTCAGAAAGGACCTCCTTCATCAGTCTCCAGGCAAAAAAGCCACAGACCCGGAGACAGGTGCTTAGACACTGTTTTTAAAATTATTCATCTTCCCCTCTCTCTTAATAAAGACAGAATTTATCTTTCAGTCTCACAGTCTCGTCTTTAAGTCTCCTTTTCTTTTAGTCTCTCTTATCTAGTCTTATATCCTCCAGTTTTTTTCATCGGCCTTGGATGAAGGGGGTCAGCTGGGCACCGGCCCAACGGTAAAGGGGTAGGAAGGAACACCCGTTCACACTCTCGCATGTATGTGCCTTCCAAACTTTGAGTCGAATCGAAAGGTCATTTAATTATTCGAATAAGTCAGTCGAATGCGAATGACTTGAAAATCAGATATTCGATAGTCTGAAGCTTCGAATAGAATGCGACAGTTGAATTTTCGAAAATTCTAATCTTTTTAAATAAAGCTGAGGGTCTGTCTGTCTGTATGTGTGTGTATCTCTTTGTGTCTATATGTCTGTGTGTACATATGTTCCGAATAGAAAATTCCATTTTTGGACTGATCTGGACTAAACTTAGCATGCACACACTTTGGGGCGGGGCAGGTGCGAGGCTACTTTGTTTTGATGGATATCGATTTTATCAATTTTCGTAAAGTTTGAGCTACGGGGCCTGGTAGTTGGCGCAGGGGAGGTTAGTGAGCATGCTGATTACGAAAATATTATAGGCAGAGGCGGACGGAACCGAATTTGCCAGCAAAAAAACCGGATATTAAAAGTCGAATATCTGAAAATCTCAATTTTTGAATATGATTCGATAGTCAATGTGAAGCTGGCTTCAGCTCACATTTACAGAAGAAGTTTACCTACACCTATAGTTCACCTATAGTTTTACCTATAGCTTTTTACAATTGAGGGGTTACTATAAAACGGAACGCAGAGCCACTCCAAAATTTGCAGTTTGCAAGAACTGGAAAGTGTAGAACAATATGAACATGAAAGAAACGACAAACAAGACGATCAAAACCGAAATAGTAGACATGTTCCATCTAGAAAGGGAACGAAATAATCAGAACGGATCATCGGTTATTTAGGTGCTCTTTTAATTGCTAGTTCCTTCTATTTTTTTCGCTCATTCTTGTCATTTCTCTACTCTCTTCTTGTCTTGTCACCTTTTTGGAGTGTTCTAACGTAGCCGGGTGATCTTTATAACTTCCGTGCCCATTTGATTCTGATATTTCGAATCAATTGTGAACATTTTTGGTCTGATCAATCAATTCCTCGTCTCTCCTGCGTATCCCGTTTTCTTGCACTATATCCCACCATGCCTCCAAGAACCGCCAGATCGCAGCGCAAAACCCAGAGACCCGAGGCTGCTTCTCCTCAGGTCCAAAGCATTGTCAATCCTATTTTGACGCAGTTGACAAGTATGTCAACCCTGGAGGGAAGTTTTGGTGAGTCTCGCTCTACCTCAGTTCTTCAAAGTCTTTTCAAAAAACTTTTTGATCTAAATATCCTTGAGGTGAGGAAGATCACAAGTGAGATATTGGTGCATTTGAGCGAGCTAAGCGAGGGGATGATCGAGAAAGAGGCGCAGATGAAAAGCATTGTTATCTCTGGCCTTCCAGAGTTGGATGTTAGTAGCGATAAATGTGTTGAACCGTCTGCATCAGCACGTCAAGAAGATACCGAACGTAAAGTGCAAGGTATCTTAGATGCACTTGACGTTGAGTGCAGACCGGTTAAAGCCTTTCGTATGGGCAGGAGAGTGCCTGGAAGACCCCGCTTAGTGAAGGTAGAGTTACCCACAAGGAGTCACTGGGTAACGGCTCTCTCCCGAGCCAGAATGCTTCGAGACTCCTCTAATTTCAGAGGAGTTTATATCAGAAAAAGCATGACGGCTCGGGAGAGAGCTCGAGCGTGAGTTGAGGGAGAAAGCAAGGGATATGAATCGGAGTAGGGCTTACCAGGAAAGGCTGGTTGTATATAAAGGTGAGTTGGTTCCTGCCAACACACTCTCGCATGCTAACAGGCCTCCTTCTCAACCTTCATCATATCCTCGTCGTATCTCTTCCCTGTCGCAACAGGGAAGCTAGCTGAGTCGCACGGCAACTTTCTCAAATGTTTTCTTTTTAATGCTAGATCTTTGGTGAATAAATTCTTGCACTTGCACCACTTTCTGATTACAACATTGCCGGACATTCTCTTTATCATAAAAACTTGGCTGTCGCCTAAAGTAGGTGATGCAGAGATTATCGCTGATTTGCCATATCTTATTTTTCGCTGTGATAGAAAGAAGAAAAAAGGAGGCGGTGTTTGCATTCTCGTAAGAACGACTCTACTATGTGAAAAAATCGAAGTTGATATACACGGCAGATTCGAGCTCATTGCTATAGATTTATATCAGCCTTGTGCAGCAGTGAAGGTGCGCATGATATGTGTCTACCAACCCCCTAACTTTCTCTCCGATTCAGACGAAATTCTTGTTGATTTGCTTTCTACTTTGACTACGTGTACCCCTGACGTCTTAATTGTGGGTGATTTCAACCTCCCATTCCACAGTCGAGACTCATGCCATGGTAACGCCTCAAAATTTTTTGATCTTTTTGAAAATCTTGATCTCCATCAATGTGTTACGCGGCCCACACGCGATGATACCATTCTGGACTTGGTATTAGCTGAATCTCGCTCAGTTAAAGATATCTCAGTCACTTCGCCCTTTGCCAGTTCTGACCATAATATGATAGAGTTTCACTACAAATTCGTCATGCCAAAAAGGAGCCTATTCCTTTTCCAAATTTTTTAAAAACAGATTTTGAAGCCTTCAAAAACGAGTTATGTGGTTTTGACTGGGAAGCAAGTTTTGATATGTACATTGACCCATCAGACGTGTACTATAGATTCTGCTGTATCGTCTATGATATAATGTCAAGATGTGTACCATTCGATGTCTAGAAAATTGGATACCTACGATACCCTAATCATGTCCAGGCACTCCTCCTGCAAAAAGAAAGACTATTCAGAACATCTCGTTACGACAGCCTGATGTATAAGAAAGTTTGTACAGGTATCACATTTCATATTAAAAAATTTCTCGCAAATCGCGAGAGACGCCTAGCTTCGTCCAAATACTCCAAAAACCTCTTTTCCTATTTTCGCCGTATATCGTATACTAAAAATCATGGAGCCTTGAAAGATGCGCTGGGTGTAAGCTGCCCGACGGATCGAAGCAAGGCACAGGCATTAGCCAAATTTTTTGCCAGCACCTTCTCCTTGAGTACTCCCACTCAGATAAATCTTGAAACTCCTCTGCGCCATACATGCTCAGCTCCTACTGTCACGCCTTTCATGGTCGAAAGTTTTCTCAAGAAGCTGAAAAATTCCACTTTTGCACCTTTTGACGGTATCCCGCAAATAGTATTCAAGCGATGCGCAAAAGAATTTTCCACACATCTCTCTCATATTTTCAATATTTGCCTTCTATGTGGGGAGGTGCCTAACATTTGGAAAGAAGCTATTGTCACGGCCATTCCAAAAGTACCTAAACCCATGACGGTGACCGAATTTAGGCCTATAAGCATAAATTCTATCCCATGCAAAATTTTTGAGAAAAGTCTACGCGACAAACTTTTTTCTTGGTTTAAAAAACTCAAACTCATACACAACATGATTTCGTCAATGGAGCATCAACTGTGACACAACTGATAGATTGCCAACATGACTGGATCAAAGCTTCAATTGATAAAAAAGAAGTGGATGTAATCTATTTCGATTTGTCCAAAGCTTTCGACCGTATAAGTCATGATAAATTGTTATATTAGCTGGAGCATTATGGCAACAGAGGAGTTCTACTGGAATTGATCAAATCCTATCTTCACTCTAGATTTATGACTGTCCGTGTTGGTAGAGATCACTCTGAGCATTTTCCATGTACAAGTGGGCTTCCGCAGGGAGGTGCTCTTTCACCTCTTTTCTTCATTATCTATACCGCCGACTTGCCCAGAATTTTGAAAACTCATCCTGATATTCACGTACTAATGTACGCCGATGACATAAAAATATACGGGATTTATGATGACAGCAATCGCGCAGTTATCAAAGATGCTTTACAACGCGCCATCGACCGTATGATTGAATGGTGCGCAATTTGGGATATCTCGTTAAACGTCAAAAAAAGTGTCGTATTTCATATTGGTGCGATAAGCGATGCCAATTATGAACACGCTGGAGTCATGCTATCCAACGAAACATCAATTAAGGATTTGGGAGTCGTATTCGACGACACCTTAAAACCTGATCTGCAAGTTTCAACTGTTACCTCACGAGCTTTTTCAACTTTATACACCATTTTTCGCAATATTAAAGTCAATGACGTCAAAATACTGGTCAAATTGTACAAAGCATACGTAATCTCTTTATTAGAATGCGCAAGTCCTGTTTAGAGTCCCTCTCTTAGGAAGCACACAGAGACCCTGGAGAGTGTTCAGAGAGTCTTTACCAAACTTCTCTTTTATCGTTGTTTTCCGAATTCATCATATCCACATTTGCTTCCACATTATGATGAACGCTTGAAACACTTGGTCTTGAATACCTCTCATATCGTAGAGTTATTCACGATCTTGTTCTTGCATTTAGGATTTACAGGGGAGAAACTAAACTGAGTCCTTCCAAGTATTGGGTACTCAAGCCTAGTCATGGAAGGACCAGCGGATTTTCTATTTTTCTACCAACAAGCGGTGGGCGAAATCAGTTTTGCACCTTATTAGAAAGTGATTTTTTTGTTCGTGCATCGAGAATGCTGGAAAAAATACCAAAAAAACTTTTAGCCTGCAAAAGTAGTATATCATTCAAACGTGAAATCAAAAAGCTGAACTTGAATGATTTTTTTCCTTGCAGGTAGAGCTTCTCTTCATTGTTTTATGCTCACTTTGCCAGCCACACGTGCTTTCCTGACTTCCCATCAGCGCATGCGTCCGACAATCTTAGTTTATATCTACTTTGCTAGATTTGTTCTTCTACTAACCCAGATTTTTACCGCATAGTTTCGAGCCCAGCCTACCTACTACCACGCACTAGTTTGGTACAGCTTACCAACATAGACTGATGCTTGACTAATTTACAATATATTTCAAATTTCCTTGGAGCTTTGTACCCTCCCCGGCAAACTGTGTTGGGCGGGGCTGCCAGTATACCCGCCAGTCGAACTTCCGGTTTGCTATTATGAAATCAAAATAAGATCGTTCCTTGCTGGCAAACGAGGGGGCATGGGTACTTCTCCAGAGTGTTTCCCCATAGAGCTCACGCAAGTACAAGCATTGTTATCTATACGCGTTTACGCAAGCTGCTTCTAAACAATCTTTTCTCTCATAAGCTTAGTCTGGGCTTGAAAGATGTGGTGAAATGTTTATTATTGTTGTGTTTCATGTATTATTAACACATTTTTGTCAATGTTTTGGAACGCCTAGAGCGTATCTAATGAAATGAAATGAAATGAAATGAAATATGATCTGTGCAAGAAAAAGAACACTTGCCGAAATTGGCGCAGAACGCAAAGTCCTCCCGGGATAGAAACGCGCTCCAGTTATTAAAGGACGCAGCGGTCGTGTTGCAACATTTGAGTTCTTCTCTTCCACCATGCCAATTTTGGCCTGATTGAGGTTGGGACAAACTGTACGTGTGCTGATTGATCAACTTCGCAAGTTTTGCAAGCTTTTCCAATGTATATTTACGTTTTGAAAACATTCAAAGACGTTGTTTATGTTAACTTATGGAAAAAACCGACATAATTTATGAAAACAGCATTGCGGTTGGAATTTCAATTTCGAAGTTGCTGACTTTGAAAAGCCTAATGCAAGAGTTTTTTGGCTCTTCGAGATTGAGATGATTCGAATAATATTCGTAAACCGAATAGTATTTGTAATGATTCAAAATTTACTGAGCACATTAATATTGATCTTGCTGCCACCGGCCTCGTTTGGAATTTGATGTGCAGGATTTTCTCCTGTACTTCTTGTCAAAAGAGAATTTCTCCGATCTTTGATCCTGAGATCTGGCGTGGAATATCAGCGATTCTTAACTTACCAGACAACGGGGAATTTGGCCGGATTCGCTTCGATAGGCATCCGGCGAAGTAAAAGACCGGAAACGTCCAACTTTTTTCATAGCCTGGGGGACCTTGTCAGAATTCGTACTTGATTGTACATTCTGGCTGGACATCCAGTTTATCCCCATGCCAAGCTGAGGCGGGAATCATAGTAAAGGCTTACCTTCTTATGATATGTTTGCAAAAACACCACCGTCTATGCTATGTCGATAAAATAAGTAAGATAAAAGAGTCAATAGGTATGCTCAAAGAGGTCGAAGTTGTCCGAAGTTGGGTTTTTGAGTTTCATTCCTAAAGATTTACCATAAATCTTAAATCTCTACTTCTAAAGATAACAAGGGCAGCAAAGCTAAGTTTGCAACTGCATTAACTTGTCAGTTATTCTGGTAACAATGTAGAGTAGAGCAACATTTATTGTTTACAGATCTTCTTGTTGCATTTTATAAAGTAAAAACTTAGAGAAGTAGCAAAAACAGTAAAGCCCAGCAACAATACATGCTAATGCTTGATGAGCTCACACTTGAATTGTCATAATCATTTTCGAAGTTGTCGGACTCGTGTTGTATGGGATCGTCATCCCTTGGTTGCATGCATAGCCCTGTCCAATAATCACAGTTCATTTGCCAAGGGCACATAGTACACATTTTGCCAGGTTTGTAGGCTCTTTTCATGTAGATATTGCCTCTGAAAAAACGCGAATCGATAAGTTAAAAAACAAAGTTGCATAGGTCTCGTTACACTTCAACTTCTTGTGGCGATAAGTCAATAAGACTCCAGATTACCTTCAATAGAGCAAAGCAAGTTCTACAAGTTGATTTGCAAAACTCGCACCAGCTTCGAGCCAACGCAAGTTTGCATCCAGAATCTGAGCCGCACTGAAGGCTCAAAAAATTGGGAGTTCATATTTTCGTTCAGAGAAATCCTACGGATCTCCAACTTGCTTACACAAATCACACACCACATCACACACTCACGTGTCAGTTGTCGTATTTCTTCCTCATCTAAATTCGAAAGAACGTAAATTTTTGTGTTTTCACAGAAACGGATCTATGCTGTTTCGACTCATGTAGTTGTATGCTACAAGGCCATGGAAGTATAACCGTGAGGCTTCAGCTCTCCTAACCTGGGTGTTCCATGCTAAAATCACTATTTCTCGAAAACTAGGGCTATGGGAAGCTGAAATTCCACGCTTATACTTCTTAGGGATGGTTGCATACAACTACATGAGTGGAAACTGCTTCGTTTTTGTACGAGCATTGAAATTTTCGTTCTCGATTTCTAGATGAGGAAAAAATACAGCAACGTACGAGTGTGCGATGTGGTATGTAATTTGTGTGAGCGAGTTGGAGAACCTAAGGATTTTTCTTAACAAAGATACGAACTTTTCGAAATTTTTTGAGCCCTCAGTACAGCACTCAGATTCGGAATGCAAAATTGCGGTGGCTCGAAGCTGGAGCGAGCTTTTGCCATCCTCTTGTAGAGCTGGCTCTTGCTTACCTCTCTCGAATGGCTTATTGGAGTCCTACTGAAAATATGAAATCCACGACTTATCGCCACAAGAAGTTGAAGTATAACAAGACTTATGTTTACAACCTATATGCATTTTGCTTGTTACCCGAACAAAACTTGGCCTTATTAACCCATAATCATGCTAAAGACCACTTTGAAACAATAGCGTAGAAAGACCTATCATACTGGGTAGGCTCGCAGCGCTTTTTGGTTGGGAAGCAAGTGAAGAGAACTACACAAGTTACAACTACACAACTACAGAAGTTTGACAATTTTCAAGCAAGATCAAAAAAGTCTAAAAACTTCACACCGGAAACCGAAACGGCCACTTTCTAGGTGAGCGAAATTCGTGCTGGTAGATACGGATAGATTTCCACGAAAAACGCATTTTCCTTGAGAGTTGGAATTTTCATATAAACATTCGATCAGCGCAACTTTGCTTACAAGGGATCCATGATTAGTCAAGGTGGCCTTTCAAGAAGGGATGTGTACCATATTGGAAAGCATAAAACTGATTCCAAACCTGCTTATATAAGCGAGGAGTTATGGGCAGAGTTGAGCAAGAGGTGTGGCACACAAGCGCCAGAACCCCCCCCTCCTTACCATCGTTATCGTCAGGGTCAAGCGTGAGGTGCGGCGTACCACACCTGGGGGGTCGTATTGAGGAATCAGAGAGGGGGGGGGAGGTCGTTATCAAGGCGTCCGCAGTTCGCATCACATGATATTCGTTAACAATGGTCCGTAGTAAACCCCCCCCTTCAGGGGATCTGCTCTGAGACGGACCTGAGTTGATCGTATGGCGCCTCGGTTTAGCATCCCGCGGGCTAGTGATCTAGATGCGGATCGCTTTTCAGGCATAAAAATCTTGCACGCTATCAAAGAGGAAAAACCTACAACATCTTGTGCAGGTTTGGTCAAACAGGTATGTGACTGGTACTCAGCCCGCACGACCCTGGTTCAGCGACGGACAGTGGCGAATTTTTGCGCATCACTGAGCAATTTTGATAGCGGCCACTATCGATGATAATCGATGACGGTCGCTATCAAGGAATCCACAAACCAAATGAATGCACAAAACAAAACTGCGTTTTTTAACCAAATTTCATCAAAAATTGAGGAAGTAAGGACAAAATCGAATGGAAAGAATTAAAGAGATTGTCGCTCTGAGTAGCTTAGAAAAAACCTAAGCAAACTCTGCAAAAAAAACCTATTTGCCGAAATCAGCTGTTCATTGATCCTTTCCTTTTGGGCACCGATATTGTGCAGTTTTGAGCATTCTTGTACTGCAACAATACGCCAAGTGCGATGTCCCGTAAGTTACTCACGAGCAACTTACGGAATTTTTCTCTGCTTCCCATCCTTTGCACATTATTTCGGTCAATTCATCTCAAAATCGAGGCTGCTCTTACGGATTTCAGGTAATTTATCGCGGCACATGCCCTGACGCTAACCCTTCAGATCAGGTCGCATTCTTAAGCATGTGAGAGTGATCGCTAATCAGTTTATCTTAAATACCTCAACTCAATGTCAAATAGGCCCGTCATGCAAAATGCTACCACATTGATGTTTGACCCATTATCGTATACGTACAATAAGCATAATTAAAGATCTATAAAGCATAAGAGCATCGTAAGAATTGTGATTAGCAAGTAAAATAACCCCTGCGGTCCAAGTTTGAGCGAATTCTGTGGTTTCCAAATACATGGACCACCTAAGTGAGATGGTCATTTTCAAACATGTTACTTTGTTTCAAAGGTATTATCTACTTCTTTTTGCCCTTAATACAAAGAAGTCTATTGCTTTGCTCACATTAGGAATCCTACTCTAAATGACCTCCAACTTTAGGAATTAAGAGCAAGCCAACATTTCGTTTGCTACATATTTCGTTTTCAATATTTCAGGCTAGAGAAGACCAATCAGGCTCAAATTACCTTGCGATTCACGTGGTAGCGCAGACTTAGCATGTTACCGTATCCCAATATTCTCGAGTATTTCACCAGTATTTTACATTTGCATAGGTAAGGAAAAACGATTATATCACGCTCTTGAAGAAACATTCTCACATGAAATTTCTGTCATGTAAAGAAGAAGGTTAAGAAGTAACAACAATATAAAAAACGCAGCTATTCAGTCTATTTGAAGGTAAGTCAATGCGGTGTGGCACCACCCCCATTAACTATATCAAAAAAACTTTTTAACAAACGTTATTTATATGAATCGATAGCCTAAACCAAATAGATTTCGTAGGAGTGATTTGATCCTGATTCGTCTTCTTAGCTCTGAGTATACTTGGTGAAAGCACAGCCACTAAAACCGAAAAATAGAAAGTTAATCATGCTGGAAAATGGCGATTTCACTTACGTGGTATCTTGAAACTTCATCGGTCAAACATTGTCTACAGGAGTTAATTGACATGCTAATTATGGATGTGTTGCCCATTATGTTTGACAGGGCTTTCAAGTAATGCTATTTTAGGTATATAGTTCAGGGGGTCTTCAGCAATAAGGGGGGGGGTCGTAACCAGCGATCGTGCGCCACACCTCTTAGGCCCCGGTCAGACTTCACGCGACTTAATCGTCGCGATCTAATCGCCAAGATTTCCATTCATTTTCATTTCACATCCAAAAATTTCGGTCTGGAAAAGTATCACAACCGAATGCAAGTTGATCGGCATGGAATGATGTTGTAACAGTTGTCTCGTCGCGACTGAGTCGCGACGATCAAATCGCGTGAAGTCTGCCCGGGGCCTTACGTGACCCTGGTTATCGTTTGCTTTCCGTAGGCATGACATAAAGGCTCCACTATGCATATTTAGGCACATATTCGTACTTAACATGCCAAATAACCCCCATGGGTCAATTTAGATTCTGAGGGTTCCCAATAGTGGACCACCCAAGTAAAATGGTCATTTAAACATGATTAACTGTATTTTGAAAGTAATTAGCTAATTCTTCTTGCACTCTATACAAAGCTTACTCCCTGTTTACCCATATCATGAATCCTGCTTCAAATAACCATCGAATTATGGAATTAGAATCAGGCCAAAATCTCATTTATTCCAATTTTCGCTTTTAATGGCTGCGCTTTCACCAGCTTTTTAGAGCAAGAGAATGAGTCAGCCCCAAGTTATTTCTATGAAAACTGCAAGACTTCGGCTATCAAATCATTTATAATATGTTCGCTAAAATTCTTTTTGGAGGCAGGTTAATGGGGTGGGGCACAACTCCAGAAAAGCTGTGGTTGCCGCACATTTTAAGGGTTGTGTCATACCATTAACTTACCTTCAGCAAACACTGCCTTTTTTATATGACTGCTACTGCTAAACCTTCTTCTTCCCATAGCAGGAGTTTCATTCAGACTTGCTTCTCCTAGGGAAAGATGTAGTCGTTTTTCCCAAGAAGATATGCAAAAGGAAAACACTGCGAAAACATTGGATTACGGCAATATGCTAAGTCTGCGCTACTATGTGAATCGCGAGGGAAGACGGCAAGAGCAAGTATATTTGATAGCCCTATCCTCGTAACTTTTACCAAAGTGATTTGAGCCTGAGGTCTTCTCTAGTTCGAGATATTGAGAGCGAAAAATGGGATAAACGAGAGTTTGGCTTGCTATAAATTCCAGAGTTCATAGTTGAAGTGAGATTTCTAACGTGAGCAAAGAAGTTGAGTATTTTGTTTTGAATACAAAGAAGTAGCTTACTCACCTTTGAAGTGAAGTATTTTGAAAATGACCACCTACTTGAGTGTCGCAATATTTGAGAATATCAAGCTGAAACTTGGACCGCAGGGGTTATTTGACATTCTAAATACGAAAATGATGCTTTTAGTCTTCTAGGACCTTTTATTATGCTTACTGTACGTGTACGACGGTAGGCCAAAACACCAATGTTGGTACCTTGCACAATGGCCTATCAGATATTGTTGACTGAATCATTTTAAAGGGTGCCTTCATACCGCGGCGGCAGCCAGCTAGCAGAGCAGGCCGTAGCACCTCGTAGCAGCCCCTCAGATAACCGCCGGGGGCAGGCGGCCATGCGAATTTTGAGCAAGCGCGCACCGGAAAAATAGTTCGTTGATTTTTTGCGGCCCGCTTGCAGAAATTTGGAAGAAAGTTGGCAAAATTAAAGACGAATGCTTGAAGAACAATCGCGTTTCTTTATGGATTAGCTGCGGCGCAGTGGCCGCATTCTCGCGGACTTTCCGCGAGAATATGCAAAAATTTCGAGGGCCGCACGTTCCTTTGTGGAGGACCGCGCAACCCCCAGGTACTTTCCGCTGAGAGAAAGTACCTCAAACTTGAGTAATTAAACCAACGGTGACACCTCTGCCACACAGAGTCTTACCTGCGCTCGACGTACGAAAATACCTAAAAAGAGTCCGAGCGCTTGCTGAAAGTTTGGCCAGCGCTCGCTGGAAGATATTATTTGAGGAGCGCTCGCAGAAAATTCTGTATTGCTGCCCGCTGGCAGAACGCGGAAGTACCGCCCGGAAGGTTTGGCCACGCCCCAGAATTCTGCTGACCGCCTGCAGAAAAGCGCGAGTTTGCGGACCGCCTGCCCCCGGCGATTATCTGAGCCCCTGCACCGCTTTTCCATCTTCCAAGATGAACAAATAGCACACCCACATAAACTGGACGCATCCAAAGTCAAAATCACACCGCGAAAAACTTTGGCGAACTATGATTAAACCGCAAGAAGGAAATTGAGCACCAAGATAACCAGCCTACGTTAAAAAGATAACAATAACAATAGATTAAAGGTATGATGTATGAGATGAAACTGCATACTGGTCGCAACAGGAAGGAAAAAGCATGAGAGATGAGAAGCTCAGGCGGATGTACTCAAAGAAATGATGGTTTTTGCTCCTATGAACAAAAGCGGCTAGCGGCGGCTACGGGCTGCTGGAGGCTGCTGCGGGCTGCTACGTGCTGCTAGCGGCGGCTGCCGGCGCGGTATGAAGGCATCTTAACAACACTATTACCTCGATAACGACCCTTCCCTGACTCTCTACGGCCCCACCGGTGTGGATTGCCACACCAGACGCTTGACCCTGGTTATGAGCTTTTATTATGGAAAGAATTACATGCGCAAATAAGACAAAAATTCTCGCAACATTCTTCCTAGCGCTCCGATGTAGCTGTGATAATTATCAGAGCACGTCATTCAATAAATGTTCTCAGATAAAAAACTATACCACACTTGGTTGTAATAGGGATAGGGAGATTTTAGCATTGCATTTTATCCTAAATGCGCACGTAATCTTTTGCTTCAATAAACCCTCATAACTCCTTCTCCATAAATGTTCCGCAAATAAGGAAGGCGGATCTGCAATCAGCATTCCATGCTCTCCGTTATGACATACATCCCATCCAAAAGGGTCACTTCGTAAACAAGTCTTCCTTGTTAGCTAGGAAGAAGAGATTGTAAAACATATGCTCATGTTTATTTCTGTATCTTTTGTGATGTTTTTGAATTCTAGTGAGTGTGCTTAAAGTTACCGAAATTTGAATGATCTTTTCTTTGCATTTTTAACTCTGCGAGTTGTGCTTATTCATATTGCTCGGCCAAGACAGGTTAGTTTACTACTTACAATAATGGAGCGGTTTGCGGACTGTGAAGGTAAGTCAATTGATTCAGCCACATGACTACGAAAGCTCAGGCGGCCCGATCTTTTAAACGGTAGTGCTTGACCCCCATTCATTTTTTACCCAAGTTTCATATCGCTCGTTAGTACGCACCTCTTAGAATTCACTTTGGTTGTGTGAGCTTACCTCTTTAACTTTGCGGTGGTCGCTGGAGTGAAAGCGCATAAAGGAGCGTCCCCCAGACTGGGGGAGTAATCTTGGATCTTGTTAGCAGTGTGATACTAGATTATCTAATTAAGCGAAAACAGAAGTTCGCAGCCGGAGGGGGGGGGGGTCTACGAAATCTACAAATCTCCCCAAAGTAGCCCAAATCTTACAAATATCCCGGACTGCGCCAGTCTAACGGCAACGGCGGCCGCCGCAGCGTTCATTACTCGACCACTTGCAATCTGGAGAGTTTTTAAAAAAGGCCATTTTGAAGCGCTGAAATAATCGGCCCGTAGTAAACTACCATCAGGGCATCTCCCCTGAGGCGGACCGGAGTTGATATCTTGGCGCCTCAGTCCAGCATCCGGCGAGCTATTGATTTGGATGCAGATCGCTTCCTGGACATTACAATCGAGTGCGTTCTCGAAAAAACAGCTACTTGATTCGATTTGGTTAAATGGGTAAGCCATTGGAATTACACGCGCGCGGCCGTGGTTCGACTCCGCCTAGCGACACAACTTTTGCTGCATCGCCGGGCAATCTTTGATAGCGGCCATTATCCAATCGATGATGACCGCTATCAAGGATTTCGCCTAGCAAACGCAAAGATAAAACAAAAAACATTTTGTTACGAAAATTTTGAAACAAAACGAAATGGTTGCAATGAGAATTCAATGAAATGAAAAAATGAGTCTCGTTTTGGACAGCTTCAAAAAAAAATCAGTAAAGTTTACAAAAAAGAGAAGAATTGTTTTTTTCTGTCTTCCTCGCCAAAATCAGCTGTTCATCGATCCTCTCCTTTTCGGGCGGGGTTGTGCAATTTTGCGCCGATTTTGTCCGCAGTGTTAGGCAAATCGCTGTGTATCGTAAGTTACTCAGGAGCAACTTACGAAGATTTTCTCTGCGTTTCCTTTTTAGCACACTATTTCTGGACATCATCGCTCATATCATCTCCCATGAGCCGGCAGGGAGATCATCTCCCTGCCGAACTTCACCTGAGGCTCACCTCTCAGGTGACGTTGCATCCCTATAGCATGGGGAAATGGGCGGTCGTCATTTTACTGACAGAACCTCACATGAAGGTCTCAGGGGAAATAATCTCCCATGACCGAGCTTTACTACGGGCCAATCGTCTATTCAGCGTTCCGAGGAAGCCCCAAAAACGCAAAAATTAATCAAGGTTTTGCCGAAACGCTGCCTTTGATTTGGAAAACACAACGTTGGGAAAATTTGGAGCATCTCCAACTCCTTTGTTTGGGAACCATATGATGAATTAGCACAACTCAACAAGATTTTATATGAGTATAAACTTTCTAATTTTCCTCTTCTTTGAAACAAACTTCTTAATCATGTTTGCAAGTGACGTTTTTAGCTTACCTTTGATGTACTGGAGATTATAGCAGGTAATGGTTTTTAGGGTTCGTAGATGGATTTTGACATGCTCATTACGGAAACCATATATATTTCACATGATGGGGTCTCCTTGTTAGCTTAGGTGCAGTGTACGGTAAGGTAAGAAGGTTTTGCTGCTGGAACGGCGGTAGCGGAATCAGGTATGTTGTTCACAACCGTGATTAAGCTTTGCAAAAGTCAGCGAACGTATCGCTATAGTAAGGGTATGACATTTGTTGACTTAGTACCTTTCCTTTTTACCCTACTCGACTGTAGTATATTCCAATTCTAGGCGAATTTGGTTCTTTATAACTCTTCTCCCAGATCCATTTTTCAATGCGATTTCTAGGTCAAACGCCCCTAACCCCGTCTTGACCCCGGTGAGCACGGATTGGATGTAGCATATTTGGCTTTCGTATCCTAGTTTTTCTATTAAGATAAGTGTGAGCTCACCTTGGGTAGTATCTGCAAACCAAAAAATAGTTCGCACCACACCTCACAATAGCGCAACCAATTTCTTTCGTCTCAGTCCATATCATCTTCAACAATTAAATGGTAAGCAATTTTTTCTTCACAGAAGTAGAGACCTGGAGGAATTTCAGCCACGGTTGATTGAGTGGAACTTGGTCTAGGTAAGCATCAGCACCGATTATGAACTCATTTGCTTTCAATGTTTTCCACCATTTTCTCACTCCCTGAAATTATCTTGTTCTATTTATGCGTATGATTTTTTTCAAAGGTATTTGAAGTCGACTTTCTTATTTGTAGACGGTGCTGCATTCTGAAAAAGGAGCAGAAGCTGCGTAAATGATGGCGAAAATGTGTGCAGTAAATTTAGGCAAAGTCATGTATTTTTAAGCATATGTGTAATGTTATCGTCCTTGCCCACCATCGGGGGGAGCGATGATTATGACGTACAGGTGTCAGTTTTATAGTGAAGGAGCTGAAAGAGGTGTTTTAGGGGTTTGAGAGTTTTAATTATTCACAAAGCTCCGCATATTCGCGGCTGGGAAGATTGCTTGAAGGTGGCTGCGTTATTATTAAAACAGACTTGACAGCCCAATATTGGAGCAAAGAATTTCAGCATCTTAATCACAATTACTCTATGCATGTCAAGCACATATTTTTAATTTACTCTTTTCATAAGAAACCTGGCAAGCACATAACACCAGTTCAGCGCTTTCATGCTTGCGACACCTCTGTCAGCATTCTTATATGCAAAACATCTTGTATTCTTGCGAAGGATTGACATTGAGGCTTCTGCATAGCAATGCTAATAGCACTCATTCTCATTAGCAATCGTACCACAGTCACGGCCTTCTCGAATGTATCTGCTTCCTCCTCAAGGATAGTACCAACGTTTTCTCCCGTATGTACTCTACTTTCCAAATCGGAATTTCCCATAGAACATGTTGAAGCATAGGAAAATGCGTAAATTTCCAGTTCGCAGTTGTAACGCTGAACAGGAATCTTTGGATAGTCAAAATGCAAGCAGTGGTTTGATAAACTTACCAGTCTGACCATATCTGCGGCTGCGAGTAATTTCGTCCCATTACCCCATTCTACAAGGCCTTTTGCTAGTGCCGATCTAGGTCAGCAAATTTTCGTGATGAGTGCTCAAGTTTGAATCAAACCTGTAATGATTATGCGCATCGAGGAATTTTTTCCTCATTTCATCAGTCATCCCGCTCACATTCGGACACATCGTACGATTTCCTATAGATTCGAATCAATCTGTGATGTTCGACTTAAATGATACCGTGAACTACTCACCGTACCTGGGCATACCAATCCACGTAGGTGATAAGTCCTCTCTGTTTTCTTCTCTTTTCTCGGGTATTACAGTCGAGTTCTTCTGGGTATCATTTCCACTTGTTTCTTCCAAACCTTTTTCGAGTGCTGTTATGTTTTCAATTGAAGTAGAATACTTTGGAACTGCTGGTATGACAGTCTCATTTCTATCTTCTTCATTTGCACCATTGCGTTCCGCCACACAAAGGCCGCTCGCCGCTTCACAATGCGAAGCAAGGTGGGTTGTACAGTCACCATCCTTACTGCAGCCGAATCCAGCTGTATAGATTGTCTGACCCTTCGATAGGTTCCTTAATGGCGAAAGTAATTCATTATTCGCAATTCCTCACGCCATGTTGATTAAGACAAGACAAGTTCCGTCAATTCTGCATTAGAGAAAAAATTATTACCCTTCTTATGGCTCAAGTAATGATTTCTTTTTAACCTCAAACTTTATTCGTAGTTCAAAGAACTGCTAATCATAGAGGTTTGCTATCGGCAGTTTATCCCATCGGCCCGACGTTTGACACTTTCGTCGTCATCAAATACTTCTTATTTATATTCTTGGTGCTTGCTTTAGAATATGAAGACTGGAAAATTAGCACTTAGCAGCTGGAACCCGTTCCTGTCGCTCATTTGCGGCAATCTGATTCATAAGCCACCACCTAAGCACGAATGATACAATATTTAAGATTATTCCAACGCTGAGAATGAAAATACATCTTGCTCAAAGTTACCGCCATCGCCGGTGCTCCTCACAAAGGGTTGTTGCTATTCCGGATCTTGGCAAAAGAGAGATTGATTAAGTTGGCACATGAGTTCTGCAGCTTTTCCCATAACTTCTTCATACTAAATGTAGCACTCTCATTTATCAGCATCATGTAGAGTGTGATGTAAGCTGCATGCCTTCGCAAACTGTTCGATTTATGATAATGTAGTAGAAGAAGCATTTTTCGAAAACTCTTAAAAATCGAGGTTTTACGGTTTTTTGGCAAGCATGAAGCCGTACCAAACTTGATTCAAAGATATCATAAAGAAATCATAGGCAGCATGTAGCTAGAAGTTGACAGGTTAGAATCAGTGAAAAAGAAATGAAGTCCAAAGGCAAACTAAGATAAAGCGTCTTTGAGAAGTAGAACAAGTCAAATGCGTCATATGGGCAATCTGTCAATAACTAACAAGGGAACCGTGTCGAGTCGAAGTGGCCTTTCCAGATGAGACCCATACTGCTTTGAAGAGCATTAATCGGTGATTCCAATTTTGCTTTCCAAATCTGCCAAGCGCCTCTGGACACCGAGTTATGCACGTTTATCAAGTCAAAAAATTGAACGCAACACTGAAGCAAAATCGCCCAAATTTGCTCATATGGTCCAGTGTTAAGTATCACAGCCGTTTATGCAATGGATACATTTTATTCTATATGCTAATAATTAACATTGCTTTATCTGAGCGCTGGAAAGATTATACCAATCAATTTTACCTAAATTCTGCATTCATTTTTCGTTCCGAAGAACGGTCATAACTCGGCGTCCAGAGGCGCTTGGCAGATTTGGAAGGCAGATTTGAAATTATCGCTTAATATTCTTCAAAGCAGTATGGGTCTCATCTGGAAAGGCCACTTCGACTCGACGGTTCCCTTGTAAGCTGCGAAACCTCAGAATTCGCATACTTTGCACAATAGGGTGTTCCAAAACGGCAAACACGAATATCATGCTCTCTTGTCGCTAAGATGACATTCAATTTTTGACCTTTCGAAAGAAGCCTTTTCATGCGAAACGGGGTCTTGTTATTGTGATTAGTATGTCGAATAAACCCTATAGGCCAGTTTCAGCAAGATCTGACGCGGTCTAAAAATTTCCCATTGTACCGTAAAAATCGCACCCTTACATAAGAGCCAAAATTCGGCAAAGATTTCCGCATTTGCAGTTTACATTATAATCCTTATACTGCCAGAAAATGAACGCGCTACGTTAGAAGACAAAAGTTGTAGAAAAGTTGCATTACTTATGTGCTAACCTAACAAAACCATCTTCTTATTCCACAGTACTTATTTGTACTGATTATGAAAAAATTCCTAGTAAATATCTGAAATGATGCCTCTGTATGCACCTGAGTTGCGAATGCCAGGCTCAAACGAGAACTGCTAAGGTATACCTCATACAACTTCGCGAAATCTCTACCTCTACGCGACTTGGCGGTTCGCCAGATGTTTACAGATTAACCATGTGTGGGTCTTAAAGACGTGGCAGCGTACTCACTCAGGTAAAAGCAGCGGACGAGCCTCGCGCCAATCGGAGGCACTCGGCTGAGCGCCCTCATTGATCAAGCACCCGCAATCAGAGATTCCAGGGCGGCTAAATTCGCAAGCCTGTGGCCGTGGAAGGGTACCGGGTGAGCACGTGCAGCCGCCGGCCGACCGTCCCGCAATTGAAGCGCGGGAAATTAATGGTGTCGCTTGCTTCGTACTCTCACGCATTTGTCTACTGCGCTTGCTTCACTTAGATTTCTCAGTCAGTGTCGAAGACCTGCATCGGTATGGAGAGGACGTGAACGGTTTTTGAGTTTCATGTCTTTGTCTCGGTAGCTTTCTTGAACAGCGTAAGAGCTGAGGTCTTTGGTTTGTTTAGTACAAAACTTAGCTTGTTCTTTTTTGCATGTAGATAATTTTGTGTCATTACTAGCCTTTTCCTGCCTCTAATCACGCCAACCCCAAATACAGGGCAAGCGACTACGAAGACCGAGCGAGCATCCACAATCAGGGTCAAGCAAGGGGTGTGGCACACGATCGCTGGTTACGACCCCCCCCCCCCTGATTGTTGTCTCAATAAGACCCCCCCCCCCTTGAACTATACACTTAAGATAGCATTACTTGAAGGCCTTGTCAAACATAATGGGCAACATATCCATAATTAGCATGTCAAATAACCCGTGTAGACAAAGTGTGAGCGAATTCTGAAGATTCAAGATACTAGGTTACCTAAGTGAAATGGTCAAATTCCAACATGGTTAACTTTGTTTCAGAGGTGAATTAGCTATCCCTTTTTGCACTCAAGACAAATCACTACTCCTTCTTTGTCCACCTCGGGAATCCCGCTTCAGAAGACCTCCAAACTGTGGAATTAGAAGCTAGCCAAAATCTTGTTTTTCCTATTTTTCGCCTTTAATGGCTCTGCTTTCACCAAATATTACTCAGAGCTAAGAAGACGAATCAGGCTCAAATCACTTCTATGAAATCTACAAGGTCTGGGCTATCGAGTATAAATAACATTCGCTAAAAATGTTTTTTGGTATAGTTAATGGGGTGCGGCACACCCCCTTAAAAGCTGCGGCCGCCGCAGCTTTTAAGGGGGTGTGCCGCACCCCATTAACTATATCAAAAAACATTTTTAGCGGACAATATTTATATGAATCGATAGCCTAAACCTTGTAGATTCCATATGACTGTTTTGAGCCTGATTTGTCTTCTTAGCTCTAAGTAATATTTGGTGAAAGCAGAGCGATCAAAAGCGAAAAATGGGCGAAACGAGATTTTGGTTGGCTTCTAATTCCACAGTTTGGAGGTCTTCTGAAGCGGGATTCCCGAGGTGGACAAAGAAAGAGTAGTGATTTGTCTTGAGTGCAAAAAGGGATAGCTAATTCACCTTTGAAACAATGTTAACCATGTTGGAATTTGACCATTTCACTTAGGTAGCCTAGTATCTTGAATCTTCAGAATTCGCTCACACTTTGTCTACACGAGTTATTTGGCATGCTAATTATGGATAGGATACGAATATCATGTTATCATTATTATCAGATTACCCAACTACGATCCCCTCCCCTTTTGACTCCTCAATACGACCGACCCCCCCCCACAGGTGTGGCGTGTCGCACCCCACGCTTGACCTGTCCACAATAAACGCGCCAACAGCCACAACCAAGCGAGCGTCCACATCGACCCGCGCCAAACCACGATGACCGGGCGAGCGGCCAATACCGACCGGGCGTTCGCGTCCACATGACCGGAGAAGTGAAATCCGCTCGCCTTATAATTGTAGCCGCTAGTCCGGTACCCCGCCTAAGTAGATATTATCGTAAGTTATAACAAACGCAGCAGGTCTGGCCCCAGCAAAGCGCACTCAAGACCAATTATAAAGGATTGTTCACAAGTCAGATCAGGCAGTGACTGGAATGGCGCGAGATATGCCTTAGGCTCAAAGCAAATCACATTTTAAAAATTTTCATCATTGCTTATGCACGCATCCAATGGTCATCGTTGCTTTCGTTGTATGCAATGAGAAGTTCGCCATTATTTTCGAATAGTTTCTAATGGTTGACACCTAAGACTCTGAAAACAGATCTCGAACTGCTGAGCTGACTGGCGAGCGTCAAACTTACCATGAGTCAACTGAATATCAAAAGAGTTTCGATACTCGCGTATATTAGGTAGAACCAAAAGTTTCGGCGCAACTTCTTCCTATTACGATGTTTTGCATGGCTAGAATTTTATTACTTCTGCTATCTAATAGGCTGCAAATGCACAGATAAAATTGGAAACAAGAAAAGACTTTGAATTTCGGACTTTTTTCCTGGGTTTTTTGATTCCCTCTTCCTAGCTGAGCAAACCTCCACAATGGTCTGCCGCCTCATCGTGGCGTGGGGGGACACTGGGTGTCGAACTGCGATGCACAGCCGAGTGTATACTCTGGCAGGGCCTCCCAAGCTGTGAAGGAGTTTGACGTTTCCGGTTTCAGCCGGATGCCTAGCTAATAGCCGGCCAGGCCAGATCCACCGCCGTCTGGTTTTCAGGTCGCTAGGCGGTTCTCCCCGCTCCGAGCCCGGGGTCAGCGATCGCCCTGTGGAAATCAAGAGTTGGCCTAGTAAGTCTGCTCTTGTAGAGGAAAAATTCCATTATTCTACCAGTTAGAAGAATAGACAGAAACCCTGCACATCGGATCTCGCCTACGGCGCCGGGTGGTAGCAACAACGTGTCAGGGTCCTTAGGGCGCCTTTTGGATCGGACAAAAACGATACGTCTGCCCGGACGACACGCCATGGAGACTGCCTCATGCTCTGCACCTAAACGCCAGGACAGTCTCCACAAACGCCGACCTCCACGCTCTTCTCGACGCTGCAGAGCACATCAAGTACCACATCATCGCTATGCAGGAAACGAAGTCCAGGAAAAAGGACGTGCGACAGATGAATGATGGGACACTCATCATTCGTGGTGAGAAGGTTCCATCACGAAACGTGGGAGGCGTCGGCTTTGTCGTCCACCCATCTATCGTCCATCTTGTCGATTCGCACGAGATCCTATCACCTCGACTAGCCATCCTACGACTACGCCCTCCACGTCAGAAGACCATCAGCATCATCACCTGCTACTCTCCAACATCAGCAGTTGACGACTCAGTATAGATGCTTTCTACGAAGACGTGGAGGAGGTCGTCCGCAACGAAAAGTCCTTCTACAAGTATGTTGTGAGCGACTTCAGTGCGAAAATCGGGATGCTACTTGAAAAGGAATATAGGATTGGGAAGTTTGGACATGGAAACTTCCGGAACGAAAACGGCAACCGTCTTGTTGGACTTCTCTCCGCCGAACGACTTTTCCATGAAAATTCCATCTTCATGAAGAAAGAACATCGCCGGTGGACATGGGAATCGCCCAACGGAACGACCCACGCGGAGATCGACCACATTCTCACCAACCGAAGGTGGAGCTTGCTCGATTTCTTAGTAGTTCCATCCTTCTGCAGTGGCTCCGATCACCGCCTCCTTCGAGCGAAGGTACGATTCAGTCGAAGGCCGGAAAAGAAAGTCTGCCACAGTGCCGCAAGAAGGAAGAATGTCGTTTATGACGGTGATAGGCTGGAGGAGCTCATATCAAGTTGTGACTGGCCCATCGACGAGGACCCAACGTACGACTACGACCGGCTTCTGAAAGGATTGCGAGCCTGCGGCGAGTGCGCCTCAATGACTTCCGAGAAGAACGTGGAACCATCTCAAAGACCACCAAGGAAATGCTCGAAAGAAGAAGATTTCTGAGGCAGGATCCGAATGCAACCCATCTCGAGCGACTGATAGCCAACGCCAGTTGCAGAACAGCTTTGCAAGAGGATCTCAGGAAGTACAGGCATCGCAAGATACTGGAAGCAGCAGAAGGAAGACGAAGTCTCAAGAAGTGCCGAAGGGACTTGTGTGAACATCACGTACCGCTGGCTGCACTATTGAACGAAGACTGGACTCCGACTTCTTCCCGATACAAGATGGAATCTATCGCGAAAAACTTCTACACCAACCTCTTCCGCTCATCAACACCCGTGCCGATGCCCGTTGTTCCCACTGGAGAAGTACCACCACGAATTCTACCTGCTGAAGTGCGTATCGCGATACAGACCATGAAGACGTCCACGGCTCCAAGACCAGATCATCTTTCCGTCGAACTTCTGCGAGCCGGAGGACAACGTCTACACGAGATTCTCGTCGCACCTGACATCTTACCTTCAGAAGGAGAGGATTCCCGACCAGTGACGTACGTGAAGAACCGTCCTTTTTTTCAAGAAGGGTGAACGGGAAGATCTTCGAAATTACCGTCCAATATGCCTGCTGAGTGCGCTGTACAAGCTTTTCACAAAGATTTGTTCGCTCGCATATCTAGGACACTGGATGAAGCCCAACCCCAAGAACAAGCTGGATTTCGCAAAGGATTCAGCTGCATGGACCACATCCAGACGGTCTCGAGGGTCATAGAAGTTTGCCGGGAGTACCGACTGCCTCTCGTCCTAACCTTCGTCGACTACGAGAAAGCCTTTAACAGCGTCGAAACCAACGCCATCCTGTCTGCGCTAGTCGATCAAGGACCCAGCTTACGTGAGGACACTAGCCGGCTGCTACAAGGACTATACAACAACGATGCAGCTATTCCATCGCCCCCTGACCATTCCAATTCGGAAGGGGGTTCGACAAGGCGACACTATTTTGCCGAAGCTGTTCACTGCGGCCTTGCAGTGGGTGATGAAGTCACTGGACTGGGAAGAGAGAGGCATACGAGTTGATGGGAGATTCCTATCCAATCTTTGTTTTGCGGATGACATCGTCCTCTTCTCGAGCAGTATCACTGAAGCAGAGACGTTGCTGAAGGAACTAAACGAAGTAGGGAAGAAGATCGGACTGCGAATATATCGGAAGAAGACTCAGTTCACGAAGAAAGCGCCCTTTGCGAAGATGCAGAAATAGAACTGGAAGGCACCCCTATTATGGAGACGTCTTCTTGCGTGTATCTCGGACGTTCGATGAACATGGAGAGACTTGAGCGAAGAACTTAACAGGAAAGAAGAGCAGCCTAGACCCCATCGGGCCTCTGAAGGAAGCCACCGGCCAACTGACGAACCCGGAGCTTCGTGCCCACCTGTTTGACTCAACCGTTCTCCCAGCGCTCTGCTACGCAGCTGAGACTTGGGCCGACACCGTAGCCACGTCGAAAGCTTTAGGGACCATCCACAGAGCGCTCGAGCTTAGTCTCTTGAAGATGACCCAACACAAGCAACATCTAGTCGGACTTCGCAGCACGGATATGAGAAGAATGTCCCGTCTTCGTGACCCAGCGGAATACGTTGCTAAAGCGAAACACCGATGGGCCGATCACATAATGAGAAGAACAGACGATAGATGGACGCTAAGAACATCTGAGTGGATTCCTCGCGAAGCCAAATGTCCTCGAGGAAGACCACCGACGAGATGGGCAGACATGTTCGTGGAACGGATGGACCAGCTGAGAAATCGGCTGGATACGATTTTCGCCCCTGGAACTCTTGGACGCAGCCACCGACGACGACCAAGAAGATCATAGATGTCCAAAGCGAGGGACAGGGACCAACGGCAACTTCTGTACTGGGGCCCGCACATCACGTGGGGACGGGCCATCTAAGTATCTAAGTATCTAAGTAAGCTGAGCAAAATTTGCGCTGATCGAGCTTGTCAAAGAAGTAATGGTTTTCGAGAAAAAATGCCAAACAATCAATTTCGTAAGGAAGTTGATTTTCTGACATTTTTTTTTCTCAAAAATCATAACTTTTCTAAAGACAGTTAGATCAGCGCGGATTTTGCTCAGCTAGAAAGAAGAAGTCAGATAACTAAGGATACTGGCTGTTTTGGATGGTTTTGAAATTTTCAACGGGTGCACTTTAAAATAACGAACCTGCAGTGATTTCTTTTTCTCAATTTTAAATCGGCGACCAGAGCGTGGAAGAGAGCAGGTAACGTGTCATTAGAAAGTGCATGAGCTAACCTTTATAGTGGTAATTTTCACATGCAAGACTATTACGCCAGAAGGAAACTATGACTTTTTGAAAATGGTGCGGGGGAAGTTTGGTTGAACCTAATGTAATGGGCTCAGTACAGTGCCCATATCTTGATGAACTCGGACCGTTTGTCGTTTCCCATACTGATAGTACTCACATAAACAAAATGATAAGCGATTTGACAATTAGACTAAATGATTGTAATGTATTTATGATTGTGTAGTTGTCTGACTGTTTTATATCCACAACCATTAATTCACCGTTCTAGGTGTCATTCGATGTTACATTGGCTTGTTGACTTGTTGATCTCTGTAAAGACTTTGCAAGCTTCCGAATAAAAGCACTAAATATACACCCTTATACGTTGTTGACATAGACGCAATTGAAAGAAGTCTTTTTATAGGAACGTAGTGGGAATGATACTCTGAAAGACTTAAAAGCGATTTCAAAGTATGGGGATAAATCAGGTTCAAATCTCCAAGCAGGGGTAAAACCAATGAGCTTCACCAGCCTGCATGAGACTGCATGTGAAAAAATCATTTGAGATTTTAGTGTACATTCTAGAATGAACCAAAAAATCCACCCGACGTATTAGTGCCCCATACCAAAAATTTTTTTATAGCATTTTGTGTGATTGCGGGCACAAACTTCGAGAACTCACGGAGAGTCGTAGAAGCAGGCCACGGCAGCCGACATTCCACATCTTTGTACGGAGCAGCCAAGGCGAGAGCTGTTAGCTCGAATTATCTGTAAAAAGGGCACATAGGCGCAGAACAAATATATTACAATGTACAAGTGCTGCGTATACGAACCACATGTCAAAATACGTGGATGCTCGGTGAAGTATTGAATAATACAATTACAGAGTGCAGATAAAGTCTGCCCCCTCAAAACAAACTGGAAATATGGCTTGAGTCATATGTTTATTTTATTGATAACTATGCTTGAAAGAAATGAGCTTTAGCGTTTTAACAAACATCACTCAAGAACCAAAAATTTTACAGTTAAATCAAAGATTTCACACTTTATCTCACTGCAAATAATTATAGATATTTGCAGAAAATGGAAGTAATTTACTTGAACTATCTTATAGCACTTGAGTGATGCGTTTGCGAGGCATATTCGTACGGGGACAAAGTGAGTTTCAAAGCCACCCTGCCTCAATTCATCGTGGCTCCCTCGCACAAGTCTTGCACCGCGTTCGCGGGCGTATCGTCTACGCATTTTGCCAGGCTTCGATCGTGTAGCGCCGTGTCCCCACTTTTACTTGATCCGTTATCTGGACTTCCATCCTTTCAACATTTTGTCCTACTTTGTCCTCCTCCTTGCCATATTTTTGGCTGTATTGGTGTTCTTCTGTATTTTGCAGCGATCGTAAAAGGCCTGCACGCATCCACCTGCCTCTTCGACTATGAAGTAGGTGTGCGTTCGGCGCATGCACGCAGAGGGTATTAAAGACACCGAACCTTTACCCTTTATTATTATTCTATAGTTGCTTGTTTAATTTTGTTTGCTGCTAAGTACTTGTGAATTTATTCCTTTTGCCGTTTTCTCTCTGTCTCTTCCTATGTTCCCAAGATTGTTTACTCAAAATCGGCTCTGTTTTTGGACATCCGAATTCTGCAGCTTACAGCCATTGCTTAAGTCATAATTCTTGTCTGCAAAAGGGTTCTTGTTATCAATGGTGCCTCTTATTATGCTGGAAAAACAGCTCAGCCACTTCATTCCGTCCATCACTTCATTCCATAAAAATCAGCAGATCCAAGCAGAATGGAATTGTAACCAATCTCAAATGAGCTTACCCATGGGATAAGAAGCAGGTCGTCAAAAAATTTGAGAAAATGGACAAAATTGAAGAGAAAGGATGAGGAGATGGCGACCACCGAGGGCGCTTTGATCGAACCTGCTTTGAAACTCACGATGGGATGCCTTGTATGAATTACTAGCAGGGTCAAGCGTGGGGTGGGGCATGGCACACCTGGGGGGTCATATTGAGTAATCAGGGAAGGGGGTCGTTATCAAGGCGTCCGCTGTTCGCATGACATGATATGCGTTATAACAATGCCAAAAGGCCCGTCATGCAAAATACTAGCACATTGATGTTTGATCCATTATCGTATACGTACAGTCAGCATAACCAAAAACTTCTAAAGCATAAGAGCACCGTTTTGTAATTAGCAAATAAAATAACTCCTGTGGTCCAAGTTTTAGCGAATTCTGAGGTTTCCAAATACAGGACCGCCTAAGTGGAATGGTCGTTTTCAAACATGTTACTTTGTTTAAGTTGACTACTTTTTTCTGCACTTAATACAAAGAACTACTATTTCTTTGCTCACAATAGGAATTCCACGTCAAATAGCATCCAAATTATGGAATTACGAGCAGCCAAAATCTCATTTGTTCCATTTTCCTTTTTCATTATCTCAGGCTAGGGAAGTCCAAACATTCTCAAGTCACTCTAAATATAGATTACGAGGCTTAAGCTATCGTATATATACATTTTCATTCTTCCCTTGCGATTCACGTAGTAGTGCAGACTTAGCATGTTACCGCATCCCAGTATTTTCGCAGCATTGTACTAGTATCTCACATTTGCATAGGTAAGGAAAAACGATTATATCTTGCTCTTGAATAAACGTTTTCATATGAAATTTCTGCTACGTAAGGGTTGTTTCATACTGCCGCACTGACTGCAGCAGACTGCAGCTGACTCTGCAGCAGATTGCAGCTGACCGCACTGACCGCAACGGCCGCACAGACGCTGCATGCTTTCGTAAAAGAGAAAACAATTGCGATTACGTCAAAACACCGTGATTTAGGGCTAGGAAGTTGATAGGTTCTAAATTATTCTTTTCAATCAAATTTTGGCGATTGTTGTTATTGGTATGCTTATATTTGTTCTGATTCTCCCCTTATTGCATATACTTGTTTTACTCTCGTTCGTCTTGTCTTTTGGATCTAGGCATATATAGTTGTTGATTGTTTGGGCTACAACTATTTATGCTCTCCATCTTCACGAAAGGATACAGCGATTCGTGCGGCCCTTGCGGTCAGTGCGGTCGTGCAGTCTGCTGCAGTCGGCTGCAGTCAGCTGCGGTCAGTGCGGTCAGCTGCAGTCAGTGCGGCAGTCTGAAACAACCCTAAAGAAGAAGATTAAGCAATAGCAACGATATAAAAAGCAGCTATTTGATATGTTTGAAGGTAAGCTAATGGGGTGTGGCACCAACCATAAAAAGCTGTGGCAGCCAAACTTTTTAGGGGTGGTGCCACACCCCATTAACTATATCAAAAAAACATTTTTAGCAAACATTGTTTAAATGAATCGATAGCCTAAACCTTGTAGATTCCATAGGAGTGATTTGAGCCGGATTCGTCTTTTTAGCTCTGAGTAACATTTAGTGAAATCACAGCCATTAGAAGTTAAAAAAAGGAAAACAAGATTTTGGTTGATTTCAAATTCCAAGTTAGGAGGTCCTCGAAGCGAGATTTCTGAAGTGGCCAGAGAAGTAGCGTGCTTTGTCTTTAGTGCAAAAACAGCTAGCTACTTCACCTTTGAAACAAAGTCAATCATGCTAGAAAATGGCGATTTCACTTAGGTGACCCAGTATCTTAAAACTTCAGAATTCGGTCAAACATTGTCTACAGGAATTGATTGACATGCTAATTATGGATGTGTTGCCCGTTATGTTTGACAGGGCTTTCAAGTAATGCTATTTTAGGTATATAGTTTAGGGGGTTTTATGGAGACAGCAATAAGAGGGGGGAGGGTCGTTACCTGCGACTGTGTGCCACACCTCTTGCTTGAAACTGATTGCTAGCTCCTTAGGATACCATAACAAGAGTAGTTCCGCCCACTAGAGCAATCATGGCCAAGAAGCCAAGGAGTGATCATGGTATAATGAATTTCGATAAGGTCAACAAAGGCAGTGTCTCAACAAAGTTGAGGTCGCGCTGATTTTCACATATTCCATTATAGGGACCTCTAAATAAGCCACTGCAACAAGTCCCACTCAATTTGACCCCCTCCACGCTGAGAAAAATTCGCTCAAAGTGGTGCGCGGAGAGCGAGTTGGTACGCGCGGACGACTCCTTCGGTCTCCCCCCTTACTCGTTCAAACATGTCCCTCCACTTGGCATCCACCTCCCCTTTGTTACTGCCACTGTGGCTGAGGCTGGAGTTGGAAGGTACAACTCGTCCACGTTGCTTCCGCGGGGCCTCCAGAAAACGGGGTATTTTGAGAACTTCGTGCGATTTTAGGCCCATACAGTGCTAGACAGGGTCCGACAGGCTTGCAAAATGCAAAAAAACTCGGCAACTAAGTTTTGGTGAGACACTGCCTTTAAGGCTGTTGTTTGATAGCCAGAGGTTTTATATCAGGCCTTAAAAGCTCAGAAAACGAACAGAACACCGTCGTTACCATAAAAGCAGCTAACTTTAGATGCAACCAATTCAGAAATCATGAGTATGGACATACAATCAATTCTATGAGGTTTTTAAGAAGAAGCTGGGAAGTGTAAAACACTTTCGCAAAATTTCTGAATAGTTTGGTTCTGATTTGGTCACTATCGCTAATCACGCATCTCGACTCTGCACTAAAAAATTACCACCGCCGAAAAAAACGATCTGAAACACCAAATCAGAATTTGATATTAATGGGAACTTTGTCGCTACTGAACCTCGATTTAGAAAATTTATGGAGATCCCATGTCACATCGATGTGGGAACTTACTACTCAACTTATATATAAAGCTGAATGTCTATCTGTCTGTATGTGTGTACGTATGTGCGGAATAGAGATTTTTATTTCTGAACCGATTTGGACCAAACTTGGCACACATACACTTCGAAACAGGGAGCGTGTCATAGGCTACTTTTCGTTATCGATCGATAACGATTTTATCGATTTTTTTCGATTTTTTGCAGAATTCACCTACGGGGGTGGGAGTTGGCACAGGGGGGTAAGTGTTTATTACAGTGTTTTAACAGGGCCGAGTGGAGCCGGGTAAGCAAGATAGTGTAGTATACAGCTCATGCATCGTCAGCCACCAGTTAGCACTTGATCACCTTTGTACGCAGACTGATCCGTGAACACTGTAGGCCCCACCCTCTTTCGCAACGCATTTATTTGAACTTAATATGCCTTGCGGCCATACTTGCGACAGGTGGAGCAACAGCTCTGCCCCCTTCCTTCACTTTTGGGCGAGTATTCGGGTGAACCCCTTCACCCGAGACTGAGACTGAGAGTCAAGGCTAACGGCAATACAAAACACCTATAATAAATGGTGCAAATTTGGTTTAGAAAAGAAATGTCAGTTGCTTCTTTTTCTCAATCCCTGACTGCGTTTTTAAAGAGCATCAAAGCAACATCGTTTGCTGAAAAAAGCATGCTTGAGACTTTCCATCTCACTCAGGATGGCGTTTTGCTAACGAAGTATACTCAAAAGTTAAGAGAACGTTTATTTAATTTTTTGACCAAGCGCGAATATTGAATACACACTATGGGGAAGATTTAAGCAAGCATATTATCAATAGATTCACATTTCCTCTTTTCGAGACAATGATAAGAATTAAGAGCCCAATTAGATTTTTTGAGTTTTCAATTACACTTAAAGCTTTGGAAAGACCTTTCGGTACAGAATCAAGACTTTATAATAACGGGCTAAGGGTTGTTTACGTGTTTTTGTGTGTGTGTCTGTGCGTCCGTCTGTTGCGAAAATCGTAGAGCGTTTCCCAGCCAGTGTTCTAAGCCCAAATTTTGCATAGCACATGCTCCCTTTATGAAAGTCTAACATGCAAAAGCACGAGTAGATTCGTTGAGTGTATCCCTTAGAAATTGCGCGCCAAACGGATCCACCTGGCATCTGTCCCGCAAAATTGGGTCCGTATCACCACTTTTTGCAAAGTCGTGGATGTGTTTGGTTAGCAAATCTGCAAACGATGGACTTTAGCCCAAAAAGTGATCAAAAGTTTACTACATAACGAAAGCGGCGCCAAAAAGAATTGGTTGCGTAAATCAATTTGCCAAGGTTCTAGCCAAGCATTTCAGAAGATTTTTGCGCAGAGATGTAGCTCACGATTACTATTGCCTTTATGGCGACTACCAAGCCATGACAAATTAAAAAACCTATTCAAATTTGCGTTTGTCTTTCTGTGAAAAGTTTCATCCACGCGAAATAACCGATCTCACTTGAAAAAGCTTTTTAAATGAGTAGTTGTTTACATTTTATTCGTGGTAGTCGGCATAGCGCGGTGAGTTCCAGTGCCACGATTTTACGAGAATGAGTAGGGCACATAGATAGTAGGGTCAGTGCGAGCCTCTGCGAAGCAGAGGTGACGTACTGGTAAAGCATAAGTTGATAAACAATATTAGCTTATGTTTAGAAAGATAAAATTGCTCATACTGCTTCTTAGTAAAGTTGGTAAAAAAAGGTTTGAGTCGATTCCTTGTGCTCTAGCTATCGAACGGTATTATAACTGCTGGTGCACAAAACTTTTGCGTTCCAAAAAAGTCTTGTCTTGGCTACCCTTAAAGCCAAGCCAATGAGGGGCGGAGCGCGTTCATAGTAAATACCTCTACCCCGGAAGCTAAAAGCTTCAATATAACAACCTGTATACCATCATAAAGCTAACGGAACAAAGATCAGCACAAACCGTCTTTTCTTCTTTAACTACTCAGAGCCTCTACTCAGAGATATATGGCACTAGCTGGAATGACCGGCTTCGCCTGCACCGTGGGCTTGAATGACTCAACAGAAACTCGTTGCGCAATTCTAAAAGCTTAGCTTATCTGCTTGGGTTCGTTCTGTTTCCCGTGTTTTACGCGACAGATAGACCTGCTTACAGCATTGCCGTGAATTACCGCATTTCCAGCATTGTGCAGTAGAAATGAGTTTAACGCTATTGTTTACACGAAAGTTGGAAGCGGTTTAATAGTGCCTGATAAGAGTTCATTTTTCTTCAAAATTGATAAATCAACAGAAGGAGAATTATGTAACGAAAAGTAGCTTACGAGGTTGATCGGTGTCGAAAACACATGCGTGCAAAGTTTGGCGCTGATCTGTTCACACACGAAAATTTCTATAAATAACGCACTAACTAACATTTTACCAACACTCAGCTTTATACACATATGTATAGATTTTGTCTAAGAATATGTTGTTTTTGTTAGAATTCACGCAAAGAATGAACAAAGACGTTCAATTATCTAACTATGTTACAGAGCAAGACTTTGCTAGTTAACTTAGACTTGCCTGGCTTTCTCTTCCCTACCAAAATGGAGCTCAAAGTGATCGCATAAAATTAGCTGTTGTGCAATCTTTATGAAATCTCTATGTGGATTATTTTAGGAGAGCCGGTCTCCATAAATTCTATACACTCCAGCTTAACATGTAGCTTGAGATAACAATCACCTCTCGTTACCCCCTTCGCTTGTCAAGGTCGGAAATAGTCGAAACCCCCTTCACCTGGAAAGCTCCCCCTATCGTACCTACGGTTACGGCTGTCTGCACAAAGAATTCCTTTTTAAAAGACGCCGCTTTGGACCACCTTATTCGCTGTGAAGCTTATTACACCCTTGTACTCAACCAATACAGACTTAGAATCCAATGAACAAAAAGAGCAAAATCTCTAATATATTCGTGAATAGCGAGAAGAGAAGCCTGAATGACAATAATTTTGAATTTACAGTAATTTTCCAGAAATTTTTGTATCTGAAACTATTGCAAGTACCCGCGGTTTTTGGCAGTGCATGTACACTAGTTCTCAGATTCCATACGCGGCCTTAGACTCAATTGTCTGGGCAGCAGCGGCTTAATTTTACGCGAGGGAAACTCAGTGGGCCTTGGTTTTATCAAAAACTCGTGGCCCAAGAAAAAATGTTGCCGTGTCCTAGGCTTTACTGCACTCACTCAAATTAGTTTTTGGTCAAGCGCCGGCCTTTATCGAGCACCCCCTTCACATCTTATTTCGGTAAAGCCGTTGCCTTAATGAGCCCCCACATCACTGTCGTGAAACTCCGACCTTCTATTGGGTTGTTACATAAGTTTTTTACACCTTAAATTCTTACAGCAATAAGTCGTAAACTTCATAATTGTGATAGGGCTCCTGGGTACCATTCGATAGAACAAAAAAACCTCTACAAGAAATTATGCAAAAGTTCGCACCAGCTTTGACCCACCGTAAGTTTGCATCCGGAATGTGAGTCGCACTGAATGTCAGAAAATTAGGAAAAATTCGTATTTTCGTCCAAAAAATCCTCCACATCTCCAGTTTGTTCACACAGACTGCACAACACATCAGACACTCATATGTGCCATTGCCATATTTCTTCATCATCTAGAAATCTAGAAAACGAAAATGTTTTCACAAAAACGAAGCTATGCTGTTTTTTTACGTAGTTGTATACTACGAGCCCTTGAAAGTATAACCGTATTCAGTTTTTTACAGGCCCTACTTTTCGAAAAATACCGGATTTAGCTTTCTTACTCGGATGTGTAATGCTAATTTCGGTATTTTCCGAAAACAAGGGCTTGCGGAAAATTGAAAATTTACGGTTTCACTTCTAAGGGCTTGTAGCATACAACTACATGCTCAGAGAATCAGAGGCTCTCAGCCGGCAGCTACAAAGGCAGCCAGCCAAGTTTTCACTCATGAGTAGAAACAGCATAGCTTTTTTTGTAAAAACAAGAAAGTTTTTGTTTTCTCAATTTCTAATTGAGGAAAAATGCAGCATATGAGTGTCTAATGTGATATGCATTCTGTGTGAACACTTAGAGATGCGGAGGATTTTTTTGAGCAAGATATGAATTTTTCCTAACTTTTTGAGAGTTTAGTGCAATTCACATTCCGAATGCAAACTTACGGTGGGTCGAAGCTGGTGCGAACTTTTGCAGACCATCTTGTAGAGCTTGCTTTGCTCTATCGAATCTTTCCCTGTAGTTCAATATTCCGAAGATATGACTTATCATCGTAATAAATCAAAGTGTAACAAGATTATGTAACAACCTATCTACGTTACAGCCCGACAGAATGGGTCTGGCGCCCCCGGCCTTGCTGAATGTCACAATTTTTACCTTTTGTAAGAGAAAACGTTACTTGTATGAGATATGCCGCGGTGATAGGGCTACCGTCAACGTTTGCGGCCTTACTGGGATAATCGTCGGGGCAGGCGACCATGCGATTTTTGGGCAAGCGAGCACCGGAAAAATGGTTCGCTGATTTCTTGCGGTCCGCTTGCAGAAATTTGGAGAAATCTTGGCTAATTTTTAGGCGAATGCTTGGAGAACAATTGCGTTTTTTTATAGATTAGTTGCGGCGCAGTGGCCGTACTCTCGCGGACTTTCTGCGAGAATATGCAAAATTGTTGCGGGCCGCGCGGTCCTTTGTGGAGGACCGCACGGCTCGTATAGATACCTTCTGCAAGGAGAAAGTACCCCAAACTCGGGTAATTAAACCATCGATGACAACTCTGCCACATAGAGTCTCACCTTTGCTGGCGTACTCCCGAAACTGCTTAAAAAGAGTCCGAGCGGTTGTTAAAAGTTGGCCAGCGCTCGCTGAAAGAAATTATTTGACGAGCGCTTGCATAAAATTTTGGCTGCACACTGGCAGAACACGGAAGTACCGCTCGTTGAAGGTTTGGTCACGCCCCAAAATTTTGCTGACCGCTTGCAGAAAAGCGCGAGCTTACGGACTGCCCCTCCGGCAATTATCCGATTGTGAGTAGAAGTCAGGTAAAGTTAGGTTTCTTTCTCACGTCCGTGTAGGGTATAGGGGTAATTTGAACTGCTCAATCTTGTAACTAGATGGGTTGTCCGGAATTTTGCCGAGATGGTCTCATCACGATGAATTTTTATGTTGATTGCGTCCTCATTGCTAGCTGAAAAGAATGCAAACTGGAACAAAAATCGTTGGACTAAACAGTGTAGTGAGTCGAGATGTGTGAACGAATTAACAGGTATGACTTCGTCCAACTTTCGCCATCACCACAGGTTTGCATATTTCCATATTTTAACATACTTGGCATACGCTTCCATATTTCAATACAGTAAATGCGGCAGCAGAACGCAAGTCGTAAAACTCTTTCGTTGCGTTCAACGTCTGCGCCCTTCTCCACATCATCAAACAGTAGCTTGCCCCAACGTTCAGGAATGGTTCTGGTGTTTATTAAAAATAACGTTACAGCCATAGTCAGAGGAGAGGCAGTAACCGTCGCGTGTTTTGGTTTTGGGTTTATATAATAGAAGAGGATTTTCTACGGGGTTAATTGAGTATGAGCATGCTGAGTACGGATATAACAATTGTCTGTAGAAATGGCCTATTACTTTATATTTCATCGATTTCTTGCAGACCTTGAGTTGCGGGGCTGGGAGTTGGGACGGGGGAGTAAGAGCATGCCGATTACAAGTAAATTAACCGTTTGCGAGCGGGAGTTGATACTGTAGGGTGAGTATGGTGGGGGAAAGTGTTTTACTAAATGTTGAATACGAAAGGATATTAAGAATATTATACCTCAGGATACTAAAGTATGAAGATACTTGGTTTGTTTCTTGAAATGAGGCTTACACCATTATATGCATCTTGAAGCGCTAATTTCAAATTTGCCTTCGATCTCTGCTGTGCGCTCTTCCGGAAGAAGTTACGAGCTTTTCTTGCCTCCAAAATTTGCACTGTTTTGGTGACACGAATCCCACTATCGTTGAAATGGTCACTTACACACTATTGAAAAGCACCCAAATAGAATAGAGCACGCTCAGTTTAGACTGTCTCCGATGCATTCCAGCTCAGCAAAGACTGGACACTGACGATTCTGACAGCCTAGAACTCGTGAAATCGTTATGGAAATCCAAAACTTCTATCAGAGAGTGGCACAGCAATTGATAAACAAAAATTTGGAATCAGTGTATCAAAACGTATCTATGGGTATATATTATACTTGGGTAATTCGAGAATTTTTCATCGAATGAATGAATATCGAATAAATTCGAAAAGGAAAAATTTCGAATAAACGAATATCGAATAAATTCGGAAAATCAAAAATATCGAATGATTGAATTTCGAATAAATTCGGAAAATCAAAAATATCGAATGAATGAATTTCGAATAAATTCGGAAAATCAAAAATATCGAATGAATGAATATCGAATATATTCGAACATTGGAAGTCGAATTTCGAATAAATATTCGAATGATTTATCGAATAACTAAAGCAATCACATCTCAACTTGCCGACATATCTGGCTAGAGCCGATCCAATCATAATCAGCCCCCTAGTATCCCCTATAGCAACTCCTTTTCCAAAAATTGCTGAAATCAATAAAATAGATTTCGGTTTCAATTAGCATCTCATTTACCCCCTGTACCAACTCTCAGCCCCGCAGCTCAAACTTCCCCAATAATCGATAAAGTCGGTCGGTCGGCATCTAGTCTATACATCAGCAAAAAGTCAGATTTTACACATTATGGACGATCTAAAAGGCAGTCGATATAAACTTTTTAAATTTTTATGCTGTGCCCAAAAGATTCTTCTTCAGATGGCCTGAAAGAGACTGTTGTGCACCAGAATTAACTTTATTTCTTAGAGAACGGCCATAGGTTGTCGATGTTGTCGGTGTTGTCGGTGTTGTCAGTGTTGTCGGTGTTGTCGATGTTGTCGGTGTTGTCGGAGTTGTCGGAGTCAGAGACATTTTAGAGAGCGCGCGAAACGTGGAGGCTATCAGAGGTCCTACAACGACCGGCAACCTCGGCAACCCCTACAACACCGACAACATCGACAACACCGACAACATCGACAACACCGACAACCTATGGTCGTTCCCTTATCAGCATCAACAATGTAAAAGCAAAGGGCTTTCTCTACTTTCTACATCAATTAAAATCCACATAAGATTTTTTTACTGTCGCAAGCAGTCGGAAGAATGCGACTCTCCATACAGTTCAAAGGTATAACGGTTGCAAAAGATGAAAACGCGGACGAAGTGAGCTTGATACTCAGCAGTTGGCTCTGCAACAAAGTCGAATAATTTGAATACGGAGTCATGGGTGGCGGTCAAGAATAACGATAGCTCTGCCAGCCGCCCAGCTGCCAGCTGCTCGAGCGCGCCAGAAGGCCCCGCCTCTTCGCTCTGGACGAGCGCACGCATGGGCATGCGGCGCGGTTTAAAGGACGCGCATCTTATCGACTGATGATTCACCATTTGTTCACGATTCTTACCCAAAATCATATTTTCTCATTGCGATTCGTTTCTCTCGTATTCGTGCAACTTCTTACTTTTACGTGTTTTGCTCTGATTTTTCAGTCTGTCCTCATTTATCATTGTCTCATTCAACCTTTCTAGCTTTACCGTGTGTTTTATTTCGTATATAGTTGCCAATATTCTCATTTTCACTAATGTTTGATTTTTATAGGATTTTCGTATTTGCGTGGGTGGATTGCGTCATCAACACTCATCAACAATACTTGGTAAGTGCCTAGTGTTTCTTATACTTCTTTTCGTATTTCTTATTTATGTTTCTTGTATTTTGGGTTGTACTGAACACTTTTTCGCCATCCGCTACCAACGCATACAGTCCATGGGTGCGCGCCATCTAGAATTTAACCTGTAGTTGTAACATGTAGCATACATGTTACAACTACATGTTAAATTGTTACTGTTACTACTGTTTATTCGAATACGAATTCGAATAAACATTCGAATAAAACATTCGAATAAAATCTATTCGAAACCCCGTTTTTTGATTATTCGAGTTTTCGAATAATATTCAAAACCTCGTTTTTTGATTATTCGAGTTTTCGAATGATATTCGAAACCTCGTTTTTTGATTATTCGAGTTTTCGAATTTTATTCGAAACCCTGTTTTTTGGTTATTCGAGTTTCGAATATTATTCGAAAATGGAAGAACTCCGAATATCGAATTTCGAATACGAATATATTCGAATGTTTTATTCGAATGATCGAATTTCTATTCGATCCGGACCCAAGTATAGTATATATCTCATTGCAAAAAGGCCACGGTCACCAAGTATCCTCCCCTTGTCAGCGCTGCATATAATGGGCAGAAGATCACTTGAGGAAGTTATCTCCGCTTCCCGGGCGAATTTTGAGAAAACCTCTGAAAGCTCATTTCAAGAGCAATTGCTCTGCAGAAATGATTTTTCTTTCAAAAAGTAAGCGAGTGAGCATAATGATATTGTGGGAGGATATAGTACAGCATTGCTCAGAGCGGAGCACTATTATGGGGAAATGTCATCTACTTTATTGGCCAAATTTAGTGAAAGACTAGGAAAATCTTGAATTTTGGAAGCAACTGCTTTGCAAAAAATCATTTTTTTTTCAGAAGGTGAGCATATGAGCAAGAGTGCTATTGTGCGAGGAGTTTGTACGTCGCACAGGGCAGAACGCAATATTGGGAAGATATGATCCACTTTCCAAGTTGTGAGAAAATTCCTAAAAACCCTGAATTTTTGAAACTGCACTGCATCATTCCGTTTTTCTTTGAAAACTGAGCGAGCCATATTGTGAAACAGTTGTACACTGTTTCGCAGAGCAGAACAATGTTTTGAGAATATATCGTCCGCATTTCAACCAAATTTTGAAAAATCTCCAAAAATCTGAACGTTTGTATGTATGTGTGTATCGGGAACGGTCGCAGAAGCGTCAGGGGAGAGGGCGCAACAAAATTTTTTCGAATGAAGGTGCACGGGTTAGCCACGCACTCTAAGGAATTTTTTCGCGCTTCTTAAAATTTTTGCCGGCTCACGACCCTAAGATTAAGACAGCAGTCACGTCTCCAAAACTGTTTAGAGGCTATTATGAATCCTCCCAAAATTTAAAAAAAATTTATTTACAACTAAAACAACTTACTTGTATATATTAGGTCGTCTCATAAGTCCGTAGAGATTTTATTTTTGTAGCCATTTCTCGATGAAGCGGTTGTTATATGTCAAACTACCTGTACGTTTCGAAAGAGCCAGTCCTGCTCTACAAGAACCGTTGTTCGCTTTCGGAGCGAATCTAAGTCCCTTTGATTTATAACCTCTCAAAGCAAAGTTTTTTGAAAGACTAAAATTGGCGATTTCGGCAATTGCATTTTCCACATTTGGTCCGTATCCCGCAAAATGCTATTGTCATATGTAGGCGGAATGGATAGTGGCAAGCAAGGATGATGCTGACAAATTTGCAGCATGCCAGTATGCTTGGAACCGTCTGAACAAGGTCCCAGTAGTTGTCTTGCCTATTGCCGCTTGAGTTTTGCGCGTTGTCTAGCGACAGAATGTGTCGGTCCTCCTATCGGGCCTTGAGAAATGGATTGGTTCTTCTAAGTGGTGCAGATGTAAGAGCACAAGCTCTGGCCAACATTTTACGAACCTCAAAATTTTTTGGAGTGGAGACTTCTCTAAATTGTTTTAAACGCGACACATCTATACACATGGTAAAAGTGCGCTTAATCCTTCTTTATAGCGTCTCTTTTGATAAGGAGACTGTTTTTACATGCACCGTAGTCCCACGAACAGTCGTTTTTCATCATTTATAACAATAGATGAAGAAATCCCACTTGTGACTCCGTATATGGATCGAAAGCTGCAAGTGCCGAAATAGCCAATTTTTGCACCTCAAAAAAATTTGCTTTGAGAAGTCGTCAAGGAAGGGAATTTGGGTTTGCTCCAAAAACGAACAACAGTTCTTGTAGAGCAAGAATTTTCTCTTTTAAATGGTACAGGTAGTTTGCCGTAAACCAACCGCTTCATCAAAAAACGGCGACAAAAATAAAAACTTTACGAACTTATGAAACGACCTAATATTTATGACTCACGCAACTTTCAAAAATTTTGTGACCCATCCCCGGGAGAGGGGGGGGAGACTCATTTTCTCGGTTCTCCACTGATGTTCACGTATGTACTAACTGGCTAACCCCGGCTCCGCTCGGCCCTTTCAAAACACTATGGTAAAACTTTCGTCCCTATCTTGTACAAAATTTCCCTGTGCCCACGTCTACATGCCAATTCACCGTTCCCACTGTTTTAGTAATCAGGAATCTCGATTACTCCCCTGTGCCTACTCCCAGCCCCGTAGCTCGAACTTTCCAAAAAATCGATAAAAATCGATAAAATCGATATCGATCGATGACAAAAAGTAGCCTATAACACCCGCCCGTCCCCGAAGTGTATGGTGCCAAGTTTGGTCCGGATCGGTTGAGAAATGGAATTTTCTATTCGGAACAACATGCAGACAGACATTCAACTTTATATATAAGACTAGCTGTCAAACCCGGCTCCGCCCGGCCCTGTCAGTAATATATTCGTAATTAGCATGCTCGCTTATCCCCCTCCCCCCTCGTGCCAACTCCCAACTCCCCTGTACCCGACTTTCTGAAAAATCAATAAAATCGATTTCGATCGATGACGAAAATTAGCCTATGACACCCGCCCGGCCCCGAAGTGTATGGTGCCAAGTTTGGTCCGGATCGGTTGAGAAATGGAATCCTCTATTCGGAACATACGTACATACAGACAGACGACATACATACAGACAGACAGACAAACAGACATTCAGCTTTATATATAAGATTTATCGTCGTTCGTTGACGGAACGGACTGGACATCACTGTGGAGTCCGCGCCGCGGGGTAAAACACTTGCCCCAATGCAAAATTGCTATTGTACAAGTCGTGCTATCGCATCATCTCACCTACGCCGCTGGCCCGCAAACTTTGAGCAGTCCGTACGGTCAACGAATCGACGATATGTACCAAAAAAATTCAGTTCTGAACCGATCTTGATTAAATTGTGCACACATATCTCTTTGTGGGGTGGTGTCGTATTTTTTTTGTTATCAGTCACCATCAATCCTATCGATCCTTTGCAAACTGTGGGCTACTGGGACACACGCTTGAGCATGCTACGAAACACGGACGCATAAAATATGCGTACAGAAGGAGAGCAGGAACGAGGAAGTTTGAACACAAGTGACCAATCAAAGCCTATCCCAGCTAATTATAGATATACTTACTGAATGCTCCAGGACGAGTTTTGTAGGACTTTCTCGATGGCGATCCAATTCAGGGTAATGCATACAGATTTCGGCTTTGATTTTACAAATGTTAACTAATCTTGTAGAACTTGCTGTGCTCTATCTGATAGTGTCCTCCCCCCCCCCCCCCCCCAAATACATTTTTGAGGACTTTGCTGATAACAAAAAATGATTGTTTTAGTTCCTACATTAAAACACAATTTAGCCATACAGCCTATAAGTAGAGAAGTAGAGCAAAAACGGTACTCGATGCTCTATTAAATCTTCGTGGCTATCATTAATGTAAATGGAGAGAAAAAGATTGCATTTCGTATCCTATGTATAAACAGTGATGCATTAGAAAGAAATTGCAAGTTTGAAAGGAACAATACAACGCCAAACTTAAAAGTTGTATTTTGGGTCTGAGCAAGATGGTAAAAGGATAAATAATTTGAGATTAAACTAGCTTGTATCAACCCACATTTGCGAGTGGTAATATTTTGCTATCTCCGTTGAAAACAACTGTGAAGTCTTCTTCATTTAGAGCGGATATCCATAATCTCAGAGCCCTATTGTAGGGATTCTCCAAACCATACTCGTAGAATCTTTCAAAGCTAAAGACAAAAAAAGTTTTTCTTTTGAAGGAAAGGAACACAAAATTTACTATTCAAAATTCATTGCGTATGAACTGGAAATGTTTGTTTTTTGACACTCCCGCACAGCTAGCGCTGCTAACTTTTCCAACTCACAACTCCACTCCTGAAAGCAGTTTTGCAGTTACGGTTTGAGTATGTCAGTCGCTACCATTTTGTACATGTTTTCTCCTCGTGGTAGAACGTCTTTACCAGGCGTTATGGCTAGCCCTTTGGCAATTTTGCTTCGATATATGTTATGGTCGTAAACGATCAAATTCTTGCGTGCAGTCGGCATAGGCATCTTTACTGGACATAAATCCTCTACTGCCAAAAGCATTAGCGGGGCCTAAACAGATGCTGTTGTCCTTCAGTGAGTAACAAGCCTTCGACTTACCAGTATGAGAAACGTGAATGTTGCTGCTAGCGTGCTTTTCCCTTTCATAAGTGGGTAATAGCACGATATTCTGCAAAAAAAACGGTACTTTTTTTGTTTTCCAAACCACTTTTTTCAGAATGCAGGAATATCTTCTGTACAGAAAGAAGTGTCAGTCTCTTGCCGCATGTCAAAAAAAAAACTAAGTTGTCATCTACATGTTCAACATTTTTTACCAAGAACTTTGCGTCTCCTAGTACCAACGTAGTTTGTATATATTTCCCAATCAAAAGTGGCCTCATTTTGATTCAACAGTTGAAAAATGTTCATTTACATCATAAATGCATCCCTTCTTCAGCAAACATTGTAAATTTGCCCACAACGAGAGCTATCCCACAATTGAAACGAGGAAAATAGCCGCAGGTATGTAAATCATCATTCAGACGCTTTTCTGTCTGCATTCGCCTGGCAGAAAACGGTTTATAGGGAATGAAATCTTGAATTATTGCGAAAAACGACAAAGATGTTTTAGTAAACGTTTGGTTTGTTTCACTTCCGTAATAAGCTAGCCAGACAGCTTTCCACTTTCTTCAAACCTGGGCATCGAGTGTATTCTTTAAGTGTATTGTGCCACGCAGATTTTTAAATGGTCTTTATTAATCCAATCCGGCCTAGCGTTTTGACGCCTTCGCCTTTTCATTGGCCTGTAAATGGTTCAAAACGTCACCCGTTCCTCAAACATCAAACACCCTTCCTAGTCCTGCTGGTTCTCGACCTTCTCTCAGCTTCCCTACCACAAAAATTAGGACAGAAGAGAGCTGACCGAGAGGCCCGCTGTGTGATATTCGCACCGGAAAGGATAGTCATGGCGAAAAGGATAGACTATATCCAGGGTCAAGCAAGGGCTATGGCACACGATCGCTGGTTACGACCTCCCCCCTGATTGCTTTCTTAATAAGACCCCCCCCCCCCCTGAATTATATACTTAAAGGCACCGTCCATCCAGATTTTCGACTTCCACTTTTTTTGTCGTTTCAGGGCCTTCTCATGTCCCTGATTCCAAACATGAAGTCGAGAATGCTCGAAAACCCCGACAATCCCCGTTCCGGAGAACCCACAGGCTGGCTTTCCAGAACGGTGATTGGATGGGCGCGCACAAATGGGCGGGCATGGATGGGGAGGGGCGGGCATGGATGGGGGTCCACGTGCATCTTCCCGATTCCGAGGCGATTTTCTCGCTTCCGAAGCGGCATTTTGCTCCGCGACTTGGGCATTGGATTGATAGGGGGCCCTACTATTATATGCTGCCAAAAGCTCAACACCCTCAACTTAGGGTGGACGGTGCCTTTAAGATAGCATTACCTGAAGGCCGTGTCAAACATGGGCGACATATCCATAATGAGCACGTCAGTTAACCCCTGTAGACAAAGAGTGAGCGAATTCTGAAGATTCAAGATAGTAGGCTACCTAAGTGAAATGGTCATTTTCCAACATGGTTAACTTTGTTTCAAAGGCAAATTAGCTATCCGTTTTTGCACTCAAGACAAAGCACTACTCCTTCTTTGTCCTCCTCAGAAATCCCGCTTCAAAACACCTCCAAAGTATGGAATTAGAAGCCAACCAAAATCTCATTATTCCCATTTTCCGCTTTTGATGGCTGTGCTTACACCAACTATTACTCACAAGGGAATGGTCAGAAGTCGAAGTGGTCAAACCAAAGAAGCTGTATATCATTCGATGCAGTATAAAACACTGACTTCGAATCTGTCCTCCTTATCTGCTTCCCGCCTCTGTGGGCGAAGCTACAAGCGGTTTTATTGTGAAAAAATCATACATAAAAACAGCGAAATTGATCACATTGTTGCACTTTGAGCTCAGCTTCCGGCTTCAAAAATTTTAAGTAAGCTAGCTGCATGTTTTGGCCCAGCACAGAGGCGAACGTGGCTCTGTACGGCTAAATTTTCCATTTCACGCATAATTTCTTAGCAAAATAATGGTCTTTAATGGCTTATAGCTTCGTCCAGAAAAGCGATAAGCAGGTAAGGAAGGCAGGCTTAGAGTAAGCGCTTCATGCTGCATCTAACGGTACCCAGCTTGTCTGGAATGGCCACTTCGATTTCTGACCATTCCCTTGTCAGAGCAAAGAAGACGAATCAGGCTCAAATCACTCCTGTGAAAACTAGGAGATCTAGGCTATCGATTCGTATAAATATTGTTTGCTAAAAATGTTTTTATAACATAGTTAATGGGCTGTGGCACACCCGCTTAAAAGCTGTGGCTGCCACAGCTTTTAAGGGGGTGTACCCACCCCATTAACTATATCAAAAAAAACATTTTTAGCGAACAGTAATTATGTGAATCGATAGCACACCTCGTAGATTCCATAGGAATGTTTTAAGCTTGATTCGTCTCCTTAGCTCTGAAAAAATTTGTTGAAAGCACAGCCATTAAAAGCGAAAAATGAGAAAAAGGGGATTTTGGTTGGCTTCTAGTTCCACAGCTTGGAGATCTTTTGAAGCGGGATTTCTGAGATGGACAAAGAAGGAGTAGTCTTTGTCTTCAGTGCAAAAACGGATGGCTAATTCACCTTAGAAACAAAGTTAACCATGTTGGAATATGACTTTACTTAGATAGTTTAGTATCATGAATCTCTAGAGTTCGCTCAAACTTTGTCTACAGGGGTTAATTGACATGTTAATTATGGTTATGATACGAATATCATGCTATTACTATTATCAGATTACATAATTACGACCCCCTCCCATTTTGACTCCTCAATACGACCCCCAGTGGCCGTATTCATCAACGAACAACCCAGCAGGTTCCGAAACCCATTTAGTGCTTTTGATGAATATCGATTCTACCCTGGAGTAGAATCGATATTCATCAAGAGCACTAAACTGGGTTCCGGGACCCACTGAGTTGTTCGTTGATGAATACGGCCACAGGTGTGGCGTGCCACACCCCACGCTTAACCCTGACTATATCATAAATGCACATCGAGTAATCTACAAACCGCAACAAACGGAAGGAAACCGGATGTTATTGAGAAGCATATCCAGAAAGCCTCCATTTTTCCTAGTCGAGGTCTCTTTCTCGTGAGTCAAAAGTTTACCTTGCTATCAAAGTCATCTCCTGTACGCTTCGCTTTACCTTTGTGCCTGCCCAAAGGTAAAGACATTTTTTACGTTTTTATGTGACAAGTGTTCTTCAAGGCGAGTGCTGAGTGTTATTCCTGTCTCCCCAACATAAAGCGCATTGCAGTTGAGGCATTTTAGTTTATAAACTACTCCCATTTAGTACAACCACCCACCTTACCTTAACCGTTCTGTCATGCAGTATCTGTCGTATAGTCTGTTTCGAATTAACTCTTTTTGTATTACAGTTAGAGATGCCAACTAATACAATATTGTTCTGCAGTTGTTCTGTCCTGACGATTTTTATTCTAGGAAAGATGAGAGAAGGTAACTAGCAGGACTAGGAAGGATGTTTGATGGCTTGGAGTCAAGGATGACGTTTTGAACCACTTTCATGCTTTTGAGAAAGACGAAGGCATCGAGACGTTAGGCCGGATTGGATTAATAAAGACCATCTAATAAGCTGTGTGGCACAATACACTTGAAGCTTTTCATATCAAATACTCTTGTATATCACAAGTGATGATTTTGGAATCACATGTCAAATTAAACCAAAAGTGTCAGTAATTTTTCTCTTGACACGCGACAGAGAGACAGTTCTCAGAGAATCTATGAGAAGAAAAATTTTTCAAAGACAAGCACGAATTCATGAGGCTTTCAGATAGTGGATTTGGATAACGGAAAAGTAGCAAAAATTTTACAAGGTGAGTAAGGAACCGTTAACAAATTTTTGAAGGTGAGCGAAGAGCTGGGAGATGGTAATTCACGCAGAAGTATGCATTCAGCATGAAGTTGTTTTGATCAAGCCGGTTTCTAGCAGCTGTAAGAGAGGAGTCATAACGGTCAATTTGGAAGTAATTTCCTGAAAATTTTTTGCTACGTATTTGAGATTTGTCGTGGTCAAGAAGATTAAACAGATCCTTATTGGGAGTTTTTATGAGAGAACGAAGGACGTAAAAATTGTTTAAGCAGAACTATTTTGTTTGATTGTGAAACAATAGGAAAATAAGTTTCGCATTTATACACTGTCGGAAGGTTCTCTGCAACGGATTCAGGGATAATTCGTGATTCGATTGACGAGTTGAATGCTAGCAGGATAGTGTGACGGAGGTGAACTTGATGTCTGACCAGTCTTAGAAATTTCCACGAAAGGAATTTTCAGGAGTATTTGATATCATCTCTGCGATAAATCGGATAAAGTGCTCGCAGTTTCACACTTTGTTTTACAGATGATGGATAGCAAAGACCATAGCAAAGAGGTAGTTCCACGTTAGTTATAGTTATAGTTCCTGCGGTAAATTATCAATCTTTGCCATCAGCGTTTCAACAAGGATATGTGCAACTTTGCAAAACACATAAAATCTTGAAACCCCTAATATTTGGTTTGAATTGTTAAAATTTTCGTGCTTCTGGCCTTCGATGGAAACACTGTTAACAACGGAAGCATCTTTGAACACTTAAAAAAATACAGTGAAAACCATCCAAATGACCCGGCGAACATGACGATCCATAATCAGGGCTTGCCACTGCTGGCTTCAAGCATTTTTGAAATGAAGTCCTCTAGTTCTCAGATTATTCATTTTTATTCACAACGATTTACCCGAAGTTCTCTTTGAAATTTTTGAGCGCTTATAGACAGTGGATTAGCAGAATGGACCTCTGTCAAATTTGGTAGAGTTAGGTAGTAGACCTCTCCCAAATACACCGTAGCCCCAGCCCCACCCTCCAAAGCATGCGCTAAGTCCTGTAAAAGCGCTTCAAAACTCCACCATTGACGCCCACTCAATGGAAGTGGGCGGGGCTGGTAGAGTTTTAAATCTTATTACAGAACCTAGAGCACAGAATGGAGGGTGGGATTGGGGCTACGGTGTTTTCGGGGGGTCTGCTACCTAACACTACCAAAATCTGACAGGAGTCCATTCTGCTGATCCACTGCCTTTAAGCAGTACAAGCTAAAATGGTTCAAACCTTATGTAAACTTTCCGAGATGGATCTGTGCCCCGAACCAAGCCGGTTTTTTGGTTATGGTCTAGGAACATCAAATCAAGAACCGGTATCACAGACATAAGTTTCAAAAATTTTTTGCAAAATATAAAAGGATAAAGGAATCGGAGTCTTTAATACCCTCTGCGGGCATGCTGCGAACGCATTCTACTTCGTAGTCGAAGAGGCAGGTGAGGCTTGCTGGAACCACGATCATTAACTCATTGTTTTTATCCTCCCGGATTACTCTGATACCAATTTACCTGAAGGGTAGAGGGCTTGGTTGGCCCCGTGGCGGGAATCGAACCTTGGTCCGATTTGGTCATAGCAGCCTTTATATCATCATGCCACTCGCATCCTTTGCAGAATATAGGTGAAGTAAATCTGTGTGCCTTTGATTTGAATTCATTATCGTGTGACCTATCGCGCACCGTAAGCAAGTTATTTGTTTGATTTGGCATCATTTTCCCCGTGCGCAGCGCCATCCTTTCGTTATGTTCTAACTGATTCAAGTTTAAATTCAGTATATCTGCGCCCTATCCGTGACTTCTTGTTGTACACAGAGATTTGCGCCCTGAGAGCGGTCCTCTTCTACAGACACTAGCACACAACGGTGGGCATAAACCTGACAATGACCTTTATCTTTTCCTCGAGTTTCTACAGTTTTTAGCGTAAATGGTACCTGCGTGAGATATGACGCAGTGTTTAGGCTGCCCTTAACGTTGATGTGTCGTACCAACAATTATCCTTGACCAGCAAGACTGGAATGAATCTGGGTGAGGTTATGGTACCGTGGTAAAGAGTGATGCTAGGTGTGGTGTAGGTTTCTTTATAAAAATTCGAATACTACGGGGATTGAACCACGTTCTTAGGATGTGGGCAGGACCACCACAATTTGCAGAAAAAGGTGTTTCAGACAAAATTAGCGGAACAGCAACAAGCGGCCGACCCTCCTCGCGCGAGCGAGAGCAGTAGTTATTGTGCATGCGCCCCACGTTCCTCGCATAACCGGCGCTTGAGACCGTACAATCGCACATACCACGGGCGTTGTAAGGTCGTCACTGGTAGCGCAGTCCTTAAGCAGGCCCAGTGCCCTGCACAGGCGGTTGGAGTCAAAGTGAACTCCGTTTTTAAGGTGAAAGGCAACGATGATATCGTTTTTGCGGGATCCAAGGCGAAGCCACGGAGTAAAAAATTGGCAAACATGTCAGGGTGGAGGACTATATGTCGCCGAATGTGGAAGAGTCCCGCGCGGATTTCCTGCAGGAACGCATGTCCGCGCATGTACAAGGTTGCGCATTTGTCCCAAATGACCGCGGAGACTGCCCTTTTTCGGGGACATACAGTCCCCTACCCAACATGTCAAATTCTACGCGTTGAAAGTGTTCTTTCAAAACCGCGAATTTATAGCGCGAGACCCAAACAAACGAATGAATTGTTTATAGCGCGCAAACAATCACATAACAGCGAATTTGGGCTATACGTTTACATTGATGATCACTCTAAACTGCATTATGCTGTCAAGTCGTCCTCTGAACTAGTGGCGACATTTGTATTGCTGGGTCGTTGTAGACTACAGATTTGGTTGAATGTTGGCCTAAAAGGTCGACATAGTGAACACCATTGATGAGAGCATTCTCAGTAACATAATCCAACAGATACCTCAGATTTGTTGTATTAAATTTATTATTGTACTTTTGTTGTATTAAAAACCTCAGAATAACTTTTTTGTTTTTGTATTGTTATGCTGATTAAAAAAGGGTTTGAGAGTGGTTTTGACGTCAAAGGAACTACGTCAAGTCTTGCGAAATGTAGGACTTCGTTCCAAACAATGCTCCAAACTAACGCGCGCCGTTCTTTAAAGCCTCCAGAACAATGTCATAACATGACAACCCACCAAAATCACACTGTTCCTATCTATTAAACTCAAAGTTCCCCTACAAAAGCCATACGTAGGAGTCTCTGTTCACGCAACTTGGCTGGGGGCGCCTACGTTAAAAGTAGGACGCCCCAGTCCGACATCTAATGAACTATCGATATGGATGCGTAACGCTTCCCAGATATAAAAATATCTGCGCGGTTTCAAAGAGGAGACATCTACAATGTTTGAGCAGGTTTGGTCAAACGGAGGTGATTGCGACTCAGCCCGCACGACCATGCTTCGAGGCCGGCTAGTGGCGGCTTTTTGCATCGGCGAGCAACCTTTAATAGCGGCCACCGTTGGTGAAAATTGATGATGGCCACTATTAAGACATTCCCCTAGCAATTAAATGAATAGAAAAAACTACGATTTCATGAAATATGAAATTCTTGGAACACAAATAGAATGACAGAAATAGATAGACTCTCGTTGGATGCAGCATTTTAGAAAAAATAAGAAATCACCTGCAAAAAAACGAAAGAAACCTTTCTTCCTGCTTTCCTTGCCACAATCACCTGTTTATTGATCCTCTCCCCTTTAGGCCTCCGAAATTGCATTTTAGGAGTTTTGCACCGTAACAATGCGTCAACTGAATTGTCCCGTGTCTTCCTCGGCTCATCCTGGGACTTGCCCCTGGCTAAGCGGCATTACTTTGAACTGGCAATTCGGGAAGGTGGACGGTTTGAGGTTCACTTTAGGATATTCTAGTAACTAATCTCAGGTCGATTGAGATGGATGGGGGTTTACGGGCCCATACATTTTATCATTACCTGACAACTTAGGCAAATACCACTCGACATGAGGGTGGCAAGTCAGTTGGGAGAAAGCAAAATGAAAATCTCAAGTACGCGCTCATATGCAACAGGTACTCCTCAAATATTCTTAGCAATCTATCACACAACGAAAATTTTGTTTGTGCGGGGTGTTCTAAATTTTTTGTGCACCAAGTACCCTGCTTTTACGAGTAGACGCCTCAATTTTTTCAAAATTCAACCAGCCTGAACGCGCCAAAGATTTCGCTACCAAAGAAACTCTACCGTGCTTGGCCTTGAAAGAATTGTGTGGGAGGGCATCAGAGTTACGATGGCAGCGGTGCGGCCAAACTGCTCGCTTTGAAGGAAAAAGTGCGTCTTATGCTCGCGAAATTAGGGTCACAAACAATTGACTTGTACTGCGCAATAAACTCCCTAAAAATTCGTCATTCATAGGAACAGATGAGAGTTGGGAAGAACAATACGCAAAAAAGTATAAAAAAAAGTGCTTGAAAATGTGACAAGTCTCTAGCCAAATTTTTGACCATTACAGACAAATAAAAATTGGTTTGTAACGCACAGAGCGTATGGCACCAAATTTGGTGATTCGCTATTGCTCTAAGGAACAAAGTATGGAATTATGTGAAAATCTTATGTGGATGAAAAGCGTGCCCAACTTTCCCCATGGGTTTCGCAAAGCACCCTGAAATAAACCTTACCCTTGAGGGTAAGTCTCACTTCAGAAGGCATAAAACCCGTATTCACGAAGCACAGGGTAAACTTAACCTCAAGGTAAATTCAACCTTGAGGTAAACCTTACTAGGAAAACGATTAATCCGTTTCATCAACGATTTACTCCGTATTCACGAGCGCGATTCTTGGCGTAAATTTAACCCTAGCACAGAGCAAGGCTGAATTTATCCTGATACTTCAAAAAAAAAACATAAATTGATTTCTCGATGCAATACTCAATCTCAACGATACTGTTTTGACAACAACCACATATTTCTGATTACTATTTCTTGTATATCTCAAGTCCTCTTGTGTCTGCTTATATTACAAAAAAACTAGGATAAAATTTTAGTATTTTGCTGGTCAGCATAAGTGTATCTTGTCGATAGCTTGATCATGTATCATATCATTTAGTAAACGTATATTGGTGGACTAAAATTTGAGTGAGGGAGTTTCATGGTACGAAAATTTGTTTTTGAGCTGGATGTTCGCCGTATCAAAGCCATTAGTCGGATAAGTACTTTATTCAAAACTATATCTTTTACTATAACAACTCGACCGAATGTAATACTGGGTGATAACATAGAACGAAAAGAGGCCGTAGAAAGCTTGAGATAATAGTAATTATTAGGTTGTGTAATAAGTTCGTTCGCATTTTTTGTTTTGATTTTTTCTCAATATTTTGCAAAACATTTGGCGTAGTGTTAGTATGCGTTCGAAAGCTCTAAGTTTGCTCTACCAAAATACTCTCAGTATATTCTCAGTTTTTCAAAACTTGAAGAAAAAAATTCTACTACAAACCGAAAAATCTGAAGTGGCAAAAATCCCATTTTCGACATCTTTCTTCCTTAGTTTTCCCGTTATTCTTTGTTGAAATTCATTCAAAAAGCTTGATAACGAAGAAAAACAAATGACTAACAATTTACGCATTTACTGATACTATTTACGATTGCCCATTTCCTTTCACCGACCGTTTAATGCAATTTTTTGCAAAACTCGGCGTAGCAAGGCTTCGCCGCAGCGTGTTCGTTGTCTCGCGTCCGTGGGCTATGTGTCCCTCGAATTCTGAATTTTTGACTATATAAGCCATTTATTCGATGATTTAGCGATCATAGACCACATGTCTGCCAATTCCTGGATTGTTCGGCTACCACCTTTCCTCAGAGCTGCCTTCCAGATGCTTAACGTTGACACCAAAAAAGCCATAAAAACATACCTATGTTTGAGCTTATAATATGAATTGTTTTTAAAAGATTTTAGCTCTACAGGTAATCTGCGGAAGCTATAGTATTCTATTTATACACGTCGCAAAATTTTTGAGCTGTTTCTCAAGCGCTCAAACCCATTCAAGGTGCGGCATAATATAGTTGTCGAAAATGGGATTTTCGCCATTTCAGATTTTTCGGTTTGTAGTCGATTTTTTTATTCAACTTTTTATAAACTGTGAATATAATGATAACAGTTTGGTAGAGTAGACTTAGAGCTTCCGAATGCATACTAACATTATGCCAAATGTCTTGTAAAACACCGAGAAAAAATTGAAACAAAAAATGCGAACGAACTTATTACACAACCTAATATAAATGTGTTTGTTGTCAAAAGAGTATCAGCGGGAGTGAGTGGTGCATTAAAAGATCATTTGATGTTTGTAAGAGTGTAAGAATGAATCTAATCGTGCTCTATGCTAGGGATAAACTTAGCTTGATGAGCCGCGTTTGTGAATACGGGTTAATGGCTTTCTGGGGTAAGGTTTATCCTCAAGGGTAGGATTTACTTTTAAGGTTCGTTGATAAACACGGGTTACCCGCTTTCCGGGTAAACCCTATCCTTGAAGGTTAGCTGATGAACACGGTTACTGGTGTTGGCTTTGTCGGGACGCAGCTAGCTACAACAGCTGCTCGAGAAGGAGGTTGGCCGAAGACAGCCAACCTCTAGCAGTGACCTCCGCCCGCCGGCAGGAGCCGGTGCCCTCTTCCCTCTTTCCCTTTCCCTTTCTGTATATAACTATGTATGATAAATATTAGAGTAAAGACCTATATAAATCCGCTACACATCAGGTAAGGGCGTCATGAACCCTTAGACTTGACATGGATACATGGCAACATGTTCACCACTAGTTACAACTACAAAACGAACGGGCAAGTCGAAAGGATGGTTAAAATGATTACAGACTCTCTAACGGCTTCTGTTCCAAAAGCTAAAGAGCTATGGTCTGATTTTCTGCAGCCGAACTTCTTCGCCTACACTAGTATGAATGATACCACAGGAAATAGCCCGTATTTCGTTGCCTATGGTCGTCATTCGATCACCTGGTGCGACATAGTCCATCAGTTACCGTCGAGGATCTCCTACGCAACTGATAGTTTCACGGACCAGCTGACCACTGCACTGCAAACCACAATCATGGAAGTTGGTAACCAAATCGCCAGCAAAACAGCGACGTATAAGTCAGGTTATGATTTCCATAATAAAGTTTTTTCTAAGGAAATTTCCACTGGAGATTTAGTATTACTAAGGGATGATACTATTAGTCCAAAATTCACACACCAGTGGAAAGGCCCCTTTATGGTTGTGCAAGTCAATCGTCCGAATGTCACCATCTCTAACTTGATTGGACCTACTAAAACTCAATGTGTCCATATGAATAGACTCAAAATCTATTCTCATAGTTCAACATTGGCTAGAGTTTCCCCACAAAAACTCACTATATCACATACGCCAACGGAAACTCCAGAAAATGCTGAACAAACTCAGTTTGCCCAACGAACTCCTCGTTTGCAACTGAATAAATCATTTACAGCGGATCCAAACATCGATTCCGAAGAAGAGGATGAATAATTGCTCGCTAAATTTTTGTATACATTCGACATTTTGCAATGAGTAGTTATTTATTCTTTAAGGTTAGTTTGTTTCCCTATTTTTGCTGCACCGTCGCGTATTTACGTACCTTAAATTTTCTTTGAACAGGCAATTCAAAGAAATCTTTCGCATTAGGCAGCTCAACATCAAAAAACCTTTATGTAACGAACAAATTTTGCCCTTATGTTAAATGGAAAAAAGTGTGCAGTGCCCAATTCAATATATGAACTCGTTACGCCTCTGTTTTTACATGCAATTATTCACAGAAGATGTTAATGTGAACAAAATTTTGTAATTTTGTGAAATTACTATTAAATTATGTCTTATAATTGCCCAGAAATTACTGTTAAAGTTTTTCTGCGTATATGTATCATGACATGAATTTATCACTAATTTACCATTATTATCATCGTAGAATAATTTGCTGTTAACCAGTTTTTTTATACCTTCTACTTCGTATGTTCAGTAATTTCATAGTACAAATTTTCTAAATGCTGCAAATTCTACCCCAAATGTTAAATCATTTGCCCTTCGATCAACTCCACTTTTACCATGCCCCAAAATCAATAGGTCCATCTTCCTTCCCTACAATTTCACTCCAACTCCTTCCCAGCATCATGTCGGGAACCCCATTCACATCACCTGCATCTCTCCGCAGTTCCTCCCCCTCTCCTCAGCTACCTTCAAGCTCGAGGACGATCTTACTCAACGCCATAGGATATTCTAGGTGAAGGTCGTGTCTGCTCGCAGTCCACCGGATCCATATCCTCACATCTGTATGTATTTTAATATATCATCACGTCAACTGTACGTTCTCGCCGTATATTACGTGCATATTCCAACGCACGTTACCCGGAAGAACATCAACCACGCCAATCCTAACTACAACAATTCGAAACCTCAATCTATCAAGCTCGAGGACGAGCTTCCTGAAGGAATGGAGATGTCGGGACGCAGCTAGCTACAACAGCTGCTCGAGAAGGAGGTTGGCCGAAGACAGCCAACCTTTAGCAGTGACCTCCGCCCGCCGGCAGGAGCCAGTGCCCTCTTCCCCCTTTCCCTTTCCCTTTCTGTATATAACTATGTATGATAAATATTAGAGTAAAGACCTATATAAATCCGCCACACATCAGGTAAGGGCGTCATGAACCCTTAGACTTGACAGCTTCAATGCGTTAAAACCCTGTACCAAATGACACGTGTTTGTTTCGGGTTGCAAAGTTGAGGAGAATGGTTGACGTAAATTCTATCACAAACTTCATACTTCATTTTTACGTTGGCCCTCCAGTTCCATCATGATCTTTGCTTATTGCTTTAGTCAACAATTTACAGGCTTTTTACCACACCGAAATTTCGACGCGATGTCAATGAATTTGCAAGTAATATTGATTTTTATCATCCTTGTACCTAGGTTATGGTACTTGTGATGCGTGTTTTCAATTACAAGCTATCGAAATAATATCTTATAAAATTAGTCAGCTAAGTGAATTTTTCGAAATATGTGTCCCTCTCTTGAGTTGAAAAATCTAGAACTGCCAGTTGAAAGAAGTCTCGACATTTTTTCATACTAAATTGCTTTATACGGAAGGTAGACATTAGACGCGGCTCACGATTTCCTATTCAACCAAATGTGGTTTCATTCTTTAGCCTTAAAAAATCTTTTAGGAATTTGAACGAGTTCTCCATTTTGACGTCCTGGAAAGCACGCAGCGATAAGAGACTTGTTCAGAAAACTTGATGATAGTGCGCTAGTCAAAAACAATCGCTGCCTAAGTTCAAGCGAACTTTAGAGTTCTTTCGTCAGTTTCATTCTTAGCAACAGTGAGCGTGAAGAAATTGCACCTCGGTAAGTATTGGTTTGTTTCCATGAAATAATGTGAGCCTGATCCGCTCTTAGTAGGCGAGAGAGCTAAAGAATAAACGACAGCACGAGGACGATTATATATGACAAGCTACTGACAATATGGAGAATACGACATTGGACAAGAGAAAGAGGAAGGATGTTTTACTACCTCACCTATTTCAAATATAAGGACTTACGCAACTTTTTGGCTTTTTCGATGCTGCTCACGTGAGGTTAATTGTTGTGATGGTGCTCATACTGATATCGCTGCTTCGTCTAGATTCTAACAAAGAAATCGTGACTGAGATATATATGTCTTCGGAGTAAAATCCGAAACTGCCTTCTTCCGACCGCCAGGGTTACTCACATTTGCGAGATAATCTTTATACTATACATAAAGGTCGGTTCATAATTATACGAACACACCTTATTTTCCTGTTCGGTCTTTTTGAGAAAAATGCAAGAAACCGTTGGTACATGTAAAAGAGCGTGGCCGAAAACAATATACATAACACAAAAATGAATTTCAGAGTCACTCTTAGAGGTGCATTGCGCGCCGAACACGTTTTTCGTCGGTTCATAATTATACGAACACTTCAATCAAAGCTCTTTTTTCGCTCAACGCTGTAAACTCTGGCGTTCAAACTTTCATTTTAGGCTACGATGTCAAAGTCTGAGGCACCTACACTAAGCGCTGGGAGACTTTACCTTCTCGATTTGAAACGGCGGACCAAGTTAGCTTCAAAATGCCGGTTTCAATAGGGTTTCAAACTTTTATCCAGCTCATGCGAATATAGGGTAAGATATCATTAAATGTGTTGCCCAAAGCCCAAAAAATATCTATTGTAATCGTCCCACCTGCCAACTCAATCCCAAACTCACCGAAAGACTAGCCCAATTTATGAGCCTCAATGCTCAGCTTCTGCCGTACGCAAGGTTTTGTGATACTGTAAGCATATCGCGAACTTGCTTTTGTGTGTGATGAATAAGATTTTGTGTTCTGTTTCAGGAATTCAAACGTAGAGCATTTGTTTTGACCAGGTACTCGGCATTTAGTGAAAATGATGAACAAATCAACGCGAGCATGTCTTCCCTTGCTTCTTAGCGGCGCTTTAAGGATAGCTTTGAGGTGTCGGGCTTTGAAACTCAAAAGTATGCCAACTCTATGGTGAGTTGGGACTGAATTGGCAAGACAATAACACAAATATTTTTTGGGCGTCGTGCAGCACATTTATTGATTTCTTATCTTTACTCTTATGAGCTGACTAAAAGTTTGGAACCTCAAGAAAACAAGGAACCATTTCGAACTATTGTAAAGGTAAAGTTCCCCTTCTCAAACATTATTAGGTTCAGAGCATAGTAGGCATCTCAGACTTTGAGATCGTAGCCTAACATGAAAGTTTGAACGCCAAACGTTGGAGCGTTAGGCCCCGGTCAGACTTCACGCGACTTAATCGTCGCGATCTAATCGCCAAGATTTCCATTCATTTTCATTTCACATTCAAAAATTTCGGTCTGGAAAAGTATCACAACCGAATGCAAGTTGATCGGCATGGAATGATGTTGTAACAGTTGTCTCGTCGCGATTCAGTCGCGACGATCAAATCGCGTGAAGTCTGCCCGGGGCCTTAAGTGGAAAAGATTTTTAATTGAAGCGTTTGTATGATTATGAAACGGTCAAAAAACGCGTTCGGCGCACAATGCACCTCCAAGATTGACTCCGAATTTCATTTTTGTGCTGCGTATGTTGTTTTCGGCTACGCTCTTTCACAAGGTACCAAAGGTTTCTAACATTGTTCTCAAAAAGTTGGAAGACAGCAAAAAGCGGTGTTTGTATGATTATGAACCGATTTTTATATATAAGCAGGGAATCTGTATGTGTGTGTGTCATGTATTAACCTATACACGGCGATGTGTAGACCGATCGGCGAAGAACATGGGATATTATTTGCAGCAGTTCATGGATTCTTATGTCAGTTTCTCGACTCGACTTACATTTAAAAACATGAGAGCTGGTCGCGTTTTGACCAAGCATTTCCCATAGTCATGTAAGACCACCGGTGGCTTATTTCACCTCCGAGATCGGCAGGATGCGGTGATGCAAACCGAAGACGTGTGCAGCGAGGATAAGCATTTGCTACTCACAAGGGAAGGACCCTCGGTCGGAGTGGGGTTACCGCGGGTGATGCGTATCATTTGCTGATCTTGGGGGCATAGTACCAGATCGTGTTCCTTAGCTGCTCAATGATCTCCTGGGAAAAATTATGAGCGACGTTTCCTCAAGATGAACTGCACGTTATAGGTCTAGGGCGCTAAGGAGTGTACAGGTGTGGACGGATGGACAGTTGGACAGCTGTCAAGACGGAGCAGGTGGTAATGAGTCGCGCCTCTTATGCAGCCAAAATTTTTACAATTGTGAAAGTTGTATTTACCGTTGATAGTTGAATGTTACCGCAACTCCAGAACAAGTTTTACCATGGGAAAAGTGTATAAAATTCATGTTTAGCATTTCGAATAATCTCCAACGGAGTCTAATGAAACCCACGAGTTTGAATTCTTGAGATACGATACTGATTAGCGCCAATTTTTGCTGTAAACTGCTCATTAGGAAGTCTCTTTGCCTCGAAAATTCCCCGAATTGACAAAATACAGCTTGCAATTGTAAGGATTTTGGCTCTATAGGAGACGCGAACTCTTCATCATTTGCTCCATACTCTCAGCACCTGTTCACCCGCCCATTCGTTCGCACCTTGCTTGGCGCCCCAGAGCTGTAGTGTACCTTGGTCATTCTGGAGAACCGCTGCCCATAAGTTCCTAGAAATTAAGGAACACGGATCTGGCAATACTGACCAAGACCAGCAGAATAATATGCATCCCGAGCGGAAACCCCACTTCGACTGTGGGTCCTTCCCTTGTCAAATGTGGCTACCGAGAAGACATGTTTTGAGACACAGAGAAGGAAATGCTGTGTAGAGAAGAGACGGAGTGGTGAGTTTTGAGCGAAAGAATCCGGGAATTCCAATTAGTTACGAACTAAACAGAAAAAAAATGGAAAATTTTGAAAAAGCCCGTTTTGCAAGCTGGACATAATTATGAAGACACCTGGCCTTTTTAAACATTATCGCATTCCTTGTATTAAATCCAGACTGCCCAACATGAAAACTATTTTGGAGTTCCTTTTTTCACGACATTTGTGATACTACAGTGCCGAACATAATTATAGCGACACTCTAGAAATCGTCATAATTTCGTTCTTGTCAGTGAATCTGTCTGAAACTTTGCTGTATGGTGCGCATGTAAGCCTACCATAACTCCTCAAAACGGCTTCCAATCCCATTGATTTCGAACGGACAAAAATGGAAAAATTCGAAAAAGCCTGTTTTGCAAGCTGGACATAATTATAAAGACACCTGGCCTTTTTAAACATTATCGCATTCCTTGACTCCCAAATTTTTTTGTAGAGTTACATCCCAGAATATGAACCTTTTGCAGCACCTAGGACCTCTCATGCTACTCAAGGAAAGATGATCCTTGCATTTTTCGCTTCCAAAGGCATCAGAAGTCAAACTGCGTCAACAAACAGCTAGTTTGAGGGGTTTTCAAGCCCGCGTTCATTTCAAATGACAGTCCTGGAAAACACTTAGCCTGTTTAGATAAGGTGAAGAGCGCTTTCGTAAACGCCGCGTAATCGCTGATATTGACAATCAGACTCCAACCTCACCATAGAGTTGTCGCGCTTTTGCACCACAAAACTCACTTACCAATGTTCGTGAAGTGATGGACTCGATTTATTACATTGTCTACATGGAGATGTATCTTTTGCTACAACTTTTAGGTTTTTTCTAGTGCTGCAGTTGCCATTTAGATTTGAAATACTTTCAACGAATATTCTATGCGAGCAGTAGATTCAACAACATAATCATAAACCTCACTATTTTACTCTCTGTTTCATGTCGCATTTTGCGCGGTAGCTGAGATTGGCAAGATCTTGAAGTTTCAAGCGGTCTCCTGTTCGATTTCTTGATTTGATGGATATGATTGTGCAGGGTGCTCGACTCAACTCTCAACGGATGACAACTGCGGCTAACCCAGAATGTGCAACCCCGAAATTTTTTCCTGACCAGGCACACAAGTTTATTGTTGTTCGTGTAGTGTTGCGGCTAAATTGCAGCGTTTTCTGTAACTTGAAAATCGAGTTTTGTGTGCAAAAGCGCGACAACCCTATGGTGAGGTTGGAGTCTGATTGCAATATCAGCGACTACGCGGAGTTTACGAAAGCGCTCTTCACCTTACCTATCAAACAGGCTAAGTGTATTCCAGGACTGTCATTTGAAATGAACGCGGGCTTGAAAACTTCTCAAACCAGCTGTTTGTTGACGCAGTTTGGCTTCTGATGCCTTTGGAAACGAAAAATGCAAGGATCATCTTTCCTTGAGTAGCATGACAGGTCCTAGGTGCTGCAAAAGGTTCATATTCTGGGATGTAACTCTACAAAAAAATTTGGGAGTCAAGGAATGCGATAATGTTTAAAAAGGCCAGGTGTCTTTATAATTATGTCCAGCTTGCAAAACAGGCTTTTTCGAATTTTTCCATTTTTCTCCGTTCGAAATCAACGGGATTGGAAGCCGTTCTGAGGAATTATGGTAGGCTCACATGCGCACCATACAGCAAAGTTTCAGACAGATTCATTGACAAGAACGAAATTACGACGATTTCTAAAGTGTCTCTATAATTATGTCCAGCATTGTATTAAGTTGTCGCGAAAGTTTTGTCGGTTTTTTTCATCGCTCACTAAAACTTACAGAGCATCAATCCAGGATGGTCTAGGTACCATAATAATTATGATTGATTAATTAGCAATAACTATCTACTCAAGAAAACCCGCGGCTTCTTGATCACGTTTGCACGTAAAAGTCCCAAAAATTCATAAAAGGTGAGTTTTCAAAGCAAGTCAAACTTGGATAGGTTGTATAAATAATGTTTAGTGACAATCAAGTTTCAATTCGCAGAAACTACAAATGTTTTCATGTTTTTACTGCAGTTGCCTGTTTCATGACTTTGCCAATAATCGAGACCTTCGAAGAAATAGTTTTTAAGAGCTGAAAACAGCAGATTAGGAGAATCTAAAAATATTGCCATGTACCCCGAGAAGTGCTCTATCAGGGCCCGGCACGAGGTCGGCAAATGACAAGGTGGAAATCGTTTTGGGGCCAAAAAGCAAAGGGGAAATCGTTTTTGCGGGGTCCGGGGCGGAGCCCCGGAAAAAAATTGGTAGTTCATGCTCGCTACTTATCTTGACATGTTATGTGCCTCAACAGGCGAACACTGGAGTTCGCGCGCGTCAAACCGCGCCGTCGCTAATTGCCGCACGCGCGACGTCGCCCAAGCGATGCTATTTGTAACAGCATGCATGACTAGTTCTCAATGTATGTGTAACGATATGGCACCAAATTTTGTAGGCGAACGGAGAGAGGCTAGTGGAAACATAGTATGAAAATATATGAACAACTTATGTGAACGGAACGAGTAATTAGCATTTTTTCCGAGAATTTCGCAAAACTGGTAAATGAAGATGTGAATTCAAACGGCTCGTTTGGAACGCGCAGATGAACGATATGGCATGAAACTTGGTAAGTACATGCACACGGACTTACAGGGCTTAACTGAGGAGTTTCTTTGAAAAATCATGTGACTGAAGGTTGTGGCAAACTTTTTTCTGAAAATTTTGCGCTACCAAAGAAATGGAAAAATGGCTCGTTTGCAACGCAGAGGTAACGAAATCGCGCGGGATTCGGTGTGCGTATGCGCAGTAGGACTAAGTAACTAAGTATGAAATATTATGAAAAACTTATGTGAATGAAAATTTCCTTAACTAATTTCCAAATTAGGTCGGCATTTGCCGACCTAATTCCCACCTGAGGTCGGCAAAACTCTCAGTTCACATAATTTTTTCAAAATTTTTACATAAATCTGTTGTACACTTAAGGTTTACTAAATGGTGAAATTTTGGTTCCGAAACTTCTCCTCTTGACCTTGTTAGAGCCCAAAATCGCATCAGCAGCCTAGCTTTTTAAGATGGAAAGCGCGCTCCAGTCAATCGATACGCGCGGGAGCGGCGTCTCTCATTCCTATGACTGCGTTTCTTTGATATTTTCTCATTCCTTAATCATTTTCTTGCTTATTTTTCTTCCTGTTTTCTATCTTGATCCAGCTGAGGAGTAATTTGAGGAATTTGAGCAATTTGGGCGCTTTTGAGCGCTTTTAGGCGAAGTGTGGCCGGTAATCTCGTCGCACAAGCACAAAACGTCATTTTTGGGCTCAAGGGGGTATTCGTAAAATTTATTGGGATCAAAGGGGAATTCGTTTTGGAAAACCCCGTTTGCCCACCTCGTGCCGGGCCCTGTGCTCTATTCGGGCCATGCTTAATCCTTCTAGAAACTTTTGAATGAAATTTTGTAAAATTAGCTGAACTCTGAGCAGATAGAAATGATTGGTGAAGAATTTTAGCAGTTATCAAAAGAAGCAAACAAGACTATGGTTCTTAAATGTATCCATAAGAAAGAGAAGGAAAAGCTGCATCGGATGCATGTTGAAACTCATTCAGATTTTTATTGTGTGCAATTTTATAGCGGTTTGAAATAACGCAAAACTTCTGAGAACCTAATGTATACAGTACTCTAGACAAATAAGAGTCATGCACTACAAAGCCTAAAACTAACTTTTACAAACGTAAAAAAGAAATACTACTACGCCATATATCATTTCTTACGACTTTTATGCATGTCCAAAACTTGCAGTTTTCAAACTTTTCATTTCATACTTTCAGAGGAGCTTGGTAACAAATGTAAAGAGTAAAAAGTGCAATACAGTAATTAATTGCAATACAGTACAGTATTTTTTTTAGCACTTTTCACCCTCTTGAGTGAAGGAAATTCAAAGCTCTACTATTGCAAGGTTGTCATACACTAACACATCATTTGGAAAATCTTTTGGGTCATGAGCTCACAAAGATTATAATCGTTTGGTACTCAACTGACAGCCAAATGAGCGTCTATCGCTTTCGGGTACACCTGGGCGCAATCTAAAATAAAGATTATAATAGTTTATCCGCGAAAACTTCAACAAATTTAGCAAGCTTAGACGAAAAGAAGCCATTGAAGAAGAGAGAAATCTGCATCGGGTGACACCTGACTTGCTTACATTCTGGCACTTTACATGGTATAAATTGATCAATTAAGAAAATTGGCAACCTTGAAAATTTATTTTTAGAGTTTTTGAAAATAAAAGATTTCAAGAAATCTGTTAAAGTGCACTTTGTTTACCTTATCCAGCTGTTATCGAAGCTCCTTCGGAAGCATGAAATGAGAATTTTGGAAAGTTGTCAAACTTGAACACTGAGCCATGGGTTTCAAACTTTGACGATTAGTACAATGACCACAAGGGTAGACAGGCACATAGCATGATGCTGTGAACACGACGAAAAACTGCGTCGAATAGTGTTTGAATTGTTTGCTTACCTTTATTATACGTGTTTCATTAGGCGAAACAGAGAAACAGAACGTTAATATTTCTCCAAATTCGTCCAGGCATATTCATTGACAATGAAAAGTATCTAATCTTTTTGAATTTTGTTGGCAAGTGCTTGTAAAATTCAATTTCTAGATGATAGCCTAGTAGAAAATATTATAGCAAGACTCTATGAGACAAATAAATGTACTTATTGCTTAGCGTGCAACACTGCTTCTAAGAAATAAATAACGTTTTCAAAATAATGCGAAAAGTCAGGACTGGAAAATTTCTATAGCAATGGGATAATCCTTCTGAGCGTGACGGAACGGAAAATTGACATACACACAAAGGGCGTAATCTGTCATATCTGCGATGGCCTAAAGCGAGTGAGTTGAGATCCTTATAGCGGTTGACGTTTTTCTTGCAATGATGTTTAGCGTACTATACAGGCAATGGATTGGTTCCAGTGCTAATGTCAAAAATTCAAAGCACTAAAGTGGAATACGAAACCATCGATGGTGAAAGTTCTATGATCTAGCTCCTCCAGTAGAGAATTTTTTATTTTTAACTATCAATATTATATTAAGTTGTCCCAAAAGTTTTTTCGTTTCATTTTTGAAAATTTGTAACTTTTTGCTGTCTCAACGGATTTGCTTCTTTCTAATTTCATTAGTAAAAAGAGGTCTTCCTCTTTATAGAGGTATGTCGAAAAGCTACAACTATACATTAACTGCAGAGATAAAAATGGGAAATAAAACCACTTCCGCTCAGATCATTTTGAGTTAGATTGTCAAAAGTCTGGAACGCCGCAGAAAAATCTGAAATTGTCAGTGTATAAGTTCTATGACCTACCCTTTGCGTCTGAGAAGAGTTTGTGCTGTCTGCACGTTTCAATGAAAAGTTGCAATTTCCGAGAAAAGTGACAAATTGATCAAATTTGGCGTTATCTATCGTAAACTCGAAAATTATAGGGTTGTTTCATACTGCCGCACTGACTGCAGCAGACTGCAGCAGACTGCAGTAGACCGCACTGACCGCAGCGGCCGCTCAGATTGCTGCATTCTTCAATAAAAGAGAAAACGATTGCGATTACGTCAAAATGCGATTTATGCCTAAGAAGTTCATATGTTCTGATTTACTCTTCCCAGTCAAATTTTGGCGATGGTTTTTTCTTGGTATAATCATATTTGCTCTGATTCCTCCTATTATTGCATGGGTAGGGGAACGAAAGCCGCCAGTTTGGGCCGCCCAGCGGACTGCTGATCCTGGAAAGGGGTGCGGGAACTTACCTACCCGAAAGACTTGCCGCAGCGTACCTTAGGTATCATGAGCAGTCAGATACGCATTAAGCATAGTGTACAGGGCCTAATCTGTGTGTATTCTAAGATCCGCCCCATTCCCCGATTCTTTCGCGATGCATCAATCATGAAACCGGGAATTCAATAGAACACGTTCAGCAACTATCTGCTCGATTTCGATTGAAATACAGATTTAGAGGTTTTCTGAGGCGCTCTTTTCAAACATGCCAAGAAGTGCAATGTGTGGGCGAGGCTTAGCTTAGCGCTGTATCCTAAGCAGCATCTGCAATCAGCGAGCTCGACATGCCTAATTATACCCCGCAGACACATACCCATAAGGTGCGAAAATATCTCGGGTAGGTAAGTTCCGTTCCCCCCCCCCCCCCCTGGAAAGACATGCAACAACACTGCAAAAGGACCAGTTGGCCGCAAAAGACGTCTTAAACTAGCGGCCTTCGTTCCCCTACCCTTATTGCATATACCTGTTTTTTTCTAGACGTATATTGTTGTTGATTGTTTAAACTGCAAATTTTTTCCTCTCCACCTTTACGAAAAAATGTAGTGATCTATGCGGCCATTGCGATCAGCGCGGTCAGCTGTAGTCTGCTGCGTTTTGCTGCAGTCAACTGGGTCTGCTGCAGTCTTCCAGGGTCAGTGCGGCAGTCTGAAGCAACTCATAGCTTTTCATAGAGACGTTCAAACAGCACAATTTAGACTCGGGTGCAGAGCATAGGTCATAAACTTTATGCTGACAATTTCAGATTTTTCTGCGGCGTTAAAGACTTTTGGCGACCTAACTTAGAATGGTCAAAGCTCAAGTTGTCTTTTTCCCATTTTTATCTCTGCAGTTAATGTATAATTGTAGCTCTTCGACATATAGTCGCCCTCACCCCACTAGTCGGTCGGTGGACGAATTCAAATTTGAATTGGAGCAGGCCTGCCACGGCACAGCGGGGCAGGAGACAACGCTCAGCAATTACAAAAACTCAATATAGGTCAAAAACGTTGTAATAATACAAAAACTGCTAAGCAATGGCGAAGAAATACGCGATGTGAATGCGTGAATTTGAACGGAGAGCTAAGGTGCCGTGCTCTACCGCGACCTGCCTGCTCCAGTTCGAATTCGAATTCATCCACCGACCGACTAGTGTGGTGAGGACGACTATACCTCTATAAAGAATAAGACCTCTTCTTACTAACGAAATTAGAAAGAAGCAAATCCAGAGACAGCAAAAAGTTACGAATTTTTAAAATTAAACGACAGTTTCGAAACAGCCAAATAATTGCTGAGAAATCTAACAAATTCAATTCTTTGCTTTCTCATATAAATGATTAAGCGACTGATTGAGATAGTTCGAACATTTTGCTCACGGGCGAGATTCCGGTAAGATTTGGGCACTTAACACACGAGCTTCATAAACATAAAGACTAATAAATAGCAAAAACGTCCACATTCAGTAAGATTAAAGTGTAAGAATTTTTTGCGCTTGCATTCTTCCCGTCGTGCATGTTCTGAGGTACGCAGCTATTATTAATGACTTTGCTGTCTCTCTCTCTTATTTGAGTTTCGTCTGCAGCATGTCCATTAACACATTGACGATTGCTTGACACACATGGTGTGTCAAGGCTTGACACACCATGTGTGTCGTTGAAATGGCTATTATTTTGTGTCAAACCCACTCCGGGAATTTTCTTTTGTGCTGGATTTAGACACAACCTCTACTGTTTTCGCCAGCATTCCGGCGTTACTGTATTTGTACGTGGATGGAATTATGCGTGATTTCATCTAAAAAATGTTGACTGGTCCATGAAAAGCCTTGGTCGTCAATGTGTTAATCTGTCTGCGATCTGCGGTCTCAACTGGCGCGTGTGACAAGGTGACTGGTCTTGTTGATGATTATGTTGCTAATTCTCACATCACGAGGCGCTGCAAGCTTCAGGATACGCTCCCCTCGTCACGTGTGACGTATCCGTGATTTTGTGACACATCCGAAAACTGCTTCGTTGCTTTCTTTATTCACTGGATCAGCTCCAATCAGTAGCGTTTCTTCTTGTGGTATTCGTGTTGATGTAGTCATTGAGCTTTTGCCACAACTCTTTTTCCTCCTTCTTCGCTTGCTTGTGGTGTATAGTAGAGCATTTGTTGAGACAGTGTGTCTTCTTCGGCCCCTTGTCGCTTATTTCCATCGGATGAGCAAACTGACGCTGGATTCGTATTAAACACCTCGCAAAACCGAACTCGTGACTTTCCAAGCTGTCAAAATGCGCGACCTCTTGGTCGACTCTGCCTTTAAGAAATATTGTTATTCATATTTACTGCACATATGATATGTAAGTACTTCATAGTACACCCTAGAAATATGGATTACTGCACATATGATATGTAAGTACTTCATAGTACACCCTAGAAATATGGATTATCTCCTTTACTTTTGGGCTCATGTATAAGTGGGCCGGAGCAGCCAAAAGTATGTAAAAGTAATAAACCTTTACCGTGGGCTAGAATTGACAGATATTGATCAAGGGCCACGTTGCAGACTTTGCCCAAAATAGCATAGGTGTTTCATTACATTACAGCATGGCGTTACATAACTGTATAAGCCACTTTTGATTGGTACGCTTTTATGAGGTAGTGCCTTTCAACCTGGTTTCCATTATACTACCTACTGTCCCCGCTTCCTCTGTGTTTGAGCAGCAAGTAGCAACAATGTGGCGCTGAAATGAGTATAAGATGAGATGAGTATAAACCATATTGATGGGTAATCGAATAATTTAGATGTAGCAGCATTGGGCTAATCATACCTCAGTTCAAGAAACATCGCGAAAGCGAAAGAGAGCACTTTACAGGGATATACACCGAGACACAATTGAGTAAGTTGATTGTAATCAAGAATTTTTCTTTTGTACAAGTTTTCCTGAGTAATCAAATCGAAAGAGAGTTTGTTCAAAAAACGACACGTGCGATTAGCGAGAGTCTTATAGTATTTTTCGCATTGCTTTTGCCCGAAAAGAGATATACAAGCTGAAGCGACAATTACTGGTCGGACGAATAATCCAGAAATCAAAAATTCAAACACACCTTAGACCTAAATATTTTAAAACCTAATAACAGATCAGCAACCTTTCTTCTATAGTACAAAGTCTCGAAACGAAAAGATGCTAGCTTACTTTTATAATCACGTAAAGCATTAGGGTACTGGTTGTTTGGTAAATACGGTAGTATAAAATTCTGTCGAATGTGCGCTGAACTTTTTCCAGTTTATCGATTAGTCTCTTTTGACTAGGAATCCGTACGGGGCTATCGTAATGCAAAACAGGTAGTACGTAAGCTTTATAGAGACTAAGCCAAATGGATAAATAATTCACATGCTCATTTCTAAACAAAGAGTACATAATGCGTGATGCCTTAAAGGCAACCGAATCAATATGTAAAGGGAATTAAGGGAAGGATCAGTGGTTACACCAAGGTCTTCTACATTATGCTTAGCTTCCAGGGGAATTCCATAATCATATTTGGTCAAATCGTTCTCAAATCTCAACAGTCGGCTTCGAGAAAAAATTGACCTTGATTCCCTAATCATTAGCCCACTGTAGCATTTAATGTATTGATTGTCTAAAATTCTCATGAATCTGCGCAATAATATCAATGACATAATTGGCATATACTATCTTGATGTCATCGGCATATGCGGCTCTATTAATACGAGGATTTGTTTTTAGTAAATTAGGAAGCTTCTTCGTATAGATATTGAACAATGGGGAAAGGACGCTATCTTGTGATACGCAATTGAAGGACAAGGCATTGCATTGGATTTTTGATTTTGAAAGGCAACTTCAAAAGTCCTATTATTAGGTTTGATAATGATAATTATTAGGTTTGAAGTTCTCGGACATGTTCAAACTAGTTTTGCTACTTCTCGAAACAAAATGCATTTACATCCGATAGAGATACCATTTGATAATGCAAGCTCTACAAGACGGTATGCAAAAGTTCTAGCTTCGACTAAGTCTGCATACGGAATCTGAGTCGTAATGGCTCGAAAAATTGAAAAAAAATTGTATCTTCGTTCGCTAGAATCCTACGGATTTCCAAAATGCTCACGCAAAATGCACACCACATCAGACACTCATAGCGTTGCCGTAATTCTTCCTTATCTAGAAACCGAAAAAACGAAAGTTTTCATGCTTGTACAAATGCCTGTACAAAAACGGAGCTATAGATGAAAACGAAGTGTCAATATAGCCTTTAAAGATAGAAAAGGAAAGGGAAAGAGAAAGAGAATATACAAAGAAAAGACAGAACCTATAAATGTTTTTGCGCATACTGGTTTCGGGGCTAAGAACTAGACCAGATATGCGACCTTCCTTGTGCCCCCGTGTCGAAACACTTTCATCAGTAGTTCCCAAGGAAGGGTCCAAAACAACTTATGTGAAGGCATAAGAGATATGATGAAACGTAGTAAAGAGATATTGAAGCAAACATGTTTTACTGTTATCAGATGTACTTTCGAAGATTCATTCTATTTGAAAGAATTATTTCCCGCCATTATAATCTTAGTTGGTAATGGGCCGCGCATTCCGCACCTCATGCACAAGAGGCAAATGCACACTAGTACTAAATCCATATTTACGTGAAATAAAAGGTTTATTTTGAAAGATAAGATATAATGCTCTAATAAAATTATTTCTTTACCAACCATTTCTTGCTGAAGTCATTCCTATTTCAAAAATTCTCTTTTTGAAATCCAAAAAATCAGAGCAGTTTCTATAGATTCTAACTATTTCGGATGCAAGTGTATTGAATATGAGAGATCTTGGTATATTGGACGTCTAATTTGGATATCTAGTAACGTTGAAGTTATAATTATCGGTTTTATTATACATAGAAAACTTAATGCTACTTTCTCTAAGGGAAATAGTAAGATCCAAAAATTTGTTTGTAAGTCTTTGCAAGCTGTTGGTTCTGTGCTGTCTTCACTCATGTATTTGTATAGTACAAGTTCTTAGAACTATAACCGTGAATTTTTAGCTTTCGCAAGCCCTAGTTTTCGGAAAATATTGTTTTTAACATGGAACACCCGAGTGATGGGTTTTCATTCAGGCAATTCTTGGAAATTAGGCTCTGGAGAAAGCTGAAAATTTACGGCTATGCTTCTAAGGACTTGTACTACGCAAATATATGAGTGGGGACAGCGTAGCTCGTTTTTGTACAGGCTGAGCACTTTCGTTTTCTTGATTTCTAGATGAGGAAGAATTACAGCAATGGACATATGAGTGTCTGATGTGATGTGGAGATGTGTGAGCAATTTGGAGATCCGTGGGACATTTTTTTGAACAAACATATTTTTTCACAATTTTTCGGGCCTTCGGTATGACTCATATGCTGGATGCACACTTACGAAGGGTCGAAGCTGGTGCGAACTTTTGCATACCATCATGTAAAGCTTGCTTGCTCTACGAGTGGTATCTCTATCAGATGTATATGCATTTTCTTTCGAGTGGTAGCAGATCTACTCTGAAAATGTCCGAGAACTTCCGAGCCAACCTAATAGAAGGGTAGAATTGGAAATATTCAAAAGTTTCCTCTGATAACCTGCTTTAAGCTTGATAAGGAGTCGATGGTAATTGACGGGCTTAAAAGCTTTGCTATGATCAAACTACATGACTTTAAAGCATGTTCTGTCACCAAGGGCGTTAATCCAATCTTTGCAAAAATTTGATAATTGAGTGCGGGTAGAGAAGCCGGTAATAAAACCATACTGATCAGGTGGAAAATTTTTTTTTTCGATACATCACTTCAGCATTTCTTGGTAGTTACCTTTCCCATAATTTTGCATGATGGAAAGAATACTGATGGGTCTTGAATTCAGAAATTTTGGTTGCACCAATACATTTGCGTCAGAACAAACCACAGCTTTCTTCCAGACTGCGGGACTATTTCCAGTCTTAGCGAGATAAATAAGTCAGAGGTCTGGTCGCGCTAGATTTCTAGCACGTTTTTGATTAAAAATGCTGGGATGCCTTTAAAAGAGGGAGATGGAAGGGTTGGTTGCTTTGGGAAGATTGTAAACTTTATTATAGGCTGTATAGTCATGTTTGTTTGACGGTAAGTGGTTCATGCATATTTACTAAGTTCACGTACTCCTTTCCCTTTTTTCCACTACAAAAAAGGATATGTTTTTCTGCTGGAAACACTCTGCAGAAACTCTTCCATCAAACGCTCTTTATCTTAAACCTTTGCCTACATTATGCGCCGAAATACACACTCTAGAAAACACCACCACAGGATGCAACGGATTCCTACCATGCACTTACCGTGACCGAGCCGATTACAGCAGTTTAAAGGCAGTGTCCGGGCAAGAATTCGATTTTGAGATTTTGTGCTTACCCGGGCCTATTCGCTATGCTGAATCCGAAAATCCAAATTGGAAAACGCGAAAACGACGAAAAAGGACTTTAACACTGGAGGGAAATCAGCAAGTGGGCGGGGTCTTCCCCACTGTGAATTCACGCTTCCAGTTTCCAGAGCAATTTTCTCGAATCCGTTAGCCGCCCTGACATCACTGCCGATCAAGTGCAAACGAATGACCTGAAACCGGAATCAAAAAGATCGCTCCCGAAGCTGGGAGCGTGAATTCACAGTGGGGAAGACCCCGCCCACTTGCTGATTTCCCTCCAGTGTTAGAGCCCCTTTTCGTCGTTTCCGCGCTTTCCAATGTGGATTTTCGGATTCAGCATAGCGAATAGGCCCGGGTAAGCACAAAATCTCAAAATCGAGTTTTTGCCCGGACACTGCCTTTAATAGACGAAAAGATTCGTCTCGGCGAGCTGAATCCAAATCTGCCTTCAAATTTGAAATCTATTGAGAACGAAGGGAGTTATGACGAAAAGACGCAAAGTCGGCGACATCGGCGACATCGGCGAATTCGGCGAATTCGCCGAAATTTTTCACAATCCACTATCACAACTGTGTGCGCCTAAAAAGCTAAACTTCAAAAGATTTGAGCATTAAATAAAGAATTGTACCTGTCCGTAAATGCCATTAGTAACTACGGAAGGCGTTCTTTGTGTTTTCTGCCAGTCATGACATCAAAGATGTTTGCGGACTAGATCTGCATTCTGAAACATGCAGAATTAAAAAAAGCTAACAACCGATGCGGAATCAAAAATTACGAAATTTGACACAAGACCATGCATTATATACATTCTTAACGAGTGAGTCAATGAGCCCTTTCAAGTACTTCTCGAAGCAGGCAGTTTTTGAATTCCTCAAGTGTCGAAAATTAGAAAAAATAGGAAAATTGGACTACTTTTTTGAAAATGTAGTCCACACATGCAACACATTTGTGGTAAGTAGAGTATATACTCGCAATTTCTTGATCATTTTGAAACTTTGGGCAGGCGTAATCGCCAACAAGTCTGAGTAGTTGAAATTTCAAACCAAAAGTAAGCATACTGAATTCAAGTCTCCTCTGCCATACATTCATACTCTTAAAGGATCAAGCGGTTGTCTCTGCGACAAAGTCAGTGGAAGCAGTAAACTATTGCAACAGAATTATGCAGTTCACATTCCAAAACACAACCTTAGTTTGGAATGCAACATTATGCTACGAAAGACATAAGAAGATAATAAAAACAGCGTAACGATACGAACAGCTGACTCAGGGGGGGGGGAGGCACAAACAAAGTATGAGCAGCGGTTATTTCGTTAGAATCTTCACTAAAGCTAAAGCTACTGAACGCGGATTGATAGAGCGACTTTTTGAAAGTAAACTAAGAAGGAAAAACAGCACATGTTCCATAAAGGGCCATAAATTGTACTTGCCGCCGCAAGACTTGTTAAAAAAGTAATGTGCGCGCTAGTAAGATGGAACACTGTAAAAGGAAAGCAGAATTCACTTACCAGAAATGTTCAATACAATCCGGATAATTCAGGCCTTTATTTTACCAGTTCTATTCCAGGCCTCGCGGGAAAATTTTTCCTCCCTTTATAAAAAAAAAGTTTGTGAATTTGATTTGGAAACTTTTATATTTAGATGATGTGCAAAAGATGATCATAAACAAAACTTTTGATTAGTAGCCTTACAACAGCGTCAAAAGCAATGAGTGTTTGTAGCGAATACTTAATTCGGGTCTTGGTCATTTCCATGCTGGTTCATAGCAAAAAAAGTACTAGAAATTACTGTGACCAAATTTCGCGCAAAGAACTGACCAGACTGATTGAAACAAGTATTCGTAACAACAAGCATACACTAGCAAGAGCAACTAGCAATAATCAGGCGAGAAAGTCAGTTAAATTAACAATCTTGGGCTATTTAGAGCGAAGCAAAGTTGCCGAAAAAACAACAAAAGGGAAAATGAAATGTGAATTCAAGATCAGGGACAGAAATCGGAATAACGAGACCATCCAAGGCGTGCGCGTAGAAAAATCAATGTATGAAGCAGATGGTTCAAAGTGCTCATTTTCGCGTCTCCTCGCAATAAACGTAGGGCTCATATCCAGCTTGCTTCCGTAGTCCATTATTTTTGGGACGATTTTCTGGTTTCTATGATGAAGATGAGCAACGAAAAATCACTATATCTTTTTCTAAAGGGAATGGTTTTGGATGGAAATGTCAGTGGGAAGAGAAGAAGGTTCAGTAGTTTAAGTGATAAAAAATGATGCTTGAACTTCTCAAAGGTAAGTTTATGGAGTATGGCATAAACCCTAAAAAGGTGTGGCAGCCACACCCCATTAACTTACAAGGGAACCGTGTCGAGTCGAAGTGGCCTTTCCAGATGAGACCCATACAGCTTTGAAGGGTATTAAGCGGTGATTCCAAATCTACCTTCCAAATCTGCCAAGCGCCTCTGGACGCCGAGTTATGACCGTTCTTCGGAACGAAAAATGAATGCAGAATTTAGGTAAAATTGATTGTTACAATCTTTCCAGCGTTCAGATAAAGTAATGTTAAGTATTAGCATATTGAACAAAATTTATCCATTGCATAAACAGCTCTGATACTTGACACTGGACCATTTGAGCAAATTTGGGCGATTTTGCTTCAGTTTTGCGTTCAATTTTTTGACCTGAAAAACGAGCATAACTCGGCGTCCAGAGGCGCTTGGCAGATTTGGAAAGCAGATTTGGAATCACCGATTAATGCTCTTCAAAGCAGTATGGGTCTCGTCTGGAAAGGCCACTTCGACACGGTTCCCTTGTTAGTTTATGAAAACTCTTAACAATGAGATGTATATAAATCAACAGACTAACACTCGTAGTATCTATACAGCTGTTTTGAGCATTTCGCCTTCTTTAGTTTGCGTATTAATTGCTAAAAGTGAAACCACTGAAAACGAAAAATGGGTTTTGGCTGGTTCCTAACTCCATTGCTTGGAGATTATAAGAAAGGATTTTTAAGGTGGACAGTCAAGGAGCAGTGTATTGTATTAAGTACAAGAAGAGGTAGCTAACTTACCTCTGAGAGAAGTTAATCATAAGTTATCTGAAAATGACCATTTCACTTGTGTGGCACAATATCTGGAGATATTCGTAACGTTGGAGCATATGAGTCTTTTACGTGAAGATTACGAAAATGATACTCATTTTGCTTTTTAGAGCCTTTTTGTTGTTACTAGGTACACGGTAAGTCAGTATCTCAATAGGAGACTAAGTATTGCATGGTAGGATATGTTTCGGGAGGTCGTTTACGACTATGATCTTCATCTGTTATAGTAACTTTATTCATTGGCATGCGACATTGTTGCTCTCTTACTTATACAGTTTTAGAGCTTTTTTTCTTGATTACCATTTCCTCCATCTCGTTACAACCCCTCCTCTCTCTGACCTCTTCGTATGACCCCCCGGTGTGGCGTGCCACACCCTACGCTTTAACCTGATTATATGGAATGTGGCAAACTTAAAAAAGCGTTACGATGAAATGGGAGTTTCACATTCAAAAACAGCGACTCTGATCAATCTAGTATAAGAGTTTCCAGCTTCTTTACTTTTAGCGGTGAAATACGGCCCTCAATAACGAATCAATCCCCAAAGTTTCTACCGTAATCCTGCAGTGACACAGAGAGAACGGTAATTAACCTTTGATTCAACTGGCTTGGCTTTGGCAAGGCGGGTTTTGTGACGTACTTAAGGCCGCTCGCGTCCTCGACGCACCTGCGTCTCTCTCGCGCGGGTGCCCTCTGATCACTAGCTAGCCTTAATTAGGTCAGGGAGCCCCGCCTTAGCGAAGCCAAATCGGTTGACTCAAATGATAGCTCTACATTGTGACTTTCAGTTAAAGCCAGTTATACAAATTGGTAACTATGGCTTCTCGAAAGACTTCGTTGAGTTGTTAATAATAAAACAGTGGGCACATCTTTTCGAAGCACTCTGTAAATAGAGCACAATGTTAGTTGCCTGTATGTTTTTGGTTGTGCTTGTTTACACACACCTTAAATAGAGGATTTCATTTATTAACCGATTTGGATCATTGTCAACATTTCGTTATCAATTGTTGTTGGTTTATTGATGCAGCAAACCTTGAGCTGCGGCGTTGGGAACTAATGCAAGGATAACTGACCATGCTGATTACGCAACAAACGTATTTGAAAAAATACTGTTGCATTTATGAATTTTATTGATCTAACCAGAATTCAAGGTAGGGCGCCTTTTGATATAAGAGGGTAAGTAAGCATATTAGTCGCAAAAGAAACAGTGAGGGCAAACTGGCATATAAAAATGGAGCAGAAAGAAAGATTTTCGAGGCATCGAGACGAAATGGCGACCTTATCATGGAGAATCGACAGAAACGAAGGTTATCACAGCTATTTAAAGGCAGCCTCCGGGCAAAATTTCGCCTTTCATGCTTCTGCCATTCTGGGGCCTTTGCGTGGCCCTGATTACAGTTGTAAAGTCTAAATTGTTCAAAACTCCCAAAACCCGGTTTTTGGGGACCCTCTCTTCAAGGAGCGGACGAGTTCCGAATTGCTCATCCCCATCGTCATGCCAGCGGGAGGAGCTGCAACTGTACGGATGCAGTTGCATTGCAGTGTGCAGTGCAATTGCAATGCAACTGCAATGCAACCGCATACATGCGTAAGCACTCATCCTCAGGGGTGGTTTGTGATACGTGTCACAGACCCGTATCTCCGTTTAGAGGGCACGTCAAAGGATTGGACCAACGCAGATCGGATACTCATGGGCCCCTCTTTACAACTATGTGCTAATCTGGGTGGATGGATCTTGCCTGGACGCTGCCTTTAAGCGCATAAAAGCACATCTTACATTTTACTTGGCTCTGAGACTAGAGAAAAAACCCATTAACAGAAAGATTCGTGGATCCTGAAAAAATCTGAGCTTTTTTAACCAATAAAAATTTGTATTATTCAAAGAGATAGAAGTGAGCTTTGTTTTCAAACAAAATCAGACAGTGCTCGAAGTAAACCCCTATCCATCGACCTGCGACGAGCCATGCAGAAGAAATTCTGACGGAAAGCTCATAACCGACAACCTTTACGTGCATTAGGAATTCGTTGAACAGTCCGAAAACGGTCCTTTCAATTGCCACAATCAGTTCAACAAGATGCCACTTAGGGTAGATTTTAGAATAAGTCGAGGGAGATAGTGTACAGAAGGGTAGTCAGACAAAATCAAGGTGATCCGCGCGTTAGTAACTTACGGGACATAGTAGACGTATCGCTGCGGTGCAAAACTCGCAAAACGGCACAATTTTGGGGCTCAAGTAAGCGAAGGACTGGTCAACAGTTGGTTGCTGCAAGTGACAAAAAAAGAGGTTTTTTGTCTTTTTCTGCATGTGGTGCTTGATTCTTTAGAAAAATTGCCTCAAATGTAAAGAGCGTAAGTTTATAATTCTATTCATTTTTCTACAATTGTGCTTTTTTATCGGTATATATGCTAAACTATTGTGAATTCAATCTATCTCGTTTGCTACGCGAAGTTTTTGTTAGCGGTCATCATCAATTTTTTGATGGCTGCCGATATCAAAGATTGCTCAGCGATGCCGCAAAAAAAAATCACCGCTAGCCGGTCTCAATCCATAACCTCTCGAAGATCTTGAATTCCAGTCACTTAACAGTTCTAACAATCCTACTCAAGTGTTTTTTTGAGAACTCACAGAATCTTTAGGCTCAAATGCGATTCCCATCCTGACCAATAGCTCACTATACCCCGGGCTGAGGCGTCCTACGTTCAACGTAGGCCATAGCCCAGCCGAGTTGCGCTGAACAGGAGTTCTACGACCCATTAAATGACATTCATAAAGAACTGTTGGTCACAAGATATTGCAATGAACGGCAATCAACAAATAGAATCAGTATTTTCAAGATATGTTGGCAAAATCAAGAAAGACACATTGCAGATTGGACAAATATGTAATTACAACAGCAAAGTTGAGATTAATAATAGAATCGACGAAATATATAGTCCTTTGGCGCTGTCTTCCGGTTGCTCACAAAGTCCCGTTTCTACTTCACATCTTGTTCCCCACGGACATGATTCGCACGGTTCTCTCGGGTCATACACTTGCTGATAAAATTCGATGCCACTGAGAAATTACACCTCACACAAAGAGCAAGTGGAAGTTACGTGGATTTACAACTTACGCTGGGTAATATCTGCAGACAAAATTTATCATGTCGTCACACTTAACAATTCCACATCCAATTTCACGTACATCTGCCCATGCCATCTGTAAGAGGAATCAGCTAATAAAAATCGAGAACTATTTCGTTACCTGGAAAAACTGGAATATCGCCTCGTCGTGTGTAAATGAGAGTATTACTGCTTTTCCCAGACCGTTCATCTCGCTTTGCAGTGTATCCCACCATGTTCTCGCAGCCTAAGAAATGCTCCAAAATAAACAAAATAAACTATAAGAACTTGTTGCATGTTTTTTAGCTTTACGACAGAGCGATATCCACGCAACATAGACTATTCTAAAGAACTTGCGAACTACTGGATTAACATTGTGCTTTCAGCATAATACGGTATAACTACTTTCTTGAAAAAACAATTTAGCTTTTATGTTTTATGAAATCACACGCTTAGGTTTACTCATGGAACCCTGCTACAGTAAACTTTAGCCACTATCGTTACTTTTCTATGTGTCAAAAGAGAGATTAATCCTTTGAGATGCCGCGGTCAAACCTCTGACCTTACTTCTATCCAAGTCCTCATTGAGCAATAACTTGAAATAAACTGTGTTACCAAGTCTACTGCTTCTTCAAACGTAGTCGCATTGCTCCCGCTCAAAACTGCGACCAGTTCTCCTATTCCAACCCTAGTATCCGGCTCTGATTCCACCATCGAACATGTTGCAGCGTATGAAAAAGCGAACGTCTCCAATGCGCAGCTGTAGATCTGCAAAGAAAAAAAATCTGTGCGAAAAGCAAGCAGGTGCCAACACCGGTTTTCAACGTAATCAGAGAGTTGCACTAAAGGGCCGGGCATACTTCAAGCGATTTCAATCGCGACGCGATTTGGCAATATTCCAGGTGTCCATAACTCATTGTAAGCACATTATAAATGTACAGAAGATAGGGCATTCCATCAGTTTACGTAAGTTATACACACTGTGCATGTGCAGTTTGCTAATGTTGGATCCGAAGACATTTGGCGAATTGCCGAATCGCGCCGCGACTGAAATCGCATAAAGTATGCACGGCCTTTAAGAAATTTTTTAGAGTTTCAAAAAGGAGAGATTTAGACATCACAAAAATTTAACTATCAATTCTTCTCATACAGGAGTCAATAGTCACATTATTCGACTTCGTCTCGACACCCAGTACAATTTACATCCTCCAACATAGACAGCGAAAAAATGCAGATACGTTATTGGTCACGAGAAAGAGATGGTGACGTTTTTTTGGAAACGGTCGTCTATTTTAATTTCTTTTCAAGTCTAGGTCCACAACGAGAAAACTAGTTTGTAGCGGGGAAATTGCCGTTTCATTTGAAGAAATCTGTACCTTTTCGCTACCTACGCTGAGAAAATCGTCAAAATCGTGGTGTCGAAAAAGTGCCAAAAATTTCAATGCGCCTTTGCAACTGGAACAAGTCATTTCAAGTGAAAAGATGGAAAAGGCTCATGTAACGACGATTTCTAATCTTTTTCTGCAAATTCCAAGTACTTCTAACCACTTTTCATTTGAAACAAGTATGTGATGGTTTTACACGTTAAGGGGACTGAGAAAGATTATTCTAAAAGTTACTTTTAGAGCTCATTAGATTTTCTCTAGAAAATTATGAGAATATGCAAAGCTAGAGACCGAACTGCAAATTTGGTAAAATGCAATTGAGGGCCCAAGCGTGAGGATGGTTGGATATTCGATCTCCTTCGATGACATCACTTTCCTAAGTTCAAAATCAAGTGAAAAAATGGCCACGTGGTGGATTTCGATTGGTTACCACGTGGTTTCAGTGTAAAGCTGCTGATACTTCATGTTATGAGTCCTTAGCTAAGATTCGGTTTCGATCAAATTACTACCACCCCAGGTTTTTTAAACAAAATTACAACAAAGCAAATCTGTTCACTTAGCAAAAGCTACGATTTTTGGAAAACCACAGAATCTTTACCGCATATGCTCTGTTTTTCGTTGCCTCGTTTTCGAAGCAGCTCTTTCAAAAGATTTCCGCTTTTCACGCGGTCGCGGTAATTAAAAAGTACTTTTCTTGCTTCGTGATAATATCGAATTTTGCTAAAATGCTCACAAGGTGGTCAGAAGTCAGAATGGCCATCCAAACACCTGCACACCATTGGATGCAGTATACACATCTGATTTTGAATCTGCCTTCCGCATCTGTCAAACCTCTGTAGACGAAATTATGAGCAATTTTATAGCGAAAAATGCGTACTAAAAATTCCAAGAACCCAATTGCCTTTTCAGCTCACCTATAGGTATGGAATAAATGAACTAAAAGCCAAATGTTCTGGACCAGCGTAAGCTGAAAAAGGCTTTGTACAGCATTTGCACTTTGCACGCACAATACTTTAGCGATATAACAGCTAATGGCTTATAGCTTCATCCACAAAATGTTAAGCAGATAGGAGACAGATTTAGAATCCGCATTCTATTCTGCATCTAATATTGTGCAGTTTGCTTAGATTGACCACTTCGACTTCTAACCATTCCCTTGCCAGTCTAACGAGATTGTAGACTCAAGATCTCAGATAGCCGGAATATTTGTATTTAAAAAATGCGCTTCTGAAAGAAAATCTCCACAATGCGCCATCTAAGTCAAACCCTTGTATCGGCCACGGAATAAAGCATGATGTACTAACTTATGCCTAAATTTACTTTTGCTTAAAAATCGCCTTTCGTGTAGAATTCATTATCGAAGATTAGTTACCCATACAATGGTTCTACAACTCTCCGTGACTAGAGGCAATCGATGAGTTCTATCTGATTGTGTTAGAGTGAGGAGCTAGCAGGGCCCATCCACCAACTACTTCTCCCGTTCGCGGCACCTTTTCTAACAGGTCCATAACCTAATGCAATTATTATCCAATTACCCTAATTTTACAAATACAAGACGCGTCTTTTTCAGTTTTCACGCAAGCAGCGCGGTCACCACTGCACCTCGCGAAATGGTAGCTTTCCCACACAATTCTTTTAGGTAAGAAGCAGTCCAGTAGAAAATCCTTTGGTCGCGAAATTTGTTCTATGTTCAAGCTAGTTGAAAAAAAAAACTGATGCGCCCTTTTACCCGTGAAAGGGGTAGTTTTCTCGCTTGCGGCAATAAAAGTTTCATGATTCAAACATAGGTGTTAAGCGTATATCAAAGCAAAGTCATAAGGGTTCTCATTAGGTCGAAAAATTCTCTCAGCATCGAGAATCATATAGACTCTTCTTGGTTGCAGAATAATCAACAAAATTTTCTCCATCTGTAGATGGCTACTTGAGTTGAATGTCAGTTCTTACAATAGAGCATCGTCATGTCAAAAAAAATGGTTTGAGAACACTGTGATATTTTCGAGTTTTTGCTTCTTCTTTAACAGAGCTTGTGGAAGAATTGGTACCATTTCAAAAGCCAAAAACTTGGTCAATCTATAAAAGCTGTGATTATAGAAAAAGATTGACTTAAAAGAAGTTGTGATAAATGTTTTGAATTCAATTCCAAATCGTATAGAACTTATGCAGCAAGCTAGTATCTACGTATAAAGTGTGAGCATTACTTTGGAAAACTTATGCAACTGGACGATTATGTATGACTTATATGAAAGCAATTCAATTACGATATTGAACAATGTCTTACAATGTATAGAGGAAATTTTAATTGGATTCAGATTGGGGAACGGTATTACAGCAGAAGCTCGCCGTAATTGGGTTCTGTGAAGTTGATTTGAGACAGACGCACCGCATCATTTGAAAAAATAGTAGGTTTGCCTTCAATTATATGAGAAAATAAAAGATAAGATCATCATTTCACTTTCTTGCACGGATACTTATTCGCAAAAGACATTACAAATTGTAGGCTTACTAATTTTATCATGTTCCCAGCCATTGGCAAAAAGCGTCCATTCTTTTTCGCTACTAAACCTCGGGCAAGCAGTGATCTTAACATTTCATCATTTTTGAGATGTTGAAAAACATGATCAATCACAACTCACCTCCTTGAATTGTGCAAAGCAAGGATACTCTTCCTCAGAGTATCTGACATGCCAACGCTTTGCGGACAAATTGTACTGCTTTCCTGAGCTACAATAGCAACCTTTACAGTTGCGCCAGCCAAAGATTCATAGCTGGAAGTTGTTCCGGACAATTCTGCCTCAGAATCATTATGGACCAGCAAGACTCCGCCTTCGTGTAATTTGCTTCTTTGCCCCAATTCGGATGACGATTTCATACTTGAGACAATTTTCGCTGGGATGATATCAGTGTCGAAAGCTTCTGAATCTGATATCTCGGGAGCTACGCAAAGGTCAGTTTCCGTTTCACAATGTGATTCAGGATAAATCGTGCATTCGGCATCGATGCGGCAGCCGGTACCTTTTGTGTAGATGGTTTCTCCTATCGTAATTACTCTGAATATTTGACTATATACTGATTCTCTACCAGCCAAAAAAGCAGTGCCTGTTATGCCAATCAGCCATTGGTACAATAAAAGACACTTACGGCGAGTCATATGCACATGCAACAGCGGCAAGATTGTCGCATATTTTTTGGAAACATCCAACACGGGTAGTGCGTGCTCGAATAATCTACAATGATGCTTTAAAGCAAATGAATAAAGTTTATGTAGGACTACGACACACTTTGAGTCTTCGGGGTAAGGTTAAGAATCGAATCAGAGAGAAGAATAACAATTTTTTGCTCAACACAGTTTCCTCGGTTTGCTTTAACTGCTATTTTCACCAGCTTCATTCAATTCATCCACGCTATTTCCGCGTGCTTGAAGAATTAGATGGAGTGATAAATATGGCGTGCGGCTTAATAAGGACAACAACCATGAGCTCCTTCGAAAAAATGTCATGTAATTTGTTGTATATACTTTTTTGCTATTTGAACAGTAAAGAAAGAGACAAAGGAATGTACGTGCCTGTGGTACTATAACAAAAATATGTTGAACCAATTTCTCACAGACACTTGTTCTTCTGGAAAAATCGTGATTATAAGACTGTATTTTTGAAAAATGTGAACTTGTGGAATTGGTGGCGACAAGGAATCTCACGTCCTAGTTTTCTTTCCCTAGTTCTCACGCTCATGAACAACATTTCTTTTGCAAATTCATTTTGCTTGCTCATGTCAAGTTATGACTTCCACACAGCATAGCTGAATTGCCTCGCAATGAGCGAGAGAGATGAAGGATGATTATGCAGACGTAAATTCAGTGCATATAGTTTTACTTCAAATATCGCATCTCAACCTACAGCACTATCAACTCCATTCAATCTTTTACAGATCCTTTCTTTTATTACGCTACGCCTCATTATATAAGCTTGTCTTAAAAGTTTTGTCGATTTTTTTCAAACGACTATAAAGCACGCACAATAAAGGTTTGAACCCCAAGGTGCATCCGAAGCAGCTCTTTCTTTTCTTTCTTATGGATACATTCTCGAATCACAATCGTGTACGGTTTTTTTGATTGCTAGAATTTTTCATCCGTCATTTCTATCTGCTCAAAGTTCGGCTGTTTCTTGGAAATTATATTCCAAAGCTTTGGAAATGACTGCAAAGGATGCAAATAGAGCAAATCTCGGACATCCGTGGTATTTTGAATTCTCCTAATCTGCTCTTTTTACTTTAAAATTCTTCTTGGAGGTCTTGATTTTTGGCAAAGTCATAAAACACGCAGCTGCAGCAAAAACATGGAAGCTTTCGAAGTTTCTGCGAAATAAAACTTGATTGTTATTGAGCATTATTTGTGCAACATAACCAAATGACTTACTTTTAAGAATCAGCTCTTTGGAATTTTCGGTAATTTTACGTGGCAAACGTAATTAAAAAGCTACGGTTTTTTCGCAAATGAATATTTGTTACGGAAGTGATAAAGGCGGCCGTGTGATCTAAGATGTGTACAATGTAGCCGAAGATTTGCTTTGCATAACAGCTACCAGCGCTTTTTGAAAATATTGGAAGGATTTCTAAATTTCAGGGAAGATTTGGCGTTACTGTTAAGCTGCTCGAAAAGCCATGGCGGTAACATCGCAAAGACAGCGTAGATCAGAGAAAATATAGCAATAAGGAAAAGGATAAAAATTTGATGTAAAAGGCACCTATGTAGGTCGTCCGTGGAGTGATGTTCTGAGTTTTAATGATCTATGAAAAAAACGACAAAATTTGGGACAACATAATATAGTTAATTCATGTATCAGGTTGTCCGGAAAATAATGTCGCTTTTTATTTTAACATGCAAAATCGTGGCAGGGTAAGCACGAAAGTAAGTAAATGGGGTATCAACCGATAGATCAAAACAAGCTCTACAAAATGAAGCTCGAGCCTTTGCGCCAAGTTTGTTTGCGTGAAGTTTGGAGCCAAATTTTACAAGGCACTAAAGATCTAAAGAAACGAAAAGAAATCGTATTTCTGTTCAGAAAAGTCCTAGGAACCCCTAACTTGCTCACGCGTGGACTCACCATACGAGACACACGTATGCATTTTCGCGGTTTTTCCATGGCTGAAAATTGAGAAAACGAAATTTCGCACATTTTTGCCAAAACAATCCTGAGCTTCTCTCACATGGGTGATTCTGTAGCATGAACCTTTAGGAGTATAACCATGAATTTTCAGCTTTAGACAAGCGCTAGTTTTCCAGAAAAATCAAATTGTTTGCAAAAAACCCGAAAAACCCCGTCATAGTCGCACTGTTGACCTATTCTTATTTCTCGTACTGTAGCCAAGGAAGAATACTACAAACTATGCAGGTGAATGTCTAGTGTAGAGGGTACATGCCTGTGCAAATTGGAGATCCATGAGACGTCTATGAACGGAGATACGATTTTTCGGGTATCTGGAATTTTTCAGATTTTGGATTCAAACTTCAGGTGGAGCACGATTTCCGCGTAGGTTTGTAAACTATCTTGTAGAGCTTGCTTTGCTCTATCAAATGATACCCCATTCGCTATTTTTGTGGCCATTCTGCCGCGGTGGGATGCCATGCGACATTGTTTTCAGGACAACCTAATATATTGATGAACATGAGCATTAGTCAAAAAATATTAGGTTGTGAAAAAAGTCTCGCCAATTTTTTTTTGAAATTACCAAAATCGGCGAATGCATGTGGCTATTTAAGATGTTTTCATTTGCGATGACGCAGCTAACGAATGCGCTATCCACCATAAAAAAATAACCGATAAACTTTGAGAAATACTCCAAAAAAGGAGAGCGATCTGTTGCGTTCAGATCCGCGAAAAGGCACATTTTATAGAATAGACTTATTATAGACAGATTGTAGACGCGCAAACTTGCACAAGTTTGATTAAAAAGCGTTTTATACCATTCGTATTGGTCAGATAAAGCGACATCCGACTTTTACATGCGTACCTGAATCCCTTTCCAAGCAGAAAATAGCACATGATTTCAGCGTTAAAAAACGATCTTTGTCTATAGTTTGGTTGTCCTCTTTTCTTGCTCGGCATGTCGTATGAGTTGATGTTGTTATGCCAATACGAGGTGCCAAACCTCGTATTGGCATAACAACATCAACATCATAATCATACAACCCTTGTCTATTTCAAAACGCAATCAGCGCGCTTTTTGGTAAAGAGCATTCATGATTTACCTAATTGGTAGTCTAAGATCTTACTATAATATCTTTTGGTAACTGCCAAAGCGATGCGACGAGGGTACTCTCCTCCCCCATATGCTTTACCGTTGTGCTATGTGTTCTCTTACAGTGTTAACAGCAGATTCGCGACGACGAGGGCAGTCCAGATTATGCGACGACGAAATATAACCGCGTTACATGAACTAACAAGGATGTGCAGAGAAACGACGAGAGAGTACTGGTGAGCGCATGCACTCAAGGAGGATCCATATAGTTTGCATAACAGCGACGTAGAGTTGACGGCGTTCGTAGTTACTTTCCAGACTGTATGCACTTTAAGTGCAAGTTATAGAGCTTGCTCCGCATGGAAAGTGCAAAAATGAGCAACAATCGTCAAAGATCACCTCCTCATTTATAAACAAGCAAAGAAGGGACCAAGTGCGTGTCATGTACAGAGCTCAAACAACAACGAAACATTGATTCCAGACCTAATTAGTGCAAATGTCTGACCCCAGTTGCTATCATAATTTGGAAAACTGTCGCCTCATTTTGCTTCCTATCCTGCCTAACTCCTTACAATCATTATTCTCGAAAAGAAGATTATGACTCTGGACATTATGAAGGTTAGGAAAATAAGATAATATAACCTATCAATTTTACGGGGATTCGCTTAAACCTCACTTTTGATTGCTTATACTTTCTGAAAATATTGCTTTTGCCTCTGGAAATAGAAAAAACAAGGGGAGCTATGTCTCGTTGGAAGAAAAGAATCAGTCGATTCATGCGGTAGTACATTTTTCTAAATTTCTAGCAACATTTTGTAAAATTTCTAGGTTTAAAGGCAACGGACAGGCAAAATAGACCCCTGTCAGATTTTGGTAGTCTCGGGTAGTGGACCCCAAGTACACCGTAGCCCCAACCCCACATTCCAATTCATGCGCTAAGTCCTGAGAACAGCGCTTCAAAACTCCACCAGCCCCACCTACTGCCATTGAGAGGGCGTTATTGGTGGAAGTTTGAAGCGCTTTTTTCAGGACTTAGCGCATCAATTGGAAGTTGGGGTTGGGGCTACGATGTACTTGGAGGGTCCACTACCCGAAACTACCAAAATCTGACAGGGGTCCATTTTGCCTGTCCACTGCCTTTAAATGCTGAATCTCACAAAAACCTGTTAAATGCTTACTTTCGGATGCTTCTACATTGTGAAAACATTGTTTTGCTTCTAAAAGCAAATGAGCAGACGGAGCTCGGTTTGCTGGAAGGAAAGACCCAACAAATCCACTCGAAAACACATCTCTTCTAATTAGATTTTAATGTGAAAATTCACAGAAACTTGCTGCATTTGTTTTTGGCGGCTTCTGCTTTGTGAAAACCGTACTCTTGCCAATCAACAAAACAGAAGGAACTTGTCTTAATGGAAGAAATGATAATTAACGTAAATGATTTGGGAGTTATCATTGTAAAAAGTTTGCTTGAGAGCATGATCTTACTCTTAGTACTACGTACTTACGTTGCGCCAGAGATCGGAAATGGAAATGATCTTGAAATGAAACCTTGAAATGAGCCTGATCTTGCTTCTATCACTACTCGCATTGCGAAAAAGATCGTTGAAAAAATGGGAATTCATTCTTTTGCTGTTTTTAGTTGCCAGACAGTTATCAATGTATCTGCCCCAACCCACTTGCTAGCGACCCGTAGGGTCGCTACTGCCGCAGGACATTTTTGTTAAGAATTCCTTGTTTTCAAGACTGAGTTATAAAAAACCTCCTTGAAATCCAATTCAAGCAAAAATTCTTGTGCTCTCGAAAGCAGAAAATAAAGGAGCTTTGCAAGAAGAACAGCGTAGATGATTTGGGAGTTATCATTGTAAAAAGTTTGTTTGAGAGCATGATCTTACTCCTAAGACTACATACTTACGTTTCGCCAAAAATCGTTGTGAAAATGAAAATTCATTTCCTTGCTATTTTAAGTTGCACGCAGATAGTTATCAATGTCGAGATTCTTTTTCGCTTCCTGGCTATTTTTATTTCCCCTCAACTGACCCCACCCACTTACTAGCGACCCCTAGGGTCGCTACTGCCGCAGGACATTTGAACAATTCCTTGTTTTCAAGGGTTATAAAAAATTTTTCAAATCCATTTAAACCGGGCCTACTTCGCGAAAATTATGCTTGTGCATCCAAAAGCAGAAAAGCAAAGGAGGCTGGTCTGAAAAGAAGGAAGAGCCATGGGCTTCACACAAAGACCTTTTTGCTAAATTATCCAATAGAAAGCTTCAGGAGCTTTAGTATCGCTATAAGGCTTAAGATATACCTGACGATGTGTCGCTATAGCTGACGATAAGACGCTGCCAGCAGCAACGCCTTTTATGCGTATCGATTGACGCCAGGCGACGCTGCTGCTTCTATCTGCTACCGCGAAACAGACTCGCTATAGCTGGCGATGCTGCGCTGCTCTTCGCTGCTGCTTGCTGCTCATAGCTGCTCCTCGCTGCTATGCGATATGAAGCTCAATTTTGGTGAACTTCTCTCAGCTGCTAACGCTGATTTTGCTCGAATTTGTCCCTTTTTAACATATTTTTGAACTTCTGGAGGATTTCTAGAGCACTTGTTGCGATATTGAACTATGACAAATTTGTAAGACCAAAACGCAATGCGTCGATAAAATCATTGAGGAATTGACAAAGTCGACAAAGAATTGGATCTGAACAACTGCCCTTTTGCGAAGCAAAAATCAAATCAAATTAGCGTAGCAACGAAAAGCTAGAGGATTTTAACGATTTAGGGGATATTACCAATAAACCTCAATACATTAAAGGCAGCTATGACCTAGGTTGTTCGGTTTTTGCCTCAAACACACATCAAGATTCTACAGCACGCTCGCTTGGACATCTGTCAAACGATTTTCTTTATTTTCTCAGTGTGTAGTACATTTGGTTTGCCATTTTATGCTTCATAAAAAAATCGTTGATGAGAAGAATGACTTTTTTGGATCTCATGTAATGGAATTTTTCAATTTTGGTAATTCCTCGAGACTTACTTTCCTAGTGGCCTAAGCTAAGCGTAGTAATGGGTAAAGCTACTTCGTTCTTGCACCCAAAGCGTACTACACAGCGCAGCAGTCACGAGCAGCTAAAGGCAGCGCAGACATCAGCGATTCGCCAACACTCTCTATACCTCTATCGTCAGGTATATCCCAAGCCTAAGGTTGCCTTCATACGGCGCCGGCAGTCGCCGCGGCAGCCCGTAGCAGCCGCTGGCAGCCCGTAGTAGCCCGCAGTAGCCGCCAGCAGCCCGTAGATCAACTGGCTGCTTTTTTCATATTAGCGCAAAAAAATTCTTGCTACTTTGAGCGCAAACGCCCACGCTTTCCATCTTCCACGCTTTTTCCTCCCTGATGTCGCAATTCGATCTCTTATATCATACTCGTGGCCATTGCTGTTAAAATCTTGTTGCCGTAGATTAGGTTATCCTGTTCGCTCAGTTTTTCGCAGTTGAACCATATTTCGCCAAAGTTTCTTTGCGGTGTGATTGTCTGACTTTAGATGCGTCCAGTTTCTGCAGTGTTTATTTTTTATGCATGGTTCTGCTTCAATTATATCCCTGACCGGTGCTTATCTTGAATAACTCTGTAATGTATGAAAATGGAACTGCAGATTAGCCGCAACAAGGAGGAAAAAGCGGGGAAGATGGAAAGCGTCGGCATTTGCGCTTAAAACAGCAAGAATTTGATGATTTTGCGCTTCCATGACAAAAGCGGCCAGCGACTGTTACGGGCTGCCAGCGGCTGCTACGGGCTGTTACGGCGGCTGCCGGCGCGGTATGAAGGCATCCTAAGAAATGACCTCATGTATTGGGAGACATTATCAAAGTGTAGAGTTGCGTATGATTGCGATGGTCGGTGTGTGCGGCCATTGCCTGAGAAGAATTCCGTAAGGTTCCATCATCCAGTGAACAACTCCATATTTTTCAGAATCGCTACAGTAGCCAAAAGTTGAAGTATGATTGTTGAAGAGCGTTCAAAAGAAGGAAGTGAACTGTGAGAGCTCCATGCATGAGCAATGGTGAACTCACCGACCTTTGCTATCATGCAAAGCTCCGTTTTCGTTCGGTGATACTTCACGAAATTGGGTTAAAGTCGCTTTGAAAAATTTACATGACTGGCTTTTTTTGTTGCTGGAAGCTTTTTAAAACATGACACAGTTCCTAAAGATCAGCCTGAGTTTCAGTTTGTATCAGATTTCATTGTAAAATTTATGGGAACTGCTGAACATCTGTTTTGGCTGCCTCTACATTGTGGAAATTGTATGGGTCATTTGAAAAATCGTGACTATGGCGCGACCGCGCGCAACACGCACGCACTCCCAATTCTTGATTTCTATCTCTACTCAAATAATTTTTCCGCTTACATATGATAGTGTTCAGGTACTGGAAGTGACTAAGCTTAGCGTTGAGGTGTTGCCTGTTTGTATGGGCGTTTTACCCTTCTGTGTGCGGAAAGACCGCAGTCAACTCGTCGTCACGATTTTAAAAATGAACCATACTTTTGCCAATAAAAACAACACAGCGGAGGAAGCTTGTCTCAAGGGAATAAAAAACCTAATGAGTTCATGCCGCAGTCATTTTTGGTATAATACTTTAGGTTTCAGGCTTTTCACAAAAACATGTTTGAAATCCATTTTGGCCGCTTCTACTTTTCGAAAATCGTATTTCTGCCTTAAAAATCAAAAAAGCATAGGCGGATTGGTCTCGAATGGAGGAAAGCTGCAGAAGCTTCATGCGGCAGTGCATTTCTGTCGTTAATTTCTCAGTTTCAATGCTAAATTATACAAAAGCTCGCTTGAAATCTACTTTTAACCGCTTTTACTTCGCAGAAATCACTCCTCTGCCTCTTATAACAAAGAAGCAAAGGGACCTTGGTCTCGAAAAATAAAAGTTTCCAAGAGCTTCAAGCGGCAAACATATCTCCTAAGAAATTCTCGGTTTCAATGTTAAATTATACAAAACTTGCTTGAATTCCACTTTTGACCGCTTTTACTAGGTCTTAAAGAAAGCTCCCGGGCACTTGCAAAAATTTCAAATCGCTGTAACTTCAAGCAGATTGATTTTTCTTCAAAGCTACAAAATTCGTTGCAAAGACAATTTTGTCTACAACATATATTGACCTTGCTGGCTCTTCAGCGTCTCACTGCGGTCCACCAGCATGCGCAGAAGGGAAAAAGATTGACGCGAAAAGTGTCCTATTTGCGCAGAATATCTCAGGCATGATGAGAGCTGGACAGCTCACATGCTGTAGTTATACAGAAGTTTGCTGGGGGCTATCTTGGAGACTATTTTATATCTATTTATTTATTTATTATTTATTTAGACTATTTACGCCTTTGAGCTACTATCTGCAAACTAGGTTTTTCCAGATAGCTTAAGAAATCGACCATTTTTTGCCCCATAAACGCACCACTTTTCGAGTAAGTGACTTTGAAGTCTTTTCGTTCTGCACAGAAGGAACCAAATCTTTGATTATTGCGAATATTGTTGGGCTAATCCCTATACATCTTTTGGATCCAATGGCGATCCTCGCAGAAGCGATGTCAGCTGCGAAAATAGTTGCAGTCGGAGGCAGGTTTGACAGTTTGTAATTTCTGAGCGCAGATCGCAAAATTTGAGTGCAGCTGCGGGTCAGAAGCTAACAGTCTCCTCGATTGGATCACACACGATTTGGACGAAAACCTATGAACACAAAAAAATAGCCGCAGGAAGAAAAAATGTGAAATTGTCATGGTTAGAAAGATTTTTATTTTTGACGTGCAGATCGTATATGTTGGCATTGATGAAAATTAGAAGCGGCTTCGAAAAATTAGGCTTCCCTCTACCGAACAGTAAAGAAACTTGGTATTCCGAAGGAGCGGCAAAGAAAATGCATCAGAAAACAAAATCTTCAAAAGTGCCCGGACTCTTTCTTCACAACCTAATATTTCGCAGAAATTATACCTCTGCCTCCTATAACAAAGAAGCAAAGCGAGAGCTTGGTCTCGAGGGAAGGAAGGCCTAAGGGCTTCATCGGCAGTGCATTTCTACTAAGATTTTCTCAATTTCAATGCTAACTATACAAAAGCTCGCTTGTCCACTTTTGGCCGTTTTTACTTCGCAGAAATCATACCTCTGCCTTCTATAATAAAGAAGCAAAGCACTTGTCTAGGGGAGAAAGGTCCCGAGGGCTTATGCGGCAAGATCAACGCTAAATTATCATATTGCTTGAAATTCACTTTGGCCGCTTTTACTTCGCAAAAATCATACTTTTGCCCTTTAGCAAAAAAGGAAAGGGAGCTTGGTCTCGAAGGAAAGAAGTTCCAAGTGCTTCAAGCGGCAAACTTTTCTGCTAAGAACTTCTTAGGCTTAAAGCAAAATTATACAAAAGCTCGATTGATACCCACTTTTGACCGCTTCTACTTCGAGAAAATCGTACTTCTGCGCCTAAAAGCAGAAAAAGCAAGGGAAGCTTGGTCTTAGGGGAAGAAAAACCCAGGAGCTTCGTGCGGCAGTGCATTTCTGTCGCTAATTTCTCAGTTTCAATGCTAAATTATACAAAAGCTCGTTTGAAGTCTACTTTTAACCGCTTTTACTTCGCAGAAATCACTCCTCCGCCTCTTATAACAAAGAAGCAAAGGGACCTTGGTCTCGAAGAATAAAAGTTTCCAAGAGCTTCAAGCGGCAAACATTTCCCCTAGGAAATTCTCGGTTTCAATGTTAAATTGTACAAATCTCGCTTGGATTCCACTTTTGACCGCTTCTACTTCGAGAAAATCGTACTTCTGCGCCTAAAAGCAGAAAAAGCAAGGAAATCTTGGTCTTAGGGGAAGGAAAACCCAGGAGCTTCGTGCCGCAGGACATATTTGCTAAGATTGTACAGGAGAAAGCTTTGAGCGAAATTTGGTGTCGCTTCAAGAAATGACCGTTTCTTGGCGAGACACATAGTAAGAAGAGTATAGGACTGTGCATGATCGCGAAGCTCGATGTGTTTGAGGCCGTCGCACATTCCTGAAAGTCAGGCTGAATTTCGGATTGAATCAGCTGTTCTACATAGATGACTGATTAGGCGATTTCCGTGGAGCTGGGGTTGGGTATTTTCAAGAAGAACCGCATATATGATTTGGTAGTTAGTCGTTGTAAAAAGTTTCTTTGAGAGCCTGATTTTGCTTAACTACTTGCATTTCGAAAAAGATCGTTGAAAAAATGGGAATTCATTCTCTTGCTATTCTTAGTTGCACGCAGACAGTTCAATGTATCCGCCCCAGCCCACTTACTAGCCGTAGGGTCGCTAGTGATTAATATACATCACCAAATATGGCTGGTTGACAGCCGCGCTGGATGAATATACATATGAAACAAATTAGCTTGCCCTCTAATAGCAAACTTTCTTCATAACCTAATGAGCATCTTATGTGAAGAAGCAATCTATCATGACAATATACACAGTTTCTGTTGTTCAAAATTTCTTGCTTCCTGAGATTTCCATGGTATACTTATCCATAGTTATATCATGAGTTGTTTGCCAGCTCATTATCTGTTTTGGGAATGTCTTGCCACCACTAGTAATCGCAAGACATTTTTTCCAATCTGAACTACAACCTGGATAAGGCTTTGAAGATTTTGCTGGTAAGTGTATCAACTTCGTCACTTTTTATTTTGTGATTACTTGGTGGACCACCCTAATTTCACGCGTATAAGGCGCGGGGTTTTTTTTAAATCGACCAGCCCAGACACGCCAAAGGACTTTACAACCAAAGGACCCTATCTTGATGTATATTGCTTGAGAGAATCGTGCGATATAAGGATTTCTTTCTGGGATGCAGTGAACCGGCTGAGCGGCTCGCTTGAAAATTCGAAAAAGTGCGCCTTATACACGTGAAAGTAGGGTAATAGGATTGCTTTTCTTGACATCAAGTTATAGTTCGTCTTTAAAATGTACTTTTCACCGCAGACCACATATGACGGTAAACTGCTCATATATCGCCTTTGACGGGCCAATGAGATTTGACGTGCCACATTACCGATTGCGCATGTGTGATCCAACGACCGTTCCAGATTCTTGAAGAATTTCCTCTATTGAAGTAGCAAAGAAGAGTGCGTTGGTTAAGAACGAGTTGGCCACCATCAGGTTCTGGGTTCTGATCTGTGCGCTGAGGTGAGATATGAAGGTCATAAAAAGTTGGGTAGTAACGGATCTGACCTCGCATCCCTACCAGTACCTATGGAGGTATGTATTGCCTCGTCTCTCCTCGGTTTCATAAAACTCAAAACTATTCTAGTGTCGAACTTTGTGGGTAGAGTACGTGCAAAGAGGAATCGCAAATTTTTTTAATTTTTTTACTTCCTGGAGAATGCGATGACGCCTATACAAGGCGATGCAAAGCATAAAACAACTTAGAAATACGAAATGGTAGTATTATATTTTTTGTTGATGCAGTGACCGAGATTATTAGAATACTTTATCGGTTATCGTTCGAGAGATCGCCTTCTTCAGAATCCAAAATAGGTAACTGCATTTTATTTGACAACATCTCTGCACCAAAGTGCGCAAAGTGTGAAGACTTTGGTTGATTACTAGCTCAGTTGACAGCTAATAATCCAACACTTATTTTGGGTTAGGCCGACGAGATTCAATGCCAGAACGAGATGACAACTGACCGCGTATGGGGGCCACAATCTATAGTCAAAAACTAGAAAGAGCCAACCCAGGTAGGAAGTAAATTCACGTGTGACTGTCAAACATTCCCCTTTGCAAATCATCTTTGGACTTCTCGCCTGAATTCAAGCTTTCAAGCATTTGTGAGCTGATGTTTGGGATTCTTGCGCCAGGATTTTCACCAAAGCCCCGGAATCCCACATGTTTCTGGACTTAGTGGGTGCCCAGAAGAGTGGGTGTGTGCAACTTATCTCTGCCATCCAAATGCTCCTTGATACGAACGCAGGCGCGTTGTGTCACCTATGTATTACTCGCACGGTCGTCGAAGATCATGTAGGCGGTGGCTATGCAACCTTCGCCTTCGCCTTGAAGGCATATAGTGCAAGTTGGCGTGATGTAGGTGCGATCGTAAAAACTACTGCGAATAACAAGCTCTTCAGATTGCTCGGAGGCAATTCTACAACCGTAACTGTTTTCTCTAGTCCTGCGCTCCAGGACTGGCGCAATGCTGTGCTTACTTCTCGGAGATAAAGGTACGCAGAAAGCTATTTTCTCGGCTGCTGGCAATTCGATTACCACAGGTGCTGTTCATTCTCATTCCTAGGTTCCTTCGCATGATGCAAGCGCTGATGATTTTATCGTTTCGGGTTGTCCACTGCAGGTTTGTGCGGAACACGTTGATCGCAGCTTTTTTTGTTCCAAGTGGGTGGGCTAACGAGAGCGGATACGAATATTTTTGAAGCGGGGCTTGTGAATTTAGTCGCGTGCATGGCCAAGAGATTGATTTGCACATTTAAAAACGGTAGCCGAATGCTGCTGTGCTTCTGTTCATAAGCTGTATGTACTGCGATTGCTTGCTGAGTAGCTAGAAGCATTTGTCTAGATATGTTCGAGTGGTGCAGATGATAAAGCAATTGTTTGAAGGAATTAGAAGCGTGATAATTTAGAAACTTAAAAAGTACTGCACTTTTAGGCTTTAGCGATGTTTTACTCACATTGGCAAACGGTAGCACGTCCATGTTTCCCTCGAATTTGTTGCTGAAATTCTTAACCGCTGCAAAAATCCACTTTTGAAATGCAGTGTGGTATGGATCATTTAAATCGTGTTCATCTGTGCTGTTGATGCTGAAACAACAGCTGGTGATGTTGGTATATATAAAGTATGGATACCGCATACAATGCATAGTTCATCGCGTAATCCTCAGCACCAACTCCATTTGGCGAACAGTCTTCCACTGCAAAAGATGCCAAAGACTCGAGTTCACAGCTCCACCTCTCAAAATAAGAACATAATGTGAAGCAGTAAAAAATAGAAAATTAACTTCCACAATGTTTTAGGTACATACTATACATATATATTAGGTCGTACCAAAAGTTCTTGCGCACGAATTCAAAAATTCTTTACTTGTTGAATTCTAGGCGAATTAACAAGATCCAAATTTTGTATAAGAGAGGAAGTCATGGTCTTTGCATCTGTACCTGAACTGTTCGTCAACGTATACAAATGAAGGAGATAGAAGCTCAAAACCAAAATCACTCAAAATTTGAATTTTTCGTGTAGGGTCATAAAAAATCGGAAACTTGCAACAAAAATCGGAGCACTCGGTATTATAGGTTCTTTCACCAGCTCTTTACAACAGTGCAAAGCTTGCGCCGATTGAGCGTCTCTATGAAAAGTTATGTTTTCCCTGAAAAGTGCCAAAATAAATCAAATTCGCCCTTTCGTATTGCGTGCTCGAAAATCATAACTTTTCATAGAGATGCTCAATCGGCGCAAACTTTGCACTGTTAGAAAGAGCTGGTGAAAGAACCTAAAACACCGACTGCTCCGATTTTTGTTGCAAGTCTCCGATTTTTTATGACCCTACACGAAAAATTCAAATTTTGAGTGATTTTGGTTTTGAGTTTCTATCTCCTTCATTTGTACACATTGACGAACAGTTCAGGTACATTTGCAAAGAGCATGACTTCCTCTCTTATACAAAATTCAGATCTTGTGAATTCGTTTAGAATTCAACAAGTTATGAATTTTTGAATATCGTGCGCAAGAACTTTCGGTACGACCTAATATCAGTGGCGGACCGAGGGGGTGGGGAGCATGGGGGAGGGGGGGGAGGGGACGGCCTCCCCCCGAGAATAAAGGATAAAGTAATAAAGTATTCGGCGTCTTCAATGCCCTCTGAGGGCATGCGCCGAACGCACTCACTAACTTCATAGTCGAGGAGGCAATTGTGTGCGTGCGAGCCTATTACAGTGACTTGCGAGGGCCAGCCGTTTTCAAGTCAGTGCTTTTATCCTCCCAGATTGCTCTGGTATCTTAGCCATACCTTCGATACATAGAGTTACGTACTCTGGTAACCTTCACTTTGAGGGCTATGAGGGGACAACCTTCACCTGGAAAAAAACTGAAGTCATCCGGGGCTTCGCCCTGGATGTTATTATCTTGAATATTTCGGAACGAATGCTAATAAAGCAAATATAGGGACTAATATCTTTAGCTTATCTCAGCGAAACCAAGAATTTGCTTTTCATAGCCTTTTTTATGTTAAAAAGAAGGTTTCTGTGGAATTTTTGCCACATTCCAAGACAAAATTTCTCAGTTAACCTCTCGTTTGACCAAAATCGAGTTTCAGAAGTTTAGGAAAGCTATCGGAGTTAAATAAAAACGAGGAACTGCGCTCAAATCTTGCGCAGTCGCGCACAAAAACGCCGGTCTATCTCGTTAATAAGTAATTATCAAAGCTTGGGACGTTATCAGTTCTCCTCGTCGTGTCACGACGATCAGAATGATATATAATGTTGCGGGGTTTCGTTGAGACCCCGCGGAGATCTACGACCAGAGCCAAATGCCCCGTCGGCTCTGGTCTGTCTCCGCTGCTCGTCTGCGTCTCCGCGCGCTGCGCTCTACCTCGCTACCCCAAACGCGGGGCGCGGGTCATTTGGCTCTGGTGCCCTTTTCTTCGCTGTTTCGAACCCAATTTTAGCAAGCTATATATCATTTTAAAGCTCTTGATCTCTATTTTCACGCTGACAACGTCCCAGAACCACATTTTTTGATTTGATCGAGAAATCCTGCAAAAACCTTGTTTTCGAAAATCTCTTGTTTTTCTTCTAGTTTAACTCTTTTCTTGCTGATTTTTCGTGCATTCTATAGATCTTGCTTCTGTTCATAACGCAGACAACCACCCAGCCCTTACCTCTTCGATTATAGTGGAATTTTTTGCGAAAAATCGGAAAAAGTGCGTTTTTCTTTACCTTGTTCCATTTCAGTGCTTTCGCATCGATTTGATTCCAGCTTGGACGATTGTTGCTCAGAACAATAAGCGCAACAATCCAGACAACGTCCCAGGAAACAGGAACGTCAATGCGGGGGTAAAAATTCGAAGGACGCACCAAAAATCAAAACCCCGCGTTGCGAATTGCTGGTCCTCTAACGAAAACTTGCACATTGAAAAGCCGCCTAATGAAAGATTTCAAACCTCATTGCAGCGTTTTTATCCGGTTTTCAGCAGTTTCTTTTGCTTTTTACATCTGTTTTACGCCATTTTCTCTTTTCTGGTCTTCCTTAAACAACCTTCACTATTTATGACGTCAGATATTCAAACAACCTTCACTTTTGACGCCCTGTCTCTAGACTATCGAAGGTATGATCTTAGCGGCCCCGGGGAGTAGAGGGCTTGGTTGGCCCAGGGGCGGGGATCGAACCTGCGTCCGATCTGGTCATAGCGGCGCCTCATACCACTACGCCACTCGTCCCCCCCCCCCCCGAGAATGGGTCGCGAAATTCTTGAAATTTACTTACGTGGGTTATAAAAATGTGCGATTGACTTGTTTATTCTTGTAAAGAATTAAAATGATTTCTCAAATTTTTACAAATACAAATTAGCTTTGTAAAAATTTTTTTCGGGGGCGTGGCTGACGCCACGCCCCTTTACAAAGATTTTAGAAGTTATAGATCCACCAAAATTTTGAGAAGTACCCCAAAAATTTTTCGGAGTGCGTGGCTAACGTTACGCACCGACATTTGAAACATTTTTTTGCCGCCCGGCCCTGGTCGAAAATCCTGGGATCGCCACTGATATATACATATGTATTATTGTATATACATACTGATACTTTTGATTCTGAAGAGGGCGGAAAGAATTTTTTCGCTTGTTGCGTGAAAACTCCTTATGCCACTTCAGAATCAAAAGTATTATATGTATAAGGTCGTTTCAAAAGTAATTTCGCTTTTTTCAAACGGGCGTCACATTTGATGCAACAAAAGTTTCAAAGTCTTGGAAGCATTCGATGCAGAATTTCATTCTCTTTTTCACGGTTATGAATTTCTTGCAAAACAATCAATGAGCTTTCAGAAAATAACCAAAATCTGCGACCCATACTTTTTGAGATGGTCAAGTTTCACGATTTTTTAAAACTTTCGTATCAGTCCTCAGAAGGAGTTCAAATGAAGATTTGATAGAGTAAGCCTTACAGAATACAGTACTACTTTTTTCTCTTTCTCGTAGCTCGCCGTAATTTTTTAAAAGATTTTTTAACAGAACCATAGGATTTTGGCAGGCCCACCTCAGTCACAATCGCATCAAACATCAGTAATCAATCGGAGTTTCAAGCTTTCAAAATGATGTATGACTTAATATTGATTTTATCAAGCAAATGAGAGTTTACGGGTTCGGAATGTCAAATTTCGATTTTTTCGCGTACACCCTGGGTCTCGCTAAAGAAATGAGTTATGATGATTTTTCCCCGGAAACTAAACGAATCGGAATCAAAAAACATCTGCTAGAAAGAGGAGAAAAAGCTGCATCGAACAGCGCGCAAGCTGCTCTCTCATTGATGTTCTACGAGATTTGAGTTGACCAAGTATGGAAATCGGTAGCATCAGTTAAAATTCTGTCAAAAATGTAGGACAAGTGTGGAAAGGAGAAAAAAGTAGTTTTGCATTCTGTAGGGTTTGCTCTATAAAGGCGTTACTTGAACTGCTTCTGAGGATTGATATGAAAGTTTCAAAAAATCGTGAAACTTGACCATCTCAAAAACCATGGGTCGCAGATTTCGGTTATTTTCTGAAAGTTTACCGACTGTTTTGCAACAATTTCATAACGGTGAGAAAGAGAATGAAATTCTGCATCTAATGCCTCCAAGATCTCTTAGAAAGCTTTGTTCCGTCAAATGCGGTGCCCGTTTGAAAAAAGCGAAATTACTTTTGAAACGACCTAATATATATTAGGTTGATGCATAATTCCTGCACCAAAATAGGTTCAGGCCGCAATAACTCGGAATAATCCTATATCCCATATAGAACTCCATAAATCGTTAGAAAGCGCAAACGTAGCTCTACAAGATAGCGCTCAAATATCTTCACCAGCTTTGATCCACGCGAAGTTTTGAGCCGAGAACTGAAAAAAACCATGCGTCCGAAAACCTTGAGACCAATCAAAACAAAATTGCAACTTCGTTCAAAAAGCTTCTACAAAATTTCTTTTTTGCTCACGCGTAGACATTCCACGTAAGACATCTATCTATGCGGTTCCTGTATTTTTTCCTCAGCTAGACGATGAGAAAACGAAGTTTTTCGCGTTTTTGTCAAATTAGTGCTGAGATGTTCTAGTACTGACAGTTGTATAGCACAGGCCGTTAGCAGTAAAATCTTACATTTTCAACCTTCTGGAACTGCTAGTTTACAAGAAATGATTAATCTAGCTCTCTTCATACGAATTTTTCTTGCTTAGTTGCCAAAAATTCGATATTTCTCGCAAAGCAGTTGCTGTAAAGAAGTGAAAATTCACACTCACGCTTCTAAGGTCCTATAGTATACAACTGTCAGTGCTAGAACATCTCAGCGTCGTTTTGGAAAAAACATGAAAAACTTCGTTTTCTCAATTTCTAGCTGAGAGAAAAATACAGCAACTGCATAGAAAGATGTCTTATACGAAGTAACAATGCGTAACTTTCAAAAATTTCGCTCCCATTCTCGGGGGGGGGGGAGGGCCTCGGTACGCCACTTTTAGCTTCATATGCGTATGTAAATTCACACCAGCTGCCTTCCGATGTTTGTTAGGTCGTTCCAAAAGCTATTTCGATTTTTCGACCTATCATAAAAACACGTAGAATGAAGGCACCCAAGCGTCAAAACCTACTCGATGCAGCTTTTCTTCTTTTTTCAGGTGTTAAACTGAATTAGTAACTCTCGTGGTCACTGATATATTCGTCGAAATTTAAACTCAATGTTTTCAAGCCCAACTTTAGCATTTTCAACTCAAAATCTTCATTTGCTTCTGAAAAACTGCAAAAGCTGGATAGCGTGAACAAAATGCAATGCAATAATCTTTTGGTTTCTACTCTAGGTGGTTTTTGTTATTTTGTAAAATAATCCTCCAAATCTTCTTTTGCGAAGACGTGAAGCACATGAACGCTCCAAATACTTGTAAGTCTTCGAGATTTGAATTTGAAAAACAATGATTCAGACCAGTTTCACAAAGCAACTGAGGAAAAAATTTTATTCTTTCCCTAGTAAGGCTCCCGCCAGAGTGCCGAAGTTATGCCAGCGCTACGCCAGCATTTCGATCGATATACCTGTATTTCGTTGGGGACGTCAGCTAGCCCCGCCCAACGAAATACACGTGTATCGATCGAAATGCTGGCGTAGCGCTGGCATAACTTCGGCACTCTGGCGGGAGCCTAAAGCTGCTGCGCGTTCAAAATCAAAATTATGATAGTTTTCTTACCAAAGATTCCACACTGTAGAAAAATTCCTACCAGAAAGAGAAAAAGCTGCATCAAATGACACCTTACTTGTGCGCCGTTTGGTGTTCTGAGGTTTGGGCTGGCCAGCCAAATATGAATCTGGGAGCGTCAGAAAAATAATTTTAAAAATTGTGGTTGCGATAGATGCCAAAACATTGCATTGCACTTTGTTTATTTTATCCGTTTGTTATCAGAGCTTTTTCAAAGTTTATGACATCTAAACCATTATCTCGACTCAGAATCAGCAGTCGATTTTCGAGCACTTCTTGGCAGTCTGCGCCTCTTACTATCGAACCGATTGAGCCACATAAAATGTTCCTCAGGCCATGAGGTAGTCTCTGCTGTGTTTTCGTTAACAAGATGTAAATTTTGCTCTAACTAGTAAGTTCGCTACCGATAGATGGCGTAGTAACTCATGGCACCCCGAAATTTGAATTTCTGGTCCTTTATGAGACGAAGTCGGCCCACTGTTATATATATATTGCATATATTAGGTCGTTCCGAAAGTAATGTCGCTTTTTTCAAACGTATGCCACATTCCGTGGAACAAAGATGTGTAAGAGATTCTGGTAGCATTTGATGCAGCATTTCATTCTCTTTCTAATGGTTATGATTTTGTTGCAATACATTCAATGAGCTTCCAGAAAAGAGTCAAAATCTGCGACCTATGCTTTTTGAGATGGCCAAGTTTCACAATTTTCTTTTAAATTTTATAACAAACCTCAGAAGGAGTCCAAGTAATGGATGGATGGAGCAAACCCTACAGGAAACAGCACAACTTTTTTCTACTTCCAGAGCTCGTCATAATTTATGTACAGATTTTTTGATGGAACCACCGAATTTTAGCAGGCTCGTCTCGGACACAAGTGCATCAAACGCCAGCAAGTCTCCGCATTTTGAAACTTACAAAGATGGATTATGGTTTGGCAACAATTTTAAACCAAGCGAGCATTCACCGCTTCGGTTTAGCAACTTTCGAAAATTTCGGGTACACCTTGGGGTGCCTTGGAAAAGTTGATTTATGATGATTTTATCCCGGAAAACTTGATGAATCGGAAACAAAAAACGACCGCTAGAAAGAGGAGAAGAAACTACATGAATGACACCCGAGTCGCTTGCCGTTTGTTGTTCTGTGAGGTTTGACTTGACTAAATAAATATGGAATTTAATGGCATTGAGAAATTGATTGTGAAAACTCTGAGAAGCAAGCTAAGGAAAAGAAAAAATTATTCTGTGTTCTATAGTGTTTGCTCTATCTACCTGCCACTTGTACTTTTTCGGAGATTAGGTACAAAAATTTAGAAAAATAGCCGAACTGTACCATGGCAAAAAGCATGAGTCGCAGGTTTGTAATTTTTCGAGAGGCCATTGAACATTATGCAGTAAAATTGGAACCATTAGAAAGAGGATGAATTGCTGCATCGAATGCTCCTAAGGTCTTTTGAAAATGCTGATTCCACGAATAGTGGCGTTCATCCGAAAAAAGCAACATTACATTCGGAACGACCTAATATTATCTTCAAGTTGAAAGAAATGGCATCTCAATCACAACTCAAATCCGATTTTAATTCTGAAAGCATGAGCATATCCAATGTCCACTGCTTCATATCTGCCGTCACAATTAAGCAAGAAGAGAACCCATTATAGCGTTGTTATAGCTTAAGTGGCTTTTCAACTCATTATTGTTGTTATAACTTACCGTGCGTCGTCAAACTCATTGCAGATGCTTTCATTTGGTACATTAAACTGATTTTTGTTTTATTAGGCTAAAAATGTCAGAAAACACACTATATAAGATATAGCATCTTGGCAAGTTTGCTTAAGCAAAACTTCGGTCTTGTCATTTTTGTTAACACGTTGACGACAATGCGCATTTTTAGTTGTCTCTCTTGTGGGACAATGCCTTCCACGAATGAGTCGAAAATTTCTAGCTAAAATCAAACAGATCGTCATCTCAAATATATCCACACAAATTCTTGAAAGCGGCCAAGAAACGTCAAGGTATTTTTTGGGTTAGAGCGTAAAAGACCACAGGAAACGGATGTACCCAGTAATTGTTATTATTTCAAAAAAATTTATGCCGTGACCCACCATGTGGGTCACATTGTCCCACGTGGCAGTCATTGCATGACCCACCATGTGGTTCACGTTGTTATCAATGTGTTAACATCAATTTAACCTAATAGCGACTTTTCATTTTATTCTTGTTCTATTTCCTCGCTGTAATGTAATTTCTCGTGTGCATAAAGTGCGCTAAAATTTTAGGAGTGTGTCTTCTTCAGTGTGAAACACATTTAAAACTAGCAGAACGAGAGATAAAAACTGTTTTATGTCTATGACACCTCACCATTATGAGGCTATGGTATAGTATAATTTGAGCTTTTTATTTGTAACTTGGAACCTACAAAAAATCTAGGCGACGAAGCTGCACACAACACGCAGGTTGTTTCAAAAATTCGCTTTGCGTTTCCATCAATCTTGCTTTTGTCATTCAAAAAAAAGCAACATGGTAGACAAGTGTTCGGCTACAAGCAGCTGCAAAGAAGAACTTAGGATCGTCTAGCAAAAGATTATCAAGATATGTTTATGTCTTCTATCAAAAATCTGCAAGTAAAACGCATGGAAAGGAAACAAAAAATGACTTGAAATTGTGTTTGAAACTGACTTTATCAGCCCTAGAACTAGATGTTTATCTCAAAGTATCTGGAGGGGGAATGCTAGAGACAATGGGGCCACTAAAGTGCACTGACATGCGCAGTTTTCTTTTGACTGTTCTAAAAGAAATGGCTTTGGACAACAGCATTCACAACGATGTAGTGGCGCACATATTCGGTACGATGTTGATAAACGATGTTGTTGCAAAACTGCCCATCTGCCTTCCTTATTTGAAAATAAAGGTGATAAATTGTGGGATTTTTGGTCTAAAAGACATATACGCCGTACAAAAGTGACAAATCATCAATTAGACCGCGCGTGAAGTTAAAGACAAAAAAAGCATCAAGGGATGAGAAACAGGCAGTTTGGCGTCAAATTTCAGCCCTACTGTGCAGTTGGTATAAGTACGACACGGCGGGACCCCAGCGCCTCATCCGGGATTTCAAATTTGTGTGCAGTAACACACGTCACCGAGGTGACTAGACGGATGACGCCTACTATGCATGATCGCACTACTGAATGTAGTGCCTTCTGTGGTCGCGAGAGTCGGTGTTTTTACAGCCATTGTATGCGCATTGAGATTTCTCAGTTATCTTTTTGCTTTCAAGCGTTTCTGTCATCAGATATTATCTAGCAATTACCTGAAAAGATTCTGAAAAGTACGGAATTGTTTGACTGGTTTGAGCGCTTGTGGGATCCTGCGCGTACAATCGTCGCAAACTCACCAACTCTCGCGATCACGGAGAGACCTAAACACAATCACTTGTATGAGAGGATCCCAGGAGGTGAGGTTTGCATTTCACTCTCATCATTTTTTTTGTTAGTTGGAGAGATAGCAAGTGTATAGTCAAATGTGGGAAATTTTGAGTATTTTGGGACAGAGATACGATTATTGACACTTAAAGGCAACGTCCACCCACAAAATCACCTCCCAAGTTTTTGCCACTCTGAGGCCTTTCCGCGAACCTGATTACCGTGAAGTTTAGATTGTCCGAAACTCCTCAAAAACCCGTTTCCTGGGGCATTGTCTTGAGGGCGCTGACGACTATCGGTACAAGGGTGGGCGGAGCTTGATAGTATCTGGGTGTAGCTTGATAGCACTTTGGCTGTTCCAGGCCCATTTTTTCTTGCAAAGAAAACACTAGAAGACCGGACCAACGCAGATGCTCCTCTCTTGTAGCCAACATTCAGGATCGGTACTATAGGAGGAGGTCAGATTCAGCCTGGACACTGCCTTTAATCGCGTTTTCAACTACTGTCAGACTCCAACTCTATAGTTCATGTGGAATACGATTTGAATGGAGCTTGGTAATTACCTTGTAAAGCTTGTTATCCTCTGTCGAAAGTTAACTGACTGAATAAAAATCAAAAGATAGGCAATGATTCTGGTAAAACCTAGACGTTAGTTCTGGAAACCGGTAAGGAATCATGAGACCTAAGCCTAATATCAAGTTGATATGTATTATCATACCATATTGTATGCCAGAGATATCTTATTATCTCAGTAGATGGCGCTTCCGGTCCTGCCCGGGAATTTGGCTACTTGATCACAAACGCGTTGAGACCTACCGCCCTTCTCCATATCTGCGGTGAAATGTGGTATGTCTTTTTTGCTGATTTGAAATACCGGATCCTCGGAGAAAAGTAAATAAACTTTACCGGCCGACTTACATGACTATGAGGAAATGATCCAACAATGGTTGGTGGACCCTCGATGTGAGTAAACAAATTGATAAACCGATTGAAGAGTCCAACCAATCGTTGTAAAAAATGGCCTATCTTGTGCCACCTTATTTGTAGGGGGACGAATTTTAGCCTCATCGGTTCACACACAAAAGAATCCAAAAGCCTCATACTTACTAACGAACAAATTTACAGAGTTTCGGTTTTATATATACAGGGTGTCCCAAAGAAATGTATCGAATGTTTGATATCGTTAATATCTCTCTTCCCGAGAAGTCTTTTGCCTTGCTTCAGGTACCGTTTTGCAGAGCTGGCTTCAACCTAGATCTGCATTATAGAACGAATCACCCATCCCTCTTCAGTACTGTAGGATTACGGTAGAAACTTGAAACATATGGTGTCAATGTGAAAAAAGCTGCCGTTTCAAAATTTTTCAAAAAAAATGTGAAAGCTTGTGTATTGGGGTTTTTATGGACGCTGAGTTCAATACTCAACTATTCACAAGATTACGAAGCTCTTTAAAGGGTGTAACCGCACTTTTTAGAAACATTGAAAAAATGGCTACCTCTTACCTGGCATAACTCTTCAATGAAGCATCATAATAAATTGAGAACTTCACAGTTATAATCAGCAAGTCTAATTAGCCTAGTGTAAAAGTTCAAGCCGTTTTGCTTCCTTTCTGGGGCAAAATATTGCCTTTCATTGTTTAAAACCCTCTTTGAAGTTTCTACCGTTATCCTACATTAATGAAGAGGGATGAGTGATTCGTTCTATAATGCAAATCTAAGTTGAAGCCAGCTCTACAGATTGGTACCTGAAGCAAGGCAAAAGACTTCTTGGGAAGAGAGATATTAACGATCAAACGTTCGATACTTTTTTTGGGACACCCTGTATATATACAGGGTGTCCCAAAAAAATGTGAACAGTGTTTGATCGTTAATAACTCCGTTGCTTTCATGTCTTTCGCCGAGCTTGAGGCACCATTCTGTAGAGCAAGGTTCAAATTAGATTTATAGTATGGAGCGAATCACCGGTCGCTGTTCGTTACTGTAGGATTAAGGTATGAACTTCCAGCATGTGGATCTATTGTGAAATATGCCATTTGACAAAATTTTTTCAAAAAATCTGAAAAGTCCTGTACCAGGGTTTTCGCGCACGATGATTCCATTAGACAACTTTTTACGTGTGCTTTTGGCTTTTTTGACGGTGTAGTCACATTTCTGACAAATGCTGGAAATTCATTATTACGGTTTAGCTGGGATAACCTTGGAAAGAAGCATCACAGTAAAGTGAAAATTTCGTATTCGAACTCAGCGGCTTCCATTACCATTGTATAGAAGTTTTTGGCTTGTTTGGTTTTGTTCCGAGGAGAATATGGCCTCCAATGGCCTAAAATCTTTGCCGAAGTTCCTACCGTAATCCTACAGTAATACAGAGCGATCGACGGTTCGCTTCACACTGTAGATCTAAGTTAAAACCCCGCTTCATAGAATAGTGCCTCAAGCTCGGCGAAAGACATGAAAGCAGGGGAGTTATTAACTATCAAACAGTGTTCACATTTTTTGGGACACCCTGTATATCAGTGGCGGTCGCAGGATTTCGGACCGGGGGGGGGGGGGGGAGGCGACAAAAATTTTTTCAGATGAAGGTGCGTGGCGTTAGCCACGCACTCCGAAATTTTTTTTTGGGGTGCTTCTCAAAATTTTTGCTGGTCCCCAACCCCTAAAATCTGGAAAAAGGGGGCGTGGCGTCAGCCATCCTCCCCCCCCCCCCCCGAAAAAAACTTTTTTGTAAGGCTAATTTGAATTTTGAAAAGATTTTTAAAAACATTTTAATTATTTACAAAAATAAACAAGTCGTTTGCACATTTTTATAACCCATACAGGTAAGTTTCAAAAAAAGCGACCCATTCCTCACATTCTCTCATTCTGCACATGTACCATGCTTGAGTCGCTGTTTCAGTGAAATGAAACACAGTAAAGGATACAGAAACATATTTTCTACCTACTGGTGTGAGTTGCGAGTGTTGTGTTTCCTTCAACATTGTTTGAACAAAAACATACAATTCAGCTTTTGAATGATTAGGTGACAGGTAATTTTGAAAATGTTTGATTGATATTCAATTTGCTTACCAGCTTGTAAATATTTCCTCCTTCTGGCAAAACATGATTTTCATTGCTTATCCCCTTAGCTTTCGCTACTTTGCTTCGTATGTCGTTGTGATCATGTAAAATCACTTCCACACGTTTGAGCGGAGTCGATCCTTCGAAGTCACAAGGGTACTCATCAGCGAAAATTGTGCCAAGTGTCTAAAAAGTTTTCTATTGCATCAAAAAGAAGCGAAATTATAGAAGAATAGCAAAGCACATACCAAGTATTCACCTCCGACATGCAAGAATACAAGTGTGAATGTAAGTGCATTAACCATCTTTGCCTAAACCTGTGCACAATAAAATATCATATACTATAATAATCAATTGGGAATTGATACTAACAAAGACAAATGGCCGAAGCTGCGTTGCGAATGAGACTGCTGTCCGAATCGCATGTCCACAGCCACAGTCACCTCGAAGGGCGTGGAAAGTGCAATGAGAAAGTTGGAATGGTTTTTATAGTATGTGCTGAAGGGCTAAAGATGCAAAGTTTGTAGAAACTGACGAGTAAAGAAGGAGAGGCAGTGGTGGACAAAGCAATTCGGCAGCCCATAATCTTTGTAATATGAGCAGAAATAGTGCGTAAATAGTGCGTTGAGTAATAACGTCATTTTTGCAGATAGAAACGATTTCTTTGAACAATTTTAGGCCTCCCAATAGTCTTGATTTCCTTGAATGGGAAATTAGTGGTAAATCAAAACGAAGAAGAATTGCATTTTGTGAAACATCTTCGGGCACCATTTGTCTTACCATTTCATATGGTAAGACATCATCAAACTCGTTGAATTGGGTTGGTATTTTTGGAATTATTTTAATGCAATATGATTAGATTCAACCCTAGCAATGCGTCATTTCACATCTAGTAATTTGGCTATTCCATCCTTATAACCTCTTCTGTGTGTTTGTTTCTTACTTCATTAAAAATATCAGCAGATATCATTATTGAAAGAATTGAACTCAAATCATGGTAGTGGGAAAGTAAGGCACACCTGACCTACGATTTAGTCTTCTTCATAGCAGGAGAAAGTTCCCTTTCATAAAAACCATTTACACCGTTAATGGCTCACATGAATATGAGCAGATCGTTTATTCAAGCTTTTTCTAAAAGTAGCAGTAAAGCGGGCGTGACGTGTTTGATCGATCAGCCAATCATCGTTCAGTTTGGGCACTTCGCTAATAATCATGACTTATAATAACGGGCTAAGGGTTGTTTACGTCTTTTTGTGTGTCTGTGTGTCTGTCCGTTACGAAATTCGTAGAACATGTTCCAGCCAACCTCCTGAGCCCAAATTTTGCATAGCGCATGCTACCAGCATGAGAGTCCAATTTAGTAAAGCTTGAGCGGATCCGTCCAGTGGATCCGTTAAAAATTGCGCGCCAAACGGGTCCACCTGGATTCTGTACCGCAAAATTCGGTCCGTATCACCACTTTTTGCAGAGTCGTGAATGAGTTTGGTAAGCAAATGTGCAAGCGATGGAGTTTAGCCAGAAAAGTGGTCGAAAGTTTACTACATAACGAAAACGGTGCCAAAATGAATTGGTTGTGTAAATGGTCCACTTGCCAAGGTTCTAGCCAAGCGTTTGAGAAGATTTTCGCACAGAGATGTAGCTCACGGTTATCATTACCTTTATGGCGACTACCAAGCCATGACAAATCCAAAAACCTATTCAAATTTGCGTTTGTCTTCCTGCGAAAAGTTTCATCCACTCGAAATCACCGATCTCACGTGAAAAGACTTTCTAAATGAGTGGTTGTTTACATTTTATTCGTGGTAGTCGGCATAGCGCGGTGAGTTCCAGTGCCACGATTTTACGAGAATGAGTAAGGCACATAGATAGTGGAGCCAGTGCGAACCTCTGCGAAGCAGAGGTTCGCACTGGTCATTAATAAGGGCGATACCTGATAGAACATATGCGCCACTCCTTCAAGCATTATCTTTATAGTAAACCTGTGGCAGTATCAAGCAACTTGAAAGTGATAAAAAGAAGCATTACGCTACAAGACAACGGTTTAAAATGGTAGATAATAGAAAATTATACTTTGTTTCATCAGAACAACCAAGTCTAAGTTTTGTTCGTGCAGTTTTGCGAAGTCGTAAAACAATTCTTGGTACGTTATCGTACTTAGAGACATATTAGAAGGATGTCATTGATATAAGAATAAACTGCAGCAACGTTTTTACGACTCTCTAAAACGTATGTACTATCATAAACCGTTTTGTTAGATTTTAGAAGCTTCAAAGGGTAATAATTAAGCTCCGGCAAAAAGAGAAACTAAAAAAAGATGAAAACTGGAACCTCAGGACATTATCCGGAGAGACATTCATTGTCCTAAGACTGGTGACAACTGGATTGCGGCCACCGACGAGAGTGCATGGATGCATTCGAAGAAAAAAACGTCGTATGTTGCAATGTTTTCTTACTGATGTCCAGATGTGATTTTTTTTACAAATTCTCGTGTCAAAGAGCACATCATCAGTCTTTGCAAAAATCGCACGCTATCAGGTACGGTTTTCTAAAGGGCTTAACAAACAATAATGAAATAAACGACGTCGTCATTATCTCGCTCTAATAGGGTGGCTTTGACGCAACGGTTCAGCGCAGGAAATGCATCCAACCAGTTTGCTGATTTTCGAAACGGATGTATCTTGCAATAATTTAAGCTTGCAGACAAGCGAGACTGTTTTTGCCTTCCACTGCCTTGTACTTAAAACACAAAATATGGAGTTTTCGAAAAACGTCAGCGCTTGAGATACATTGAATATCTTATTGAAATTTCTGCCGCAGCCCGAAGTGATGAAATCAATAGTCTTATCGTACAATGAACTACCTAAATTCTCGAATTACTAATAACGGTCTGGATCAGTAGTATTGAGCTGCTGCATAAGTTCTGTCCGATTTGAATTTTTCAGTTCAAAATGCTTTTTAAAGTCAACATTTTTCCATGATCAGCTTCCACGTTTTGAGCAGTTCCTTGGCTATCAGAGAAAGCAAGACTTGCGAAAATCTCTGTTGAAGAAGAAGCAAGAACTCAAAACTTTACAGCGTTCTTCTTCAAACCTGTCTTTTTTGACATAATAATGTCCCATTATGAGAACAGAATGGCATAAAATTTTAACATAGGTAGATAAAGAAACTTTGTGGATTACTCTGCAACCTAAAAGAGCCTATAAAATCTTCGCTGCCAAGAGATTTTTTTCGGCCGAATAAAAATAAAGCCGCTTTTTGACCTCGCTTCAGTACATGTGTGCATGCCCATTTACAAATTATGAAAATTTTACACTTGACGCGAGTCTAGCTTTACCCTAGCACTTCCAACTTTGGATTCATTGGTTGCTTGATCGCAAGAAGTTATTGCTTGTAGAACATTTAAAAAGAAAATCGATGTTCAATAAAATTTTACTAGCGACGTTTTCTTCGTGCAAATGACATGAGCCTGTGCATATACTGGCCTGTTACACCCTTATTCCGCATCTAATAAAAGTGCTTGAATAGAAGGGCGCATTATGGAGATTTTTTTTGCAAGAACATATCTTCTGTCTTAGTTGAGAACGTATCTCAGCCGTCTAAGGATCTTAGACCTGCAATCTCGTAAGAATGGGTAAATTATTGAAATTTGATATGGTCAGAAACAGCAAGAAAAGCGCTTTCTAATGATAAAAACAGCATCACATTAAAGGAAATCCCCTTAGAAAAGATAAGGTCAAAAAGTCGGATAGAACTTATGCAACAGCGTAGTATATGCAAGGAAATCTAATGCAGACCCAGTTGGGATCGAGAGATTTCAGCCATGTGTGAAAAAAAAAATTCTCGTAATGGTGACTTTCTTCGTACTCTCATCGTAATATTTCGTTATCCACTCTTCAAAAGCAGAGTTATTTTTGAGATGTATAGCACTGGTTTAAGCACTTGCAGCTTTTTCTTGTAGGATTTGGTACGGAGAGATTGGAAGAAATTTCTGTGAATTTCCAAAAAATGTTCTTTATGTTAAAATGCGAATGTACGCAGACATAGCGCACCATGTAGCTCATTTGAACGGGGACATGATTGTTCCATCCACTCTCCCCATACACGCCCAGCATGAGGTGGCATATGAGTTCAAAACGAAGTCCCCCTAGGCATCTCACAAAGGAAGGATGCTTGATCGCAGTGACGATTGGGTAAGCGGTGTATACCGCTTGTATACCGTCCCCAGACGGTGATCTCTAAACCGCATTCCATATCTGCTATGACGTCATTCTGGAGGGGTTATGAAGGATTTTTGGTGCAGCAGATAGTGGCTTGGACTGCGGAGCTGGACGTTGTGGGTTCGATTCCTTTGGGATGTCACGTTTTGCATTTTTGTAAATTTTAGCAGGCAAGTTGCAAAACCTGTCGACATCAAAAAAGTTGATTTTCACAATATGAAGCAATATATTTACATTTATTGGCACTGAAGCATCGTCTAAGCTGAAAACACTCGCTTTTTGCCTTTTTCATTGAATACTTTACTCAATTTTACACTGAAAAATTCCGAATTCGTGCTTAACATAGAGAGGAGCAGCCAGCCTGTCAAAAATGGCGTCCTTATCAGTTTTTGATGCACAATATGCTAATCAACTGCAATGTTCTGTCCATAATTGGTCACCTCTTACCGAGTGTTTTTAGGTTAGACGTTGGTTCAGTGCCAATAAATGTAAAAATTAGGTTGGTGCAAAAGTTCTTTCCGCCCAAATTCAAAAATTCATAACTTGTTAAATTCTCAACGAATCTGCAAGATCTAAATTTTGCTTAAGAGAGAAACTCATGCTCTTTGCATCTTTACCTGAACTGTTCGTTAATGTTTACAAATGAAGGAGATAGAAGCTCAAAACCAAAATCACTCAAAATCTGAATTTTTCGTGTAGGGTCATAAAAAATCGGAAACCTGCAACAAAAATCGGAGCAGTCAGTATTGTAGATTCTTTCACCAGCTCTTTCTAACGGTGCAAAGTTTGCACCGATTGAGCGTCTCTATGAAAAGTTATGATTTCCCTGAAAAATGCCAAAATAAATCAATTTCGCTCTTTTGTATTGCTTGCTCGAAATTCACAACTTTTGATAGAGACGCTCAATCAGCGCAAACTTTGCACCGTTAGAAAGAGCTGGTGAAAGAACCTACAATACTGACTGCTCCGATTTTTGTTGCAGGTTGCCGATTTTTTATGATTCTACACGAAAAATTCAAATTTTGAGTGATTTTGGTTTTGAGCTTCTATCTCCTTCATTTGTAAACATTAACGAACAGTTCAGGTACAGATGCAAAGAGCATGAGTTCATCTCTTAAGCAAAATTTAGACCATGCAGATTCGTTGAGAAACAAGTTATGAATTTTTGAATTTGGGCGGAAAGAACTTTTGCACCAACCTAATATATTGCTTCATATTGTGAAAATCAACTTTTTTGATGTCGACAGGTTTTGCAACTTGCCTGCTAAAATTTACAAAAATGCAAAACGTGGCATCCCAAGGGAATCGAAACTACGACGTCCAGGTCCGCAGTCCAAGCCACTATCCACTGCACCAAAAATCCTTTATGACTCTTCCAGAATGACGTCATAGCAGCATGAAATGCGGTTTAGAGATCACCGTCTGGGGAAGGTATAGCGGTATACACCGCTTACCCGATCGTCACTGCGATCAAGTATCCTCCCCTTGTCAGAAAATTACGAGATACTTTATATAATTTGTGGAAGCTCTTCTTAATCTGCAACGAAAAAAGTGTATTAAAGTGAGAAAAAAACAAGAATAATCAAAGGTCACAAAGCGAAGTGCAAGAAAATTGCTTGATCTAAAGAATAGATTTATGAAAAAAAATTTGGAAATTCATGTGAGGAAGAGAAAGAATTGCGAAAATTCACGACTCCGGGGGCAGACGGCCATGCGATATTTGGGCACGCGGGCGCCGGAAAAATAGTTCGCTGATTTCTTGCGGTCCGCTTGCAGATTTTCAAAAGATTTTTTAGACGAATGCTTGGGGAACAATTGCGGTTTTTCTATAGATTAGTTGCGGCGCAGTGACCGCATTCTAGCGGACTTTCCGCGAGAATATGCAAAATTATTGAGGGCCGCACTGTCCCTTCTAAAGGTCCGCACAGGCAGTAGGTACGTTCCGCTAATAAGAAGGTACCCCAAACTCAGGTAATTAAACCATCAATGCCACCTCTGCCACATAGAGCCTCACTTTGGCTCGGCTTACGTCGAAACCGCCTAAAAAAAGTCCGAGCGCTCGCTGAAAGTTTGGCCAGCGCTCGCAGGAAGAGATTATTTGACGAGCGCTTGCAGAAAATTTTGTATTGCTGCCCGCTGGCCGAATACGCGACCGTAAAGAAAGCGCCCCCCGCTGAAGGTTTGGCCACGCCCCATAATTTTGCCGACCGCTTGTAGAAAAGCGCGAGTTTGTGGACCGCCTGCCCCCGGCGATTATCTGAGCGGGTGCTCCCAGGTTGCGCGGGAGCAACATAAAATCGAAAAACACTTACTCCTCGCGTTCACATAATTTTCTCATAAATTTTCGTACTTTTCTTTTGATCATCGCCGCTGACGTACACAAAAAGTTTAAAGGCTCAATATTGTTTGCTCGTTGTAAGCAAACCGGTTGTTTATATTTTTATGTGTAAAGATTGTGTTTTGACACGCACTCAGACAATCGCCGGGGGCAGGCGGGCGCCGGAAAATAGCGTTGCTGACATTTCGCATTCCGCTCGCAAGTTCCAGGAAAATCTTCAGCGAGTTTTTGAGAAACCGCCTGTTGAATCTTTTTTCGCTTTTGTTTTTTGCAGATATGCAAAAACAAAAGCGAAAAAAGATTCAACAGGCGGTTTCTCAAAAACTCGCTGAAGATTTCCAGGAAAATCTGCGAGAGGGATGCAAGAAAGTCAGCCAACGCTATTTTTCCGGTGCCCGCTTGCCCCGGCGATTGTCTGAGCAGAAGTCGTGTACAGTATCGGTGACTAGACCTTTCCAGCGCGTCAACAGTCCTTGAATAAAAGTTTTCAAAAGTCTCTTAGGTTTTTAGCAAATAAAAATAATGTCATAGAAATTATCGACAGCCTAATACAATTTTTAGTAAACTATGCCCGTGAGCATGACATCAATGCCTATTCGCTTTTCGTACTCAGACAGTCGGTGCCGTAGCTCCGGAGGACAGTGGAAATCTGGCAGAGCCGCGGAGGACCCAAATGACCATTGAAAGCGGGGCGAGGGGGCGGTCCCTTTCTGTGACGTCACGGCGACGTCACAAGAAGGCAGATGGGACCCCTTCGGCGGGCTTGCAAACTCTGCTCCGGAGATACGCTAGATTTGGGAGAGCCCCGGAGCACAGATTTGCGGTCCGGAAGTACGCCAGATTTGGGGCACCTCTGGAGCACAAAATGGGAGGGCTCCGGAGAAAATGGGAGGTCTCCGGAGCACAAAATGGAAGGGCTCCGGAGCACGAGTGGCAAACCCCTGCTGGGGAAACCCCGCGGCTCTGCCATTTCTGCTTCGGAGGTATGCCGTCGACTGTCTGAGTAGGCCTGTTTGAGACTTTGCCAAAGTTTCCAAAGCTTTCTAGAAGAAAGCAAAGAAAGTCCAACAAAGTTTATATTGTGACCTATTACATAATTTGGTGAAGAGGTGAGTGTGGAGAAAAATAGTTCAGTCTCAAAGGTTCCATATGGTGCACCAGTCTGTGGCTAGGTGTAATTTCATCCTTGATCTTATCAACTGTTTAAAGAAAAATTCTGCTGCCGTTAGCTTTCATCATCTTTCACAAGCAAAGCTTGCTGTGTGTGTATGGGCACGCAAGAGTTGTCATCTTTGCTTTCAAACTAAATGTTTGCAGCTCCTTCAACACGATCTCTCGGCAGTGAGGCTTTAACATCACTGTAGATGATTCTATCGCTAATCTTGGGTAGGTCAATGAGTATCTATTGTTTTCTTTTTCAAACCTTTTCAAATTAGCAACAGTTAGTGTGTGCTAATTAATTAAATACTCTACTGTGCGCATCGTTGATTGAAAAGAGTGCTGTCGTCTTGAAAAGAAAAAAGTGGGACTTTTCTCAATCTCCCTTTCGTATGCATGTCAGGAACGTAGTTTTTTTCTCTGAGACGGCCCCACTTGTAACAGTCTCTACGTAAATCTCACATCTCAATAAGGTTTCGCACACCTGCGTAGAGGATGGGATGATGTGTTTGGGGATTTGGAAAAAGAGGCGACAAGTAGTTTGCTATACTCGAGGTTGCTAGGTATCGAGAAAGCAGCTGAAAACTCGGATTGTTGACCGATACCTTATTAGGGATATCCTCATTTACGGCATTTTGTAGGAAGTTGTACATATATACACGTGCGAAGGAAAGGAGAGCACTACAATACCACCCGTAATTTGTGAAAAAAAATGGCGGCGGCACTTAACTTACGCGGCGCCGCCGAAGTTAGGTGACTTTTGCCGCGTCGCGCGGCAAAAGTCGGCGGAAAAGCGGCCAAAGTCACCTAACTTTGTCGCGCAACGCCGCGCAACGCCTAACTTCTTTATAGAAAAGACCTTATCTTGATCCAAAATTTATGAATTCTATATATAAGAGTACCATTCAACTCAGCTCGACGAGGCGCATCTTCCAATATACGGATGTGCATAGTTGTGGGATATAAGTTTCTTTCCTGGAATTTTAGTGTAAATGGACCATTCAGTGTGCTTATTCCAGAGGCTACGTACACATTCTATTCAGCACAGCAGAAATAGGGCAGGTATAGTTTAAGAGCTCATTCTGCATGGATATATGTGAAACTGGGCAGCTCATTCTGCATGGATATGTGTGAAAGTGGGCTTTTCTCGGCGAAGTATGACGGGTCCCAAAATGCAGGAAGACAAAGGGAAATGGTTGGAAATCGCATGAGAAGCACATATCGCGGAATGCCGCGCGTGCTGTGCAATGTACAATACCACTCACAGAACGGGAATTGCGCGAAATTCCAGAAGTTTCGCGATTCCGAATTATCGCAAATTATGCAGCGCCATAACTTCCTTCGGAATTAATATATTCTAAATTCGAAAGCAGCACTGTGTTCATCTCGTGAAGGCGAATCTTTCTACGTACATCATGTCATCAATATCTTGTTTTCAGTTTTCTCAAATTGTTCTGAGGAGGTCCCTTTGCAAGTATGTAACGCAGCGCCTATCCAACTTGAAAGCTTCCAGTAAGCACCATTCGATAGTGCTCTTCTTGTGCATTATAGTGCGCTAGTAAGCTGCCGCAGACTTCTTTTCAAAAGAGAAAAAAGCGTTGGTAAATTCTGGAAAAATCACTCGTTTCCAGATTCTACTCGCCGTAACTTTCTTTGGAGTGGATATTTTCTGAATCCGAAAAATGCATTGTGCTCAGCTCATCAAGGCAAATCTTTCGGTATGCAGAATGTCCTTGATATCTCGATTTCAGTATTCCCAAAACTTTCTGCGGACGTCTTTTCGCAAAGGTGTGAAGCAGCGCGTATTGCCCCCAGTACATTCAGAAAGATATTTTCGATAGTACTTCTTTTGTAGATTATGGAGCGCTAGAAAGTAGCCGCACACTCCTTTCCAAAGGAGTTAAAAGGGCTGGTGAATTCTGGAAAAATCATGTCCTTCTAAATTTTTCTCAACGTAACTCTAAAATATGAAGCTCTCTTGCTAAGCAGATGTGATTTTCGTAACCAGCAGGTCGGATAACCCTTAAGTGCAAGTTTTCCAAGATGTTCAAGTAATTTCATTTTTTCTCGTTTTACGCTCTGAAGCTGGCCGATGGATTTTGGTCAAAATGTTCATGCTCTTAAATTGTAAGGAAACTTCGCTTATAGAGGTTTTCGAACACGCTCTTTACGAAAATCGTGGTCTCTGAGGATTACAGTGTCTTTTTGGAGAGATACGGTGAGGTAACTGTAACTGCACCACGAAAGTGCGTAACTTTGCCCGCACTTCTCGCGTATCTCTCAGAAACCTTGCTTGCTTGCTTTTCTCAGTCAAAGTTACTAGGAACTGAAGCAGTGGTATCAACGCAGAGTACTCTCCAGTCTGTGAAATTCGCCGAGTTACGAGCCTATGAAAACACGTCCTCATGAATTTTGCCCAAAATCTAAAGATCGCAAATCTCGTCGAAATTCCACCATGAGCGCTTGTACAACACGCTGATCAAAATCTTTCGCGTCCTTAATGGATCTTATTGTGTTAGATTTAGTAGTTTGAGTTCTAGCCACTGAAGTAGCTCTGATATTCAACTGAGCAGCTGAAGCATATGCAAGTACCATATTCAATACAGTGGGAGTTTTTGGGTGAAGCGAACACAATATCCGCAATGCGAGTGTCATACAAGCGCTCACGGTGGAATTTCGACGAGATTTGCGATCTTTAGATTTTAGGCAAAATTCATGAGGACGTGTTTTCATAGGCTCGTAACTCGGCGAATTTCACAGACTGGAGCCTGATTCATGCACCATTCGGTAGCGCAGTTCCTAGTAACTTTGACTGAGAAAAGCAAGCAAGCAAGGTTTCTGAGAGATACGCGAGAAGTGCGGGCAAAGTTACGCACTTTCGTGGTGCAGTTACAGTTACCTCACCGTATCTCTCCAAAAAGACACTGTAATCCTCAGAGACCACGATTTTCGTAAAGAGCGTGTTCGAAAACCTCTATAAGCGAAGTTTCCTTACAATTTAAGAGCATGAACATTTTGACCAAATCCATCGGCCAGCTTCAGAGCGTAAAACGAGAAAAAATGAAATTACTTGAACATCTTGGAAAACTTGCACTTAAGAAGCAGTGGTATCAACGCAGAGTACTATCACATCTGCTTAGCAAGAGAGCTTCATATTTTAGAGTTACGTTGAGAAAAATTTAGAAGGACATGATTTTTCCAGAATTCACCAGCCCTTTTAACTCCTTTGGAAAGGAGTGTGCGGCTACTTTCTAGCGCTCCATAATCTACAAAAGAAGTACTATCGAAAATATCTTTCTGAATGTACTGGGGGCAATACGCGCTGCTTCACACCTTTGCGAAAAGACGTCCGCAGAAAGTTTTGGGAATACTGAAATCGAGATATCAAGGACATTCTGCATACCGAAAGATTTGCCTTGATGAGCTGAGCACAATGCATTTTTCGGATTCAGAAAATATCCACTCCAAAGAAAGTTACGGCGAGTAGAATCTGGAAACGAGTGATTTTTCCAGAATTTACCAACGCTTTTTTCTCTTTTGAAAAGAAGTCTGCGGCAGCTTACTAGCGCACTATAATGCACAAGAAGAGCACTATCGAATGGTGCTTACTGGAAGCTTTCAAGTTGGATAGGCGCTGCGTTACATACTTGCAAAGGGACCTCCTCAGAACAATTTGAGAAAACTGAAAACAAGATATTGATGACATGATGTACGTAGAAAGATTCGCCTTCACGAGATGAACACAGTGCTGCTTTCGAATTTAGAATATATTAATTCCGAAGGAAGTTATGGCGCTGCATAATTTGCGATAATTCGGAATCGCGAAACTTCTGGAATTTCGCGCAATTCCCGTTCTGTGAGTGGTATTGTACATTGCACAGCACGCGCGGCATTCCGCGATATGTGCTTCTCATGCGATTTCCAACCATTTCCCTTTGTCTTCCTGCATTTTGGGACCCGTCATACTTCGCCGAGAAAAGCCCACTTTCACACATATCCATGCAGAATGAGCTGCCCAGTTTCACATATATCCATGCAGAATGAGCTCTTAAACTATACCTGCCCTATTTCTGCTGTGCTGAATAGAATGTGTACGTAGCCTCTGGAATAAGCACACTGAATGGTCCATTTACACTAAAATTCCAGGAAAGAAACTTATATCCCACAACTATGCACATCCGTATATTGGAAGATGCGCCTCGTCGAGCTGAGTTGAATGGTACTCTTATATATAGAATTCATAAATTTTGGATCAAGATAAGGTCTTTTCTATAAAGAAGTTAGGCGTTGCGCGGCGTTGCGCGACAAAGTTAGGTGACTTTGGCCGCTTTTCCGCCGACTTTTGCCGCGCGACGCGGCAAAAGTCACCTAACTTCGGCGGCGCCGCGTAAGTTAAGTGCCGCCGCCATTTTTTTTCACAAATTACGGGTGGTATTGTAAATATCTACTTCGAAATGTATGACTATGCTAATGTGACTTTTAGCTTCTTTTATAATGCTCTGCACTGAAGGGAGAAGATTAACGTGAACAGCTTGTAGAGAAAAGAAATGCCACTTTGTGTTTTTATCAAAACTGCTATGGCTCTTTTTTTGTTTATAATCCAGCCAACATCCCTAGTAAAGGCATATGAGACATAAGGCAGTATTGAACGCGATAGAGTCTGAGGTTCTTACGTGGATTTACAATCTGTGTCAGTTACTCCCATAAAGGCCCCGCACGCAACACTGGGACCTTGCGTGCGGACCTCCAATCGAAAAAATTCGACTTGCGCCGTGCTTGCGCTGTTGTAAAGAGGAGTAAGCGGTTAAAACGATGTACACGTATGAATCTTGGTCAGTGTTTAACATAAGCACGCAATTTGAAAAAGGTTGACCTAGTACCATTTTATTCTAGAGTGTATGGCCCGTAGTAAAGCTCGGTCAGGAGAGATGATCTCTCCTGAGGCCCTCATATGAGGCTTCGTCGGTTGAAATAAGGACTGCCCACTTTTCGGTGGTGTGAGTATGCAAAGTCACCCTACAGGTGAGCTTCAGATGAAGTCCGGCAGGGAGATCAGCTCCCGACCGAGTCATCGGAGATGAGCCAGGCGACGACATAGGATAAATACTATGCTAAAGAGGAGAGCACAGAGAAAATCTCCGTAAGTTGCTCCCGAGTAACTTACGAAACGCCGCAGCTGACGTTCTTTTGCGGTGCAAAACTCCCAAAACTGCACAATTTCGGGCGCCTAAGTGAGTGAAGATCGATGAACAGCTAATTGCGCGCCAAAATCGGAAAAAGGGTTTTTTTGCATTTTTCTTGCAGTTTTTGCTTGTTTTTCCAAGAGAACGGCTTCAGATGCCAAAAATGTAGATTTACCTTTCTATTTATTTTTCGCCAAGTGTAATTCTCCTCGTATAAATGCCAAAACAATGTGTATTTGTTTTATCTCGTTGTTTGCTAGGTGAATTTTCTGATAGCTGCTATCATCAATTTTTCGATAACTGCCGCTATCAAAGGTCGCCAGGCCAAGTAGCAAAAATTGTGCCGCTAACCGCGCTGGAACCGCGGCTCTGCCGCTTGAAATGCATTAGTCTTATCCATTCGACTAGTAAGGCACAAATGGCAGAAACGTTCCATCGTTGAAAACGCGATCGTCCAGTAAGTGATCTGGTCGAAATCAATCGCTCCCCTGGCAATGTGCTGAGGCGCGATGAGATCAACTCCGGTCTGCCTCAAGAGAGATGCCCTGATGGGGGTCTACTACAGGCCTATGTCTAGGTCACTTGGGAATAATGTGACAAAAATTTACTGCAATAACCTGACTGACACTTTTTCTATCCTATTTTAGACTCTAATGTTCGCAAAAGTGACCAAACAATACGATCAAGTAGTTCCCCTCTCACAGAACTGTAGAACACATCGCTTGCAGAGGCAGTGCTTACATATGTGAACATGAAGTATTCTAATTAACGTCTACGTTCACTTAAAAAACGATGGGCTGCTGCATGGCGAAGGCGTAATCTATTTGAGCGCAAACGCGGCTTTATTAGCCGCAGAGCGCATGAGGCGCAGGATTTACAACAATGAGGACACGAGCGCGCCATGTTTGCGCCCGCTTAAGTAATACTCCTTCTGCGCCTTCGTCATGCAGTAGCCTTTACAGTGGATAAGGAGAAAATTTGTTAAATTTGTTTACATTTTTTATTCATCCAAAGCAGCACTTTGTACACTCTATCAGCTCTTTTTACTTATTGGCTGCCATTGCTCATGACAGCATAGAATAAATGCACTTTGGCAAAAGTTTAAGAAGAAGAGAACACATCAGGAGATACAGTCAAATTAAAGTACATAATATAAACAAATACTTCTTAATTTATCCGTAACAAATTCACAATTGTTCGGCAAACTATCTTCCTTTAGCTGTAAGTAGTTCAATATTGAAGAGTATAAAGTACAACAATAAAACAGACGTAAAATACGTAAATATGACTTCCGCACTTTTTTGCATGCATAATCCAGTATCCTGCTCACATACTGTATCCAGTGGACACCTTGTACATGGCGCCCCGACGATATAGATAGTATGATTAAGGTGATTGCCCCTAAAATTATAAGCTTATGCAAACTTTGATCAACTTCACAAGCAGAGTTGGCCCAGTCATTGCGATGCGATTTAAAAGTCGAGAAATCTAGCATTTGCTAGACAAAGAAATCATTATAAATACTACGAACATTTGAAGGAAAGCAGGAAATCACTTTTCAACAATATATAAGTATGCGCGACCCAGCACAATATGGTGGGGTTGTTTCAACGTATTGTGATGAGTGCCATAAATTCGTGCAACAGTATGTTCTTACCATGATTACGAAAAGATCTAGACATCATATCTAAGAGCACTTGGAGTTTATTAGAAAATTATTTTACAATTCTGAAATATAATACTTGGGCTTTCTTTGTTTTTCTTAACATACCAATTTGTCAGCGTCAGTAAAATGGCAAGACTCATCCATGATGATTTCCGTCAGTTTTGTTGTGATTGTAAGAATAAGGTGTATCCCAGATTTCCGCAAATACCACTGTGATATTTGTTGAGTCACTGCTTTTGTTGAAAATATTCTCTACATCATAGAGAAACGCTTATACAAACTTGTATTGGATAGAAAGTAGGGTGTGTTATGTTTTAAAAAAATAGAATTAGCCTCATAGAATTACTTCAATATGCCAATTTTTGAGACAGTTAGAGTTCACATGATGTTATACGAGAGAAAGCGCATCTGGTCAATTGATGTTCTGGTATCATCAAGCTTATATTACTGCATGTTAATCAAAACTAAAGCAAAGCATAAGAAGGTAGAACTGCAGGTAAGGTACACTATAGAACTCAAATATCATATGGGCAAACTGATAAGTGACGAGCTCTTAAACATTCCTAGAAACAACCGTGGTATAGACTAAATGATCATGGAGCCATAAATAGAACTCGGTACAAGATGCAGTTTACCTATGTTGTCCTTTAACTTGTTTGGGTACGCTTTTCTAAGTGTGGAATTGCTGGACCGAGAAACAAGCACTCACACTCACCTTGGATAATATTGGCAGATAAAATTGTATGCTTGTCCACATTTTGCAATGCCGCAGCCAACTTGGCGAGTTTCCGCCCAAGCGATCTCAAAATGCACAATCTCACTACCTTACTAAAGATGTGTTCCCATACTTGTGTAGATTGGCTGACTGGATGGCCAATGTGCTTGTCCCGGAAAGTCACAGCTTTTCCCAGTGCACGCTGTTTGTGTATATGTGACCACCAGCTTCTTATAGCCTAAATTTGCAAACTCACACGATAGTTTCCAATTAAATTATTGGATGGTAGTCCACAGAAAAGAATTGACATTACTTACCCATCGTATCGCCCCTTCAGTGGTGAGCACATTTTTTTGGCGAATAAATGCTTCATTACCGTCTCTCTCCTTTTGTCGCGAAGCATCAATATCGCTCAGACTACACTTGTACGCTCGGGATAATGCCAAAGCTTCCAGAGTGCAATTGTATTTCTGAACTTTATGGCTAACTAGCTGGCATACCCGGCTCCGCCGTATGTTCCGAATAGAAAATTCCATTTCTTAACCGATCCGAACCAAACTTGGCACACATACACTTCGGGCCCCTGCGGGTGTCACAGTCCACTTTTCGTTATCGATTGATGTCGATTTTATCGATTTTTTGCAAAATTTGAGCTAGGGGGCTGGGATTTGGCACAGGGGGTAATCGAGCATGCTGATTACGAATACAATATTAGTTTTCGAAACCGTGCATTACTTTTATCGATTTTATCGATTTTTTGCAAAATTTGAGCTAGGGGGCTGGAATTTGGCAGAGGGGTGTAATCGAGCATGCTGATCACCCCCACGGGGGTGATCAGCATGCTCGATTACCCCCCTGTACCAACTCCCAGCCCTGTAGCTCAAATTTTGCAAAAAATCGATAAAATCGACATCAATCGATGACGAAAAGTAGCCTATGACACCCGCCGGGGCCCGTAGTGTATGTGTGCCAAGTTTGGTCCGGATCGGTTCAGAAATGGAATTTTCTATTCGGAACATACGTACAGACAAACAGACAGACAGACATACAGACAGACAAACAGACATTCAGCTTTATATATAAGATACTGCGCTTTCGAGTAAGGCAACTTACCAATTTTATCATATTTCCGGCTTGCGGGAAGATATTTCCAAAGATCTTTCTCACCAAACCCTTTGCAATCAATGATCTGAACATAAAATTTTTGCAGCATTAGTACAGAATTGCTGCAAACCTGTAGCTATTGTGGGCTAAGAGAATGATTTCTCGGAGCTCATTGGCCATTCCAACATGCTTCGAACAAGCGCTTTTCTCTGTAACTTCATATGGAATTGTATTGAAAGTTGTCTGTGCGAAAAACAAACGGAAGTTCGAGTTGCCTGCTCTGATAAATTTACGTAATCAATTACGAGCCACAGTAACATTTAAGCTCTCCGCACACCTTTTAAAGGGTGTACAAAACGTAAGTGCGCCCTTTTTAATCGTTGATAACTCTCTTTCCGCAGGGTCTTCGCGTAGCTTTAAGAACCATGCAATAGAGCAGACTTTAACTTAGTATTTCAGTATGGAGGCAATCACCCATCGCTTTTCGTTAACGTAGGATTACTGTAGGAATCTTCATCACACAGTGGGGGTGTAAAACAGACAGTAGAAAAATCTGGAAAGTTGTGTAGCAGTGTTTTCGGACATGCTAGTTTCATGACAACCTTCCAAGAGTTTTTTAGGCGGTCCAACCATCTAACCCCGTGTAGAGTTACGAAAAAAACTTTGTTGCGGTTTACTTGCCATAAACCTATGAAAAAACCTTAAGGCAAAATGCGACTTTCATATCAATGACCAGCGACTCAGTTCAGACTTGTGATGGAGTTTTCGCCTTGCTGAATATCTATTTTGGGACAATATGTAGCCATTAACGGCTCAAAAGCCTCTGAAAAAAATCACATTATCCAATCCCGCAGTAAAGAAGAAAGTTGGGTGATTTGCTTTAACGGTAAATCTAAGTTGAAGCCTCTTCTACTAAGTGATGCTATAATAAAAGCTAGGGAAAAGATTGAGTGGAAAGAGAGTCTTAATGATTAAGAGTGTGTACTTACTTTTGGGATAACCTGCATATAAAGCTGAATATCTGTGTGCGTTGTGTGTGTTGTGTATGTGTATGTGTACGTGTATAGGGCTTATCAAATTGAGTGTCGTCTGCACCAGCATTTCCATCTTCGCGCTGGGCTCTGCGTCTCTTTCGCGGGACATACTCTTTGAGCACTTTCCTAAGGCGAGCGTAGGAAAGGCGGAGCCTCAATCGACTGGAAGTGATTGGGGAGCATGTTTCGCAGAAGGACGCAGAGTCCAGCGCGAAGATGGAGATGCTGGTGCAAGCGACACTTAATTTGATAAGCCCTGGTGTGTGTGTGCGTATGTGTATGTGTATGTGTGTGTGTACGCGTGTTCCGAATAAAAATTTTATCACTGAACCGATCTAGACCAAACTTTGCACACATACACTACGGAGAGGGCGAGTGTCATAGGCTACTTTTCGTCATCGATCGACAACGATTTTATCGATTTTTTTGAACGTTCGAACTAAGGGGCAAGCAGTGGTATCAACGCAGAGTACTGGAGTAAGCGGCATGTTGAAAACGAAGGTCACGAAACCCATGTTTATGACTGTTTCGGTCTCTGCTGTGATCTCGAACTAATTCACGGCAGAGGAATTGTTGTAAAAAACATTATTTCCTCTTTCAAACAAAAATAAGATCAAGAACATCCATTAGGAAAAAAGGAAGTATGAAATTTTAGAGAACTGGCGGAGGAATTTTTGAACCTATTTGCTAGTTAGAGTTTTGACAGCATTAGCAAGAGCATTTCGAGATTGTTGAAGAGTAATGAATTCGATGTCGTCTATTGTTCTCTCCGGATTCATTTTCGAGTAAAACAAGGTTTTACTTTTTATAAAGGGCTAACTTGATCGAAGGAAGAGTCAGCCTAATGCCGCCATGTCTCTCAGATATTAGCATATTTTGAATGATATAATTATATGCTTTGACGAAAGATTTTCCGCACTTCATATGGCGGAATCCAACACCAATGATTGATTATTATTACCTCTTCAAAAGCACTTTAAGGCAGTGGCTCGGCAAATCTCAACCTAGTCAAATTTTGGCTTACCTGGGGTTATTCAATACGCTGATACCAAAATCCACTTTTGGAAGCTTGAAAACACCGAAAACGAGCGTTTTTCTTTGCCCTTTCTTTTGGAATTGGACGAGTGAAGCAAGGCTAATGACGTGAATCGTTGCAGTACCCAATGGTTATAATTGCGGCGGGCAGCCTCCAATGGTGAGAAGGAAATTGTCAACTCGTCCGGACTCGTGTAAGATTGGCGTGCGCGTGTAGGTTTGAGGGCAATTTTCTCAGCAGGGAAGGCATGCTGTGCAACCGTGATTGCACTGTTTTCATACTTGGACCATAAGGAACCTACTGCATTGAAATCCTGGGTCAAGCACAAAACAAAATCAAGTTTTGCCGAACCACCAATTCGCCATGCTGAAACCGAAAATCCACATTGGAAAGCGCGAAAACGGCGAAAAAGGGCTCTAACACAGGAGGGAAATCAGCAGGTGGGCGGACTTTCCCCAGTGCGATTTCACGCTCCCAGCTCTTGGAGCCATTTTCTCGATTTCGCTAGCCGTCCTAACATCGCTACCGGTCAAGTGCGAATGATTGACTTGAAACTGGAAGCGAGAAGGTCGCTCCAGAAACCGGGAACGTGATTTCGCAGTGGGGAGGAGCCCGCCCACCTGCTCATTTTCCTCCTGTGTTAGAACCGTTTTTATTTATTTATTTATTTATTCATACACTCGAAGGTGTGCCAAAAAAATTCACATTACAAACGAAACATGTTAGACCAATCCAACGCGCACTTGTTAGTTCACCCTAACCCACAGTATACTGCTACAGATGTCAATTGAGTGGAAAGAAATTGAGTCCCAGCTCATATTCTGCGCCCGTCCCTTGTGTAACCCTTAGCAGGCGAGTGACAGTGGGGAATGCCACTATTCATTCGGGTAAAAATGAATAGACTAACAGCTGATTTTCGGAAGTTAGGTATCCTCCGCCCTAACAATCAGCTGCTAGGCTCACCTGTGGTGGAGATATAAGATAATGAACAAGGGCACAAGCTAGATATAACAAGAGCAATTACTAGCAGTAGTGAGGGTGGGTTGGGTATATAATGAGACAGATGGATAGTGAATCATAAAAGCATAGAAAGCACGAGACATATCCTTTGAATTGACAGAAAAAAATTGAAGTAAAACGCCCAGAGAAGAACCAGAAACCTGAAATACAAAATCATCAACCAAACAATATAAAAACTAAAAAGGAAAAACCAAATAACAACTTGCAGCACATAAGAGCTAAGCTGACTATCACTGCACTAACGACCTAAAACAAATCACAAAAAGAAATCATCAACAGAGGTAAGGACCAGAATTCAAGGCATCAGAAACATTGATCTTTTGTAAACTTCTTTTAAAAGCAGACCCATTCCTAGCCGACAATAATTCAGGAGGCAAGCGATTAAACCAACGTGCGCATCTGTAAAACAGTGAATTGAAAAGCCCAGAATAGAACCTCTTATTCAACCTAGGATAATGAAGGTTGAACCCTCCGAGCCTACTGCTAGTTGGCCTGAAGACCCAGAAGCTGCTGGCTCTGAGATCAACCTCCTTACGTAGGATTCGAAAACAAAATACTAGATCCGCTATTATCCTTCTATTCCTTAGACTTTTCAAACCCACTGCTTTGAGACGCTCTTCGTAAGCAGGAAAATCTATTCTGTGCAAATTCTGAGAATTTTGTAATTTTTGACAAAAGAGCATCCGAGTAAATGTACGCTGGACTTTTTCGATCTTCAAGGACTCCTTCTCGCATGTGGGATTCCACACCTGGGAACAATATTCCAGATGAGGTACAACATAAGCTTTATATAGTTTAACGAGAAGGACCTGGTCAGAAGCATGAATATTACGAAAAATGGCAAATAAAGCAGAGTATGCTTTCTTTATTGCATTATCAATATGTTCAGTGAATTTCAAACGAGAATCAATTGAAACTCCCAAGTCTCTAACTGACGAGCAAACCGCCAGTAGAATACCATTTACTTCATAACCAATTGGCTCATGTTTTCCTATATGCAAGAAGGAGCACTTGTTTGGGTTCAGTGAAAGACCGTTACACGACGCCCAAGCAGCCAATCTGCCAATGGCAGATTGAAGTGCAGCATGCATAGCATAATGATTTTCATCATTGTAGCATACGTACAGCTTGATGTCATCCGCATAAATCTGAACACTCACTCCATTCACATTCAAAAGATCCGGTAATTCCATTGTAAACATCAAAAATAGTAATGGAGAGAGCACCCCACCTTGGGGCACCCCACTTGTACACTCATATTTCTTGGAATAAGATTGCTCCACTCTGACTGTCATAAATCTGTTTTCAAAATAAGACTTAAACCACTTCAACAGGTTCCCTCTGACACCATAATTGTAAAGTTTAGATAAAAGAATATGGTGGGGAATTTTGTCAAAGGCTTTAGACATATCAACATAAACAATATCTATAGACATTCCAGCATTGAGAGCTTTTCTCCAGTCAAACACACTTTTCACTAAATTAGTTGTTGTGGATTTACCAGGTACAAAACCGTGCAGTTCAGGAGGAATTGGATGAGACTTTCGTAGCCATCGAAATAGTTTGTTTCTTATAATTTTCTCCATTACTTTGATTGGAGTGGGTGTTAGACTTATTGGTCGGAAATCAGAAACTGTAGTTGCGGTTGTGGTTTTTGGTATCGCAATAACAATGGCTTCCTTCCATAAACTTGGCACAACAGAAAAGGTCATAGAAAGATTAAATAGGTCAGAAAGAGGCTGTGACAGCGAATCGGCACATCGTCTGTAGACTATTGGAGGGATACCATCGTAAGGCTCTGTGCAAGACGAGTTAAGAGAGCTTAATACAATCCTCACATCCGTTTGATGAAAATATACCTTATCAAGAAACTGGTCACCGTTGGAATTCACAGCCAAAAAATCATTTTGAAATTCTTCGGACTTGGAGAACACGCCAGCAAAAAAAGCGCCTAAAGCTTCTGCCTTTTCCTCATTATTCCTACAGCAGTCACCACTATTATCAAGAAGTGTAGGTAGACTTGGCCTGGTCTGTAATTTACGACGCATATAACCAAAAAGACTTTTAAATGGGATTTTCAAGGACAAACGACGTTCATGATTAGCAAGGAATTTTTTCAGATGAAAGTTCAAATCATCACAGACCTTCTTGTAAAGGGAATCAGATAATGGATATTTCAAAGCCTCAAAAAGATGATGTTTTTGATCGATTAACGTACATATATGTTTCGGATAGCTAAAACCAACGCAATCAGAAGTTTTCATGCACCCAAATCTGCCAAGACCCTCATATATCTTCAGACAAAAAGCTCGATAATAATCTTCAAAACACGTGCATTGCCCATAAACCGCCATCCAATTGACAGCAGAAAAAAATTCATTGAGACACGGGTAGTCAAATTTGAGGAAATTAGGCTTAGGATATTTTGCTTGAATGAAGCAGCTTATCCCAAAAGTTCTTGTCCCAAAACACGCAGGCTTAACTGAAGAAATAACGTGAAAACATTTTAGAATCCCCTCACTTATAAGTTATCGGGAAAGGCCATTTTGAGTAAAATGCCTTCCCGTGTAAACAATTTTCTGGCCAAGATCTCCTAACCAATAACAATGAAAGGCTGCGCTGAGGTGGAAAAAAATTTAATCCATAAATTCTGCATCAAACTCTGCTCTCGAAATAAGTGACACTGAAATTAATGCAAAAAGAACGCATAATTCCACAGAAGTGCTCTGTTCTGTCGGTCGCAGCAAATCTACCTTCAAAAAATCTCACCATTTACTTCAGCCAGAATCACTGATTTTCTTGTTCGGTTGTATAATCGCATCGCATTGTAGAATGGATATATATCCCGCTTTCTCTGAAATTGTTTATCGAGAGTTACTCGGATCTCTTCTATGCAGTTGACCCTAGAGTTCAATTTGATCTTGTAACGTGAATTCAAGAAATGGATCTATACTTAACACGTTGACGCCGCGCAATGGTGCGCGGACCTCGTATTCAGTCGTTCTAACTTGTGTTCATATAATCACTTTAGGCTAAGGGGTATTTCATGTTGGTCCCGCCCTATTTTTGCAGGCTCCTCCCACTCCGTTGTCTTCCACAAAAGTCTTTTTTCGTTCTCAAAGCTCATAGAAGGTGTTACAAATGACCGCGGAACCTCAAGCGACTAAGCACGCCCCGCCCCTCGGGGGTAAGCTCCGCCCACTTTTCAAAAAATGCCGAAATTCGCACGAATTCTTGAAATTTAAAAAGCATTTTTTGTCGTGAGCAGGGCTCGCCAAAAGGGTGCGAGGTTGACTCGCCCATTGTAATTTTGTTCTTCACGCATACATGCATGCGTACATGCATGCAGCCAGGCACAAGAATGCTGAGAAACAGCTCGTCCACAGGGACACAAAAAATGGCTCGTTATCAACGTGTTGATCTAAAAATCACAGCGAAAATACTAGTAAATGCTGAATGATTTTACTCACAAAGTGTATAACCTCCCTTTCCTTCTCGCTCTTGGGCTGTTCACAAAGACTGCTCAATGCATCACATGTTGAATCTGAGTGTGATCTACAATCACTGTTGTCTTTGCATCCTTTGCCATGCATATAGATAAGTTGTCCTTCTCGGATATCTCTGAATAAATGAATCGCTTATGGTTTTCAAAACCTCAACGACGGGAGTTTTCCATTTCGTTGCATGTCATAATGTGTGCCATCAAGGTTTTGCTTTCTTATTTCTTGGCAACATATATGATATAAGTCATTTATAAAATCGTGACGACGGATTCGACTGTGGTCTTTGCGTCCATAGGAGCACAAAAACTCATATAGAGGCATCACCCCTATGCTCAGCTCACTCACTTTCATTGTCCAAATACTACCATATGTAAGAGGAAACACCATTCAAGTAGGGATGAAAACCAAGAAAATGCGGTTGCAGGGAAGTGCTTGTCGCGCGCGGCCGCGCCATCGTCAGGATTTTTTGAATGCCCTATATCTGGTTAATAAAGGAAATAGACGCAAGCTTGCTAAGTCTGATCCAACTCACAACTACTTACGGAGAATTATAAAAGCAGGCAACAGCCGCGAAAGTAGAGCATATCTTTTGTGAGCATCCAATTCTAGTAGTGTTTCCTCGCACAATCTGTGAAGATCTTGAATAAGTACAAACAAAATATGCACCACTTAGATGAAAAACAACAAATACAAACCAATGTCTAAGTCTTGAAAACAAAGCTTCGTTAACGTTTCCAGATGTTTTTGAAGTTATCCTAACTTCTAAACCAAATTCGTCTTCAGTTGATTTCACAATTTATCTGCGGGAAAGCTTTATTTGTCAGACCTTAGGGTTTCCGAGATTTGAGATCTATTTATATTTGCTCAATGTTATTATAACGCTTCGCTCCAAAAGTTGAGCGTTTCTTTTCCAAGCTTGTATGGTAGTTGTTGATATATATAAAAATTTTTTGGTATAACTGTCAAGAAAGCAAGTTCTGTGTTTCGTAGAGCACCTCGGAGGCAGCGGCTCGGCAGAATCTCGACTTGAAGTTTTTTTTGCTTACCTGGGGTAATTCGAGGCGCTGATTTTGAAACGCCTTGAAAAGCGCGAAAATGGTAAAAACCACCATTTCCCAAGGCCTTCCATTTTGAAGAATTCGGACGAATGGAGCACGTCCCCGGGTAGGGGAACGAAAGCCGCCAGTGCGAAAGGACCAGTGTGCCTCCTTTCGCGGGCCTGGTCCTTTCGCAATGTTGGTGCATGTCTCAGGACCAGCAGTCCGCGGAGGCGGTCCGAATTGGCGGCCTTCGTTCAGGGCCTGGCACAAGCCGGTTTCTAGGGTTTCTAGAAACGAAGTCTTCCCTAACTTTCGGAAGTTTTACGAAATCCACTTCGACTTACCTACTTAGAAGAAGATGAACGAGAAAGATTGTTTGAAAGAAAAAACGTGAGATAAGAGTGAAACCCGAATTGGAGCTAATACTGCGCATGCACAGGGGTTCGGCTTGGAGCGCGGTATTTGACAAAGCGATTTATAAAGAAATTTAGGCAAAAAACAAAGGAAAGGCAATAATATGAAGATGTCTTTATGTTCAGGGATAGATTTTTGATCGGGGAATCCGTCCAAACCTTCTCTAAAATTAGTCCGTTTCCAGACGGTTACCAGACGATCTCAGATCGTCTGGTAACCGTCTGGAAACGGACTAATTTTAGAGAAGCTAATACTTCACATAAGTTCTCAAGTTTTCTTACTACATAATTCTTTTGCAAATAATTTTCTATGTATACAGTTCATTTTTTATGTCATATGATTCTGTGCGCTGTAAAGAAGCAATCTGTTTATTTTAGCCTTGCTTTTGAATCGCGCGCACTTTTCGCCGTACACGAGCATGTCAATCGTGTGATAACCTATCTGAAAAGCTTGTGTTCGACTAAATGGCGCTTATTCTTGGCTTGGCCCCGGCTCGTCAGAAACGATAACTTCTTTGCATTTTGATCCAACAACGAAGTCCACCCTGCTTCCAGACGATCTGTGCCGGCCTTTGTTCGCCTACTCCACGTCTCACCATGGTTAGAGAAGCAGAATCGTTGCGGGACCCTCGCAGTTATAACATTGCGGCATGCCTTCTCTGACGGGTAAGGGAGAATCGCAAGTTTGTCCGCGCGAATTAGAATGGCTTGCGCGTAACGGGTTTAGGAGCAGTTTTCTAGGAAAGGGTAGCATGCTGTGCGCTCGGACCTGCTCTGTTCTCATGATTGGAAAGCAAGCAATTTTCCATATCAAAATTTTGAGAAGTTCGGTTTTGGGGAGCTGCTGCCTTCAAAGGCAGCTTCCATCCAAAATCTACTCACCCAGATTACCACTTGTCCTACTAGCAGGCCCTGAAAGTAAGGCAACCGCTTTGGCCCGGTGCCCTAATGTTGCTATCAAGAGCAGATACGAACCTGGATCTTCTTTGCGCTCCGTCCCCCTTTTGCGCTCCACCCACCTACGGATTGTACCGTGAACGTGTTCGGACGTGACAAGCAACGTCGAGCCACATAGTTTGTGATGTGGCATTGTTGCACACGACGAAGTTTCCCATTGCATACGACGTAAATAGCCCAGAGAATCTCGTTCACGTTTGCCAAGATAGGGCTGCAAAAAGGGGGCAATTTTGAAGTTTTCTGATGATTTGAACCTCATTTTTCGAATCAGCGCCATGTAAAGGCTCGATAACTGTTAAAACATGGAGGTCGAAATTTTGGGTGGATGCATCCCTTCACGTTTCGACTATGCATAAATCGCAAAAGCGAGGCTGGAAGCAAACATTACTAATTATTTTCTTTCATAGAGAGATAGCTTGCCAAAATACAATTTAATAAAATCAAAACATACCTGTAGTACAAGTTTTTAACTAATCTTTCTGTCTAAGTGATCTGCGTATAGACACTTGTCACTTGATCGGCTCCCACTCTTATGATTACGGTAGTGTACGATATTGGGTTAAAATGTCAGTCAAGATTACGTACGGTTTTTTTATGACTTTCAATAATAATATCCATTACGAGATGTTCTGAGTCAACAGAAGACGTGAAATCAAACTTTGGTTGTTTTTTGGTGGTAGGGAAGCAGTATAACTCACATTAGCAAACGGTTGCAAATCGTTATCTCCTTCAAACGTAACCTCACTGTTATTGAAAGACTTGTAGACCATGGGTCCAACCCATTTGCTCAAAGCTATCGAATATGGGTTTTCCACGGCGTAGTCGTTGAAAGATTCAAAACTGAACAATTAAACGCAAATGATACGATATGTACATCAATCCATTCAAAGATATAGTAATTTCGCGTACAATTCATAGTTTTGTCCATAGTGAAGTACTTCAGTTTTCCTAGTAGAGCAGTCTCTAACGGCTATATAAGCCAGTTTCTCCAGATCGCAGCTCCACTTCTCAAACGAGCTTATCAACCATCAGGTACGCGTCAAAATAAACAGCTCACCACTTTGTAAATATTTGACCCAATCGGTTGCCTTCTTCCACCTATATGAACGGGATAACCCTGAGCCACGCGACTTCGATAAAGATTGTGATCGTAAAGCATTACATTCCTTCGAGAAATTGTTGTTGGGGTGCTTACATTGCATAAAACCTCTTTTGTTGCAGTGTCGCGCACAATCTCAAAATGAAAATGTCCATAGACTGGTTTACCAGGTAGTTTAGGACTTACATAAAAAAGGAAGTTTAGTGAGAGGAGTTTAGTGCGCCAAGTAAGAATTCTCATTTTCTGAGGGGTTCCTGAAATGCAACATTGATCGAACATTGGCCATAAAGTTTTCTTAGTATTTTTTTTTCTTTGATAGATAATACAAAAGATGAAAGAGAAATTGGATATGAAACCATTATAGCGAGTTTCCGTTGCCGCTTTTTGTGGGAGTTTTTGAAAAAGTCGAATATTGTCGATAAAGACGTGATTGGGACTATAGCTAAATGACTTTGCGGATCGTATCAGCCTAACAAGTCCCGTACAACTTTTTTGCTGCTATCCATTTAGACGAAATCGCAGTCAAAGAATTCAGCAATTACGCTTACAACACATCTTGATATTTGAAAAAATTTGCTTTGTGTCGCGAATCTGCTAATGAAGAAAATTTCAATGAGATAAAAAACACTAACAAATATTTGTAGTTTAAAGCATGTGAGATTGAGGAACGACAAACGTAATTGTCTAAGGTGAGCCGTCTTTACATTAAAGACGCATAGAATGTTAATACGGGAAGCCGAAAGCACTTTGAAAGGAATTTTCCACTTGTCCGACCACCGGTGCAATTTCCAAGAAACGAGTTCATGTAGAAAAAATCTACGCAGACGTAATGATCATTGACGTATACATTAGTGCGGTTCCTCGAGAATGAGGGATAACCTCTCTGCTGTTTAAAAACCATATCTCGATTTGGAATGCTTCGTAACATTTTTCTCATCCTTGTAATTGGCCGTTTGCAAGCAGAATAAACTAATGTTTGATTTTGCAAATAACACATACATTTCTTAGAGTGCCATTGTATCTTTGCTAGTAGGTTCTTCAAAACTTGTTGAAGAACTGTTTACACTTTTTTTGCTAAACGTAACCTTTCCGCTTTTTTGATTCGTCTTACGCGCTTGTGCGACCATTATGTCATACCCCCCCCCCTCAAGAATGAGTCGCGAAATTTTTAAAAGTAACATGGACTATGAAAATGTGTAAGTGACTCGTTTATATGCAAATAATCGAACTAACTCTTAAAATTTTCAAAAAATTGAATTAACCTCAAAAAATTTTTTCGGAACCTTCAAGGTCATGGGCCTACAAAAATTTTGGGAAGCATCATCCTGGGACCGCCACTGCCAGCTGTTCGTCGTCGCTTTTAGTTTATTCTCTGAAAGTTTTCGTATTCTTCCTTTACCTAAATAAAGTACCGCAGTGTTCATAAGCCAGCCGTGATACAAGCTCGGGGTAGATTTTTGGGCCTTGCAAATTTTTGTTAGAGAAGTTATGCAACAAAAATGATTGATTTGGCATACGATGGATCCAAAATGCCGTCTTGGCTTATATTTATATTTTGCGCATATGCACTTGTGACTCAGTCCTCCAAGCCGTCGATGCATATTTATATTGCGGAAGCGACATATTTGCCCTTTCAACATGTTGATGATTTGTGGTGAGACAGCACATTTCAAGAAATTGTAGGGCCTAAGGCATACTTCACGCGATTCCACGAAATCGCTACATCCAAGCGATTTGACAATTTGTCAGATGCCTATAAATTGACCAGGCGTGATACAGATACAGATCTCAGATACACATGGGCGCGTAGAGTCCGTAAGTCGTAGCAAATACATAAGTCTGGCCAAAGCAAAATACGTTTACGACCAGTTATGAAGAGTCATTGCAATGCCAGATCGCGCAGCGACTAAAATCGCATGAGGTATGCCTTAAGGGCCGGGCATACTTCACGCGATTTCAGTCGCGACGCGACTTGGCAATCTGCCAGAAGTCTTCAGATCCAACACTAGCAAACTGCACATGCATAATGTGTATAACCGATAAAATGCCCTTCTTCTGTACATTCAAAATGTGCCTACAGTGAGTTATGGACACTTGGAATATTGCCAAATCGCGTCGCTACTGCCCGGCCCTTTAAGCTGTTCACTGCGATCATTGTAATTATGCTGTTGGTCTTACATGACTAAGAAATTTTCGCAAGGACTTGTTAATTGAGTACGGCAGAAGTGAATATATGAGCAAAATTTTTCAACTCAATTGAAATGACAACAAATGTGAGCATGAGTAAAGGGTAGCATCCTAGAAATCCATCAAATATAACACTTGCTAAAATCCGCGGGTAACCTTTAAGGACTACACCAAAATAATCGAGTCATTTGAGGTACTTCGACATGCAAACTAACCAGGTATCTTGTAAGTGCAAAATAATATGCTGCAACATATGAGGTGAATTTCTTTGGATACTGGTTGTGATGTAATGCTTATAATGGAGTTGATATATGCTTCATAGTAGGAGTTTCTTGAAAATTCCTTTGAAAGAGACAGTTTAAAAAATAATGGAAATCGAAAGAACAGTACGCTGACAGAAACCATGTGTCAACTCAAACGCGAAAGAGAAGCGACTTAGAATGAACGAGGCTAAACAAATCCAAGAACATGAAATGCAATTAAGTCTTGCAATTATTGGTAGCATCTCAAATTCCAATTTCGGTGCATTGATGTAGATTATGATGTGAAACAAGCGTACCCAATGTATAATTTTTCGGGACCCACTGGAAAAATTGATGCTAGAGGACTGCTCAAGAGGCATCATTGATTTACAAGCAATGAAGCAATGTACCATTTTAATGATGTGTATAAAGCCGGAACTGTCGACTAAGCATTGCGTGCTGGATCCATAAAGTTCAGAAAAAAACCAAATGGAAGTCAATGACAAATTGAGATCCGGAGACTTTAAAAGGTTGAACTAATCGGTGCTTGAACGAGGTTGAAACCTATCCGTCGTGGATCAATGAATCAAGATCACAGACTTTGCTCAAACTTTACGTAGGGTATGGGAGAGAGGGGGGGGGGAATTGACGCTTAACACGAATATCAGCACCACTCTTTACTGCAAGATCAAGGTGGGCCACCACACTTTTTACAATCATTCAACGATAGAGGCTTCACCATTCACAGCGCTTGTTATTACCGTAACCAGCATATACCAGCCGAATTTGTAGCACTCGCACCACTACCGCGTATGCCTTATACTAGGTTAAAAGCACCGTCTACACCAAGTAGGCGCTGACGAGATTATGATGGCATACTAGTGTGGCCCCCCTCATTAAACAAACACCCAAGCTGCGCCGCGATCGCTTCCGGAGCAAGCAATCCGCTTCGGAAAGGACTTATCCGGAGCTGATCACTCGACCCAGATATTTGCTCCGCTCACTTTGCAGGCTTTCCTCCGCCCTTGTTGCAGAGGGTTCTTCAAAAAGGGGATTTTTGGGAGTTTTCGCGGACTCGCAACTCCATATTCGAAATCAGAGCCTTTGAGAGACCTGAAAGCGACACAAACATGGAGATGTTGAGAATTTGGATAGACGGTGCCTTCACGTAATGTGGAGCAAAGTTCTTTGCTCGACGCGAGCTAGCCTGTTTGTCGTTCAAAATAACCTATGAACTGATGTTAGGCCATTTTACACGTTCGATAGAAAACAACTTTTTGGATCAAGAATTTTGAATAAATTCTCGTTACATAACGCAAGCTCAAAAAGTTGAAATTTCGCTTGTGGAAAGTCAAGTCAAGAGTTTGTACACTTGCATGTGACCAGCATCAATTTACATAAATATTTTGCAACCGTTTTCGGTTCGCTTTCAATGTGTAACTTGCTCGGCACGATAATGTGCAGCTTATTTTACAATTTGATTTACGTCCAGGGCTCGGCACAGGTGGCTTACGAGGCAAGCTGAATATCGTTTCATAATAAAAAGCAAAGGAAATGTCGTTTAAGCGGAAATTCTAGCCCTCCCCCTCCCCCCCCCCCTCCCACCCAAGCACAGTCGCCTTCTCCCTTGGGCCGGTAGTAATCCCCCCGACCTGGTGGCAGGTCTCGTCGGCAGGTCGCTGGCACCTTTTCCGTGAGGTGGCCAGAAAGTGAGACCCCAAATTTAGGCCGTCCCAGGCCTTATTCCAAAAAATTTTCTCGATAAAGATGCCGCCTCGACTCTTTAGAAAACTCCATAAAAGTCTGCGATTCCAGAACTCCTCCTTTTGTAAAATATCTGGAAGCGCAGGAGGAGCTGCCGGCAACTTCGCGATGTCAGTTGCCGGCAACCTGCCGGCAGCTCGTCGAAATCCGCGAGATGGCAGCTGCCGGCAGGTCAGAGAGCACGCGAAATAGCGTGCTCTTTTGAGAGAGGGAGCTGCCGGCATCTCGACGTGCCCCTACCACGTCGAGGTGGTGGCACCTTTGCCGACGGCGTCTGTGAGATTGCGAATTGCGGCGATATCACACGATTTACGTCAGGCGAAAATGTCAAAAAATTCTACTTTCCATCCAAAAACCTTCATTTTTCTCAATATATGAGTTTTTCTTGTTTAAAACGACGATTTTCTAACAGAGGAAAAATCTAGTAATGCCTTAGAACCATAAGGAACACCATCTTTTTTTGCAATCCTTTCTAAATCTTATTTGCACCGATTTCGCCCCTCTCTCGCTCATATCCATCAGCTGTTCTTTCAGGTCAAAGTCTCTCGCGCAATGTATCGATCCTTCTTTCAGGCGGCCATTTACCAGTGCGTTGCTCACATTGCTGATGCAAACAGCAAGGACTGACCGAATGGTCGAGTGGTAACGCGGCAGCACTTGAAGTTAGCACACTTAGGTTCGACCGCGCGCGAGACAGCAGTTTTGCGGCTGTCTACGTTATCAAAATTTGATGAGCGAAATAACCGCGTACTGAGATTATACAAGATTATTAAAACCTACAATCACTCCGCGAGCTGCCGGCGGAGTTGGCATCTTTCCGCGATGTGTGCCAACTTGCCGGCATCTATGATGCCACCAGGTAGGGTAGATTACTACCGGCCTTGATGTCGCCTTTCAGCTTCTATAGAGGGCGCAAATTGTCATTTCTGCCGTATCGGTCCCATTCCTACAAAAACCAAAAATCTCCTGTTTCAACAGGTTCGCCGGTCTGCCCCGAAATAAACAAAAGACTTGTCTACAGCGAGAAATGAAATGACACCAAAATTAGTTTGTAGATGAGCAATGGGGACTTAGGACTATGTACGAAAAATTATGAAAAATGCGAACTGAAGGCGTGGCAAACTTTTTTTGGAGTTGGGTGGCTTTCCAGCCACCTGGACAACCTGAGATGGCTGTGAAAAGAAAAAGTCATGAATCTTCCTCCCTTCACATAATTTTCTAACATGTTTAACAAAGCTTTGTTCTACATCAAAACCCTACAACTGAGTTTTTTGATCTCCCTAAACCATCTCTTCCTCGCCCAGTCACAGCCATCCGACTATATTGTACGGTGGCGGCAAGCCTGCTCCAAGCGCGAAAGAGTGCACGCCGGACACAGCATGCCGCCAATTTGGAAAACACGAAGCATTCTCAGTTCTTTTTTGTCTGTTCAATGTTGTTTTACGTTGTTTGTGGCAAAGTCTATGGGGACTACGTTTTTGAAAAAAAAGCCACCTTATGCCGAGCCCTGTTTACGTCGTTTGGTTCTAATTTGAATCACATAATTTCACACTTGTTTCAGATAGGTATGTATAGCCAAGTGATTATATGCCAATCTAGTAATATAAACACATAAAATGATGGTAACAAATGGCATGCGTATTTGCAAACGAGTCGTTTCTTCATCAGTTTATAATTGAAAACTTTTGGTATTCTTCATAATCTATATTTTTATGATACGCTAACAAGTAGATTTGTAGAAGCTCCGTCCTCGCTCCCGCACGACATCTCCTTTGCTTCTTACTCTCAGAACTATCCAGCTTGCTCGCGTGTAGTCCTGTCCATGCCTGCATGTGCGTTCCGAATCACCTGTGCTTACGAACCCAAAATCAGGTTTATTCTTATATAAGTAAAAAAAGCATGGGAAAACATTGATTAGAATAAAATGAACGAAATAATCAAAAAGGATATCTGTAATAAGTCATTCTGAGAAGAGATATTTTCGCTGTTTTGTTCGCACAACGCCATTTCCTCATCGCATGTTGTGTTCGTAGGGCAATTTGTGCACTGAGCGCCTACCTCGTATATAGCCTGCCCAATGATGTTGCCACTGAAACTAACACTATTAAGATTCAAAATTTAACCATCAAATTACCTGTCATTAGCACACTCTTATTTCAGTCAACATTTTTTCCTGAAAATTAGGCTAAAATTTGTACCACAGAAGCTGAAAGTAACGATAGATTTTTAAATAGAGGACATACTTACGATGAAAAATTGATGGACTCAATTCTTCTACAGCGAAATTTCGATCACCGTTTCATCCAAATTTGAAATTTTGCGAGCAGACAACAGTGCGATTTTATGCATTATCGAAGAATTTCAAAATGCATCAAAAATCTTTGTTGATAAAAAACAAGTTTTTTCTCCAAAAAGTCACGGAGGATCAGTGATAAGAGCAGGTCCTTTTTTACAGATCAACCCATCTAAACCATCAGTTGTTAAGTGGAAATCAGCAGCATTGCAATTTATGAATAATCGAGCGCACTCATTCTCCACGCCAAACATTGATTCATGATCATATGTATCAGATCCATACAAGACAAGAAATTTCGAAAAAAAACGATTCAATTCTGGAGCCTTAAAACTCTGTATTGTTCGTTGCTTATTCACATTACTAATTCAACAATTAATAAGGGACAGCTATCGCCGTACAGATAAGAACATCAATGTACAACCTTGCACTTTTCTAAACGGAATCATATCGCACAAGTTCAGGGGGAAGTCGTCAAGTTGTGTTAAGGACCTGACTCGAGTGATAAGCGTAATAGGATAGGGCAAACAAACTGTCGAAGCTATGAATGTTTGTTCCATATAGACACTCTTTCACGAACAAGACTCGTCGAATTCTACTAATCAAGGATATTTGTACTTATCAGAAAAAAATCGGATGCAGCAAGGAACCCTAAACGATTTTTCGCCACACTGTTACTAAGCTCATTAGGAAATGACTTCGCAGAAGGAATATTGAATTGATCGAAAAATAATGTTGCACCACATACTACTGCGACGGTAGACCCGAAAGAAGTGAATAGAACCTGTGATAGGGCAAAGCAAGCCCATAAGATGGAGTACAAGCGTTCGCGAAAACACTGTTCCACCTAAAATGTGAAGCCAATACAAGAAATTTATTAGGTTGGCACAAAGAATCTTGGACAATGCATTTGGACAAATTTTTGCTCTGATATAATTGATTGGGGCATGCTGCACACCGGTGGATAAAGGAAATCAATCTCTACAGGGTTATGATAAGCATATGCCTTGTCTATGAAAATGCATGCTTTCTATGAAAATTCAGGCGAAAGTTCTAAAGCATAGATTTTGTTCTAATTGAAACTTCCAAATTCAATGAACATTAAGAAACCCACTCATGCTCCAATTTATAGTAAACACATACTCACATACTTACATGCACAGTTTGTTTAAATTTTGAGCTTGAACAACGCAAAAACGAGATAAATGAAAAGCTGCAAACTCCGCCTTGATCCCAGACCCCTCATGCTTGCTTAAATATCAGTTACAGACGAGAGAGAGAGCACAGTTCATGGGATTTCGAGAAAAAGCAGATTTTTTTCAAAAACAGCCCAGGACTTTCAAGCTAACCTAGAAAAACCTTAAAAATCGCATCTCTGTCCATAAAATGTTTGGAGATCTCCAAATTGCCAGGCGAATTTTTCTATGAAAATTGCTTATATATAGCGTTTTTCGCGTTTTCTCCGTGCATATGATATTTTTCGAACAGTAAAGCTTTAGAATAACGAAGATTCAAGCTTATATTTCCAAAAATTCATATGGGATTCCCTATCTAAGAAAAACTGGGATTGATTGCTTTGACAAAAGCAATCAATCCCAGCTACTAAAATTCGTTTTCTCGGTTTTAGCCATGAGAAGATGGCGTGCTGGTGTGGAATTGTCTGATGTAAGAAAAATGTGCACGAATAATTTGCAGGTCCCCAAAATTCTTTTGGACGGTGGATATCTGGTACGATGTTCTTGATTTTTCAGGCACTTAGAGCGTTTTGAAACTTGGTTTCAAGCTTCACGAATCAAACTCTATGTGAATATCTGAGCTTTGTCTCAAAAAGCTTGCTTTGCTTTATCGAATTATAACTGTTTTACTTTTATTCGTTTGAATGTAGCTATAGCGTGATGACCGATTATAGTATTATCTGAAAAGGGGAGAATGCAGATACATAAAGCGTCGTCATGAAACATATTAGGTTGTCAGATCATTTCTGTTACACTTTTATTTTGATTCTTAAAAATCTCAGAAGTTTTGGAAAGATCTCATGTTCACGGCGTATGAGCAGGGTCAAAAGGCTTATTCAAGGGTACCGTTGCATCCGCGATTCGTGCAAAACACTCACTTTGTGGCTGGTCCGTTTTTTCCCATTTTTTGTGAATGAGCTGGCGTTCTCTCAGGTGAGCGATAGACCGGACAATGTGGTAATCAGGTCATAATCTGTCGTGTTTAGCTAATACGCGAGGATAACGCAGACATGTCTGCACACGTTTTTCTGAGCGGTTCAAATTCTCAGTGTGCGCCGTCTTTGCAATCATCGGAATTTTTACGAAAAAAACGTCTTCAAAAATTTCAAAAAATTATTTCTGTGTTTTCTGTATTAATTTTCATACGACCTGAAGAGAAGAATTTAGGAGTTGATATTTTCTTGATATTTTTTTCAACCCTCGTTTTTGAAAAGCTAGAGGCACCGGCCTCCTTGTAAGAGACAATGCCAAAATACGTTCTAAAAAAATTCTGGAAGACGAAAAGCGCAAGTAGGTGCAGAGATCAGACAAAACTAAAAAAATTGACTGCTTTTATAAAACTGCCGTAAACTTGTTGGTCATTGGTGCACTTGCGGCATCAACCATGCTGCTGGGCAGACCTTGTTATGTCCTGTTCGTGTTGCAAATTTGGGTTTTTCAGAACGTTTCTGGACGTTTTGTAGAAAATTTTAAAAAATGTAACAAATCATCCGACAACCTGATATTAACCTTTTCTCTTTCCAAGGAGTTGCGCATGAGTCCTAATGGGCTCCACTGCGGTGGTGAGCCGCATGGAATAGCTTGAATGAAAGAGATAAATGAGTTACTTTACTAACCTGGGAGAATAGCGGCAAACGAGATTATGAACTTCGCCGCATTTGACGATTCCACATCCAACGTCCTTAGTTTTTGCCCATGCCATCTTTAAATATCAAGGCGCTTGACATTCAATCGAAAGGAAGTGGTAAACCTGTACGAAATGTCTAATTGGGTGTCGGGAGTGTACATTCCTATAAGTCACTCTTTTGCTCATAATATTTTCATGCTCCGCTATCTGCCTCCACCACGATTGTATCGCCTGCACAAAATCACAACGCATCCAATTTAGCAAAACAGCAATCAAAATGCTGTCAAGTTACCCAACGGATTGCTCCAGCGAATGTGACTGCATCTTCCTGATGGATTGAAGCAGTATTCTCTCCATTTTCTTCCTCACTGTAATTTCCAGTGAGAAGGCATTGTGCTGCGCGAGTATGCGCAAGCTCTTCCAATGCACAATTATATTTCTGAAATATTGAGCTAATTTTCTTCCGCGAATCGTTTCATTTGAACTAATTTCATGATATTTGTAGCTGACGGTAGCGGATTGCCATGTATCCTTTTCACCAGACCTTTTGCAAGCGATGATCTTTAATTGATGTATTCATCGCAAGAGCAAGCTGCTGAATGAAGAAACCTGCGGTAATTATGTAGCCTCAGCACCATGGAACGGAGTTCGTCTGCCATTGTTGTGTTTACCGAGCACATCTTATTGCTTTTCAACTCTGCAAATACATCGAAAATTGCAGGCGGTTACGCCACAGTCCTTTGGGTAGATTATTTTATCGATTTTTAGCACTTTCAGATGAGATAACTCAGCACAACATGAGTCTAACATAAGTATCTAATGTATCTACCATGATGTATTCCATAGTCAACCCTAGAAGCATGACCAGCTTAGCAACCATAACTTACCATTTAATTTTTTCACAATTCTCTTCTCTGATGTTATCCTGATCAATCTTCTGCTAGAGTGCTTGTTGCCAGAGTACTAAAATAAAAAGTTGGAATATAAGTTATAGAATTTGCAAAGTCGACATCATTGACATTTCTTCGTGTCATCCATCTGTTTGTCTCCCCCTATTTTGATAGTAAAAGCAAATAAAGTACTACGTAATCTCAGAATTTCACAAGTGGCCTAAAAGCATGAAATTTAAGTTTGAAAAGTCATCTAAAATACTTTTTTTCAAAATGTAAACAGCGATTACAAAACAAGATGATGAAAGCTAATTATAGCTGCAATCCAACTCACAAAGCTATATCCATCTTCAACTTCTTGGGATTCCTGCTGCACTACACAAAGTCCCTGCTCGTCGCAATTTGAGTTTTCGTGCGCACTACAGTCGCTGTCATTCTTGCATTGCTCTCCGAGTTCATAGATTGTAGTCCCATTTTCGATATTCCTATAGAATGGAATTGTACAATCACTATTTTTATCGTGATCTTTTTCTATTTTTTGGAGCAGAATGGAACACTACAAATTGTAATGTTTCTTGCTGAGCGTAGCAAGATGGTATGATCAAGTTTTATATGGCTAACATTTCGGCATCCACGCCGTCCTCGGAGCATGAATTGCGGTCACATCGCTCGACTTCCGCGCATTAGAGTGAGCATTGCTTCCGTTGTTTGTTTCTCGCACCAGGTGGCGCGGCTCTGGTAGTTACGACACGTGCAAGTAGAGCCATGTAAACTTTTGAAATCAAGCTCCGAGGACGCGTACACCCGTTAACGAAATAAAAGGCTACGCTCGGCAAGAAAAATTACAGTCTTTAAAAATGCCCAAATTTATCGATTGTCGAACGTGTAAAGAGCTTGAAATTGATTTTCTGTCAAAATGAACGTTTTTGCAGTCAAATGGATATCAGTGAGAGGTGTTTAACTGCAGAAAAACAAGCTTTAAGGATGATGTTTCTAGGATAAACGTTTGCAAAGCATTGCCTGACTCCGCATAACCTCTCCTTTGAGAATTAGATTAGTAGTAGGTAACAGTGCTTTGCGCTTGCGACAGCACTTGTACACATATCGTTCCGGTCGAGACAATAAGCGTAGGAACGTTAAATTACTATAAAAAGCGCGGAGATTTTGCTCCCTTTAAATTCTTGTCCAGACACGGTCGATATCGAAGAAGCGTTATAGATGGATCAAAAAAAAGTTATTATCAACAACTCAGATACTCTCTGCACGTATCCTGTTGATAAATCTCTTTCATAGTCCAAGGGGCTAATAAATACCACCACAATGAACTGTGGAAGTCAACCGGTAATCGAGTTATTTTTAATCGTCACTTCCTTCTGAAATCAAGTTTTGATGCTTTCCAGTCAATCTGTTACTTTTCACAGACCCATTTTTGGTTCAACGCAACCATCGAATTCTTGTTCCTGTGGCAGCCCCCAATATTGTTATATTGATGCCAATTTGATGCATACTTTATAAGAAACATTTTCGGAACATAAGCTGAGATTGATGTCTTGTAGCCAACGCCGAAATTGTTACAAACTTTATTGGCCAAAGTTTCGTACATGCTATTTTCGGAACAATTTTTCAATTGACCTTATTTCTCAGAACTGCCACAAAATGTCGAGCCAACTTCTTTTGCTTTAATACAAATAGAACATGTTACCCTTGTTTACTAATTTAATTTTACAGAATTTTACGCTCTCAAAACCGGAATTTCTCTGCAATCACTTATTATCAAAGCACAAGGAACATTTCTATGAAACATAGCCAGTCAATGGAAGCTGTTTACGTGAGCACAGATAGCCTTGATTTTGAGAATTGAGATTTAGAAATGGACACGAAGGATTTAGAAATGGACACGAGGGAATGAGAATAACGAGCAGTAGCTGCGGCCATTGAAGCCTCAAAATTCTCAAACGAGACAGTCATCAAAGTTTCATACTTTAGAACATTCTCTGTAAGCTGAAAGAATTTTGGAGCTCAAGTCGGGACGCTAGGACTTACCAAAAAGCATGATATCGATGATAACGTTATACTTGATTTCTTTTTTGACAATGCCCATTTTCTTTGCTCTTGTGCTTTCTGACTGCACTTGTACTACAGGCTTGCAGCCAGGGTCGGGCACGAGGTGAGCAAATGACAAGCTGGAAATCGTTTTTGGTGGAAAAAAGCAAGGGGAAATCGTATTTGGGGGGTCCGGAGAGGAGCCCCAGAAAAAGATTGTAAGTACAAGCAAAAGAAGGTCGAATCATGCTTATTACCTTATACATCTAATTCACTGGGAAGTAGTTTTCATAAGCCTCAACGCACAGCAGAGTTTGCGCGCGCTACATCGCACCGCCGCTAATTACTGCGTGCGTGACGTCGCATAAGCGATGCCGTTGAACAGCATGATTACGTGATCACAGATAGCACCAAATAACGTAAGCGAACGAAGAGAGGCTAGTAGAGACAAAGTATATAATATTATGAAAAACTTAAGTGAATGGGAGGTGTAATAAGCATTTTTTTCAAAAATTTTGCAAAACGGGTAAATGAAAATGTGAATTCAAATGGCTCGTTTGCAACGTACAGATGACCGAAACTTCGTAGGTACAGAACACGGGCCTGCAGGGCTTAACTTAGTATTTTCATTCAGAAATTAAGTGGCTGAAAGTTGTGGAAAGCTTTTTCTGAAAATTTCCCACTATCAAGAAAATGGAAAAATGGCTCGTTTGCAGGGCAGAGAAAACGAAATCGCGCGAGACTTGGTGTGTATACGCGCAGTAGGACTAAGGAACAATGTATAGAAAATTATGAAAAACTTATGTGAATGAAGAGCGTGCTTAACCTTTTTCCAAATTAGGTGGGCAATTGCCCACCTAATGCCTACCCGAGGTGGACAAAACTTTCAATTCACATAATTTTTTCAAAATTTTTACATAAATCTGTTGTGCAGCTAAAGTCTACTATATGGTGAGATTTTGGTTCCGAAACTCCTCCTCTTGTCTTTGTTAGAGCCTAAAATCGCATCAGCAGCCTAGCTTCCTATGATGGAAAGCGCGCCCCAGTCAATCGATACGCGCGAGAAGGCGTCTCTCAGTTCTATGACTGCGTTACATTGATATTTCTTCATTCCTTTATCATTTTTCTTGCTTATTCTTCTTACTGTTTCCTATCTTGATACAGGCGAAGAGTAATTAAAAGAATTTAGACAATTTGGGCGCTTTTGAGCGCTTTTGAGGTAACGTGTGGCCGGTGCTTTCGTTGCACAAGCACAGAACATCGTTTTTAGGCTCAAGGGGGTGTTCGTAAAAAATATTGGGATTTTGTTTTAGAAAACCTCGTTTGCCCACCTCGTGTCGGGCCTTGCTTGCAGCTACATATTAAGCTTGTTTTCATTATAAAAAGGTTAAGTTTTAGTCTGTCATAAATGGTGTCTCATAAAAAGTTTGAGACCATAATTCCTCGTTGAGATCAGCAGCGCGCTGATGAATATAAAAATTACTACTTCTGTTACTACTGAGCACACTTTTCAGTATATGGTCCTATAACCATAGATCGTCGATGTGCGGTTCTACAAAGCATGCATCAATCTTGCATTGATCAATCTCACAATAGACGCCGCTCGACATATCATGAACAATATACAGCGAAAACATTTGTATCAAATATTTGATCGTCACTGACCCTCTTTTGAAAAAAAACTTGCGGATCTACTAACATATTGTAGGGCTATCAGTGGCTTGTGGCGATACAAATGGATTACTCATTGCTTTCTATTAAATTATTCTCAAAGTTGGTGAAAAATCTCGCCATTTGCTAAATTGCCAAATTTATGCAGCTAATTTCCTTTTCAAGAGTTGTTCTAACTCTTCTTGAAAATCTTTAACCGGTTTTTCGGTAATTTTGTTGCAACAAAACAAGGAGAGACCGAGGAGTGACTGAAATACATTTCAAAAATCTCGGCTGTGGGAAGACGTGAAAGATTCTTCAAAAACTTGCTGCTTCTTCCCCGAGAATCTAGTCGCATTTTCACGCACTTTTGATTACCGTTCACGAGGGACTTCTATACAATCTGCAGCCGAGTACTGATCAAAGAGAAGAGCAATTGCCCGTTTAATGTCTTTAGCGTTGATGTTGCTAAAAGGAGAACTGAACTTGAAGAAAAGAACTAGACTCTGGGAAGTGTACACTTGCGAACAAAAAACATGACTAACCATTGTTCTTATTACGAATAACAAAGGTTAGGCTATTTGTACTCAAAAGACTTTGCCCTGATTAAAAAACCGGAAAGAATCAGAAAAGTCATTAAATTTGCCTCGAAAATAAAAGCGTGTCATTCAGAGCACAGTTAATTCTTTCGAATGTAGAGGTCTTTGCCATAAACGAACAGCTTCATTCACTTTAAATTATAAATACGCTACGAACCTACAAAAAACCTGATATCTACTCTTTCCTCTGTACGCAGCCGCAGTCTGTTGTCCTAAACGCGGACAAGTCCAAATTACGACAGAGAACCTTTTATCGCGGTCGCCTTAATTACCTTGCCTATGCGCGATCGCATCGCAAGGCACGAAAAACTTTATTGCAGCACGTCTTTAGTGTCAATCTTTCAAAAGGAGAAAAGGCCAGTTTAAAAAGATAAAGGATAAAGAATTCGGAGTCTTCACGCAGCGCATGAGGGCGCATCGAACGCACCATACTTCATGATCGAAGAGGCTACTGATCTGCGGACCCATTACAGTGATGCAAGGGGCCAGTCGACTACCAAGTCACTGCCTTTATTCTCCCAAATCACTCTACCAATTTACCGGACCCAGAGGGTAGAGGGCTTGGTTTCCCCAAAGGCGGGATCGAACCCGGATCCGATCTGGTCATAGCGGCACCTCCTCATACCACAACGTCACTCGTCCCCTGGTCAGCCGAGAAATTCTGATAACTCTTACCTAACATGGAGCTTTCCGCCTTGGCTGATTGTTCCATTGTTTGTATTATGCTATATATTGATGCACCAAACATGAACGAAAAATATCATCTCAAGCATTTACTCACGCAGTGGATTCAGAGAATCACTTTCAAGCTTATTGAGTCCAAAGCTTCTTCTCTTTGACTATGAGAAGTAAAGAGTATAAATAGAGATTTTGATTGTGGAACAGTCCTCCAATGAAATGTTTGTTTTCACAATTTTTGACCATTTGAAACAGCTTACGCAGAATTATAAAGGCAGGCTACAGCCATGAACTGGCCACATTGCTTTTGCGAGCATCCAACGCTTGTCGTATTGCCGCGGATTATCTGGAAATTATTCAAAATTTAAACTGACTCTAGCAACACTGTAATCACTACAAAATCAAAACTTTCCTTTTTTGCATAGCGCTAACAAATACTCGGAGCTCCTAAAAAATCAATAACGTACCATCGCTTTACAGCGTTAGATCGGACAAGTTTTCGGCATCACTGCTTTTGGCAAACCCGTTGGTGACTGAGATAAACTTCAGAGATTTACCAAGCTTGCAATGCTCCGTCCCTTTCATTGCTGGGAGACAATGGTATTAGCTACAAATGCTGATCGAGTAAATGTGGCGACTTTTTGGTTGCTTAGGACTCTCTTCTTGTAATATTTCAGGACTTCAGATACCGACTGGTTAATTATGTTACAAGAGTACGGTGGTTAAGCAACTTACAAAAGAAGTTTTTGAGTTGAAGTGGACTTTCCCAATGAGATCTATTCTCATTCGAGAGTCTTCGAGCGCTGATTTTATAGCAGTTTTTCATAGCTGCTCATCGGTCTACTGAACAAAGTTAAAAGCATTTTTCTGCTTGCAAACTGCATGGCTATGAACTGTGTAGATTACTAAATTCGTAATGAATGCGAAGACTTGGATGCCTGAATACCTGTTATATGTTTATCGTACATAAGAAATTGATCCGAATAGTTTCAAAGCTAATCTTTTACCTTAGAACTGCAACAAGCAAAATTCAACGTCACTTAAGACTAAACAATGCCTGTAACTTTGTCCAATGAATTGATAAGCAGAGAAGGAAAGCATATTCGTAATCAGCATTTCAAAACGATCACTGCAGTGACACTTTGCTGGGATAGGCCATTTTTAGTCGAATACCTCCCCTCTTTAGCAAATTGATATTCATTCATATTAAACACGATGCCTTAGTAAAGTTAAAGTATGTTGAGTTTTCGAAAAAAAACTATTAATTAGGTGTACCACGACTTTCGGGGCAGTTGCTTTGAAGCAGGCCTTTTAAGCTTAAAACTGGCTGGTATAGCCAGTTACAATCGATTTTTGAACATATAGTATGAATCTTTCATCTCACTTATACAACATTTTCCTAGCCCTGTCTCCACTTCTATGCGCCAATTTCCCGCTCCTACTGTATTTTCGTAGTCAGCATGCACATTTCCCTACCCTCTTACTCCCCTCCCCCTCCTCCTCCTCCCCCAGTACCGACGCTTAACGTACCAGCTACAAAATTTGCATAGGATCGATAAATTCAATGAATAATTTGTTAATCCAAAGGTATTTTTGTAGTCAGCTGCCCACTTACCACTCTAATCAAAATTCGCAATTTAAACTGAGGGCGATACATGATAGCCTTGAGGATGTACGTTTGCTAAATGCTCACTAACTCCTGTACAAACTACCAGCTCCCCCCCCCCCCCTCCGCCAAAGCTAAGTCTGCTGAAGAATTGATAGCTTGACAGCTGAATAACGATAAGTGGTCTATACTTCGTTTACGTGTGCAAAGTATGTGCAAACTGATTTAAAAATTTTCGTCCAAATTTGCTGGAAAATCCTTCATAATTTGATAACAAAACTGGTCTATGAAAGTCCTCTATGAATTCGTGGACGTTTGGCGAACGCAGACTGCGTGAAGGTTGAGCTTCAACCGTATTCTACGAGGTATGCCTCAGGCATTGAAGCAAACTGCTCACTCGCAATAGTTTCCCAATAGGCCACAGATCGAACTTTAATAGCTTCCACATATGAAATTTTTCGGAACATTGATTATTTTTATTGCCTCTCACTGCTTGGCACAGCTGGACACAGGCAAACTGGATGTCCTTTGGGTTAAAAGCAAAGGATGACGTCCTTCATGCCCGGCAGTCCAACAAATTGTTTTTGCCCCTACTTTTGAAAACTAAACTTATCCCACTGTTCCTTAAACACTTATAAATTTTCATCATTCACTACCCCGCCACTAAAACCCTCATATTTTGTAGACGTCTTCTGTGCTCATTGCTGCCTTGCATCCCATTCTGAGGAAATCCGTGGTTTTTTCGAGCTCCAGTGTGCTCTTCGTGAAAACATTGAAAAGCATTGATCTTACAAATGGCCCTTGAACCGTCCCAAATCACCTCCTCTCCTCTTAGTTACTGCCCCCTCCTCCCCGAGAATTTCTGAATAGCGGCAGCAACGCTACTTCGAGCGCGTTAGTGCGCGCCGAACGTATGCCGCCAAAGTAAACAAGTTGAACGTCACTGTATCTTTTATTGAAGTATTCTTCCAATCATCTGCTCTTCTCCGATTTTCCTCTACGTGCACTGCACCGGGTATATCACGACATGTCGCGAGCTTATGGGGGGCTTCGTTTACTAAAATCCCCTGCTCGTCTCGGCCGAATCAAAAACCTGAATGCATCGTCTCAAAACATAAGACTACTTGTTTTTGGCAACCTCATACTCCGAGAGAGAAGCTTTTGTCACAATATGGTACTCAAAAAGCAGCGATCTTTTGGAATAGAAGAGTTATTAACAGTTAAACATTTGTTACAGTTTGCAAACACAATGTAAAGGCTACTGCATGACGAAGGCGCAGAAGCGGTATCAGTTGAGCGGGCGCGAGCGCGGCGCGCGCGTATCTTCACCGTTATAAAACCAGTGTCTCATGCGCTCTGCGGCTACTAAAGCCGCGTTTGCGCCCAAAGGTATTGCGCCTTCGTCATGCAGTAGCCTTTACATATACATCATCCAGAAATAAAAATGAAACTCCGAAAGTGAAAGGCAAACATAGGCGACAACGGAAATGATTGTAAAATAGATTTCTTGATAAAGGACACCTTCTAGGATCCGGGTAGTTTCTTATTGATTAAGCGCCATTCTTTACCCTCATGCTTGAACCATAAGTCAAACTCACATTTGCAAACGATTGCGCTTGTGCTTTTCCATTGAAAACAACGGCATTGTTGTTGATGACTGTGGAATCAATACACCATGATGAAATCCAAGTGTCCCTTGCTGTGTCAAATAGACTTTCAAACCCAGCGCTGCTCAAGTCTTTAAGGCTAGATTAAGCTTTGATTAACTAACTAGAAGTAAATTTGATTGCGACAACATACAACGCATAATTCTGTCCGTAAAGTTGATTTGCAGTTGGTTCAGGTAGACAGCCACGAACCGCTGCAGAAGCCAGTCTTTCCAAACGGCAATTCCACTTCTTTATAGAACAAGTCTCTTCACTATCGAAGCACGTACCTATACCTACCAATCTATAAATATTCGAACCGCCTGGTAACTTGTTTGGTTCCGGATGAATACCAACTCCTTGAGCTATATGGCTTCGATAGAAGTTGTGATCACGTAGGATATGTCGTTTTTGTTGAAACGACATTGGATTTTCTACTGGACAAAAGTTCTCCAAAGCGTAATCTGTCCAACCAATCTGCAAAGCCAGTGAAGAATGGCATATGTGAAGCACTGCCGATAGTTACCTGCGATATCAATATTGATGAAGTTATGAGTAGTCGGATCGAAAGTGCCATTTAACCAAAGAGCGTTCAGCAAATTTACATTGATCGCATATTGAAGTAAAACGTGAAGAAAATGTAGCTACATTAAGTAGAGAGAATGAAAGATAATTACTAAAAATCTACGTTCGCCAAAGTGTCCTTTTTTTCTTACGAAGTTCTATTATTTGATTTGGAAGTGATGTTTGAGACAAAGACTGATTTGTCTTGAAGAGATTTCAGCAAGATTTCAAGAAATTCGTGCCTGCTAATACATCGGAAATGTCGTCTAACAAGTTTTATTAGGAAAAAAATGGACGCGCACAAATGCAGATGTTTTCAAACTTTGCCTTGTTTCTATTATGTTCGGTGATTGACCATCGTGCTATCTGTAGTGCCACACAGTCTGATTCTTGAAAAATGTTGTCACCTCCAATTAGAAAGTTTGGAAATTTTTCATAAGTCACTCAGCCTCTGGTCGTTGGCAAGTATTCTTCACATGCACAGTTGAGGCATGTGAAAACAACTTGTAGAGGCTTTACTTCAAGTGATGAGGACAAAACATCGAGATTGCAAAATCTCAGCGGGAAAGCTTCAATTTTGCACGTGAATCTCAGATATGTGTTGAACAAATAAAAGCTGAAACTTTCAATGACAAGCTTTGAACTCGAGAAATACAACTTGGGCTTCAGTATTTGTTTGTTCTATGTTATTGTTATTGTTATTGTTATTTGTTTCAAGATAAAAGGACTTTGAGGACAACTTGAGCTTTTAGAACCGTTTTGACCCAAGACTGCGTAGTGGAAGACGAAAGCTGCTACCTTATTGGCGGGGTAGCGGTCAAGAATAACGATAGCTCTGCCAGCTGCTAGCTGCCAGCTGCTCGCGCGCGCAGAACAGCTCGCTTCTCACTCATCCATGAAAGTGAGAAAAATTATTTAAACTTGAGTTTCTTTCACTCATCGTTTTCTACAACGATCAAGGAAGCTTACATATTTCACATGCTAGCCCAAGACATTTCTATCGCGTATTTATGGCAATGTGATTGCTGGTTATTTCCATCTTCAAAAAATAGCAAAAGCCTTAACATGAAGCACGTTTAAAGAAGAATGAAGGTTTGGCTTACTGCTTTGAAATGTAGGGCCTGCGTGAGCTCGTCCGCTGCTAGGCGCTGCTATCTTTGCACCTTTATTAACACCGGGACACTCAGGGTGCCAGTATTGCTAGCTATCGTTATTTTTGACATATACCCGGAAGCAAAGGCGCTAATAAGGGCGCTAATAGCGCTTTTCTTTTCACTGAAACACACAATACTGGAAAGTGACTTAGGGTATTTGCTTAGAGTTGATCGAGAAAACAGAACAATGGTTCGTCCTGTAGAAGGTTGTTCAAGGAAGACTTAGTAATAGAAGCTCAAGTGCAGAAGTAGAGCACGACATTTTGTATATGGCGAAAACTCTGTTAAATTGAATTTTTGTTAACTCTCTTAATTCTACACCCAGTTAACAGCTCTACGACTCCTCAAGTTAAGCTATCATTTGCCAATGCCGACGCTTAGCGTAAATTTAATAACCAGACACTACACTACAAACATTAGTGAAGCTTGAAAGGCTGATCTAAATCTGCTTTTCTATCTCTGCAGGGCTCTTTCGGGGCAGAAGTTATGAGCATTTTTCAAAGCAAAAGATGAATAATGGCAAAGATAAAGTCAATTGTTACAGTTATTTTAGAGATATTAAGATGGCTAAAAAATAACGTTTTAACGTTATTTTTTAGCCATCTTAATATCTCTAAAATAACGTTTTTAACGGTTTGCAGAAATGTCACAGATAAATTCGTGTATAAATGTTTGGTAACATTCGAAAGAGTATGAAAGAGGAATTGGATGGTTAACTTTGTTTGCTCAAAAATTATTTTTTGGTGGCGAAATGGTGCAGGAGAGCAAAAAAGCCAGATTTTTCCGTCAAATTTCAGAGAAACCAAACTTCAAAAATTAAAATTGGATGTAAAGTGCACGAATGGTACGCACACATCTCTCTGTAACCACTCGCATGGCCATAGATGGTAAAATTTGAGCGATTTGAATTGCCCCAAGACTAACTTCCACGCGCAGATACCTGGAAAATCTCACATTTTTGGCTGCGGAAATACACAAATAGCAGAACACAACCTGCATTGTGGTTTGCCATGTAGCCACGGGTATATATAATCATCAAATTACTCGTCTGTGCACTTACTACAAACTGAGAACGAAACCCAAAAGCCATAAAAGTAATTTTTTGTCTATGTCATGAGTAGATGATAGCAGAAGCCTGAAGCTAAACGGATACACAAAAATTACAGGCTAATAACAGTTAGTTAACATTATATTGAGCTCCGAAGTTTCATGTCAAAACGAAATTATGTTAGCCAACTTAATAAAATAGAGAAATTAGAAATACTGATATGTTTAAAACGAGTCTATAGTAAGCAGTCTCCTGACACTTGCCGTTGTTGTTCAAGGTCTAGAGAGGCTGTAGCAGCTATTTTATCTCGGTCATCAGTTCATTTTCGGCTTTGAAAATGCTCATGGATCTTTCCGAAGGCGCTCTGCTGATATGGAGAGCAGGTTTGAAATCAGCGCTCCAGGCCTTCACTAATGGTATGCATTGATCGGTTGCTACGACTTTGTAATTTTCTCTCATAATTAGAGGCAATTGAACGCGCTATACACTTACCAAATGAACCAAACAATACGTACCAGTTTGCCACAGACACTGTCCATTTTTTACCGCTAAAAGTTATTTTTGTACATTATAAACGTCATCTTTTTATGGAGTGCAAGCTTTACAAGGCTATTCGAACGCATCAATTTTGGTAAACGTGAAGGCTGAAGGCACATTGAAAAGAAATTTCATAATTAATAAGAGGATTTCCGCGCAAGTTGTGGACCTATAACTTAAGTTCCATATACTCTTCACATCGTACATTCAAATGTACACTTGCTTATTTTTTCGTTGCTGGAATTCGAGATACTAAGAATTGGCATGATCGTAACCGATGCTGTGCTGTTTTCAGGTAACTCAAGTATAATCATTGAATTTTAGCCTTTTACAGACGCTGCTTTTTATTCTTAGCATAAAAATGCTAAGTAGAGCGACATTTACGTTTACAAGGACTACAACGGTAGGTCAAATTCGTGCTAAAAATTTCCACACTCTCAAAAGTTTTGGAAAATAAATGTCGACAAGCATTACGTATACGAACTTCAACAAAGAAAACGCATGTTTTAAGAGACTTCTGTCTTTTGTCTGTAGACATGGATTAGAGGCAAAGAATTTTGCACTTGCTTTGTATTTTCTGGAGTACAACACCGCAGATTCAGCTGAGCCTGAGCTTCAAGAAAATGCTTGCATAAAAAGCTAGAAAAAAGCTTAAAGATGATATGAGGGAGGGTAGAAGTTTTGAAAGAAAACAGTACGCGGAGGCAAGGACTATACGCGTAAAAGAAGATTCTTTTAAACCTTTCCTTACAAATCCCAAAGTAAGCACGCAATCTAGTTGAGCAGGATTGGAACATGAAAAACCATCAAGTTTATTACTCATTTACTTCGAGTATTTGACAAGAAAAACCACCAAGTTTATTACTCATTTACTTCGAGTATTTGACAACTATCTGCGTAATTTCCACTGCCATCAGAGCATGAATAAGTCACAGATAACTTACAAAGGAAGGCAACTAACTTAGATTAAACTTTCGGATAGGATTATAAACAGTTAAAGTCACTACAAAAGTGACTGCAGAGATGCTGTTCATAGCTGCGGCGCATTATTTTGAACCAGTTATAACCTTTTCTTGTGCGAAATTGACAAATTACATAGAAGGCATTTGAATAGAAATTATTTTCAAAAATCTGCTGAGATACCAAATTGACATCACTTCGAGCCTTTTACTATTAACAAAGAACTTAGCGTAGTGAACTAACATTTAGATGATGATGCGTAATGCCAGTAGGTTGCTGAGCATGCAAATCTTGCACAAATAAAGCTCAATAATTCTGGATGATTGTCGCAGCGAAAAAGCGTTCCAAGCGATTCCGAATAAGTTTCTTTTGAAAGGCCAGTCCAAGTGGAGTGTCTTTCCCTTGTTAGCTGCATTGAAGACAACAATATAGAAAAAAACAACTAATACGTATTGTATAAAACATGACTCCTAACATTGTTATCGGATCTTTGCATAGCCAAATAAGCTGCAACTTAGCTTTCGCATATCCATTTCCAATCCAGATCTCGCAAATGGTCTATTCATGGACTGAAAACGCCGAGGCTGCGCGGATGTTCACGACTAATGTCTCCATTCGTGTCGCTGGCTGGTTGTTTTTGCAACAGCTTGGATTTATGAAAAAAGCCTCAGTGGAGCATGTATCACTACCGTCGACAACTTCCTAGTTTCAGGCTACAGCGAGGAAGTCCGAAAGACTTTGAGTGTTTATAGCTTTTTCGCAAATGCTGAAAGAAAAACGTTTCTAAACTGGGGTTTTGAATGATTTGTGTATAGGATTTTTTGTACCATTTAACTCGAAAAGATAGAGTCTCCCAAATTTATCTTTTTTATTGGGAACCGATCGAAGGTAAAAGAGAATATAGAGGTGAAGTAGTGTGTTAAAATGTACTGGGTTGTAACAAAAGTCGTGTCCTTCTGTCTGTAAAAAGCCACGATTCTCAAATCAGTGCGGTTGTTAGTTCACGAAACATTTTTTAGCCAAAGTAATTGGCTGTTCTATGAGTAGTTCATTTTTAAGACCCTTGGAAAGCGGTTGGCCTGCTGCATGCGTACGTGACTTCAGATTTGGTAACCCTTACCCATTTCAGACACTGCTAAAATTACAAAACAGCAATCATCCATATATCGGCACTTCATCATTGGCAAGCGTGCAAGTAGTGGCTCTTCGATCTTACTCATGTAGCATATTGCGAGACCGCACGGTCTTCGGCCTTCGCAAGTCCTCTGATTCGAGAATGGGTAAAGGATCTTCATCGACGACCGCTCCGGCTCGTGAACTCGCATCATGGCTAGCGCGCGTTTGTGGATCATTCTCGGCTTTACCGCTAGCTCGCAGGGGTTCTGTAATAGCAGCATTCCTGTGGTAAATTCATATAAGCTCGCTGGGTCTCCGCTGAACCTCAGATTTTCTCACACAACTCAAAACCAAGTTAGATCCTAAAATAACTTGGTCTTCTAGAATTTCTCATTTTGCACCGTGCTGCAGAGCGGGTAAAGGCTATCCAAGGACGACAGCTCCGACTTGTGTATTCACACCACAGCGGGCGCATTTTCCAGCCTTATAATAAACTGCAGCGCGCGGGGATCTGCAGCTCGCAGTATCCCTGTCCTATAATATCTAGTGTTACATCAAAGCATTTCTCAAGTTTTTCTTTTTAATCTCATCTTAGGCACTTCTTCAGTCTTCCCTATCTTTTAGGTTCACGCAATAATCGAACAACCTACTAGTATTACTTGAGCAAACACTGAAAGGTCAACAAAAAAAAACGGAGTTCCGGACGCATTACGTTTTTTCGAGAATCGTGAACTATCGTCCCAAGCAAGTTTAGGGGAAGGAGTAAGTTTTCAATATGCATTGGTGGGAATCATGACTTTTCCCAACGTGAGGCCACGCAAATGTTTTTCTTTCAATACTCCTATTAAACATGGTCCGTGAAGTAGGAGTACTGAAAAGACCACTTTAGCAGTTTGCCCTGAGAAAACGGCAAAGCATTGTGGAACATTGAGAAATATGCACTCCCAATCAGCGCCATGATATACGCCATGATATAGTCGTCCTCACCCCACTAGTCAGTCGGTGGTCGAATTTGAATTCGAACTGGAGCAGGCCGGCGGCGGCAGAGCGCGGCAGACCGCCCCTCAGCCAACCATTTGCACATAGCTTTTCTCTCATTTTCTTCGTGTTTCACTGCTATCTCTCGTATTATGGCAATGTTCTTAATCAGATTTTCAAATATGGTACCGCTAACTATTGTTTTGTGCAGTTGTGCTCGTTTGTTTTACATTTTTTCCAGGTAACCCGGGAAGAAGGATGCGATTGGAGATTTTTGGGTGAGAAATCTCTTTCCCGGTAAATGATATATACCCAAATGCGATTTGATGAACTCTATCACAGGCTTTCGTTAGAATGTTTACTCTAAACTATTTTAGGGTTGAAAGTCTCTCAAGAGTATTTGTTTCAAAAAATTATTGGTACGAAATCTGAAACTCTGATTACATTGCCGCGATATGAGGGATACCAAAGAAACACGAAGATAATAAGAAAAAAGCTCGTGCAAGCGGTTGGCTGAGGGTGGTCTGCCGCGCTCTGCCGCGGCCGTCCTGCTCCAGTTCGAATTCAAATTCACCACCGACCGACTAGTGGGGTGAGGACGACTATATACCATTGCTCTTACGAAGAAAACTCATTTTTTCTCGTGATTCTGCCAGCAGCGACTTTTGCATGAACATGGATGAGAATGCCTAAAATAAGAAGAAAGGGAAAGGAGAAAAAATACAATGTTAAATGCTTAATAAACAAAAGAAGTTATAGGACAGAAATGCTGCGAGGTGGAGACCCACGATTTTCCCTAAACTTGACCGGGACGTTAGTTCATGATTCTAGAAAACACAGATGGTGGGTAGAAAGTATAGTCAGAACCGAATATTCGTGTTCGAATAATTTATTCGAAATATTCGACTATTCGAATATTCGAATAGTCGAATATCCGAGAAAGTCCAATTACTCGATTATTCGAATAATCGAATAAATGAAAAGGGCCTGTATTCGAATAATTCATTCATTCGACGATTTGGAAAAATGAGTTATTCGAATATTCGTTGATTCGAAAAGTTTTGAAAGATAGTTATTCGAATATTCGAATATTCGAGCCAACTTGAAAGACAGTTATTCGAATATTAAAGACCATTCATTCGTGCATTCGATGTCAAAAGACTTGCTGTTCTACATTGAGCGCAAGTATGTCCCCGATCGATCAATCATACAAAATGAATTATCAAATGAGTTATGACAGAATGGCTAGCAAGGTCCCCTTTTTAAGGCATGAGTCGCGAGTCATGCCAGAGCATAGTGATAACAAGTTTTATGCATAATTCATCTGGAGTATGAACTATTACTGGAAATCGCGTCTGAGAGGTTGAGATGCGATATCGCGCGCAATTACCTCCATGCTTCAAATTGGTTGAAGAAACAAAGCCGTCTAGGCGCATTTAAGCTCATAGAGGAATAATACTTCGAGTAGGCGTCTAAGTTGAACAATAATTGTTTTGAATCTGAGTAAAAGATGTGTAAGATCCCTTACAACAAAAGTACAAACCTCACAAATACAAACAAAACAAATTTATGGAAATTCACTCCTAAAACGGAAACTTTGAAACTCAGCGATTGATAATTTCCGACAAGTACTAGACTAGCAGCTAACATACAGATATTCCCATGACTTTTCTTTTTCTGGATTTAGATGCGCAGAAAAGTATCATTTGGACAACAACGAGTCACCTCTGCTGCAGAGATTCGCTGATTCTATTACCGTGGGCAAGTGGCGTACCCAGGATTTGGCCCAGGGGGGGGGGGAGGCGACAAAAAAAATTTTCCGATGAAGGTGCGTGGCGTCAGCTATGCCCGCGAAAAATTTTTTTGGCGCTATTCCAGAATACGCAACCCAAAAATTCAAAATCTCGGATTTTGCTAAAACTTTGCACACAGGAATTATTCGACATGTTGATCACGAAAATGATATTCATTTTGCAAGAAAGGACCATTTTTGTGGGTGTTGCCTGTTTGTATGGGTGTTTTACTTCTGCGTGCGGGAAGACCGCAGTCAACTCGTCGTCACGATTTTAAAAATGAACCATACCATCATTTGCACAATTTTATAACCCATGTAAGTAACTTTCAAAAATTTCGCGACCCGTTCTCGGGGGGGGGGGCCTTTCGGTACGCCACTGCTGTAGGCCTTCCTCGTGCTCTCCCAAAGCTAGTCTTAGAACTCACGTAATGCTGACCCGAATAAATTACAACAATTACCTATTCTAGAACTTTTTCCATGTTGAATCTGTAGCTTTGGGAGAAAGTCTTGTAGCTGAAGGAGAAACTTCTGTGAGGAAGAATAAGTGCGGCTTGAAACGATTACTATATAAGACTTAGTAGCCATCTTCAAAGAAAATGAACACTTTGAACCACATGTTTGAATGAAAATTCTTCTGTTCTAGGTGGGACCCTGAAAGCAACAATAACCCAGTCAAAACTTATCCATTTTACCCACCTGCATATAATTATCAGCTACAATTCTAGATCAAATATAGCGATTAATTTTTCTTGCAGAAAACTGCAACATAGAAAAAACCAGCGTTGTTTGAGCCGCTAGATTATTCGAACTATTCGAATAGTCGAATATTCAGACAAGTATGATTATTCGAATATTCGAATAGTCGAATATTCGACCATATATAATTATTCGGTTATTTCGAATAGTCGAATATTCGACCAACCCCATTTATTCGAACATTCGATCATTCGAGTTTTGAAATGTAACGTTATTCGAATATTCGAATTCGAATAATCTGAAAATCACAGATCGAATAATATTCGTTCGTTCGAATATTTTTCAAAAACCGTTTATTCGATATTCATTCGTTCGACAAAATTTTTCGGTCGTTTCAACTATAGTAGAAAGGTGAAGAAAAGCAAATGCGTCAGAACTCTGTTTTTGTTGACCTTTCAGTATTTGTCAAAGTAAAACTTGTAGGTTGTTCAATCATCGCATGAATCTAAAAAATACGGAGAACGGATAAATGTCTAAGATAAGAACTAAGAAGGGAACGTGTTTAGGTCGAAGTTTTTACGAGACCATACTGCTTTAGAGAGTACTGCACAATGATTCCAAATCTGCCTTCAGTATCTGCCAAGCGCCTCTGGACGCCAAGTTATGGCGTTTTTTAGGTCAGAAAATGAACGCAAAATTGATGCATACATTTTGTCTAATATGCTAATACTTAACATGCTTTATCTAAGCGCTAAAAAGATTGCCACAATGGTTACCTAAATTATGCATAGATTTTTCGTTCCCAAAACGGTAATAACTCGGCGTTCAGAGGCGTTTGGCAGATAATCAAGGCAGATTTGGAACTATCGTGCAATGCCTAACAAAGTGATTTAGGTCTAGTCTAAGAGAATACTTTAGACACGCTTTCCATGTAAGGAGAAAAAAATGAGAAAGGTTTTGATAACACATGATATATATATATAATTGATATATATATATATTATCAAATGGATGTTTATTGAGAACTTTTTACAAAATTTATACACAGTGTGAAATATGTGACTTATTCTCAGGTAGTAGAACTGCGAACAAAATCAACGAATGAGCACAAGAGTAAAGCTATGGACTCAATGCATTTCTTCTAGTCAGGGTTATGATAGTGAGAAAAATTGTTCAGTCATAAGACGAGGAAGACAAGTAATGTGCTGCGACGAGATTTTGATCTTTAAAGTTCTTCTTCATTTTGTCGTTCCAGTTTTCATGATGTAACCGGATTGGTGTCGACTGTGGTTGCGCAAGTGCGTCTTTTCTAAGATAAGGGTGTCATTTTGGAGCTGATGTGCATAGAATAGATGTATATTACTGTAGGTGGAATAAGTTCGTTCCTTTCAGACTTAAACTTATAGGCGCGCAGTTCCCCCTAAATTGAAGTTATATAGATATAGATATGCAAGGTGTCCCAAAAATGTGCCTGTTTGATTGTTATTAACAGTCTCGTTATGAAGTTTCTAAGCTTCAGGTACCATTTTGTAAAGCTGGATGCAACTTCATTGTTACACATACATCATGGAGCCAATCACTATTGGTCTTCATTACAGGATTACGGTGAGAAAATCTAGCGTATGCGTTAATGTGAAAAGCTGCCATTTCACATAACCTGAAAAAACCTAAAACTTAGTGTGATAGGATTTCAATGGACGCTGCGAACGATACTCAACTTTGCATATTATTGTGAAGCTTTCTAAAGTGTGTAACCACATTTTTAGAACATCAAAATAGCGGTGCCACTGCTTACTTGGCATAACTTTTTGACGAGGCATTATGATGAAATGCACACTGTCAGAAACAACAACCTTAGTTAGCCTGTTGTAAAAGTTTTTAAATCGCTTTGTATTCCATCTGAAGCAAAATACACCCTTCATGGCTCCAAACCTTTTTCAAAGTTCCTACCCAATTCTACAGCAACGAAAAGAGATTGTTGATTTGCCTTATACAGTAAACCTAAGCTGAAGCCAGCTCTAGCAAATGGTACCTAAAGCTTATCAAAAGCTTTCATGATAAGAATGCAATAATTTAACAATCAAAGAGTAAGCACATTTTTTGGACACCCTGTGTATGTTTTTGAAGAGTACATAAAAGCGTACAGCCCCCTTTAAGCCAGAACTTTCAAGCTTTTGCTACCGTGAAAAGGGCGCTTGTTTGAACTGTTAATCTTCGAGTCATTTGTTACTTATATGCGTGTTGCACCATGCGCGCTACTCGACGGCTTATGGGATTGAACCTGCTCAATCCTGTTTTTTCTTTGTTTTTTGTCCTCTTAAATTGATTGGATTCGTAATAATAAAGCTGAATGTGTGTATCACATCTAAGTAACTCGATTTCATTGATTTTTTGCACAATTTGAGCTACGGGGCTGGGAGTTAGCACAGGGGGTAATCGAGCATGCTGATTACAAATATGTTATTGACAGGGCCGGGTGGAGCCGGGTTTGCCAACTAGTTTGTAATAATTAGCAGACCGCACTCCTAAAATTTTTGATGATGAATATGGTCTACTGCGCTGTCGCTGTCACGAGCAGAGGTGCGATAGTCGGAGCCGAGTCTCCGCCTACCTTCACTTTTGAGCTGGTACGGGGTGACCACCTTCACTTTTGGGTTTGAAAAAAATTTTTTGCTGAAGCTTAAAAGAAGGAAAATAAGCAAAAAAAGGTAAAAGGAAGTATTGAGAGCATATATCTATGTAGTAAGTCGATCCAGGGAATAACCGCCGAGAACCAGAATTTTGAATGATAAAATAATGAAAAATCATGCGATGATTCCATTGTTATAAATCTGCTGGTTGAAGATGTCAGCAATTGCGACTTCATAGGTTTTGAAGGGCAACTGTTGTTCTACCAGATAGTGAAAGAATCGAGTCGATTTGAGCAGTGGCCGCCGAGAACGAGAATTTTGAAAAATTAAGCGATTTTAGGTTGCTTAGTGACAGCTGACGTTTAAACTCCTACAAATCTGGAATGTGAAGGTTTGCAATGTTGCGACTTCATAGGTTTTGTAGAGCAAGAATTTCTCTATCGGAGTGTATCTTAGCCGTACCGATCCATTGAGATAACGCCGAGATCCAGGGTCTTGAAAAAGCAGGTAAAAATCCGCTTTTTGAACTTCAACAGCTCATAACTTCTTCAGAATTGCACGAATCATGTTGCGACTTCATAGGTTAGATTTTTCTCATCAAGAGCTTTCAGATGCTATATAATATGTGGGGGTTTCGCGCCTTTCACGGCATATGCCCGGGGGTGGAGACTTTTCACCCCAAAGTCTCCACTGGCGGTCTCCGGCCAATACATTAACATGGGCGAGGTGGAGACTTTGGGGTGAAAAGTCTCCACCCTGGGTTAGAGCCGCAAAAATCTTTGAACTTCCCACATATTATATAGCATCTGAAAGCTCTTGATGAGAAGAATCTAACCTATGAAGTCGCAACATGATTCGGGCAATTCTGAAGAAGTTATGAGCTGTTGAAGTTCAAAAAACGGATTTTTACCTGCTTTTTCAAGACCCTGGATCTCGGCGTTATCTCAATGGATCGGTACGGCTAGGATATACTCCGATAGAGAAATTCTTGCTCTACAAAACCTATGAAGTCGCAACATTGCAAACCTTCACATTCCAGATTTGTAGGAGTTTAAACGTCAGCTGTCACTAAGCAACCTAAAATCGCTTAATTTTTCAAAATTCTCGTTCTCGGCGGCCACTGCTCAGATCGACCTAATTCTTTCACTATCTGGTAGAACAACATTTGCCCTTCAAAAACTATGAAGTCGCAATTGCTGACATCTTCAACCGCAAGATTTATGAAAATGGAAATTTCGCATAATTTATCGTTATTTTATTATTCAAAATTCTGGTTCTCGGCGGTTATTCCCTGGATCGACCTACTTTGTTTGTAGTACGTTATGACAAAATTTACTTAATAAAATCCGTACAGTCCCGCTATCTTTTACTTCCAAATACACCATTTATTAAACACGTTTATTTTAAATAAATATGCCGCCGTGTTCCCAAAAATATGCCTTCAATGATCTTTTTTGCGTTTGTTTTGCTTATATTCTGCGCACTGGCGGCAACGACCTGGAAGGATAGGCTCAGTCGACGTTACCCCCCCCCCCCCCCCGTCGACGTTTTTGGGAGGTGAGTGTCCGGCACTACCACCTTCACTTTTGGCCGGTCAGTGGTAGCTGGAACCACCTTCACTTTTGGGGGGCCCGGCTCCACCTATCGCACCTCTGGTCACGAGTAAGGGTTCTTGCTTGTCGAGCGTAGGCTATAGCTCACAGATCAAGTCGCAAATGACTCAACAATATGTTTTTTACAAGGTCAGGCCAGTAAACTGAAAAAAATCTACCCGCGAGACCCTCCAAAACACACATGAGCACCACGTTTTGATGAAGTGGCCTTCATAGCGTTTCGCTAATACGCAATAGCATTCGTTACCGATTGCTATGGGAAGCTTTCTGAATCGTCAAAAGCGAATCCAATGTCAGTAATGTTTGCAGCAAGAAATTGTGAATATGCTAATCCATTGCACCTTTTTTCCTGCACTTTCTTGACAAAACTATATCAGAAATCATAGAACTTGCAACTCAGAAAGGTCCGTCTAGTCAAAGTGGCTTTCCAGTTGAGTCTTATACCACTCTAAGAACATCAAACGCTGATAACAAATCTGATTTCATTTTCTGCCAAGCGCCTCTGCATGCCCAGTTATAAACGGATAGAAGCTTTCAGGTGTGCAAGATGAAGAAAAGCTATGAAGCAAAAAAGTAGATGGCATGCATATTGCAAAATCTATTTTGAACTTATATTCATTCTTCTTGAAGGGCTTGAGAACGCAAAAATTGCTTTATTGCTATGAAGAACAGATTTGAGGCTTCTGCAGCTATCAGAAATCCAAAAAAGGGAAAGTTCGAAAGTTTAGCGGTCACGGTTTTTTTTCAATTCCCCACAATCCTTTTTTCTACTTTATAACCCGGTGCGCTTAGGGCAACTTTGCAATTTGATGGCTTTCGTGCGTACTGCCATCGCGTAGATTGATTAGAAGACCTCTTTTTCTCATTATTGCATTTGATGTGTGAGGGCATCCTCCCATATCCTATTTCGACCTTATGTCCCTTAGCAAGGATGATGATGGCACTTTTGCACGAATACCTATTTCGCAATTTTATAGCTGCCTGCAGTAACTCCTTTCTCTCTCTCAAAAAATACCTGATATTTTCACCTGCGTCACCAGGTGCGATAATTTTATTTTTTTATAAATTCAATTCTGCCTATGAATTTGCCATCAACAAGTGTGTAGTAAACAATTTAGTGCTTCTTTGATGCCATATTTTGGACAAAACTCTCAAAGTATTATAAAATATCACCAAATTTTCATCTTAATTTACACGAATTGGTAGATTGTTTGATTTTCCTTGATTCGAATTACACCCATAGACGAGTATATATTAACGGTCTGGTTCATGGTTTTGATGGGATCCGATAGGAAATAATCTTATTACTCACTTTCTTGTATTTTCCATTATCAAATCTAATAGCGCCTTTAGTCAAGACACTGCGTCAGCGCACTTACGTTATTGTTGCCTTAGCTTATGAAATTTTTCAGCTTTTCTGTCTGAGTGGTGGTGGGGGGAGGGGGTAGGGGTAATTTTTCAAATACAGGAAATCACAATGCAGCTTGGCATCGTCTACGGTGACAAATCAGATTGTTGCCGGAAGCTGTCTGGAGCTAGGCATTATTAATAACAGATACTCGAAGTTTAGTCAGCAAGTTTTCGTTCCACAACTTTTTTTTCATGAAGAAGAGACAGAAAGGTAAGCTCCAAGAGTATGCCTAAAAGGACATCATCGTCTATAGGTCACGTTCTTCTCTACTTATGATGCCCCTCAAAGCGCATTTCGCGATTGGTTTTGTAAAAAAAGAAGCCTTTTCTTCGTCAAAAAACCTAATTTTTTATCTTCCCACGCATTATAATCACTCTGATTGTCTTCTATAGTGTGTAGGTTTCTCCGTCGTTAAGTGGGCTGGATTAGCCATCAAAAATTTTCTCTAAATTGATTTCTCTAGAGAGAAAAAAAGGTGAGCGCAGTGGTTCTGCTATAGTTATTCGAATGGAAAATGATGGATTTTATCTTAGAGTTAGAAACCAAATAATGGGCCGAAGACCTCTCGTGAACCAAATTCATCAAATCTCGCTCTCTCCTCCTGTTTAAGAGGCAAATGTCTCCGGCTGTCACCAATTAACAATTTATCTGAAAACTTCCGAAATTTTCTAAGCAAGTCCTCAAAATATATCGGAGTAAATGCTTTGTCCTAGTAGATATCAAAAGCTACCATTCGCTGAGTCACGGCTTTTACTGATAAATTGACCAAAATAATCAAGAATTCTTACTTGACTGCTATTTATTTTCAAAGGATTTTCCATATTATATTAGGTTGGCTAATAAATGAGATCGGTCGCTTTGCAGCTTTCAGGAATGCTGCAGACAAATTTTTTGTCCAGTCTTTGCTATCTCTGGAAAGAGCACTTCAGTGGGAATTGGATTATTCGAGTGAACCTATCTTCCAAAGAAAAAAACCCGCAGAGAATTGAGGAGCCCTAATTTTCTCATACTGCGAAAATACGAGGAATTTTGGTTTTTTGGTAAAAATTTTCATAGCAGCAGATCGTAATTTTTTATGTTATTCACTAAATAGGAAAAACTCCTTTGTATCCAATACCAAACTGCTGTTCTCTACATCCACTAAACCATGAAAACGAAGCTTAGGATTTCAGAGAATTGAGCTTTTGGAAATTTAGCCATGTTGAGGCATAACTGTCTTTACTGATGATAGAAAATCCTAAACATTTAGTATGTGATAGAGGAAGCATTGAACTACTTTCTCACAAAAAATCATGGATAGAAAATAACTAGAAATTTTTTTATGAAGATTTGCATGCTAAACCGAACTTATTTTTAGCCAACCTAATATTTTCCAAATATTTTCCGATGTGGTAAAAATGATAAAACAATGCAACTATGTGATATTTTTCTTAGAATTTTCAAACTCCCTGAGAACAATTCAAGTCAATAAATATTCGCAATTGTCGATCTGGCGACAAAAAACGCACCTCCACACCCCTAGTCCCCTCCTACCTCACCCCCTCCCCCTCCCCCTCCCGCCCATAATGTCATTCAGAACATAAGAAGGCCATTATGGCTCTAGATGTTTCTATACCAGCCTAATGCACACATAAGCTGTGTGAACACTGCTCTGTTCTCGCATCATTTACTTTGCTCGCGCGCGAGAATGATACTACTTCTACTTTCGATGACGCCATAAAACCAGCGTCATGGCTGGGTGTTTCAAACTGAAGCCCCACACTCGTTGCTTGATTTCCATAAAAAGAACATCCAACAGCTGTTTTAATTCAGTTGAGTGCACGTAAGTCCACAACTTTAATGAAGAAACGTATCTCATCGATTGAGCTAATTTATTCCTCGTACATCAGGAAGCTATGGCCATGTTCATCCTTATCCCCTTCCCCCATCTTTGTCTTTCCAAATACGCACTTGTGGATAGGTGTACGTTTTGTGAACTTACGCATGATTACGCGAGACATTTTGCATTTTCGCTCACGCTTCATTTCACAAAGCACTTCAAACCTCTAGCAGAGGCAATCACTCAATGTAAACGGACTATTTATGAACGATAACTTTTATGGTTTGCTTTATGAGGGAAACATTCAGGGGGAGGAGCTGAACCTTAGTGGGCGGAGCTTCGGAGGTGGAACGACAGTCAAAAGGCAGTCTAAATTGATTCTCTATGGCTACTCGAAAATTTGGATCGAGATATTTTAGCAAAATTTTTCATATTTGACCGTGTATAAGGCTAGGCTCTTACTACGTGACTCTTTTACAGTAATATTTTATAGTTTTTTAGAATTCACTCAAATAATAATTTCATCATTGTTCTTTTGTAAGTTCAAGTTATAATCTCAAGCTTAGGAACTTCTACCCCACCCCCTGAAATGTTGTAGATAAGTAAGCTGTAAAAAGCTTGCATTTTCAATTTTGAAATTTTACAGCTTCAACAAAAACTGCAAGAAAAAGATTTCCATAGCATATTAGTCAAAATCTCGCAAAGGTCTCTTCCTTATGATGTAGAGATGTTGGCCGAACTGCAATTTTTCTTAGATTTTTTTGGATTTTTTAACCACTGTTAGCACTTCGCAGCTCTAATAAACGCCCTCAGCACTTTTCGCGATTGAATTTTTTTTCATTTGAAAGTTCCAAAAAAGTTTTAGTCAATAAATGCGCAGCGCACCTCAAGAGCTTTTTTTATATACCTCGTATTATAGTTATCATAGTTTTTAAGTATCATACAATCTTGAAAGTTATTATAAAAACCAAGCTTTTGAAAGATCTATTAGATTGGTCCGAAAGTTTTGTCAGTTTCTTCAATCCATCGGCAGACAGGCTAGAATGAAAATAAACATACGCTTCAAAATGTATCCAGTGCAAAATTTCTTTCTCTTTCCAGCTGCTAAGCTCCCATTGTTGTTTTGTTTGTGACGAGATATATGCTGAAAAAATTACAACCATTCGTTTTTACCATGTCCAATTTTCGCTAATTTTCAAAATTTTTGTATGAGACTTTCGGAGGAACCCTGATAACCAGCACATAGGGCAAACCTTTTGCCAACAGAAGCAATTTTTTTGTAGCCCTGCGGCTCGTCTTTCAGAATTTCTACGATTTATTTTTTAAAATGACCAAATTCTACATTAAGCCTATTTTAACCTCGTAGAACATAAAATGTTGAACAGTTCAGTCACAAATCAATGCAAATTTTTTCCTCTTTCTAACACTTGTCTTTTTGCCGAGACAGGCGAAATTTGTGGGGGGGGGGGGGGGGGGGGAATCGCAGTATTTCTCAATTTCAGGAATGCGCACTCACGTAACCTATGTTTCAAAATCTTCATAATTTGAAGAGAAAATGGCTCATTTACTTTGTGATGGTAGCGGTAGTAATAATCGTGTGTACCTCAGTATTCTGTAGGTTTTTCAATGTTTGGTGCAATAACAGGTTATGCGAATTTTCCGAAACACAAGACTTTTAGAAAATTATTTAGCAAAAATCTGAAAAAGCAGCTGAAAAAAAAGAAAAAAGTTGCATAAGCTGGCAAAAGGTTTGCCCTATCTGCTGGATATTAGGGCTCCTCCGAAAGCCTCATGCAAAAATTTTGAAAATTAGAGAAATTTGGACATTGACATTTACATTTAATTTGGACATGGTAAAAACGAATGATTGTAATTTTTAGCAAATATCTCGTCACTCTCGCAAGGAAACACAATGGAATTTTAGAATCTGGAAAGAAAAAGAAATTTTAGATTGGATACATTTCAAAGCGTTTGTTTATCTTTTTCCTAGCGTGCTTGCCGATGGATTGAAAAAAACTGACAAAATTTTCGGATCAACCTAATATATACAAGATTGTATATTTATACTTTGAAAGACATTTCAAAATTTAGTCACATTGCAGCATTCTCTTCCCGTTCCCTACCTTTCACTCTCCTCTTACACTCATCAATCAAGTTCGTAATCAGAATAAAAATTCAAAAGTTCAAATAGTGATCAATTTTTCACGCACAAATGATAAGTGCATTTTTTTCATTCTCGTTATCCTTTCTCTACTTCTTCATAACTTCATTTCATTTGCGTAATGCGAACTTCGCTGATATCCGCACTTCCAAGCTTAAACATCAAAAAATCAATATATCGATTGTTATAGATGCATGCTCTCTTGTGGTTACTTGCATTATTTACGACTGTCATGTGTCAGCCATTGTTCGACATAGAGAAACAGCTGTATGGACTGCAAGAACCACAACAGCTCCAAATGTATGATGATGTGAGTTTTGTCTTTTGAAGAGATGTTGGAAAAAATCGTAATATTTGAAACATAGATTTTTCAAAGCCTGCGTAAGCCAATTTCAAAAGCTTCGAATCAGATCCTTTGATTACCCAAAAGGACTTATAATTTTCAAACTTGCAACAATTGCACTCCTTTTTTGTAAGGATGCTTTCACCCGTTTCTATGAAGACAAGGACTCTGCGACCCACATTCTCTTGTTTTATGTATTTCAACGAATAAATATAGCCATGACTAGCTATTAAGCAACTTTTATTGACTCTTTCCTTCACTGGTCATTTATTAGGCTCTCTGTCCCAAAAGTAAACTCCATTTTCAAATAAATTGAGCTGTTTTTCTTTTTCTAACAGGCTTGTAGTACCATTCGATAGAGCGGAGCGAGATCTAATCATCAAAAATTCACCTAAGTCATAATTTAGGTAAAATTTGGAGCGAAAAATCAAAATTATTCATTTAACCAAAAAACCGAATCTCCTTCCAGAAAAATTCTATGGACTTCCAACTTGGTCTTTTTATATGCCAGACACATAGTAGTACCCAAAAATGTATTTGGTGGATTTTTCCGGGGCTCAAAATTGAGAAACGACGATGGTCCAAAATGCCAAAATGCCCCTTCTTAGGTTCTTTTTAAATGTAAAACTTGGTATTTCTCGATTGTAAGAGCACCCGCAGGGGTGAAGTTCTAAATTTATACTTAGTAAGGCTTGCAGTCTACAATGACATATGTGGGAGAGGCTGGGGTGGAGTGTGCCATTTTTGGGCTACCTTATTTTTCATGCTTTCTATGCGCGGAGACCTGTAGGATTCTTTCTCGTAGATATCCAATTTTCGGGTACAAAATTTTTTTTGATTTTGGCTTTAAACTTTACGTGGAATGCCATTTAGGCGGATCCTTGATAGTCATTTTGTAGAGCTTGATCTTGTCTATCGAATACCCTAAGTCTATCAGGAAAACAAAAACAGCTCGAACTATTTGAAAAAAGAGCTTACTTTTGAGACGACTTAATAATTATCATTCTATTTATCGAGGCTGCTTTTGTTCGCATTAATTATTAATTATCATTAATTATGTGTTTTATAAATTACATAAAGTACTGGACATTATCATATATTCACCCACATACGTAGGACAAGCTGATATGATGATTTTAGGCATTCTGATTACATTTCTCGTAAACAATCGGAAACAATGTTTGCTTGAAACGCTGTTTATTTTTGATATTTTGTAGAAGGGCATTCGAAAAACTTTTCAATTATTTTTAGTAGCTTGTCTTCACTGATGATGGGGAAGTGATGAGACAGTGCCTAAGTAATAGAAAAATAGAATTAACCTTGTAGTGAACTTCTAGTGTATGAACATCCCTTTGAAGTACAGGAAACAATTACTGACTTTTATGTCAGCGATAATTTTTGATTCAAGTAAATCACTGAAATCTGAGATTTCCATATTTGGAAAGTAATACCCCTAAGTGCATCATTTTCTGATTAGACGAATCTGACGTATCATCAGCGGCATTGAATCTTCAATTATTTTTCTTAAAGGTCAATGGACTGACTGCAGTGAAACGGGGACGTTTGCTAAATCTGATTGGTTTGAATTCCCGATTCACCGATCCCTTCAGACAGCGAATGATCAAAAAGAAGATTCGCTCAGTGAGGATGGATAACGGTAAGTGTACATACTCAGACAACTGACCGAAACTTCCGCAGAACGTTTCGGGAAGTTCCGCCGGGCCACTTGCAGAAGTTCTGTAAACGTTCTGGGGAAGTTCCCAAGTAAGCTGCTGCCGAATTTCCGAGGAATGCGAACCACAACAGCAAAAGGGAACACCTAAGCGAGATCTTGCTCTAATGACTGCGAGACTCATCTATTATTCTCTGCACTATGTATGGCATGTTCGACAATGCACTCTAGTTGTTGGCGAGGCAACATCGTAAGAGACAACACATACTCAATAACCTGCGGAAGCACTGGCAGGTCAAAGTGCTGCGGAAGCGCTGATGCTTTTCGGATTTACCGCAACGTTCCTGTTTTCGACCGATTTGGTGTGAAAATCCTGCCAAGTATATTTGACGATTTCACGTTTGTGATGGTAAGCAAAATTCTGCGAAACCGCTGCAAATTTTGCTTGTCCTGCAGAAGTTCCGGCAAAATGTCTGAGTAGTCTTATGGTTGTAGTCAGTCCATCTCTGAAAATAAAAATTCACAAAATTAGACGAGAGAGCAAAGATCGCATATTCCATCCTAAATCTTCCATCTCATCCTGTGGCCGTATTCATCAACGAACCTTGAGGTTAAATCCCTTGAGAGCACGCCTCAAGGTAGATTTTAACCTCAAGGTAACTTTGCTATTCACTAATCTACCTTGAGGTTAAAATCTACCTGGTAGTCAGCAGAGTACTCACTGACGTTTATTCGGAAATGCCATGACGTATCAGCGGTGCTTGAAATCTTCCACTGTTAGTGATTTTCCGACTGCCAAGTTGATAGTGCCGTATATCTTGTAGATGCACGTTACCATGTTTTTTTTTCAGGAAAGTCTTCTGAGGAACTAAGCAATCATGTTTCAACATGATTGGACGTGGCAATTGATATAGGGTTGTTTCAAATGTTAGTACATACTTTTTAATCGTTAATAGCTCTTCTCACACAAAATCTTTCGGTCAGATTCAACAGCCATCCAGTAAAGCAGGCCTGAACTTAGATTGCTGGTATGGAGCGAAGCACCTATAGCTCTTCATTGCTGTAGTAGTACAATAGAAAGTTAAAGAGGGTTTCAAACAAAGTCAAACCCTCCTTAACCTCCTATCAAATTTATATAAACTTATATATAAACCGATAGTTGAAATCAATGTATAAATTTTGGCCTAAAATGGATACTCAGCAAGCTGAAAACTTTATCACAAGACGAAACAGAGTCGCTGATCATGTGTGAAGTTTCCAATTTACCAAGGCTTTTTTCATAACTTGTGCCAAGTAAACCAATTGCCTTTTTTCAGTGCTTCAAAATCTAAACCAACTGGAACGCATAAAAACTCTCAGCAAGGTTATCTAATTGTGTTAGCATTTCTGAAACACTGCTACACAACTTTCCAGCTTTTTGGAAGCTTTTTTTGCTGGCCTATTTCAAAATGGCGCTGTATATTTTTCTACCGATACCGCAATTAAGAGCCATAGGTGTTTTCCATACTATAAACCTAAGTTGAAGCCTGCACTACTGCATGGTACTTGCAGCTAAGCAAAAGGCTTCCTGAGAAGAGAGTTACTAACGATTAAAGAGTGAGTACTTATTTTTGGGACACCGTGTACATTAGGAAGAAGAACACGCTTCATAGCCATCAGAGCATAAGTAGAGTTAGAATTGAGCTGTACCTTATAAAACGCGAATACCGCAAAGATTCACATAAGTTTCCAAAATTTTTACATAACTCTGTTTCACTCTTATAGTTTAGTATGTAAAACTTTGGTTCCAAAACTCCTCCTCGCCTCTTTGTTAGGATCCGGAACAGTGCGACGCCGGTTTTTTTTAAGGAGGGACAATTGAACAACCTACGCAACTGGCGAGATCAAGTGGGAAATCATAAAAATCGATAGTGGCAAAGGCGAAGTCGTTTCAAGGGTGTATATTTGCCACCGTCGTGCTGGGCTCTGATACCATGTTAAAGGGCTTAGAACGCTGATGCACTGCTTTCCTTAGCTGCAAAATTTTTGGACAAAGCATGAGCGTTTTTTGGAGCGGAAATTGGATGTGCAAATAGGACAAAAATGGTCGCAATATATTTTTTAGCGCTTCAATGGAGCAATGATAATCATTACAGTACTTTATTTAATAGATACTCCAATAATCAAATAGTTGGAAACTAAGTTCTGCAACTCATTTAATGCTGTCCTCTCCCTCGACATAGGCACTTGGATTTTGCGATTGTGTAGGCTGTGATGTAAGCTACAAGCGCAGCTGCTGTTCTGCCATATTCTAGCTTCACAATAAGGGTTAAGCTAGGTATATGGTATAAAATGAAAAAATATAAAATATGACAGATTTAGCTGAAACTTGGTATAGGTGTTATCCTACATGCTGATTAAAAATGAGTTAGTTGGCTAGTTGGCTTTCCCGGTCCAGCCCGGGCCATGGTTCACCGCACTACGAGCCCCCCCCCCCCTCCCCGCCCTATATGGTATGGATGACTTACCCTGGGACATCCGCTTGGAAACCGCATCCTCGTGATCCTGAGGTGAAAATGAGCCCTCCTTTACATGAGTATGGAAAATGCTTGATTGAACATGATAATCCCTTTAATTCCTTAGGAAAATGTAAACAAACCAATAAATCGATAGAAGAACCCAACGAATCGCCGCAAAAAGTAGCCCATCATTTGCGCAAGGGTCGAAAACATATGTTTGCAAAGTTTCAGCTAAATCGGTTGAGTGGCGCGCGTTTCTATAACGCACATACCCTCCAAACTGACAATTTTTGAGTTTTATATATATATAGATGACAGATCTAGCTGAGACTTGGTACAGGTGTTATCCGACATGCTGATCACAAAAATGATAATGACTTTGCGTGATAAAGGCTTTTTTGTAAGGTTACTGTAAATATAGGGTTCCACCGTGAACAAGGAAAGAGGCGTTAAATAACCAACGAATATGATATTCGTATCTGATAGGTCAAGTAGCCTTACTATGTCAAGTCTCGACAAAAATTGAGCTTCTGACTCTTTAGTCATTGACGGCCGTCCCCAGCAGCCCTTGCGTACTGCGACTTGGTCGACTTTGTGAGGGCGCCAAATCTCGACGCCCCTAAATTTTGTTTATTTCTTGCTAAGCCAATGAGTCAACTTCTAGCCACATTTCGTACACGATTATCACTGCGCATGGTCTAGGCTGGTAACGGCTTCATTTTAGCTTGAAACTCCAGAAATTCTCAAAATTCACTAGTTTTCGAAAAATGCCTGAAACTTTCCTATTTCATGTCAAAATTTGAGCAATCTGCGCGCAATTGTGTCACATATTTCTCTTTACATATTGCCAAAGTTTGAATGCGCCATAACTAAAGAGATTGAATTTATGAAACTAGATGCAAAACTTAGTGTCCAGCCTGATAAATCTTACAGTTATTGCTTTATTTGAGGAATAGTGATATTTAGCAACTCCATCCTAAATTATATGTAAATTCTTGCTGCAATAAACGCTCACAACTCCTCGTCAAAGAACGTCCCACATAAAAAAATAGATTTGGAATGTTTTCTGCTTCAAGACTTATACATCCCATCTAAAAAAGTAACTTCGACAAAAAATGTTTTTCGTGTAAGTAAGCAAGTGAAATTTGAGCTAGTATTGATAGAATATATTCGTCATATATTCGTCCTTGAAAACGGTTTCAGGAATAAGGTCCTCAGAAATTAGAATGAAGGAAGCCTTATAAAGAGTTCAACTCTTTTGTGCATATTCAAGGTAGATTTTAACCCTAGCTATCCTAGGATTAGATTCTACCTTGGACGCATAATGGAAAGTTGGTGGAGAAATGATGATTGAGGTAAAATTCAACCTCAAGGTAGAATGATGAATACGGGTTTATGCGTTTAAAGGTTCATTTCTACCTCAAGGTAGACTTAACCCATGAGAGAATTTCATTGCGATCATGTTGTGAATACGGGTTATAAGCCAAAACGCTATCTGAGGTAGATTTTAACCCTGAGGGTTCGTTGATGAATACAGCCACTGTTGTTTTCATGACCCTAAATATTTTCAGAGCACATCTTCGACTACTAAATGAGAAGCTCTTTGGTCAACTAAGCTCATCAATCAGCTCGGTTGAATCTCAATAGCGAAGGATCTTTTTCTGAACATTGTAAATACGGATCTTACATCATCAGTTTTATGAATGAATGCTTTGTTATTTCTTTTAGTTATTACTTTTTGATGTTTGGGCATATTTCTTGCTGAGCTTGATTAACTTTCCCTCTTAATCATCTTAATATCTCTTTGAAATTAATTATAGTGTTATAAAAAGTAGTATTGGGGCATAAAACACAACATAAAATAATGCTCCCCAATCCGAATCTGAATCCAAAGCTATTGAGGCCAATAACGCTCACATAATGACATCAATCTGAACCAACAGTTCTCTTATTTTGATTGTTCAGCTGAAAAAAAAAGCACATGCATCGACACAAATGCGCATAAACTTCTCTTGAAAAATCGCATCACCCTGAAAAAGTTAAGGACTTTCTAATGGCCCCATTTTACGACTGAACACTTCAAAAAATGGTCATAAAACTTTGCGCCTAATCATAAATATCTCATTTCAAAGCTAAGATGGATATAAATTTGAAAGTTGAGTCAGCAGGGGAGAATGGGCGGAGAAAAAGGTTATGATTTATTATATCATGTATATACATTATTCTTGTTGTTTTGTGATATATTTTTCCTGGATTTCAGCTGCGTAGTCCAAAAGCTGTGGCGTAAAACAAAGATTTCGTTTCCAGCCAATTACACAACATGTCTGTTGCAGAAGCTCGTCGAGTTAGATGATTCATCTTTACAGAGAAACGGCATCGGATATCCCTTTCATTTCCAGTTTGAGATGGTTGAGTTGGCAATTTGTCAACAGTGTTTATTCGATGACAGATATACTGTTATGCATGATTTGAGCTCAACAATGGCATTATGTCATTCTTATAAAAGGGCTAATAAGTAAAGAGCAGCCTCCAAGACTTGGCAACATCTTATTAGAAAGATGGAAAATGTGCTCAATTTTTTTGTTATATTGCGTGATAACAAAGTACTCTGAGGTTTCCTGTTCTTTCTTTGTCATTCCAAAAGCAGTAAAATACATTGAAGCAAATGACGAATGGAGGAACCTCAAGATATCAAAGGCAGTGCCCCGGCAGATTCGCGCACTAAGGGATATTGCTATGGTGGGGTTTCTGGTCATCCCATTGACCCCCAGGCGCAGTCCGGGTGATTGATGCTCCCCCTGGGCCGAGGAAATAGCCCTTGAACCGGCGCGCGCTCGGACGACTTAGCTTACCGTTCGGCGCGGGACCCCATGACCACTCTCCCGCATTGTGCATACTATCCAAAGCAAAAATTACAGGCAGCAGGGTTTTCGTGTCAGGGCCTCCCAACTTTCCATTGAAATTCTCATTCGAGCATGCCTTTGTAAATTGGGTGGACGACCCGAAAAAGGTCTTTTCACTCGCTTCAAAGCTCAAATTCGGGGTATACGGGTCGAAGGGACCCAAGACATTGCCGGACACTGCCTTTAAGGTTGTCGAATAATGGGCCACTTAAAAACATTGCAGCTCTCTCTAGGATAAGGCTTGATTAAAATATCTGATTTTGAAAGATGTAAGAACATGATGTATTCGTTAAGCAAAGCCTTCAAAGGTCACTGACATATCTATTATATCAGGTTGTCCGAAAGTCCCCGCCGTTTTTCAGACCCATGCTCACCGCTCAGAATAATTGATGCAGTAGTTCTTTCTCTTCCTAACAGCGTCTTTGTTCAGATTCCTTTGATTCCGCCCAAATAATCGTCAGAATCTTCAACCCATGATTTTTAATCGTCCTGGGTTTGGCTATTTTCTTTTTAAATTTCCATTTCAACTTTTGGATTAGCTTTGATAATTTAGATAGAAATAAAATGCAAAACATATTCTTTGACATATTCAACTACCTTTCAGTAATTCTTAAAATAATTTTTCTGAAGGTCTTCGACTTTTGCAAAGTCATATACGCAACGCTTCGACACTGATGCTTTCGGAATGTGAAGCCTAGCAGCTTATTACTTAATGCTGATTTTAGAATTCTCTGGGTACAGCCTAGGACGAGCCTATCGACAAGAATTATAATAATTATATCCCAAGTATTATACAACTCAAGGGGGAAAAAAAGGTCTGTCAAAAGAGGAACCCTGGTTGCTCGCAGTTAGTTGCTCTGTAAGGATTGGGATGCCAATATATGAAAACTGATAGCTTTGTGAAGATATTTTCAAAAATTTTAGGATGCCAGGTATAAATGCCAAAAAATGTATTGTATTGCACCTTGTTTATTCTATCCACATGTTATCAAAGCAAGTCCAAAAGTTTAAGATGTAAGTTTTGAAATCCATGGTCTGGAGATTCTGACGAGTTTTCGAGCGGAATCAAAGGAATTTGAACAAAAAAGCTGTTAGAAAGAGAAAGAGATCCTGCATCAAACATTATTTCACTTGTCCATCATTTTTTCAGGTGGCTTGAGCATGGCTCTGAAGCGGCACAATTTAATAATTTAATGAAATGCAAGTTGGCTTCCCAACGTCTGAAACTTTGCTAATCTCAGGAGTGTATTGCACGTTTTTAGTGCAGGTTTCGTCAAAGTATTGCACCCCAACATCGTATGAACAAAAAGATCGAGTGAGCATCTGAAAGCAGAAGCACGCTTCGGTCGTAGGTCTCTTCATAGAACTAAAATTAGTAGCCTACTGAGATGAGTCAAAATGTGAATGGATTTTGGCTTTGGATTAAATCTCATGGAGTTTTGACAGTTTGGAGAACTCTATAAAGCGAACGAGGAGTTTTGGCACTAATCGTAAGATTTTTTTGTAGTTGAAGAAGATTGTGCACGCTTCCAGAAAAAACCTTGCAAAGAGAGAGAGGTAGTTTTAAATGCAAGGATTTTTAGATTTGAAAGTTGTATCGTTGACTCAATATCTTCAAAAGTGTTAGTTGAGACCTCTTGCTGAGTTGATTTATTAATTCAAAATATAAGAGAAGTCGAAGAAATTGGGGGGGGGGAGGCATAAGGCAAGGAGAGACCTTGAATGTGGGGAGAAGGGCTCTGGGAGGAAATTGATAGGGAGCGCACAGGACTATGAGAATCTGTTGAGTGTGAAACGGCCGTTTCGATCAAAAAAACTTTTTGAATGTATTAGATTGGCACATAAGTTTTGCAACTTTTCCCATGACTTTTTTCTTACTAGATGTAGCAATCTCATTCTTTGGCTTCGTGTAGAGTGTGACGTGAACTGCGAGCCTGCGCAAACTGTTTCATTTATAATAGCGTAGTAGAAGAAATCCAAGCATTTTATCGAAGCCCTTGAAAATCGAGGTTTCACGTTTTTTGGCAAGCATGAAGCCGTACAAAACCGGAATCAAACATATCGGAAAGGAAATATAGGCAGCATATAGCTAGAAGTTGACTCATTATGTAAGTTAATTCATTAGAAACAGTAAAAAAAGTGAAATTCAAAGACAACCAGACATGAGGCGCCTTTGAGAAGTAAAACGATCAAACGCGCCAAGTTTTGAGGGCAATCGTCAATAACTAAGCTGTGGAAACTCGGAATTTGCTAAATTTTTGCGCAATAGGGTAATCCACTACGGTGAACACGAATATCATAATTATTCGTCGCTAAGATAACAAAATTTTTTTGACCTTACAAAAGAGGCCTTTTGCGAAACGGGTCTCATTTTTGTGATCAGCATGTCGAATAACCCCCATAGGCCAAGTTTCAGCAAAATCTGACCCAATTTATAAATTATACCATTGTACCGTAAACATACCGCACCCTTACATAAGATGCCAAAATTCGGCAAAGATTTCCGCATTTGCAGTTTGCAGATCATTATTCTTGTAGTGCCAGAAAATGAATGCGCTACGTTTGAAAAGACAAAAGTTATGTAAAAAGTTGCATTACTTATGTGCCAACCCAATAGGAGTTCGGAAGCATCCGACGATCGTCGCAAATGTCGCAGGAATGAACGTTGGCAGGCACAGTTGTCTTAATTCCAATCAGGCTGAAACCTTGGGTTTTTTAGATCACTAAATTTCATAGAATCTTTTGTGTGCAAAAAAGATTTGGTGGTAAAAAGGGGAAGGAAGGCAATTTAGCTTAAAAAAGGGCAAAACAAGTTTGCAAAACGCAATAATATACAAAATTGTGCACCCTCAGTAGATAAAAGGAAACTGCGGTACGGACAGAAGATGCTAGGGAGAAAATTCTGTTGAGACTTTTGTTAAAAAGACTCTGGAAATCTTCTGCAGTGACGATTTGTGACCCTTCACTTTGATAGTCTTAGTGTCTAAAAACTGTTTTCTATATTTTGAGGAGGAAAAGGGTCACCACGAAGCTTTACAAGTTCTAAATTTTGGTCACAACCCACTTCAACACACCACCAGTTCAATCGGGCGTGCTCCACAAAAGCGATACGTCATGACTTCGTTAAATGTTAATTCAATCAATTATAGCCGACTAGTCGCTACAGAACCCTTCAAAAATGCAAAAAAAAACCAACATTTTGACGTTACGTATAAGACGCGTGCATTTATGTGCAGCTACGGTGAGATGATAGGACAGATGACGCCTACTATACAGCTTACTTTAACTTTACTTTTCCCTTTCTTTCTGGAAGCATGAAGCACTGATTTTCAAGGCTTTTACTGCAAGAAACTTCACAAGTCCAATTTTCTCAAACCTTTACTTGGATGATCACCTATCTGTATCACCTACATACCCTTGATCGTCGTGCTGCACAGGCTCGCAGGCGATTGCTGAGAACGTTTACTACGGTACAAGAGAAGTGGAACACTCTGAAGGACTTTATTAGAGGCCTTAGTGGACATATCTGATCATCACTTTGGCGATTTCCTCGTTCGCGTTTGACGTCCAGTGTTTTCTAGCCGATTACAGCTCGTCCCGATTGTCGTCAAGCCACTTTACGCCCAATCTTGTTCAATAAGGTGTAGCGGCAGCATCCCTAACTTCGGTTGTTACGTAGAGTAAAATTACCTATTTCTTCCCTCACCTGCTGAGTCACTTCATTCCTAACACCACTTGCTCAACAGCACGTTCGATGACGCTAACCGCATGTCCTTCCTGCCTCTTAACCCATTGACGACGATATGATTTCGCAAGGGGTGTGGATCACCGGTGGCCCACACCCCTTGCAAAATCATATCCTTTTCAGGTCTGGTATTTTTCCACAGTTCAGTATTCTTCTCCAATTTTTTGCTCTCTTGGAACATGTAGACTTCGTCGTCCAAGAAGATGATTATAGTTGTTTACAAAACAACACATTTCCTGGATAATCACAAAACTTCCCCATGCCAAAAGTGCAAAATCGCGTCGTCCCCCAGCGCCGCCACGAATTAGGTCGTCGTCAATGGATTAAATGTCAATGTTGAGCGTATGTCAAAGCACTACCAACCGTCAAATTGAAAAGTTCGGCGCTGTGCCAGATGTTCTTAGTCTTCCTCATACATCCTTAAATTAGCTTCTGCGCTCTCTATGCTGCGCTTTCCTCTAACTCAATTCCGGAGTTAAATCGTTTATCATATTATCTCCCCACCTAGCTAAGGGCAGATTGACATTTGATGACGTTATTCCAATGAGCATCAAAAAATCTTAGATGGTCTTCCGTTCAACATAGACATCGTTTTCAGCTGTAGACCGCTTTCCACATACTTCGTCAAAGTAGGCCGATATTCGCTTGCCTGAGGATCTTAGACATTTTGAAAAACGTTATTAGTCCTACTAGCAAAAATACTTCACACCATTTTCATTGTGCGCTTCCATGCTGAATTTTGATTCGCCACCATTACTACCTTCACAAGTCCACACCTTCAAGAGCTTACAACTTTACTTAAATAATCGTTCAGTAGCTGTGAAAGGCAGCTGTATTCAGCTCACTGAAACTCATATAGAAACATGAATCTTCTTCAAAGGCACGGCTTGGAATCCTACCCTAATGGTCTTGACGCACAACTCAAAACATGAACATCATTTGCTTCTTATGATGAAAAGTCTGCCCAACTACTGCAACAAGGAATTCAAAGATCGCAGTCATCATCAGATTTTGTCATATAGTGTGATTTTTATAACTCAAAATCAACAAGTACCATGAACATGTCAGAAGATGCACAATAGAAACAAGAAACTATCAACATCGATTAAATTGTGAGACCAGTCCTTACCGTAACAAAAAAACATATGAAATACCCGCTATACCGATTCACAAAGGAAAGAAATCAAAATCATTTTTGGTTGTTCCTCATCACTGTCCTCTTCGTGACCCTCGTTATCTAACCCTTCATCCGACAATGCGCCAGTAAATTGAGTCAGTGCATCATATAGCGGTAATATTCTGGACGGAACGATATCGCAATCCAGATTTTCTTTGATGATCTCCAATCTCAATTCAACCAGCATCTCCTCCAAATCTGCAAAATCATTTAAGCCTGGACCAGGCAGCGTTGACCGTTGGCGTGTGCGGATCTAAAAATCAATTCTACACTAGAAATTAGTGCAAAAAATACTGCAACCTCAGATTTCTGTGAAAAAGCCAAAGACACTTCATGTGCAGGGCATTCCTCATCGACATAAGGTACATGAAGGGTGATCCTTATGTCATTAGCAGATGGAGGATTTGCTTGAACAAGCCATGTCTCGTCGTACTCATCCACTGTAGAGCGAAATCGCTTGGCAGGAGGAGAGCAGCTATAATTTCTATTATACATTGCGAAAATTAAAACACTCGAAGTTATTAGCAATCCCTAATTAAAAGATTAGGAAACAGTACCTAGCTTTAGTTGCAACTATGGTCTTCCATACAACGCTGTCATCTATCATGCTCTTAACGATTGCTGTGACAGTTTCAGGTCCGATCTCATCATTGTTGATCCACGATAATACGGTCTGAATATCTTGTTGAAAAGAGAAGAAAAAGCCTCAAAAGCATTTCCAGAAAAGCTAAATATTGCAGCAGTCTTCAAAGTCGATAACTCCACCTGACTGAACCGCGCTGAAGCATTGGTTTGGCAAAATGGCGCTGTTTTTGAGAAAATTAACATTTCAGCCTCAAAAACCCATAAGCATTATTCTGCCAAGGTGAAAAGCAATACCCTCAGTTCCCGACCGAAAAGAAGTTGTTACTGATAGTCACAGGCTGGAGGAAAAAATAACAAGTTGCGACTGGCCCATCGAGGAGGACCCAATGTACTATTGCGACCGCCTACTAGAGAATTGCGAATCTGCGGAGAGAGAGAACGCCTCAGTGAATTCTGCAAAGAAAAATGGAATGCATATCAAAGATCAACAAGGAACTGCTCGAAAAAAAGATCTTTGAGGTAGGGTCAGTTGCAAGCAATCGCGAGCGACTTTAGCCAGTGTCAGGTGCAGAACAGCTTTGCAGAAAGTTCTTCAGAAGTATAGACAAGCCAAGGTACTAGAAACAGCCCAAAGAAGAAGTTTTAGAAAAGAGCTGGAGGAACCTCTTTGCCATATACCCCTCGCAGCGCTATCAAACAGACGGGATCCGAACTTTGTTCCCGACATAAGATGGAATCCATCGTGAAGTTCTACGCCTACCTCTTCCGGTCATGGAAAATCCCGCAGTCCGTTCTCCCCATTGGGAAACCATCACGAATTGTAGCTGAAGTGCGCACCGCGACACGGACTGAAGAAATCAAGATTTCCGTGGCTCCAGGACCACATCATGTTTCCGTTAAACTTCTGGAAGTTAAGAGACAACAATTTTCTCCAGTTGCACCTAATATCTTACTTTCTGCCTGCTGAATGTGCTGTACAAGCTTTTTACAATTATCCGTGCTCGCATATTCCAGACACTAGACGATCAGCCTCGAGAACAGGCTGAATTTCGCAAATAACTCAGCCGGCCATATCCAGACGATTTACATGGTCATAGAATTCTGGCGGGAGTACAGAACGTTTCAACCTTGAAGTTAGGCAAATAGTTAGTGCTCCATGTAACATTGTCGTGCTGAAGGTCACGGGGGTTCAATGTTTCCCTAAGCCTAATTGCTGCGACAAAAATTCTGCTCACAATTTCAGCGCCAGGCTCCCTTCCAATAAAAGGCATGCGACAAGCTGGCTAAGAAACACCCCTCGCATCAACAATACGGACATGTCTCAAAAAGTTACTCGAGTAAAAGCTAGGGCCTCCCCCGGAAGCGACGCGCGTTCGAGCCGACGAGTGCGAGTAGTGGGCGAGGACTACCGTCTCAGCAAAGTGAACGGGGAAGCTTAAAATAGCTAGTTCACCAAAGGCAAGATTCAAGGCATCGCAGATTCTCCGTATAGCTACTATCAACATAGGTACACTCAATTCTCGTTCTCAAGAGCTGGCAGATCTTCGAAAAGACGGCGAGTCGATATAGTTTGCATACAGGAAACGAAGTGGAGCGGGGCAAAAAAGTCACGCAAATTGGAGACGAAAATAAGCTTTTCTTCAATGGTGTCACCTGCACCAGAAACGAGGTTGGTATAGACGTCTCGGAGATTCTAAGGAGCAATATTGTTGACGTTGAGAGCATAAGCGATGGTATGATGAGCATAAAGGTAGATACTGGGAAACAGATCCTACGTGATCACCGCCTATGCCCCACAAGTCGTGTAAGGATAATAAAAAAACGCGATCTGCCAGGAGCTTGATGACCACATTAGCACAATTCCAAACCACGATCGATCGATACAACGATCCCGATCCCGATATAGAAGAACAAAGGAGACATAGCAGACTGCGCATCCTACTCAGACAATCACAGGCTCTCAGCGGGCCCCACCAAAAGCGTCGCTGCCTTATCGCAGCCACTGTCGCTTCCCGCTGAGAGCTTTGTCGGAGCCTTGTCGGAGCTTGTCGGAGCGGGCTCGCTGCCCGCTGAGCCCGCTCCGACAAGCTCCGACAAAACTCCGACAAAGCTCTCAGCGGGAAGCGACAGTGAGGCGATGAGGCCACCGCGCTTTTGGTGGGTCTAGGCGGTGGCTTTGTGGCTGCCGGCTGAGAGCATTTGATTGTCTGAGTACCGGCCAATCCGACTGATGAGCCATACTCTAAAAATCTCCGAGCGAATAATCGAAAAACGACTTCAAGATATCACAATTGTCACCGAATCAGTGCGGACTCTTGAAAGAAGTAGTTACAACGAACGCCATACACTCGCTCGGCTAGTGATGGAGGAATATAGAGAAAAGCAGAAGGAATTGCATACAGCCTTTGTGGGCCTGGAGAAAGCCTTCGATGAGGTGCTCCATGAAATCATATGGTGGGACTTACGGAAAACAGGATACCAGAGGAGTACGTTCAGTGAATTAAGTTGATCTATCACAATGCGCTTCAAGCCAAGTGCAGATAGCTGCAGGGCAATCGGAAGAATATCAAATCAGGGTTGGAATACGCCAAGGTTCAGTTCTCTCTCCCTTGCTCTTCATCACTGTGATGAACGCCGTGATGGAACCGCTCAGACGTGTGCCTCGTTGGACACTTCTCTACGCAGATGATGTGGTCTTGACAAGTACCAGGGAGGAGCTAAAGATGAGGTACAGAATTGGAAAAATAGGCTAGAGTTGTACGGCCTGAAGCTCAACACCAGGAAGACAGAATACTTGAAAATTCCTGGTACAATAAGCATCGATGGTGAAGAACTAAAGATGACAAAGTCATACAAGCACCTAGGCAGTCACATCTCAGCGGAGGAAGGCTTGCCAGAGAAGGACGCAGGGAGGATGGATACAGCATGGGCAAAAAGACCATTGAAGGCAGGGTCCGGGCAAAAACTCGTTTTTTGTAAATCCACCCTCTGGGGGTTATCCGTAGCGCTAAATCCGAAAATCCATACGAAAAGTCTCGAAAACGGCGAGCATATGCGCTTTCCAAAACCTTACAATTCGAAGTTCGACTGTCCCCGCCAAAACTGAGACGCAGAGTTGCTGCGAGACTCTACGATTTTAGCTGTTGCGGCATGCGTACTCTGCCGCATAGCAGGAATTCAAAGAGGTCGGAGGACCCCGCCCCAAAACGTGAGTTTCCCCACTTCCCGATCGTTTTTCTTGCGCTAGGTCCAACGTTATGACCTCGTACTTGCGCGATGGTGTGTCTGAGTGGGGCCACTTTCGAATGGCACTGAAACCCCAAAACCCCCACCTTGTCAGGGCACTTGTGAACAAGAGTTCTATGTGACAAAAAAATTGCAATGCAACTCAAACAGGTCGGAGGACCCCGCCCCAAGGCGTAAGTTTCTCAACTATACCTTACCGCTATCCGTCCAGCAGCACTGTATGACAGTGAATTCTGGCCATGTACGCGAAACGAGAAGCGCCTTAGTGTCCTGAAAATAGGAATGCTACGATAGGCTTTAGGAGTAACACTGCAAGGTCATATCTGCAATGACACTATACGAGCTCGGAAAGTAGCTGCGACTGCCCAGAAAATGCAGGAACGAAGGATGCGATGGTAAGGGCATGTGCGCGAGAGGAGAGTCACATCACGAGGTTAGCCTTAACGGTGAAATCACCAGGTAAAAGATCTATGGGTAGACTAAAGAGAAGATGGATGGACAGAATCGAGGCCGACATGCAACTTGAATTAGATGAAGTCCTTGCCTCAGATGAAAGAACATGGGGACAACTAACAAGAAAAGCAGACCTTGCGTAAGCGGGACACACGCGAAGATGAAGGAAAGACATTCAGACGGTTTGGAAGGTCACAGAATTCTGGAGGGAGTAAAGGCCATTTTCAACTTAACCTTGCCGACTACGAGTAAACCTTTGACAGCGTCGCAACCAATGTCGCCCTGCCAGCGCTAGTCGATGAAAGAGTGAACCTAGCTTACAGACATTAGCCGACTGCTACAAGGACGTACAATGAAGATGCAGCTATTCCATCGCCCCTGACCATCCCAACTGGCAAGGGACCCATGTTCAGTCGAAGTGGCCTTTTTAGATGGGATGTATACCATATTGGAAAGCATAGAACGCTGATATAAGATCAGCCTTCCTTATCTGCGGAACAATAATGGGCGAGGAGTTAATGAGCTTTTATTGAAGCAAAATCACATATGCAAATAGGGCTAAGATTATTGTAAAACATTTCCTAGCACATTAATGGAGCAGTGATGATTATTACAGCACCTTACTCAATAAATATTCTTAGATAAAAAATTATATCACATTTGGTTACTTCATTTGAGGGCTAGGGAGGTTAAAGCAATCATTTTATGCTAGATGCGCTTTTTCTTTTATTTTCTTCAATGAACTCGAAGAACTTCTCGTCCATGAACGTTCGGCACACAAATAAGGCATATTTGGAACAAGCATTCTATGTTCTCCAATATGGTATACATCCCATCTCAAAAGGTCACTTCGACTAAACAAGATTTTCTTGTGAGGAATACGACAGGACGATACGATCTCGCCGAAGTTGCACCCCGCGGTCTAGCGGTATTGATGAAGTCATTAAACTGCAACGATAGAGGCACAGAAACTAAAGAAAGATTTTATGAGCTTTCATTTCTCGGACGTTCCCTTTTCGAGCGATTGAAGCAAAGTCGATGCTTAAAGGCAGTGTCCACGCAGATTTGGAGCTCCTCAGTTCCAACATTTTATTGAAGCGGACTCCTCATACAGACCATAGTCCAGTTTCGAGTGCAAAATATTGCTTGTGAAGCGAGTAAACCGCTTCAGAAGTCTGAACAGAGACGCCCCCTTGTCCGTACCGAAGCAAGTAATCGTGCCGGGACGCGTGGTTGCAGCCAATGCCAGCGTCGCAACGGCGGCGTCCCAGTCGGATTCCCTGCTTCGGTACAAATAAAGGGGCGTATCTGTTCAGACTTGTGAAGTGGTTTACTCGCTTCACAAGCAATATTTTGCACTCGAAACCGGGCTATGGTCTGCATGAGGAGCCCGCTTCAGTAAACTGTTGGAACTGAGCAGCTCCAAATCTGCGTGGACACTGCCTTTAATGAACTAAACGAAGTAGGGGAGAAGACTGGATTGCGTATGAATCGGAAGAAGACTCAGGTCATGAAGAACGCTCTTTGTAAAGATGCGGAAAAAGGGTAAGGCACTCTTATTGCGGAAATGTATTTATACGTGTATTTTGGACGTTCGCCGAACATAGAGAGCGACTGGAGCGAAGAATCGACAGGAGAAGAAGACTAGCCTGAGACGAAAGCGAAGCATCGATGAGCCGGTCACGTAATGAGAAGAACAGAGGACACTAAAAACAACAGAGTGGACTCTTGCGACGCAAAACTTTTGATGGAGACCACCAACAAAATGGGCGATGTTGTGAGATGGACTAGCTGAAAATCAGCTTTGTACGCTTCTCGCACCTGATGCTCGTAAGCGCAGCCACCAAGATAAGTAAAAAGACCGTGAATGCTTGACAGCGACAGACAGGGACGATTAAAACTCCTGTAAAGTTCACACGCCACATAAAGACGGGCAACCTAAATAAATAAGTACCTCAGGATCAAAACGAATTTGACGAAAACTAGCCATTATCACTTCGTTGGGTGAATGTGTTGAGGTCGTGCTGCAAAACTAGTTCTGTGATCCGACAGGAGAGCAAAAATGCAACATACGCTATCTCCTTTCCAATTGTTAATAGAGCTGATATGCTAGCAAGAAATCGGTCGTCACTGTTGAGTAAATCGTAGGCAAGTTGATTAGTTGACGAATATAGGCAGGACAATTCATCAAGCACAGTTCTCCTCAGTTGTAACGTGCTGGCATCTGCAATGGTGACATCAAGGCAGTGGCCCAGCAAGATGGCTTTAAACAGATTTGTTGGAAATGGGTAGTTCCCTTGGTAGTATACGCAGATCCAACCTCAATCTCAAATCCATACCCGACTCCTGAAATCGTACTTTGAAGTCCCCCTAGGGTCCCCGCTTTCGATAAGTGGGCGTCAATGGAGTTTCGAAACAAGTCCTTAAAATATGGAGCATGGTTTGAAAAGTGATTGAAGCTGCGGTATACTCGAAGGATGCACGACAACTACCAAGATCTGAAGGGTACTCTCCTGGCCACTGCCTTCAACAAAGGAGTCTCTGCGATGATTTTGACTACTTATGTGAAGCATGTTTAATCTCTGTTGAAAAAAAAAATGATTTCCTTACCTGAACTTATGTACCAAGAAAAAGCATACCTTCCACATTTTGCAATAAAGCCAAGCAGACTGCCAGAATACTGAATGTCCTTGTCTTGTCCGAGTTTCTGCCAGGATGAGACGTTATCCCTCCAAACCATCGATCATTATCTGTAGCACAAAAAAATCTATCTGAAAATAACAAGGTGCAAAAGCACGCATTTTGAAGAATTAATCTTCTGCGAATTCTTTCAAAATTCCTTGCTGAGATTTGCTGTGATAAAATTGGTATAAATCACTAACATTCACAAAAAGATTTCATATCAGCCACAGGGTTTTACAAAATCTTTGAGTCTCGTGTACCTCCAGTAAAAAACTGAGGGAAGCAAAATAGACAAACCAATAAGGTATGGATTCTATAATGCGGAAAATAAAGCTGAGGTCAGATGCGCAATGAAAGCATCTTCTGAGACAATGATGCATTGGGCGCTTGTTTAGGCATTCCTATCAATTTAAAAAAACGTTTTGTCATGCATTTTGAAGACCTTGAAAATTCAATCTATGAGATAAATGGAAGGAAACTGAAAAACTGTTCCACTGCCAAAGATTTGGGCGTTTTGATGGATTCCGATTTGAATTTTGCTGCTCATAGTGATACAGTAGTGAATAAAGCTTGTTCGGTTCTCTTTGCGATTTTTCGTAGCGTACATACCGACAACCCGATGATCCTCAAACGTCTCTACCGAGCTTACGTGTTGCCTCATTTGGAATATTGTTCTGTGATATGGAATCCTCTTTTGAAGAGAAATATTTTGAAGCTGGAAAAAGTCCAATAAACTTTTACTCGTATTTTGTATATGAGGTGTCGTAGAAAACAATTTCATCGATACGCCAAGCTATGAAAATCGCCTCAAGTTTTTGGCAATGGAAAGTTTAGAATATAGACAAATATTTTTTGATCTCGTTTTTGGTTTTCGGCTTCTAGATAAGGAACTAAGACTTGCCCCCAAGTGAATACTGAATTTTTAGATCTACAAACAGATATGGTGGGTTTACCATTCATTATTTACTTATTTACACGAAGCGTTTCCGTTGGGTTTCTAATACTTTGTTTTACAGAATCCCCGATGGCTTAGACTATTACCAGAAACTGCAATGCAAACCTCATCTACAAAGGTATTTAAGCGTAGAATCAATGCAATTGACTTATCCTTCCTATTGAGACATTCTGAGAATAAATAGGATTTTTCTTTCGCTGCAAGTGCTGATTTCCATAGCCTTTTGAGCTTTGTATCTTTTTAAACGTTATGATTGTGCACTGACCCATATCCTAGTTCGTCTCCGGCAGTCGCTTTTGCTTAAAAGCACTTTGGATCGTACACAATTTTCTTCCAAGCTATCCCATTTTATTTACTTTTGTTTCTCATGGTAGCGATATATTACAAGAGGAATCTGAAAGAGGTCCTTTGTTAAGCACGCATTGATTTGGACTCGCCCATTCGCTTTGGTGCTTCCTCTTTAGATTTGCTTGAAAGTGATCCGCTTATGGCTTTCACACCATGATTTATGCTGTTGAATTAGTGGGAGCTTGCTGTTTTCTGAATTCGGATCCATTATGGCTGCTGGAGACACCGTCTATGATTGGCTGTTTTTTTTTCTGTTCCGCTTTTTTTTGCACTAACCACGTACGTCCGGAGCATTTATGAATGCACAAAATAAATAAGTAAATATATAAATAAAAGGTAATCGGTCAATAACACAAGATGAAACTACCCTAATTTCACGCGTACAAGGCGCGGGGTGGTCCTAGCTTTCATCGAGCTGCTCAGCCGCCCCAACGTGATTTAAGAAGCGATCCTTATGCCGCACGATTCATCAGGCAAAACGCAGCACGGTATGGGGTTCCTTTGGTTGCGAAGTCCTTTGCCGTGTTCGGGCTGGTCGATGAGCTAGGACCACCCCGCGCCTTGTACGCGTGAAATTAGGGTACAAGGTAGACCCATGCGTCGGATATCCTCCAATAAAATTTACACAGGCCGGCAGCCTTAACACATTGACGACCATGCAGATTTTTAGCTGTCTACCTTCTGGGACCGAGGCCTTTTCCAAATCAGCCCACGTTTTTCGACTATAATTACGCATACTGCCATCTACAGTACACCTACCGTAAATCCGAAAAGCTGATAAAAAAGGTAGAGGTCATCCCTAGATTCGGTGCAACAGAAAGCTCATGGAGTGAGTTTATCCTAGGATAGTAGCCATTTAAACAAGATTCAAGCCTTGACACACATGGTGTGTCAAGCGGTCGTCAATGTGTTAAAGAACGCAACCACCGTAGCGGACAGCTGGAATATCCCACACCATCTTAAGCGCCTGATTCGGTATTGCTTGATGAAAAATAGCGCATACCTTGTCTTCAAGACTGATCACAAAAAAAGGTCGTGGTTAGAACCGACAAACAAATTTTACTCAGACTTTTACAACTCTGCAAAATGTTAGGATAGGCAGCCACTTTTTTATGCAACATGAAAACAGCTTTTGAGTGTATCCGGCAAAAAATATGAATGATATAGTCGTCCTCACCCCACTAGTCGTTCCGTGGACGAATTCGAATTCGAACTGGAGCAGGCAGGTAGCGGCAGAGCACGGCACCTTAGCTCTCGGTTCAAATTCACGCATTCATTTTGAGTATTTCTGCGCTATTGCTTAGCAGTTTTTGTATTGTTACAACGTTTTTGACATATATTGAGTTTTGGTAATTGCTGAGCGTTGTCTCCTGCCGCGCTCTGCCATGACAGGCCTGCTCCAATTCAGATTTGAATTCGTCCACCGACCGACTAGTGGGGTGAGGGCGACTATATTCGAGTGCAAAATGCAAGCATAGTTATAATTGCGCTCCTAACTCATGGGAAAAAACGGATTGCGACAAATTTCTCCGTCCAACATACGTATCGTCACAAAACATCGGAGCGTTATAACTTTCTTTAAACCAGTTTCCAGAAGAATCTGAACACATTATTGTACTTCCGAGAACTTAGCGATTTAGAGTACATGTCAGATTTTCGAAAATTCTTTTGAATGAAACTTTCTGAACCTTCAGAATTTCCTAAATTTGATCTGAATTTGTCGAAGATAATCCAAATAAACGCTGTATGTTTTAGGAAACATGTGGATCGAACATGAAACATTATTTATTTATTTATTGCGAAAAAGTGTGCCTACGACTAGTCAAAAAGTCTAGGAAACTATTGAACCAGTAATTTAAAATGCCAGATTGCATCTGCGAGCTTCGGACAGCCACGCGGTTTCCCGCTATTTGCAGATTTTGAACAGATAGTCACATAAAATAATGAAAAAAAAGCGCAACACACTGAAAATAATGGACGTGGTCAACAGTCACTAGATCCAAAAGGAGGTGAAACTACCAAACTAACATGAAATGAAATAGAAAAACTGACTACCTTTACTGGGCTCGCTTGTATTAGTGAGTATAAATTGCCAGATGGTACTGATGCGTCCTTTGAATTTTCACCCCCTTCTCGTAGTTTCTGTTTCTGGCGACGTTGTCAGCCTTGTTATGTTCACAATCCTGAGCAAAACGTCCCCAAGTGTGTAATAAAAGACTGCTTACTAACTACAATAAAGGCCCATAAACAAAGACTCACTTTCTGCAGCTTTTTGCCAGATATTTCACCATAGCCGAAGTAGTTAGCCCCGCGGCATTATCTACACTATAAACAGAAGCAAGATCTACCGAATCCACAAAAAATAACGCTCGAAACGAACTAAACTGGAGAAAAAACCAAGAGGTTTTCGAAAAACGGTTTTTGCTGGGTTTCTCCTTCAGAGCAAAAAATGGGTTTTTGGGACGTTGTCAATGTGAAAGTGGAGGTCAAGAGCTTCAGTAGTATACAGTTTGCTAGAATTAAGTTCAAAACAACGAAGAAAAGGATAACAGAGCCAAATGTCCCGTGCCCCGCATTTGGGATAGCGAGGTAGCGCGCAGCGCGTGGAGACACAGGCAAGCAGAGGAGAAAGATCAGAGCCGACGGGGCATTTGGCTCTGGTCGTAGATCACTGCGGGGTATGAACAAAACCTTGCAACATTATATATCATTCTAATCGTCATAACACGATAAAAGCACTGACAACGTCGCAAGACCTGAAAATCACTTCTCAACCAGACTAACCAGCATTTCCGTGCGTGACTCTCCGCACAAGAGTTAAGCGCAGTTGCTCGTTATAATCTCTATGTATATATAAAGCAGAAAATCTGTGAGTTTGTTTGTGCACGTTTGGGTGCAGGTTGTGCAGGGTATGCAGGGTGTGCAGGTTGTGCAGGGCAGGTTGTGCAGGGTGTGCAGGGTATGCAGGGAATGCAGGGCAGATTGTGCAGGGTGTGCAGGGTGTGCCGGGTGGGGAGGGGGTAAGTGAACATGCCGATTCGAATACATTATTGACAGGGCCGGGCGAAGTCGGCTTTGCCAGCTCGTTAATTTACTAAAGCTCTAGTGAGTTTTTGGAACTCTAATTTGATCTGTAAAGAAATCAGTTGAGACACGTGCCTGAGTATCATAAGAATTCACATAAACCTCCTTTTTAGCTCAAAGAAGGCTTAAACGAGTTTTCTGGTTTTGCTGGATAATTTTTGAGATATTGCTCACTACATATTCCATACACATTAATTCCGATATGGTTATAATCTTAATAAATAAATAAATAAATAAATATCTGGAGCATAGCCAAGGATGATTCTGTTTTTGTTTTGTTTTTTAGTGAAGGTTGTGGTCTCTTATATCGCTCAAAATGAAGGCCACCAGGGTACACGGCTCTAAGTATCAAAGGTATGTGTCTTACACAACACCTTGCTTTGTAACAAGCTAAAAGATTTACGAAATACAATATCAATATGATTCGATACTTGTTATTTCCTCGAGGTATATGATCAAATGATTCTCATGCCACGGGAGAGTGGCACTTCCAAACAATGATAAATAATTAGACTGACTATAATCTTGCGTAATGAAGCTAGATCCCAAAGTCCCTCATTACAATCAATTTACAAATCCGCTCATCTACGCTGTTACACCTGCATTGCTAATACGAACCGTATGTTGTGCACCTAATTTGCACTTTTGAAAGCGTCATCATGAATGCGCTTCCCCTACCCACGCGAAGCAAACTTGTTTCACCGATTACCACCCTTGTCCATGCACGTAAATTAACTCGGTTTGTAAATTAACGTCATGCATGCATGACGTTAATTTACAAACCGATTTTAAAATCTTGTAATAGCAATTAATAGCATGAACTCGATAAGGTCCTCGAAACCGCCTCGTCCCCACTTTTAGAAGATACTAGCTGGCATACCCGGCTCCGCCGTATGTTCCGAATAGAAAATTCCATTTCTCAACCGATCCGAACCAAACTTGGCACACATACACTTCGGGCCCCGGCGGGTGTCACAGTCCACTTTTCGTTATCGATTGATGTCGATTTTATCGATTTTTTGCAAAATTTGAGCTAGGGGGCTGGGATTTGGCACAGGGGGGTAATCGAGCATGCTGATTACGAATACAATATTAGTTTTCGAAACCGTGCATTACTTTTATCGATTTTATCAATTTTTTTGCAAAATTTGAGCTAGGGGGCTGGAATTTGGCAGGGGGTGTAATCGAGCATGCTGATCACCCCCACGGGGGTGATCAGTCGAAAATCGATAAAATCGATATCGATCGATACGAAAAGTAGCCTATGACACCCGCCGGGGCCCGAAGTGTATGTGTGCCAAGTTTGGTCCGGATCGGTTCAGAAATGGAATTTTCTATTCGGAACATAGGTACACACAGACATACAGACATACATACATACAAACAGACATTCAGCTTTATATATAGGATGTAACTCATCTAATAGCCCAATTATTCAAAGTCTCATGAAAGAGGGTGCAAACGAGTTATAGGGAATGATAAGATTATCAAGTGCCAAAATAAGATTGAAAAGTATATATAGAGCAGATTTTCGCTGCCGACAATGTAATTTTTTTATCTTTCCACGCTCTTCCGTCACATCTCCGTAGGATGATGAATGCAAACAAAAAAAAATCATTGGAAAATACGGGTTTAGAGGCTATTGCACGACGAAGGCGCAATAGCAATTTAAAGGCAGCGTCCAGGCAGATCTGGACCTATGGGGCTTTTACGTGGAAATTACTTTTGGGGCCCTAACTAAGGCATTGCCCAAGCGGCAGCTCAGGAAGTGCTGTAATGGCTGAGATATTCCCCTCGAAACTGGCCCCCGCGAACGTAATCGCATGGATTCATGGCAGTTTCGCGCCAGGATCCACGCTTTGCGCCATGAACCCATGCGAAACACGGTCGCGGGGTCCAGTTTCGAGGGGAATATCTCAGCCATCACAGCACTTCCTGAGCTGCCGCTTGGGAAGTGTCTTAGTTAGGGCCCCAAAAGTACTTTTCACGTAAAAGCCCCATAGGTCCAGATCTGCCTGGACGCTGCCTTTAAGTTGAGCGGACGCGAACGCGGCGCGCGCGCATCCTCACCGTTGTAGATCCTGCTCCTCCTGCGCTCTGCGGCTAATAAAGCCGCGTTCGCGCCCAAAGATATTGCGCCTTCAGCAGCTTATAGATACACAGCTGGCAAAAGGCCACGTCACTTCCATATTGAATCCAAAATAATGTACACGTGAACAGAAAACCTACCACATTGACCCCCCCCCCCTGCTATTATACCTCATACTGAAACTATTTCAAATACTTCCAACTTTAATGCCCAAAAAGAGAGGCCTAATCGAAAGCTACCTAACTTAACTCGGCCTTTTGGAGCTTCAAATGATAATTCCAAATATGCTACTCCTAGCTGCCGTGCACCATTCCGAAATGAGTTATGGGCTTTTGTGCAAAAATGGCATACTACTGGAAATGAGAAGACAGCCTTTGGATAAAAATCTCTGAGCAAAAGGTGCTGAGATATCGAACTAGCCCAAATTCATTTTTTCCACTAAAAGGAAACGTAACGCAATTGTTTTAGGACTTAGATAATAATGCCTGATGCCAGCGAGTCGACGAGTATACCATCTGCGCGAAAAAAGTCCATAACTCGCACCGGAATGGCACACGGCAGCTAGGAATCGCTATTTGGAATCAGCGTATGAAGCTGATTCAAAATATCCAGTTTTCCGGCGTGTGAGCCGCAATTATTCTTTTTATCGCGCCCGGGCCAATGTGCGATAAGGGTCGCGATGCGCGAAGCCGCATAAGGCAAGCAATTGCAAAGTATTTTACCTAGTATGCCCATGGTGACTTTCTGTTATAGTTCTTTGTTTGAAGGCATTGAGAGCCCTTCGAAATAATAGCAATATCCGAATTCGAATGAAAGCACAGCATCACTAGAAAGCAAGTACCTCAACTCGATTGTATTCATGAAGAAAAAATAGACAACCCAAAAAATAAACATCCCGCAAAATCGTCCGGATATCTGGAAGGAGTACAGATATACCCAAGGACATGAGCATTCGCAGTCAAGAGCAGTCACAAAACGCACCGAGTCTTCAGTTTTTCAAACTAAAAACATTCTTTTCGAGAGCTTTCGCGTCATTGTTCGCTGTTGCGGCGCGGCTTATAAGCTGGAAAATAGGGTATAAAAGTTTCTTGCCAGAAAGCCGAACTAAGTTGAGTAGCTTCCCTAGTTAGTATCGTAAAGCTAAGGAACGTTTAGATCGATTAAACTGTAACGGAGCCAAAGTCAAAAAAAACCCTAAATTCTAGCAAACTCTCAACACCACTTGACGATTTTATCGGTCGCCGATTATATTTAACTTAAGTTTCTGCATCTAGGATTCTTAGTCCTAAACAAACACTTTTTTCAATTTTTTCAATTTTTTTTTAATTTAGAAATGTTTTATCTCAGATGGTAAAGTTGACACTCTTGCAAAGAAAGAATACGAGCCAGCCGACGTGGACTATGAAATGACATAAAGGATGGCGGAACGTACTCCGCCAGTTTGAACCCCCTCCGCGGACTACTGGTTCTGCAACGACATGCAACAGTAAGCAAAAAGGACCAAATGTCAGCGAAGACGGGCTCAAACTGGCGGAGTTCGTTCCCCTACTCTGACATAAAGAGCTCAACTTCTTGAACCATCACATGAGTATCACTAGATGAGAACCAAACTTCAATACGAAAAACTTAGAAAAGTGTGTCCCTTTATTAGTTGCAACATGGCACAGGGCGACTTATTTGGTAGGGCCTAGTTGGCTTACGCAGCAATTCTGGCTGAGCTAATCTAAGTGAGAGAGTGTATCTGCACGAAAATTTCATTTGCAACCAAGTTGCTGGCTGAGCAGAAGCAAAGAAGAAGACAGGCAAATTTTAAGCGCAAAAACATGAGCAAGCTAGTCTAAAACACAGCAAACTCGGTCCCCTAAACACCTTCACGTCCGGTTTTTCTCTAAAGCCTACTTCTCGCGCGCTACACCAGCGCTCGATCATTATGCACATCCAGATTATCCACAGATTCCAACGCTCCCGTGGCATATGTAAATAGCAAGACAACGACTACAGGCCTAATAACGCACAAAACAAAGCATGTAATTGCTTCGCACTAATTGGGATGGAGATGTTGAATACTGTGTCCTGATGCACTAATTTTGCAAAGCAGGACTCTGCAATGAAGAAAGTGCACATGAGCTATAAAAATGTTCAGATGACTTATTTATACTTGTAAAGTGAACAGTTTCTAGAAGTTCTCAAGAATTCGGGTTAGTCTTGTAAAAAATCCTCTTCGGTCAGAGTTATGCGCCCGCAGAGGTATTCGGGAGCATGAAAATATCCGGAGGGCCCGACCAAAGCTACGCACCTTTATTCAAAAAAATTTTGTGCCCCCTTCCACCCCGAAGAGTAAGTCTGAGACCGCCAATGGGCCCATTATACAAGGTGTCCCAAAAAAATGTACCTACTGTTTGATTGTAAATAACTCTCTTGTATCGAAGTGTTTCGAGAAGCTTTAGGTACCATTTTGTAAAGCGAGGTTAAGCTTAGTTTTACAGTATGGAGCGAATCATCTATCGCTCTTCATTACTGTAGGATTACGGTACGAACTCGACAAGGATTTTAGGCCATTAGAGGCCATATTCTGCCTCGAAACAAAACCAAACAAGGCAAAAGCTCTTACACTACGGTAATGGGAGCCGCTGATTTTGAATTTGAAATTTCCACTTTACTGTGATGCTTCTTTCCAAAGTTATCCCAGGTTAAACCGTAATAACTGAATTCCCAGTAATTGTCAGAAATGTGGTTACCCATCAAAAAAAAAGCTGAAAACAATCGTAAAAAAGTTGTTAGGTGGAATTAACATGCGCGAAAACCTTAGTTCACAATTTTTCAGATTTTTTCAAATTTTGTTAGATGGTGTATTTCACAATGGTTCCATATGCTGGAAGTTCTTACCGTAATCCTACAGTAATGAAGAGCAATCGATGGTTCGCTCCAAACTGAAAATCTAAGTTCAACCTCGCTCTACAAAATAGTAGCTAAAGCTTCCCGGAACACTTCGTCACAAGAGAATTATTTACAATCAAACATTAGGCACATTTTGGACATCCTGTAAGGTGAACGCAGCTACTGGCCGCCCTAATAAAACCCTTATTTCTTCTTAAAGACACCGTCCATCCAGATTTTCGACTTCCATTTTTTGATCGTTCCGGAGCCTTCTCATGTCCCTGATTGAGTATAAAGTCGAGAATCCGCGAAAACCCCGGCAATACCCGTTCCGGAGAACCCGCAGGCCGGCTTTCCGGAACGGTGACTGAAAGGGCGCACGATTGAGAGGGCATTACTGAAGGGGGCGGTACCGATTGGGGTCCTTATGCTTCGCTACTCCAAAGCTTCTTCCTCGTTTTCAAAGCGTTGCCGCGGCTTGGGCACTGGCTTGATAATTATACTATCATAAACTTCAAAAAGCTCAAGATCCCTAACATAGGGTGGACGAGCCTTTGAAGCCGCGCGCCGCCAGTAGCCGCCGCCAGCCGCCGTTAGTCGCCGTCATCCGCTTTACTCTCGCGAAAACGCAAAATTATGAGTTACCACGCTCTACACATCCGTCTATGAATGCTCATCCTCCATGCTTTTTTCTTGTTCTCGTTCACGCGCAGTAACACTCATAAAATATTTTCGTACACAGTGTCCTCATTGTACGGTTGCTGTGGAAACTTGGATACATTCTGAGACCTTGTTTTGAGCCAACAATGAGAAATAGATGCGTAGAAACATGATTGAGCGAAAGCATAATCCAAGAGAGCAATTTCACTGCAGAAAGATAATCGAAGATGAAGAAGTGCATATCACGCCTAAGTCAAAGCTTTCACAGCAAATAGATAATGACAACACAGATCAAATTCTGGATATACATCCTAAGCGTTTACACAGAATGAACATAGCACGACTTGCGATTTCGCTTCCCGTGGGAACAAGATCGCACTACCGGCAGGACAGCTAACGGCGGAAATGGGCGGTAAACGGCGACTACGGTCAGCTAACGGCGGCTGTCGGCGTTTATGGGTTCATCCTTATGATATACAGGAGAACACGATACCACCCGATCCCTACTGAACCACATCGAAGGTCCTGCTGCGAATGAAAGAAAAAGGAGACGCACACAAGAACCGTCTTGAAAACAGCTCTCGGCAAATTTCGCTATTCAGTTTTTCATCTATTCGAAGCCTTTTCGCCATAAGGAACTCGTATCTGAGCTTCTCAGCATGAAAATGGAGAAAATGAGCCTTTTCCGAAGCTTTTCAGGTCCGCATTCATTGAAAATGCACCGGAAGTCTTCCGCATCAGGCCTCCATCGTTTCAAACTCCGCCCACTCAAACGTATTAACCGCCGAATGCGGATCTGGAAGGCTTCAAGAAATTATTCGCCATTTTCATGCGCTGAAAAGCCCATCTAATGGTGAAAGGTTCCGAAAAGGCGAAAAATGAAAACAAAATTTTGCCGGGACACTGCCTCTAATACTCCTAAAAAGTTAAGAGTTTGTTGAACCAATAGAAATGCTGAATCTAGATAATTCGACGTCATTTCGAAACATCAACAGCCGAAAATAGCTCTACATTAGTAATTTGCCTAGAAAATCAAGGTCCCCGAAAGCTTTTTAGTTTCACTCGTCAAGAAAAATGCTAGCTAATTTCTGTTAGCACCGTGATCAAAACGAACTCAACAAACCTTTGAACTCCATACGTCTTATGTTCCCACCAAATTTCTGAAGCACTGCAGCAGCAAAGTCATGATGTTCTTTATCAGCAGACGACCCAAATTGGGACACCTGCCATATTCGGCGACACACTGTCTCCGCTGCCAATATCAGAGAATGACGGAAGACGTCATCGCAGTAGACGTCTGAGTTTTTCACAATCCCAAGCAATTCACTCAGATCTTGCTGAGTCAAAGAACAGCCTTCTTGAAGTCTCAACCTCAACACCGCTAATTTTCTCAATTGTGCTGAAGATTCCATGCGTACAAGAATTCCTGAACATATCAAATTCAACTACTATCGCAACACTTTGCTATCATCACGTCCAGTAGCAGAACAGTCTTCCTTGTACACAGTATTTTTAATAAGGAAGCCCTACTTCCGTCAACACTACAATAATCTTTCGGACATAAATCTTATTTATGAAAAAATCTAACAAAAAAACAGTATGCATCGGGAAGCAAAACACGGATAAAATGGAATCAATTATGTTCTACACGTTCAAAGGCCAACTGGGAAACAGGGCACGAATAACAATCAACAAAAACAATGGCGATGATGATCAATCGAGTCTAGCGATGTTGTGGTTAGAAGCTAATACCGACTGATCACGTTGCCTACTCATCATCTCCATCATCTTCTTCCTCTTCTTCGTCATCCGCGTCCTTTAAGATCGATATCAACAACTAGATCGATGGCTAAAGATATCCAAGCGTGTTACCTCTCCGAGATCGTAGATATCATCGCCAAAGTCAGCCTCTCCCGTATAGAAAAGTACAGCACGAGGGATGATGTTGTCACGAAGCACCTGTCCAATTTCAAAGTCCGCTCGCATCAGTTCGTGCGACTCCTGAAAGTTGTACGAAAACTACGGGATCCACTGCATTATCTACACTAAATGAAGGGTTAATTGAACCTAAGGTTTGCCATATAACCTAGGACGTATCCCAACTTTTTAATTCCAGAGAAAAAGTGAATGAGATGACCGCCTTTGACATGTAGTCAGGATTTAGTACAGCGATTGCTTAATCACAGCAACAACTGGTTGCATACCCGACATTGATTTTGTGCGAATGCAGGAAGAATTCAAAACAAAATGAGAATTCTGAAATATCTGCGCGCACGAAGGACAAGTATGAGCCGACTTCCTTCCAATCAATATACTTTGCCTTCCTTCTTGTCCACACTCATAAATACTCAGTGATCAGTTGATGGTAAATAAAGGAGATAAAAGTAACAACAAAAACCACATTCAAAAGATTCTACTCGGTAAGAGGCAAATATTTGTCAACTTACATCTTCCTCATCATCCTCATTCTTATGATCCTCAGTTGGAGGCACAATCGTATCAAAGAAATTGAAAAAGCTATCGGCCTTGACCTGAAAATAACGCAGTCGGTCAATAATCAAGAAAAAGATTAAATAAATAAATAAAGTTACACACTGTTTTCGTTATAAATTTTCCAGCGTTGGCACCCTTCTTCAGCTTCTTTTTCACAACCTTCTTGGTGATATTTTTGCCTTCATTCCATTGGATCGTATCGCTGCAAACAGCTCGTCCATCACGTGTCTACACAGGCACTCATCAAATAAACAACTCACCCAACGGCGCGGACAACAGATGGCCCATCGAAACCAAATGGATCCTCTGCATCAGGCTTAATTTCCAAGAAGTATTGTTTCTTCAATACAGCGTTTGTAAAGTACTCATTAGGGGAGAAATGGAAATAAATAGTGAAACCCTGAAAGAAATCTTAGAAAGAAGATGAACAGGAAGAGATATGAAAGACCTACATGTGGGTCAACTTCAATGGAAGTGGTGATATCAGTCAGATGCTTCAAGATAGGCTCATCATGATCTTGAATCATATCCTGAGTCATATCAGACCCTTTTAGCACGTTGAGCCAGAAAGATGGAATTCCTTTAGATCCATCATCAGGTTGTGATTTGTCATTTAATTCCTGGAACCAACGCTATTGATTGTAAGGACTTCCTCTAGCTGGCACTGACATGACCAAATTTACACTCTAACGCAGTGCCGGATATCTGCTAGTTGAACCCCCCCCCCCCCGAAAAAAATTTGTAAATCATAAATATTTGTTATATGCGGTGAAACTACCCTATGAAGTCAAGCAACGCAGAAAATAATTTTGAACCGATAACTGCACTTAGCCAATCAGATTAATAGCTCCCTCACGCCACTACATGAATTGAAAAGCAAAAGAACAGTATAAATCAATAAACGTTCCCACAATAAGACAATTGTGTAAACACCGGAGATATTGCGATGACGGATGGCAATAAAAACGCTAGTAATTGCTGCTGAAAATCCAAAACCCTCGCTCACTCGAACAAAGTTTGGACTTTATATACTTTTCATGAAAAAAATGACGCTTAGCGGTAAGACCACTAGTCGTTTGGCTTCACTAGAAAAAACATTGCATCGAACGCAAATCTGATGAGGAAGATCGACGCTAATATAATTTGGAGTGCAGCGTTAGGCTAACCAAAAGAAAAAAAACTGGCATAACTTAGTCAGCCCAAGGTTAGGAGGAAACTTCAGACCCTAGAAAAATCTAGCAGAACTGAAAATCAAAAGAAAATATGTAACGCTATGACTCACGCAAACTATTTATGATTGCACATTAGGGTTGAATTAGGTATATATCATTCCATTCTAAAACTCAACACATCCGCCCACTACTTTTCAAACACTCTCAAACCGTAATCTACGTCGTGCTAAAAACACCACTCATTTATGCATTGACTCACGCAAACATGACAAGATTTGGTACAAAAAAAAATCTGTTTGTCGAACAAGTCCTTTACAATAGATGATTTGAGTCAAACTGACCTTAACTTCATTCTCCTCTAGTCCGTGGATAATGGGAAGCTTGGCCTCGTCATCTTTCGGCTCGTACTCTCCAGCAACGATCTTCCGTCGCTGAAAAATGCATTTGATTGCAGGCGCACGACTAATCCGCATATACGCGTGGAGGGTGAGAGCGACACTTACCTGCTCGTAAAGTTTATTAAACTCGCTTTCAAATTCCTTTTCGAGCTGATGAACACGTTCGTAGAACTTCGCTTCAACCTGAAATGAATTGATGAGAGAGCAACCGTTAGGTTTCGCCTCTGGATTGACTTACTTCAATGCTATCGAGCTGTACTTTTTTGAGAGCGCAAACGCGCTTTTTAACAGTAAGTGGAAGAGGTCCAATGTAATCTGGAACGCCCGAGTCTCCACCGTCCTTGAGAAGATCAGCGAGATTGCGTTTGTCGCCCTCCATTTTATTACCTGGACAGCTGTGCAACTACCTTCAGCAATGGCACAAGAATAATGAAACGTGAATTTTCGAAGGAACAGCTTTAAGGATCACAGTCACAAAATGTACGTTCAAGCTATTGCGAAATAAAGGACTATACATAAAATGTCATGGTGGCCTTACTTTTCACATGAATGAGTCATGCAAACTTAAAAAGACAAGTGGAATTACTTCGAAATATATCATCATCGTAACAACTGAAAAGAAACATCATGAAATGAGAGAGAAAAATGAAAATTTGGGCGAGCCACAGACTGAAGAAAACCACGCCCACTCAACGGTGGTCGTTCTCGCTGTGGGAACCAGCAGAATGTGTAAGGGCGCGCCCTTTAACTGATACCAAAGCATCACTATTTTGCCCGTCATTGGTGTAGGTGGGCATTCTCATGGCGTTCTTCGAGAATACAATGATGGAGGTTTCTCGGGAGTCGTGTTCTAACTTGGCGTGAGCGTTATTATTTATTTATTTATTTATTTTATACGCGCAAGTCGTGCTCATCCAACTCAGAAACGTAAGTCAATATTAGAACTAAATATCTCTTGACCAAAGTGCTGGGCATGTGAATTGTAAGTGCTCGAACATTGTTGAGAACCTCACTTTGAGGAACCAGTATCCATCACCTCTACTGTGTTAGTACTCATGTTTATATCGACCGATCAAAATTGTTTCTACACCCATAAACCTACGAAATAATCGTAAAGTGAAATTTCCAATTAATATTCTACAACTTTGGATTGAATCATTCAAAAACAATCATGATCATGTGCTAAGAGCGTTGAGAAAGCTTATTGCCTTATATAGCCGGTCTCACCTTAGTGTGCTCGTCGAAAATCGATCCGGAGCTGCTGACGTTACTGCGAACTAGACGAACGCTTGCTGAAAATGAAAAGAGGCGTTGCATGGTACTATTTACGCGTGTACAGCATGTCAGAGTTTTCAACTGGTTGTAACTTGTTTTCCCTAGTCAGTTTGTGTTCCGACTTGTTTCGCGAGAGCCTACACAATTAATGTATTTTGCGTCACGTCTTAGTGCTCTTAGCGCTTGCGGTATCGGCTATACTAAAAGCGCTGGCGGCAGGGCCCGGCACAGATGTCTGGGGTCAAACTAGACTTCGTTTCTGAAGTTAGAAGCAATGGAGATATAGTTTTTATAAGGTCCTGGGGGAAGCGCCGAAGAAAAAAAAAACGACGAACACGTCAGGTTCTACGAGTTGGACGCCCTCTCGCAAGCGCGCGAAATTCAAACGCAAGACTCAAACAAACAAATGGCTCGTTTACAGCGCACAAACAATCACATGGCTCCGAATTTGGGCTATATGTATACAATATTACTCCAGATTATGTTATGTAAAAAGTTCCAAAAACTTATGTGTTCTTACATCCGTTACCGAATTTGTTGGTTTCACCAAACCAACTGGGTTGGTTCGGAGCATAAATATCGGAGAGTTTACATCAGTTTTGATCTTTCTGATTTAGACGATTAGAACGGTCAAAAATAATCATTCAGTGAAGAGAGCGAGTCAAACCATTGCCTTTCCTCTTTATTTGAGCCAAAAGTGGTGTAAGCCCAGGCATTGATGGATATCGCGCTCCAATCATGCGCGGTGTCCTTTAAACTAGGTATGCGGCTAGAGGTGCAATAGGTGGAGCCGCCCCCCCCCCCTAAAAGTGAAGGTGGTTCCAGCTACCACTGGCCGGCCAAAAGTGAAGGTGGTAGTGCCGGACACTCACCTCCCAAAAATGTCGGCGGGGGGGGGGAGGGTCATAGCTACCACTGGCCAGCAAAAGTGAAGGTGGTAGTGCCGGGGACCACCTCCTCAAAACGTTGACGGGGGGGGGGGGGGGTGGGGTAGAGAGGGGGAGGGAGCACAGGACGGACTTGGGTTTGGGGTTTTTCGGACTTTTGGATTTTGATTTTTTTTGCTGAACTGAAAAAAGGAATTAAGCAAAACGAACGCAAAAAAAAGTACTGAGAGCATATTCTATGTAGTTTACTTTTAGGAGGTCGCCGTCGCCTACTGCGAGCACCTGGAGGCCATCACCGACATAGGGCATACACGCCTTAGCACTTTCTACGATGAGCAAAGCTTCATGATGACTTCGGATACCTGGAGCTTTAACCCAACGGTCCTCGGCCAATAGCGACCCAGCGGCCCTCTTTAGGGCCACAAATACGATGAGTACAACTGCATAAATATTTTAAATGAACGTGTTAATAAAATAGTGTATTTGTGAGTGATACTAAGCTGAACTTTATGTGTTTTATCAAGTACAATTTGTTATGACGTACTGCGAAGAAAGTAGGTCGATCCAGGCAGTAACCGCCGAGAACCAGAATTTCGAATGATAAAATAATGAAAAATCATGCGATGATTCCATTGTTATAAATTTGCTGGTTGAAGACGTCAGCTATTGTGACTTCATAGATTTTGTAGGGTGAGGTTTGCCCTATCAGATTATGTCTTAGCTGTACCGATCCATTAAAACATCGCCGAGATCCAGGCTCTTGAAAAAACAGTTAAAAAACCGTTTTTTAGCTCATAACTTCTCCAGGACTGCATGAATCATGTTGCGACTGCATAGGTTAAATTCTCCTCTTCAAGAGCTTTCAGATGATGCATAATATGTGGAGGATTCAATGTTTCTTGGGGCTCTAACCCGGGTGGAGTACTTCTCTTCACTAATTCTCCACCCCGACCATTTCATTGTATTGGCTGGAGGCCGCCAGTCCAGAATTAGTGAAGAGAAGTACTCCACCCCGGGCACATGCCGTGGGAGGCGTGAATTCCCCACATATTATATATCATTTGAAAGCTCTTGAAGAGGAGAATCTGACATATGAAGTCGCAACATGATTCATGCAGTTCTGAAGAAGTTATGAGCTGAAAAACGGTTTTTTGCCTGCTTTTTTAAGAGCCTGGATCTCGGCGACGTTTCAGTGGATCGGTACAGCTAAGAAATATTCTGATAGTGCAACTCTCCCTATAAAACCTATGAAGTCTCATCATCATACACCTTCATCCGGATTTATAAGAGTTTGAATGTCAGTTGTCATTAAGCAACCTAAAATCGCGTGATTTTTCAATATTCTCGCTCTCGGCGGTTACTTCTCAAATCAAACTGATTCTTCCACTATAGAACACCATTTACCCTTCAAAACCTATGAAGTCGCAATCGCTGACGTCTTCAACCAGCAGATTTATAACAATGGAATCATCGCATGATTTTTCATTATTTTATCATTCGAAATCTTGGTTCTCAGCGGTTACTGCCTGGATCGACCTACTTTCTTCGCAGTACGTCATAACAAATTGAATTTGATAAAACACACAAAGTCTAGCTGAGTATCACTCACAAATACACTATTTTATTAACACGTTTATTTAAAATATTTATGCAGTTGTACTCATCGTATTTGTGGCCCTAAAGAGGGCCGTTGGGTTAGAGCTCTTCGTTATCCGAAGTCATCATGAAGCTTTGCTCTATCGTAGAAAGTGCTGAGGCGTATATGCGTCCATTCGGTGATGGCCTCCAGGTGCTCGCAGTGGGCGACGGCGACTTCCTGAAAGTATTAGGGTGATCCAAAAGTAATGGGGCACCCTGATTTTATTAAACATTCTTCAAGATTTCTTCCTGATTAGCTATGAATGCCCAGCATTCTTAACGCCTTTGTATAAAGTGACCTTCGCAGGTTATCTTGACAGGACCTTGCAGCACCTCACCGACATTTCTTCGAGTGGCGCCTCAAAGAAGTCAAACAGACTTTTTTGAACGCTATCCGAATTTAGGCTGCTGCACCTGATAGTCCCTCGACATATGGCATACCATTCGAAAGAGCTTTCCAAGCTCTTTCTAATGATTACTTGAATATCCAAAAATTGCCCATTATTTTATACAAAAAAGGCACTTTATTCGAAAAAGCGCGGTGTTTGGCGCAGATTTTCAGACTAAAATTCATGTTTTGGACCACAATCTTTTGAAAATGAGAAAAGTCGAAGTAATTTGCATATGTATGGATAGAGCGTAAAAAGCACTATCAGAAGGCAACTGCTAAGTTTGGGCTTATTCGATTACCTTGATGAAAGAATAGCTCTAGGACAGAGTTCGTGCACCTTAGACCAAAAGCAAGATTAGTTGACTAATTTAGTTAGTTAACTTTTACTGTCTGTAAAGCTTTTGAAGTGGTGTACTCACAATTAGGGAGCATTGTATAATGAAAACTACTTGGCTCAACTAATGAAGGAAGCTTCGCGAAGTGCAGAGTTTTCTCGGTTCTAATTAGTCTAATGTTAGAGTTTTCAGTTTGTTTTTGCTTCTGAGGTGGAGGAGGAGTTTTCTCAATCGAAAACCTTTTCAGAATTCCTGCTGTAACTTCGTAATAGTGACCAGGTTTTGCTCTTTACTTTGAGTCTAGGTTGAAGCCAGCTGTACACTTGGTGTTTGAAGAAAGGCGACTTTTTGTATGAGAATATTGTCACTTTCAATACATCATTGTGGGACATCCTGTTTGAAGGACCCAAATTGCATGGATTTCATACTCACCAACTCAGACAATGGCTCCAACCCATCCGGAGGACATTTTTGAAGGGCTCCGGATTCTCCTCTCTTCCCCCTCCCCTCCTCTCGGGTGGGTATCTAACTCTCTCTGGACTCTACCGGGATTTTTTCCCCGGAAGTCTTCAGAAGGTTATCTCACCCGGACCTACACTTTACTTGGCATATTGTAACCAGCCCCAGTCCCAATACCTGTATTTTGCGCATATGGGATATGTAACTAACCCTTAATGGGGCTTGGCATTTTCTAGCCCTAATTGAGCTCCCAGTCCCAATTATAGCTCATTAACTCCACTTAAACTACCTCTAGACACTTGATCACTGCCCTGAACTTGTTTCTTTCTCGAAAAAGGCAACAGTACTCGACGTAATACTGTTTATTTTACTAATATGTTGTCTGGGATAATATTATAAACATCGAGCAATGTAATCGAGGCCATCACACAAATAAGTCACATAGGATGATTGAAATGAGAAGAGGTGGGCATACAAGATAATCCGAGGCTAATAATAAATGGGGTTAAAAAGAGCACGATGATAACAGAAGCACTAGTTTTGCAGTGGGAAAAAGATTGAAAGAGATTTAACTGAGCAGGGAATGCCAAAACTTAACCCAGCCAAACTTACTGCATACCATCGAACTCACCTTGAAACGTTGATCACAAATATATGTTTATTATCTGCCAAGCGAATATCTGGGAGGAGTTATGAGCGTTTGAATGTGCGATTTGTCAAGTGTTCTGTGGCGGCGTACGTTCCACGAATTAGGTTTCAAAAACACTCATTTGGGTTTTTGGAAACTTCTGTATTCTAATTCTGCTTCTGTATTGTAATCAAATTAACCACAGTGTAAATCCCGCCATCAGACTGTTTCACAAAGATATGAGGCATAGAAATCATTCTACATTCTTCTTAAAAAGAGAGCAAAAATAGTAAGTGAAGTCGGAGGTCGGGGAACTAAGGAGAGATCATTTTCCTCAAAGTGGGAAACATTCTTTGTGAAACAGATACATACGTTGAAATAAAAATCGACGAGAACCTACACGCATGACGGCATATAGGCAACTGCAAATACATTTATATACAGGGTGCGGCAAAAGTCTGGGAGCCTAAATTTGCAGTACTGCAATTACAAAAATACTGATGGTTTTGATTTCAATTTTATGCCACATGATGCTGCGGTCATCCTCTACAGAACACACTTTATTTGGCTGGAAATGGCTGCCATATGTTTTTGTAAGAATGGAAATTACCAAACTAGTATTTTTGCAAAGCGAAAAAAACCAGAATTTTTGGTATTTACAATTTTTGCTATAACTAAAGATGCTGTTAATATATTACAAAACTTTGATGCACACAACATAGAAGAGGCTTTGCGCTATTGTATCTAGTTTTGCTTTTGCCAGGAGCTGTTCTTGCATGAACGGAAATTAAAAGTTTGCGAATGTTACCTACGTGCCAGTGGAAATCCGTCTTCAGAACAAATTTAAAAGCTATAGAATGCTCAACAGGCACTGGGACCAAGGCTGTATTTTTTGCATACGTCTTCTAAATTACAATCTATTGAAATTAGGTCAAGGGGACATTTTTTATACTTTTTAAATGACGATTTTCTGCTTTCCTTCGCGCACTTGTAGCCAAATTCCGATATGCGACGTACACAAACTTCTAATAAAAATCCAGTGATTTTATTTCTAAGCAATGCAAAAAATGCTGTTGGAATTATGTTGTAGACAAAAGCTTGCTCTATCATACTACACATTTGCCGAGGTAAAAGAAGCAGTTATTGTGAAGGCGTGGGGCGAATTTTATTACGACTACCTGCATGCCATGACAAGTGGACTTGCCAAGATTTTGTAGGGCCGCGTGGAAGCCAGAAGAGGTAGTTTTGAAATTCAAGAACTGAGCTGTATCTGGAATGGTTCGAATTATGCGTGCGCCAAATTTTTCGTTTCTAGGTACTTCCCTTCTCGTTTAGTACGAAAAAGTACTAGGCTCCCAAACTTTTGCCGCACCCTGTATATTTATATATGTCGATAACTCACTGTAGATGAATAACTCCCTTGAGGGGTACCGTGCGAGGTCAAACTATCGCGACCTAGCTCACTTCAAAGCAAATCTGCATCTCTTCACGAACAAGCCAACAAGCGGAAAGTAGCAGATGCGGGTCACAGTTACCTATAAGAACGCTGGCATTAACTAAACCATAAGTTGCGATAGAAGGGTTTAGGAGAAGGAAAACCTACTTTCCAAGCTCTGGAGAGACTCTAATGCCGCAGTCACAGTTTGAAGTAAGTTTGCAAATGAGCGCATGAGCAGGGAAGAGGACTGCAGTAAAAGTCGAGTTTGATGACAGATCACAAGCTTAACGAGGAATTCGAGGTGGCTTATCTACGAGGAGAAGTAAAGTAGGAACGCAAGGAGAGAGTAAGACACAGATATGAGAAAATATATCAGAATATAGAATGAGTATAAACAGAAATATATGGAACTGCCCCAACTATACATCAATACCTTGGCTATGCCAGCATTCAACTCCTTGATGTCGAATGTCCGGGTATCGTATGCTCGCTTTCCTTGTGCTCTTTGGGAGGCACATAGCAGTCCTTCCTCGAAGTAGTTGTTCCTTCAAGGTAGTGCTGGTTTTAGGTTGCATCTGCAATGTCATTCTGAAAAAGAAGAAGGATTGAAAGCGATGTAAGAAAACAAGAATGCGGAAGAACTCGAAACGGAAGAGAAACGTGCCAAAAACAAGGAAATTTAAAACGACAAAGAGCTTATTTTTGAAATTCGCCGAAGCTGCGTATCAGCGTAACGGCTAATTGGCCAATTTTCCAGGAGATTCTGGACGCTTAGATTTTCCCGCTGGTTTTGCAGATCTGCGCGGAAGTCCTATGCCTCAACTTCTGTAATGTCACTGCGTGCAGTTTGCAATTAAAAGTACAGGTCTCTAAGACATCTAGATAATGTAATCAGATTTTTTTAGGTTGTTGGAGGACCTATGGTGACCCGCCGTGAGCATTCTACAGATACGGCCAAAAGCAGTCTTATAAATAAAGTCAGCGGCTGATATCTTCAATAGCAATTCAGCTCTTTTTGACTTTTCTCAAAACAAGATGCCTGAGCACAAACTCTTCTGGATTTTTCACTTACAATGGAAGTGTCACAAATCGCAGTGGCCGTTTGAACGGGATAGGTGATGTGACACGTCACTCGAGAGGGCATTTCCAAAACCACCCTCGCTAGGTGCAGAACAACTCTGGGGGGGGGGGAGCTACGGGCGTTTTTCCGCTCGAGACCCAGCGCGCCTTGCTCGAGTAAGACTGCCACGCCTCATCATGTTGTGTCAATGTGGCGCAGTGGCAAGTGTGCTGACTACCGTGCGGATGTTTGGAGGTTCAAATACTCTGTTGGACAACTTTTTTGCAACTTATATACAAACTCTTAAAATGTGTAGATTAGCGACCAAAAGTGTTTTACCCCTTTACCGGTGCTTAAAAGTAGAAAAATCTTTTTATTGCGAAGACCTCTGTAAGCTGGTGAAGCAATTAGATAAATTAGATAAAACTTTATTGTCAGTTTTAGCGCGGTTTCGCGAGTCTGCGTCTGGCGCTCATTTCTTCAAATTTTTCATTCCCGCACGTTTCTAATGCTCTCTCGCATAGTTTCACTGTCTTGACATTCCTTTGTAAGAACGATATCATGGTGTGCTTTTTTGCTTTTAAGCACCAGTAAAGGGATAAAACAAGTTTTGGTCGCTAATCTACACCAGGGTCAAGCTTGTGATGCGACTGTCGCAACGGGGGGTCGTAAGAGGGTATCTAAGGTGGGGGGGGGGGGGGGGTCGTAAGAGGAGGTAGTTAAGCTAAAATACCCTAGGCTCTAAAGGGAATCAAAAAGCAGACAATTAGTTATGTTTTTTACAATAAATCTATAAAAAAGTGGAAATCAGAAAAAAATCTGTAGAAATTCTCAAAAAAAAAAACCATTTACAAGAGCTCAAAACACTTTTAAAGGATGTATTAATTGATAAAAATGCTAAATGTACCGATTGCCCTAGAAATCTTGCTTCTGAAGCCTTCCTGAAGTCTCACACACTCTACAAAAGCGCACATCTAGATCAACGATGACAATCAATAATTCGTAAATCTTTTTGTAATGCGACTTATGCGGCCCTTACAATTTATATGTACTTTGGATAAGCTCTGCTGTGCGAAATCTGGTGTTATTTTATAAACTGCGGATTTTCTTATGATTTTATGTATGGTAGCAAAAAATGAGAAAAGGGGGGTCGTATCTGGGTCGCATCTAAATTTTTCCGGAGCTATTGAAGTTTGTTGGCTGTAATATTGCTGTAATACGCAACCATCCTCCTACTTTCTATCCTGAAAATTTCAGGCCGTTTCATTACTTCTCCGATGAGTTACAAATTTTCAAGCTTAAAAATCGCAGTTTTTAATTTTTAGGATCGCATCTAAACTTGTGAGAGTCGCATCTAAATTTTTTCGAGCTCACTGCTTCTCAAGGGCTGAAACTTTTTCTGTAAATAGTCTGGGCACCATGCTACAGAACCTGTGCTTTGCAATCTCTCACTCTTTTTCTGGCCTTAGTTACGAATTTTCAAACTACCATGCTCATGCACGTTTTTGACGTCGTTCTAGACGGCGCTCAAGCGGTTTTTTTCGCGGGAAAAACTGTGGAAGATGTAGGAATTAAGCTTCTTAGTCGAAATCATCTTTTGTAATTCAAGAATGTCATTTTTTTCTCCGTGCAAAAATTTGTGTCGCCTACGGAAATCGAATTTGCTGGCTTGAAACCTGAAAATTCAAAAAAAACTTGCAGAATCTCAAACATTATTAAAGGTGTGTATGTGTCTACAGATGATGGACACACCCATTGGCCTAGAAATTCTGCTTCCGAAACCTTACTGAAGTTCTCACGCAGGTGTTTTTTGAAATTGACATTCGTTTATGCAGGTTACTGCGAGGAATGTGGGCAGGAGAGGTAAGGAGGATAAATGGGTGAGGTTGGGGGAGGGGGAGGGGGAAGGAGGGGGGGGGGGTCGTACGGATGGGTGCCTTCAAGGGGGGGGGGTCGTAAATGAGGGTCCCGGATCGCATCAACACGCTTGACCCTGATCTACACATTTTAGGAGTTTGCATATAAATTGCGGAAAAGTTGTCCAACAGAGGATTTGAACCTCCAAACATCCGCACGGTGGTCAGCACACTTGCCACTGCGCCACATTGACACAACATGATGAGGCGTGGCAGTCTTACTCGAGCAAGGCGCGCTGGGTCTCGAGCGGAAAAACGCCCGTAGCTCCCCTCCCAAAGTCGTTCTGCAGCTAGCGAGGGTGGTTTTGGAAATGCCCTCCAGAGTGACGTGTCACATCACCCATCCCGTTCAAACGGCCACTACGATGTGTGACACTTCCCTTGTTAGTACTTGATTATGGAAAATTAACCGTCTAATTTCTGCTGTAAAGCTAAACGCTCTATAACATGTTGTATGTCATAACCCCAAGTGTTGACTTAAAGGCGCCGTCCACCCAAAATCTCGAATTCAATGTTTTTGTCGCCTTCGGGCCTTCTGAAAGCCCTGATTCCGAATATGGAGTCGAAAATCCACGAAACCCCCAAAAATCCCTGTTTCGAGAACCCTCTGCAACAAGCGCAAGCGAGATAAAGCATGCAATGGGCGGGGCGACCAGGGTCGCCCCGCCTAATTTGCTACTTCCGGAGCGAATTTCTCGCTCCAAAAGCAGTCTTTTGCGGCGAAGCTTGGGGGTTTGCCCAGTGTGAGGGCCCACACTAGTATGCCATCATAATCTCGCCAACCTCCATTTTGGGTGGACGATGCCCAGGGTCAAGCGTGTGATGCGACTGTCGCAACGTGGAGTCGTAAGCTTGGTACCTATGGTAGGGGGGGGATCGTAAAAGGAGGTAGTTTGGATAAAAAACCGTAAGCACGAAAAGAAATCAAAAGGCAGATAATTATTACGTGTTCGTAACAATAAATTCAAGGAACGCCGTGTACCAATGTATCAAGTAAAAACGAGTGAACAATAATTTGAAAACATTGGCAAGCTTAGAAATTCGCTTCATTTGCTGCACTTTTGAAAGTCAAACGGGGATCGAACCTTGCTGGCATGACTAAAATCCAGAAAATAAACACTTTCAGAAGCTCAAATGCTACTAAAGGCATGTATGTGTGATAAAGATGTTGGATGTACCACTTGGTGTGGGCATCCTGCTTCCGAGGGCTCACTGAAGACTCGCACACTCGACAAAAGCGCTGTAGATCAACGATGACAATCAATAATTCGCAAATCTTTTTTAATGCCATTTATGCGGCCCTTATAATTCATATGTACTTTGGATAAGCCCTGCTACTGCTGTACGAAATCTGGTGTTATTTTATAAAGTGCGGATTTTCTTATGATTTTATGTATGGTAGCAAAAAATGAGAAAAGGGGGGTCGTATCTGCGCCTGATCTAAATTTCTCCGGAGCTATTGAAGCTTGTTAGCTGTAGACTTGCTGTAATACGAGGCCATCCCTCTAGTTTTTATCGTAGGAATTTCAGGCTGTTTTATAACTTATCTGGTAAGTTACAAAATTTTGAGCTCAAAAATCCCAGTTTTTGCTTTTTAGGATCGCATCTAAATTTGCGAGAGTTGCATCTAAATTTTTTCGATCTCACTGCTCCTCAAGGGCGGAAACTTTTTCTATGAATAGCCTGGGCCCTGTGCTACAGAATCTGTTCTTTGCAGCCTCTCAGTCTTTTCCTGGCCTCAGTTACGAATTTTCAAACTACCGCGCTCATGCATGTTTTTGAGGTCGTTCTGGACGGCGCTAAAGCGGTTTTTTTCTCAGGAAAAACTGTGGAAGAGGTAAGAACTTAGCTTCTTAGTCGAAAACATCTTTTGTAGTTCAAGAATGTCATTTTGTTCTCCGTGTAGAAATTTGTGTCGCATACGGGAATCGAATTTGCTGGTCTGAAGTATGCCTGAAAATTCAAAAAAACTTGCAGAATCTCAAACATTATTGAAGGTGTGCATATGTGCTAGAGATACTGGGCGCACCCATTGGCCTAGAAATTCTGCTTCCGAAACCTCACTGAAGTTCTCACGCAGGTGTTTTTTGAGATTGACATTCGTTTATGCAGGTTACCGCGAGAAATGTGGGCAGGGGAGGTAAGGGGGATAGATGGGGGAAGGGGAGGGAGGGGGAGGGGGACAAGGCGGGGGGTCGTAAATGATGGTCCAGGACCGCGTCAACACGCTTGACCCTGACGGTGCCTTTAAATCGATGAAATATCTGTGGAATGAGAGTTTCTGACGATTACACAGTAAGCATAATTTCAGAAAACACCCTGCAAATGGGTTCCTGACCGCAAGTGGATCTCTAAATCTTTATGTTTACCAGCACGCTGAAGACCGAATTTCGCATCATATCAAAATGGACTGAATATTTGAATCTGTGCTTTAGACTCCTGAACGACTACCGCGATGCCTTGTTTTCTTATACGACAATGAGGCCACCAATAGTACTGCGAAGAAGTTACCTTGAAGCTTTTCGTTTACGCACGAAAAACTGATGCATAAAAGTGCTAAAGGGGAGTCAGGACGTGCATAGCTAGACTCACGGTCGCCCGTGTAGGCAGTCCGGACTGCTTGAGGGTTTTGGGACTTCAATGCGATGTAAAAGGAGGCCCCTCGGACACGCCATGGCGCAAGTTTGAGGGTGTAACGTCTAATCAAAAGCAAGAATACGATCGGGATGTTGGGAAACTTACGCCTAGAACCCGATTAACAATGTATTAACCCGGATTACCCAACTATGGATTCTCTGCTCTGCGGCAGGCACGCATGCCGCCACAGTTAAAGTCGTAAGGTCCGCAGCGACTCTGCTTCTCAGTCTTGGTTGAACTGGAACTTTTCCACTCGTCAAATTCGAATTGTAAGGCTTTGGAAAACGTCATTTTCGCGCTCTCTCACTTTTTCGAATTCATCGTAGCAGGACCCCAGTTAAGTTTTGCTAATGATCAAGTTGCTTAGACCCTCCGAGCGTTTTCTCCGGAAAGAGCACTAAAAATGTTTAACGGGTCTACACGCTCAAAACTTTCTAAAGGAACAGAAAGGTCAGAACGCGACTTTACCACTAGGGCGGTGTTTCTGTTGCAGACAAACACATGAGAAAAGAGAGCATTTATCCAGTTTTTGCCCAAGTAAAAATTAACCACATGCTGAGTACTACATTTGACAGCATCGTTGCCAGTTCATACTCGCACAAGTCAAATTAGAGCACTAATAATCAACCATTAGCTGATACTTCGACATTTTGCTACTAGATCAAAGAAAGTTCTGCCATTGAGGTTGAGCTAAATTGTTTTATTTATCAGGCTGGAAACTACGTTTTGCAACTTATTTTATAATTTCAGTCTCTTTGATTATGTGCACTCACTCTGGTAATATGTAAAGCGTAATGTGTTCCACCAACGCGCACAAACTGTTTGAACTTTGAACAGGAATTAGAAAAATTCTAGGCATTTCCTAAAAACTAGTGAATTTTGAGAATTTTTGAGGTAATAAGTCAAAATGAAGCCGTTAGCGTAGACCATGCGCAATAAACCAAGATCGTGCACGATTTTGCTAGAAGTTGACTCATCCTGCTCGACAAAAAATGAAAAACTTGATAGCATGTCGAAATTTGGCGCCCTCACAAAGTTGAATGAAATCCTGGACGCAAGACTTCTGGGGACAACCCTCAATGACTGTACGCCAAACCTCAAATTCACGGAGTTTTCGCGTATATGGGTTAGCTGCCAAACATTAGTTTCATATTTAGGTAATCGTCAAATCAACGCCTCTTTCCTTGATTGGGGTGAGACCCTAAACTTAAACCTACGGTAATCTTACAAAGCTCTTTATCACGCAAATTTAGTATCGTTTTTGTGATCAGCATGTTGGATAACACCCCTGTGCCAATTCAGCCAAATTCATCAAATTTTATAATTTTATTTCCTTGTACCATATACGTACCGTTACCCTCACTGCGATCTCAGAATTTGGCAGAACAGCAGCTGCACTTGTAGCTACCTCATGACCTACACAATGCCAAAATTGAGTGCGCCATGTCGACAAAGAAGTCATTGAATGGGTTGCAAAACTTAGTTTCCAACCTAACATATCCTCATCACGAGTGGCTGTCTCTCAACGATATTTTGTTCATGTGTACGGACAACTTTAGACAAGTGATTAAGTGTATCATGGGTCCTCCTTTCCAAGAAGCTTTTGAAGGCTGCGTTTCGAAACATGTGGAGCCCTCGATTTTTTGAATTCCACATGTAATGAGCTATAACTCGCTTAAGGAAAGGCCCAGGTATTGGAGCCTATAGAACAGATTTTCGAATCAAGCTTCTGAAAGTCCTGCGCGTCTATAATCTAGAAAATGTGCCTTTCCGCAGACCTGAGAGCAACGGATTTTTCTCTTTTTTATGGGTTCTCTTCTCAGTTTGTCGTTATTCTGGCCATCGTAACAGATCGTTTCGATTATAACGAAATGCGCCCATTTGCCTTATGGATTTTTTCTGCTATAATAGAGACAGATCCAATTTGATGATGATGGTAGTCGTAGCTTTGTCCCAATGAAAGTAGTAAATTAGTGTGATTTTCAAAACTGTGGGGTATTGATGAGTGCATGGGATCTTTCAGTCTTGCAATATCTGGGATAAGGGAACTATTTGACGACTGACCTGAGTGTGCTGGGGACCTAGTCAAACAACCTGCTACATCAAAGCTCACAGGATAGCGATGAAAGTACAAGACTCGTTTACCGGGTGATTCTGCAAAAGTTTTAAACCAGAACAACATTTTCTTTTTTTCGCCTTCCACCACAATGACCCAATTTCAAATTTGCGATGGAATGGCATGTAACGTGATGTAATGATGGCTCTCCGAAAGTCTGTGCTCTGTCCATTTGTCAACATTAGCGCGATTGTTGAATAGGCAAAAATGACGTGGCGAAAGCGCAAACTGGTTTTGACACCATTTAGTGTACTACTCATAATCGCTGCTTGGCAGTAATGCCAGGGCATATCACAGCAATTTGATGAAACAGTATAGTGCTTACTACGTAAGCAAACAGGCAAGAAAAGCGCATTATAATCGCGCCTAATCGTATGTGAGAATATAGACGCAGTATGCTAGATACTAAATATAATACTACTAGGTTGGCACGAAAACTACGGGGTAGTTCGAATAAAATTCAACAACTCCGTGTTTTTCAGAACTGGTTGCAGCTTTCCACAAATGCCACCAATTTGCCACCAATTGCCACTAACAGAGATGTTTTGTCCAATCTCTCTACAATTACGAAAAATTTTATTGTCATCTTATCACAATAAAAAATTTATAACTTAGCAGGCGAGATCAAGAATAATTCATGACTCAGAGGGCGAGATCAAGAATAGGTACATATCCAGATGTAAGCTGATTTTATGATTCAGGATGTCACTTGAGAAGTGCGTCTTAGAATTTTCCTACAATTCTAGTGGGCGAAGATTTGGAGCTGATGTGACTACGTGGGCTTATTCCTTTTGCCTCAGACGTTTGCCTATCTCTTCTAAATTCATTGACGGTCTGAAAAGGTGATTTGAGCGCAGATTAAATAAAATTGCTATATCTTCTCTGACCGCAGTAGCTTGAGCTTTCGGCGTTATTCCAATAAAAGAGAAGTGGAAATGAAATAGAGCGACAATGAATCTGAAAAACAGTCATCAGTAAAGAGCTATAAGTAGTAAATGGTCATTCTGACTTATAATAAAGCGCTAGGCATCTCTCTGTTTGTCTATCTGTGTGTACGTCTGTCTGCCACGAAATTCATGAAGCGAGTTGTGTCAAGATCTTTAGCCGAAATTTTGGCCATGGCACCCTATCAGCATGTAGGTGAACTGTGCAAAAGCACAAGCCAATCCAATAATTGAAAACTTTGAAAACTGCGTGTCAAACGGGTTCACGCGACTCTTGGCCACCAAAGTGGGTCGGTGATTGCACTTTTTGCGAAGATGTGGATTTCCTTTACAAGTAAATGCGCAGACCAAGGACTTAAGCCCGAAAAGTGAGCAAAATGTCTATTTTTACGCTAAAACTCTCCAAAAAGGAATAACTGCGTAGATCGTCAATTTGCCACGGTTTCACCTAAAAATTTGTAAAGATTTTTGCTCAGAAATGTGGGTGATGGAGGTGACTGTCCTTTATGGAAACTATCCGACCATGATAACGGCAGTAACTGACCGAAATTCTCTTTTGATCTTCCTCACAAGGATTTTCTCTTTCAAAGTTACCGCTTTCAAAGGAAAAGCTCATGGAATGAGTAGTTGTTTACAATTCATTTACAATGTCAGCATCGCACGGTGAGTTCCGGAGCCAATATCATGCGAGCAAGAGGAAGGCATATAGATAAAGGGGCCGTGCGAGCCTCTGCGACAGAGGTGAAGCACTGGTTTGGAATAAGCGGTGAAAAGCATTCGTTGCTATATCCGGTTCCTAGCAAGATTGTTTTTTGATGGAATTGTTGCCCGCTCAACACAAAGTTAAGCGATAAGCTGTTTTTGGAAGCCTCAGATCCCGAGATTGTCAGTGTTTGAAGCGACTGTGTATTTCGCGATTTACGATTAGCAAAAGTAAGGGCTTTTAGAGAAATTATTTTGAAAAATACTGGAAAGTTAGTTGATAAAGCCAAAATAATTCATCGTGTTGCACTCTGTTTAGTCTATTCAACTGTCATTAAAGGTAGTCCAAAAGTTGGAAATGGAAATTTCAAAAAATAGCCAAACTCAATGAGGGTGAAAATTATGGGTTGGAGATCGCTGCCAATTATTGATCTTACACTTAGAGAATCTGAACAAAAACATAACCGTTAGAAAGAGGAAGAGATTCTGCATCGGATATCGCTTACATCGTTTGTCTATCTGTATTATAAGGTTTGAGCACGGGTCTGAAAAACAGAACGAACTTTCGGATCGACCTGATATGTTATTAGTTTCGCGTAGAGATCTTAACTTTGCCAAAAGCCAGTGCGACTTGGCATCCTTCTTTTATTAGCCATGACTGTTGATAGTTTTATAGGATCAATAGTTTGATAGTTTCATAAAATGATACAAATTTTTATATCACTTGGCGGAACTCTCAACGAGGTTTTCAAGGTTTTACACCTGCACGCTTAGAACTGATAACCTCTGAATTTTGAAGATTTCATAACTAATGCCCTTTTTCGTGCTTTAGCCCGGCAGAAATTCTACATTGCATAACTAGAAGCAGTCGATTGTAGACGGAGTAAGGTTAGTGTTCAAAGCCTTTTTGCTTGTTCAACGCAGGAACTTTTTGTTAGCTCTTTCATTACCAACATAAATCTCACCCATCCAGAGCATGACAAACTTCCCATGGGAATGTGCTGGTCATAAATACGGCCCATTGATTTGTGAACATTAGACTAACATAGTAGAAATTCGACATCTCGTAGAAGAACAATGCGTTCTGATATAAGGTCTGCAAAATATTGTTGTAAAAGGGATTTATTTCAAGTAAAGTGAAGCACTGAGGAGATGAGCATTATACCTGCATAAAAAACCTGATCTCTGTATGGCGCCTTTTCTTATAAACGTGAAGGCTTACGCTGCCCATCTGTCCGGTTGTAAGCACCTACAAATGAAGAAGACATTCTTATTAATTTCTGCCGAATTCCATGTTTAACCAACGTTATTGGATATCCTTAGCTTTATTAATGTAGTGAAGTCTAATACGAGTATCACAATCAATACAGCAGAACTTGTGTAGTTGTCTGTATATGTAGAAATAACAAAACCACATGGTGTATCAGCGAATATAAATACCCACTGTGTAGCGTCGTACTGGATGTAACAGTGATCATCTGTAACGCAACAAGACAAATTCGTGGCTAATCTTTGGTGAGAGAGTAGAACTCACTCCAGAAATACGGTATAACATGGCAGAATCCCATGAACCAAACCAAAGCCACTAAGCATAAGGTCCTTCTGACATCAAATAGATCAGATGCTCGATGAGGAGATGTCAAAGCCACTATGCGATTGATTGAAATCAATAAATGTGAATAAACACAAACATCCCAAAACATGATGTTTATTTGGCCAAATACTTTTCCGACCAGTTGCATGGATAGGTCACTCTGTCTGAAAAATCATTATTTTTCTAAGATACACCGGAGGAATGGTTCTTCTTGCACCCACAGTAATGTCATTGGAGTGACCCATAGTAGGAAGACAAGCATCACACCAAGATTGGCCATACTGTGAGAGAAACAAAGCAGACCGAAGCCATTCCGAAGTACAGGATTTTGTCGCACGCATATTATCGCGGTAATATTTGAAAGCAGTCCAAAGATACCAACCTAAATCGTAGATGTTTCAGACTTCCGTCATCTGTCCTACTCTTTGACTTGTCCAAGACAATTATTTACTTTACTTCTCAAACATAAACAAGAACAACTCCCTTGGGAGCTACTGGCGAAAAGCACCAAAAAGCTGCACGGTATAGTTCTAAACCCCGAGATCGGATAGTGTAGGAAACATCATAAAGATCGATTTTTATGTTCCTCTAGTTTTTGTCAAAAATTTTACTACTAATTACACAAAAGCACCATTACATTGATGAACCACTGCCTAAAGGTGTCTGAATACAAGTGCAAGAGGATTTTCAACGACTATTTGCTTCCACTTCTGATGGAAAATAAGACCAAGGCTTATTATTAGTACCCCGCTACCAGGCTTTGCGGAAGTTCGGGAGATTTTTCCGAAAAGGGTATTTTCAAACTAAAGCTTAGATGAAATCAATTTTTAGTCAGAGAAACTTTTCGAGAGTTGAAACAGTGGTTGGCCCGAAAGTTCTTTCGCACCATTTTCAAAAATTCATAACTTTTGATTTTTTTACCCGATTTAGCTGCATTTATGTTTGTATGAAAGTGTAAGTCATGCTCTTTATAACGACACCTGCTTACTAATGGCCATCCGTTGCATAGATAGGAGCGGTAGAAAAAAATCAGTCAAAATTCGAATTTTCTGTGTAGGGTCGCAAAAAATCGGAAACTTGCAACAAAGATCGGAGCAGCCGGTATTGTAAGTTCTTTCACCAGCTCTTTCTAACTGTGCAAAGTTTGTGCCGATTGAGCGTCTCTATGAAAAGTTACGATTTTCGAGCAAGCAATACAAAAGGGCGAATTTGATTTATTTTGGAATTTTTCAGGGAAATCATAACTTTTCATAGAAACGCTCAATCAGTGCAAACTTTGCACTATTAGAAAGAGCTTGTGAAAGAACCTACAATACCGACTGCTCCCGATTTTTGTGGCAAGTTTCCGATTCTTTATGACTTTACACAAAAAATTCAAATTTTGACCAATTTTTTTCCATCGTTCCTATCTATGCAACGGATGACCATTAGTAAGCAGCTGAGGTGTAAAGAGCATGACTTACTCTTTCATATAAAAGTAAAAGCATGCAAATCGGCTGAAAGATCTGGGAGTTATGAATTTTTGAAAATGGTGCGAAAGAACTTTCGGGCCAACCTAATACATTTTTTCAGGTTGCTTCTCTCCATCTCATCCTATCCTTGAATAAACAAATTTTTTGAGGTGCAGATAGTGCGCATCAGTCCGAGTATTGTACTTTGAGGGCTGATCATGGATGACTCTCGTGTGATGACGCGTGAGAAGGATTTATATTAGCGCGTTGAGTTTTTTTTCGGAAAAACTTTCATTTTCGATGGTTCTACATTATTGGAAGCTTATAAAACTTGTTTTATTGGCTGTTGACCGAAGAATAAATTTAAAGAAAAATCGAAGAAGATCTATGAAAAACATTCTTTCGGCTAGGCTCTCTTTTCTGAAAGTCTTATCATGATGAGCTTGCTTGAAGTCGGAGAGATACATTTTTTGTTAAAAGCATAACCGGCGCCACTTCCATCTACTCAAAAAAATTTCTCACACCAGAAGAAATCCTTGAACGACTGGCTCTTTTGTGGAGTTACAGTAACGAAGTTTGAAATATCTGCTACACATTGAACCCAGTGCAGTTCAAAAAGAGAAGCGTTACTTTTTTCAGATGGCTCTGAATGCCTTTGGAGACACTGCGCTCCAAAAACGTCTGTTTTTCTGTGGTTCACGCATTCTAATTAGCTTCTACCAAGACTATAAGATAAAATAAATTTTTGGATAGATATTTTGTTTGACGCTTGGAAAATCTTTGCGTTTTAGTGCCGTTTTTCGACCATGTTCCATCCTTACCGTAGAGTTAACACAATTTCAAAACTCAGCTTCTGTCTCGCGTAAACGTTTGATATGAAGCAGCTGCATTGCTGCATGGTGATGTATCCGTGCAAAAGATTTTAGGTTTTTTGCAGAACTAGTCTTGAGCTACGGAGCTAAAAACCAGATAAAGGGGTGATTGCAATAGTAATAACAGTGGTTTTGTTGAAATGACGCCTGCGTGGCCAAAACAAATGCTCAACATTGCTGATTTTTTTCTGACCAAACCAACTACCACTCTTGTGAACTTCTACATATTATGTGCTTACTTCATTCTAGGACTTCAGAAGCTGGGTTTTGAGGATCAAAATTGCGTTAACTCTACGGTAAAGATAGAACTTATTCGAAAACGGCACGAAAACGCAAAGATTGTCCAAGCGTCGAACAAAATATCTACCCAAAAAGTTTATTTTATCTCATAGCCTCGTAGAAGCTAATTAGAGTGCGTAAACCATAGAAAAACGGACGTTTTTGGAGCGCAGTGTCTCCAAAGGTATTGAGCCATCTGGAAAAAGTAACGCTTTTTTTGAACTGCACTGGGTTCAATGTGTAGGAGATATTTCAAACTTCATTACTGTAACTCCAAAAAAATTTGGACCCGAAAGATTGCAGTCTTGAATGAAAAATGGACCTTTGTTTGAGGTGTTCTTATAATTATGAACCGCTAAAAATTCGCATTAGGCGCAAAAGCACTCCTGAGATTGACATCGATTTTCATTCTTATGGATCATATACTATTTTTCGGCTGTGCTCTTTCGCCTGGTACCAACGAACTTTTGAGTTTCCTCCAAAAAGTCCAGAAACTCCCAAAATTGGGGGTGTTCGTATAATAATGAATCGCACTTTATAAGGACTGTTTCAAAAAACTGTATCGAACGTTTAATTGCTGATATGAGCGCAGCACCCCTAGCCATGACCTTGACTGCCAGACCCTGCTAACCCCGACTCCCAGGATCTTGCGCGTCCGCTAACGTGCACGTTGGCGCGTCCACTCGACACTTTTGGAAGAGCCTTGCGAAAAGCATATAGTAATACCGCAATCTCTAGCTCTGAAGTTACGACAGGTATATCGTAATACTTTTCCTCATAATTTATGCACGGTGAGTCTAAAATCTCACCGCAAAAGATTTCAAACGCTCTGGAAATCTACTGTTTTTGCAGCTGCTTGCAATGACGACAGTGTGCTGCAAGTTCCTAGCATAAAGTAATAAGGAGCAATGCATACTCGCCCTCTATGAGAATCTAAGCAAAGCCTGCCGTACAGTATGCTTGCTGGAGATTGCAGAAATTGTTTGAAAAAGAGAATTATTAGCGACCCTGTTTTTGAATATTGTGTATTATACAACATCTTTATTGATCTCTTGCTTCGATAGTCTTTTGTCGACCTTCGAATACCTTTTTAAAGCTGACTTCAACTTAGTTATAAAGTATGGAGCGAATTACCGACCTTTTCTCGTTACTGCAGGATTAGTTAGAAACTTAAAGAGGGTTTTGAGCCGTTAGTCGCATTTTGCCTTAGAAAGGAAACCGAATTAACCCAAAAACTTTCATGCTAGGTTAGTCATTGTCGTTCTCAATGAAAATTGCACACCACATTCCAACGTTCTTCAAAAATGTAATTACACCTCTAGAAGAGCTGAGTGATAGTAATGATCACTATACCTGATTTTTCAGGTATAGTGATCATTATGTGCATAATGATCACTATACCTGAAAAACCTGTTACACAATTTTCCCGATTTTTTTCTGGAGTTTTCTCATCGAATGGCTAATTCAAAATGACGCTGTATGCTGAAAGTTCCTCCCGTATTTCGACAATAGCGAAGCAAGATCGGGGATTTGCTCCATACAGTAACTGTAAGTTGAGGCCAGCTCTGGAATAATACCTAAAGGTCGACAAAAAACATATCGAAGCAAGAGAATTTTCAAAGGTCAAACACATTGTGTGCACATTGTTTTGGGACACTTTGTATATATTAAAAACTGTTAGTTGTGCCAATGTCAACCTGATCGTGAGAATAACTCGTATATCAACTTCAAAAGCATGTGGACATTTTCTTAGCAAATCGACCATATGAACATGATAGCATGATAGCAGCTGCTTGTTAATTAGAAATCTCATAAGCTTTTGAAAATCATTGCAAGTATGTCTGGCTAGACAATATTGATCATCAAGAAATGAATGCTACTAGGTAGCACACATGAGACAGAACCCAAAAGATTTCGTTTTTCAAAAATGTCTCGATACCACAGAAATCGCCTCGTGGTTCTAAGTTTTATTCAGAGATACCTCGCCTTTACTATTTTTACCTTCCTCCGGCTGGTTTCCTAGTAGTCAATAAAAGCAGTTTATCTATGAAAATGCTTACTATGGCAAGAATCGCGGAAACAGCAATGTTCTCAGTGTGGTTCAAACTGGTTGAGGTTGAATTTGACATCTGAAAATATTTGTTGTAAGTATTAATTTGCAAACGAAACCGACGCGAAAGAATGTGAATCTGTCAAACTTTTTGCATCAGTACATCAAAAAATAGAAAGGTGGATTGAGAGGGAAATCAAGCTGAATATGAATTGTCGAATGCTGTACGTATACCTGCATCTCATAATACATAAAAGTGAGAAATGTATAAATTAGTTGAACAAACTATGCAGATATTCAAGCCTCGCTAGTATCATAACTGTATGCATTTCATTACCTATGTGACCATAGTACCTTGATTATGACTTCGTTTGAGCTGGTGTAAAAACGAACTGAAGAGGTAATCATCAGTGAGTGTGTTGCAAACACAAACCTTTACATATGCATAAAAAACAAATTAGGATTTAGCAAATTGTTCATTCTTCAAGGAAATGTAAAATCTAGTGATGACATAAATTGATGAAGAAATCAACAAAAAGCTGAGGACTTAGCAAATTGCTCATTCTTCAAGGAATTCGTGGGAGCTAGTGATGACAGAATTTGATGAAAAAACTAACGAGGATAAGGGAGGATAAAGGAAATGGGGCATTATCATCAGGGTGGAGGTGTTTTAAGAAGTAATTGTTTAAATGGAGCTCTTCAGATTCTACCAAAAGCTTCAAAGTATGATACATGGTTCGAAATAAAGGGAGAAGATATGACTGAAGCAAAACTGAAAGGAGGGAGGATGTGGGGATGATTAGGTCAATGAAGTAGAAGCATCGTAGTTCTGTGCGTGATGTGATTACTAAGGTAATAGATTGTCCGGAAATTGCTGCAGGTTTCTTATTCGATCGCGGCATTGTGGATACAGAATTTTGGGAACATATCATTCGATAGAGGAAACCATCCTCTACAAAATTGCATTAAAACGATTGTAAAAAATGTGATCTACTTAGAGTTTGAAAGCAAAATTTCTAAAAATTCAAACACTCAAAAATCTCTTGTTTCGTCTAAAAGGATCCTGCGGACTTCCAACTTGGTCAGACGTATACTGTCCACGTCAAATTACGTACAACTGGGATACTTTTTTTACGGACAGAAATTGAAAACAAGAAAATTGGCTTGGCTTACAAAAGCAATGCTAAGCATTATGTAGGATTTTCATACTACAGTCTTTAGAAGTACAATCATAGATTTTCAGCTTTTTCCAAAGGTTAGTTTACGGGAAATATTGATAGCAATGAAAGAACGAAAAAGGCGATAAATTTCCAAGTTTGTCCCATTTTGAGTTTTCATTCTTCAGCCATTGTAAAAATGCGGTAATATGAATGTTTGTTTGGACAATATGTGTCTAAGCCGGAACCCCCACAGGAACTTTTTGACCGGGGATCTGATTTTTAGGTGTATAAATTCTTTTGAATTTTACCTTGGAACTTCATGTAAATCAAACTTTTTGTAATTATTTTGATGAAGTTTCCCAGAGATTGCTTTGCTCTATAGATTGATATGCTCCCCACATTTATAAATTAACACAGCCGCGATCGCACAAGGAACCTGCATTTATTTGCAGACAACCTAATAACTCTTTCTAGACTAACGAAGTAGCCAACCTCATCCCGCCTTCCCTCCCCCCCCCCACCCCACACGTTTCCCCTCGTATCACCCTTTAGTAAGAGTATTGTAGCTACAATTTATCGTTGTAGCAGTCTATTGACAATGTTTTCTTTCCAAACAATTCCTTGTCTGAGTTGATGAACTTCCGCTCCTATGATCTGAGTAAAAGTCAGCTAGCGAAGAATCAGTGATAGACTTTTTGAAGGCAGCATCCAGGCAAAACTCCGAATAAATTTTCTTGCTTTCTTGGGCGTTTATTTTCCGCTGATCCGAAAACGCAGCTTGTAGAACGAAAAAGTCAATAACGAGCTGTTCCAGGAGCTTAATTTCAAATTTGGATCCCTTCCGTCAAGGATAAGACTTCTCGTTTTTTCTTCATTACGTGTTAATTACTTGATACTTGGAGAGCAAAGTGCTGTGGCTGTGGCTATAGCTATGTACATAAGGAGGTCTATTCATAAAAGAAATTAGCGTGAAAATGAGATAACAGCCTAACCCTTCTTCTTTCCTTTTCGTAAAAGTATTAAAACAGTACTACAGTGTTTTTAAAATTCTGCTAAGTGGTCATCGGTTATAGGCAAATTGCCGAAGTCATAACCTCAAATGAGTATATTGGATCAACTATGCATCAAAAACTAAGCAATTTGATTACGCTTCGTTCTTCCAGAAAGTATAGGATCTCCCAAGTTCTAAGAATTTTTGGGTTTTAATCCGAAATGAAGCCATTAGCAGCCTAGACCATGCGCAATAATCCGCGTCTAATCATAATAATAATAAATAATAATTGTGTGCAATTATTGCTAAAGGTTGACTCATTCGTCTCAGCAAGAAAAAAATAAGATTTATTACAATGTCGAGATTTGGCGCATCACAAAGTCGAACAAGTCCGCTGTACGCAAGACTGCCATGGGCGACCGTCAATGACCAAGGACTTAATACCTCAAAAGCGAGATTTCACACAGTAAGGTTATTTGACCTGCCAAATACGAATATCATGTTTGATGCCTCTTTCTTATAAGGTGAGACCCTATATCGTAAACCTACAGTAATCTTACAAAAAACCCTTATCACCCAACTTCAGTACAGTTTTCGTAATCAGCATGTCGGATAGCCCCATTACGCCAATACTCAGCCAAATCTGTCAAATTTTGTATATTTTTTTCTCTTATGTCATATACCTACCGTAACATTCATGCGATTTCAGAATTTAGCAGAACAGCAGCTGCTTTCGTAGCTTACGTCTTAACCTGCACAACTAGCAAAACTTGAGTGCATGTTGAGGAAGAGGAAAGTTATTGGATGGGTTGCAAAACTTAGTTACCAACCTAATATATAATATACTAGCTGGCAAACCCGGCTCCGCCCGGCCCTGTCACTATTATATTCGTAATCAGCATGCTCGATTACCCCCCTGTGCCAACTCCCAGCCCCGTAGCTCAAATTTTGCAAAAAATCGATAAAATCGATATCGATCGATAAAGAAAAGTAGCCTATGACACGCTCCCTGCCACGAAGTATATGTGTGCCAAGTTTGGTCCAAATCGGTTCAGAAATAAAAATTTCTATTCCGCACATACGTACAGACATACAGACAAACATACAGACATTCAGCTTTATATACAGGGTGTCCCAAAATAATGTGCACACTGTTTGATTGTCAATAACTCTCTGATTATGAGGTCTTTCGAGAAGCGGTAAGCGCCATTTTGTAGAGCTGGCTTAAACTCAAATTTACATATAGAGCGGATCGTCCATCCTTCTCCGTTACTCTAAGATTACGGTAGAAACTTGAAAGAGGGTTTTGAGCCATGAAAGGCCATATTTTGCCTCAGAAAGGAATCAAAACAGACTGAAAACTTTTACACTAGGCCAATTAGAGTTGCTGATTCTAACTGTAAAGTTTCCAACTTATTATGGTGCTTCACTGAAGAGTTATGCCAGGTAGGCAATAGCGGTCATTTTTTCAATGTTCCTAAAAAACACGGTTACACCGTTTAGAAAGCTTCGCAATCCCGAGAATAATTGAGTATTGAACTCAGCGTCCCTAAAAACCCTATCACACAAGTCTTCACATCTTTTTGAAAAAATTTCAAACGGCAGCTTTTTCCACAGTGACAGCATATGTTCCAAGATTCTACCGTAATCCTACAGTAATGAAGAGAAGTCGGTGATTCGCTCTATACTGTAAATCTAAGATGAAGCCAGCTCTACAAAATGGCGCTTACCGCTTCTCGAAAGACCTCATAATAGGAGAGTTATCAACAATCAAACAGTGTGCACATTATTTTGGGACACCCTGTATAAGATACAAGTTGTCATCTACAGCAAGGGTTTGAGATAAAAAAAGTGTATTTGCGTTTACGAAGTCAAATATATTTGTTTTGGTATTAACCATAGTGGTAATTGCCCACGTTTGACGATTGCTGGCTAGTGACACAGACATGTGATTTAGTAAGCACAACACAACATGTATCTTGATGTGCAACTTGAGATTTTTGGCTTTTCTGATTGCAGATGTCATAATTGTTAGTTACATAAATGCATATTGCCAACTCTGCAGGCTGAATAAAAAGAGTGAGAGGGGTATTATCTTACTTACCTAGATACTTAGATGGCCCAGCATCACATGACCTAGGTGCCCCAGCACAGAAGTCTCCGTTGGTCCCTTTACCTTGCTTTGGACATCCACGATCTCTTAGTTTACGTCAGTGACTGCGTTCACGTCTTCTCATATCTATACTGCGAAGTCCGACTAGATGTTGCTTGTTTCGAGTCATCTTCCAAGTCTCAGCTACGTAAGAGAGCGCCGGGAGAACAACTGAGTCGAACAAGTGGGCACGAAGCGGCGGATCCGTCAGTTGGTCGGTTTCCTTCAGAGGACCGAAGGCGGCCCAGGCTGCTCTTCTTCTCCTGTTAAGTTCTTCCCTCAAGTCGTTCTCCATGTTCATCGAACGTCCGAGATACACGTAAGAAGACGTCTCCATGATAGGGTTGCTTTCCAGTTCCATTTCTGCATCTTCGCAAAGGGCGTTCTTCTCGAGCTGAGTCTTCTTCCGATTTATTCGATTCTTCCTTACTTCGTTCAGTTCCTTCAGCATCATCTCTGCTTCAGTGATACTGCTCGAAAATAGAACGATGTCGTCCGCAAAACGAAGGTTCGACAGGAATCTCCCATCAACTCGTATGCCTCGCTCGTCCCAGTCCAGTGTCTTCATCACCCACCGCGAGGCCGCGGTGAACAGCTTCGGAGAAATAGTGTCGCCTTGTTGAACCCCCTTCCCAACTGGAATGGTCAGGGGCGATGGAACAGCTGTATCGTTGTTATACAGTTTTTGTAGCAGTCGGCTGATGTCCTCACTTGAGCTGATAGAGCCGTCCACTCCTAGCGCAGACAGGAAGGCGTTGGTTTTGACACTGTCGAATGTTTCTCGTAGTCGACGAAGGTTAGGGCGAAAGGTAGTCTTGGCAGAATTCTATAACCCTCGAAACCGTCTGGATGTGGTTCATGCAGTTGAATCCTGAATCCTTTGCGAAATCCAGCTGTTCTTGGGTCGGGCTTTATCCTAGATATGCGAACGAGAATAATCTTTGTGAAAGCTTGTACAGCACACTCAGCAGGCATATTGAACGGTAGTTCGAAGATCCTCCCGTTCACCCTTCTTGGAAAAGGACGGTACTTGACGTTCTCCACTGGTGGAAATCCTTTCTTTCTGAAGGCAAGATTTTAGGTGCGACGCGAGAATCTCGTGTAGACGTGGTCCTCCGGCTCGCAGAAATTTGACGAAAAGGTGGTCTGTCCTGGAGCCGTAAAGACTTCATGCTCTGAATCGCTGTGCGCACTTCAGCCGGCATTATAGAATTCATGGTGGTAATTTTCTCGTGTAGACAACGGGCCTCGGCATGGGTGTTGATGAGGGGAAGAGGTTGGTGTATAGTTTGCCCCAATCGGGATCAGGCCGAGCCGTCGGCGTAAATCTGCGCGCTCTCAGCTTTAAGCGTTTGCGCTGCATATGCGCGCTGCCAGACAGAGCAAAAGGATTGATGAGAGAGCAGAGAAGCAGGCCGTGGGCGCGATTGCGAAACCCTAGTGACGCGGACTACCGCCATGTCAATTTTGCTTGGTTGCGATTGGGACAGACTGTAGAAGTTCTTCGCAATAAATTCCATCTTATATCGGGAAGAAGTCGGGTTCCCCGTCTTCATTCAATAGTGCAGCCAGAAGTACGTGATATTTGTAAAAGTTCCCTCGGCATCTCTCGCGACTTCGTTTTCCTTCTGGCTGCTTCCAGTACCTTGGCTTTCCTGTACTTTCTGGGACCCTCCTACAAAGCTGTTCTGCAACTGGCGTTGGCTATCAGAGATGAGTTGCACTCGGATTCTGCCTCAGATATCTTCTTCTTTCAAGCAATTCCTGGTGATCTTCGAATTGCATTTCAAGTTTTTCTCGAAGGTAACTGAAATGCACTCTCCGCAAGTCGCAATCCTTTCAAAAGCCGATCGTAGTCGTACGCTGAATCTTCTTCGATGGCTCAGTCACAATTTGATGTAAGCTCTTCCAGCCTGTTACCGTCATAAACGACTTCCTTCCTGCTTGTGGCAGTATGACAGACTTTTGTTTCCAGCTTTCGACTATCGTATCTTCGCTCGAAGGAAGCGGTTATCAGAGCCATTGCAGAAGGATGGAAATACTGAGACATTGAGCAGGAATACAAATTTTTCTGAGTGAACTTGTAAAGTTGAAATCCTTTAAATTCTCTAATTCTCTAAGTTTTCTAAAAACAAATCACGGCTCTGGTCATAGAATACTGTTCGAGGCGATTTACTGGGTCCTCCTGTCGATTTTTATTAGTTTGTTTACTTCATCCAGGCAAACGAAAGCATTTCTATCATATGGAATCATTTCCTAAGGTCATGTCTAAATGGGCGATAAAGATAATTTTTTGCGGTGTGGAAGATGTCGTGTCGCGAAGCGAGGCACTAAGGAGGAAGACATTTAACGCGGACCGTTGTGCATGTTTGAAGCAGTAGCAGAAGGAAGGAAAGAGACAGTGGAGGGGGGGGGGGGAGTAAAGTGTAATGGAGGAAAGGTAACAAGGGAGGGTAAGTATGTGGCCTTCAATAAAATTTTGTTGTCATTCGTAAATCCGCACACCGATCCCAGCGGGACCGGGGGCGAAGGCTATATATGCACGAACTTAGTATGACGATAAAGACACCTTCAGCACAAATAAGTTGAACTGGTGGTCGCATCTCTAAGTCCAACTAGACATGGATAGAGCCCGTACGTAAACGAGTGAAAGCTGGAGAAATATAGGATGGAAAAAGGTTACAAAATTGCAAATGTCTTCTGTTCTGACGAAAGCTCTTGATTTGAACTCTGTAAATTACAGCTTTCGAACGATTAGAGGCTTTGTTATTTCATTGGAGAAAAGGAGAGCGTCAGTTAATTAGGTTAATGTAAACCTATGCATGTTTATTCTGAAGCGGCAGAAGATATAAAATGCATAAAACACTTTATTCGATAGAGCAAAGCAAGCTCTACAAGGCAATATTCGAACTATCGCCAAAAAGTTCGATCTACTTGAAGATTGCGAAAGAAATCCAATACTCTTGAAAGATCCTGCGAGCTCCCACCTTGATAATGCATTTACTATACAAATGAATTCATACACTTGTCGCATCTTTTCATAGCAGGAAATTGTATAATAAAGAAAAATTCGAATGTCGCTTTTTTCGAGTTTATGTTCAATTTGATATTTCTTGACAACCAATATCAAAACGCTGGAAAATTATTACCATATTTTCGAAATCTTGTAGTTAATTACCTATATCGGGACAATCCAGCACTGATTTTGTTGAAATTTGCCTAATGAAAAGACAGAAGTGTACGAATGCGTTGTTCCTGCAACAGCTAATTTTCGAGGGCAGGTGGGGTGTTCGTAGAATTTCCCTGAACAGAGAAGGGATTTTTGGGCATGGGAAAATTTTTGGCTTTTCTTCTGAACATTATGTGTATGAAACTTCCTATGTTGAACACATTGTAGAGCTTGTTTGCTCTATCGAATGACATGTTCCATAGTTTTTACACTGTAAGCCGTTCAAGGATAAGAAACATACAGGTGTCTCAAAAAAGCGTGCACACTATTTGATTGTTAATAACTCTCTTGTTTTGGAGTCTTTCGGCAAAATTTAATTACCATTGTGTAGAGCGAATCTCAACTTAAATGTATAGTACAGAGCGAAATAGAGATTATTCTTTACTACGATAAGATTACGATAAGAACTTTTATGTATATAGAGCCAGTGTAAAAAAGACCCTGTGACAAATTTTTTTTTCAAAAAATCTGGAAACCTGTATAGAAGGGTTTTCGCGCACGATAAGATCGCACTACACAAGATTTCTCGAATACCTTACGAAGGGTCGGAACTTTGAGGTGCAAGTCCTATATTTGAGATCAGCGACCTTATTTGCTCGGTGCAAGAGTTTTTAGCCTTTTTGTTTCTCTTTTTGAAGCAAAATATGGCTCTTAAAGGCTTGAATTCCTCATCAGAGTTCCTATTCAATCCTGAAGTAATGACTAGGCTCGCTTGTTTGCTCCATACAATGAACCTGAGTTGAATCTCCTTCTACACAAAGGTTCCTGAAGTTGAAGAGACGTCAAAGCAAGAGGGTTATTAACAATGAAACCGTGTGCACATTTTTTGGGACGTCCTTCAATTAACCATGCATCAACCTAGTATAAAAATTTCTATATGAAAATTATTTCAGTCCTCGCTTTGGAGTTGCAAGAAAGCCTTGATGAAACTTTGAGAAGGGAATACATAAGCTAAAAAGGAACAGCCAGTTCCTCACAATAAATCCTGGTTCGTTTCCTTAGTTTTTTTTGTCTACTCCACAATGAGCAATGAGCAATACAAAGCGATTATGAAAATAGAAGAATGCTCTCATTTTCGAAAAATCTTACGAACTATATCAAACTTCAAAAAATGCAATGCATCTAATGGGCTGTAGCGAAATTTCTTTTTGAAGAACAGAAGATGAAAAGTTTTAAAGGCGGTAATATCGCAGCGTGCACAGCAGGACATAATCGTGGTTTGTCTTGAAAGTCATTCACATCTTGTCAGATTTGTACCAAGGCTAAACACAAAACGTCACCTGGCTCATTATATCGTTTTTTCACACGATCGACTACTTCTCAGCTACCCATGCAGAAGATGATAAGCCACAAAGCTCATTTGACTTCATGCAAGGTTAGTTCGTAGCTTTGGAAAACTAATGACCAAGCAGTTCAAAGTTCTAGAGAATCGAACGAAGAACTGCTAAAATTGAAGCAATCAAGAATCTTAGATAGTGCCAACGACGGAGAACAATACAAAATTTTTGTTGGAGGAAAGTAGTACAAGAAGGCTATCATTTTCAGCATAGAGTGTGACTAGTTGGACTGGGGTTATCAAGTCGAAATTTTTTTTTCTTGGCGACCTGAGAGTGCTAAATAATTAAATAGGCAAATAAATAAGATTAGATAAATAGATAAATAAATAGATCTCGTCTATGGATCTGAATTGAGAGTTTATTACCTTCTCAGTGTTACTTCTAACCAGGGCTCGGCACGAGGTGGCTAGATGAAAATGGAAAAAACGAAGTCCCCCTTGACTTTTGGGAATTTTCACGAAGTCCTCTTTGACCCTCAACCAAATTTCCTCTAAAAACCTGAAAAATTCCCCAAAAAACGAAAAGTCGACTAAAAAAACATCGCCAAGTCGCCAATTTTGCGTCTCTCTTCGGACACAAAAACGAAACCCGCTTTGCTTTCCGTCCCAAAAAACGATACCGGCTGGCTTACGGGTGTATCCCATAACTTGTGACTGTCAATTGCGCAGGCGCCGCGCGCGACAGGCTGGCAGCAATCAGTTGTGAGGAGAGCTCGGGAAGCCGACTTGCAAGGCGTACTACTCCATTTTTTGTAGAGATTTTTACACTATCATGTCAAATTTTACTGTTTGTGGAAGTTTGGCCCCAAATCTTGCCAAAATAAAAAAGATAGTGAACGAAAATATGGGAAACACCACGTATCTGGTCACAAAACGTGTATCTTTTGTTCGCTTTAACACGTGACCCCCAAACATGTCCCTCTAGGACGTTTTCTCTGGTCCTGCTGCCTCTCGTTCGGGTTACTGTAACGCCGCGTCGCGGCAATTCCTAATTGACACCCACAGTAATGGGCGCCCCCCCCCCTGGCTTACAAGCCACCTGTGCTGAGCCCTGCTTCTAACAAAGAAAGGATAGCTGGTGACCGTGGCCATTTGAAATGCTATGTTCACCAAAGATGCATCTTGAGAGTTGATTCTGAATCAGCGCTAGAATATCTGCGAAACTATCTTCTGGAGGAAGCTAAGAACTTTTTTCAAAAAACGTCGGCGAACTCGGGCATTTGAACACAAAGTTTGGTCTAGTTTACCGACTAATGTTGAAGAGAATCTTAGACGGACACTGTTGTTTTCAAAACTGTCTAAGTCATATACAGCAGTTGAAAAGCGAGATTTCCTATTGAAGATTTTGGCCCTCCCCAGTAGCGTGATTCATTCATTAAAAATAATAGAGATTTCTGATCTTGTTTCTTCTTGCAGAGTCAGGGCTATACTGGCGGGTGATTTGAATCTTTCGATTGATTGGGCAAATAAAAGTGCCTCCAATGCCACAGGGTACAAATTCCTTTCCGCATTTGATGCTTCATGTTTAACGCAATGCGTTGATCTTCCAACGCGGGGAGGGCACATATTGGACGTAGTTTTAACGAATGCTGATTTTTCAACCAATTTTACCATTCTCCCACCAATGAGTTCGTCCGATCACAACATTGTAGGCTTTTCTATTTCTATGCCTACTCTTGAATGTCAATTCCTGCCATGTTTTGATTTCAAGAGTGCCGATGTGAGCAAAATTGAGAGTTCACTTTCTGCCATCAATTGGTATGAAGTATTCAGAAACTTCAGAGACGTCAATAACGTCTACAATCGATTTCTCTATATTGTGCATGACATCATGAAGAGATATGTCCCGATGAAAACCCAAAAGCATAATGCCACTGTCAAGTACCCTGTGCTATCCTGAATCTTTTGGAACAGAGACAAAGAGTGTTTCACAGTACGCCTGATCCCTTGAACTGTGCCCACTACAAAGACATAAGCAAAAAATTAGACCATCACTTAAAAAGATATATGGCTTATAGGATAAGAAGATTAGCCAATAGCAAGTACATGAAACATATAATTTCCTATATCAGATATAGAACGAAGTGTTCACCTGCCTTGCCCGTGCTTTTCTGCGATGATGGGTCAAAATATAGCACAGGTTTTGAGAAAGCTGAAGCTTTTGCAAATTTTTTCGAGAGTACATTCACAAGACAAAATGAACCATTTGTTAACTTGAATGAATTTACAAAGCAGAGTTTTGAGTTGCCTATCATTACATCAGAAGTTGTTTTCATATATCTTAAAACGCTCAAGCCATCGCAATCGATTACGTCTGACGGGGTGCCGCAAATGTTTTTCAAAATGTTTGCAGCACAGCTTACTTTACCTTTGACACATATCCTCAATATTTCGCTAATGACGGGTGAGATTCCCCTGGCTTGGAAAGCGGCAGTGATTACGCCGATTCCCAAGAAGGAAAACTCTAATTTTATTTCGAATCATCGCCCGATTAGCATACTGCCAGCGCCACTGAAGGTATTAGAGAAGTTCATCAAAAGGAATTTACTTGAGTGGATTGATACTATCAAACTCATTCCCAATGAACAATATGGCTTTCTATCAGGCTCGTCTACCTGTACGCAACTGATAGATAGCACTCACCTTTGGAATAAGGCGTTGAGTCAAGGTAAAGGAGTTGACGTGGTTTACTTTGATCTCAGCAAAGCTTTTGATAAGTCTGTCATGAAAGCCTTTTAGCCAAACTTCACAGTATAGGTATACGTGGTGGCTTGCTCGAATGGTTTCGCTCTTACCTAAGTGGTAGTAAAAGGATAGTGCGTTTCTCTCATGACTTCTCCTTTCCGAGGGAATGTCTTCTGGGGTATCCCAGAGAGGCATTCTCTCTCCTATACTCTTTCTCTTATATACGTATGACCCTCCCTCCTTTTTGAAAACTGATACAAGAATCTTTGTCCATGCGTATGCTGATGACATCAAGGTCACAGCTATTTATAATGAGGATGATAAAACTGAAGTTCAAGCTGCGCTTAACGAAGCTGTTCAGCGCATGTTTGAATGGACGCGACGATGGCATCTTAATGTGAGCTTTCATGAAAGTCATCTTTTTCCTATTGAAAGGACTGCTTGAAGATCGATAACCACGATCTCGGCACTATGAGTGTTGTTGATGAAGTTCGTGACCTTAGCGTTCTAATATCAAAAGGTCTGAGCTTCAGCAATTATATTGATTCCATTGTAAGGAAAAGCTTGAGGGTGATGCACTGTCTATTCAGAAATATATACAGTAATGATGTGTCTCTTTGGATCAGGCTTTATAACATGTTCATTTTACCCTTGGTTGAGTATTGCAGTCCTATTTGGTGTCCTTATCTCTCTAAAGCTATAGAAAAAATTGAAAGCATACAAAGGACCTTTACCAGAGTACTATACTATCGTGCTTTTCCGGATGAAACTTATCCGCAAAGCCTCCCTTCGTATAGCACCCGTCTGCAAAAGCTCAACTTGAAAGGTCTGTACTATAGAAGAGTTCAAATGGATTTGATTTTGGCATTCAAAATATTCAAAGGCGAACTTCGCCTGAAGCCTTCTAATTTTTGGTCATTTCGTCCTGTTTATGGAAGGCGCTCTCTCATTGCTTTTCGCTACTCTAAGCTGCCCACCTCATGTCGGCAACGCAGATTAAGCACATTTGCTTTCAGAACAGCTAAATGGATTGAGTGTTTGCCCCCTGCACTTCTACTTCAGAAAAATTCTGCCACTTTCAAAAAAGCCTTGTCCAAGATCGATGTTCTTGAGTTACTTCAGCTACGAGACGTCAAATGATAATATCTACATCCACCCCACTACTTTTTACTTCCTTTCTTTCCGATTGCTTCAATGTTATTTTTAAGTCTGTTTTTTTCCTGTTTGGTTGTCTTTATAAATTCTAGCACCTTGCCTTCTCTGCCTTTAGTTTCTGCTCAGGTCGTACTAGACCTGTTGAGTATGCGTGATCACCTTGTTTTGTTGAGACCCGACTACCGTATGTGTGTTCTTGCGGGTAGACTAGTAAGCTCTAGGCGGAATGCATGAGTTAGTGTAAGCACTCTTTAGTTATCCTCCTAAGGCTGCTTTCCCTCCCCTGCCCACCTGGTGGTGGCCGGATGGTGGGGGTGATGCGGAGGTTTGGTGAGCGGGTATGCTGGTGGCCCCCTACCAGTGTACCCGCCTGGGTATGTCGGCGGGGGCTGCCGGCGTATCCGTTTGCCGAGCTTCTGCTCCCGCTCCCACTGTTGGGCCACTTTCATGTCTGTTGGCTGGCGAGGGTAAGTGGATATACGAATTCTTTAGTCTGGAATTTACACTACTCGGTAGTATGTCCTTTCAGCTTATTTCTGGTCCCACCCATATGTTCTAGCTTTATGTGCTGATCAGAAAAAGATATTCAGTGGTTTTTTTGTTTTGTTTTGTGTTTACTACTTTATTTTCATTGCGGCTCTCCTTAGTATCCTCATGTTAGCTGTTTCGTTCGATTGATAGCAGGCCGAAGTGCGTATGAATAAATAAATAAAAAAATAATCATGTCTTCATTTAGATTATAGTTTCGCTGGTATGAAAAACAGCTTTCTAAGCAACATTCGAAGGCGCATTTTTTGGAATTTATTATGAATGGCCATTATCACCAAGTATCCCTCCCTTGTAGAAGTTCACATCTCTTTACATAATAATGATCAACATTGAGTTGTCTTCAGCAAAAAATTACAAAAGCACCCTCTTCGATAAGGAAAAGCTGCTCAGGATGTTGGTCATGGTCGCATTCGATAGCATCTCCATTTGTTCCCAATAGCGTTTCAATTGCAGCCATGCACTCAGCAATTTTAAAAAAATCAGCCTCGCCCCATTTTTTTCAACATATAATAAAGCAGACGGGCAAACACTTCAAAGCTATTAATACAACTTTTCTACCTCTTTTCAAGAGCCATATTTAAACCATTTGCTTTTGTGGACACCAAAATAATGGTCAAAGTAGCAAACCAGTGTTTTTGTCACATTTCTTTTCAATTTTTTGGAATTTTTGGTCTCTACTTCTGGAAGAGTTGTGATGACAGATGGATAGAGTGAACACAGCGCAGTACGATAAATCTTTTGAGCATCTCCGACTAGCCTTCTAGCATTTTTCAAAATGATTCTTCCTAAAGTTTTCACTTTTGCAGTTCACAGTGCACAACAATGAAAATCTTTGAAATTCGAGAATTCAAAACTCATTTTTTTTTCTAGCAAATTTTTACAAAACAAATAAGCTTTCTCCGCTTCGAGATAAAATTGAAAACGGGTATAGTTATAAGCATCTAGAAGTTCGCATGGGCGATTTCATCTCCGAAAGTTTTACACATTGAGAAGAAAAAACGTCTAATGGAAAGGGGAGAAAATGCTGCATCGAACCATGCCCGAGTTGCTTGTCGATTGATGTTCTGTAAGATTTGGCAGAACCACATGTGGAGTTTATCAATTTCAAAAAAATGATGGTAATTTTAAAGAGGTGGCCGGAGACGCCAGAAAAATTTATAGTGTTGCACTTTGTTTGCTCTATCGAGCTTTTGAGTAAATGCTCTCAGAAGGTCAAGTGTGAAAGTTGCCGAAGTTGAGCGTGTTAAAAACCATGGATTCATTTCTGCAATATAGTAGCCACAAAAGCCCGCTAGTAAAACATGATTGCTGGAAAGAGGAAGAGAAAGTGCGTCAAACAGTTCTTGAGTAGATTACCACTGCCCCAGCTTTTTTGTGATAGGTCGAAAAAACGGTATAAACTATCAGAAAGCTCAAATGCTGTTCTGGTAACCTCAAGTCCGATATATTAAATTTATCTGTTTAATACATTGGAACTGAGGTTACCAGAGCAGTATTTGAATTACACAGCCTTCTTATATATATTTTTAACAGTGAACTGTCAAGCTCCAGTATTTTGAACTGAAGCCGTTAGATCTATTTATCAATGTTCAATATGACACGGATTTTTTGACGTCAGTTGTAATGCGCAATGAGCGCTCGAACGCTTTCCCTTCATTAAAGATTATCTTGAAGAAACAAAGTAAAATACGTAATTCCTCACCCATCGTTTTGTAATTGTCTTAGACGTTGTACCTATTTCAAGTTATAGAGTACTGGGACTTTTTATTCTTCCCTGGTAAATTTAGCTTCGCTATAACCATAAAGATGAGCCAGAAAATTTTCAGAAAATTTTCGGGCTTGTAGCTGATGAAGAATTGGAAGTATTTTCACCTGTTCTTGTTCTACCAGGTATTCTCAATGTTGCTTAAAGATGTTAGCGGTGGAGTCTCACAAAACTGGCTGAAAAAGAAATATGTTTTCCGCTTTTTTTTTATTTGAGCAAAAACAAGAATGAGAGATGTTCAATGCCGCAAAAAGTGTATTGAAGTCTGCAAACACAGATAAAGATAATTCTCCTACATTTGCAGACAGATTTTGATGATTTAATTTTTTATTTATGGGTTTTATTTATGATTTATGGCTGCCATCATGCAATGAGTGTTGGAAACGGCTAGAGTTGATTGGGCTAAAACCATAATGAATATGAAACTTAGAGCATTGTTTACACACTTGCCGATGACAGGTGCATAGGGTTTAGCTAAGAAAGTGAGGAAGAAATAAGAAATTGTGGTTTGTATCCGAAAAACCGGTCAACGGCTTGATCCATATTCTGCAGTCAAATAAAGTCAAGGTAGAGTACAAACCACAAGGAATTGTTGATAATTGATTGCAAGTTTTTCAAGAACTTCTTTCTCGTAATATGAAGCACTCAAATTTTGCAAATATATAGAGTATAACTTAAGCTACATGCGCAGCAGCTAATAGGCCAAATTATGACGTCGCAGTGGGGATTACGGTAGGTGTATAGTATAACTATGAATCATTACGAATATACATGAAACTTGGTATAGTTTAAGGATTCGGACCCCCTAGGCCCAAGCAGGGAAGGATACCTGGTGACCCCGGCCATTCGTAGTTATTTGTAAATCGAAAAATGCGCCTTTTAATGCTGGTTCAAATTCTGTTTTCTATATCTGCGAAACGAAAACCTAGACGGAGTTATAATCATTTTTTCAAGAATGAATTGCGCGCGGAGGGTGAAAAACATTAATAATACTTTTTCTTTCCTTTTCAAATGCTGATTATGATTTAGATAGATATAAATACAACGTTACACCTTTACACCTTTCAAGTTTCCCATCAATAGCTTCAAATGATAAAATAGATCAAATTGGGTGACTTCAACTACCTTAAAGTTGGCAAATTTTCTACAAAAAAGTTCATAGCTGCCTTCAAATGATTTTTTCGCAGATTTCGAGCAGAGGTTTGGAATCAGCGTTTCGAGGTGCACCTTATGGCATACATCGCATTCCAAATGGCCAGGGTCAGCGAGTACCATTTCCTTGTAAGGCATTATACTTGGGTCCGAATCGAATAGAAATCCGCCATTCGAATATAACATTCGAATATATTCGCATTCGAAATTCGATATTCGGGTTTCTTCCATTTTCGAATAATATTCAAAACTCGTATAATTGAGAAAACGGGGTTTCGATTAAAATTCGAAAACTCGATTAATCAAAAAACGGGGTTTCAGATAGATTTTAATCAAATGTTTTATCCGAATGTTTATTCGAATTCGTATTTGAATGAACTCCGTGTTCAGATTATTCGACCTTGTTGCAGAGCCAACTGCTGGATATCAAGCTCACTTCGTCTGCGTTTTTTTCCGCCAAACTCGGTAATGCATCTTTTTGCAACGATGACCTTCGAACTTTTTGGAGAGTCGCATTCCTCCAACTGCCTGCGACAGTAAAATAGGTGCGGATTTTATGTAATTGATGCTTCTTCGATCAATGAGCTAGTTCGCCCTGCTATTGGCATCAAATCAGCAAAAAAAAGCTATCAAATTCAAGCTCATATTCCGAATTCGTGTACTGAAAAGTGTGTTGACATGCCTGTTTCTCTTCCTTTGCATTTCTCATGCTTTTGGTACGCAAAGGAACACACTGATGCGCACTTTTACTTCTAAAAGTCACCTGCCTTTATTCTTTACCTTAAAGATTTTTTGCGAATTGGTGTATTTTGAGCAAAGGACACCGCGGCTGTAGTGGAGGATTAGATGGTTGCTGAAATTTGCATTTATATCGCCTTGCAATAAAGTTCTGTTCAATAGATAGTAAAGGATAGTCTTGTTATCAAAGTGCATTCAAGATTTCAACGAAGGTTTGCAGCACTTTAACACCGGAGCTATCAGCCTACCAACTATAGTAAGGCTAAAGGCGGACGAAGAAGGTCCACATGGCGAAATTCGAGCTTTGATTACGACATACTTCACGCGATAGTCGTATGCGATTTGCCAGTTACAAGATGTCTTCGAATGTAACGCCAGCTTACCACAAATGTATGGCGTGTACAGCTTTTTAAATAGATAAATGCCCTGCATTCTGTACTTTTAGAGCCCGCACGATAAGTTATGGACAATTTGATTATTGCCAAACCACGTCGCTGCTGCAGTGCTTGCAGTATGCTCGGGGCTATAAGGGGCATTCGTGCTCGCTTCGCGAAATAAACCACATGCCTTCGTCCACGACTAGCTTATACTACGCAAGACGAAAGTCCCAGATGAACAGGCAATGTATCGTAGAATTTGTAGTATACAAGTACATTGTTACTGCTCCAAAAGATCGCACACTGAGCGCTATGAATCTGAACAGCTCGTTAGGTGCTCACACCAAGTTGAAAGGTCATTTGCTGTTACTCTGCTAAACTGTCTTTGAAATGTAGTAGACCCTTGACAATTGAGGTCTGCTGTCGAACAAAGCCATAGGATCAAGGTGCACAAATGCGGTTCTTGCCTGTACGGTGCATGCCTCATCCTGTCTGATGCGCCATCTCACTTTTTCTTTTTTCTTCTTTCCAGCTTGGCCCTGGAGTACACGAAAAGATTTTGAAAAAAAAAACAAAATCGTGGAGGACTTAAAACCTGAGATCATATAGCTCAGAGAAATGACAAGAAGAAGATAGAGAAGAATGGTATATTTCTTATAACAAGTGCATTGACTTGTTTATGTGGATATGACTGACATAAACACACGTTTCATACACCTCAAACTTGCGTCAATGGGGAAGTTTTCATCTCGTATGACTTAACACTTCCGTTGACCCTCAATCGTCTTCGAAAGATCCCATTTGACTTCCCAGTATTTCTCCACCACTCCAGGACCCTTGCCAGTGGTTACGTACTTGATTGGGATGTATATGCAGAACTTAGACCATCTCTAAACAGTATTCGTGTTATCGTACAAGTGTGGTATTACTTCAAAAAACTAAGCATTATTAGCAAAGAGAAAATAAACTGTACTCCATGCTCGATCATCTTTGTATCTTAGCATTTTATGTTCAATATATATATTAGTTCTCAATAAGTCAATAAGCGTATCCAAAATTGTTATCCGTTTATCAATACAACGACATCAGTAAACAGGTCGAGGTTCGGCAGGGTCGCCTTTTTCAAGACCTGGAAAGTGAGCCAGTAAATTCGACGCTCCAAGGGTAGACATACCTTCAGCGATACAGTTGTGGCCGTGGAATTTGTCCAAAATTGCGGGATTTTCGGGATTCGCGATGTTTGCGGGATTCGCGACTTCACGGGATTTGCGGGATTCGCGGGATTTGCGGGACTTGCGGGATTTAGCTATAACTTCTTTTAAATCCAATTTATTTGCAATCTGCATGTAGATTTGGCTTCAGCTTGATGAGACGAATCGTTTGATATACAGTATGTCCGTAATTTGTGGTGAGGGGGTAGACTTACAATGATACCTTGTTGTTCTCTATGTTAAGGCTTTTGTGAACATTTATCATAGCGTAAATCACGAATAGCAGGTTCTGGCACGAAGTTTTCATCGTCGAAAACTATCGCGAAAAAATGGGCAGTTTTTATTTGCCCTTATCACTGATATAAGCATTTTATCATTTACCACTGATAATATCACATTTTTCGATCATTTTTTGCATATGGTAAGGAAAGTACTGTAGGAAAAGCTGTGTGAATTTCTATCGCTCTTTCTCTCATTATAATTGATCTACAGGCCTTTCTAGTTCTATTGCTTGGTGCAAATTGGTGATCCCTCGCTGCAGCAATCGATCGATTTTTCATCGGCACATGCCATTGCTGCCAATTCTTAGCTAGAATGGCATTTTTGCTTCAAATCGCTTCACACCGAAGCCTGGGCTGAAATTCTGCACCTGTATGGAAGATGAACGTGGAAATCGACCGCATGAATTTAAGCCATTCTTATCTGTTCGTTGTCATTGATATCATCATTTTATCATTTATCACCGACGACACAAAATTGGATCATTTTTGATAAAGAAATGTACTTTAGAAAACGCTGTGTGAGTTTTTATCGCTCCATCTCTTATGGTACAAAACCACTCACAGAACATGCAAAATTTCCAGGAATTCCGCGAAATTCATGTGAATCACGCAAATTACGCAGGGCCATAACTTCTTTCCGAACGAGTATATTCAAAATCCGAAAACAACGTTGTATTCAGCTCGTCAAGGCGAATCTTTTGATATACAGGTTGTTTCCAATATCTTGTTTTCAATAATCTTGAATTTGCATGCCGACGCCTCTTCGCATGGGTGTAACGCAACAAGCATCACACATAGGGGACTGCCATGGGCACCGTTCGATAATACTCTTTCACTAGATTATCGTGCGTTAAACAGCAGCCGAAGACTCTTTTTCAAAAGAGATAGAAGAGCTGATAAACTCTGGAAAAATTAAGCTGTTCCAAGTTCTACTAGCCGTAACTTTGTTTAGAATAAACATTTTCGAAATCAGAAGGCAGATTCGTGTTCATCTTCTCAAGTCGAATCTTATTGTCTACAGCATGTCCTTGAAATTCTGCTTTCAATTTTTTAAAAATTTTCTGCGCGCGTACAAACAAGGTCGCAACGCAGCGCACATCAAACATAAAAGATTCTATTAAGCATTGTTGGATTGTGCTGCTTCCGCAGATTATCGAGCGCTAAGAAGCAACCGGAGAATCTTCTTGAAAAAAGATAGAAGAGCTGGTGAATTCTGGAAAATCGTGTTGTCTCAAGTTTTGCCCACAGTGACCCTAAAATGAGAAGCTCTACTGCTAAGCAGATGTGATTTTCTTAATCAGCAGGTCAGATAACCTCTATAAGCAAGTTTTCAAAGAAATTTGGGTGATTTGATTTTTTCTCGTTCTACACCCTGAAGCTCGCCGATGGGTTTTGGTCAAAATGTCGATGACCTTGGATTGTAAAGAAACTTCGCCCAAAGAGTTTTTCGAGCACGCTGTTTACGAAAATAGTGGTCTTTGAAGAAGACAGGGTCTTTTTGTAGAGATATTGTGAGGTGACTGTAACTGAGTCACAAAAGTCCGTAAATTTGCCTGCACTTTTCGCGAATTTGTCAGAAAACTTGCCTGCTTGCTTTTCCAAGTCAAAATGACTGGTGACTGTGCTATCAAAAGGTGCATGCTCAGGCTCCAGTCTATAAAGTTCGCCGAGTTATGAGCCTACGAAAACACGTCCTCATGAATTTCGCTCAAAAGGTAAAGATCGCGTATTTCGTCAAAATTCCACCCTCAGTGGTTGTATGACATTCTGATTGCATATGCTCACTTCGCCTAAGGGATCCCATTGAGTTCTGCTCATTTGTATATCCAAGCACCTTCGTAGCTTGAGCTCAGATCCACCTAATTTTCAAATCCAGCACATTAAGACCATTAACATGTGAACAGATTTGATCAGTATATCATACAACCACTGAGGGTGGAATTTTGACGAAATACGCGATCTTTACCTTTTGAGCGAAATTCATGAGGACGTGTTTTCGTAGGCTCATAACTCGGCGAACTTTATAGACTGGAGCACAAAATACACGTGTATCGATCGAAATGCTGGCGTAGCGCTGGCATAACTTCGGCACTCTGGCGGGAGCCTAAGGACAGGGCCCGGCACGAGGTTGTCAAATGACAAGCTGAATTCGTTTTCGGCAAAAAAAACAAAAGGGGAAATCGTTTTTGCGGGGACCGAGGCGAAGCCCCGGAAAAAATTGGTAGTTTATGTCCTCTGCTTATCTTAACATGTTATGTGCCTCAACAGGCGAAGACTGGAGTTCGCGCGCGTCAAACTGCGCCGTCGCTAATTGCCGCACGCGCGACGTCGCTCAAGCGATGCTATTTGCAACAACATACATGACTGGTTCTCAATGTATGCGTAACGATATGGCACCAAATTTTGTAAGCGAACAGAGAGAGGCCAGTGGAAGCAAAGTGTGAAGAATTACGAAAAACTTATGTGAACGGAAGAATAATGAGCATTTTCCCCGAAAATTTTGCAAAATTAATAGATGAAGCTGTGAATTCGAATGGCTTGTTTGCAATGCGCATATGACGATATGGTATGAAACTTGGGATGTACATGAACACGGGCCTACAGTGCTTAGCTGAGAAGTTTCAAAGAAAAATTATGTGGCTGAAGGCTGTGACAAACTTTTTTCTGAAAATTTCTCGCTGCCGAAGAAATGGAAAAATGCTCGTCTGCAACGCAGAGTGACGAAATCGCGCAGGATTTGGTGTGTATATGCGCAGTAGGACTAAGTAGCAAAGTATGAAAAATTATGAAAAAATTATGTGCGTGCCCAACCTTCCAAATTAGGTTGTCATTTGACAACCTAATGACAACTTGAGGTTGTCAAAACTTTCAATTCACATAATTGCTTCAAATATTTACATAAATCTACTCTACACCTAAAGTTTAGTATATATTAAATATTTGGTTTCAAACCTCCTCCCCTCCTCATTGCTAGAGCCAAAAATAGCTCCAGCAGCCCCGTTTCCTAAGGAGGAAAGCGCGCTCCAATCGCTACGGCGGCTCATTCCTTCAATAAGTTGTAACCCAGTTGTTTATCTCACCTACATCATTTATTGTTTGGAACCGGGGAGAACAAGTTTAATCTTGTTTAGACATGTGTGCAAAGCTGTCGCGAGTTTTCTAGCCTCAGATTAAATGACACTTGTTTGCTCAAAGCCATTTGCTCTCAGCCTGTCCGTGTATTACCAAATTGTGCGAAAGAACGAATGTGATAAACTTGCGCGCCACTGGTTGTCCTCAATGAGGTCTAAAAATTCAAAGAGCAAGCACTAGCTTGCGCTTTAATTTTTTGAGGGTGAAAGTAGTGAGAGGAGTGAAATTCAAGAATGGGAGTGGGATTAGAGTATTCAAAGGTGAGGGTGAGTGTGAGAAGTACTGTAAGAGAGTAGGTTACTTGAGGGGAGGGATGAATGAGTGGAGTGTTAAGAGCATGTTTGCAGGATTACTTGACTTTAGAGTGAGTGAGAAGACGGAAATGTGAGGAGTACTGAAAACTCGAGTACTTGAGGGTGAGAGGTCATAATTGTGAGCATACGAAGGGTAAAAATCCCCCCCCCCCCCCTCCCTCCATGCCGTTGCAAATTTTTATTTTATTGATCTCATTGTAGAATCCTTAGTATGTTCCCATCTGTTTTTTCTTTGCTGCTGTCATTTTTCTTCAATAAAACTTGTTTTCTGAGTAAAATGGTTACTGCGCAATTGGGATCACTTTTTGGATCAAAGGGGTATTCGTAAAAATTTTTGGGGTCAAAGGGGAATTCGTTTTCGAAAACCCCAACCTCGTGCCGGGCCCTGGTAAGGCCATTGATACATGCATTAATGGCAGATTATTATTCAATTGCCTTCGGCGTTGCCAACACCAGTATAAGTTGAAGTGTTTTAATTACAAAAAGGGCTTCTCAAGCATATCAAAACTTCTATACTTTATGTACTCTCGTGAAAAATACATTTTTCAAGTTTGCCTTAACAGATAAAAAGTCATCTTTTTTAACATGTTTTTTTGAATAAACACCAAGCTTATAGGGATAGATTGTGATTAGCTATTTCAGTATTTCCAAGGCGATAAAGTTTACTTTAAGGACAGTAGAATTAGTGTTATTCGTAATTTCCTGTTGAACATCTGCCACTGGCGTGGCAAGCGTTGATAGAAAGCACTACTTCTCAGTCGGTATCGTTGCTTTTCCGCTACTCTAGTTGGATATTACACATGCAGGGTGCGCCAAAAGTGCGGCCTCTTTGCGGTGTTATGATGTACATATTCACATATGATTTTGATTCAAATCCAAGTCATATAGAGACACAATTACCATCTACAAAATAAACGCTCAAAATGATTGCCACTTGTTTTTGTAGGGACTCAATTATCAAACTAGTGTTTTTGCAGAGCGAGGAAATCGAAATGTTTAGTGATCACATTTAATCCGTGCCATAGTATAAGCCATTAGGAGCATAATCATGAACTTTTAGCCTTTTACAAGTGCTAATTTTCATAGTAGGAACTCAAATTATCAAACTAGTGTTTCTGCAGAACGAAGAAATCGAAATTTTTGGTGTTCCTGATTCTACAGTACAAGCCATTAGAAACATAGATGCCGTTTTTGCATTTTCGCATCTTCGCTTCGTTTAGTTCCTTCAGCATCGCCTCGCTTCAGTAATACTGCTCGAGAAGAGTACGATGTCGTCCGCAAAACGAAGGTTGGACAGAAATCTCCCATCAACTATGCCTCACTCGTCCCAGTCTAGTAATACCCACTGCAAACCGCGGTTGATAGCTTCGGCGAAATAGTGTCGCCTTGTCAAATCTCCTCCCAACTGATGGAATAGCTGTTATCGTTGTTGTACATTGTAGCACTCGGCTAGTCCTCATAAGCTGGGTCTACTCCATCGACTAACTGAGAGCATGGCGTTCGTTTCGACACTGTCGAAGGCCTTTTCGTAGTCGACGAAGATTAGGACGAGAGGCAGTCGGTATTCCCGGCAGACTTCTATGACCCTCGAAACCGTCGATGTGGTCCATGCAGCTGAATCCTTTGCGAAATCCAGCTTGTTCTTGGGGTTGGGCTTCATCCAAAGCCCTAGATATGCGACCAAGTATAATCTTCGTGAAAAGCTTGTACGGCACACTCAGCAGACATATTGGACAGTAGTTCCGAAGATCCTCCTGTTCACCTTTTTTGCAATGAGGGACGGTTTTTGACGTTCTCCATTCACCGAGAATCTTTTTCTTCTAAAAATAAGCTATCAGGTGCGACGCATGAATCTCTTGTGGCGTTGTCCTCTGGCTCGCAAAAAGTCAACGGAAAGATGGTTTGGTTAAGAAGCCGTGGAGTCTTCATGGTCTGTATCGCTAGACGCATTTTAGCAGGTAGAATGTAGTGGTACTTCGCCAGTCTCCGGGAACATCAGGCATCGGCACGGGTGTTGATGAGAGGAAGAGATTGGTGTGAAAGTTCTTCGCGATAAATTCCATCTCATATCGGGAAGAAATCGGAGTCTCGTCTTCGTTTAGTAGTGCAGCCAGCGGTGCGTAATATTCACAGAGGTTCCTTCAGCAGTGACTTCTTGAGACTTCGTCTTTCTTCGGCTGCTTCCAGTATCTTGGCTTACCTGTACTTCGAAATTCTCCTGCAAAGCTGTCCTGCAACTGGCGTTTGCTATCAATCTCGCTTGATATGGCTTGCATTTAGAACCTGTCTCTAAAATCTTCTTCTTTCGAGCAATTCCTCAGTGGTCTTCGAAATGCGTTCCAAGTTCTTCTCAGAAGTGATTGAGGCGAACACCCTGCAAGCTCGCAATCCTTTCAGAAGCCGATCGTAGTGGTACGTTGGTCCTTCTCGTGGGCCAGTTACAAGTTGATATAAGCTCTTTCAGCCTTTACCGTCATAAACGACTTCTTCCCTTCTTGCGCACTGTGGCAGACCTTCTTTTCCAGCTTTCAACTCTATCGTATCTTCGCTCAAAGAAGGCGGTGATCGGAGTCACTGCAGAAGGATGGAATTATTAAGACATGAAACAAGCCCACCTTTGGTTGGTCAGATCGCCGGTTAAGTTCCGTTGGGCGATTCCCAAGTCTACCGGCGATTTCCTTTCTTTATAAAGATGGAATTTCCATGGAAAAGTCGTGCGGCGGAGAGAAGCCCAACGAAACAGTAGCCTTTTTTGTTCCGGCCCATATCCAAACTTCGGATAAAAACTGTATAACTGTACTATATATAACTGTACTACGGAAATTGTATCATATGTCCAGGAGGTAAAAGCGGAGAATGTCAACTGGGGTGGTCTACTTCATTTCCTGTACCGTCTGCGGAGACGGATATGTAGGTGAAACCGCACGTCCCCTATGTATTCGTATAAAAGAACACCTAGATGGCAGGGATACAACGAACTTCTACTCCGTTAGGAACACACAGAGTACTAAGGCATGAAGGATCGAGTTTTGAAGTGACGGTAAAGATATTAGCACGTGAACCTAACAAGGAAACGATACTCAATGTCCGTGGCCTTTTGAGACGAGATGTGTACCGTTCCACTCGTCTTCGAACGCTAATTCCGAACCTGACTTCGGTTTCTGCTAATCGTTTCTCTGAAAGAAGTTATAGGGAATTTTGATCCAAGTTTGGCCGCCCAAGGGAAATATGGTCACTGGAATGGCCTCTACGCCACGTTCTCGTCTAGTAAATAGATAGTGAGATAGCCTCATAAGTTGACGCAGATGTAGGTTCAAATCCTTTGGTGTTTTTACCTTTGCACTCCTCACTTGTTCGAGAAAATTCACTCGAATTATGATCATTGGATACATTTTAGCGCAAACAGTAATCATTTATTCCAAATTTACACATTTTTTGAAGAGTAAGGGCGTTTACTTAGCTCGAGGATGCGAAAGAAGGTTAACTGAGGCAAGGCAAAACTGAAAAACACGATGGGATTCGAACCTACAGATGCACCGACTCATGAGGCCGTCGCACTAACCACTAGACCACATCAACAACGTCAGTGTTGGCGCTCCGACCATATTTCACTGGGCGGCCGAACTCCGCGCGATCCATCATAACATCTCTGAAGCGATTAGCAGAAACGGAAGTCAGATGCGGAATCAGCGTTCGAAGACGAGTGTAATGGTGTACATCTCATCTCAAAAGGCCACGGACACCGAGTATCGTTCCCTTATAAGACGGCTGCTCGCAAGTTTCTAGAAGCATTGTGGATTCATGCTAGGAACCCACAAATTAACCGTAAAGAAGAATGCCTCGCAATCACGAGAGAACTATCTCATTATCTGAGCCAACTATGCTGACCTCCCATTTAGTACTTCCATATACGGTCAGCCCAGCGGTCGTTCTACCAAGGGTGTTGTTTGTGTGGTGAGTAACTGTTGCAAAGCTACTGGCCAAAATTAAGGCTTAGACCTTTTTCGTAAGGCCGTAAAGACATTTGCCCGTCTGGTTTACGAATCGATACCCCATTTCAGGCCCTGACGAAGGCGAGAAGCCGAGACGTTGGCCAATAAGTTTTGTAACAATCTCGGCGTTGGCTACAAGACATCAATCTCAACTTGTACTTGAACTGTTCTTTAATGTGTACAAATAAAGGAGATAGAAGCTCAAAACCAAAATGTTCGTTAATGTGTACAAATAAAGGAGATAGAAGCTCAAAACCAAAATACTCAAAGTGAATTTTTCGTGTAGGGTCATAAAAATCGCAAACTTGCAATAAAAATCGGAGCAGTCCGTATTGTAGGTTCTTTCACCAGCTCTTTCTAACAGTGCAAAGTTTGCGCCGATTGAGTGTCTCTGTGAGAAGTTATGATTTTTGAGCAAGCGATACAAAAGGGCGAATTTGATTTATTTTGGCATTTTTAAGGAAAATCGTGATTTTTGATAGAAACGCTCAGTTGGCGCAAACTTTGCACCGTTAAAGAGCTGGTGAAAGAATCTACAATACCGACTGCTCCGATTTTTGTTTCAAAATTCCATTTTTTTATGACCCTACACGAAAAATTCAATTTGAGTGATTTTGGTTTTGAGCTTCTATCTCCTTCATTTGATGGAATAAATTGGTAATTGCATCGATGTATTGACGAAAATGCCGTTCCGAAGCATTGCTAAACTATAAAAAAGCTTTAAGATCAAGGAGATCAAAGCTTCAAGATATTAATACGACAAGCCAATGACTCAGCAATAAAGTAGACGAAGCAGCAATAATCTCACGAAATATTCAGAAATGGCATGGCGGTGAAATTCAAAAAAAAATAAAGCATCCGCATAAAATACAACATTCGACCTTCCCCTTGAAGGCATTTTTACACGACTAATCTCAGTATACTTCGCAAAGTCAAGTTTCTGTCCGAAAAAACTCGATTTGAGAAAGTGCTAATGCACTGCGAAAGCAAGAAAGCAAGAAATTGCAATTCTGCTAGCAAAGTTTTAGATAAGAAGGTGCCAGTGGGCATAGTGTAACGCTTCGATATCAATGCTCTGAGGCCTTCTCATTTTCTGAAGTAAAGCCACTTTTCAAATAGAAGACGCGAAAGAGGGAAGCCGCGCGGACATCTACAACGAACAGGCACCTTCATACATAACATTCAACTGAGCGCATGGTAGATGGTTGCGAATAGCAGAGCGTAAAGCTGAAACCGAATATTCGCGTTCGAATAAACTATTCGAAAAAATACGATTATTCGATTACTCGAATCGTATGTGAAAGAGAAAGATCCAAATTCTCTTCCATTCTGCAATTGAAAAAATGGCTTGTCTAAATAATCGACTATTCAATGCCATAAAAAGCACGTATTCGGATATCCGAATATTTGAAAGTATAGTTGGGACCCAAAAATTTGTATTCGACAAGTTTATTCGAAACATTCGACTATTGAACATTCAAAAAATCAAATATTCGAAAAGGCCCAATTATCTGGTTATTCGAATAATCGAGTAAAACGGAGGAAGCCTTTATTCGTAACTCCTTCGCTTGACTTGGAGAGGCAATTTGTTCAAAATATTTGGAAATTCGAGAGAATATGGAGAACATTTTTTCAGATAATCGATTCTAAGCAAATGAAAGAAGAGAATATTCGAATAGTCAAATAAATACACTATTTATTCAAGCATAAGAGGTTCGAATAAAACTTTAGCTGTCTTGTTTGGACCGCTGATCTTCCACGAATAAGCATGTTCGAAAGAACAGTAGTCCTTGAAGGCAGCACGTGCAACATTCATTCGTTCTTCCTGAAATCTATACTTGCCTTTCCAGCCGTTAATTGTGCCCGCTTATGAAAATATCCAATCGTTAATGGTGCCCGCTTGTAATATACAAAAAATACATCAAGCTGCGCAAGGTCCGAGCAAGTCGACCGCGAGGACCTGGACTCTGGATTGTGGTGGCAGCCTATACGTCAAGAGCCACCTACTCACATCCTGCCTTTATAGACAGACGGCGTGAAAACTGGATATTTGTCGATAAGAATCGTTCACACAAAAAACTGCTTCTATCATTTCGTTTTCCCTAAACCTAGCAGGAACGTCATCCAACATTAGATAGGCCTTTTATGTAGAGATACAATGGTTGGGATCAGCTTCAGACGCTGATTCCAGGTATGCTATTCCTAGCTGCGGCACATCGTTCTGAAGCGAGCTATTAATTTTCTTCTTCAAAAAATTTGCATGCTCTTTGACCTACTACTCACATTACGGTAGCGTCGTAATGCCATTTTACTGCGTTAAATTTCTTATGATTTTAGCATTCCAACAAGTTTTTCAAACAACTTTCTATCCAGCCTTCCCATGTTGGATAGTTACGTATCGCTTCAGAATCATGCATTGCAGCTAGGAACAACATCTTTGGAATCAGCGCCTGAAGCTGACCTCCCATAGAAGATTATATTCGAAAGGTCAATCTATGTTAAACGCCTTCCCTTGTTAAAGCTGGTAACTAATAACGAGGTAAGCATGCATGCTGATTACGAAAACGCCTTTGGGAAGCATGCATAGGTGCTGCTAAGTAGAAGTAAGAGGGTGGTGATTTCTAACGATATATACCAGATCCGGGCGAAGCCCGGAACAACAGCTCATTTTGTTGGGACATTCTGCTTTTGGAAAAAGTTTTACAAACGCTACAAAATCTCTCCTCAAGCGCTTCAGCTTTTTCCGCACCAACCACCAACTCACGCCAAACCGTTTATCACCACGAAATTGGAACCTCAAATTTGTTTAATTAAACCAGGTTTGAGCGTGGGGGACAGGCGCGCCCGACCTGGGGGTCGTATGGGGGGTAAGCGCAAGGGGATCGTGATCAAGGAGCGAATTTTAATTCAAAAGATGAGGATGATACTACGATCAACTAAGGTGAAGAAGAAGAAAGCGGCTTAACTGTGAATTCCACAACTCTACCAGAGTGAATGACTTTCATGATCAGCATGCTGATTAACTCGACTATCGAAATCACAGCCAAATTCCAATTTTCTATTTTTATACATAAGGCAAGGTCACCAAAAAGCTTTTTATGTAAATTTGTGATTTCCGTAATCAGCATGCCAAATACTTCAACGAGCTTTACAAAGCATTACCTATTATATTTCTAGTGTTGCCTAACGTCTAAAAAGCATGATATTCAAACATGATTAACTTGGTTGCAAAAGTGAAAGAAGGCATCTTTTTGTATTCATAGCGAAGTATCACTCTTTATCAGCCTAAGGTAGAGATTGGACTTCATATCGATTTCAAGTAATGAATCAAGGAGTGCTGCTAAAATGTTAGTCACCGCGTTTTCTACCTCGGGTGCTTTAACCTTATTGATCATCGCAAAGCCAAAACAAGCCGAGGTAAGCTCAAACAGCTATTGCTGAATCTTCGAGGTTTATGCTAGCGAACCATACAGATCTAAGGTGTAGAAGCTTCTTCGGTGATAAAGTTAATCGGGTCAGGCGCAACCCCCGCAAAAGTTCATGGCTGCCTGAGCTTTTGAGGGGTTGCGCTTGATCTCCTTAACTTGCCTTGAAAATCCAGAAATCGCTATATTCCTGGTATGAGAAGAGCTCATAGCTTCCTCTTGCTACTATGGAAATTTGGAGCCAAACGCTCTACCCCTGGGAAAAATTAAGGTTCTTTCATTAGGCCCATATAGATCAATATCAACCGTCAAATTACTTGTGATTGTAAAGTGCAGTTACAGAGAAACGAGCGTGCAGTGCAGCATGCAAAAATCTGGAAACTTCTAGCAGAGAATGGTGTTTTTGTAGGATATCACAATCTAAGATCCTTAGGCCAAAAGGAGAAAAGGGGTCGTTTGTGGGCTTCACGGGGGGGGGGGGGGGGGGTCGTTTACGAGAGACTTGTGTCTGACTTTTGCTCACCTTTGAGTTGGACCGAATTCACAAAATCACAGAATTCTTTCTGGAATCTTCTTTCCTCCCGAGGTTGTCCCTCGATTTCTACCTCTTTTGTTTCGCCTTGCCGCACGGTCTTGCCCGGACACCGAATCCTTGCATGCTGCTTTCAGGGCCTCCATTGCACTTGTCTGTGCGTTTAAGAAAGAAGCGTGTCAACGCGACAGCTATAAGTGCGATAACCGCTGTTTTGTACCACTTCAAGTACTAGGTTGATGCAAAAGTTCTTTCGCACCAAATTCAAAAATTCATAACTTGTTGATTCCTCAACGATTTTATAAGTTCCAAGTTTTGTATAAAAGAGGAACACATGCTCTTGCAACTGCACTTGAACTGTTTGTTAACGCATACAAATGACAGGAGATAGAAGCTCAAAACCAAAATCACTCAAAATGAATTTTTCGTGTAGGGTCATAAAAATGGAATTTTGAAACAAAATCGGAGCAGTCGGTAGTACTCTGCGTTGATACCACTGCTT